>JAUPFN010000007.1:1545000-3945000 GCA_036924255.1 Apodemia mormo | reverse complement strand
TATTGGATTCGGCGACAGCGCCACACGGATTTTGAAAGTTTTTGGATTTCCTCATTATTGCTTTAATTCGTTATTTTGTTTAAAACGGTACTTAAAATTTCCACTTGTAACACTAGCTTGAAATGTAACGATGACATCTATTTCCAATCATTAGGTCGTTCCTATACCGAATTAATGTCGGCAATATTGGTTTCAAGAGTACTGGTTTTTGACGATACGATACAACACGAGAGTTAGGCAAGCGATGTGGGGGGAAGGATTATAATTATTTTTTCCGCTAAGCAAGACTGCCTAGACTTTGAAGGTATTCTCGCTCCAGTATTAAAGTTGCTCTCTACAAGTATTATCATCATGTCTATTCATATGCCGGATTAAGGCATAAAGACACAGGTTTTTTTTTTATATCATAAGAAAGCAAACAACCAGATGAGTCTCCTGATGGAAAGAGTCAACCATCGCCTATAGACACCAAAGATGTTAATGGTGCGTTGCTATCTTGTGGAGAGGTCTAATGCCACATGCATAAGTTTACCTTACTCTCCAAACCGGAACATGATAGTGACTACAGCAGGAATAGGTAAGGCGGCGGTATCAGACCCGGTCGAGCCGATGCAGAACTCTACCACCTAGTAGTCACCGTAGTAGTACTACGGTGACTAGTAGTAGTCACGTCGTGACTACTACTAGTCACCGTAGTAGTCACGACGGTAGTGACACGCATAGCCACTCGGTCGCCTTTTACTACCTGTCTGGCAGAACGGCAGTTGGCATATTCTTCAAAGGAGCCCGGGACCAACACGGGGACATTTTAGGGTTGAGTTGTATCTAAAATAAGCGTCAGCTTTATAGAAGTGAACAAGAGGAGGTTTTGAGATTTGTCAAAGCGCGGTTGATAAACATAGAAGGAATACCTCTCATACTGCTGAGGCCTCCACCAAATATAAGTCCTTTATACAAAGCTTGGCATCTAGTTCTGTAAAAAAACAACTTCTTCGGCTTATGGAAACTGTCAGATTATATTTTTTTCGTTATGCTTACGGTGTTAGTCTGGGCTCACTTTGTAGATTAGACCAAATGCCGTTCTACCAGGCAGGTCGTAAAACCTTTTACGACTTAGCTAGACGTGTCACTAACCATCGTGACTACTAGGTAGTAGAGTTCTGCTACGTCTTGGTCAGGTATATGATACCATTGCTTTACTTATTCCTGCGCAATAGCGTCAATGCTTGTCGCTTATTAATTTATGAATATGGCACTTCTATTACAACGGATAGCAACTCACCATTAACATCTTTCATATATTTGAGTGATGACAACGCTTTCTTTGCAACTTTAAGACCCTTTCACCTCCCAAATCGTCAGATTTTCTAAATGTACCTACACTTTTTAGCTTGCAATTATCCCACCATACCTTAACGCGCTTCAATATTTCCGTATCACTATTTTTCCTACACTTTTGAAAATCTGTAGACATTTTCCAACCACACACACACACTCACAAAGCCGTCTGCTTGTTTGCTATCTCATGACATAAAAAAGTTCCTACACTTTTGAAAATCTGTAGACATTTTCCAACCACACACACACACTCACAAAGCCGTCTGCTTGTTTGCTATCTCATGACATAAAAAAGAAGCAAGCGTTATGATATTAGAAACTATTGTTATTACACTTATATTTTAATTTCACTTCCAAACATATGTTTTTGCAACCGCAAAAACAACCCCTCAAGACAACCGGCATGATGATAAAAATTATTTTGCTGGACAAATTATACGAATTGATCTAATTTTTTAATATTATGCTCAAAACTCAATTCAAATATTCTATTTCAAAAACAATAAATAAATAAATAAATAATAATAATAAATATTCACGGGACAAATCACACTTACTGATCTAACCCCAAAGTAAGCAAATTATTTGCTTGTGTTATTAATTGTTGTGTTGTGCTGGTCAACGACACTAATACATAGAAATACATATACAGGCTGTAAGGATAAATACTAAAACCACAGGAAGTTGACTTATTATAAATATGTTTATGTGAACTTAAAAATAAAAAACGTTATTTTCTTTCAAAAATATAAGAAAGTTTCTGTCCAACACCGTCCGTAAATTCATGGATACTAGCGCAAAGGGCACTGACCTGCCGCACTGGCCGTCCGGCCGGCTTGCAGTGTCTGATCAATTCTCCGTCCAATTTGCCATGCACTTATATAGGGTAAAATAATTTCGAGGAAAAATGGAGACTTTACTTTAAAAAAAAATCATTAAATTTACGTCCTGTAAATGAAACCAAACCACTGGTTTCAAGAATAACGGTGTTTAACAGCCTGTGTAAACACTGTAACATATAATAAACACCCGAACCCAGAAATAAAAACATTTATGCACATCACACAAACGTTTTTTCCTGTCTGGAATCAAAATCGAGCCCTATCGATACGTAGTTAATTTCGCTAAACACTAAACCGAAGGAGGCGGCTTAATGCTTTTGTATGAGACACATAAGCCACGAAGTTATATTAATAAAATATAAATTCACTTCGAGAAATTATTAGGAACCCTTACTTCGCGTTACGTAGTCGTTTAAAATTATATAGCCTATAACTTAGTATAATAAAGCTTAAGGCTATGGCCTTTAATATCATTCCATTACATTCATTTCTACAGTTGAAATAAATCCAGTGACATCTAAATTCTAATGTACGTGAAAATATGTCAAAGTTCATACATATCATATGCACTAGGTTTTCAAGATTCCGTACCTAAAAGGTAAAACGGGATCCTGTTACTAAGCCTCCGCTGTCTGTCTGTCCGTCTGCCTGTATGTCACCAGGCTGTATTTCATAAACCGTGATAGCTAGAAAGCTGGAATTTTCACAAATCATGTATTTCCGTTACCGCCATAACAACAAATACTAAAAATAAATAAAATTAAAATATTGAGGGGGTCCCCATACAGTAAACATGATTTTTCGTATTTTTAAAGTCCCCTTTGTGCATGAGTTCGACTCGCACTTGGCCGGTTTTTTTACCCCATATTGGTCTGGTCCATTTTAAGATTAGTACGTAAGAGGCGAACGATTGTCTATGTAACTCACTACCATCATGGTTACAAGGTGTAGAGTTCGACATTCTGTCGCTCGGGTCTGGTACCACCGCCTTACCTATACCTGCAACAATAGCATCAGTGCTTATCACTGCTGTGTTCTGGTTTAGGGTAAGGTAGCCGGTAAAGTTATGCAAGTGACATTAAGACCCCGCCACAGCGATAGCAATGCGCTATTAATATCTTTGGTGTCTATAGGCGATAGTTTTGTTTTTCCATTAGGAAAACTATCGGTTTGTTTGCTATCTTATGGTACCTATAAAAAAATTAGTTGAGTCACGAAGCTTCGCCCGCGATCGCAAGTAGATTATGTTACATGTCGCCAATGAAAAACAATTCACACAATCTCATCCCTTAATTCAGCTCCTAAGTGGTTGATTTTGGAAAAGAAATGTAGCCTATATTTAGCCTTGTTTCTTTTAACTATCTCCAGATTTCATTAAAATCAGTTTAACCATGAAAGCGTGACAAACAAACCGATTTTCACATTTATAATATGAAGTATGAATAATACATATACGGATTTTCAATCACACACACGTACCATACGCCCGTACACACACACATATACACACATATACATATACATACATACATATATATACATATACATACATACATATATATATATATACATACATACATACATAACACATGAAGAACAGCCCTCTGATATCACACACATCTGATATAATACTGATATTGATTGGAAAATCACTGTATTCCAAAATCAGTGTTGTCAGTATAACATATTCACTTTTATTTCACACAAAGTGCGTTTCCATGTCACACGGTGACTCGTTCCGTCAGCTAATTGAAGTGTAAATGTACAACGGAAGCGAGAGATGTTTGTTTTTGTCCTTAGGATGCCGTCTCACCGAATAGCAAGCCGAGATATGCCAACCGAGACACGATTTTCTTTTTTTACTAACGTGCGGTCTCAGTTACAGCGGGCGTTTTGTTAAAATAAGTATGAGTATGATTAAATTAATATTTTGAAAATTGTTTAAAATTTTACTGTATTTCTGTTATTACTATAATTCTAAATTTATTGTAATTGTTACGTTTGTTACTTTCCTCCGTGTTGGTCCGGGCTCCATTGAAAAATAGGCTAACTGCCGTCTTACCAGGCAAATCTTAAAAGGCGACCGATTGGCTATGCGAGTCACTACCATCGTAGCTTCTAGGTGGTAAAGTTTTGCATTACCTTGCCCGAGTCTGTCTGGTACCACCGCTTTACCTTATCCTGCCCCAATAGCGTCAGTGATAGTCACTGTCGTGTTCCGGTTTGGAGGGTAAGTTATTCATAAAACTTGTGCATGTGGCATTAGACCTCACCACAAGATAGCAACGCACCATTGACATCTTTGATGTTTATAGGTATTTGTTTCTCTTTCTATCGGGAGAGCCATCTGTTGTTTGCTCTCTTATGGTTATTGAGTCTAGTTTATAAATAGTAGATAATGAGCTTGTTTATAATTTGAAATTAATTTAATCTTAAATAATTACATTACGTTTGTACCCTCGATGAATAGAAAAGCATTGTAATATTAAAAATACAAACATCTATGCTAATCACACAGATGTTTGTCTCCACTGATGCGTAATAAGGTTTTGTAACCGCTCAATCAACGAGATACTCAAACTTATATTCACGCTTGACCCATTACGAAACATGCAGAGATAACTGAGTATTATACGTCACAATTCCTTTTTTCTATCGATAGATAAGCGCTTGACCTCGATCTCGCCTGATGGTAAGCTAACATGAAGCCTAAGATGGAACGGGCTTCCCTAGAAGGTACCTGTTCATTCTTCTCTTGAAGATCCCCAGATTGTACTCGTCCGGGAACACAGACTCAGGAAGCATATTCCAGTATTTTGCGGTTCGAATGAAGAATGTTGAGTCGAACCGCTTCATACGGGTACGTGGAACGTCCACCATATAATGATACCTAGAATCTGTGCGCCTCGACGATCGATAGAAAAACGGGGATGGCGAAATTAAGTCGTGCAATTCCGCAGTGCACTCTCCAAAGTGTATCCGATGAAAAACTGATAAACTAGCCACACTGCGGCGATGAGCGAGGCTCTGGAGGTTTTTGCCTACCAGATCATCGTCGTTTATGAGCCTCTTGGCACGCCTCTCTATCGCCTCAAGTATCTCCAGCTGGTATTTAGCGGATCCATCACAGAGGTGAGAGCAATATTGCATGCATGAACGGACTTGTGCTTTATAAAGGTTCAGCAACTGTCCCGGGTTGAAATACTGTCTCACCTTCGCCAGAATACCAAGCTTTTGTGAGGCACTTGGGCTTTAGATTCGAAGTACAAACCAAAGTTGAGAGTAGGCTTTAACGTGATACCAAGGATCTCGAGGTGGTCCGTTATCGGCACAGCCACACCCTGGAAAGACGGAGATAGATGGAGCGGACTCCGTTTAGCGGAAAATAGACACGCCTGGGTCTTAGTTGCAATAAACTTGACCAGATTAGCATCGCCCCAGTCGGAGACTGCCTGTAAGGACAGGTTCATACGATCGACCATTGCCTCTCTGAGAGACCGGATCTGTGCCGTATTGCCCCGCGCGCAGGATACGTAACTCTTCACAACAGTGCTATAGATACCGGGCTTCAGCAGATTCAGAGAGACTTGCTTTTTTTCCTTCACATTCATAACTCTCTTGATACAAACGCATCGGTTTTGGAAAAAACTTCTTACAAAAAGTTTGAATTGAATAACCTGCTAGTTAAATACAACTATTTATGTAATATTATTGCACTTTTTGTAATATTATTGAACTTGCTAATCGTGTTTGCTATAATACGTTTTATAGGTTTAAATAAAATATAATTTATATTTTTCATAATCGCTTGATGAAACTATCAAGGATTTCTTCACATCAGCAAAGCTAGCTTTGATGATGCAAAAAAGTGTATTTGAAGGTTGGTTAATCAAATAATAACAAATATATGGTATGTGAATTGTAAAACATACAAATATATATTTAAAATATGTTTTATAAAAAGTCATTAGCGTATGAGATCGCGCTCACTCGCGCAGCTGCAGTCCTGATTTAACGAGAGCTTGCAATTTGTTCGTTTATTTTATTTTGATGTCCTGATAAACGACTCTTCTTGGAATGGTGGCTAATTTCCGACACTCAAACCAAAGGTTGAATGTTATTTATTTTTATAAGCTTTTGTATATTTCATCTTGTTAGTCTGCTTAATGCGGATTCGTCCAACAGACAAATTAGTAGAGTATTGTCTGGGGATGGTAAAAAATGGTACTTTTTTAGTTTGAACTCGTAATAGTAGATTCTCCTCTACGATATAATGTGCTGCAACGAAAGGCCGGGGTGTGATACTACTGTCATTCTGCAGCATTACTGTTTGTCACTATCAAGTTAAAGTGTGGTGTTATGCTCCAAATGCTCCATATTTTACGGTTAACTCCGTTTATTGCAATACAAAAATGTAGGAATCCGTAATTAGCCTAATTGAATACGGGGTAAATAAAGCCTGTATTTTTACAAATTATCCAGACTGGCGAGCTCACCTAAACATAAGAGATGCGTATAACCCACCGCGGCTGTTTCAACTAAATTCGTTCGTGTGTTCGTGTGGCAAGCGAGGACTTTCTGTACTGAAAATTTTATCTTTTATTCAGATTTCGCTTCTACTATTTCTAAATTTCATATAAAATTACACTTGCACAGATTTCATTACTTAATTTAAGACTACAAAACCTTTTTTCTAATTTCTCCTGTCTCCACCTCCCAATTATCTTTCTTTCTCTCCCCCTCTACCTCGCTCACTCTACCTGCCCAATTAGCCACCGACCTTTTGCCCTTTTCCTCCTCTCTCAACGGATGGCCCTTTTTAACGACTATATAATTTTCCTTAATTTCTTTGTTACAAGTTTTTTTAAATCGTTTACACTAAAAAACCTCGTGCCAGAAAGTCGTGTCAGAAAATATTCCCTTTTTCCGCCAAATTTAGTACCACCAGATAAGGAAATTCGTTCCAATTAAGTAATACAATTAAAATCTCACATGTACTGATTTGTATAAAGCTATAATCATTTAAATACTTGTTCAATTTCTTTGTATTAAAATAAAAACATACGTACTTGTAGCGATTTCACTCCTTTTTAAATAAAAATATAGGTGCTCTAAAATCACAGATTATATAATAGTTACTATCGTAAATAAGACTGAATACCATTTATATTAAATGTACGGGATTACTAATACTAAACACTGACTTCACTTTTTCATACAAAATTTAAAATACACTTGTAGAATGCAAGTGTACATATATGTGAATTGCACCATTTGTAACAACATAACGCATATATATATATATATATATATATATATATATATATATATATATATATATATATATATATATATATATATATATATATATATATATATATATATATACAACTAATTACTAATACTCAGCGAAATCAATGTATTACTATGTCGATGCTAATACTATAACCACTGACTTCACTACTTCATACAAAATTTAAAATACACTTGCATTATTTATCGTATAGCCATCCTGCATTAACACCTTTGGTGTCTATAGACGATGGCTTCTCTTTCCATCAGGAGAGTCATCTGCTTGTTTCCTATTTTATATATAAATAAAAATATATACAATTAAGATACAAACGAATAGGGATCTTTACATCATGCACAAATTTCTTTTATGGTAATTTGTTATATGCATTTTTAAACGCCAGACCTTTTTCGATGTAGGCAGAGAGAACTGAGTACCATACCCCACGATCCTTGCAGACTTGTCTCGCTTCTTCCAAATTCATTACTGTCTTCGTACTAACACGCTGGTTGCGAAGACTCTCGACACCATCTTCGGACAGTACTCGATCAATCTGATCATGGTATGTCAGTCTTGGTCTTCCTCGGTACCTATATTCTTTCATATACATTTCGTTAAATATTATTTATTGCATGGAACAGAATAAAAACCCAAAATTTTATTTGACTTTTTATGAGATTAAAGTAACAAACAAAATGGCTATAAATTTGATATGTTTCGTAAAATGTAGACATGGTGCTATTAATTTCAGTGTAATTAAAATTTACTGCTGAAGTTAAATCGTTACATTGAAGCACGGTTCTGTTATTGGCTACAGATTCAATGTTAACGTTTAAATATTGTCTTCAAACGCTTTTTTCATAAGCAATATCTGAAATATTCAAATAGAATATTTTCGCCGTGTTGGTCCAGGCCCCTTGTGTAGAATAGACCGTCTGCCGTTCTGTCAGGCAGTTCGTAAAAAACTAATCGTTGGCTATATACGACGTGTCACAAAAGATCGCACGCAATTTTTCCCGGTAAACTTATGCATGTGGCATTAGACCTTGCCACAAGATAGCAACGCACCATTAACATCTTTGGTGTCTATAGGCGATGGTTGACTCTTTCCATCAGGAAGCCCATCTGCATGTTTGCTATCGTATGATATAAAAAAACGCAATGAAACACGTCAATAATTATTTTTAAATGAAACCATAACTTTTTTACTACTTACTTAACTATTCCGTACTCAACATTTTTTCAATTTTTTTTTGAAAATAACCAAACCCTCCCCCCCAATACCACACCGAAATATTCAACACAAGTAATTTGTATGGCTAAACAACGTTTGAAGGGTTAGCCGGTATTTTTATATTAATAATTTAAATAAGTTTCAAATGTATTTAACGATACCACGAGAAAAATGACATTGAAAAATAAATTGATGTAAGCGGCGCTTTATTTTTTTATATCGTACCTTTACTAAATGAACAACAACGCAGCATTAACCGTTCGTTAATTTGGCCGTCCCGTCGGCCGAGTGTTTAGCGAACCTAATTACGAATCGATGGGGCTGGGGTTCAATTCCCGACAAGGACAAACATTTGTGATGAGCATAGATGTTTGTATATCTGGGTTTGTGTATATAATGTATGTTACAGTATTTATATGTGTATTTCTGTATGTTACTATATATGTATTTATATATGTATGATCGCCTCTTTGGTTGAGTGGCTAGCGACCCTGACTATGCAATCGAAGGGGCTTGGGTTCGATCCCCGACGGGGACAATCATTTATGTGATGATCATAAATGTTTGTATTTCCGGGTTTGGGTGTTTATTAAATATATTCCAGTATTTACATATGTATTTCTATGTACTAGCATCGTTGACTAACACCCATAACACAAGCAAATAATTTGCTTATATTGGGGTTAGATCAGTAAGTGTAATTTGTCAAATATCGCATACCTAGATCTAAACAGGTATTAACTCAAAAAAGCACGTTTTTCAGAAACTGATTACTGCCTCCTTGTGGACTGTAGAAGTTTCTTTTAGGTATTTTTTTAATTTCGAATGCAGCTAATACAACAATATTGTAGAGAAATATGTGTTTTAATTATTTTTTGGAGCAAAAAATTGAATGTTTGTAGTTGTTTCTAACTAGAAATGTTTCAGCAATACTGCAACGATTTGAAATAAAAGTAAAAATTTTACTCACCCTGCCAACAATACTGGTTCAACTCAAAATATTGTATGTGTTTTGTTAATTCAGCACTGACCACCAAAATGTCGACAATTCAAAATAATACTCACTTCAAATTTCAAGAGTAGTGGTACAATTAAAAATAACTCTTATTATTTCTTAATGAGTAATATATTGAGTAGTAGAGTTATTGTTAACTCTGTACAATTGGTTGGTAGGTACGGAGATAAGAAATTTGATGGTGTGCCTAACGCAAAAATCTCAATTATTGAGTTAGCTCCCTTTAGATCTAGGTGTGCGATATATGCAATATTTTAGTAAAGAGAATATTTTTAATTTATTATTATTATTTCTATCTATTAGTATCGTTGACCAACGCCGATAACACAAATAATTTGTTTAGTTTGGGTTAATCAATTAGTGCAATTTGTCCACCGATATTATTATTCATTTAAATCACCTCTGTGGTCTCGGTGTTAAGATATTTATTAACATATTTGGTGTCTGCAAGCGATAGTTATAATTATATTTATTAAGACAACCTGCTTGTTTGTTATCTATATTAAAATAAATATGTTTATTGTATTATAATTAAAAATGTAGAAGAATCCATCGGATTCAAAGGTCTACAGAAAGTCACTCGAGGGCATCTAATAAATGAACAAGCGAAGCCAATTACGATGAAAAAGTTATCCAATTTATGAAATCGTATTCCCTCTGTAAATTATTATTAGAGTTTTGTAACCAAAGAGCAACTTTATTATATTAATAGATAGCAAACAATCAGATAATTCGATACAATCGTATTTAAATCACATAATTCGATAAAGGGAGGTAACTATCACCTATACCATCTTTAACATCGTCATCAGTATGATGAACATTACGTCCCACCTATCCATATCCATGCTAATATTATAAATGTGAAAGTCTGTCTGTGTCTGTCTGTCTGTTACGCTTTCACGGCCAAACCGCTGGACCTATTTTCATGAAATTTGGCATGGAAATAGGTGAAGATCTGAGGTCAAATATAGGCTAATTTTTTTTCAAAAAGCAAACCCTAAAAGGCTGAAATAGGGGATAAAAATTGTATGAAAATCTATTTAGACGACATGTTAATCTACTCGCGGGCGAAGCAGCACGGGTCAGCTAGTAATTAATATTTCCGCTACCACCGAAACATAACAGTGACAAACAATAGTGTCAATCCATTAGTCCCTTTGTAGAGCATGCTTGAACTGTAAAGAAACCACACCACGTACTGGAGCTGGAGTGCGTTGAGCTAAACTATCCAAGGGTTCAGTTTCTGAGGGACTGGACGACGTATGTGGATATGTTTTAGTATCCCCATACTGTCCTGAACTTCTGTAAGGAGCTGAGTGGCAAGATTAGCCACTATACGAATACGCACAATGACCCGTAGCGCGGCTAAGTGCGGTGTAGCTAACGTGACCATACGTCTCGTTTTGAACGGGACTGTCCCGTTTTCAAGTACTCTTTCTCGGTGTCCCCAAGTATATTACAGGGACGTGAAAATGTCCCGTTTTTCGAAAAATTTACACAATAAAGGCACAAGAAGTTTTAAATTGTATACCAATTCGTCAGCAATCCTATTTAATTGGACAGATGTTTGCCAAGATATGAGCAGAACACAAAAATCGCGCTTAAAATGTTTAATTTTCAATAGGAAATTATTTATTTCAAAATCCAAATTTTTGGTAGATCTAACTTAACATACATCCTACAGACATTACTTCTGCCATTTATTATTTGCGTAGTTAAAATAAACTTAGTGTCCCGTTTTAAGATAAAAACTATATGGTCAGTTTAGGTATAGCCCGCTTTCATAGATATATAGATAGGGTCAGTCCCTGTAGCGGTAGGAGTGATAAACAATAGGGTCAGACCATACTGCGGCAGAATAGGTAAGGTAGTGGTAAGACCTGACCGAGACATTGTAGAACTCTACCTACTAATAGTAACGGTGGTAATGATAAGTGTTAACGTGAAGCAGTTTGGCCGAATAAAACACTTGAATTACTTTTACACGCCCAGTATAATTTTGGGCAGAGTAATAATGCCCCCAACAAGCAATAGAATTACAAGAATCGAAAACATATTGTCCCCGCTTATTTTAATAGCAATCGTTATCTATTTTGTCCGTTGTTATGACATCATCATTTCAAACAGGTGCATAACACAGGTGTGCCGCACGTCTGGCCGGCTAGTAGTTGTCGTCAAGCACGGTTGCTAACATAAGTTTAGCCAATCACTCGCCTCTTACAAACTGCTTGGCAGAACGGCAAATGGTTTATTTTTTAAAAAGAGCCCAAAATAATGAGGGGGAAGGTGAAATCCTAAACAATGATATTAAAGAAGGTATATTCCTTTAAAACAAAGGAATAACGGAAAAAACAGGTATTCTACGAAATGAAATACGTCAAATCGTAGACACAGCTGTATTAATCGTCTCCAAAAGACATTTAATAAAGGAACAACCTAAAACGATGACGACAAAAAAGTTATCCAATTGCTTTTTCGAATTAGATGTGGATAAAAAAGTAATCCTTCTCCTTAATGAAACGTCAAGTTTACTAACGACCCCGCGTCTTGTATTTATAAAACAACAAACTGTATGGGACAAGTCATGAAGAATTTGCGTTTTTTGTGACGCCAAGAACGTGGATTACTTACTTTTTAAGTTCCTGCTACGTAGTACGTAGTGTGCGTAGATAGGATGTTACTGAGTTTGCCCCGATTTTCGAAAATCGAGTATCGGCGGCCATCTTGGATTTACAATCACAAAGAATATATTATATTGTCATCAAGATTAAGGGTTGTACCAAATATCAGACCGATCTGTCATCTAAAAGGGGCTAAAATTTCAGTTACTAAATTTGACCCAAACAAATAAAAACAAATGAACTGGGCAAGCTAAATAAAACCGTTTAAAATTCAGAATGAGCTCTATTTTACTAATCAAGCCCTTTCATTAGATACCCCTATTGAGGTAGTTGTGAAAAATATGTAATCCGCCATTTTGTGGCGGCGGCCATCATGGATTTTAATTTTTTTCATAGTGAACTCTATTCTACCAATCAATCCCTTTCATATGATACCCATATTGAGGTTGTTGTGAAGTAATATGTAATCTGCCATTTTTAAAACCGTTTATAAAAACTGTCTGGTTATAACACTAAAATATTTCTCTTAATTCAATTTTCGAAGTTTATATTTACAATAAATTTTCAAATGCTATTTAAGATCTACCAATACACAAATTTCAAAAATTTATCAAATCAAAACTTTGTAAAAAAGTTTATTATAAAATACTAAATATTTGGATGATAATAAGGCATGGGATTAATTGCTCCTCATAGTCTCATAGTAATTATAATATATTATTCATTAATTATTGTCAATACATTATTTAAAAAAAATGTATATACAGGGTTACTTTTAAAATACCAGCAACCTTGCAGGACTAGATACCTAACATTATAAATAACATTTGTTCTATGACTTGACATAACTCAATACATTAAATAAAAATGATTTTTTAAATTTTCATTGTCCTGTCGTGACATTTCTAACTCTTCATTCGGATGCGCTGCTAGTAGTAATAATAGTAACATTTTTCTACCTAATCTTTGCGATGCACGTAGAGTTAAGAACGTTCAAGCGAAAATTTTAATTCATATTAATTTTTGTATGAAAGTAAAATCCAACAAATTATCAAAAGTCGTAGAACAAATGTTGTATATGATGTCAGCTACCTAGTTCTGTGAGGTTGCTAGTGTTTTAGAGGTAACCCTGTATATTGCACAAAAAAGACAAGCCCGCCGAGTTTCTTCCGCCGGATCTTCTGTGTGTGGCCGCGTTTCCGATCCGGTAGTAACTCAAAAAATGTTGACTCGTCAAGAGTGCCTGTAAAGGATAATATGAATAAAATTTTGACTTTTCACTTTTTGAAAACCACCTTTTAAAAACCACTTTTTAAAAAACTTAAAATACTACCATTGCCTTGTCTTTATATCCTAGTGGTATGCGTATTTGTAAAAAAACATCAACATTTGTTTAAAACAAACGCTGAAGTATTAGGTAATACATATTTTAGGAATAGTGAAAAACTACATGTGCCCAGCCAAAGACTCCACATTTTTAAAAGAAATACCTATTGTATGGCAATTAATATATACAATCATATTCCTGATAGTCTTAAATCCTTAATAAATTCCACAAACAACTATTTGATTTACTACTAGACAAATCTTATTATAATGTAAATGAATTTCTTGCTGATAAAATTAAATATTAATCTATAACCTTTTATTGTATAATTATAAAAAAAAGTTGTAATTAATAAATTTAAACTAACATGAATTAGAAATTACTCTTTTGAAATTACAAGTATGTTGATTTATAAAATTGTATATTAAAAACTGTAATTTATAAGGTAGATCATGTTGATAAATATACATTAAATTGTACAACTTAACTAAATTGTTACAAATTATCTATTATCTTTCTTCTGTCTTTAAACTTTGTAAAACGTCAATATTTTAATTAAACAAAAAATAAATTTTATAAATTATAGAAATAAGTGGTGATGTGAAATAATGTTTGTAATTGTATCATGTAAATATAATTTTAAAAAAAACAAGCCCGCTGAGTTTCTTGCGCCAGATCTTCTCAGTATGTGGCCGCGTTCCGATCCGGTAGTAATTGTAAAAAATCGACTCACAACATTTTTAGTTTAATGATAAATTATTATAATTTTAAAATATTTGCACACCATATTATGGTAGAATATGTTGGTAACTTAATCAAATTTTAAAACTTGTGACTCCCATATTCTGGCAAATAAATTATTTCTTTCTTTGTTCTTTCTTCTATCTTTTGACTTTTGAATAAGATAAAGAAAAATATTAGATCGTTTGTTTGTAATGGATAAATTCAAAAGTACTGGATACTTTTTAAAGATTACTTTATCATTGAAAGCTTACACTAAGCTGGGGGAACGAAACCTACTCTATCAAGCGACTGAGTAAAAGGAAGTAATGTGAGTGGTTACGAGACCGAAGTCACGGGGAATCCGGGACTAATACCACCGCCTTACCTATTCCTGTTGCAGTTGCGCCAGTGCTTGTCACTATCGTGTTCTGGTTTACGGGGTAAGGTAGCCGGTAAACTGCACACCTAAGACAACAACGCACCATTAACATGGTTAGTGCTCTTTCCATGTTAAAAAATTAATAACTGGTATTTTATTTGCATTTTGCTATTACTAGAGAATTCGTTCGCGTGATCCTATGCTATGTCCTGCCCTATAACCTCCTCTATCTTTCAGTGTAAGTTTCATCTAAATCGGTCCAGTGAGGGCTTGCCCAATACAAACAGAATGACAGACAGACAGACAGACAGACAGAAATTTACAGACAGACAGAAATTTGACAAAGCTTGTTATCTTAAAATCACAGACAAACACTTCAATTTTATTTACATGTATAGATAATATGGAATATGGATACACGTTGTTAGGATACTATTTGATAATACCAGTATTTCCTAGTATGATGTGTGAATATTTAACATTTCTTTAAAACCACAAAAAGCTATAAGTTATTTAAACCACATTAATTTATGAAACTAGTTGTTACTTACGACTTCATTCGTGGGACCCAACATCATTACTCACTTTTGCTCAGTCGAGTGAAAACGTAGCTTATTTAATGGTAAAATAATTTTTATATTGAAATACTTTCAATAGTTTTACACGAAGCGGCGCGGCTTATTTGAGTTAAATCGTTACAAACATACAAAAAGTATAATATTATTTTCTTATTATAAATACAAGTTTGTACTTATGCCAGGTGCTAACGTTTTTGTAGTAGTATTAACGTGAAGCAGTTTGGCCGAATAAAACACTTGATTCACTTTTACACGCACAGTATAATTTTGGGCAGAGTAATGCCCTTAAATTATAAATACAAGTTTGTACTTATACCAGGTGCTAACGTTTTTTTAGTATTATTAACGTGAAGCAGTTTGGCCGAATAAAACACTTGATTCACTTTTACACGCACAGTATAATTTTGGGCAGAGTAATGCCCTCAACAAGCGATAGAATTACAATGAATCGAAAACATGATGTCCCGCTTATTTATACCATTCGTTATCTATTTTATTATGACGTCATAACACAGGTGTGCCGCACATCTGGCCGGCTAGTAGTTGTCGTCAAGCGCGGTTGATAACAGTATATATTCCTTAGGCTCCGGTTACACTTTGATTAGTGCAAGTGCGAGTCTTTAATGAAGGTGCTTAATATTAAAGAAAAGAGTTTTATTTTACCACTATATTGACAAACGGACGGACGGATGGACATAGCGAAACTGTAAGGGTTCCTAGTTTACTTCGGAATCATAAAAACTGATTCACCTTCCAATAAGTAATCATTGAATTCTCGGCTAAAAATCTAAGCTGCGTCTTTTCGCAAAAAACTTTGTTACATTCCTTTAATCTAGCGGATCTTAGTATTTGTCCACTGTTTCAAAGGTTGTTAGAAGCCAAAGTTTCTTAGTCGAAATCCAGTTGTTTTTTTTTTTTTTTTTTTAAAAATTTTAATAATAATTACAATATAAATACAAAAAAAAACTTAAGAGCATCGCTTTCACCTATAATTTACACCAACAACACTTAAAAGCCTCGTGTACCTATGTATTTCCTTGACATTTAATTTTCTATAGCAAGGGACGGTCCAAAGGAGGTGTTAATGATCTAAAAACAACACTCTATTTCCCCCTTTACATCCTAAGTAAGTGGCCCTATAAACAAGAATATCTTAATTAGGAAATGTGTTTTAACTCTTGTATAAAATTCTTTGAATATCAAAATATATAATCTAAAAAAGCATTTTTGCGACAGAATTAAAATGTCGAGATTAATGAAATCTTTTTTAAATATATTATTTTGACAATTTTTCCCGTGAGTATAGTGACATGTCGCCGATTTAATTATTCATATAAACCTTTATCCCCTATTTCAATCCTAAGGGGTTGATTTAAAGAAATCAGTCTGTATAAGAAAGTTAGCCCGAGTCTTCAACTAGAATCTCGTTGTATCTGAAATAATAATAGCATGGATATGAATTTGGTGAAAAAAAAATTATGTAACGTGTTGTCAGTGTATTCGCTATGTGCGAAATAGAAGCTGGGGTATCCCAGCTTTCATTCTATCTATTTTGTAACAATGCGACCGCAGTGCATGCCGTTTATTCGGGAAATCCATCAAACTTACATTGAGATTTATTTTCTACAATTCTTCGTATCATGAAATATGTCATAAATGTTGAGTTATGAGCAAAATATTAAAAAGTATAAACAAACGAGTATAGCTGTAAGTACTATAAAGCTATCAATAGTCACTTTTAAGTCCCTTTACGTACAGCAGCGAGGTTTATTGGCACCGGTTAGCATTATTTTGGGAGTTTACAACAGCAGTAACTGTAAAAGTCGGCGCCAACGAAAGGCGGCAAGATTTGTAACTTGCCTGCTTGCTTTAATGTACTATTTATAAAATAAAGTTAGGTAAATTTCTAAGCGAGACAAGTCAACGTGTTTCAATAATTTTACAATAGTGTCTACTTTAAAAATATAGAAACTGCAAAAGTATTTTTACGTAAGTATCCCCGAAGGGGTAGGCAGAAGTACAAGTCCATCCACGATTAGCAAACGGGATCGGGCACTTTAAAAGTGCATTATAATATATATATATATATATATATATATATATATATATATTACTTTATTGAAATAATAGCCTAGTCAGAACGAGAATATGTCTATTTGGAAGATAGAACGATGATAATCAGCCTTTCATCTGAAATTCCCTGGATATATCAGGTTGCTTTAACAGAAATTAACAGCTTTTACATGTATTTTATATTTTGTTCCAGTATTCAAGTCTCAAACTTCGCTGTCGACGGACTCCGGTCTCTGCACCGAGCGGGGTCTTCGTCGGACGCATATAGAACTGGACAAACCTCCAGGGAAATGCATCGGACTTAAATTGGCAGGTACGTGATGCAACTGTATGTCTATAGAATTATAAGGCTAAGGGATTTACTATGCGAGCCATCTAGAATAGGAATGTCAAGACGCCATATTGCTCCGCATTTTGCAAAAACTTCATTAGTGATTACTAAGAAGATCAAAAAAATACTAAAAAAGAAAAACTTTTAAAATTCTGTAAATCGATTAAAACCCTTCAGACCATACCTGAAACTTTCCGCTAGATTTAAATATGTTAAGCTCGAAAGAGTAAATAATATACATAAGCATAGATTTTTAGGCTCAAAAAGTTCAAAAATTACAAGGTTGTTGAAAATGGCAGTATTTCAATTTGAAAAGCGGTATATTTTGGACACGAAGATTGATTTTGATCTTTCGAACGGCATTTCAATTTTCAAGCTCTAAAATGTTGTCCTAACTGCAAAATCAATTCATTAAATAAGATAGAAGTAATGACAATTTTTTTTAAACAATTTTGACTTTCATAAATCTCAAAGTAATCAACCGATTTTGATCCAATGTACGATACCTATTTGACGGAGTTTTTTAAGGAACAGAGCCAATTAAATTTAAATATCAATATATCAAAATGGTTTGGGAGCTACAATACCACAGACAGACATATACACATATTAAACTTATGAAACTCTTCGTTTTGGCGTAAGGGATTATTTTATAGTAGGCATCTAGTACTCTTTAATCCTTAATAGTGCTATTATAACAAGCCTATTTAAGCATGCACGTAGATTATAGCTCTCATTCCATCACATCCACTGTCACTTAGGAATACATCTCTTTTTTTATAAGATAGCAAACAAGCAGATGGGTCTCCCGATGGAAAGAGTCACCTATCGCCTATAGACACCAAAGGTGTTAATGGTGCGTTGCTATCTTGTGGCGAGGCCTAATGCCACATGCATAAGTTTACCGGCTACCTTACTCTGCAAATCGGAACACGACATTGACAAGCACCGAGGCTATTGCGGCAGGAATGGGTAATGCGGTGGTACCAGGGCCGGGCGAGACAATGCAGAACTCTACCACCTAGTAGCCACGATATCGGTGACTCATATAGCCAATTGGTCGCCTTTTACGACCTGCCTGGCAGAACGGCAATTGGCCTATTCTTCAAAGGAGCTTAGGACCAACATGGGGATGGGAAAAAAATTTGCCAAACAAGACTCGAAAACAGCTGATGTGATAATCTTTGAATAAGAATTTTGCAATTATGCAGCTTCAAGTCAAATCTACCATGTCATTGCAATATCATCAAAGTAATCGAGTATTCAATTTTTTTAAGGTATCTGGTAGACTTACGCACATATCATTGCATCCTGCCACACGAGTAGAAACGCAACATTAACATCTTTGGTGTCTACAGGCGACGGTTTCTCTTTCCATCATGAGAGCCATCTGCTTGTTTGGTATCTAATGATATAAAAAAGGTCGTATAGATCAACCCCCCAATTCACGTAATTTAGTCAAAGCGCTTAGGGCTCTCACACACATAAATACGATAAAACGTCGAGACGTGCTACTACGCGGCATAATATGTAAGAAAATGTGTAAGTGTCTTAAATGCTTCGACTCGCTTGCCGCTTGATTACGTGAATTAGGCTCCTGTAATTCCTTTCTTTAAGTAAAAAAGAGCGGATGAAATTAAAACGGCTGAACCGATTTCCATAAAACTTAATGGTAAGAACCACCTCTACAAAACCAGCTTTAAATAAAAAACCGCTTCCAAATCGGTTCAATCGTTTAACAGTGATACACGGTGCGTCTAATACACACATGGTGATCTTTTTATTATTATTATCGATAGAGATGCGCTTCACCACGATCTCGCCTGGTGGTAAGCTAAGATACGGCCTAAGATGGAATGCGCTTCCCTAGAAGTACCCGTTTACTCTTCTCTTGAAGTTCCCCAGATTGTACTCCTAAGATCTCTCTAGTACCTTTAGAGAGATCTTAGGAGTACAATCTGAACACAAAACTCATGGCCAATTGCACTACATAAAACCGTGGTATTGTGATGATACACGGGCGAGCTTTACCGACGAGCCATAAAACCACGATATAGGGTCGCTCGTCGATCAGGACCTTAAAAATCTTGATCTATCGGCCATAAGTTTTGCGTCGAGGGCTCTTAGACCATGAGGCCGCAGTAAAAGCTCGCCTGTCGATCAGCTACTTAAGATCAAACTTAAAACATATATTTTTGCGTCGGGGGTTAAAAATTAACGAGACAGAATAAGCACTGACTTACGCAATTTTTATAAATATTTATTAATATTATAGTAGAAGAGTCCAAGACGGGATTTTCGGATTTACTCGAACGCGGCAGATTAACATAGGGGGGATACCTCGCACACTGTTGAGGATCTACATCAAATATAAGCCCTTTATATAAAGCCAGGCATACAAGGCATTATAAAAAATCCAACAACTTTAGTATGAAAATTGTCAAATAATTTTTTTCTTCTTCCTTCAAAATAAATAACGTTTAAACACCCTCAAAATGTCAAAACATCGTTTTATTTGCAACGCGACTCTTTCACTTCCTTGCACTACACTTATTAGATTTTCTAAATTTTAGCTCACAATTAATCTACCATACCTTAATCTGACGCGCTTTGATTCTTCTATGAGTATGCCAGTCATAGGCCGTAGGCCATCCGTCTTAGGCCGTATCTTAGCTTACCACAAGGCGAGATCGTGGTGAAGCGCATCTCTATCGATAATAATAATAAAAAGATCACCATGTGTGTATTAGACGCACCGTGTATCACCGTTAAGCGATTGAATCGATTTGGAAGCGGTTTTTTATTTAAAGTTGGTTTTGTAGAGGTGGTTCTTACCATTAAGTTTTATCCAAATCGGTTCAGCTGTTTTAATGTCATCCGCTCTTTTTTACTTAAAGAAAGGAATTAAACTGATACAGACCAGGAGCCTAATTCACGTAATCAAGCGGCAAGCGAGTCGAAGCCTTTAAGACACTTACACATTTTCTTACATACTATGCCGCGTCGTAGCACGTCTCTACGTTCTATCGTGTTTATGTGTGTGAGAGCCCTAAGTGCTTTGACTCAATTACGTGAATTGGGGGGCTGATCTATACGACCTTATTATATCATTAGATACCAAACAAGAAGATGGCTCTCATGATGGAAAGAGAAATAATGAATAACCGTCGCCTGTAGACACCAAAGATGTTAATGTTGCGTTTCTACTCGTGTGGCAGGATGTCAAATGTGTCGAAGGAAGTCTACCAGATACCTTAAAAAAAATTGTTTTTTTTTACATTTTTTTGTCTGTACATGCTATCCCCTCCATTCAAATTAAAAATATTATATAATCTTTTATTTTACTCATAATCTAATATACAAAGTTCAATAGGGTAAATCCGGGATATATGCCCACCTTTTTTTATTTTACTCATACGTCCTAATACACAAATAATACGCACATTCATTTTATATATGAACTATGTTTGGTTTTTTATTTAATCAATTTTCATTGTTTTTTGGAGATTGGCCAATAATTAAATTGTATATTTTGAGTAGAAATTTAAACTGCATGGAGGTATATATGCCTCGAATGCGGTGAATATGCCCCTAACCTAATTTCGTGGAGGGGATAAACGCCCTTTACAAGTAAGTAAACAAACATTTTAAACCAATAAGTCTTTATTGAACACTATTATTGTTTACTAATTAGACACACATTATAATTTTAAGATATTTTTAATGTTTAAAAATGCTTCGTTACTTTTCTTTTGGTTTTGTTTTATCTTTTGTTTGTCTTATTCAACCATTTTTTTTTTATTTTTACCACTTGTCATACTATCTTTAGTTATATTTGTTGGTTGACAGAGTTTATTGTTTTTTCTTTAGTTCCTTTTAAATCTATTTTTCTATCTTCTTGCTAGTCATTTTTGGTTATTTTCACTAGTACTCCTTTCGTAGCTTAGCCTTTCTTTATTTCTTTTATTTTTAAATCAAAATTCAGCACTATCATATGTTACTCTCAATTGTCTGCATCTATTAAATTATTTGCAGGTTCCAGATTGTATTCATCTGCCAAATTAGTTGTGACTGAGGTATTGTCTGTAACAATAGAATCCAGTTAGTAAGCATCAAAGTGAAGTAGGGATATGCCCTTAGAGGCATTTATCCCAAAACACATTGGGGCATATATCCCTTTTGACTAGGATAAACGCCTTCGAAAAAAATATTAAAATACGTTTATCTTTATTTTAATAAGTAATTAATAACAATGCACACACCCTACTCCTAATACAGAAGTAAAAATAAAATAAACTTACCTGTTTTATCCAAAGTTATGGAAGGCCGAGAATCATTCACAAAGTAAAATCAGGACTGTTTATCCCATCACGGTCAGTAACGTTCCTGTGCATAGCCGCACGCACCAATGTTTTATGGCAGACTATAGTGGAGGATGGACACATTCGTATTATAGGGCATTCTTTTGCTCACGCGTTTTATATTTCTCATAATTGCAATGAGGCGTCTATCCCGCTTGGGCGTATATCCCGGACTTACCCTATGTCTCCATGACGCTCTAGTAAATTCCCATTTAGTATCTTGGGCTCTTTTACTAATAACATCGTCTAGCGCTAACTAATAAGTCTGTAGCTATGAGCTTTAACGATTCAACGATAGTATTACACCAAATAAACACAAAGTTCTTGGTATTTGTTCAGGACTGTCAATATTGTTCTGAACGTAGAAAATATTTGCCTACATTTCAATTATCTTTATTAATTTGGTATTACGTAGCGTTTTCACCACATGCATTTAAAAACGATTATAACCTTGTTTATTTAGGCTTTTATACACGGTGCTTCGAACTTGATACAAAAACTGAAATATCCCCAAGTGTATCTATTACTTGAATAATTAATAAAAAATAAAATGAAACAGAAATAACAAATTCTCTTTCATTTGTCTTGAGTAATTAGTACACTTATTTTTATGACCTCGCGCAATTATTACTACGCGTCATATACGCGTCAATCAGTTTAATATTACGCCCATATCTGGTACGTATTATTAAACGTGATGATAACATTTCCCTTGACACTTAGAAGCTTTGAACTGTCAGAGTAGTTAAGTACAAATGGTTTGAGCCCCTTCTGAAGAATAGACCACTGTCGTTCTGCCAAGCAGCGCATAAGAAATAGGCGATTAGCTTTATTTCATAGATTCAAATTACTAATATCGTAGCTACTAGATGATAGAGTTTTGAATTGTCTCACCCGGCTCTGGTAACCGCGCGTTACCTATTCCTGCTGCAACAAGGTTAGTACTTGTCACTTTCATGTTCCGATCGGGAGGGTTAGGTAGCCGGCTAACTTATGCATATGGCAATAACTGCTTTGGCGTCTAAATTAAATATTAATGGATAGAAATGTAAGTTTGTTGAATTCGCCTTAAAAAAATCTATTTAAAAAATTTCGTAAATAGTGAAAATTTGGAAATTATAAAAATTTTAATTACTTACACAAAAGAAGAAATTTATAATTATAAAAATAACTTTTATAATATGAAATCTTTCTTGTACATTAGTAATAAGTACATAAACTAGAGAAAAAAAGACCAGACTGCTGAGTTTCTTCCGCCGGGTCTTCTCAGTGTGTGGCGGCGTTCCGATCCGGTAGTGATTCTAAAAAAATGGATACATTAAATTCTACACATAAAAAGTGACATATAAAAAAACTTGAGCATAGGATTTTATCGAATACCTTCATTTTATTTGCTCGCTGTTTGCACATAATTTTATTATTTTAAGAACTACCTTCGTTTCATTTTCACGCTCGCACGTATTATTATAAAAAACCATTTCAATAAAATTGATTGAATAATGAAACCTTTAACATTATATTGAATAATTATAACATAGTATTGAATAACGAAACCTTTATTTTAAATTGTTACAAGATATACCTTTTCAAAACAATTATAATTATTGTTTATAAGAGTTTTCAGCGCAGGATTTATCTGTTACAAAAATCAAACAACGAGTCTGCTGCAAACCTGCAATCCGAGACTAAAATATCATAAATATAAAAGCTAAAATTTTATTTTTCCACTCGTCGCACTATTTGCGGAACCTCCGCAGGCGGCACTTATAAATCTTTTGAGCCCATAATTTGTTGACCGCTGGGCGCTTTCAACACCGAATAAAATTTTCCCAATGTTTTTTAAAATAAAAACTCGTAATTGTATCATAGTTTTGGATTAAGGTTTTCTTAAGCCATTGTTCGTTTTCGAATAATTTTAAAAAGAGAAGTCACAAAAGTATTTTTTTAAAGTAAAAATTTTTATTATATTAATTATTATATTAATATTATAAATGCGAAAGTTTGGATGTGTGGATGGATGTTTGGATGGATGTTTGTTACTCAATCACGCAAAAACTACTAAACGGATTTGAATGAAATTTGGCACACAGATAGATGATGACCTGGAATAGCACATAGGCCGGATTATCCCGGAAAAACTAGGTGATCCCGCGGGATTCACCAAAAACTTTTATAATGCAGCGGGCTGCATGCTGCAGCTAGTGTTTAAATAATTTTTCTAGCCAGTTATGCAAATAGTCCATCAACTTTGTGTCGTAAAAACCGACCAAATGGCTATACGTGTCACTACCATCGTGACTACCAGGTGGTAGAGTTTCGCAACGTCTCACCCAGTATTTGGTACCACTGCCTTGCCTGTTCCTATCGGAATAGCGTCAATGCTTATCATTACCGTGTTCCGGTTTGAAGGGTAAGATAGCAGGTAGACCTATGCATGTGGCATTACCATCTCGCCACACGGATAGCAACGCAACATTAATATATTATTTGGTGTCTATAGGCGATGGTTTCTTTTTCCATCAGAAGAGCTATCTGCCTGTTTGCTATCTAATGATAGAAAAGCTTTACCAAATTCTTTCATTTAATCTTTTTTTTATATCATAAGATAGCAAACAAGCAGATGGGTCTCCTGATGGAAAGAGTCAACCATCGCCTATAGACACCAAAGATGTTAACGGTGCGTTGCTATCTCGTAGCGAGGTCTAATGCCACATGCATAAGTTTACCGGCTACCTTACCCTCCAAACCGGAACACGACAGCAACAAGCACTGACGCTATTGCGGCAGGAATAGGTAAGGCGGTGGTACCTGACTCGGTCGAGCCGATGCAGAACTCTACCACCTAGTAGTCACGATGATAGTGACGCACACAGCCACTCGGTCGCCTTTTACGACCTGCCTGGCAGAACGGCAGTTGGTCTACTCTTCAAAGCCCGGGACCAACACGGGGAAGCCTGGGACCAACACGGGGAGATAACCAACACGGTGTTCTGGTTTGAAGGGTAAGATAGCAGGTAGACCTATGCATGTGGCATTGCCATCTCGCCACACGGATAGCAACGCAACATTAATATATTATTTGGTGTCTATAGGCGATGATTTCTCTTTCCATCAGGATATCTATCTGCCTGTTTCCTACCTAATGATAGAAAAGCTTTACCAAATTCTTTTATTTAATCATCTATAAAGTATAGTTTATTGTGTCTTCCGCGATAGCACCAAAAAGAAAGAAGTTTATTAATAAATGGATAAGACTCACCCATGGTACGGACAGAAAAGAAGACTCCAGCGGCACAATTATCCAAGGCAATAAACACGAAAGCATACAACTATTTTGTGCTTTTGTGCTTGATGCCGGCGTGGGAGTGGGATGTGTGTGTACAAGTGTGGTGGATGTGGATGGATAATTGTGCCGCTGGGATCTTCTTTTGTCCGGACCATCGGTAAGTTTTATCCATTTACTAAACCGACGTCTTTCTTTTTGGTACAATCGTGGAAGATTACGCCGTGTTGGTCCCGGCCTCCTTTGTAGAATAGGCCAACTGCCGTTCTGCCAGGCAGGTCGTAAAAGGCGACCGATTGGCTATCGAGTCACTACCATCGTGGCTACTAGGTGGTAGAGTTCTGCATTGTCTCGCCCGGGTCTGGTACCACCGCCTTACCTATTCCTGCCGCAATAGCGTCAGTGCTTGTCGCTGTCGTATTTCGGTTTGGAGGGTAAGGTAGCCGGTGAACTTATGCATGTGGCATTAGACCTCGCCACAAGATAGCAACGCACCATTAACATCTTTGGTGTCTATAGGCGATGGTTGACTCTTTCCATCAGGAGAGCCATCTGCTTGTTTGCTATCTTATGATATAAAAAAAAGACACAAAACACTCGCGGATTATAACAAAATTACAAATTTCATCTTTTTAATCATAGATTTTGGCAAAGTAACGCCTGAATCATAAAAATATCTTAAAATCATAATAATTTTGTATTGTACTCGCCTTTTTATAAAAAAAACACGCAATATAAAAGAAAATTTATGCTAATGAGTGACAACTATTGAATTAAAGGGAGCATAACTTCCGCCATCCAACCAATAATTTACTATCGCATTTAGTAGTATGAACTAGTATGAACTATAACCCTAGTGTTGGCTCAAGCGCCTTTAAGGGTTGACCATCAGTCGTTCTATCAGGAAGTTCGTAATAAGCGAACCATTGGTCAAACATGTCGATACCATAGTGACTATTGTGCGGTAGAAGTTGCCAAACTCGCTCGGATTTCACCACCTGACTTATTTTTGCTGCAACAGAGTCAGTGCTTATCACCGACATGTTTTGTTTTAAAAAGTGAAGTAGCCAACAAAATTATGCTTGTGGCATTACTATCCCGCCACACAGATAGCAATACACCATTATAATATTTGGTGTCTATAGGAAATGGTTGTCCCTTTCCATCAGCAGAGTCACCTGTTTGCTATCTTATAATATAAAAAATTCTTCATGAAATCGACATATATCACTTTTGTCATCTGTATTGAAAGTTAAAATAAAAAAAATTGTTATTAGATCATCAATTTGCTTTTTTTATATCATAAGATAACAAACAAGCAGATGGGTCTCCTGATGGAAAGAGTCGACCATCACCTATAGACACCAAAGATGTTAATGGTGCGTTGCTATCTCGTGGCGAGGTCTAATGCCACATGCATAAGTTTACCGGCTACCTTACCCTCCAAACCGGAACACGACAGCGACAAGCTCTGACGCTATTGCGACAGGAATAGGTAAGGCGATAAAATTTCGCTCGAAATTCGATTTCCAATTTCAATGCGTCAAAATTGTTATTTTTTAGTTATAGTTATTTACAATACTGTTGTACTTTCGAAGTTATAATTCTTTTTGTGTGTTAGGAGAATGAAAACTTTGGAATACGCGTACTCAATGACACAAAATTTGATTCTCCATTTATTTTAATACAGGGCTTGAAATTATCTAGATTATATTCTTTGATAACTATCGCGATATTTAGAAAACCTTTTTTTGCATGGGGAAACCCTTTATGGGTACCCTCTCGTTAGGTTTATCGAGAGGGTTATATTGGATTGCCTCACAAGGAGACCTACCGACTAAATTCCCATGGAGTTCTTCTCTATGTTTTGAGTAGAGGGCTATGGGATCGGTGTACCCTTTCTACCACGG
Source organism: Apodemia mormo (assembly GCA_036924255.1). Taxonomy (NCBI): domain Eukaryota; kingdom Metazoa; phylum Arthropoda; class Insecta; order Lepidoptera; family Riodinidae; genus Apodemia; species Apodemia mormo. The sequence continues at coordinate 3,917,689 of JAUPFN010000007.1, read as the reverse complement.
CACTCTATCATAGCTATCTGCTACAGATTCTTCTCGTTTGATCTACTCCTTGGTGTTGAACACCGGAACACAGCGGCATATCACCTAAACTCAGGGCCTGTGTGCAATGGGCAATGAGTGACCCAATCTCATCACCCACAGGGCTCCCTGTGGTGGATGAATTTGGGCAATTTCTGCCTGTCTTCTAATTTTTACTTTGCGGCGCCAAAGCTGTATCACATTAGCGTCTTTTTCTCGTTGTCTTTCTGCGGATTCCTTTACGGTGATGACTTTTTCGCAGAAGGAAGCGATAAGATATTTAGAAAACCTTTTTTAACTGGCATTATTTAATTATCAAAATTTACAATAAGAAAGTAGTTTAGTAAATAGTGTTTATATTATATTTATATTGTAAAATACATATAATTTAGTAATAAATTATACGTATTTTACATTGAAAGTATGTATTAAGAGGTGTCCACTTATTATGTGATTGTGAGGCAAGTTCAACGTTTTTTCAATCCCCACTCCCCCACTTAATGTGATGTCATGCGATTTAGCTCGACCCACTCAAACCCTCCCCCTCTCTTATCTTAGCTTACGATAGATTTTTCAAAACGCGTATGTTTGGTTAATATAGGTTAATAAATAATTTGTTCAAAATATTTTATGATTACCCTTATTTGCAATTTAACTAAGATTGAATTGTAAACTTTAAAAAAAAATAGTAAAGACACATATTTTACTCAATTTTCCTCCAATTTCATACTTTTTTTTTGCTAAAAAAATACGAAATATTTAACAAGTCACCCGCTCTCCATCCTTCCCCACGTGAGATTTGGTGAGATTTTGCTCAACTCCTTCCCCCTTACTCGCTCCATTTAATTTATGAACGCTCCGTACTCTATTCCTAATTTTCAACCACCTTCCCAAAAGGAGTAGGTTATCAATTCGTCTGTATGTTTTTCTTAAGTTACCTCAGCGCTCTGTAATTTAAGATCCGATTTAGAAAGTTCTCTTTTTTTTGGGAAGGTATACTCCCCGTGTGGTGAAGGTCTCATGCTGGGTTACGGAAATACAGGAACTGGGAAGTTGGTTGCTGCAATTTTACTGCGTAAAAAATTATGTACACCATAAGAAGTTGTTGATTTCTTTTGTATCCCAGAAGATCCAGAATCATTTTGATCGTGTGAAATTGTTCGTATCATCAACAATAAAAGATGATAATTCAAATAACGACGTGGTAAAACTCAAACTGCAGTCAAAGCCAACATATCAAAAATATAATAGCTAATTTTATTTTTCCACTCGTCGCACTATTTGCGGCACTTATAAATCTTTCAAGCTCATAATTTGTTGACCGCCGGCCGCCTTCCACACTGAATAAAATCCTTCGGACGTTCTTCGAAATTAAAACTTGAAAATTTAGTTTTTCATAAATCGTTTTCAATAATCAGAATTAGCAGATCTAATATGATTGGATAATATTTATCCTATCTTTGTAGATATCTTTTCGAGCAGAAATGCAGACAAAATGCGACAAAATACGTTTTTTATAGCATTAGATGGTAAACAGTTGTTTATTAAAATTTTAATGAGAATATTAAACAGCAGACGCACGATAAAAGCTTATAGAATTTATTAACTGACCAAACTACCGTCAAACAAAATGAAGTCTAATATTTTGCATAATATCTATAGAATTTTGTATGCGTAATCATCCCTAAAAGTTAGCGGATATCGATTAGACGCCGCATCTGTCCCCGGTATCCAATAAATATGTAAATTTGGGCCGGATTAACCCGCCGGTAAAGAAATTCACAGGCCGTGTAAACTGGAGTGGGGGCTCTTCATCATCAAACTGCCCTTTGACTTTTATTGGTGTGGAGTTTTAAAAAAGTAAGTCAACAAAGAGGATATTTCATTAAAGTAATAGTCGATTTTGCCAAAGTATACACTTAAAAAATGGTATATTGTTACAGTGACTTATAAAGTCTTAAAGCTTTTCTTGTAAGTGAAATCCCATCAAAACATAAAGTGAAATGAGAGCCAAGTTCAATATAAGAGTTTGTTTGCTTGTCATTCTGCCGCAATAGCGTCAGTGCTAGTCACTGTGGTGTTCCGGTTTGGAGGGTAAGGTAGCCGTTAAACGTATGCATGTGGCATTAGACCTCGCCACAAGGTTGCAACGCGTCATTAACACCTTAGGTGTCTATAGGCGATGGTTGACTCTTTCCATCACGAGACCCATTTGCTTGTTTGCTATCATATGATATTTGAAAAAAATTAAACATTCTGGAAAAGTTAGATCTTCCTAGCCAGACAAGGTGTACTGGGTGGGGACCGAAGTCCATTTGAAAAACGTTAAAACTTGTATATAGTGTGTACAAGGTAATTGTGATATTGGATTTTATTTTTGAACCTCAAACGATATACCTAGGTGTCTCTACTACAGCTATGCAGCGAGACGCTGTATTACAGCGTCTGCTGTACCACTTGCACAAGTTTACCGACTACCACACCCTCCAAACCGGAACACGTCAGAGTCAAGCACTGACGCTTTTGCGTCAAGAATACCAGACCGGTGATACCAGAGATACGCGGTGGTATCAGAGTCGAGTGAGACAATGCAGAACTCTACCACTTAGTAGCCACGATGGTAGTGACACGTATACCCAATCGGTTATACCTACATGTTACTCCCCTCCTGCCCCGTTTGGTCGAGTGGTTAGCGACCCAGACTACACTATCGACGGAGCTCCGATTTGATCCCCGTCGGGGACAAGCATTTGTGTGATGAGCATAAATATTTGTATTTCCGGGTTTGGGTGTTTATTAAATACATGCTAGTATTAATATATGTATTTCTATGTATTAGTATCGCTGACTAACACTCATAACACAAGCAAATAATTTGCTTACTTTGGGGTTAGATCAGTAAGTGCAACTGGTCCCGTGAATATTTATTTATTTTTATATTTATTTATTTATCGGTCGCCTTTTACGATCTATTCTACGCCTATCTATATATATAAAAATCAATCCCTATTTTCCTTGGTCACGACATCACGCCTGAATGGCTGGACCAAGTTTGGTAATTTTTTTTTTGTTGTGTTTGTAATTGTAAGGTATAAAAGAAAATATTAAGAAAACTGCGCGGAAAATTAGAAAATTTAAGAATACTTAACCACCATAAAAAGTTTAATGCCATTTTGGCTGCGTGGAAGGACAGTCCCGTAGTCTTATATAAATTACGTGTCACGTTTTTTGTCCGCTATGGATTCCTAATATGTAAGGCAAAACAACGTTTGCCGGGTCAGCTAGTTCTTTAAAAAACCCAGACCAACACGGAATAGAAGTTTAAGAACCTCCTCATGATTTATTGTCGGTTGGAAAAAAAATTGAATTACACTATATCCAATGGTTTTCGCGTGATGCGCACACAGCAGACTTCTATACCTTCATTTATACGGGTGGTTGGTAAACGACTGGACATACTGGTGGAGAGTGTTCAGTACTTGAGTTTGATACCGCATATGTAAATAAAATAGGTATTGAAATTGTGACCTAATTATCCTATAAAAATGCTGAGTACTTCATTTAGTTCTTTGTAATTTGTAAACAAACATGGGATTTACCAAACTCGTGACTAGACTCGTTAGCACGACATGCGTTGAATGAGCGATGAAAAAAAAACCAGTCAATAAAGAATGAAATTATAGAATTAATTTAAGGATTAAAACTTGCATGCGGAATAAAAAAAAAGCGGTGACGGTTTTTGAAAATTACTACTCAAATTTTGTTGAGTTTTACTATGTAGTTAGACAATATTTTCTTTTTATTATATTTTTATTGGTTACATGTAACTATTAACCAAAAAAATAGTTTCCTCGCCTGTGTGATCTAGTGGTTCATCGTAGATGTTAACCGCATGAGGTCCCGGATTAGATTCCCGGGTCGAACAATTCAAAAATGTATTTTTTCAGTTTTCTGATAAAAACAACGTTGCCCGGAATTGGATAAGTGCTCGATTGGCGGTATGGTTATCCAACTATCAATATTATGGGGCTAAATATCTTCAGCTAATTGTAGGTGCACTTGTTGTACCCATTATGGGACCATTGAAATGAAAAATCCAAGATACACAGTCCCGAACGTAACTGACACCCAAAACTGTCGGTAATTAGTAAAAACATATGTTTTTGCATATTCAACCTTAAGCGCAAGGTTTATAGTTGTTTTTAAAAAGCAATGTACAAAAATTAATAAAATTTACCATGTCGCGACTAACGCGATTATATTTGAAATGAGTGCACAATTTGAAATTATGCGCTCATTTTAGAGGATATTTTTGAGACACTAATTGTGTATCTTGGGTTTTGATATCAATGACCTCTACCTACCTCTTCGGGGATACGGGATTGAAGACACTTTCCTTCAATATATAGAATCTTTTTCCAATCAAACTGTATATAAATTATATGCTTCTCTTCATTTTAAATTACATTCAATGGCAAAGAAGACATCTGTGTATACAGTCGCGCGCATAAATCATAATAATAAAGTAAAATTATTAATGAGCTGCACGAGTACAAAAAGGCGAAGATAGAATTAAAGCGTCAATTAGTATTCGTGAGGGCCGAGGGGAGCTAAATCTGAACGCCGACGGTAGTAAAAATAGTTTTGTTTCTAACGTAGATACACTTCTCTAGAAGTGTAAATGTTTCATTCATGCGAATAATTTAATTTGTATTAATAGTATGTTACAAACATTTGTACTGTTACTTTGGTTGTTTAATTTAAGTCAATACTGTTTTACTGAAAACAGTATTGACTTATTGCCCTGATGATACGTTAAAACGCGAAACCGTTTGGTGTTAATTAGTAAAACCTAAATAAAACAGTAGGTACAAGTGTTTATAACATACTATTAACATAAATTAGCATGCATTTTTACTAAGTGCCAACGATATTTAGTGTTCAAAGCAAATATTTAGGTAAAAGATACACAAGTTAATCTATGCCTATTCTTTTGTTCTTTGTCATATTTTTTGATAAAGATTCCTGTTACGCATTTCTTGCGTACTGAGCTACCTAGCTCATAAATGGCGAATCAGGCGTAATGTTTAACTTCTAACACTTGGTAAAGTTTTGCGATTGGGTTTCAACGTACCACAGCTTAAACTGCATTCCCGCACTATAACGACAGTATTTATTACTATCATATTCTAGTTAGGAGAGTAAAGTATTGGTATACAACATTCCTGCACAGATACTTAACGCAACGCTTAATTATAATAACTGATGTCAAAAAGCAACCATTAAGTCTATTATGTCATGTGCTTGTGTGCTATTATTTTAATGAAATAAATTACAAAAAAAAACAAATCTCCTGATAAAAGGAGAAAATATATTAATTGTGTATGTTGCAGTGTGTAAACACCAAATATATTAAATGTGTATGTTGCTACCGGTGTAGCGAGGTGAGATTGTGGCATTCATAAATTTGCAGGCAACTTTATATTCCAAAGTGAAATTTGACATAAACAAATACTGACGTTATTGCAGAAATAGGTAGGTTCGTTCGTTCAATCGTACCAAAACCCGGACGAACTTCATACCATCTAGTAGTTGTGGTGGTAGTCAATGCTTCTCACTGTTATGTTCCAATTTCGAGGGTAAGGTAGTTGCTAAATTTATGCAAGTGGCATTAACATCCCGTCACGTGAACAGTAAAATAACATACTCGTATTTGGTGCCATATGCTATAGTTATCTCTGCCATCTGCTTGTTTTCTTTATTATATGATAATAAAGGAGTTCAGCACAGATACGTGATATAATTATACACTATCGCATTAAGTACATCGTTGTTATTAGGATGTTGGTCTGGGCTCCCGTCAAAGGATACACCATCTGCTGTTCTGCCAGGCAAATGACCATCACTCTTTTTTTCGGAATGTCTCAATTGCTGTTAGCCTTATGGACTGATACAGCTTCACCGTTCGCGAGGGCCATCACTCCATCACTACCATCGTGGCTACTTGGTGATAGTTTTTTGCATTCTCTCACTCGAGTCTGGTACCACCGCCTTGCCTATTCCTCCAGTAATAGTTTGTTTGTCACTGTTATGGTGAGTAAAGTAGCCGGTAAACATATGCATGTGTCATAAAGAACCCATCACAAGGGTAATATCGCACTATTAACATCTTTGGTGTCTATAGGCGATGATTGTCTCTTCCCATCAGGAAAACCATCTGGTTGTTTGTTATCTTATGATATAAAAAAATGTTCAATTTCCTTAAGTGTTATTTGTAGGACAGACGGACAGACAGACAGCGGAGGCTTAGTGATAGGGTTCTCTTTTATCTTTTAGGTACGTAACCCTAAAAACATGTATAGATATAAACATGTATGTTTATATATCTACCTAGTATATATGTATATATCTACTTATCATGAAAACAACATTTCGGAGTGTTCTATGCCAGAAAAATGTTGTAGTTTTCCATATATAAATAACACGCACCTCAAACATACAAACTCTGATATTTATGGTAGTAATTATGTAATAATATCCAATCCAAAGGTCCAATCGTATTGGCCTTAATATCGACGTGTAAGTAACAGGGTTCGAATCCTAGGTTAAATTAATCATTATAAATGTGTCTTTAAGTGTTTCCAACAACCTTATATATAGACACTCAATCAATCAATTCTTTATTAGCTTAAAGTAGGGTAACAATGTGTTAGATGTTATTTAATTACAAATTATTATTTGACAGGATTTTTTATGTGATAAATTTATTGATAATTTGCCTTTGATTAGATGTGGGTTAATTAATTGTACCTTTACCTTTGCACTAGGGTTAATAGGCTTGACGGTATTCATTATTTTAAGATAATTTTCTCCACGCCGCATTCTACCGTATAAACAGAAACACGTACGAAGAGGAAGAGAAATATATTTAAATATATAAAACTAACACATAACATATTATGTCTAGTATTTCTAGTCCATCTATTAAAATCCTTCAGTTGATTTTTCATATAAAACTTTCACTATTTTATTAGAATATTATCATTATTTCCATATTTTATGAAACCCGTTCGTTATTTATCATTTGTCTTTACAAACTAAAAGAAAAATATGTAGCAATTGTATAGTGAAAGAAGTTTTTGGAAAAGCAAGAAAATAAAATGCAACGTCGCATCTAGTTTTGCTATTTCCAGTTTAACGTTACACGACCCAGCTGTCGAGACGTTTCTAGTTGCTTTAAACACGAGTTACGAGAAAAATACATCGCGTCAGTCATAAAGTGTGCTGGAAGCTGTAACAAGTGACGCAGCGCTGTTGAAGTTTATTTGTCTGCAACTAAACAATTATGCTAGCGAGTGTACGTTTTCAAAAAATTGTTGTTCATATTTGAGTTAATTCCATTGTTATTTTAAATTAGCTGTGAACATGTTTGGACTGGGATAGACTGATTTATTCTAAGAGAGGGGAAATAATAAAAAGTACTTTCATACTCAACTTTAGTATTAAAGTAGGACTAATGCGTTCGAGATGAGAGCGTTACGAAAAAACTGTGCTATTACATTCTTGAAACGAGTTAGCTATAATTAAGTCAGTCAGAGGTTGGGTATAAAGGCAGAACTAATGCGGTCCTATTACGAAAAATCTATAGTGTACATTCTTGAACTATCTTATATATATATATATATATATATATATATATATATATATATATATATATATATATATATATATATATATATATATATATATATATATATATATATATATATATATATATATATATATATGTGTATATATATATATATATATATATATATATATATATATATATATGTCGGCGTCCGCGTCGTCAAATGCAAGAATATTGTAAAGTGTAAACAACAAATGCACGGCCCGGGCCGGCAAGCGCATCGTTCGATATCCCTACCACTCAACTTGTTTTGCTACTTGTATAAAAGGCTCTGAGCGCCCGCCGATAAGGCAGTCTAGGCTCTGGCGTGGCTCGGTACACTTGTTGTATCTTGCTAGTAGCTTATCCTTGACTCTCGGATAATTAATTTGTGCAAACAAGTTAATTATTATTGTCAACTATAAATTAGTCGCAGTACAATTTATAATTGACTATCTATTGCTTAAATTATGACTTATTTGTAATAGGGAATAATTAAGTTACTTGGAATTGTTAAACCAGAACTAGTCATTAGTGATGGAAAGCTTTAATAGTGATCTAATGTTATTCTGATCTAAATATAAAGAGTTGTTATATTACCACATCCGCATTTTATTTATCATATCTGACCCACTTCCTACATCAGAAGTGGGATCGGATTCACTCCCACTTCAGCATCAAACTATTTCGGTTAATTATGTAGAGCAGTAAATGTCTCTTTTCACTTGTGGTATGGAAATTATTCTTTGAAAAATAGCAGAAAATATTAATTCACGTTCTGTAAATACATCTACTCCCCTTAAGTTGATATACTTTGATTCTGATGAAGCAGACGATATGACTAACTGGTGTCCTCCTCCTAGCTTCGTATTCTTCATTACTGAGGGTCGTAACCTCCTCATTAGATTGTTCTTGATAGCACAATATTATGCCATTGGACTCTATCTTCAGCGACGTGCAGAGCATCATAAAACATTTTAGACATAAGATTGGTGCAAACCTGGTCCGACCATCGCATAGGAGTACGACCACGTGGTCTTTTGTCTTCTACTTTTCCGGTCACTATTAGCTTTTCGAGATTGTCTCCTTGCTTTCTATAGAGATGTGGCCGAAGTATTATAGAATTCTTTGAAGGCACGTAGCAGACAATCTGGTCTTTACTCCAAGTTGTTTTAGTATGAAGGTGTTGGTCCTGTGTGTTGTCCAAGGGATACGTAACATTTTCTCCAGCACCACATTTCAAACGCATCAATGCGACGTCTGTCTGCAGCTCTTAGTGTCTATGACTCTGCGCCGTACGTAAATATGGAGAACACCAGCGTACAAACCAGCCTCTGCTTTGTTTTTAATGAGATGCTTCTGTCGTTCCAAAGACCCTTCATCTGAGTCGTAGGATTTTTGTCGTGTAACTTACTAGCTGGTGTACCTCAAGTAAAATAAATATAGAAAAGAAAAAATTAGACGGGGTTGATCTGATCATTGTAGCTACTCACTCACTTAAGAGTCATGCCGTCACCTATTTCACAAGCTGCTGTCTTGTCAAGCTATATTAGGACTTGAAGATCTCTTCCTTTTAGACTTAAATATGAACCGATTTAAGAGCACCACTGTATTTCGAGGAAGTTACAATTTTGTGATAGAATCGAACATCGTAACAACTATTGCCGTGATAAACAGAAACTTATCTCAAATAATTTTTGCTTGCAGCGAAAGCAGGTCATCTACCACTATCTCTGGTGACGTGTCCAGTGGCCGACCACCAGTGGTCTGCTATGTATGTTGTGACCCCGGCCCAGCCACAAAGCTTCCATTTTTCCGATGAGCTACAAGAAGAAAGAAGTTGCCACTTCGAGTTCCGAAAAACAGAAAACCAGTCAACATCTGTTCCAGAGCGTTACATGGTGTATTACACTAAGTAGAATTTAATTATCTTTTATATTTGAGTCTGGTTTAGAATGTAGCCATATCAAACAAATCTGTTGTGATTCCTTTGTAAGAGAACGGTTTTATGAACAAGAATCTATAAATAGTCGCTTGTTTTGATGTAGTTTCCACTGAACAAATCAAATGCTTAACCACAAGGCAAAATTTAAATTTGGAGGTAGTTTCACGTTTGACCTGATAAGTCTTAATGTTTCGTTAGGCCGCAAAATTTGGACCAATGTAGAATAGGAAGTAAGCGAAAACAGATTAATGCTTAGCAATACTTAAACACAATCTTGATAGCAAGATAGCAACGCACCATTAACATCTTTGGTGTCTATAGGCGATGGTTAACTCTTTCCATCAGGAGACCCATCTGCTTGTTTGCTATCTTATGATATATAAAAAAATAAAAAAAAAACAATCCTGCTCAGTTTCAAAATCTGCTAGCGAGAGTATGGTAAATACTGACTTTGTAGGTAAAGATAGAGAGCGCTTGATAGATATTTTTAAAAAAACAATTGACAACCAATTGAATTAAAACCGTCGGGCTTAAATTCGTCGAGCTGAAATCGAATTAGTTGACCCTTTGAAGATCGTTAATAAGCAATCTTAAAGTTTATTACCAACTAAACTCAAACTAATTTTTTTTTTTAAAAAAAAAAGAGAAAACAATACAGATTTACATCTTCTTGCGACAGGCACATATAGAGCTAACAGTCGGTCCGAATATGTAATGCGATTCCTGTAGGGTTTAATAATGATAGCGCAGTATAATTCTCTGACAAATCATGGCAAAAGCGGTTAGGTAATATTTAACACGCGCTCAGCAGCATTAGGTTTGACATTCGGCAACTAACAGAAACTCGCGAAAGTATCTACAAGCTTTGAAAAAAAAATCAGCCCAATCGGACATTTTATGGTTGAGTAGAGGTAATGAAAGGTTAAACCTTTTAGTGTAGGTGACTTTGTCTTTGTTAGGAATGTAGAACGACACTAAACGAAAATTATTGTTGACTCAAAATATAAGGGCTCCTTAAAAGTTACCGCAATTTTAGAAAACAAGTGCGCCCATGATAGCCTCTGCGAAGTTCCCCATATTCCTGTAGGGTTTCTTGAGGTACCTATACGAAAATTATAACAAGGATGACGTGACGGCGTATACTCATGATAATGATCTTGTTCATAAAACTGGTCCAAACAATATTGATAGAAATGCAGTGTATATTGTAAATAGTTATAACAGTCAGAGTTTTTAATATCTACCTGCGAAGGAGATTCTCTAATCTTGTAATAACTAATGCCACTATTCATGAGGCTACATCATCAGCAAAAAAATACGATATTAAATAAACGAAAAAAAAAATGTAGTAAAATGATGATAAAATATCACTAAAAATGTAAGTAAAAAAAAAAAAGAAAAGAAGCGAAGAAAAAAAAATAATTAAAGGAAATGGGAGTCTTATAAAACTATGAAAAGAAATCAATGGAAAAAAATGTAAAAGAAGTAATTTAACAAAAAATTTAGGATTGACAAAAGATGCAGGATTGACAAAAGATGCAGGATTGACAAAAGATGCAGGATTGACAAAAAAATGTAGGATTGACACAAAAAATGTAGGATTGACACAAAAAAATGTAGGATTGACACAAAAAATGTAGGATTGACAAAAAATGTAGGAAGATTAGAGTCATTGAAGGGAGTGTCCGGTCCAATGACTCGGCTAAAGGGGTTCATTCCGGTCTAGCCTTTTGGCTACAGGGATTGCAACCCGGTCTAGCACTGTCAGCTAAAGGGATTTCCGGTCTAGCATTAGCTAAAGGGATTTCCGGTCTAGCATTAGCTACAGGGATTTCCGGTCTAGCACTGTCAGCTAAAGGGATTTCCGGTCTAGCATTAGCTATAGGGATTTCCGGTCTAGCACTGTTTGCTAAAGGGATTTCCGGTCTAGCACTCTCAGCTAAAGGGATCTCCGGTCTAGCATTAGCTACAGGGATTTCCGGTCTAGCACTCTCAGTTAAAGGGATTTCCGGTCTAGCACATTAGCTAAAGGGATTTCCGGCCTAGCACACTCCAGTCTCCGGTTTTAAACTGATGAGAGGGAGCTTAGTACACTCCAGTCTCCGGTTTTAACTGATGAGAGGGAGCTTAGTGCACTCCAGTCTCCGGTTATTAACTGATGAGAGGGAGCTTAATATACTCCAGTCTCCGGGTTTTAACTGATGAGAGGGAGCTTAGTACAATCGAGTCTCCGGTTTTTTTAACTGAAGAGAGGGACTCCTAGCTTAGTAGGATCCAGTCTCCGGTTTCAAAACTGACGAGAAGAGTTTAATAGTTGTAGTTGCTGAAGGGGTTACCGGACCAGCACACTATTGTAACATTTCGCTAAAAGATTACGCTAATTATAGAGTTGTAAAAAAAAAGAGATTATGTTTAGTTTTCGAAAAGATATGTCAGGATGAACGAGGCGTTCCTTGTCCTCAGATGTATAAAGATGCGCACACGAGGACGTGTGCATGTCAGTATGGCCGTGTCGGCGTCCGCGTCGTCAAATGCAAGAATATTGTAAAGTGTAAACAACAAATGCACGGCCCGGGCCGGCAAGCGCATCGTTCGATATCCCTACCACTCAACTTGTTTTGCTACTTGTATAAAAGGCTCTGAGCGCCCGCCGATAAGGCAGTCTAGGCTCTGGCGTGGCTCGGTACACTTGTTGTATCTTGCTAGTAGCTTATCCTTGACTCTCGGATAATTAATTTGTGCAAACAAGTTAATTATTATTGTCAACTATAAATTAGTCGCAGTACAATTTATAATTGACTATCTATTGCTTAAATTATGACTTATTTGTAATAGGGAATAATTAAGTTACTTGGAATTGTTAAACCAGAACTAGTCATTAGTGATGGAAAGCTTTAATAGTGATCTAATGTTATTCTGATCTAAATATAAAGAGTTGTTATATTACCACATCCGCATTTTATTTATCATATCTGACCCACTTCCTACATATATATATATATATATATATATATATATATATATATATATATATATAAATCGTTTGCTGTTCGTTAGTCTCGCTAAAACTCGAGAACGGCCAAACCGATTGGCTAATTTTGGTTTTGAATTTATTGTTGAAGTCGAAGGAAGGTTTAAAGGTGAGAAAATATAGGGAAAAAAATAAGAATAGTTAAAGAGGCAGAACAGCGTTTTCCAGGTCAGCTAGTCTTAAATAAATACTAATATTATAAATGTGAAATTAACTCTGTCTCTCTGTCTGACTCTTCTTCACGCCTAAACCAATGTACCGATTTGAATGAAATTTGTTACGACGATAGTTTGAGGCTCGAAAAAGGAAAAAGGATAGTTTTTATCCCGGAAATCCTACGGAAACGGGAATTATGAGGGTAAAACCTTGGAACTGTTTTTAAAAAAAAATCCACGTTAACGAAGTCGCGGGCATAACTAGAATATTATAATCACACGCCCCTAAACAGATTTTCTAATGAAATAAGGAAAGAAAAACTCATTTAATCACTGATATAAAAGAGGAGGATACGTAATACCTATAGTCACAGCGCCCGATCCTACAAAACTAGGTCCTTGGACAGTAACAGCCAATCACGCGCGGGATATCTTATCATAAGCTTATATTTCTGACTGTTTTTAACATTAAACACGCATCAAAATTCCTTCTTGTGTATTCAACCAATGTTATAATCAGTCAAGGAAAAAAATAAGACACACGGGATTGCTTTCCATTCGTAAGTACGTCTAAAACAATTTGTTTGAAAACAAGATTGTTGGTTCGCCATGTTTGTGAGAGTGAGATAGTATAATACAAACGTAAGAAAAACGTAGTCTGCTACGTTCGTCGCATCACTTTGCGCTCAGCAGAGTGCTAAGTGTGAGTTTTTCTTTTCGCATTCGATCGTGAGCGCGTTTGGAGTTTACTAGGAATTTGTATGTGATTTGTACAGCGCCACCTAGTGGTAAACGTGAGAAACCAGTTTGTCACTAGGCATACAAATTCCTAGTAAATTCGAAACGCGCTCACGATCGAATGCGAAAAGAAAAACTCACACTTAGCACTCAGACCGAACCTAGGTTTAGTGATTGCGATATTAGAGCGTAACATATTATCTTCCTTTTTAATATATCAATGCATTTAATACATTTCTTTTTGAAACACAAACAGAAAAATCTTAAACTTTTAACAATTTTAATTATTAGGTTTTTTCTGTCATTAGATAACAATAAGATCCTGACTACTTAGGATAAACAGAATGAGACAATACACGCGTTCAAATACATATATATGTAACGACAAACATTTTCTCATCGGAGATGTATTTGTCGACGTCACGACTCACGACAAACATTTTCTCAATGGAGAAATAAATTATTCAAGTATACAAGCTGTCAATATATTAGCAATTATTACTGTAGTTTTGAAAAAGGTGCAAAAGGCGAGCATAGCTCGAAAGTGACTTCTAACTAGCCAACCCACTTCAGTAATATTCTTATTAAAATGTAATGTAAGGTTAATATTAAATTTATAAATATTTAATTCCTGCCGCAATAGCGTCACTGCTTGTCACTGCCGTTTTCCGGTTTGAAGGGTTTGGTAACCGGTATATGTGGCACTAAGACCCTACCGCAATCTTCACGCCAGATCCCTTACGGGGTAGGCAGAGAGAACCGAGTGCCATATATCACGATCTGCAAGGATCGTGATATGGCTTGTCTCGCTTCCTCCACATTCATCACTCTCTTCATACACACACGCCGGTTGCGAAGACTCTTGACACTACCTTCGGACAGTACTCGATCAATCTGATCGTGGTACGTCAGTCTTGGTCTTTCCCGGTACCTACATCCTTCCACATTCGCATTGTATGTCTGTTTTGTTAACCTTTCATCTACCATTCTTTCTACATGTCCGAACCAACGGAACATGCCCTTTCTCATCTTTACACCGACACTTTCTTTCAAACCTAACCTTTCTCTCACTTCGACATTACGAACCTGGTTCGCGAGTGTCACACCACATATTTTTCTTAGCGACCTCATCTCGACCGCATTGATTCTACTTTCATGGCCTTTCTGACATACTCTACTCTCACTTCCATTCAATAGCGTTGGTATAAGCACATGATTATCCAGGGCTAGACGGGCACCCTGACTTAAAATTGTGCTATTAAGTAATCTATCTCCCTAACGTATAATAATAATAATTAGTAATAATTAATAATTAATCTTGGTATCTATATATTGTTTGTTTTTTTCATCAGGATATCCATCTGTTTGTTTGCTATCTTATGATATAAATACACGTCCTATAAATATTATATTATTAATTCACGTCTACTACTTATTTGTATTTCAAATACAGGCTCTATTGATAGCAATCACTTGACACAATTAGCAGTGGCCTTTACTGCCTACTAATTAATTTTAAATTAGATAAAGGGAAAGGCCATGACGCCTTTCCCGATATCTAATTAAAATTTATCAGTATCAATAATAATAGCTTATTTTTCATATGGTGGGAAACAATAGCGATGATAATGATCTCGGTATTTTATATCGCATTAATTATGAACATTTACCCCTAGGAATTGTTGGGTTTGATTCTGTCGCAGAATTTTATCGTCGAATATAATACACTAGAATCGTCTCTGTAGTCTAGTTTGTCCGGTGTTGATGTTGCTGCATGAGGTTGTAGGTTAAATTCTCGGGTCGGGCAATTCAAAAATGTGCTTTTTCCAGTTTTCTGATGAAAACAACGTTGCCCGGAATTGGATAAGTGCTCGGTTGGCGATATATCTTCGGCTAATTGTGGCTACACTTGTATCCCCTACCTCCCTCTTCAGAGATACGGGTGTGAACTGTGAAGGTACTTTCTTTCAAAAATTATTTCCTCAATGTCTTAATGTTTTGATCTTCACTGTACTTTCCACATTTCCTACGTTTCATGACTAAAGAACCAATTATTAATGTTTTTTTTTTTTTTAAACCAGTACTATATAGGGATATTCAAGAAAAGAGCTTACTCATTTGACAACGGTTGACATCGCATCTACAAGATCTGCAGCCGCAGTGACTGCTAGCCCCCAATGATTATTTTGCGTGGTTGCCAACCTGATCTAAAAAAAAAATGCTTTGTGTGGTCTGGGCCACCTTTTGATGCATAGATCACCTACCATTTCGCTGAGCAATTCGTAAAAGTCATACAGTACAGCGCGTTGCGGAGGTCTGTTTTGTAAGCTTATTCTTCGATAGCCCTCGCTACCTCGCTGCACATAAATATGGCAGGATTAGATATAGTGAATACATATCGTACAGAATCTAACGCTCTATTACCCTAATGACCTAAGTCTCTAGTATCAATAGCACTCTAACTCTAGCTAGCATTCATAAAATAATAGCTGCAGCATGCAGCCGCTGCATTATAAAAGTTTTTCGTGAATCCCGCGGGATCACCTAATTCTTCCGGGATAAAAAGTAGCCTATGTGCTGTTCCAGGTCATTATCTACCTGTGTGCTAAATTTCATTCAAATCTGTTTAGTAGTTTCTGCGTGATTGAGTAACAAACATCCATTCATTCGAACATCCATCCATTCAAACATCCAAACTTTCGCATTTATTACACACTACACTAGGGGACTTTCTATGCACTTTTGTGGTACATTTTACTGAAAAATTATCGCACTTTTATGTTTGAGCTTTGACGTGGTGGTTTAAATTCATGTCTAGATATGTTATCTACCATTAAAATGCTATTTCATAAACATAAAAAAAATAGAAGATACATTTTGTAAGTATCTTCACGCCCATATCCCCGAAGGGGTAGGCAGAGGTACAACAAGTGCACCCACGATTAGCCGAAGATACTTGGTCCCACAAATGTGATAGGTGGCAAGCCTATCGCCAACCGGGCACTTCCCAATCCCGGGCAACTTTGTGTTTCTCAGAAAACGGAAAAAAACACTTCTTTTTTAAAGTGCCCGACCCGGGAATCGAACCCGGGACCTCATGTGGTCAACTCCAACGCTGGACCACTAGACCACAGAGGCGATCATTTTGTGTTAGAATTTTATTACTGCTAATGCCATCTATTATAAAACTAACAAGTTAATATGCTACAAAGCTACACTAGGCGACGATCTGTGCCCTTTAGTGCTACATTTTACTGAAAAAATATCGCACTTTTAGGTTTAAGCTTTGGCGTGGTAGTTTTATTTCATTTAACTCATTTTCATTCACTCCATTTTAATACAATGGTATTCTACGTTATTTAATACTAAAAAAATTACGTCGAATGCCCTTTTAAAAGTCAAAACCGAATCTTATTTTCAAAAGATACAGCTTTTCAAATACTAAAATTACGTTTTCTTTAGCAAAGTTACTTAATATTTTTGAAATAACTTTCAGGAAATATACCGATTGACTTCAAAATCTTATAATAATAATAATAATAATAATAATAATTTCTTTATTTGCAATAAATAGGGTACATAATTAGATCTTATTTAACAATATGTTCTTTATTCCTATTTTGCCCTTTTTGTGGCGTGCAAATGTTACTTTACTTATCATCTTTTTTCCTTTAAAACTGCACCACGTACTGTTAGTTGGATAAAAATCGGTCAATTCGTTTGGGATCTATCAAAGACGAAAATTTTTGCAAAAAATGTTTTTTGACATTGCTTCGAAATTTTTGAACCTATCGATTTTTTAGTTAAAGCAATATTTAAATTTAGTTGAATGCCATTTGAAAGATCAAAATCGATCATCGTTTCCAAAATATACAGCTTTTCAAAAATCAATATACTGCAATTTTTAACAAAATAGATGTTTATACTGAAAAAAACCTATGCTTATAGTTTTTACTATTTTGAGCTTTAAAATACGTTAATTTAGCGGGAAGTTTCAGGTATGGCTTGCAAGGTCAACCATTTACAGATTACAGAAAGTGATACGTGACCTACTGGGTACTTTTCTAATCTCGGGCAACGTTGTTTTTATCAGCAAACTGAAAAAACACATTTTTGATTTCTCTGACTCGGGAATCGAACCTCGAGAGTTTCTCTGAGGGAAAAAATCGAAAAATTTATTCGCTGAGTTTTTAAAGTCAATTCTTCGTGCCTGCGGTAAATCCAATATTAATTCTAAAAAATTTGAAGGGTAATTAAATTAAATTTTCTTTATAAGATCAACTTTTATTTTTAAAACTCATTTTTCCTAGAAAACTCTTTTACAAGAAAGTTACCATAAATAAAAATTGATTTCTATCAATAATAAACTTCAAGAGCGAAGAGGTGGCGCGAGATAGATCTTGAGTTGCTACGTATTATAGGTAGGTACTATATTATCGGTAGACCAGAAAATATGGTGTAAAGTATGTAGATAACCTTTATAATTGATCTGTGTAGATAACATTGATAATTATAAAAATCGTGTTTTTTATTATATAAATTAAGAAAATTTTACAGAATTTTTCTGATTATGTATCAGAAAATTACTAAAAAAATTATCTTAGAAACATTTTATTTTTTATTTTGGTTTTATTTTTCTGCGCCTCCCTAGATACAAAGCCTGACGACGCCTTTGATGCGAATATAATAAATAAAGTCCATGATACATTAAAAGATGTAATTCGCATAAAAATACTTTCCTAAGAATATTACTAAGTAATATAACTTAGCGAGCCCTTACAAAGCTCTGCTTTTTGCTAGTAATGTTAATATAGATATACAAATATAAATACAACAGAACGTCTACGCCATGCAACCTAAGGTAACAGACGAGAGAGATGGGAGGTCAGAGTGCTAAGTGTGAGTTTTTCTTTTTGCATTCGATCGTGAGCGCGTTTCGAGTTTACTAGGAATTTGTATGTGATTTGTACAGCGTCATCTAGTGGTAAACTGGTTTCTCACGTTTACCACTAGGTGGCGCTTTACAAATCACATACAAATTCCTAGTAAACTCCAAACGCGCTCACGATCGAATGCGAAAAGAAAAACTCACACTTAGCACTCAGGTGTGAGGGGGTTTTCTCACCGTTTACCGAATTTACCGAAAGAGTAGAAAGACAGGTTTGAGGGTTGGATGAAATTTTCTCCGCCGCCAACTAGACGAACGTACCAGGCGATTAAGTACTTGAGACGTCTTCGCCATAGTAATTGTGAGTTCCCAGGAAAAAGTGAATCACTTTGACAGTTTGAAGGAGAATTGCCTAATAATAATATATTATTATATACGTTGCCTAACAATAATATATACGTTTCTATTAATGCATTGTAATACATGTACATTGATTGAAGTCTGTTAGTGTGAATTTATGCTGTTCTACGTTACGTTTGCAGATGATAAATATGCGAGCCTGCACTTCCTCGTTCCTGTTTGTAAATAGATTATCATAAGACTGCTGATTACGTCTGGCTTCGATTGAGGTCAATGATGGCGTCGTTGCTAGGCATTGCTCAACTCTAAAAACATAAAATTTACTACGACCATCGTGTCTACTAGGTGATAGAATCCCGCAACGTCTTCTCCGGGTTTGGTATAACCGTACATACCTCTATCATAATTGACAACATTTCATTTTTTTAACACCCTTATATTATTATTTTTTTAACCGAAACTAGATTGAAAAATAGGATACCCTTATTTTTTATTTTTTCGAAATTCATTTATTTTGGTATTTATTTTAACTTTGAAAATTCTTCTTATTCTAAATAGACGTAAGTGCCAAATGACGTCATTTATACGGCTGAATGTTGCTACGTCTTTGCTTTTTATGATCCAATAAAAAGCATATTACGTCATCTATGACATTTATTAAATCAATACCAAGGAACTTATATATGATAACTGGAATTGTTACGAAGCAATGTTTGAAAAATAAAAATGTACTTTATTTCGTTACTCATAAAGTTGACATTTGTTTCTTACTTAACAGAGGAGAAAAATGTTCTGAGCAAGACAACGACGTGAGTGGATGTTGTCCCTTTCTTACAATTGCCAGTGTTAAAATAAAACTGCTGATGGTAGATTTTATATATTCGATAATCGTTAAATCCCTTTTATTCATGTACGTCGATAAATAGATTAGCATAAAATGTATTGTAATTTACATAGTGAGTTCCAAAATGTGCTTATTTTAATTATTACGTAATTACTTATGCAATGCAAAAACTGTTTCTCAAATTAGTAGAATTATTTAGTAGTAACTTGCAAACTAAGCATAGCCGCACTTATATATGGCGATTGGCGCCTTATTTAGTAGAAAGAGACACACTCCACTCATGTCGTGGTACTCTTCGGAACGATTTTGAAGCGCGTGTAAACATTCCGGGTAGAATATAACTTCCTTGATCAATACCTAGTATTGTAAATAATTAAACCTTTGTTTACATTTGATCATATTTCTAAAAAGCGTTATATTTTGAAGTAATATTATTGCGAAATATCAAATAAATCCAGGTGTTGATAACAAATAGAGCGGGGCGGAGTGCCCAAAGCAGATCTTTGATAATTTTCTAACACAAATAAACTACATTTTGGTCTAAGCCAAAATGTCGAGAAAAACACAAATAAACTTCTTCTTCTTCTTTACACGAATGGCAATTATCAGAGAATTCTGCCAGTGTCGAGTAAACTTAGGAAGTCACACGTGTTAACCATTCTAGAAATGGAATTAAGGAGGCTTCTTTTTGGATCGTAGGCTTCTTCTAATAAAAGTTTAACAAAAAACACAAAAATAAACAATACGGAGAGTGGTTATGTGAAAGATTGACATATTTGACATTACCGTATGATGACATTGCATTACACTTCTTAAACTATATGTTTTAGCAAAGCAAATGTTATAAACCTTATTCTGCCGTTTAAGTGACGTCATAACACATTTTTAATTATTTTTTTTTCTCCAGTATTGATTAATGAAAAAAATTAAAAAATATATATTACTAATCAGGATTGACAAATAAAGAAGTGGTATTTTTGTTTTGGCGTCTTTATAATTTCTAAATGTTGTCAATTTATAGCGTCATTGCTTGTCCCTTGTCATGTCTCAGTTTAGAGAGGAATGTAATACGTAAAGTTATATGGATGGCAAGCATCACTGATAACCTTTGATATATTGGTATATAGGCAATAGGTGTATTTTTTTATAAGGAGAGACATGTGATAGTATGCTATTCTGTGATATAAAAAAACATCGTTAGTACGTATGTATGGTTTCCAAAAGCAAACTCTTATTTACTTGGCGGAAACTTTTAATGATTTAGTATTCTATGGAATCTATTCTGAATGAAAAATATATTTTTATTGTACGAAAGAGTGCAGACTGCAGTGGACATGCACTATCATAGCGAGTGACGGCTGACGTTTTAATTAATACCTTCACACAACAGCATCTAGTGTATACTTCCGACCATAATTGGATTGTTAATTGCATACTTATGGAAAATATGTGGTGTTTTCTTTTTTCTATAAGTTAAAAAAATATTTTCACACCCGTAATACTGGAGCGGTAATACCAATGCACTCACGGTTGGCCGAAGGTACTCTGTCCCACAAAGTGATAGGTGGAAATCTTATCGACAACCAGGCACTCATCCAATTCTGAGCAACATTGTTTTTATTAGAAAACTCAAAAAACACTTTTTGAATCGACCGACCGACCGACCCATGAATCGAACCCAAGATCTAAGTAGTCAACACACATGTGGCCGACACTAGGCCACTATATCATAGAGGCGATGACACACAATTATTATAACACACGGAAATCTCTACTTTATATTATAAATATGGATGTAAGTTTGTTTGTTACGCTTTTACGCGAAAACTATTTAACCAATCATCATGAAACTTTGTCCACATATTCTTAGATGTACGATACACGAACACGAACATAGAATACTCTTTATTAAAAAAATCTTAAATGTGAGCGAAGCCGCAGGTAAAACATAATAGGTACGTTTATAAATTCTAAAATATCCCTACTAATATAATAAATGCGAATGTAAGTTTGCTTGTTACGCTTTCACGCGATCTTACTTAACCGATCATGAAACTTTGTATCTACACATATGCTTGAAATTGTTAGAATTAACATTGGATACGTTTTATGTAAAAAAATACTTATTTAATGGCTTAAATGCGAGCAAAACCGCTGGTAAAAGCGGGTAGGTACTTTTTTAAATTCTAAAATATCCCTACTAACATAATAAATGCGCATGTAAATTTGCTTGTTACGATTTCACACGAAAACTACTATGAAACTTTATTTACATATTCTATAATATCTCCAGTATTATGAGAAGTAACATTGGATACATTTTATGAAAAACATACTTATTTATCAATGGCTTAAATGCGAGCAAAGCCACGGGTAAAAGCTGGTACTCAAACCTATAAATATAAACATCTATAATCATCACGCAAACGTTTAATTGTCCCTGACGGAAATCTAATCTTAACCCCATCAATTGTGTATACAGAATCACTAATCACTTGACTAACGGGGCAATTAAATGATAATGTTCGCAATTCAAGTTTGATCTCACATTCATCAGAGAACACGTGCGAGGAGACTTCATACATTGTTTTTTTACCTTAAAGTTTAATTTATTCCTTATTATTTCCGATTTCGATTCCGAAATATTTTTGAAGTTATACTTCTTTAGGCGCGTTATGAAAAAATGATGAGAGTGAAATTTTAACCGCTCATTAAGTCTCGAAAAAAAAGCTACCAACAAAATAGAAATTGAACCTCGATATTAGTCGCGCATGTTGGTACGCTCGTCACCTCTGATCACTGTTTTCATATTTATAATATTTATCAACATGTTTCTAGTTTATACATTCACAACACGTGTTTTAGTTTCATACAAGTGCGAATTATATATGTGCTAATAAATTATATTCAGTAGTGATTTAAATTGAATATTTTGATTGATATTACTAAAAGTATAACTTCTCACGCGCGTACATAAGTACACGCACCCATTTTTTTTTCACCGACAAATTACACTTATTGATCTAACCCTAAAATAAGCAAATAATTTGCTTGTGTTATGGGTGTTAGTCGACGATACTAATACATAGAAATACATATATAAATACTTTTACGTACATAATCTATAGACATATAATAAAATCGTAGGAAAGTCAATGTATGTCCGGGGTAAACTCAAAAAGTGCTGCATGGATTTACTTCAAACTTTGCATGAATATTACTTATAGGTAGGGTCAACATATAGGCTACATATTATCACGCTATCGCCTACGGGGGAGGAGCTGTGCGGAGTAAACGAAGTCCGCGCGGACGAAGTCGCGAGCAATAGCTAGTATATAATAAACACCCAAACCCATCCGCAAAATAACACTTAATTCTATAAATTACTTTCAAAAGCTTTATATATTTAAGCAAACGCAATCACGGGAAAGTGTTGTAATCGGTATAAATTAAGTATTGGACCCAAATCAGAGCAATTAATTATCGTCGGTGTTACCAGACCCCGATCACACGGCTAGTTGCCCCGGGCCCTACCTTCATCATATCGGGGATATTTGGGATTGAACGATCTAACTAGAATTGGGCCTCGTTGGGAACTTTACTCGTTAATTCCTTAGATGTGTCTTGTTAGTGAATTTTAGAGTTTTATAATTGTTTTCACAAGCTGATACTCGGGATATCGTTATATTACATGGATTAAACTAGATACAGTGCTCCCCCGTGTTGGTCCCGGACTCCTTTGATAATAGGCCAACTGCCGTTCTGCCAGGCAGGTCGTAAAAGGCGACCGTTGGCTATATGAATCACTACCATCGTGGCTACTAGATGGTAAAGTTTTACATCGTCTCGCCTGGGTCTGGTACCACCGCCTTACCTATTCCTGCCGCAATAGCGTCAGTGCTTGTCGCTGTCCGATTTGGAGAGTAAGGTAGCTGGTAAACTTATGCATGTGGCATTAGGCTTCGCCGCAAGATAGCAACGCACCATAAACGTCTTTGGTGTCTATAGGCGATGGGTGACTCTTGCCATCAGAAGACCCATCTGCTTGGTTGCTATCTTTCGACATAAAAAAGATACAGCATTCAAGGCAATATCTTAGGTCGTCAACGTCGCTTGCATTTACACAAAGAAGTACAGAGTTAATTTACATACCGATGAAATAAAATTTCTTTAGTCTAATTTTTCACTCGACACGATAAAATAGCGCAATATGGTCCCTGAGTTTTGCCCGCATAGTTCCCGTTTCCGTGGGATTTCTGGGATAAAAACTATCCTACGTCCTTTTCCGATCTTAAACTATCTTTGTTCTAAATTTCATTCAAATCGGTTCAGTGGTTTAGGCGTGCAGAAGAGACAGACAAATAGACAGTTACTTTCGCATTTATAATATTAGTATGAATTGATGAATTATTTACTAAATACGAAAGTTATTAAAGTCGGCCACAAAGTTTTACCAACAATCCCGAGATAAAGTATCGGTACAGTATTTCGAATATCATTAATTCTTAAAATATTTAGTATAAATATTTTGTTCAAATTCTGGTATTGTTTTATATTATTTAATATTAAGAAGTTAGATAATTCAGTCTCAATTTCTTGTTTCTAAATAAATATCGTAAATTTTCAGACATTATTAAGATTTTCTGCTCTCTCTTTGTAATCTTGGGGTTAGCATATTCGGCTCAAATCATGAGGCACTGGTGTTCTCCTATACCTTGAATGAATATGTTAAGCTCTGGTTATCACTGGAAACAAGTAGTAATCGTTTCAGTTTGGTATGATGGGACGATGGGAATCAGTCCAGAGTTGCCAAAAAATCGATAGTTTTAAGGCAAGGCATCGGGACAAACGGGGAAAAACTGGTTTGCTAAATCACGATTTTTTGTATTGATTGTCAAATGAAAATTTTACAAAAATTACACAATATACCTGAAGATATTATCCAAGGAATGTGCTAACTTATTACTTAATAGAATGTACTTTAATTGATCATATAAAATTCCGAATACAGGCTAAAAAATCTCTAAAACAAATAATTTGTTAATAATTTCTACTCTTCCACATGATTTATATATGGTGATATTTAGTTTTAAATACAAAAGAATGTACTAATTTTTGGTTTTCAGCTGAAGTCCTATATTTATTTATCCGAAAATTAACACATTTCCCAGCGGTTTCAGAACACACTGCGCCGCCCATTTCCTACAGAATTGACGCGCGTCAAAATACCTCGCCCTAATCTAAAAAATCGTAAAGTTACGTGGATGAAACTGGATACGATATTCAAGGCAATATCTTAGGTCATCAACGTTGCTCGCATTTGCAATTGATTGTATCGATGCTATCCATTCAGTTGATTATTAAAATGTGACAATGGTAACGATGTATTTCAATAATAGCGATAGTATCGATAGTATTGTTTTTTAAATATGCTTATACTATTGATGCGATCGTATTTGATACTAATAATGTTAAAAAATTGCGTTAAAAATAAACAATTTACAAAGTATCGAATCTACCAATAGTATTGACAGTATTGCTAGTCACTGTTAACATATAAGTGTATAGATATAAGTGTAAAATTATGTATTTTTTTAATATGTATTTTTTTCTGTAATATTAGTAATGTAATACAGTATTGTATGTTACCCAAAAAATATATTATAGTTTATAGATACTATCGATAGCTCAGTAGCATCGATATTGAAATAAAGTTGACTATCGATGGTACAAAACTATCGATTGTAATGATACTAACAATACTTTATTATTTTTTTAATAATTAATACTATTAGACTATCGATTGTATTTCTGTTTTACGATAGTATTAAACGTAATAAGATATCGAAATTGACATTGGTAGGTATATATACTATCGATTATAGAATCGATAGTGACAGCTATCGATACTACCGTTTTCTATTCAACTATATCGATAATGAACTATTAGCATTTATTTTAAAAACCCATGAACCAGTAAATCGCGGTTAACCTGAAAGTCTATAGATCTTAGATGACTCTACCAATACCGCAAAGGAACCGGCGTGATAATACTTTATAAATCAAATAAATATTATTACCTACGCTATATTACATGCAGCACCAGCAGATCAATTAATTGAAATCTGAAATATTGCTTTAGCTAAATAATCAATAAGTTGAAAAACTTCGAGTCAAAGTAAAAAAACATTTTTTTCAAAATTTTTCGTCATTGATAAATTCCAAACTCATTGACCGATTTTGATCCAATTAATTTTACTTGACGTAGTTTTTAAATTACTAAAGCTGATAAAAACGTGGTTTTGTTAAATATTCTTTAATGTTGATTTACTATTTTGTTAACTGATCTAGAATAAATGACCACCAATCACCATCCAAACCCAAGAACTTTTGCTAACTTTAATGATTGTCTTATTACCAGCTATATCGTTGACCATGGATTAAAATGGATACGCCTTTCAGGGCAATTTCTTAGATTACCGGAGTAGCTTCTATTTACATCCAGAAATACAGAATTACAGTACTTAACGATGAAATTAAATCACTCCAGGGGTATTATACACCGCCCCGTTGGTCGAGTGGTTAGCGACCCTGACTACGCGATCGACGGGGCTCGGGTTCGATCCCCGACGGGGACAAGCATTTGTGTGATGAGCATAAATGTTTGTATTTCCGGGTTTGGGTGTTTATTAAATATATTCTTTATTTATATATGTATTTCTATATATTAGTATTGTTGACACAAGCAAATAATGTGCTTACTTTGGGGTTAGATCAGTAAGTGTAATTTGTCCCGTGAATATTTGTTTATTTATTTATTTATTAGGACTTGGCTTCTTATTTGACACTATAAAATAGCGTAATATGGAATATTTATATTTTTTTCAAAATATAATATATCTACAAGCGTTTGACATTTACAAGCATTTTCTCATATGAGCAGCTAAACTTTTTCCACCAAACCTCATGTCTATTGGTATTTGTGTAGTCTGTGGCTTTGATTTTCTTTTGCTTCATAAGATAACAAGCATCTTCAGATGGAAAGAGAAACCATCGCCTATAGACACCAAAGATGTTAATGATTCCTTAATATCCGTGTGGCGGGATAGCAATGTCACATGCGTTAGTTTACTGGCTACCTTAACCTCCAAACCGGAACATGACGATAACAGGCATTGACACTATTGCGGCAGGAATAGGTAAGAAGTTTTTTATGTAGCCATTTAGAAAAAAAAACATAAATTCGGCAAATTTTGATTTATACTTACTTGAAAAATCACAGCGCTGTCGAAAAAAGTCATAGATAGAAAGATTGTTAGAACAAAACACTCCAAAACTTTTAAGAATGTAGATTAAATAAAGTAGTGTAAAATTCCACGGATAAAGTTTATGGGCAATGGTTATCTCTTTCCATCAGGAAAATTTGCTTGCTTTTTTATATTTCTTTACATCATAAGATAGCAAACAAGCAGATGGGTCTATTGATGAAAGGGTCAACAATCGCCTATAGACACCAAAGACGTTAATGATGCTTTTCTATCTTGAGGCGAGGTCTAATGTGATGCATAAGTTTACCAGCTACCTTACCCTCCAAACCGGAACAAGTCAGTTACTATTACTGACGCTATTGCGGCAGGAATTGATAAGGCGGTGGTACCAGAGTCCAGATCCGAGCGAACCAATGCAGAAATCTACCACCTAATTGCTTTCCTTTTACATGATAAAAGTATATATTCACGATTCTACGATGAGAATACCGAGTGATGCTTGTTCGACCAGCGTCTTTTTTATGCTTTCTTTAATTCCAATCACCTTACTAGTAATTATAACTCGTCAGTAACCTCAAATTCATAATTAGAAATAACATACGCGTTCCCACATGTAATAAAGCAAATATTCCGGGGTTACATCGAGAATTGTGGGCCCAATTCCCTCTCGAATACCTGGGAGAGATAATTTAATTATTATATCACGAGCCCGCTATGTCGCTTCATCTCTGTTGTTATATAATTGTCTTAGTTTCGTGGCATTGAGTTTAAACTACCACTTGATTGCTTCGAGAATTGTATTGTTCTAATCTTGGAGTTCATTAATTACAGGTGTATAAGCTTTGTTTAATTTTACTTGATAGTAATGATTCTTATGTTTGATCTATTTCGTGTGTGTAAAAGTAGATTAAGTTGCGAATAATGGCAACACTGAGACGTCAACTTCCTATTGGTTAAATTTGTGAAAGCAAAATGGCGGAAATAAAGGGGGAAGTTGGCGCGTGGTGGGGCTTACGATATTAGAGACCTTATTTTCGGGGACAAACGAATCTGAGCCATTGACTCAAAAACATGTATACGCCTAAGCCTATACTTATATTATGTGAAAATAGTCTGCAAGAAGTACATTAAAAAATATCAAATTGTATTATATTTTATTCTTGAAACGATAATCTATACATATTTTATTGCGTGAAACTAAAACTTTATTACCATTGATATAAAAAGAGGAAGATATGTTACCTAGTCACAGCGCCTGGTCCTACAAAACTAGGTCCGTGTACATAGTGCTTGTAGTATGCCACTCAGTCACACCCGCGACATCAAACGCTTCTACTTTCCGATAGTTTTTACCATTAAACACGCTTCAAAATGCTTTCTTGTGTATTTAACCAGTGTTATAATCGCTCAAGGGAAAAAAATAAGACACACGGGACACTTTCCATTCGTAAGTACAGCTAAAACATTAAATTTGTTTAAAAATAAGATTTCCTTTGTTTATCGGTAACCATGGCGATGAGGTGGTCTGTAGCTATTGGCTAGTGAAATTTCGCTCGTACGAGTGTATCCGGCCTATCACTGATTTTGTTTATCCGTAACCATGGCGACGACGCGCGCAGTGGCTAATACCATTTCGCTCGTACGAGTGTATCCGCCCTATCTCTGTCTTTGTTTCCATGTTTATGATTGTGATAATAGATGTGTGTAGTGTCGGTGATATGTATTCTGCCGAGCCTAGTTTAGTGAATACGATATAAGAACGTAACGTATCTTTCTCTTTTATATCAATGTTTATTACTCATTTTTTATCAATTACTCGAACGGCGGAGTGTAAAACTTGACACAGTTAAAGTTTACACTATGGAGCAGAGCATTAAAATACATTTAATTAATAAAAAAATTACATACACTGCATTCTCCGCCACGTGAATAGTAACCAGTATTAATATGTTTAGTGTCTATATGCGATGGTTGACACTTTCCTTCAGAAAAACTTTATAACCATAAATTCAAAAATTGCGTTGAATGCCATTCGAAAGATCAAAATTGATCTTCGTTTTCGAAATATACGGCTGTTCAGAAATGAAATTATTGTGTTTTATAACAAAATTTAGATTTTTGAACTCTGAAAAAATCTATGCTTAGATATATTTTTTGTTCCTTTGGATATAAAATACCTCAATTTAGCGGGAAATTTCAGGGATTGGATTACAAATTTTTATATATTATTAGATAGCAAACAAGCAGATGGCTCTCCTGATGGAAAGAGACAATGTTAGCCTATAGCTTAATCTATAGGCTAAAATATGTGAAAATTATACAAAAAAAAATTTTTTTTAAAAATTTTTGCTATTGATAAATCCCAAATTAATTGACGGGTCGTGATCATTTATTGCAGTTTTTTTAGAGAGAAAAGCTGATTCGATTTTTAAATTAATCGATATACAAAAAAATATTAATATATCAAAAGATGTAACTTTTGAAAACTCGATTCGATTTTGATTTTCAAATTGCATTTGACGTACTTTTTTTAAATACTAAAATATTGTAAAAGGGCAAAAAATGATTGGTAAAAAATCTCGGTGTTATTTCGAAAATACACCTTTTTCAAAAATTTTCGTCAACGATAACTCCCTAACCGATTTTATTGCAATTTATACATTAGACGAAGTTTTGTTTGAAAAAGAATTGATTAGATTTTGTACTCAATCGGTTCATTAATCTGGGATTTATATAAAAATACTGTTTTGACAAACATTTTTTTTGAGGTTTTTTATAAATTCTTGAAAATCTTCAGGACCGAATTGGTTCAAATTTTCAGGAAGTCTAAGTTGGGCAAAATCCAATTAAATGCCATCAATTTCGTTTCGATCGATCAAGCCGTTCTAAAGTTATGAGATGTTTACATACACACATACAAACATACTGACGTCATTATGGAAATAGTTGGAGAAGGTTCCTAGAACCTCAAAACGTGGAGATCTGATGAAATTAAGTTTTGAAAGTCGGGGCAAAATCAATAACTACCTTATCTACATACGTAGTGGGAAGTTAAAAAAACTATTTTGTAAAGCATTGGATGCATACTCTTAAGAAAACGAATTTAAAAATGCATGTGCAAAATAGTAGTTAGCTAACAGGTCTATGTGTGTTTTTATGTATATATAATATGTGTATATGTGTATATATAAGTAATATGTATATATAATAATTTGTATGGTATAAGTAGTATATATTTAGTTTATTAAGATCTATGTTCTTATATGACGTATATTCTCTGAGGCACCGTTTACATGCTTTCTGTTTGCCCAAAGGTTGACTGGAGGAGAATGCCAATAGGGCATTATGTCCGCCTTTTGTACAAATTTATTTAAGGTGTACAATAAAGTTAAATAAATAAATAAATAAATTTACTATCTACATATAGTTCTACGTAAGTATATGTTTATTTAGTCGTTTTTCCGTAAACACGTTCAAAATAATAACAAAGCGCCAAGAATCTGTCGCCACGTAGTGTTATCGGATTATAGATTAGTTTGGAGTTTAATCTTTTATCCGCGGCTTCAGCAACTTTACAATAGAACTACGTAAGTCGGCTGTCGAATACGAACACTCGAACTCGAAGCTCGTACACGAAAGTTTATTGGAAACCTTATAACTTTCAGTAAACAAAATACTTTTCGTCATCTATATAATATCTCCTTCTATATATATATATATATATATATATATATATATATATATATATATATATATATATATATATATATATATATATATATATATATATATATATATAATATATATATATATATATATATATATATATATATATATATATATATATATATATATATATATAAATCAATCCCTATTTTCTTTGGTCACGACATCACGCCTCAATGGCTGGACCAATTTCGGTAATTTTTTTTGTTGTGTTTGTAATTGAAAGGGGAAGGTTCTTATAAAAAAAATATTAAGAAAATTGCGCGGAAAATTAGAAAATTTAAGAATACTTAACCACCATATAAAGTTTAATGTCATTTTGGCTGCATGGAAGGACAATCCCGTAGTCTTATATAAATTACGTATCACGTTGTTTGTCCGCCATGAATTCCTATTATGTAAGGAAAAACAACGTTTGCCGGGTCAGCTAGTATGTTACAATTACATACATACATATCTTCACGCCAGATCCCTTACGGGGTAGGCAGAGAGGACCGAGTGCCATACATCACGATCCTTGCAGGCTTTTCTTGCTTCCTCCACATTCATCACTCTTTTCATACACACACGCCGGTTGCAAAGAGTCTTGACACCACCTTCGGACAGTTCTCGATCAAACTGATCGTGGTATGTCAGTCTTGGTCTTCCCCGGTACCTACATCCTTCCACATTCGCATTGTATATCTGTTTTCTTAACCTTTCATCTACCATACGATCTACATGTCCAAACCAATGGAGCATGCCATTTCTCATCTTTACACCGACACTTTCTTTCAAACCTAACCTCTCTCTTACTTCGACATTACGAAACCGGTCCGCGAGTGTCACACCACATATTTTCTTAGCGACCTCATCTCGACCGCGTTGATTCTATTTTCATGCCCTTTCTGACATACCCAACTCTCACTTCCATACAATAGCGTTGGGATAAGCACATGATAATGCAGGACTAGCCGGGCACAGTGACTTAAAATTGTGCTATTAAGTAATCTCCCTAACGCTCCATTCACTCTGTTTAGGGAACACTCGTCTTTCAACATCAGCGGTGTACCTTCCATCCCTGCTAAAAGCACATCCAAGATATACAAACTCATCCACTTGTTCCAGCACTACATCATCGACCACAACTCTTACATCCGTTATCCGTTACATATGTTATAATTAGTTTCTCCTAAACGGTTGTAATGAATTTGTGGTCACTCCTCGCCACGATAAACTGGTTTGTCGAATGGCTTTTTCTTTTTTTTAATTATTATATTATTATTTTTATTTTGACATAAGTACATACTGTATTATTTTTAATTTCATTAAGGATTTGTTGAATATCCTAACCTGCAAAAAATGTATTCTCTCTAGCTGCAAAATTTTGTGTCCTTATATGTTTTTTTAATGTGTTTAGGCTTTTATAGCACCCGCGTAGCTTTTGTTCCCGTGGGATTACCGGAAAGGTTTATATACTAAAACCTTCCTCAAAAATCAATCTATCTATTAAAAAAACTGCATCAAAATCCGTTGCGTAGTTTTAAAGATTTAAGCATACATAGGGACAGACCCCGTGTTGGTCCCGGGCTCCTTAGAAGAATAGGCCAACTGCCGTTCTGCTAGGCAGGTTGTAGAAGGCAACCATTCCATTAACCATGATTTTAATCCAGAGTCATTACCATCGCGGCTACTATATGGTAGAGTTCTGAATTGTCTCACCCGGATCTGGTACCACTGCTTTACCTATTTCTGCCGCAATAGCTTCAGTGCTTGTAACATTAAAAATACTTCTTTGTAAACTTAGTAAACAGCACACCGAGAATCTTATATTTACCTTTGCCATACTTAGACACCCAGCTGGTATTATTTTAAACTAGAAAACAAACAGATAGTTCTTCTGATGGAAAGAGTTAATCATTCCCTCTAGACACAAAAATGTTTATTATCTATATACATATCGCACCTTCGGTAAGACAAGGGCCGAAGTGCTAATTTTCAAATTTTTCAGGACAGACGATTTAAGATTTTTATAGATTTATATTGTGTTTTTCTGCCCATATGAATGTAAGTTAGTATTTTATTTTTAGCAAAAACATACCTTATACAATATTGAATATAAATATGTAATTTAAAAGAGTGAGTTATTTATTTATTTATACTATATTCAATGAAATATTAATGTATGCATACAATTATGCCCTTTTGCCCAGCAATATTTAAGTAATTGTGCAATTGTGACCAAAATAACACATTATATTGAAATGATTTATTAAATGAAAATACCACTTATTTTGTACTTCTTTATTCTTCTTCTTAGGACCATCTTTATCACTGACAAAAAAAAACACTACAATTAAAAAAATAACATAAAAGTCACTTCTAAAAAGTTTACTGCCTGGTCGAATATGGCTACTATTTTTTTGGAATCTGTCTGTTTATTGTCTTCGATACCCTTTTCAAGTTCTAAACGGGAAAGACTCTTCAAGATGTAACTTTGCTTTTCTGACAGTGGTTTTTTGGTGGTTCAGTGGTCAACAGCGTTTTTGAATGCCACACATTCATCGCATTGGTCTTTACGAGGTACAAATAAGACAATATTAAAACCATTGTTGAAAATGCGGCGGTAAGCATCATAATTGACGGGTGGTTTTCCAGCTGTTTTTCAGATAGCTTGATAGTTGCGATGGAGCTTAGCTATAGTCAGGCTACCATATATAAACTCTCTGGTAGTATTAGCCCTTAATTAATGACTTTCTGTACGTTGAATTGACTTTATGTGATCATGAACAGATTGGATAACTTCAGCACTTAGTTTACAATTTTTACCATGTTTACCTCGATTATCTACAGCACTCATTCTCATGGTATTATTTTTTTCAATTACATTACGTAAAGATTTTCAAAGTCATTGCTTTCTAACCACTGCTCAACCATTGACGTAGAATTAATATAAAAATATAATAGTTTCAAAAAGACAAATGCTTACTCCCAAAGAGTAGCATTTGTCCTTTTAAAAGTATTATATTCCTCAAATCTAGATTTTTCTAAATTTTCATTAATCTGAGGTGCATCTATAGTTCTAGCTGGTTATTAAACCTATCATCAACTATTCTCAAAAGTTGTCTGCCTCGAAATTCCATTTTTATTCCCTAAAAGCGAAAATGATCAGTTTATTAATCACGTTTAGTTCGGTTTATTAATCAACAGAACAAAAATAAATATACGTCAAACCTGTAAAAACCCTTTTTTACACCGAGGGTTAATAAATGGCAAAAAATAAAAAAATGGCATTGGAATTATCTTACAGTTCAATAAATAGAGCCATGATATTGCAAATAAAACGACGGAAATGTTATCAATTTTACATAAAATAAAGCGGTAGGAATGACAAAGTCTTAAATGCTATTACAGTTATCTGTGTAAGACAAAATTGGACTCACAAAGGCAGAACTTCCCGAACGACTTTGTTCTGTCAAATATGTACTCTCAAATTAGGCATAAGTAAATAAAATATGACCATGTCTTTCAAAAATATAAAACAAAAAATGTCATATTTACCTTAATGACGTTGACGCTCCAGTACACAACCACATCTCACGCAGACGATGCCGCAACTGACCAATGAGATTTTTTCGCACCAATATCATTCAAAAAACAAACGAATGGTACAAAGGCACTACTCCTGGAAACTCTGGCGAAAATAAACTGAATCTAGTGAATGTCTTTGGTCCTACAGGTAGAAATTAGTTTTTAAGGCACTTTGGCATATTTAACTCATTTTCAGAAATTTTACCACTTCGGCCCTTGTCTTACCGAAGGTGCGATATAATAAAATCGTAGAAAAGTCAATGTATGTCCGGGGTAAATTCAAAAAGTACTGCATGGTAACTTATATCATATTAAAAGCACTTGTACTGTTTTACTTGACTTTTATTTATTAAAACCAACCGGTTTCGCGTTTTAATGCATCATCAGGGCATAAGTTATTATTGTTTATATATGAAATGTTCATATATGAACAATAATAACTTTTGCCCTTATGATGGGTTAAAACGCGAAACCGGTTGGTTTTATAAATATTAAAAGTCAAGTAAAAGAGTACAAGTTCTTTTAATTACTACATAGTACTAAACAAAGTCGCTTTCTCTGTCTGTCCCTATGTCCCTATGTATGCTTAAATCTTTAAAACTACGCAACAGATTATGATGCGGTTTTTGCAATAGATAGAGTGATTAAAGAGGAAGGTTTATGTGTATAATAACATTCAATTTATTGTAGAGAAATACTGCAATTTTTAAGTTTTCTGATGTCATGTCGTAAATAATTATATTTTTTTCCGCTTATATTGCAAACGCAAGCTAAACCCTACGAGATTTATCAAAATAATGTACTAAGTATTTGTACACCTTGAAAAGGTCTACAGAAAAGTCCGCGATGGTATATATCTAGCTCTTATGGATAACCCACAATAGCATTTTTTTGTCATTTACTTTTTACGAGAAATAATGGCTTTTTTTCAAAGCAATTTTAAGCAATACAGCACTAATCCTTATCCAATTAAATACCTTAAATATATTGTTGGTTTAATATATATCAATATGACCGTTTACAGCATGTAATTTAAATGAATATTTTCGAAGATATTAAAGATTTAAAATGCAGGGACATAGCGGTTGCGGAGTTACCGGCCGGTCGGGCGGCACGCGCGCGATGTGTTCCGCTGAAACGTGTTAATTTTCGGATAAATAAATATTATTTTTAAATAAATATTATTTAGATATTAATTAGGACTTCAGCTGAAAACCAAAATTTAGTACATTCGTTTTTTTAACTAAATATCACCATATAAAAATCGTATGGATGATTAGAAATAGTATTAACAAATTATTTTTCCTGTTTTCGGAATTATATATGATCAAGTAAAGTACATTCTATGATGTTATAAGTTAGCACATTCCTTAGGTAATATCTTCAGGTATATCGTATAATTTTTGGTAAAATTGTTATTTAACAATCAATGTAAAAAAAATGATGTGGTGGTGGAGGAACTTCGTTCCAAAAACGTTATTTAGCAAACCAGTTTTTAACTACTTTACTTACTTACTTTTCATTTTTTTTTCACTGAGTGACATAGGCTATTTGAAAAAAAAAACTTCCCACTACGTATGTAGATAAGGAAGTTACTGATTTTAACCCGTTTTTCGAAAATCGAGTTTTTACCATATGTCCACGTTTAGAGGTCCTAGGAATCTTTTCCGACTATTTTCACGATGACGTCAGTATGTCTGTCTGTATGTATGTATGTATGTGTGTGTGTGTGTGTGTGTGTGTGTGTGTGTGTGTGTGTGTAGATGTGTATGTAAACATCTCATAACTTTTAAACGGCTAGACCGATCGAAACGCGGTTGGATTCTGCTCAACTTAGATTTCCTGAAAATTTGAACCGATTCGGTCCAGGAGATTTTGAGAAATTTTGAAAAAACACCAAAAAATTTTTGACGAAACAGTATTTTTTAATATAACTTCCAGATTTATGTACCGATTGAGTAGAAAAACTAATCAGCTCTATTCGTCAAAAAAATATGTCTAATAAATAAATTGCATCAAAATCGGTTTATCCGTTTGAGAGTAATCGTTGACGAAAAATTTTGAAAAAGTGTTTTTTCGACATAGCTTCGAAATTTTTCACCCAATCATTTTTTGGTGTTCTACGATATTTTAGTACTTAAAAAACTACGTCAATTGCCGTTTCAAAAATCAAAATCGAATCTAATTCTCAAACTTATAGCTTTTCATACATTATTTTTAACAAACTTACTTAAGTTTTTTTAAATAACTTTCAAGTTAATTTACCGATTGACTTAAAAATATTATCAGCTTTTGTTCCTTTAATTTAATCAAAATCGGTCAATTTGTTTGGGATTTATCAATGAATAAAATTAAAAATAAAATATTTTTTGACATTGCATCGAAATTTTTCAACCTATCGATTATTTAGGTAAAACAATATTTTAGATCTCAAAAATTGAGTTGAATGCCATCATCGTTTTCAAAATACAGCTTTTCAAAAATTAATAACACTGTCATTTTTAACAAAATAGATGTTTGAACTGAAAAATCTATGCTTATATTTTTTACTCTTGAGCTTAAAATACCTTAATTTAGTGAGAAGTTTCAGGGATGGCCTGTAGGGTCAACCATTTACACATTTTTTTCCCGTTTGTCCTGATGCCTCGCTTTAATAAATCGCAGGGTCAAGCCTTCATCGTTGCAGACTTAGATTTAAGTGTTGACTGCTTTTCACATGGCCAACTATATATCGCTCTTTCAAGAGTAATCTCTAAAGAAATCATATTTGTATTGTCTAATGGCAAGAAAGCTGTGAACGTTGTATATAAAGACATTCCATAATATATTAATTGTAAAAATAAAAGAAATAGTTAAAAATGTAAAAACGTAAAAATGTAGTACCTATATGAATTTAGATATTCCAAAGATAGCAGGAAATCTTTATAGGGAAAGGGGAATCGTTTTACTCCAAATTTAACGCGTGCGGGCCACGGGCATTAATGAATTAATCAAAACTACTGGATCGATTTTAATCATTTTTTCCCGTGCGAAGCCGGGGCGGGCCGCTAGTACGATATAAATATAAGTTAACATGGAGTTTTACCAAGTGCCGACGATATTCAGTGTTCAAAGTACTGCATGGATTTACTTCAAATTTTGCATGAATATTACTAACAGGTCGGGTCAACATATAGGCTACATATTATCACGCTATCACCTACGGGGGAGGAGCTGTGCGGAGTAAACGAAGTCCGCGCGGACGAAGTCGCGGGCAACAGCTAGTTATCAATAAAACATGTAAGGGACGGTTTACCGAAAATCTGGATTTGGACCATAATTCAGAGAGGGTTCGTCTCTGAATTATGGTTCAAATCCAGATTTTCGGAATTTTCCAAGGAAAGTTTGTGTAGGAAATTTTTGATTTTTGTTGCCAATTTTTATTTACTATAACTCTGTATAAACAGATTTATTCTAATACTCTGGAGCGCTTATTCTAAAAAAATTGTAAAATTTACGGACAATACAACGAATTTACACAAAATAAGCAATGTATTGTGCGCCACAAACCATGCAAAATAAACGGCTTGCTCAGTGTTAATCGGGCGCGACGTAAAAAATAAATAAAAAGAAATAAAACGCAAATTTTGCATTTCCCATGAAACAAGAAATTGTCATCATGATTAGAATTAACATAAAAACATTAATCCGCACACGCACATACACATGATAACGTGTATAGATATTTATAA
The DNA here is from genome assembly GCA_036924255.1 of Apodemia mormo. Lineage (NCBI taxonomy): Eukaryota > Metazoa > Arthropoda > Insecta > Lepidoptera > Riodinidae > Apodemia > Apodemia mormo. The sequence continues at coordinate 3,879,746 of JAUPFN010000007.1, read as the reverse complement.
TAATAATATCGCTGGACAAATTACACAAATTGATCTAACCCCAAAGTAAGCAAATTATTTGCTTGTATTATGGGTTTTGGTCAACGATACTAATACATAGAAATACATAATATATAAATACTATTAGGGGCCATCTATAAATTACGTCATACGTTAAGGGGTAGGGAGGGGGTCGAGGAAGTGTGACATTGTGTGACAAAGGGTAGGGAGGGGTCCCAAATTTTGTGACATCACATTTTTTCAAAATATAATATTTTATATCTAAGTATACCTGTATAAATAAAAAATAATCAAATAAGATCACTTTGTCAATGTAAAATTTTAAAATGTGTGACATCACACTAGGTAGGAGGGGGTTTCACAATTATGACCAGCTGTGACAAGGACGGGGGAGGGGTCAAAAAATCATGAAATTCGTGTGGCGTAATTTATAGACGGCCCTTTATATACATAATACCCACCCAGAGACAGAAACATATATGCTCATCACAGAAATAATAATAATAATAATAAATTACGGGACAAATTACACTTACTGATCTAACCCCAAAGTAAGCAAATTATTTGCTTGTGTTAGTCAACGATACTAATACATAGAAATACATATATAAATACTAGAATATATATAATAAACACCCAAACCCGGAAATACAAACATTTATGCTCATCACACAAATGTTTGTCCCTGTTGGGAATCGAACTCAAGTCCATCGATTGGTAGTTAGGTTCGCTAACCACTTGGCCAATGGGACGGTGAAAAAATATTATATGTATTTTTTGTGGATATTGTTAAATAATAATTCCCGATCAAAATAATTAAACTTAGGTGTTGATACATTCAGTTACATTATAATGAGCGACACGAAGATGCTTTCGCGACGTGATCATGTCCACTTTAAAAAATTAACTAATGTAACCCTGGTAACACATCTACGTAAATTGAAGTCAGATTTTTTAGATGAAGTTTTTGTTGTAATTAAGTGTTTATCAAAATCTCATTTACTTAATTGAATCCTGCATACGTTTTTCGCAAGCTAACGATATCCGCGCTCGTTATTTTTTATATTTTTTTAATCCACGGCTGAATATTTTGTTTGCTACTAAACGTTAATTTAGTACTAAATTTAAATTAAAATCTTAATTAAAATCTATTCGGTATTATTTAAAAAAAAGTATCTTTACGTCTGTATCCCCGAAGCGGTAGGCATAGGTACAACAAGTGCACCCACGATTAGCCGAAGATACTTGGTCCCAAAAATATGATAGGTGGCAAGCCTATCGCCAACCGGGCACTTTCCAATCCCGGAAAACTTTGTGTTTATCAGAAAACTGAAAAAACACTTTTTAAGTGCCCGACTCGGGAATCGAACCCGGGACTTCATGTGGTCAACGCCAACGCTTTACATAATATAATAAACAACGCTCTAAATCTACTTTCTTTCAAAAAAAATCTATATAATAATACGTGATGGCAAATTTTTGGACCCCTTTTTAAGACAATTGAGTGGATTATGGAGTAAGAAATTTATGTATGTATTTTTATATGTATATATGTAAGAATGTATGTGTATATGTAATCTAGATTTAAGAATATTACGAAAATTAAACCACCTGTGTGGTTTTCTGATAGGCTAGGTATGGTTAGCTAGTAGGGAATGCTTTATGCATTAAGCCCGCCATTTGACTCTACACATCCTGTATGTGGTTCAATAAAGATAAATAAATAAATAAATTTGGCACAGATAAAGCTTACATTGCGGAGAACTGCAGAAACCTAATATTTTCATTCAATACATCGATTTGAAAACGGAGAGAGTTCTAAAAAAATTTCCTTTGTTTGTAAAACTCCTTTTGTAAAATACATAACTGCTAAGTCGTCATAGTAACACAAACTATGTAAAATTTCAAGTGTCTACATGTTATAGCAACATTCAGCAACAACATATAGCAAAATTCTATTTTTTTAAATCATTAAAAATCATTAAAAACAACATGTCGGAAATTACATTATTTAAAAGGAATATTATTTTAATTGCAAATATACCGACCATAAATATTTCGGGTGTTACAGACATAGTATGAAATTCTCCTTATGTTTAGAGCAAAATACTCCGAAAACACGTTTTTCATACGGGAACCTTAAATATTTAAATTTATAATTATTTCTTATTATTATAGCTGCCATAATACTATACTTTGTAAAAGTTTCAAGTTTCTACTTACTATGATTCAAGATATAAAGGCAAAAACGAGGAGAATTCGAAAAACATGTCCTTTATTTGTAGAATACCTTTTTTAAAATTATTAACTGTTTTAGTCATCATAGTATATTTTTAATATCATAAGATAGCAAACAAGCAGATGTGTCTCCTGATGGAAAGAGTCAACCATCGCCTACAAACACCAAAGGTGTTAATGGTGCGTTGCTATCTTGTGGCGAGCTCTAATGCCACATGCATAAGTTTACCGGCTACCTTACCCTCCAAACCGGAACATGACAGTGACAAGCACTGACGCTATTGCGGCAGGAATAGGTAAGGCGGTGGTACCAGGCCCGGGCGAGACAATGCAGAACTCTACCACCTAGTAGCCACGTAGTAGTGACTCGTATAGCCATTCGGTCGCCTTTTACGACCTGCCTGGCAGAACGGCAGATGGCCTATTCTTCAAAGGAGCCCGGGACCAATACGGGGAAAAATGTGTTATGTAGTGAATACAAACTAGTAATACAAATTGTGTAAAATTTCAAGTATCGACATGTTGTAGTAACATTTAAAGATACTGCACTGAAAAAGACGAATAGATAGACATTAAATTTGTAATAGGCAGCCTTTGAGTATGAAACCTTAGAACGCGAAGTAATTTATTGATCAAACACCTCCACGTATTTAAAATAATTTTATTGCCGATATCAGCTACTAAATAAATCAGCTCCTCGTACTAGTCTGGTACTTTCGAAGAATTGACTATCTACTATTCAATCTGACAGTTTGTAAACGACAAGGGCTAAGCATATCAATAGGTACTATAGCAACAACCATGCAGTACTTTTTGAGTTTACCCCGGACATACATACAGACAAACAGACAAAAATTCTAAAAACTATATTTTTGGCTTCGATATCGATTGTAGATCACGCCCCAAGTATTCTTTTAAAAAATATTCAATGTACAGTTTTGACTTTCCTACGATTTTATTATATAGTTCGCGGAATTGTCTTAAAAAGGGATCCAAAGTTTTCCCTCCAAGTATTAATACTCGTATATAGATATGACGATTGAATACGATTGCCATAAATATATAGCGTATGATTGTTTATATCTGTGCAGCTATTGAGATTTTTTAGAGGACGATCTTGAAGGAACCCGAACAATACATTTGCGGATCCGGGGATCGAATTCAAGCTTTAATGATGACTTGACGTAATATGGTTTTTCGTCAGAGAATAAAAATAAACTAGACATAATTGATAAAGCACTTGTATTTTAATTTAATGTGCTTTACCAATTGTGTCCAACAATAATCAAATTTCGCCAAGTGCTGACGACGGAAAGTATAGAATATATTAAACACCTTTGATTAATTGTAGTTGCACAGTTTGCTCCATAACTTACCCCTTTGGGTTTCATAATGCCAGAAGGAATACCTTCAGGTCTTAAATATTCGAAGGGGTTATGGGAAATGTTTATTTTTACAAGCGTTTATCAATTTGTCGGTCATTAATGAATTCAGTTTCATTTGTTAAGACAATTAACAGCGGCTTAAATTCGTGTCCCACTCGTCCATGTAACTAACTAATTGGGACCGTTTATTTAATTTGTAAATTACTGGTTTTGTATTTGTACGGTGGAAATAGGCCACGTAGTCGCGTAGTTGCATTTCTGAGAACTAACAATTTCAAATATTCAAATATAGAGGAGATGGTGGAGGAGAAAAATGGGGAGATCGAGTATTGATCGGTGTTCAACGAAAGTCTAAGTGAAACTGTCAAAAATTCCATCAAATGAAATTAAAAAGTATTATCATGCCAGTTCTGTCCTTAGCAGGTATGAAAAGTATCAAATGTATGAGATATTTCGTTTCACTACAATTCACTGGTGTGCCAGTTAATAAGATGATGATCCCACAGCTGCATTAAACCAATCAGACAACGCCAATCTCTTATTTAGCAATACTCGAACACTACTTTCTTCATTTAAGATTATCTATAACCCCATTTCTCGACAAGAGGCTCTCTCGGCTTTGGAGGACAGCAGCATATCGGGTTTTACCCAGGTGCAAAAATTCGGTGTAATTTGTAAAAATCCTGTGACTAAGATTTAATCTGATTTTTAAAGCCTCTCCACAGTTGAAAAGTCTCGCAAACTCACAACTGTAGCCTTCCTTGAGTTAGACTGTTAAAACATCCTGGCATAGTTCATCGATCGATCGGCCGATCATCTTTCGCGACACTTCTGAGATCCAAATGAAATGAATTGGCCCTAGCTTGTTCTCTAGTTCAGCATTTGCAATTTACAGCTTATGTTGTTTGTTTTGTAAGTGCCAAGCTGATTCCAGCTTTTGATAGACCAGCTACTACTGCAGACACTGGAAGTATTATTCATTCCAGTTAAGATAACAGTGATTTAGCGAACGTGACGTTAGCCTTATCTTGCTTGTGCAGTGCTCCTTCCTAGTTTTGAGAGTTTAAATACGATCGTTTATATTTCACCATTCGAAGGTACATCAGTCCATGACTTTATGATCAGGCCCGATTAGGTTAACGACGTAACCACGAAATTGTCACGATACTTCAAATTTACTAACAAAAGACCCTAAAGCATTCTGGTGACTGCCACATTGTATTAATTATATTTATTTACTTCTCTACACTTAACTCAAACAGAAAATCCGAATTAACATTCACAAATTGAGTGCCGTACTAATTATAAACTTAAACTCCCAAAGTTAGTCGCGATCCTAAACAGACATTGTATTTAAATTCCACACGAGGCTGACGAAACTCCGGCATGCAAAATGTTAGGTAACTAACTTCGGAGTGAAGTGTTGAAAGAGGTAAATTATACTTTTACGACCTTCACAGTATACTCTCGATATACAGCTCAAAGCTTTATATGACTAACTTCAGAGTAAAATTTCTAAAGAATTAAAATAAAATTCTACGGCTTGTACAGTTTATACTTACAACGCAATTGTTTTATATATTTGCCTTCAGCGTGAAGTGTTTAAAGGTGTAAATTATACTTCTATGGCCTTTACAGTATACTGCCGGTGTAAAATGTGAAGTTTTAAATAAGTAACTTCAGAGTCAAATATTTGAAGTTGTGAATTATACTTCAACGGAATTTAAAATATTCTTACAATATACGGCGTATAGATTTATACAGATTTTGATTAAATAGTATAGTGCTGTAAGGTGTAAATTATACTTCTACGGTTTTATAGTATACGTTCTATACAATACAATACAAATTTTTACATTAATAACGTCAGAAAATTGTGGAATGGGTAAATTATATTTCTATGGCTTTTAAATTGATACAAAGCTATATATAACTAAGTTATAACAGTAGGCTGAAATGTACAAAGGTTGAATTACACTTTTCAGCCTTTACAGAATATAATACAAACGAACGGGATAATATTTCATTCACCAAAAAGAGTGAAAAGAAGAAAAGAGGGCTGACAAATATTCCCTAAGGCAGCCTTGGCGAGAGACCAGAATACACGAGTTCCTAAAGTAAGAAGATATAATTTCTCATAAATTCTGCTATTGTGTTTTGACTATATCTTAGCGATAACTCTTTTGGAGAACCTAGGCAGAATTGTAATCCTTTCATAAAAGGCTGGTATTTATATCACGAGATTCTGACACAGTAGCTCAAGCCCGGTAACACTCTTGCTTTCGGCGTGAGGGCGTTTTACAGTTGTGATCAAACTGAAGCTGAGATTTGCAATCAAAGGATACTCCAACGGGAAAAACGGGATAAAAAATTCCATGGTCTGCAGAACATCAGCAACAGGGTAAGCGACACCACCCGAATGATCTAGCAAAAAGCACATCTGCCCCTATTTTAGGATATAAAAAAAATACCAAATCCCGTCCCAATTTGCTGACCTGTGATAGAGACTCCTCACCATAGTTTTCATCCAAGTATCTTTCAAGTACTATTTTATGGTACATGTATAAATACTTAAAGACCTTTTCAAATTGGTAAAAAATCTAGAAGGCTAAATCGAATAAACCACTAAAAAATTTATGAAAGTAAAGCACTTTTCCATGTCGCGACATATCTGAAACCAAAGACAGATATATTGCCTCGTGCAGTTGAATAGAAATGAAAATCAAATAGAGGTTCGTGATCTCTAGTGTTCAAGTAATAAAGAGACCTAGCTGCCTTTACAGTGGGCTTTGATCAAAAATAACAAGATTCAGCATTGCCTATAAACTTAGTACGATTGTTTTATAATAATTAAATTCAACGCTCATTTTATTCACGTCACAATTGATTTGGCCAAAACCTTAGCAGGTCCGAAAGCCAGAGAGAGTACCCTCAATAAATATCGAAACCCAGAAATACAAACATAGGTGTTATTCAAATGCTCGTCAGCCGGGAATCGAAACCAAGCAACATCAATTTCGTAATCAAGATTGCTCAACAAAGCAAAAAAAAATGTATATGAAGATACTAATCTTCAGTATCTTTACACCAGTATCTCATAAGGCATAGGCAGAGGTACAACTAGTGCACCCTGGATTAGCTGGAGATAGTCACAAAATGTGCTAGGGTGCAAGCCTATCGCCAACCGGACACATCTAATACCGGCCAACGTTATTTTTAAAAGAAAACAGAAAACAGAAATCGAACCCCTCGTGAGGTCAACACCGATACTGGACCATTAGACCACAGAGTCGATATACTCACTCAATAAAAAGGATGGTAAACAATAGAATAACAAATAGAAATTCGTGATCGCTGGTCTTCAAGCAATAAAATGACCAAGTGGCTGACCAATGAGGTCAATATTCGAGAAACTTTATAGTACTCCCCAACGCAGTGGCTTAGAACCGACACCAGATGCAGGAAGACGTACCTTCATTTGTCTTGGTATCAGTTTTGAGTAAAATTTACTTCCTTTTCATATTAGGAGCAGTCAATCAATAACAACTCTTAAAATACTTTATAGGAACTTTATTTATCTGTTTAGATTTTAGGACGTTCTTTTATATAAATAGTATTAAATTTATTTTTTGTGTATTGTGTATTTTTTTATGTTTGTTGGATAGGCAAACGGGCAGACGTGCCACCTGATGGTAAGTGGTCAACGTCGCCAATGAGAATAAACTAGTTTATCTGGAACTAGCCCAGGTAACTCATTGATGTGTTGAAACTGACTCCTGAGACATGAGATGTTAAGTCTCAGTGCCAGTAATTACACTGCCTGTCTTGTCCTTTTAGATTTTAGTGATCGTATTCTGTTATAAAAAATAGTATTAAGTTATTTTGTGTATTTTTAAATAAATAATTATAAATTATAAGATTTTAATCTTAATTTTAAAAATTAAGACAGATTAGAATCTGCTCACTTGTGTTTTACGTTTCTTTTGAGCATTTTTACACTTCAGCTTAGCTGAAAGAAATCTTTTACAGATATAAGGCCGCCTTTCGTAAAATTTTTACGAATCAAAACCTAATATGACTTTTATGTATACAATGAAGTATTAAATAACATTGATAAGTAACAAGAAAATAAATAAAACTTGGTCACCGATTACTCTCGTGGTAACCGCCCCGTTCTCGAGTGGTTATCGTTACAGTCTGTTGTGAAACTTAGAAAATACTTTTTGAGTCTATGGTCCAAGTCATTATTTGACTCTCATATAATCTGTTAAACAGATATTTCTGCTTTAGCGTATATAGCAATGCCCTGTGGTCGAAATTCGACCAAGACTAAAAAATAAAATGTCTTCTTAGTTTGACAACAGGCTTTAGACATAAACGCGATATATGTGTTTATTAATTTTATGTCACCTCTGTGGTCTAGTGGTCCAGCGTTCACGTTGACCACATGTGGGCCTGGGTTCGATTCTCGGGTCGGGCACATAAAAAAAGTGTTTTTTCAGTCTTCTGAGAAACACAAAGTTGCCCGGGATTGGAAAGTGCCCGGTTGGCGATAGGCTTGCCACCTATCACATATTTTGTGGGACCAAGTATCTTCGGCTAATCGTGGGTGCACTTGTTGTACCTCTGCCTACCTCTTCGGGGATATGGGCGTGAAGATACTTTTTTCTATGTATTCCAAATGCAAATTATATACAAGTATTAGGTTTCTGTACTCCTGTACACCCTGTATTAATTTTTTATTGTAACACCAAATGTTATAACTATAACATATAAAGCAATAAATTAATTTGTATTGTATGTTTTAAACTCCTCCGTTCGCGTAATTGTCTTAAAAAGAGGTACATAGTTTTTACTTCACGTTTACATACATAGATAGAATTACGGACGAGTTTCGACCAGAGAGCGATCGCAAGTATATTCCAAATGATATACTGTAGAGCATTTTCCGATAGTTAATACTATGCATTACGAGACGCACCAATTCTCCGAAGTAAGAATTATCTGTCACGCAGTGAGGAAATCCCGATATGAAAAGGTATTCGCACTTCAATGAATACAACGAACACCTTTTAACGGTGTCTCATCGTCATGTCAGATTATATTACAAGTGTGAAAAATCTGTTTCTATCTAAAAGAATCCTTTATAAACCTATGTTGTCTTAACCTGATTTATAAACCTACGTTGTTTTAACCTGATTTATAAACCTATGTTGTCCATACTTCCATACTAATCCATACTAATATTATAAATGTGAAAGTCTGTCTGTCTGTCTGTTACTCTTTCACGGCTAAACCACCGGACCGATTTTCATGCATTTGGCATGTACATAGTAGAAAATCCGGGTCAAACATAGGCTAATTATTTTTTTCAAAAATAAACCCCTAAGGGGGTGAAAAAGGGGATGTGATTTGTATGAAAAACTATATCGACTACATAGTTTTTCATATAAATGTATGAAAAACTACTCGTGGGCGACGCTGCGCGGGTCAGCTAGTTATATTATAAACGCAAAAATCTGGATGTTTTAATGTTTGTATGGATGGTTTGTTACTCAATTACGCAAAAACTACTGAATAGATTCAAATAAAATTTAGCACACAGGTAGATGATAACCCGGAATAGCACATAAGCTAAATTTTATCCCGGAAAATTAAGGTATCCCTTGGGCTTAGCCGAAAACTTTTATAATTCAGCTGGCTGCATGCTGCAGTTAGTCTATATTATTATCATATTATAAACGCGAAAGTTTGGATGTTTGAATGGATGAATGTTTGGATGGATGTTTGTAGCTCAATCACGCAAAAACTACTCAACGAATTTGAATGTAATTGTGTACACAGGTAGATGATGACCTGGACTAGCGCATAGGTTACTTTTTAACCCGGTAAAGGTTAATTTAGTGATCCCGCGGGATTCGCCAAAAACTTTTATGACGCAGCAGGCTGTATGCTGCAGCTAGTAATTTATAAACCCCGGCATAAAAACAGAAGAAGTTATAAGTTTGATGTGTCTGCGTGGCATCATGACATCCAAACTAATAAATAAATATCATTGGACTATTTTGTTTTCTTTTAGATGAGGACAAGTTACACAAACTAATCTAACTCCAAAGGAAACCAACTTACATTTTAAAGAAAAACTGAAAAATGTACCATAAATGAGTTTCCTGGCTAAAGATCAACTCAGGACCTCATGCGTCCGTATTGAAGTCCATGTAGTATCTTAATTAGATCTATGAGAATCACGTTTTTAGAAATAAATGCATATTAATTATGGCTTTTAATATACAACCCGTCAATTAATACATGTTTAATAAACAACCTGTCAATAAGGATATTTTAATATACAACCCACAAGTAAACACGTTTTTAATTTACAGCTAGTAAATAGTCATATTTTTATACAATCCCTTAATTAACATATTTTTATGTACAACCCGTCAGTAAACATATTTTCAATTCACAACCCGTCAATAAATATATTTTTAGCGAGCTGTGGCCGCGCTTCTTTCGGTGGAAAAATGTCTAAAATAAAAGTAGCTTATGTTACTCCTTATTACCGGTTTAAAAGGTAGACAGCCTCGAAGTTTAACCCGCGTAGTTACTGTTCCCTTGATATTTCCGGGATAAACTATCCTATGTACTTTCTCGGGTCTCAAACTATCTTTATACTAAATTTCATTCAAATCGGTTCAGTGGTTTAGGCGTGAAGAAGAGAGACAGACAAATGGACGGACAGAGTTAATTTCGTATTTATAATTTATTTTTAATATACAACCCATCAAGAATTAAAAGTAAAAGAGTATATCATGACAGACTCCTTGCGGGGTAGGTAGACTGAACCGAACATCAATAAACTCCGCTTCACCACGACTCACCGGTTCGTTGGTTGCCTAAATAGGTAGTGAACCACATCGTCGCATCCCAAGTAGCACGTTAAGCTGTATATAGGCTGCATTTAGGTTCATTTTTAAACTTAAAGCTGTATACGAAGCCGTACAAAGGCTGTAGAAGCGCTTCTACAGCCGATATAACACCAAAAAGGGCCCCAAGTTATACAGCTTATTGCGTTATATAGGCTGCACAATAGCTATACAAGCTGTTATAAACTGTACAATGGCTGTTATTTGGTGTATAAAGAAACTATAACACTAAAGATACTCTCTTGTAACTGTCTTGTACAGCTAAGAGTTAAATAGGCTGCACAATAGCTGTACAAGCTGGTATAGGCTGTACAAAGGCTGTTATTCGGTGTATAAAGAAACTATAATACTTAAGATACTCTCTTGTGCAGCTAAATGTTCTTAATAGGTGTTTGAAAATGATAAAAAGTAACTAATCTGTTTTTGATATTGTATAACATTATATCTGCAGACGCCATAATTAAAAATATATTAATAAACGATAAATTCTTAGACTTGGAGCAGTATTCAAGGGTCTATTCAAAGTGCAAATTCTAAATTATCGTGAAAAGATATATGTTTTACCTCAAAATATTCACGCGCCAACGAAATAATCAAGATAACACAAATAAAATCATTGCGAAATACGGTAAGTGTTTGTGTTTAAGGTTAGAATATACAAGTATTTATGGTACAATATTGTATATAAAGGCATAATGATCATAATATAAGTTGCTTGTCAAGATATAGCATTAGCTATTGCTAAATATATCTTTTATTTAACAATATATTTCTTAAATGTTGTTTTTAATACACAATAATGGCGGCGTTTTGTTATACAGCCTAAAGTGTATTTGGAGTGTGATATACTGCAAATAGCTGTACTGAATCTCTTTTTTGTTCTATTATATGGCTATTGGCTTTTAATTACCGTCCAAATACACTTTAGGCTGTACTAAGTGCCTATATAAATCTATTGTACAGTAATTGGCTTTTAATCACTTAACTTATGTTTAGAGATGCGTACAAAAATTGAAGAACCCTAAATACAAAACATATGTTTGTCACTTGATTTCGCTATTGTGTTGTATTGACGTCGGTCGTTTGACTTTACAACTAAACCAACTTATTGTTAACTATAACTTATGAAACATGTATTTCAATCATGTTTTACTTTATTTTTCAGGGAAATATGCCTTATAAAATAATAAAAACAATTGAGAGAAGAAAAAACCGTATTTGTATCGTACCCAGTTTGTGGGAGGATAAAGGTGAATTATAATGACCAAGAAAACAACTTGATATAACTAAGTGGATCAAGAACGACAAATCAAGCCCTTTAAATATTGGTCTATCACAAAAATATTTTTAAGAAGAATACGTTATTTCGGGCTTGTGATTTAATATTATTAGTTCTTCAAAGAGAAACACATACTCTTTTGCCTGTAATTGTATTTAAGTATATAATATTTTTAAAACGATTCTAAGTATACATATATATTTTTGTTTTGTTTGGTTGTTGCAAAAGTGGTACAGTAAGCCGCAAGGGGGTGGCTCAGAGGGTTATTCTTAACAACTTTTGTTTAACGACTTTTGGAAATTCGCGAAAAAAATATTGATTCTCCATAGAAACTTTGTTGGTCACGTGACTTTTCACAATGGAAAAACAAAATTGTTTTTCGGGAATTTTCACAAATCGTTGAACAAAAGTTGTTCAAAATGACCCTCTGAGTAACCCCCTTTCGACTTACTATACCGCTTTTGTAAAACTCCGTATAGTAGCAAGTTAAAAATAAAAAAATACATATTTTCTCAGTGTAATGATTTTTATTTCTCTTTTTAACTCTTTTTTATATATTCTTTGAAGAATAGACCAATTGTCTTTCTGCCAGGCAGGTCGTAAAAGACAACCGATGGGCTATGCGAGGCACTTCCATCGTGGTTACTAGGTGATAGAGCTCTGCATTGGCTCGACCGGGTCTGGTACCACCGCCTTATCTATTCCTGCTGCAAAGCGTCAGTGCTAGTCACTGTCATGTTCCGGTTTGGAGGGTAAGGTGGCCGGTAAACTTATGAATTGGGCATTAGACCTTGCCATAAGAGAGCAACGCACCATTAACATTTTTGCTGTCTGTAGGCGATGGTTGATTCTTTTCATTAGGAGACCGATCTGCTTGTTTGCTATCTTATGACATTAAAAAAAATCAGTTATTGTAAATTACCAACCAAGTAACCTTAATGAAGAAGATAAGCCTAAAAAATAATAAATCAGATAACCTACAATCACTTTTAATGTTTTTGTTACGGAACCCTTTTCCTTGAACATTAATAAAAATGACGATTGTAGGTTTACCTGAATTAGTAATTTTTCAGCTTTATCTTCATCACGATTACTTGGTTGGTAATTTATAATATTTAAATATTCCTTTTCAATATTCCTCTTGATTTTTTCCACATGATATCAACTATGCAGATATAAAAACAGCAAACAACAATTTTCTCAGTAATACAGCCTTGAGCTGTACTATAGCTGTATATGCAGATTTTTTAACACCATTGGCTGCATAACAGTCTACAATTACGCCATAAATATTAGCTGTAGAACGGTGATTGCATATCCCATTTTACAGAAACAAGCGTTGAGTGATACTATAATAACACTTAAAGCTGTAATAAATTCCCGTGCTAAACAAAATACAGCTAATGTACAGCTTTAAGGATTAAAATCAGCCTAATGAGTTACAAATTGCTTAAAGCTGTACAGTAGTGTATTAATATTCAGATATAACGCCTAAAGCTTACGCGGAACTCTAAGAAAGCCCTTGTACAGCATTAGGCTGTATATAAACTCATAAAGGTCTCTTATACCGATAAAAGCATCTTTTTACACCATTGTACGGCTGCAATAGAACTTTAAGTTCTATATGAGCTGCTTTATGGGTATTAAACATGCTTGATTGCTGCTTGGGATTTTACTGACGCTTTACGTCCTATTTCGAGAAAGGATAATAACACACCACTATAAGACTTCAAACTGCTACTCAGACTTATATTTTCAAAGAAACCCTCGAAAAAATCTCAAAAGTACTTTTGGATGGCCCGGATATTGAAACCGAGACCTCACATTTCGAGCCGCATAGGCTAACTAGGAGACCACCCATCAAAAATATATTTTTAATTACAACCCGTCCATAAACATATTTTTCATACACAACCCGTCAGTAACCATATATTTTCATATACAACTCGTCAGTAAACATAATCTGTTCTTGTCTTTTCAATACCGAACAAGTTTTAGAAGAAAATGCAAATGGCCGCTGTAACAGATTTTTTTCTAACTCGAAGAAGATTAATAGTTTACAGCAACGATTTGTTATGTAAAGGCAGGGGTGCGATTCAAGCGCATTACTTGTGAGGTCTATAAGAGACCTGTCGGGAACCCATTCCCTCGAAAGATTAATCACCAGGAGTCTTCCAACGCCAGCAAGGTATTCTCGTTCCCAATATGTTTAAGTGTCGTCGCTAAAATATAAATACGTTAAAATTTACCACAAAATACGAAAGGCTTTTTCTTTTTCGAGAACGCTTTGTCTTGTTTTTTTAGTAGGACTTGCTAATGGAAGTGATTTACAAAATACGTATATTATAAAGAAAACATGGATGATTAAAATTCATAATTTTAGCGCGAAGTTCTCTTTCAGCTTAAGTATAGTGAAAAAGTCAAAAAGTACTCCGATTTATCTCGATTTAGCAGTCAGATGATTCTTGTTTTTTTTAATACCATAGATATTAGCTGTTTTTCTTTATAACTTTATGTGACTTCCTCTTGTTCAGTCGGGTAAGAAAATAGCCTATATTACTCCTGAATAGTGTAGCTTTTTAAAGGTGAAAGAATTTTTAAAATCGGTTGAGTGGTTTTGGAGTTAACTTAAATATCTCAATCAATCAAATCTTTCCTCTTTATAATATTAGTATAGAAGATAGTAAACAAACAGATGGCTATTGTGGTATAGAGAGATAATCATCGGCTATAAATACCAAAAATGTTAATGGTGCGTTTTTATCGATTTGATGGGGTCTTAGTGCCTCATGCATATTATGTTTAACAAATACCTTACCCTCCAAACCGAAACATAACAGTGACAAGCACTGACGCTATTGCGGCAAAAATATGTGAGGCGACGGTACCAGACACAGGCAAAACAATGCAGGATTCTAACGCCTAGTTACCATGATAGTAGTGACTGGTATAATCAGTCGTCCGCCTGACGCCTCTAAAGAACCTAACATGGCAGAACGGTAGATGATCTATTTTTCAAATTTCAAAAGGTGCCCGGATTAACACGGGGATAAATTATGTAAAGAAATAATCATCGCTCATAGACATAAAAGACCTTTTCACCTTTTGTCTAAACATAAGTAATTTTATTGTTTACTGTAACAGTTTTTGTGTATAATAAAGCGTTTAATAAATAAATAAATGAATAAAAGTGTCTTCACGCCCGTATCCCCGAAATGGTAGGCTGAGGTACAGCAACTGCACCCACGATTAGCCGAAGATACTTGGTCCCACAAATGTGATAGGTGGCAAGCCTATCGCCAACCGGGCACTTTCCGATCCCGGGCAACTTTGTGTTTATCAGAAAACTGAAAAACACTTTTTTTATGCGCCCGACTCGGGAATCGAACCTGGGACCTCATGTGGTCATCGCCAACGCTGGGCCAATAGACCACATAAATTTAAAAAAGTAGATACCTTTAATGGAATTTATTGTTTCGAAATATATGCTAGATATATATTACTTTCTAAATACATATAGTTATTTTTTTATATTATAAGATAGCAAACAAGCAGATGGGTCTCCTGATGGAAAGAGTCAACCACCGCCTACAGACACCAAAGGTGTTAATGGTGCGTTGTTATCTTGTGGCGAGGTCTAATGCCACATGTATAAGTTAACCGGCTACCTTACCCTCCAAACCGGAACACGACAGCGACAAGCACTGACGCTATTGCGGCAGGAATAGGTAAGGCGGTGGTACCAGACCCGGACGAGACAAAAACACAGCTATGCGTATGGACACATGGACACATGGGATTACACAGCTATGCGTATAGACTAAGAAATGAACTCTACATCATAACATACAATTCATAAAGGCATCTATAAAATGTTTCTCGACAATGTCGAGTAATAGACTATGAATTGATATATGTTACTGTGTATTATACGCAAAAAAAAACAACATGAATGTTATTCTCTGTCCCATTCATTCTTATGAATTGCTACGTCGTAAATGATGCGATGGAATGAACGCTATAAATCTACACGTTCGTTCAAATAGGTACACCTATTTACCTATTAACAGCACAATTAGAATTCTCTCTCTTTGTACAAAATACGTTTCATGGGGAGTATTCTGAAGAGTTGTTCGAATTGATTGCTGCTGTAGAATTTTGTAATCAGAAATCGCGTCAAAATTTTAAGTACCTACTTCACTACCTCGACATCTGAAAGTCAACTACAGTGCAATTCTATTGGCACTTTTTGTCTTGCACTAAACCTTTGTGCAATCAATTACCGATGGAAATTTTACCGAATGGATACAATTTAGAAACCTTCAAAAAAGGCTTAATCATTTTTAAAAGGCCAGCAACGATACTGTATAATCTTTGGTATTTCAGATATTTGTCTATAGGTGATGGTGATGACTTACCATCAAGTGACATCCTTCTTATTTTCTCACTCTTATTTAAAAGAAAGTACCGTGTAAGAAGATATTATATTCCTTAAAAGGACTCGTAACAAATATGAGAAAAAGTTTGCATTTAATTTAATAATACGGCAAGATCAATGCGAAAATTATATAAATTCAACATGTTACATAATTAAAACTCTGTTAATTCGACTTTTGTAGCAGTTATTACTGGAACAATAGGGAAATCTTCCACCGTCCGTAATCTTTGGCCTTAACAAAGAGAGTTAAAATTAACTTTGCCCGACTGGGATTTAATTACCCCGCTGTATTGTAGTTTCTAGACATGTACCTGCTTCGTCGCTTTAATTACGTAAACACTAACGTTTACTTACGAATTTTCCTGTTTGGTATAGGTACTTACTGGACTTATAGTTAGGAATGCAAATGATACATCGATTTTTTTCAAACATCGATATATCATCATAAACACTGATTTTTTAACATCGGCATATCGTTTATAAACTTCGATATTTAGACATCGACATTGAAACCCCAAACATCGAAGAAAAATCAGTCTTTATGAGCGATGTTTTGACTTAGCACCATCTTTCACCCCTTCTGTCCGTCCCTGATCAACAACTGCACACATAAACATATATCAATCTCAGTCACAAGCATAGATTGTTCTATATAGCATCTCCTGCGCTTTGCAATACTAATGCGCGCATAGCTAGCTTTTCTCGCCTGCATCCGCCGGCCAATGTTTTTTTTTTTTTTTATAATTCACGGGACAAATTACACTTACTGATCTAACCCCAAAGTAAGCAAATTATTTGCTTGTGTTATGGGTGTTAGTCAATGATACTAATACATAGAAATACATATATAAATACTAGAATATATATAATAAACACCCAAACCCGGAAATACAAACATTTATGCTCATCACACAAATGCTTGTCCCCGTCGGGGATCGAACCCGAGCCTCGTTGATCGCGTAGTCAGGGTCTCTAACCACTCGACCAACGGGGCGGTCATTGTTGGTTGTTTGCCGTTCCTGGATTATCACATTATAGAATAAAAGTATAAACGTTATAATAAAAAACATTGTAATCGACGTATCGTTCTTGGAAATCGATGTGTTTAACATCAATGTTTCACTTTAGAAGAAATCGATGTTTTAATATCGATGTTTTTATGAGCGGTGTGCATCCCTACTAGTAGAAAATAAATAAAGATATGTAATAATGTTTGTAAATACATGGTATTTCAGTAGATATATAATAATAATAATTAGTACATAATAATAATAATAATCAGTGAACTCAGCAATTATTGTCCCGATAGTCGTTTCGGTAATCGTTAAAAGGGATTTAACGATTACCGAATATATAAAAATGTCCCATTAGATAGTTTTATTTACACTGGCAATTGCAAGAAGGGGACAACATCCACTCTTGTAGTTGTCTTGCTCAGAACTTTTTTCCCTCTGTTAAGTAAGAAACAAATGTCAAGCTTATGAGTAAGGAAATAAAGTACATCTTTATTTTTCAAATATTGCTTCGTAATAATTCCAGTTATTGTATATAAGTTCCTTGGCTTGATCAAATGAGTTGACCATTTGACTAACTGATGTTTTTTTGTTATACTTTTAAAACAACAAAGAAAAATATTGACACGCGGGATTTGAACCTGCGACCATCTCCCTAAAGCCGGGTGATGGTCGTAGGTTTAAATCCCGCCTTCAAATTATTCTTTGTTGATTTTCAAGTTTTTCAAGTTTCCCAAGCACGGGTTGAGTGCTATAACACAAAAATAATTTCTTTGTTATTTTATTTTTCAAAACGAACGAAACATCAATAGATATTGTAAAGATTCAGACGTTACTTTGTGAAAATCAATACATCAATTCAATTTGCAATCCTTCGTGAACTCTCACATGCGACCTTTGCGATGTTAGTGAAAAAAAAAAACAGTGTTGGGAATGAAATAAATTCGCCGAAGACCCGCATAATAAATAAGACCCCAGCGGCACAATTATCCACCCATCATCAATTATCCCCTGAAGATGCTTCGCTTGTGAAGTGAAACGTGCGTTGAGTACATATGTATGTATATGTGTTTTTCATTTTTGGTACTGATGACGTGGTGGAAAGTATGGGTTACGCGGGTGAATAACTGTACCACTGGGGTTTGTTTACCTTATTTTCCGGATCTTCGGTAAGCTTGCTTTGTTTCTACACTGAAATTATTTCTCTTTCAGTTATAGTTTACACGTGAACACGTTCACACGTTTAAATGAAATGTTCTCTAATTAGTTTGGATTGACTGGTAAAGAATGCCATGCAGCATTAAGTCCACCTATGTATAAATATTTAAATAAATAAATAACACGTAAGAACAGCGCGAGTATACGTGTTGTTTTTTTAATTAATAAACTTTCGCATTTATTATAATAATATTATAGACCCTGTCGAGATGTGAATAATTTTTAAAACTTCTCTTTAAACGTATCCAAATGCCTTAATGAAAATCGTTTCGTTAGCCAACAAATCTGATATTCTGTTTTTCTGAATTTCTTAAAATAATATTTTGTTAAGCAACCAAAGCGAGCGATCCGCGCTACCGCCCCTATTGTGATCAGTACTTGTATTTTTGATGTATCGGATAATAATAATAATGAACTTTTATTTCATGAATTATAAAAATTTAACATAATTTTTACATAGTAGAATAGTATCTATAAATAGTAGATTTATATTTAAGTCGGACTTTTTATTATTCGATCTACTTGAAACTCAGTATTTTGAGATAAGTCAGTATAAACGTTTTTTTTATAATATAAGATAGCAAACAAGCAGATTGGTCTCCTGATGGAAAGAGTCAATCATCGCCTAAAGGCACCAGAGATGTTAATGGTGCATTGCTATCTTGTAGCGAGATCTAATGCCACATGCATAAGTTTACCGGCTACCTTACCCTCCAAACTGAAACACGACAGGGAAAAGCACTGACGCTATTGCGGCAGGAATAGGTAAGGTGGTGGTACCAGACCCGGGCGAGACAATGCAGAACTCCTCTAGTAGCCACGATGGTGTGACTCGCATAGCTAATCGGTGGTCGCCTTTTACGACCTGTCTGGCAGAACGGCAGTTGGTCTATTCTTCAAAGGGGGAACCAACACGGGGGAAAATTAAAATATAAATTATATTGTATCATTATATTGTGTGGGATATTAAAATTTTTGAATAGCAAAGAAAAGACCAATAAGAAATCATACCTGTTATATTACAAATTTTGAATTGTTCGGAACTATAAAATTCTTATTTTGAAATTCGTTTACATGACTGACGAAATAAATATTTTCGTAACAATGTAATATACCCCAAAACCAACAAAAATGAAACAAATAACCAGAGTGAACCGAACCTGAATAGACGTCCTGATTCGCCATAATTTGTCGGTTTGACGGCTGGAGAAACTATTGGCCGAAACGGAGGACCGATAGCTTTTCCCGACGCCGGTATAAGTGAGCATGTAAAGACACGTCGAAAAAACTCAGTAACGCTTTTGGCTGATTGGGAAATCGTACACGGGACCTTACGATTTGAGTTGAATAGACCAAAACGTAAAATGAACATTTTCAATGAAAAGTATGAAAGGGTTGAGAATATTAAAAGCAACGTTGAATTTATAATTTCAATGGAATTAGTGCGGTGACGCGAGAAAGAAAATTGTAAAGCCAAAGAGAGCTTTCAGAATTTGATTTGAGTGTTTATTTAAAAAAAAATACATTTTTAACGGAGTTGTGGAAGGGAACGATTCATTGGAATATTTATTCAAATCTTCAGAATCAATGATTAGACTCCACTGAAAGTTTTATGGTTTAAGCAATTTCTTAAAATTGAGAATTGTTTTTTCAAAGCCATAAAATAGCAAAAAAGATTGATTGGTTAGCAAGAGCGGCGCCCTAGTGTTGAGAGATAATAATCATCCATAAGTACCAAAAATGGTCAATACTCAATAATTTATTGCTTAATATGTTACAGTTATCACATTTGGTGTTACTATATTAAAAAGTGGTGAACATATACACCCTATAAGGGTATTGCAATGTTGGACTGGACCGATCCATTTTATGATACAATTATGGGGTTGTCGTTAAAGATATCGTTTATGGTGTAGTAACATTTTTCTACCAATAGACTTTTTAGAATTTTTACAAGTTTTATGAAAATACGATCATTTTCTTCTGATTTAGGTAATTTTATCAAGTAGTTCATTATATATTTTTATACACATTATAATATTTGGCCCGGAACTATGCATTTTTAGTTTTGATATTGGCAATTCTTAATTATATTTGAATCTACTTGCGAAGTGTGGTAGTTATCGTTTTTATTTTTGTAAAAAATGACAATATTTTCTTACTAATAATATTTTCATTGCTTCCAATATGTATATTGATGTCAAAGTTAATATTTTGAGGCTTTTAAAGTACGGTTTGCAGCTTTCGGTTTCTTTAATTTTTTGAGGACGCGTATACATTTTTTTTTTTGGAAATAAATACCTCTTGTATGTTTGAACTGTTACCACATAGCAAAATGCCATATGTAAGCCACGGATTTGCGTATGCGTGATATGCTACTAAAGCAGTGTTAAGGTCTGTTGCTTTACGTAGTTCTCTTAAAGCGTATGTAAAGCTTGACATTTTTGTTTTTATTTTATTTATATGATTCTTCCAGTTTATATTAGAATCTATATCCAGGCCTAGTAACGTAAACGTATCAACGCATTCTATTTTCATATTATTATATTTGAAGTTAACGCTAAGGGGGTTCTTTTGATAGGGTCTGAATTGAATTAATTTAGTCTGAAAAATTTATGTCAAGGTTTTGGTCTTTAATCCAGTTATTTAAATTATTAAAAATGTCAGTGAGAATTTGATTTAAATTAACATTGATATAAAAATCCCAAGATGCACAGTCCCGAACAAAACTGACATTCAAAAGTGTCCCTAATTTCATTTAAGTAGTTATAGATTTGGCAAAAACATGTCTTTGCATATCCAATCTTAAGTGCAAGGCTTATTTTAAAATTTAAGTTGTTTTTACAAAGCAATGTACGAATAGAAATAAAATTGACAGTATCGCGACCGACGCGATTCTATTTGAAATGAGCGCACAATTTGAAATTCTGCGCTCATTTTTGGAGGACGTTTTTGAGACACTGATTGTGTATCTTGGGTTTTTTATATCAATGTAAATTAATATTATTTTGACATGATGTCAAAAGTGAGGTGTCGTCCGCAAATAGTACACAGTATTCATTAAATATTTTTGGAAGGTCATTACATGTACAGTAAAAACAGGATACATCGTAGTACGCTTCCTTGTGGGATAGATTTCGCCGTGTTGGTCCCGGCCTCCTTTGAAGAATAGGCCAACTGCCGTTCTGCCAGGCAGGTCGTAAAAGGCGACCGATTGGCTATCGAGTCACTACCATCGTGACTACTAGGTGGTAGAGTTCTGCATTGTCTCGCCCGGGTCTGGTACCACCGCCTTACCTATTCCTGCCGCAATAGCGTCAGTGCTTGTCGCTGTCGTGTTCCGGTTTGGAGGGTAAGGTAGCCGGTAAACTTATGCATGTGGCATTAGACCTCGCCACAAGATAGCAACGCACCATTAACATATTTGGTGTCTATAGGCGATGGTTGACTCTTTCCATCAGGAGACCCATCTGCTTGTTTGCTATCTTATGACATAAAAAAATAGAATTTTTTATTTGAATCATTTTTGATTTAATATTGACAATTTTTCTGTCCCTATGGCGCCCCATAGATGTACAGTAATATTGCGCAATATCACATATTGTGCATAATTATTGACCGTTTAGGGTGAAAATTGAAGATTGCACAATGATTGAACGAAAGTTTGAGCGGCTTTAATTTTTATTGCGCAATATTTTATTCTTGCACTGTATAGGCTTAATATTGCACAATATTTTTCACTTCAGAGTTTGGAGCGGTCACGTTTGGTCAGTTACCGTGTTTAATATATGGTCGTGTTGTAAATTTAAGCAAAATGGCGAGCAAGAATTCTATAAAAGATAGAGAACGGGAGTTTTTACTTGAATGTATAGAATTATATAGAGATTTATTTAACAAAATCACCAGCATTGTTGCCGCCAAAACTTCGTTGTCAGCCATGTTGCTCGCACGAAAATATTGATGAGAGTGGTTTGTCAATTTTATTGAATGAATTTATTGAACGTGTGGAATTAAGGGGGTATTCAATATTATTGCACAATAAAAGTATTGCTCAATATTATTGTAGGTCTATAGGGCACCTTAGGATCAAAGTTTTCAATTGCTACGCATTGTTGGCGATTACTTAGGTAAGACTTGAACCATTGTACTGATATACCGCGTAACAGTGCATTGATATTTTTTATTACACGCATCAGCACGAAAGCGCTGAAGTGTTACACTGACGATTAATTTTTAAGGTCATATTTTCTCTCGTCTCGTAAACACGATACTTTTCGAAAAAATATTATTTTAACCACAGACCACACAAACAGTAGGCGCAAAATACGTAGCCGCTCACATGAGCAAATGTATATAAATATCGTAAAAAATAGAAATATGCAATATCGTGCTGTTTTATAGTGTTGAATAAAAATCTAAGGCGTAAAGAATACTTCTGGAGTGATTTTATTTCATCAGTAAGTATCATAACTCTATATTTCTCTGTATAAATGCAAGCGACACTGACTACCTAAGAAATTGTCTTGAAAGGCGTATCCAGTTTAATGCGTAGTTTTAACGATATTTTAACGTCGCCATTTAACTTAATATTTATTCGTTCAGCTATAATAAACTTATTAATTTAAATTTCTGTCATCCAAGCAGCCTTATTTTATAATAATAAAGATTAGGGTTAATGCAGCTAGGCGTTAAATCCACGTACATAACTTTATCGGCTACCGTAACCTCTTAATCAGAACGCGATAGTGACAAGCACCGATGCTATTACGGCAGAAATAGGTAAGGCAGTGATACCATTCCGGGCGCGATGATAATAATTAGGGTCTATAAAAGGCACAAAATATCTACATATCTATATACATATAATAAAATCGTAGTAAATTCAATGTATGTCCAGAGTAAACTCAAAAAGTACTGCATGGATTTACTTCAAATTTTGCATGAATATTACTAACAGGTCGGATCAACATATAGGCTACATATTATAACGCTATCACCTACGGGGGAGGAGCTGTGCGGAGTAAACGAAGTCCGCGCGGACAAAGTCGCGGGCAACAGCTAGAATACATATAATAAAATTGTAGAAAAGCCAATGTATGTCCGGGGTAAACTCAAAAAGTACTGCATGGATTTACTTCAAATTTTGCAAGAATATTACGAACAGGTCGGGTCAACATATAGGCTACATATTATTACGCTATCACCTAAGGGGGAGGAGCTGTGCGGAGTAAACGAATACCGCGCGAACGAAGTCGCGGGTAACAGCTAGTTATGAATAAATGTAGACTAAAGATTTCTGTAAGTAACCCTGTACTTTTTCTATAAAATAAGTGATTTTATTAGTAAGAGCGATTGAATTTGATGAAACCACATATTTTTTGATCAACCGATGATAATGTAAAAAAATAACATGAACTTTTACTTTTAGGGTTTCGTACCTAAAAGGTAAAAACGGGACCCTATTACTAAGTCTCCGTTGTCTGTCTATCTGTCTGTCTATCACCAGGCTGTATCTCATAAACAGTGATAGCTAGAAAGCTGAAATTTTCACAAATTATGTATTTCCGTTGCCGATTAACAACAAATACTAAAAATAAAAAAATTAAGGGTCCCCATACATTAAACTTTTTTTTCGTATTTTTTTTTGCTTAATATTAATAACAGTAACAGGTAAACACTTAACATTTTCACTGATTTTTTAGTAGTATATTTTCAAAAATATCCCATGAAACAAGCGTATTTTTTTAGCAATTATTTACTCGATCTTAATAAACAGGTAGAAACTTGAATAGAGTTGGAACGGAACCCTTCGTGCGCGAGTTCGACTCGTACTTGGCCGGTTTTTTTTAATTTAAGTAAAACATTCCTAATGCTGCTATATTAAAAGATCACCCTTATAACGTAACTACCGTTTTTAAACCTTGCAATACTAGGTTAATAACTTAACGAAATTTCCAATATCTTTATCAATAGTGAATCAAGGTTAAAAATATTTCATCTTTTACTGGACTTATACGAATCCAATATTAATACAACTAAAGTTGTCAAACCTTGCCATAGTAGTTTAGCAACTTAACGATATTTTCCAATATATTTATCAATAGTGAATCAAGGTTAAAAATATTTTATCTTTTACTGGATTTATACGAATCCAATATTAATACAACTAAAGTTGTCAAACCTTGCCATAGTAGGTTAGCAACTTAACGAAATTTCCAATATCTTTATCAATAGTGAATCAAGGTTAAAAATATTTTATCTTTTACTGGACTTATACGAATCCAATATTAATACAACTAAAGTTGTCAAACCTTGCCATAGTAGTTTAGCAACTTAACGATATTTTCCAATATATTTATCAATAGTGAATCAAGGTTAAAAATATTTTATCTTTTACTGGATTTATACGAATCCAATATTAATACAACTAAAGTTGTCAAACCTTGCCATAGTAGGTTAGCAGCTTAACGAAATTTCCAATATCTTTATCAATAGTGAATCAAGGTTAAAAATATTTTATCTTTTACTGGACTTATACGAATCCAATATTAATACAACTAAAGTTGTCAAACCTTGCCATAGTAGGTTAGCAACTTAACGAAATTTCCAATATCTTTATCAATAGTGAATCAAGGTTAAAAATATTTTATCTTTTACTGGATTTATACGAATCCAATATTAATACAACTAAAGTTGTCAAACCTTGCCATAGTAGGTTAGCAACTTAACGAAATTTTCCAATATCTTTATCAATAGCGGATCAAGGTTAAAAAAAGGTGTGTGTGCGATTCACACACGATAGAAGTTAAACTTCAGTAAATCGAGAAAAGAATGAGATGACATCTTACTAAAAAGCTGTAATACGCAGCCGCATACAGTGTAAAGTAGTATTAGCTCACGTACTTTTCACATATACTAACACACGTTAAATGCTCATATACAATACACCGACATTTGCTCTCTCGCTTTGGCTCACTAATTACAGGCGACTATGCTTAGAAGACGGGAGTGGGGACGCTACGAAGTATGCAACAAAGAGGAGAGACCGATAATATAAAATAGTACAGTACCCGGCGATAAATATTGCACATCGACCTTTGGAAAGAGACAATCGGCTAATTTCAGCTTCGTAGAGCGTTATCTCTGTCGCACAAAATACAAACAGTCCGGTACCTATTAGGAGCTGTTAAAACAAGTATGATTTGCTTCTTTAATATTTTTATTCTTTGTATAAAATACACTAATTTTTCTATAAGTGATGGCTTTAGGTTGGGGTAAAATAAATTAAAAAAACATGTTCACATTATATTTACGTATTTAATTATTTTGGAACATTACAGCTTTAGTGTACATAATAAACACCATTATACCTATTGCTAAAATGAGACATTGCAATAAAAATAATAATAATTCTAATTCTCAATTACTTCCATTTCACTATCTGTGCTCTCAAAGAGGTCAATATCACTGCCACTATCAGCCGTATTTATCACTAATCTATCAGTGTAATTGTCTAAACTGTGTTGAATGCTTCTATATTCATTCTCACATTTGATTGCATGATCGCAAACCTTTTTCCACTCTTCAGCGCCGATCATGTTTACTTTTTCAGTCAATAATGTTTTTACTGTAGTTAAGTTCATACCCACATTTCTAGAGGCTACATAGCCTTTCAGTTGAGACCATATATTTTCAATTGGATTAAAATCCGGATGATATGGTGGCAATCGCAACACAGTGTGCCCATGTTCGGCAAGTACTTTGTCCACAGAAAACTCTGTATACCTCTCCTTGTGCTGACATATAATAGCGTAAATCTGGGTTTTTGTTAATTTTGGATCAACTGGAATTTCGTGTCTGTTTAACCAGTTGATCATTTCCCGTTTAATGGTGTTTGAGTTGGGGGGTCTCTCAATATATTTGTTGTGATAGGGTGCGTTGTCGATAACTAGAACAGAATCACTGGGTATATTTGGGATTAATTGGTTAACCAGCCATTTCTCATAGTTATCGTTATTCATTTCATTGTGATAGTCACCTGTAGTGTCCGTGGATTTATACGTTAAAAAAGCACCGGGTACAAAGCTTTTTCATTTCCCGCATGAACTATTATCAAACGTTGACCTTTTGAAATTGGCTTTTTTACTCCTTTTTTCTTATCGTCACTCCAAGATTTCCCTTTAGTGTGGGATGCATGTATATATGACTCATCCATGTAGACGATATTTTTTCCTGTTTCGCGAAATTTGCGTATTTTATCAAGGTATTCCATTCGTTTGAGACTAACGTCGTGCTTTTCCATTAGAATTTTTCGATTATCTTCCATTTTAGTGAACTGAAATCCCATGTCATGAAGTATTTTTCTCAACGTTTTTTCAGACCCATTGTAATTAATAGCTTCAGATAATTTAGCTTTTAATGATTTTATTGTTGGCAGTTCATTAAATCGTAAGTGAAAATCATACACCATTCTTCGAACAACATCGTAATCAAAATCGTCCATATCCAAACGAAATTGCTTTTTTGGTCTCCCTTTTTTTGGAGTGCTGAACTTAATTCCAGTCGAATGTGTTTCAGTACTGACTTCGTTTAATATATTGTTCAAAGTTCTTCTTGAAATTCCAGTGGCATTTGCAACTCGCTCTTGAATCTTCTTAAAATAACAACTTACATTTTCATCTACTTTTTTTTAAATCTATCAGCTTCGGTTACAAAGTATTTATAAACATTGTAGATAATTTCACGTGACTGATCTCGTAAAGGTTTCCCTCTTTTTCCGAAAGATGCCATATTACAACTTTAAATTATTTAAATTTGTGGGTGTTATCAACTCTAAATATATATTTTTGATCGGGACGCGACCGCACTCTATCGTACTTGAACAACGACTGACTAAACGTCACATAGGTAGTGTGGGACTGAGATAACGCTCTACGCAGCCGAAATTATCCGACTGTCTCTTTCCAAAGTTCGATGTGCAATATTTATCGCCGGGTACTGTACGTATATTTCTGTCTCATTCTTTACCGGCTTCATTCTACACATTTTTGTATTTGTGTCTCTTACCTGTCGTTTTTTTCGTTGCATCAGGTTTGAAATCACAACGATTCTAAAGAAGTTTCACTTCAATAATTTATCTTTTACTGGACTTATACTAACCTATTAATTAAATACTAACACAACTATCGTCTCCAAACCTAGCAATATTTACAAAAGTCATACATTGAGGTGATTTTATACACGTATAATTATACATCAAAATAAACAATGCTGGAATCAAGAGAATCTATTGACATTACTCGGTATAAGATCGCAAGAATCAAGAGCTACTCGCCGAAACGCTGACGCGATGACTTCGCGACCTCTCACGAGTTGGAGGGCCCTCAGCGAGACACTCCTCTCTGCTGCCTCTCATCTATTGATCAGGCGTTTCAAATTCAAACGTAAAACATCGCTTGACAATACTGCCTTATCTTTACATCCAAGCACTTCAGATGTTTTGAACATTTAGAATTGTTACTCACAAGATTCTTATTAGGATAATTTTAGGTTTTATTCTTTTTGACTGTAAACGATAAAAATCGTGAGTATGGTTATTTTAGGTTTTATTCTTTTTGACTATAAACGATAAAAATCGTGAGTATGGTTATTTGGATTCCTTATTAATAATTTGTGAACTTATGTTGCACGTTTTTATTTTTTTGTATATTTATTTAGTAAAAATATTTGAAAAACAATTATCACATTTTTTATGTCATAAAATAGAAAACAACCAGACAGATATCCTGATGGAAAGAGAAAGGTAAAATGATAATGGTGTGTTGCTATCCGTGTGACGGGATGGCAATGCCACATACATTGGTCTACCGGCTACCTTACGTTCCAAACCGGAACATGACAATGACAATTACTGACGTTATTGCGGCAGGAAGAGGTAAAGCAGTGGTACCAAATACCCGGGTAAAACGTTGCTGAACTCTACCATATAGTAGTCACGATAATACGTATAGCCAATCGGTCGCATTTTACGACCTGACTGGCAGAACGGCAGTCGGTCTATTCTTCAAAGTAGCCCGTACCAACGCACGAGATGTTAATTATTATAGCTAAATTTATTATTAAAATTATTATTATTAAAATATATATATATATATATATATATATATATATATATATATATATATATATATATATATGTAATTACATAGTTGTACGATGATTTTAATCATATGTATGAATATATTTAATTATATTCATATGTATAAATATAATGTATGTATGTATATAGATATGTATATGTAAGTGTTATTTATCTATGTTTTATGTATATATGTGTTGTATGTGTAATTCTTAAAATTTTTAAGTTAGTTTGTTATTTTGATCTCCTCTGATTTGTTTTTACAAGTTAAGATTCCTTTGTTCTTAAGTAAATTTAGATGCACTACCTCCATAAGTCATGTTTTTGTTTTGCACGAGGTTGGCTAGGATACAATGCCCTTAGGCGTTAAGTTTAATCTATGTACGTTTTTGTTGTGCATTAATATAAATAAATAAATAAATAAAATTCGGCGTGTATAAGTTTACCAGCTAATTAACGCTTAAAATCAGTACAACAATTCAATGACTTTTTTACTTTAAAAAAATCATATTTAACGAAATAAAAAAATAAATAAAAAAAACTTTTTTGGCATGATCATATTATAAATAAATAATAAAATAAAAAAATAATTTAATTTTGAAAATAAATCCCATTTTTGTTAGTAAAATTAAAAATGTTACGCATAGAGTAAGGGCTCTACGAAATATAAAATTGTTAGAAGAATTATTAAAACAATAATGATTTTCTATATCAAGTGGTTTATGAAAGCGCGCATGTTGTAAAGGGAACTTCAAGGAAAAACAAAATTATAAAATATAATAGGGGTAGAGTTCCGGGAGCCAATTCTTTTTTAAGAAATGTTTTCTTCTTTAAGGATCGTTAAGGATATTTCTTACAGGATCTTTAAGGAAAGGGATCTTTTATCAATTTTTTTTGTGTCAACTACGGTATTCGAATTACGTGCAAAAATCTTAAAGTCCATTGTTATTATTTTGTTAATAACAGTTGCATTTTTGTAGTCAGAAAAAATTAAAAATTGCCTTTTCCAGATTTTTCTTTACAAATTGCATAATCCATGGCTCATCTTTATACATATAATAAAATCGTAGGAAAATCAAAGTACTGTACATTGAATATTTTTTTAAAAGAATACTTGGGGCGTGATCTACAATCGATATTGAAGCCAAAAATATAGTTTAGAATTTTTGTCTGTTTGTCTGTATGTCTGTATGTCTGTTTATCTGTTTAGCTGTATGTATGTCCGGGGTAAACTCAAAAAGTACTGCATGGATTTACTTCAAATTTTGCATGAATATTATTAAAAGGTCGGGTCAACATATAGGCTACACATTTTCACGCTATCACCTACGGGAGAGGAGCTGTGTAAACGAAGTCCACGCGAATGAAGGCGCGGGAAACAGCTATATTTATAATTGGAATTGGAATGACTTCTCACAGGATACTCACTTTTCGACCAGACTAGAAATGTAAGGCGGTGGTTGTGTGAACGTGACGTTAAAATGTGATAGTACCTTTGGTCTTTGTTTGTATTTTAGGTATACTCTCTGCCTTTTATGTAAATATGGACAAAAATCTGTATTTCATAGAGTTGCATCCCTCATTGGTTAGATAACAGGAGCATCAAAATATTATTGAATAATTTAGCTGAGATAAGCCTTGTATGGATCAACCGTCCATAATCATTTTGATATTAGCGTCAGTTAATATCAAATACTATTTATTATTTAAGATGATCCTTCTTTGGGATCTAATGTACAATAATACGTAAGATTAATTCGGTGTAGTTAATTTACATAGATAAACCCCTATGGATACTGCGTGAAGGTAATAGCGTACTGGATTAAATAGTGGTTAATTAATAGTTGTACTGGATTAATTAATGGTTTTTCTGATAGAAAGAGATAATCTACCCACAGACACTAAATATATTAATGGTGCGTTATTATCCGTTTGTCTGCGATGGAATGTCCCATACATAAATTTACTAGCTACCTTTATCCTTTAAACCCAAATACAACAGTGACAAGGACGACGCTATTGCGGCAGGAATGGGTAAAGTATTGTTTCATACTAAATCCGTGCGAGACGTTGCAGAACTCACCACCCTACCTAGTTATTAGTCCTGATATTAATTTTTCAAGTAGACAAAATATTAAAATACTTTATATAAAATCCAAAAGTGCACGTTTCGTTATGCCCATTCGACAAAAATGACCTGTAATGCTCGTAAAAAAATATTATGTAATAATAATAAAATATGAAAGACTGCACATACGCATTAAGTAGAACAAATCTCCATGTCTATATTGAAAGCGTGTAGATTGGAATCACGATATCGTAAAAAAACATTAGTTAACCCTTTTTATAGACATCGCCTCTGTCGTCTAGTGGTTTGGTGTCGATGTTGAACACATGAAGTCTCGTGCTCGATTCTTTGGTCAGGCAATTCAAAAATGTTCTATTTTCGGTCTTCTGATAAAATTAGAGTCGTCTGATGCGTTGCTATCTTGTGGCGAGGTCTAATGCCACATGCATAAGTTTACTGGCTACCTTACCCTCCAAACCGGAACACGACAGTGACAAGCACTGTCGCTATTGCGGCAGGAATAGGTAAGGCGGTGGTACCAGATCCGGGCGATACAATGCAGAAAATTTTATTTAATAAAAACATTATTCTTTCAGGTACGGACTTTTCTGAACTACAACAAATTACAGTAAGTACATAGTAGTATAAAGTATTAAGTAATAAATGTTGTATTATTATCCTGAATAGCGCAGGCAAAGGTTCATGCGATATTGGCATTCCGCCACGTGGGTAGCAACGCACTATTGACATCTTTGGTATCTGTAGGTGATAGTTTTTCTTTTCATCAGGATTAGAAAAATCTTTCTCATCCATAATCAGCCGTCAATAGTATTATGCGGGCGTTTAACGGTGTGTAAAAAAACCATGCTCGATCGTTAGTCAATATTTAGTAAAGTAATACAATCAAACATCTTTTATTATTTTGTGTGTATAGATAGATAAATTTTCCTTGATTAAAATAATTAATATATTTAATGTGGTCATGTGTCGATATTTTAGTGGCCACCCGCTGTCAACACGCGCGGCCGCTGACTCAATGCGGTGTTGTCTAGTTAAAAATATTCCCTAAATTTAAAGGAAATTGAAATTTTAAAATTCCATTATAATTTTATAATTGAAATCATTAATTTACTTTGTTCGATTTAACATAATTTACCAACATAATTACCCCTTTGGAATATTTGCAATTTAGACGTTTAAATGGGAGAATAATCGATGTAGCAAAGTCTCATATCTAGGAAACATCGCCATGCCACCTGCAAAGTATGGTTTGCAATGTAACTATAAAAAAGTATAACAAAAACGCAATCCCAAACTGCGCAAAACGTGAATTAAAACCAATCAACGTATATAATTCCATCCAAAGTTACAACAGGATTCCATTACGTGCCACAGTAAAAGAATTTTTATTAAAAAACAGATGACTTACGCACGCCGAAGTTGAGAGTTATGTGCGCGTACCCTAATATTGATTTATGAAATGGTTTCCCCGTGGTTGAGGTTATGGTGTTTATTTTAGTGAAATAAACAGGGCTATGGGATAATGTTGTGGAAAAAATCCGATCTCCTAAAAAACACTAGTCTCGCCGAGTTGTTTTCAGGAGATCGGTGATATAAAAATGATATTTTATTTATGTTCATCTGTGATTACTGCGATTTTCGGCGGTGTTCATAATATAAAACAAAATTAAAAATAACATAAAATTTTATAATATAGCAATTAATAATCTTTAGAGAACCGTAAAGCTTTTGCACATTGTTTACGGCATATTAGCACGGCCGTTTCTTAAACCGAATCTATTCGTAACATACTGCTCATTTGCTATAGCTTCGATTTTTCTCAAAAAAACTTTATTTTGCAGGAAAGCCATTACTCTCGAAAGTCACTAAAACTGAATATTATAATGTCATAACCGTGAAATTATTTTCTCTCTCACTTAATATGGAGCCTAAAGAAACACTTAATGGAGAACTGTTTTTCCTACACGACTGTATCATTAGCTCAAAAATCGTCAATTTTGAGATATGTCGACATGCAGTAAATGAGCGATATAACGAAAGTAACAACATCAAAAAGTTTTTAAATGTAAATATTATGACACCAGTATTTTTGGTGTAGAAAACCTGAATCGAAAATTAATAGGCACTCCGATTTAACAGTCATTTGGCAAGATGGCTTGTGTCTTTATTGCTATAATCAATGAATACTATCGCTTTTTTCTTACCCTTCGGCCGCACCTGTGTGGATCGTCCCGAAGATATTAGCGTACTAAAACTCTTTTACGTACCGCCAACTACGCGATAAGGCACACGCAACCCGAATGTTTGCGACGTTAGTCAATTATAGCCTGTCACATCTGCATGTATCGCGTCATTGCGCGAATCTTTGTGACGATAGACGCAAGTTCGATCGCGGCTGAAAACTTGTCACATGCTGTTAATACGTTGCCAACAAACTTTAAGCCACTTCTGATTTTCGGTTCACTGCCAAACCAGCAAGTAAACCAGCGTGATGATATTTTCTAAAGTAAAATTTCTTTTACAAAGTAATAAAAACTTTCACTAAATGTGTCACGAAAATGCCAAAATGAATTTAGAAGGATATAAAAATAATTTTCGTGCCCGTCTAAAGCCCTCGAGAGTTCGTCAGTTAACAAACTCTGTGGGTCGTTCGAGACTCTTGAAAATTTCACATCGCCCCGTCTCGAAACCTCTTGTCTCACGAGCGGCCTATTTTGGGTTTCAGAGTATTATGACAATCTAATTCCAAAACTTTGATGTCATTCTACTTGAAGTGGAATTAGAACTCGAATGAAATTAGGCATTATTCTGTTAAACAAGATGTTTCATAATTAACATTTAAGTACGAATTAAGTATTCAATTTGGGGAACAAATAAAATTACATTCAAATAGTTGTATATATTGTCTTTTGTCTTTAACTCCGCAGCTACATTATAATAGCGGAGCCCAAGACCTAAATAGGGATTTACTCGAGCGCCGTGACGACTTATAGGATTTTGTTGATTAGATGATTGGAAAAATAAAAGGTTATATAATGTTTTACATGTCAATGGTGGTGCTTAGGTTGAAGTAGATATTATTTTTACTGAAAATATTAACAAGTGGTATAATTTTAAACACAAAACTATAGTGCGATTCGTTGATTATTAGTGGATTCGTTGATTATTATTTAATGGTTAGTTTTATTTTATTAAGTCGTTGTTTTGTGAGGAAATTAGTTTGCATAACAAAATGCCGAGACCAAATGCGGAAATATAGAACAATTTTGATAAGTGCGTGGGAGTAGGACTAAGTTTATCTGATGAAACCCATCAAAATCAATATAATTAACATCGACCAAAAACAAAATCTTGTAATTGACAAATAATATTAGGCAACTAATATTTTCAACCAATAAAATATCGATATTTTTTATAAATTAACTTTTAACTAATATAAAAATTCAGTCATCACTGACATCTATAGCATGCAAACAGCTGGTTCGAGTGTTCTGTGGTCGCGACAAGTCCGAGCAATGTACACTTTGCATTGCGTGGCGTGAAAATAAGAATGAATCATAAATAGGATCACTTTTTTGTCCGTCCGTCTGTCCGTCTGTCAAGACCCTTTTTCTCAGGAATGCGTGGAGGCATTAAGCTGAAATTTATATCAAATACTCGAGTCTACTATTCTTTGGAGCTGTGAAAAAATCAAACTTCTAAGCTAACGCAATCAATAGTTACAGCCGTTTATGCCGCAAGTTTAACCTATATAAGATCAACCTCTTATAGCACAGATATAGGAAAAAAAAAACAGTGACATAGAAACGTTAAATTGCGTCAGATTAAGAAATGTTGGGTTAATTGAGAGCTAAAATTTAGAAAATTTGACGATTTGAGTGTACCGCAAGGAAGTGAGAGTGTCCAAAAGTGCAAAGAAAACGTTGTCTTAACATTCTCAAAAGCTTTCTTTTATTTTGAAGGAAATGATTTTGGGATAACGAAAACATATAATCTGGCAATTATTATTATCAGTTCATATTTTTTTCGCTATCCCATTTTTGCTAGACAATTATGGTCAGATTAGGTATATTTTTTTCCTTATCCCATTTTTGTCAGAAAATTATCGTCAGATTATATCTTTTTTGTTATCCCATTATTGTTAGATAATTATTGTCAGATTATATTTTTTTCGCTATCCTATTTTTGTCAGACACTTGACTGCTGCTTATCGTGGTGTCAGATAACTTTACAATAACTCTACAATTTTTATCCAGCTTATTTCAAATTATTTAACTAAAATTAATGGAATTTCGTGAAGTGACGACGATGGAAATATATAGTTATCTCTTTTTAAATAATCAACTGTTTGTTTTTCCATTCTTTTTTTATATTATGAGCTGGCAGACAAGCAAACGGGCCGCCTGATGGGAAGTTGTCACCGATGCTTATGGACATCCACAGCATATGAGAAGATATGCTGCCGCCTCTTAAAAGATCCAATGTTATACTTTTCAGGAAATATAAGAAAAAAGTATCTTCACACCTGTATCCCAGAAGAGGTAGGCAGAGGTACAACAAGTGCACCCGCGATTAGCCGAAGATACTTGGTCCCACAATGTGATAGGTGGCAAGCCTATCGCCAACCGGGCAAGGTTGTATTTAACAGAAAACTGAAAAAACACATTTTTGAATTGCCCGACCCAGGAATCGAACCCGGACCTCATGTGGTCAACTCCGACACCGGACAACTTGACTATAGAGGTGACCAGGAAATATAAACTTACTAAATTCGTATAAGTAGTGTAAGAAATACCCTACATTTGGCGATTAATATGCTCTTCCACAAATGAGAGAACACGATACTATTTTATATAGACAACGGCCCTTTCTTTAAATGTTAGGAACTACTTTTACTAATTAAACCACGTAATCAATTATATTACATTTATATTTCTTTTCACATTGCTATTATCACTAACAACTAACAACCTTATTTTATTCTTTCCAATTCCAATATTTTATATTTTATACATTCTCATAACGAAATATAACTTAACAAAATACATTACCTTAAATTACTTATGCACGCTCAAAAATGATCTCAATAGTCTTACTTTTATAGTTTACTGGAGGCCAACTGTTCGGCACGACTTGCTCTTTCGAGCCTCGTCGTTAAAGTCCCATATCTTTAACAAGTTCTAATGTCATCTTCACTTTTGGGGATACCAGTTTAAAACATTAATTTCGCCCATTTATTATATTTTCGGGCAAAATCTTGCTTTACCTATTAAATAAAACCTAACAGTAGATTAGATTTTTTCAGATACGAAACCCTAAAATACAGCTACGCGTATAAACCAGGTAATTTTAATTTCCCAATAGACATCTATTACCGCTTAGATGGATGTCGACACCTTTTGCGCGGAAAATAAGGGTTTGGTTTGAGTTATGGTCCATTAATATTCCTGACAGAAGAAGAATGTTCTCCCACTGAATTATGTTATTTAATGCTGGGTATATTAAGGTGTTATTTTTAAGAATAAACATATACACAGAATAATATATAGGTAGAGTTTTACTTAAGGATTTTAATGCTATGTTTTTTTAAATAAAACTTCTAGCGCGTTAGACAATTTCAGATATAAGAAAATTTAATGGATTTGCGTCAGCAACATGCTAATTTTTAAGGTAAAATTATGAAGTTTTTATTTTTAATATTACAATCAGTTTGAAAATTTAGAATATAGTTTTGTTTTTATTTCTGTTAGAAGGCTTCGTTGCCGCCTCTGATTTTATATAATATAATCGCAAATAGTTTCTTTTTATATAACATGATAACTAAACTCCGTTATCTATGTACGAGTAGTCTATTGGTGGCAACATTTGGTCTGTGATGGCAACTGATTTTAGGGATAGGGTAAAAAACTACTATCGCAATAGGCATGTTTTATTTAAATGCACTTATAAAAGCTTTTTACGTTTATTATCTTTCGTTACATAAATTCTACCAGTCGGGGGTTTTTCAAAGTCAAAGTCAAAGTCAAAACATTTTTATTCAAATTATCCTTTACAGGCACTTTTGACGAGTCAACATTTTTTGAGTTACTACCGGATCGGAAACGCGGCCACACACTGAGAAGATCCGGCGGAAGAAACTCAGCGGGCTTGTCTTTTTTTGTGCATATACATTTTTTTAAACAATGTTTTTACAATTACAATTACAATGTATTTATGAATAATATATTATAATTATTGAGACTGCTATGAGGAGCAATTAATCCCATGCCTTATTATCATCCAAATATTCAGATATTTTATAGTAACCTTTTTTACAAAGTTTAGATTTGATACATTTTTTAAATTTGTGTATTGGTAGATCTTTAATAGCATTTGGAAGTTTATTGTAAAAGCGTATAGATTGCCCCATAAAAGAGTTACTTATTCTGTGGAGACGTGATACATGCAGAGCAAGATTGTTTTTGTTCCTTGTGTTTACATTATGTACATCACTATTTTTCTTAAATGTAGAAATATTTTTACGAATATACATCAAGTTTTCAAATATAAACTGTGATGGTACGGTTAAAATATTAATTTCTTTAAATTTTTCTTTTAGGGAAACTCGTGGACTGAGATTGTAAATAGCTCTTACAGCTCTTTTTTGTAAAACAAAGATTGTATTTATATCAGTGGAATTTCCCCATAGTAGAATCCTATAAGACAATACTATGAAAATAACTAAAATACACAATTTTCGCAGTGTCTACGTCACTAATCTGTCTCATTTTTTTAACTGCAAATGCCGCTGAACTCAGTCTACTCGTTAATTTGTCGATATGTGGTCCCCACTGTAGTTTTTTATCTATCGTAATCCCTAAAAAGACAGTAGAGTCCACAAGATCCAATTTGTCTCCGTTAAGTTGTACATTGGTATCTATATGCCTTACATTAGGCGTTGAGAATCTAATACACTTGGTTTTATTTCCATTTAATAGGAGGTTGTTTACATTGAACCAGTGTACAACTTTTGAAATCGCAATGTTCACTTCGTCATACTTACCAACTCGTCTTTTCACTTTAAATAAAAGTGAAGTGTCATCCGCAAACAGTACGATTCCATGCCTATCGCCAACAAAGAAGGGCAAGTCATTTATATATATCAAAAACAAAAATGGATCAAGAATGGATCCTTGTGGAACACCCATGGTGACAGTGGCACCGTTTGATCTTATTCCATTGATATCGACCCTCTGAGTTCTTCCATTCAAATACGAAGTCAGAAGATCGAGGGCCTTACCTCTAATGCCATAGTAGTGTAATTTCCTGATTAAAGTATTATGATGAACACAGTCAAATGCCTCAGATAAATCACAAAATACTCCAATTGCATCATGTGATTCCTCCCAGGCTTCATAGATTTTTTTCAATAATTCCACACCAGCATCTACGGTTGAGCGACTCTTTGTAAATCCAAATTGTTTAGGATGAAACAGTTCAAATTTGTTAAAATGTTTTAACATTTGATTAAGAATTATTTTTTCAAATATTTTACTCAGGGAAGGCAGAACCCAGATGTTGACACATTGCTTCAATAATAATTCCGCGGTACTGGCTGAAGAGCTTAGACTTTGAGTTGTTCTGATGGCCACGTTAGAGAAGAATTTTTCAAATTCCTTTGCTACCTCCAAATGTCCCGTAACATTGACTCCTTCTACATTTAATTGGTATTCTTCATCAAAAATACTAGTCTTGCCAATTTCACAATTTATGATGTTCCATGTTGCCTTTATTTTGTTAGAAGAGTGTTTTATCATATTTTTTATGTGTATTGACTTGGCAGCATTGCAAGCTCTTTTAAAAATCTTTGAATAATTTTTGACATACTCTTTGAATTCAGTACTATGATTAAAAGATTTTTCATAATATAAATCAAATAACCGATTCCTGCTTTTAAAAATTCCTGCAGTTGCCCACTCACTAAAACCTCTGCGTTTACTTACAGATATAGATTTTGGTGTAAATATTTGCCTATATTCTGTATCTATCAAATTAAAGAATGTATCATATAAATTATTTGGATTTTCTTGAAAGGGCATCTCAGGCAATTTTGCAGCTAAATTTTTTTTAAAACGTTCTAATCGACTACTATTTATAGGAACAAAAACAATTTCTTTTCTCTGAAGTTTATTTGGTACTCTCAAAAATTGAACTGATTGCCCAGTATGGTCTGAATCTAATGTATTTATAATTGAGCTATTTGTAGGTGTTATATTTGAAAATATGTTATCTATACAAGTAGCACTAGAGGCAGTTATTCTAGTTGGTTCATAGAAAATTTTGTGTAAATTATAAGATTTGAATAGATTTATAAACTTATGTGATAAATAAGATTGTTCTAAAATATTAATGTTAAAATCTCCACAGATAACAATATTCATCTTTGAATTTGAGGCTTTATACATAACCTCCTCCATTTTGTTAGAAAACTCCTCAAAAGCTGCACAAGGAGGTTTATATACACTTATTACAATAAATTGCTCGAACTCAATACAAGCAATCTCGATGACTCGTTCAACAGAAAGGCTCACAATATCTTTACGTTCTTTAAATTTAATTAGTTTGTTAACAATAATTAAAGAGCCACCATGTATCATCTTACTTCTGCTAAACGAGCTGCCAACTATGTGATTATTGAAGCTGAACATGATCTGATGACTTTTAAGCCAGTGTTCTGTTATACAAAGAATGTCCACGTTATTACAGTTCATGAACAACTCCAATTCCAAATCTTTACCCATCAGCCCTTGAATATTTTGGTGAACCAGGTTTAACCGACAGTTTAATTCTTTTTTATTATTAGCTGATGGTACATTTTCTTTACATTTGCCTTTATAACATATATATTGTGTATCAATGGCAATTTCGCTTACACTGAAATTTAAATGTCTATTAGTACCAAATAATGCATTGCAAGAGGTTGACTCCATTGTCTTAATTACTAATTTAAATTATGTGGAACATGTTTCACGCTCAAAGGAATGCTACATAAATTACGTAGCTGCTCAATAGAAGCAGCTGTGTTAGCCAAGCATTTGGCTTTATTAGAAATATAAAAATATAGCGAAATTGCTATTTGTCTTTTATAGTAATTAGAAAGATAGAAATTATCTTTAGTTAAAAAGTATTTAATTTTAATAAATGAATTACAATCTATGAATTGAAATTTATCGTCATACAATGACATTGTTTGTAATCTAATATTGCACTTATATCTAATATTATTTTCAGTCTGTGGCAAACTGTTGCTATATGGTAATGCAAATAGAAGTATCTTTTCAACATTTAACATAGATAATTGTTTAAAATACTTTTTTACAATGTTTATATTGGCATTCCCTCTTCTCCCAGTACATAATATTAGTATAGTATTTTTGCTATAATTATTAGAAACAATTTTTTCAACAATATAAGAAAAGCTAGCATTTGGTATACAAAAGTTCGTTATAGGATAACCAAATGTTTCAGATAATATTTGTCCCATGTTTTTACCAATCTCATCACAATACATAATAATCCTTTTATTTACCAAGTTGTGGTGATCTTTTATAGGTGAAGTAGCAGTACTGAAACTGACAGACAAACCCTCAGACTGAACTTGTGGCAAAGTTATGCAATTCAAAGATGGTGGTAAATGGTCTTATGCAGTGGGTGACTTATGATGTAAATAATTATTGAACAAAGAGTTGCATCTCTCTTCATTATACTTACAAAGATCTACCAAACTATTCATAGCCAATATATGTTCTTTTATTTCCTTTTGTGCTAATTCATATTTTATTGTAATATTCTGTAGAGAATTTTGTAAACTATTAATTTCAGTCTGTAAGTATAGTATGTCTGTTTCATACTTATTTAAAATACCTTTAGTTTTAATTAGGTTTTCTCTGCTTAGTTTATATTTTTTTAAGATCAATTTATTCTTATGAATATTCTTTTGTGTTTTTCTTATTATTTTATTTAATTTTATATATTTTATAAGTTTATTTTTACTAGAAAAGATTTTAGTATTTGTATTCTTTATTGGATTGTTGTCATCGGTTAGATCAATTGTAACTATTGGGATAGAATTATGGGATTGAATGGATTTTTGAATAGAAGAAGTGGCTGAATTTGAGCAAGTGTTTTGCATTACTTCATCATACAGCAATTGGGTATGCGCTAGTCTGTTGTTCCAACTATCACACTCCATTTTATCAATTGTCTGCTGTGCCACACTAAGTCTTTGCTCTAATTCGGTATTACGCCTTAGTGTGGTATCAAATTCACTGCTGCACTGATCAAATGTGTTTACTATATGGTGCAGCCTGTCACGTTCTTCACAGACACTAATATACTGAGCATGTAATTCAGCCATTTCCCCTTTTAATTTCTTATTATTATCAAGTACTGTTAAGACTTTTTAAACTATTTCACCCTTTTTAAATTGCATTTTAACCGTCGTGGGATTTTCATTTTTTTTAATTTTGTTTATAAGTCCAAGCTGGGCCATCGAAAAGGGACTTTATTGCTTTTTTGTCATTATACAATTAATAATCCATCGACTGGCGATCTGTAACTTGTCCATTTTTTTCTGTAGAACCTTATTTTGCAGACCAAATTCCATTCAAAAGAGAAAAGAAAAACACAAATGTTGACGTTTAGTATTTTTTTACACCTTATAGAAAATTTAGAATTCAACACATCTTTTTACGGGACAAATTACACTTATTGATCTAACCCCAAAATAAGCAAATTATATGCTTGTGTTATGGGTGTTAGTCAACGATACTAATACATAGAAATACGTAGATGAATACTGGAATATATTTAATAAAAACCCAAACCCGGAAATACAAACTTTATGCTCATCACACAAATGCTTGTCCTCGTCGGGGATCGAACCCGAGCCTC
Source organism: Apodemia mormo (assembly GCA_036924255.1). Classification (NCBI taxonomy): domain Eukaryota; kingdom Metazoa; phylum Arthropoda; class Insecta; order Lepidoptera; family Riodinidae; genus Apodemia; species Apodemia mormo. The sequence goes on along the minus strand of JAUPFN010000007.1, from coordinate 3,838,090 downwards.
GTCGATTGCATAGTTAGGGTCGCTAACCATTCGACCAACGGGGCGGTCAATTAATATGTTGAGGGTGGTCTAGTAACAGTTTTGTTAAGAATAATAGTGCTAGACTTATTTTTTTATTTTTACTCGTCAAAACACTCTCAAAAGTAAAACAGTTATGTATTAAACATCAATTTTACAAAAAAAGCATGAAAATAAATTTTCTTAAAAATTAGACGCCATACAGATCGCCAGACCGATCGATTAATATATGTCTGAAATCCAAAAGCAATAAATTTTTATTGTTTTTTTTTTCTTATTTTTCTTCTTATTCTGGATTATCGTTCTTCTTGACGGACCAGCTTATAGGTACTATTACGGTTTTATAGAAATATCACTTGCCATTTTGAAAAATGTTTTGTTATTATTTTTACTTTTGTATTACGAATAGATTCGAATTTCGCCGGAAATCCGCAGTAATTACAGATAACCATAAACAAAAATATCATTTTTATATCACCGATCTCCTGAAAACAACTCGGCGAGACTAGTGTGGATTTTCCACAACATTAACCCATAGCCCTGTTTATTTCACTAAAATAAACGCCATAACCTCAGCCATGGGGAAACCATTTCATAAATCAATATTAGGGTACGCGCACATAACTCTCAACTTCGGCGTGCGTAAGTCATCTGTTTTTTAATAAAAATTCTTTTACTGTGGCACATAATGGAATCCTGTTGTAACTTTGGATGGAATTATATACGCTCATTGCTTTTAATTTATGTTTTGCGCAGTTCTTGGTTGCTTTCTTCTTGTCGTAATTTTTTTCTGATTTTATATATTGAAGTTGTGATTTTTTGTTACGTGTTGATAGTTTACGAGGTTATTCGCTATTAAATATTTATTTTATTTAGTTCATATATGATGTTGTTAGGTTTAAATAATTATGTTTTTGCACTCAAAGTGGATCAATGTGGGTTCCATTATATTACTATGTCTCGCTGTCTGTATGTCTGTCACAGGACCTTATCTTATGAATATACCTTATGAATAAATGGATCTAACACAATAAATAATATCATAAAGTTTACTTCTGTACATGTTTGTGCATATTTTTTAAAATTGTAAATAAATAAATAATAAAAGTAAACAAAACCGGCTAAGTGCGGGTCGGACTCGCGCACGAAGGGTTCTGTACCATCATAGCAAAACAAAAACGAAAAAAAATACGTTTATTGTATGTACCCCCCTTAATATTATCATTTTTTTATGTTTACTATTTTTTGTTATAGTGGCAATGGAAATACATAACTTGTGAAAATTTCAGCTTTCTAGCTATCACGGTTTATAAGATACAGCCTGGTGACCGACAGACAACGCGCAGCTTAGTCGGACAACAACGGAAGCTTAGTAATAGAGTTCCGTTTTACCTTTTAGGTACGGAACCCAAAAAAGGTCCCGATAGGGATTTCTATACAAGTAAGCTCAGTCTCTCGGTTGTTTTAAATTGTACACGTAGGCTTCCGTACCAGAAACCCTACGTGTACAATTTTCCCACGCATTAAACCGTTTTATTTTCATTACTAGCTATTGCCTGTGACTTGATACATATTCTATGTACTCCCCACAAGAGTACATAAGTCTTTTCCTGCACGTATTAACATCAGCAGTTTACATTAATAAATTGAGAGAGACCACTTTTCGGCATATCTTAATTTCACTTAAGCAACTTTTTTATATCATAAGATAGCAAACAAGCAGATGGGTCTCCTGATGGAAGGAGTCAACTATCGCCTATACACACCAAAGATGTTAATGTCGCGTTGCTATCTTGTGGCGAGGTCTAATGCCACATGTATAAGGTCTGTTGTTGAACTTATGCCAGCTATCAAAAAACTCAATACGAAAGACATAGATTAGTCCTATATTGGGTCGGGAACCTGCTGTAGAATAGATCATCTGCCTTCCTAATAGTCAGCATGCAAGGTATGACTAATCTTCTTCGTTTATATCCTTGACCGCCCCGTTGGTCGAGTGGTTAGCGACGCTGACTACGCAATCGACGGGGCTCGGGTTCGATCCCCGACGGGGACAAGCATTTGTGTGATAAGCACAAATGTTAGTATGTCCGGGTTTGTGTGTTTATTAAATATATTCCAGTATTTATATATGTATTTCTATGTATTAGTATCGTTGACTAACACCCATAATACAAGCAAATAATTTGCTTACTTTGGGATTAGATAAGTCAATGTAATTTGTCCCGTGATTATTTATATTTATTTATATTAACACATGAACTGAAATATTACTACTACAGTAGTCACACAAATGTTGACGTTTAGTATTTTCTTACACCTTATATAGAAAATTTAGAATTTAACACATTTTTTACGGGACAAATTACACTTACTGATCTAACCCCAAAGTAAGCAAATCATATGCTTGTGTTATGGGTATTAATATCACAATACTTCCTTTCCATTATCCAATACGGTATTAACATCACAATACTTCCTTTCCATTATCAGTACTTTTCGTTTAATCTTTTAAAGCTTGAAATAAAATAATCGCTGCGTTTTACTCCAGTATGCTATTGCATTGAAGCTGTTTATTTCTATTAAAATGCTCCAACAACCTAGTATTTTTCTAATGTTGATAATTCTTTTGTGCCAGCTCAAAGAAGTACGACTTCCTTTTGTTTTAAGTCCATTCACAGTTATTATTATTTATGTAATGTTGGCAATTATACAGAAAAGGGAATAAAAAGGGTGGTAAGGCTTTTTATTTGGTTAAAGAACTGAATTTATTTATGCGTATATTTACTAAATACAATTCAAATATCAAATTAGTCAACAGATACACGGGGTACCTTTCAAAGCGACCGTTGGCGTATAAAGGCAACAGAGTACTAAGTGTGAGTTTTTCTTTTCGCATTCGATCGTGAGCGCGTTTCGAGTTTACTAGGAATTTGTATGTGATTTGTACAGCGCCACCTAGTGGTAAACGTGAGAAACCAGTTTATCACTCAGTTTAATAACAATTCGCAAAAAGTTCTGCCTAGGCCAAACTAGTTTAGTATGAAGTATTTAGGTTAAACTAGATTGTCCTAGGCTATATTAGTATATCCTGACACGCTTAGGTTATCGGTTACCGGTTTGTCCTAGGACAATTTAGTTTGGCTTGAAATCGTGTTTGGCCGGTAACATATATATATTGTACTTACCAATTCCTTACCCATTTCAATAGCGTCAGTGTTTGTGTGTTTGTCTTGACGTGAACCAGTTTTGGTGATGTAGCTGGTAAATTTATGCATGTCGCATTAAGTCCTCGCTACAAGAATAGCAACGCACCATTAATATACCTAATTGGTGTCTGTAAACGATAGTTTTTACTTTCCACCAGAAGTACCACCTGCTTGTTTGCTATCTTATGATATATGAATAAAAACGAGCTATTTAAACTAATAGCTCTTACTAATAGCATAAAATTATTTAAGACAGCCATCATGTATGTCTTATTCAAGTACATAATTCAAAGTTTGCTTTCACAAGCACACATTCACACAAAATGCATATTTCCATATCTCACAGGGACGAGTGTTCGCATTCTACACGGAGATTAGTTTTAAACTTCCTTCTATTCTCAGTAAACTATTTGTCTTTACGAGAACTTGTTCAAATTATATGAAAGCCGGTTTTGATCCTTATGTCATTTGTTTTAATCTACTTCTCAAAAAGGATTTCCAATTTGGTTTTTTTAATCTACTGCCTCAGAAATCAGTTATTTATAAATAGGTTTGAAAGTTTCTTTTTGAGAGTGTAAAGGGTAAGTATACCCAATATAATTAATGATATTGATGAGATCGGCCTCAAAGTGCAATTAAAATATAGCATCAGACAAAATTATCAAACTATAATTTATACTTTCCATCGTCGGCACTTGGTGAAACTGCATCATATTGATTATATAATATATGCACTTGTACTGTTTCACAAATGTTATTTGAATTTTATTTATTACACAAACACTTTTAAACTAACAGCCAACCGGTTTCGCCTATTAAAGCATCATCAGGGCTTTAACATTAACATTTTTCATTATACTATTGTAAAACTTAAGTAATAAATATACACAAAGATATTATTTGTGTATATTTATTACTTAAGTTTTACAATAGTATAATGAAAAATGTTAATGTTAAAGCCCTGATGATGCTTTAATAGGCGAAACCGGTTGGCTGTTAGTTTAAAAGTGTTTGTGTAATAAATAAAATTCAAATAACATTTGTGAAACAGTACAAGTGCATATATTATATAATCATTATCAAACTAATTTACTGGACAATAAGCCATTCCAGCCTAGGTTTAGGCCACTAGGCGATAGTAGTGAAACTTATTTATTTATTTATTTTAATACTTATTAATACCCTAGTACACTTAGGGTATTAAAATATATATAATATTTTAATACCCTAAGTGTACTAGGGTGGCATGCACCAAAAAACTTAAATACATTTATTCCCTTAAACATGTTTATCAAATGTCAAAATGCCTTAAAAGCTGTCATTTTAAACGTATTTAGTGACTTAAAATGATTTAAGCATTTTGGTGCAAGCCGCCCTAAGTGTACAATGACAAATACACACAAAAAAGGATAACAAAAATTGCCGAAAAGGTGAGCTTATCTCTACTGACGGAGATTTCTTCCATCTAACCCGAAATGTGGAGTAGGGATTAATAAATGGGATGGCATTGTGCACAACAAATAACATAATACATAGATGAATTTTGCACACTTACACATACACTTAAGATATTTATATATGAAACACATAAATAATATTAAAGGAATAGGTACATAATATAAAACATATCCATAATATTAAACTTAAGTTACATTAAAAATTTTCTTTGTAGTATTGTTTGTACCTGGATGATTTTAGAACCACATAATAGATGATAATATTTCAAATATCTTTTTTTTTAATGTTATAAGATAGCAAACAAGCAGATGGGTCTCCTGATGGAAAGAGTCAACCATCGCCTATAGATACCAAAGATGTTAATGGTGCGTTGCTATCTTGTGGTGAGGTCTAATACCACATGCATAAGTTTACCGGCTACCTTACTCTCAAACCGGAACACGACAGCGACAAGCACTGACGCTATTGCGGCACAAACAGGCAAGGCCAGACCCGGGCTTGGTATCAGACCCGGGCAAGACAATGCAGAACTCTACTGGTAGTGACTCGTATAGCTAATCGGTCGCCTTTTACGACCTGACTGGCAGAACGGCAGTTGATCTATTCTTCAAAGGAGCCCGGGGAGACGGGGAGATATATCAAATAATTTTCTCTCTCGATTACTTTCTCTCTCTAAGATTCTCTTTCGTTCTTAATCCACTACATTTACGCATTTGTTTCTATATCGCGACGCATTTCCTTTTCATCGCGTTTCAAATCAAAACGATTCTAAGGTTTTTGTTTATTAACTGACACAAACATGGAAGAGATATTCAATTCGATTCGTATATTTTTTTTTATGTTAGACTGAGCAAAACTTTTTACAGAGTTGTCTGATTTTAATAATTATTTTTTTATTGGAATGATTATACCCCGAGAGTGGTCCCCATTATTTTAAAAATATCCAACTTTAAGGGTACAAAACAGAGGATGAATAATTATTCACTGACTGATTTTAATGTATAACCAAGCATAAATTACACAGGTCAACATGAATTTTGAGTCTGAGTTCTGTACCTCTGATTCTGATTACTTATACCTAACTAAAGAATGAAAAAATATTTTTATCTAATAAAGTTTGCTTTTGTAGCTACCAGCACGAAAATTCAAATTTTATGGAAAAGCTCTATTTTTAAATTTCAATTATATTTAAAAGGAAAACAAGTTATCAATTATACATTTTTATTAATATAATTATAAAATACGGCATAGCTAAACACAAAAATACAAAAAAGAATACAAAAAAACTTTAGAAAATGAATAGTAGTCCCCCCACTGCTCTCTTAGGTACACCATAAATGCAATGGCTCTTCAAAAAATCTAGTTTAGTTTACATTTAGTTTTCATTTTATAAAGTACAAAAGCAAAGTTTATTGATTGTTAATAGCGTTTCTGTTTACCATTCGATGTATATAATCAGAAAATGGTCACTAAATATCAGACTCAGAAAAAAAAAATTTTTTTGTTGACCTGTGTTATTGTTGATTTAGTTTGTGTCAAAAAGATATCTATTAAATGTATATACAATATATATTTTAAAAGATTGTATGTACGTATTAAAAAAAATATAGTTAATGGTCATAAGCAAACAATAAAAATATATTTAAAAGAAAATATTGCTTAACCACATAGTATACTTCAACGAAATTAGTGTAATAATATTCGAAAAGTATGGTTACTGCACGATGTACTAACACTCGTCCCGAGCTCGGCAATTCGGCGTATGTATCAATGAACTTCTAGGCGCAGTGCGGGGGTGTCCATACTAAACATTTTTATTGGAAAATTGATTCAAAATATAAGCACCGACTTTTTATGCATATTTTTTATCAGAATCGAGTACTGAACGCCGTTTTATCCTTTCTTCAGTACGTACAATCTTTTACAAGACCGTCTGTATAAAAACAGTTCTACCAACTATAACCATCAAAATACGAATAGTATGCCATAAAAATACAGTCCGTGTTGTTCCGCAGGGCGTCGTACAAAATATATTATTGTTACTGCAAACGATAGCGCGATGTAATATCAGATTCTCTTTCCTTCACAACATTTGTCTAACAACATGGGGTGAACGCATTTTAATATGAAAAATAATTCATCGTTCCTGAATATTATTATCTTTTTCCTTAAGAGTTAAGTGTCAAAACACATTGGTATATTAAAACCAAAGGAACTCAACGGTAAAAATATTAAGCAACTTTAATAAATTATTATCATTTAAATAAATTCCTCTGATTATAATTCAATGGTATGGTGGTTAGGACAGAACTCAAAAAGATCTTAACAGTAATAATATTCAGCAATTTTTTAACAAATATAAGTATTTAAATCACTTTCGTTGATTATAATTCCGTGGTATATATAAATATTTAAATTAACTCCCTTGATTATAATTAAATGGTATAGTGGTTAGGTTAGAACTCAAAAAGATCTCAACGGTAATAATATTCAGCATTTTTTTATCAAATATAAGTATTTAAATTACTTTCGTTGATTATAATTCCGTAGTATATATAAATATTTAAATTAACTCCCTTGATTATAATTAAATGTTATAGTGGTTAGGTTAGAACTCAAAAATATCTCAATGCTAATAATATTCAGGAACTTTTTATCAAATATAAATATTTAAATTACTTTTGTTGATTATAATTCCGTAGTATAGTGGTAAGATTAGAACTCAAAATGAACGCAACGGTAATAATATTCAGCAACTTTTTATCAAATATAAATATTTAAATTACTTTCATTGATTATAATTCCGTAGTATAGTGGTCAGATTAGAATTCAAAATGAACTCAACGGTAATAATATTCAAAAACTTTTATTAAACATTATAATTCCTCAGTATAGCTATATAACATTACCCTGGTATAGTAGTCAGGTTATAACTCAAAATGAACTAAATTGTAATAATATTCAGCAACTTTTTATCAAACATAAATATTTAAATTAATTCCCTTGATTATAATTCCGTGGTATAGTGTCTCTCGGAGTCTGCGAAGTGGTGTATTGCCACTCCCATGTCTCCAATGAGCACGTAAAGCTATCGATCCCGGTTATCGCTAGAAATAGTCGATAATCGTTAATATGTCGGTAAATGTGGCAATAAGGATCACCACTTATCTCGTCAACCAACAAACCGGTGAATCACGATGAACGCGAAAGTCTATAGACGTTCGGTTTAATCTGTCTGCCAGGCGTGATAATACTTTTTTTTGATAACAATTACCTTATATTCTTGGGGTAACTGATTCCAAAAGCGTAACACGCTTATTCAAGATATGAAGGTGATACTCTGCTTTATCTTTGAAATGTTATTGAGATTTCAGTTCTCAAGAATAGTCTCTATAAACCGCAAAAACAATTTTGTCTTACCTGGCGATCAAATTTGTGACTTCAAGATCTTAATCAAATAGAATTCCCATGGGCTTCTATTTGATTAAGATCTTCACTGAAATTTATTTAAACTATCGATCACCCTGTGGTCGAAATTCGACCATAGACAAAACAATAAAATCTCTTCTCAGCTTCTCAACAAACTTAATCCTGATAAAGTTAATACTATAGATAGAAAGTATCTTCACGCTTATATCCCCGGAGGGGTAGGCAGAGGTACAACAAGTGCACCCACGATTAGCCGAAGATACTTGGTCCCACAAATGTGATAGGTGGCAAGCCTATCGCCAACCGGGTACTTTCCAATCCCGGTCAACTTTGTGTTTCTCAGAAAACTGAAAAAACACTTTTTTTATGTGTCCGACCTGGGATTCGAACCCGGAACCTCATGTGGTCAACGCCAACGCTGGACAACTAGACTACAGAGGCGATTAATACTATAGATGTGTGTATATTATAATGTATGTCAAATGAAAATAGTATGTGTAATATTTTTTTTTATTTCTTTGACCTCCCCGTCGGTTGAGTGGTTAGCGAACCTAACCAGGAATTGATGGGGCTCGGGTTGATTCCCGACGGGGACAAACATTTGTGTGATGAGCGTAGATATTTGTATTTCTGGGTCTGGGTGCTTATTATGTACTAGCTGTTTCCCGCGTTTTCGTCTACTCCGCTACTTCGTCTACTTCGTTTACTCCGCACAGCACCTCCCCCGTAGGTGATAACGTGATAATATGTACCCTATATGTTAACCCGACCTTTAAATAATATTCATGCAAAATTTGAAGTAAATCCATGCAGTACTTTTTGAGTTTACCCCGGACATACATACAGACAAACAGACAAACAGATAAACAGACAGACAAAAATTCTAAAAACTATATATTGTTGGCATCGATATCGATTGTAGATCACGCCCCAAGTATTCTTTTAAAAAATATTCAATGTACAGTTCTGACTTTCCTACGATTTTATTATATGTATAGATATAACAGTATTTATTTATATATGTATTAGTATCGTTGACTAACACCCATAACACAAGCAAATAATTTGCTTACTTTGGGGTTATATCGATTTGTGTATTTCTCCAGGGACATTATTATTATTATTATTTCTAATGCATATTATTAAAAAAAATTGGTTGTGCCCTCCTCCGTAATGTAAATTTTAACAGTGCCAAAATCGTTCTCCACCGTTCACGTAATTGTAGTAAAAAGGGTACAAAGTTATTACTTATACGTGAAGTAAAATAGATTTATACTTAACAAAAAGCTGTTGAATAATTTCCCCCGTCAAGTTCTTTTTGGTTTTAACGAACCAAGGTTATTTGTGCAACTGAGCTCTTAAGGAAAATGTTAATAGTATTCAGCAACAATGAATATTTTTTTGTATTAAAACGCGTTCACCCCATGTTGTTATCAAAATAAAAAAAAATGAAACTGTTATTACATTGCGCTATTTTTGGCAGTAACAATAATATATTTTGTACGACGCCCGCGGAATAAAACGGCCTATATTTTGATTGTAATGGTTGGCAATAAAAATGTGATAAATTAAACAGCTTAATTTTGTCAACACTTAACGTTGTACTTATTTTCATCAGCGCGCTTGGTAAAACGCTTTTTGTAGAAAACGCTTTTTGTAGAAAACGCTTGTAATCTATACATATACTAAAATCGTAGGAAAGTCAAAACTGTAGATTGAATATTTTTTAAAAGAATACTTGGGGCGTTATCTACAATCGATATCGAAGCGAAAAATATAGTTTTTAAAATTTTCGTGTTTGTCTGTATGTATGTCCGGGGTAAACTCAAAAAGTACTCCATGGATTTACTTCCATGAATATTACTAACAGGTCGGCTCAACATATAGGCTACATATTATCACGCTATCACCTACAGGGGAGGAGCAGTGCGGAGTAAACGAAGTCCGCGCGGACGAAGTCGCTGGCAACAGCTATTAAGCTATAAGAGTAAAAGCGCGCAAAAATGAAACACACGTTCTGTGCCGGAGATAACAAAATGTAATCTAAATAAATTGGCAACGTACGTGTCGGGCCACGCGCAACGTAGGGTTCTGAAGTTGTCTATCACAATAATGCGAACCAAGAAGAGGGCTTTTATACTTTCATACTATGAACACTTAAGCTTTTCAATGACAAATATATATTCGCACCACAGGTTCACCACCGATAAAATTTCTCCAAGTACATTTTATAAGTTGGTCGACTATTACTCAAAAAGTTGTAAAGCCTTCTAAGCCGTAATAGTGTTTCTTTTAACTTCATTATATTTAGACTAGCGACCTGCCCGCGGTTTCACCCGCGCAGCTTTTGTTCCCGTGGGAATATCGGAAAGGTTTATACGCTAAAACCTTCCTTAAGAATCAATCTATCTATTAAAAACACGTTGCGTAGTTTTAAAGATTTAAGCATACATAGGGACATAAGGACATAGGGACAGACAGAGAAAGCGACTTTGTTTTATACTATGTCATTACATAGTATAAAACAAAGTATCATTATACTGTGACCATGATTCCCAAAACCAACCGCTTAGCCTGCCCCTGGGGGACAGTCACATGACTGTAACAAAAATTAGCACTTAAAAGCTTAACATTTTACAAACGAGTCCCTTAATCAAAAACTTGTTTTCACAAACCTGCAATATTTTTTAAAAACCTGTCCAACTATACCCCAAACAATGGGGCTCGTGAGAAAAAAAATTAACTTAAAGGATCTTCTCAGTTTGTGGCCGCGTTTCCGATCCGGTAGTAGGTTTTAAAAAAATATGTTGACGTGTGATATATATATATATATATATATATATATATATATGTAGGAAGTGGGTCAGATATGATAAATAAAATGCGGATGTGGTAATATAACAACTCTTTATATTTAGATCAGAATAACATTAGATCACTATTAAAGCTTTCCATCACTAATGACTAGTTCTGGTTTAACAATTCCAAGTAACTTAATTATTCCCTATTACAAATAAGTCATAATTTAAGCAATAGATAGTCAATTATAAATTGTACTGCGACTAATTTATAGTTGACAATAATAATTAACTTGTTTGCACAAATTAATTATCCGAGAGTCAAGGATAAGCTACTAGCAAGATACAACAAGTGTACCGAGCCACGCCAGAGCCTAGACTGCCTTATCGGCGGGCGCTCAGAGCCTTTTATACAGGTAGCAAAACAAGTTGAGTGGTAGGGATATCGAACGATGCGCTTGCCGGCCCGGGCCGTGCATTTGTTGTTTACACTTTACAATATTCTTGCATTTGACGACGCGGACGCCGTCACGGCCATACTGACATACACACGTCCTCGTGTGCGCATCTTTATACATCTGAGGACAAGGAACGCCTCGTTCATCCTGACATATCTTTTAGAAAACTAAACAATCTTATTTTTTTTTTACAGCTCTATAATTAGCGAAATGTTACAATAGTGTGCTGGTCCGGTAACCCATTCAGCAACTACAACTATTAAACTATTCTCGTCAGTTTTGAAACCGGAGACTGGATCCTACTAAGCTAGGAATCCCTCATCAATTGAAAAAAACCGGAGACTCGATTGTACTAAGCTCCCTCTCATCAGTTAAAAACCGGAGACTGGAGTATATTAAGCTCCCTCTCATCAGTTAATAACCGGAGACTGGAGTGCACTAAGCTCCCTCTCATCAGTTAAAACCGGAGACTGGAGTGTACTAAGCTCCCTCTCATCAGTTTAAAACCGGAGACTGGAGTGTGCTAGGCCGGAAATCCCTTTAGCTAATGTGCTAGACCGGAAATCCCTTTAACTGAGAGTGCTAGACCGGAAATCCCTGTAGCTAATGCTAGACCGGAAATCCCTTTAGCTGACAGTGCTAGACCGGAAATCCCTGTAGCTAATGCTAGACCGGAAATCCCTTTAGCTAATGCTAGACCGGAAATCCCTTTAGCTGACAGTGCTAGACCGGGTTGCAATCCCTGTAGCCAAAAGGCTAGACCGGAATGAACCCCTTTAGCCGAGTCATTGGACCGGACACTCCCTTCAATGACTCTAACCTTCCTACATTTTTTGTCAATCCTACATTTTTTGTGTCAATCCTACATTTTTTTGTGTCAATCCTACATCTTTTGTGTCAATCCTGCATCTTTTGTCAATCCTGCATCTTTTGTCAATCCTGCATCTTTTGTCAATCCTGCATCTTTTGTCAATCCTGCATCTTTTGTCAATCCTGCATCTTTTGTCAATCCTAAATTTTTTGTTAAATTACTTCTTTTACATTTTTTTCCATTGATTTCTTTTCATAGTTTTATAAGACTCCCATTTCCTTTAATTTTTTTTTTTTTTAAGGAGCCCTTATATTTTGAGTCAACAATAATTTTCGTTTAGTGTCGTTCTACATTCCTAACAAAGACAAAGACACCTACACTAAAAGGTTTAACCTTTCATTACCTCTACTCAACCATAAAATGTCCGATTGGGCTGATTTTTTTTTCAAAGCTTGTAGATACTTTCGCGAGTTTTTGTTAGTTGCCGAATGTCAAACCTAATGCTGCTGAGCGCGTGTTAAATATTACCTAACCGCTTTTGCCATGATTTGTCAGAGAATTATACTGCGCTATCATTATTAAACCCTACAGGAATCGCATTACATATTCGGACCGACTGTTAGCTCTATATGTGCCTGTCGCAAGAAGATGTAAATCTGTATTGTTTTATCTTTTTTTTTTTTTAAAAAAAATTAGTTTGAGTTTAGTTGGTAATAAACTTTAAGATTGCTTATTAACGATCTTCAAAGGGTCAACTAATTCGATTTCAGCTCGACGAATTTAAGCCCGACGGTTTTAATTCAATTGGTTGTCAATTGTTTTTTTAAAAATATCTACCAAGCGCTCTCTATCTTTACCTACAAAGTCAGTATTTACCATACTCTCGCTAGCAGATTTTGAAACTGAGCAGGATTGTTTTTTTTTTTTATATATCATAAGATAGCAAACAAGCAGATGGGTCTCCTGATGGAAAGAGTCAACCATCGCCTATAGACACCAAAGATGTTAATGGTGCGTTGCTATCTTGCTATCAAGATTGTGTTTAAGTATTGCTAAGCATTAATCTGTTTTCGCTTACTTCCTATTCTACATTGGTCCAAATTTTGCGGCCTAACGAAACATTAAGACTTATCAGGTCAAACGTGAAACTACCTCCAAATTTAAATTTTGCCTTGTGGTTAAGCATTTGATTTGTTCAGTGGAAACTACATCAAAACAAGCGACTATTTATAGATTCTTGTTCATAAAACCGTTCTCTTACAAAGGAATCACAACAGATTTGTTTGATATGGCTACATTCTAAACCAGACTCAAATATAAAAGATAATTAAATTCTACTTAGTGTAATACACCATGTAACGCTCTGGAACAGATGTTGACTGGTTTTCTGTTTTTCGGAACTCGAAGTGGCAACTTCTTTCTTCTTGTAGCTCATCGGAAAAATGGAAGCTTTGTGGCTGGGCCGGGGTCACAACATACATAGCAGACCACTGGTGGTCGGCCACTGGACACGTCACCAGAGATAGTGGTAGATGACCTGCTTTCGCTGCAAGCAAAAATTATTTGAGATAAGTTTCTGTTTATCACGGCAATAGTTGTTACGATGTTCGATTCTATCACAAAATTGTAACTTCCTCGAAATACAGTGGTGCTCTTAAATCGGTTCATATTTAAGTCTAAAAGGAAGAGATCTTCAAGTCCTAATATAGCTTGCCAAGACAGCAGCTTGTGAAGTAGGTGACGGCATGACTCTTAAGTGAGTGAGTAGCTACAATGATCAGATCAACCCCGTCTAATTTTTTCTTTTCTATATTTATTTTACTTGAGGTACACCAGCTAGTAAGTTACACGACAAAAATCCTACGAGTCAGATGAAGGGTCTTTGGAACGACAGAAGCATCTCATTAAAAACAAAGCAGAGGCTGGTTTGTACGCTGGTGTTCTCCATATTTACGTACGGCGCAGAGTCATAGACACTAAGAGCTGCAGACAGACGTCGCATTGATGCGTTTGAAATGTGGTGCTGGAGAAAATGTTACGTATCCCTTGGACAACACACAGGACCAACACCTTCATACTAAAACAACTTGGAGTAAAGACCAGACTGTCTGCTACATGCCTTCAAAGAATTCTATAATACTTCGGCCACATCTCTATAGAAAGCAAGGAGACAATCTCGAAAAGCTAATAGTGACCGGAAAAGTAGAAGACAAAAGACCACTTGGTCGTACTCCTATGCGATGGTCGGACCAGGTTTGCACCAATCTTATGTCTAAAATGTTTTGTGATGCTCTGCACGCCGCTGAAGATAGAGTCCAATGGCATAATATTGTGCTATCAAGAACAATCTAATGAGGAGGTTACGACCCTCAGTAATGAAGAATACGAAGCTAGGAGGAGGACACCAGTTAGTCATATCGTCTGCTTCATCAGAATCAAAGTATATCAACTTAAGGGGAGTAGATGTATTTACAGAACGTGAATTAATATTTTCTGCTATTTTTCAAAGAATAATTTCCATACCACAAGTGAAAAGAGACATTTACTGCTCTACATAATTAACCGAAATAGTTTGATGCTGAAGTGGGAGTGAATCCGATCCCAATTCTGATGTAGGAAGTGGGTCAGATATGATAAATAAAATGCGGATGTGGTAATATAACAACTCTTTATATTTAGATCAGAATAACATTAGATCACTATTAAAGCTTTCCATCACTAATGACTAGTTCTGGTTTAACAATTCCAAGTAACTTAATTATTCCCTATTACAAATAAGTCATAATTTAAGCAATAGATAGTCAATTATAAATTGTACTGCGACTAATTTATAGTTGACAATAATAATTAACTTGTTTGCACAAATTAATTATCCGAGAGTCAAGGATAAGCTACTAGCAAGATACAACAAGTGTACCGAGCCACGCCAGAGCCTAGACTGCCTTATCGGCGGGCGCTCAGAGCCTTTTATACAGGTAGCAAAACAAGTTGAGTGGTAGGGATATCGAACGATGCGCTTGCCGGCCCGGGCCGTGCATTTGTTGTTTACACTTTACAATATTCTTGCATTTGACGACGCGGACGCCGTCATATATATATATATATATATATATATATATATATATATATATATATATATATATATATATATATATATATATATATATATATATATATAGTTCTTGAGTCTCTTGTTCTAACAATCTTTCTATCTATGACTTTTTTCGACAGCGCTTCGATTTTTCAAGTATAAATCAAAATTTGCCGAATTTATATATATATATATATATATATAGTTCTTGAGCCTCTTGTTCTAACAATCTTTCTTGTTTTAACAAATGGGGCTCGTGAGAAAGAAAATTAACTTAAAGGATCTTCTCAGTTTGTGGCCGCGTTTCCGATCCGGTAGTAGGTTTTAAAAAATATGTTGACGGGTGATATATATATATATATATATATATATATATATATCACATATATATATAGTTCTTGAGTCTCTTGTTCTAACAATCTTTCTATCTATGACTTTTTTCGACAGCGCTTCGATTTTTCAAGTAAGTATAAATCAAAATTTGCCGAATTTATATATATATATATATATATATATATATATATATATATATATATATATATATTCGTGCCAAATTACAGCTTTCTTAATCTAAAATATAAAATAAGGATCTTTGAGCTAAACGCTTTGTCGATATATAATATCGAGAAAAAACAGAACTATGCTATGTTGTGCTATCTAAACCAACCAACGTTCAAAAGTTTTTTTTTATATTATAAGATAGCAAACAAGCAGATAGGTCTCCTGATGGTAAGAGTCAACCATCGCCTATAGACACCAAAGATGTAAATAGTGCGTTGCTATCTTGAGGCGAGGTCTAATGCCACATGCATAAGTTTACCGGCTACCTTACCCTCCTAACCGGAATACGACAGTGACAAGCACTGACGTTATTGCGGCAGGAATAAGTAAGGCGGTGGTACCAGACCCGGGCGAGACAATGCAGAACTCTACCACCTAGTAGTTACGATGGTAGTGACTTGCATAGCCAATCGGTCGCCTTTTACGATCTGCCTGGCAGAACGGCAGTTGGTCTATTCTTCAAAGGAGCCCGGAAACAACACGGGAAAAAATACTCTAGGATTGATTTTATTTTATCGGTGATTATTATAACTCTGTATTTCTGGGCATAGATGCTAGCTACACTGACAGCCTAAGAAATTGTCTTCAAATGCGTATCCAGTTTACCGCGCAAGAGGGTTTTAATATGTAAAAAACTTCAACGTGCCTGAATACATCTTTTAAAGCAGCAATAAAATACATATTATTTTCTTTCACTTACTCACTTTTAATTTTTATCGTAGACTAGCTGATCTGGCAAACCTTTTCTGCCTTTTTAACTACTCTTATTTTTTTCAATATTTTCTCACCTTTTAAACCTTCCCTGGACTTCAATATAAATTCAAATCCAAAATTAACCAAATCAGTTTAGCCGTTCTCGAGTTTTAACGAGACTAACGAACAGCAATTGATTTTTATATATATATAAGATTCTGTCTAACTGACACATTTTATAAAATTTATTAAAGAAGCAATTTTACTTTGCATTTGTCTTTGTTAGTTTTGTTAAAATTTGTTTTAGTTATTTTTTAATTTCAGATGTACACCATGCCTGCTGTTTATAACTAGTGATTTTTTCAACAACCTGTATCTCTTAAACAGATAAGCACGCCTTAGTACACATATTTTCTTTTTAAATAAGTATTGTTTTGTATTTCTGCGTTTACAAAAGAATACATAAATAAAATGACCTCAAAATGATGACAATTCCCCCTCCACCCTAGCAATGCATCGTAGTCTGCCTTAAACTTAACAATTATTTTCTTTATTTAATGATGGACACGTAGCTGGAATAACAAACTATATCCCCCGATTTTGTTATCATTTTTTAAATTTAACCTCCACTATGAAAGATTCAGTCGTATTCACGTCGAAAATGCATATTGTTTGTCAAATCATATTGACCTGAAAACCTAGCAGTCTTAAAGCTTTACTTTACAATAAATTTCGAAAATCGTTAGTTATTTGATTCATTCTAGAAATATCTTATAAAAAAGTATCTTCACGCCCGTATCCCCGAAGGGGTAGGCAGAGGTGCAATAAGTGCACCCACGATTAGTCGAAGATACTTGGCCCCACAAATGTGATAGGTAGCAAGCCTATCGCCAACCGGGCACTTTCCAATCCCGGGCAACTTTGTGTTTATCAGAAAACTGAAAAAACACTTTTTTTAAAGTGCCCGACCCGGGAATCGAACCCGAGACCTCATGTGGTCAACGCCAACGCTGGACCACTACACCACAGAGGCGATATCTTCATCATAGAAATATCTTATTATAGTGTGAATAAATTTTTAATGATATTTTAGTTTTATAACGTAAGATAGCAAACAAGAAAATGGCTATACTACCTACTAGCTACGATGGTAGTGACTCCCATGACCAATCGTTCGTATTTTACAAACTGCCTGACAGAACGGAAGATGGTCTATTCTTCAAAGGGAACCTGGACCAACACATATTTTTTTATATCATAAGACAGCAAACAAGCAGATGGGTCTCCTGATGGAAAGAGTCAACCATCGCCTATAGACACCAAAGATGTTAATGGTGCGTTGCTATCGTGTGGCTAGGTCTAACACCACAGTGAACAGCATGGACGCTATTGCGGCAGGAATAGGTGAGGCGGTGGTACCAGACCCGGTCGAGCCGATGCAGAAGTTTATCACCTAGTAGTCACGATGGTAGTGACGCGCATAGCCACTCGGTCGCCTTTTATGACCTACCTGGTAGAACGGCAGTTAGCCTATTCTTCAAAAGAGCCCGGGACCAATATTGGGAAAACTTTGAGAACAGCTTTATCGATCTTGATGAATTTTTTCACCATAAGATAGCAAACAAACAGATAGCTCTTCTGATGGGAAGAGAAACCATCGCCTGTAGATACCAAAGATATTTTTTTTAATTTATTTACCATTTATATACATGTGTACAAATATATTTATATACATACTAATTCATAAACACATTGTTACTTTTAAAAGTCCGGCCAAATTTTCGGAAGCTATTCTGAATCGATAAAATGTTCGATTTATGTAATGAAAAAAATAATTTAAAAAAATTCACAAACGTAAATTTCTATGTAGACCATAACACACGCACATACACACACGCCCGCAAATACATTCAAACACACATGTACAAATACACACACGGACAAACTCAAACAGTCACAAAAACTCACACAAGCTCTCACACATAAACAAATGCACAACACACTCTACACTACACTCTAAGTTAAAACAGTTGTTACTTTTTGTACCTAGATGTACAGTGCCGAAGGTGAGAGACCTGGAGTCTTGAAATACAGGTTTTTCCTAGTTTAGGCTCCAGTCCACTCTGCACTAACGAAAGGAAATTATAAACCATATTTTGTTAGGTACTGATGTATTTAAACTGTAGTGGTGGAAATAAATATATTTTTTATTTTTCATTTCATTTCATTCAAAATTTTACTTTTATCCCACACAAAAAACAAAACGCATGTACCTATATAATTTCAATTACACAAAATTCGAACTAAAATATTTTAGTGCCTTCAACCAAGTTAAAAGTGATCGGTAAAAATGTACTTAGAGCATTGATATAAAAAACCCAAGATGCACAGACTCGAACAAAACTGACACTCAAAACTGTACCTTATTTCCATTGATATAAAAACCCTATATCAATGAGTTAGAGCGACAAATTACATAATAGTTACCATCGTAATTACAGGTAAATGTAAAATGATACACTGCCAGCTTTACAGAGTTCATTTATAAGACTCGGTGCATGCAATTCATCAGTTTAGTGGGATATTTTTAAACAAATATTTTTATATTGTAATAATTTTACAATAATAATTAAAACGCACATTCAATTAAATATTAAGTTAATAATTTTAAAATTTGGCCGGACCTTTAAAAGTAACCCTATATAAATGTCTGCCGCCTACCTTACCCTCTAAACTGGTACACGACTATGACAAGCATTAACGCTATTGCGGCAGGAGAAGGTAAGGTTATACCCGGCTGAGACGTTGCGGAAGTCTACCACCTTGAAATGACGATAATAGTGACACCTTTAACCAATCAGTCATCTTTTACGACCTGCCTGGGAGAACGCCAGTTAATTTATTCTTCAAAGGAGCCCGAACCAATTCGAGGAAAATTGTACTTTCAATTTTCCTTCAAGTGAATATATGAGTGTGAAAATTATGTAACATATAATTTTGGTATGTCTTTTGGTTGGCTCCTTTGGAGAATAGGCCAGCTGCCGTTCTGCCAGGTAGGTCGTAAGAGGCGACCGATTTTCTATGCGAGTCACTACCATCGTGGCTGCTTAGTGATAGAGATCTGCATTGTCTCGCCCGGGCCTGTTAACACCGCCTTACCTATTTCTGCAGCAATAGCGTCAGTTCTTGTCACTGACGTGTCCGTTTGGAGGGTAAGGTAGCCGGTAAACTTATACATGTGGCATTAGACCTCGCCACAAGATAGCAACGCACCATTAACATCTTTATTGTTTATAGGCGATGGTTGACTCCTTTCATCAGGAGACCATCTGCTTGGTTGCTATCTTATGACATATAAAAAAAATGTCTGTCTATATTATTTTGTCATCAGTGAATTTACGCCCAGCGTACGAGCGGACAATAACTAGTATTGATATAAAAGGAAAATTCATGCGTCATTGTACTGTTCGTTTCAATATTAATCAAATTACAAGAACTCCAGCCGCGTGAAAAATGCAATTAAATCACTTTTTTCGCGCCTGCATTAATTACGGAACTATTGACTGCGAATGTGAATCATGGACTTGTCATATAGGTGTATATATGCACCGTGTATATATCTTTTTTTATTTTTTTATTTTTATCATAAGATAGCAAACAAGAAGATGGGTCTCCTGATGGAAAGAGTCAACCATCGCCTATAGGCACCAAAGATGTTAATGGTGCGTTGCTATCTCGTGGCGAGGTCTAATGCCACATGCATAAGTTTACCGGCTACCTTACCCTCCAAACCGAAACACGACAGCGACAAGCACTGACGCTATTGCGGCAGGAATAGGTAAGGCGGTGGTACCAGACCCGGGCGAGACAATGCAGAACTCTACCACCTAGTAGCCACGATGGTAGTGACTCGATAGGCAATCGGTCGCCTTTTACGACTTGCCTGGCAGAACGGCAGTTGGCCTATTCTTCAAAGGAGGCCGGGACCAACACGGCGAGATTATCGCAGGCAAATTCTGTAATACATCCGTATACCAATGAAGTCGTCAGATTACAAAGATAAATACGTTTTAGAAAATGTCTTACGCCGTATGTAAAATGTCGTCATTATGTTATACGTATGACATTTACCGTCGCCGTGAACAAATTGCCGCGGCATATTGTTTAAATTACTTGTTATGTAAATGGGTAGCTTATTAGAACTTGAACTATATCCGGCTTCTTACATAAAAATATGTATGTTTTTGTTTGCCTTTAGATTTAGATGGCTCTCATGATGAAATAAACACGCTCACACTTATCGCGCACAGATATCATCGGTATCTTATCGCAACGTTATCAGATTTTATCACGCAGCATACACGTGAATCTCTAGTATTTAATCTTAATGTAAACCCAGTTAAATTACAGTTCAATAAACACATTTATTAACCGATGTGTGACTGTCATATAGTCGACGTAATATACAGCCTAGTGACAGACAGAGAGACGGACAGGCAGACAGCGGAGGCTTAGTGATAGGGTCCCATTTTTAACTTTTACGTACGGAACCCTAAAAAGGTACCTTCGTCTATTATTAGATACCAAAGATAGTTGATAGTGCGTTGCTATCCATGAAGTGGTAGCAATGCCACATGCATAAGTCTACCGGCTATCATCATACCCTTCAGTTATGTTTATGATTAAAGTCTGTTATCAAATTTAAAAGAGATTTAATTGAAGAGTCCGTGGTCAAATTTTCGACTCAAAGATTCCGATTCAAAGACCGCCTCGTTGGTCGAGTGGTTAGCGACCCTGACTACGCAATCAATTGGGTCCGGGTGCGATTCCCGGCAGGGACAGGTATTTGTGTGATAAGCACAGATGTTTGTATTTCTGGATTTGGGTGTTTATTGTTTTTTTTTTTTATAGAAAAGGGGGTAAACGAGCAAGAAGTGCACCTGATAGTAAATGATCACCGCCGCTCATGGACATCTGCAATACCAGAGGTCTTGCAGTTGCGTTGCCGGCCTTTTAAGAATGATTAAGCTCTTTTCTTGAAAGTTCCTATGTTGTATCCGTTCGGAAATAGCCCTGCCGGTGATTGATTCCACAACAGAGTAGTGCGAGGCAAAAAGTATTGAGAGAAACGCACAGTTGTGGATTTCCAGACATTGAGATGATGAGAATGGAACTTCAAATTTTGACGCGATGCCCGATGGTGGGATTCGGCGGCAGAAATTAATCCAAACAACTCGTTAGAACACGATAAATAGGGTAAAAGACGCAGAGTGAACCTACATCTCTGCGTAATGCCAAAAGAAATAGCCTGGTCGTCAACGATTCGAACCGCTCTACGCTGAATGCGATCAAGAGGAAGAAGCTGGTACTGGGGAGCTCCGGCCCAGAGATGAGAACAGTATATTATTAAATATATCAGGGTATTTATAAATGTATATCTATGTATTAGTATCGTTGACTGACACCCATACTACAAGCATATAATTTGCTTACCTTGGGGTCAGATCAATTCGTGTAATTCGTCCAGTGATCTTTAAAAAAATTTCGACCAGAAGGCAACCGCTAGTTTATATAAATCTCTATGATAGATATATGCCGTCATCTCGTTAAACTCTGGCTGAGCATTCTGCTCGCCCCAAAAGTCCGGTGACGCAGTGAAGACACATAGGGTCAACTGTGCTAGCCTCTTTAAAAAAATGATGTCTACCCCAATTTGGAACACCCTATAGTAACTCGTTTATTTGGTTCAGTTGCCGGGTATTGGGTCAGTTTATCGAGCATGTAACCTAATAAAGTAGCAATATGAGCCATCTAATTCCGAAACTGATCAATGTTTTGTCACTGAAAAATAGAAATTCACGCACGCACTAAAGCAGTACCGCACCAACAAGTGACCTGTTTGTACGTCCCTGATACTTTCGAAAATATTCAAAGTTTGGTATATTATACCGCATAATGTCCTGTTTTTCTATTAGATGATGTGGAAAAAGCAACAAAACGTCGAATTATAAAACAGGCGGAATTTGTTTTCTAACAAAACAAACAACATAACCACTCTACTGGTTATATACTCGATGGTTCAGTTAAACGTCCACAGCTAAACATCCGTTACAAATACGACGTCGCTAGTTGAGCTCGTCGATCGCCACTTATTGGTTCATTGTGACTGAAACGTACTTATAATCGGATTTCGCTTGAACTGATTCATTTTACTACGTTAATTTTATCCTTTTTCATGCACTTTAACATTTAAACAGCTTCCTATAAATTATATAGATAGCTTGATATAGCTGGAAAAATTATACAAATTGATTTTATGCTGAAGTGAACAAGCTATTTGCTTGTGATATGATTGCATACATACATACCTACACGCACTCACAAATACACATAAACGCGCGTATATGCATACTGCCTGCTTTCTGAACCTCAAAACCTAGTTACTTGAACGTTTTCGTTCCTTATCGCGTCATCGTTCCTTAGTCGGATAGATACACTGTTCGTACCACGAATTAAATGGATACGTCGTTCAAGACAATTTCTTAGCTTGTCAATGTAGCTTATATTTAGACATTGAAATACGGAGTTATACTACTTAACGATGAAATAAAATCACTTCAAGGGTAATTTTTAATCCTTGTCATCTCAATCGGTACGATAAAACAGTACCACATGATTTATTTCTATTTTGTTACAATATAATATAACCTATAAGTGTATGACATTTTTGTCAGTAATAGGAGCGCTTGCTCATATATGCGGCGACACGTATCCTTGGCAATGGCGTGTCTATTGGTATTCACGTAGTCTGCGGTTTATATTCCCGAATGTACATGACATTTGGTGTTCGCCATTTTAAGCTATTGTCCTCCGATATTTTCAGGCTTTATTTGTCCCTTACTGTTATTGCGATAGACTACAACGCATGAGCAAGTAGTGGCTCATGTCAGTTTGCCCTCATCACCACATCAAAAACCAGATTAAACACAGCCGTACCTTTTGGTACCCTAACAGTAACTTTGAATGAGTGGGCATTACCAAGAGGAATTCTGATCATATATTCGGATTAAGATATATATCTCTAATTATATCAATTAATGTCGCCTCTGTGGTCTAGTGGTCCAGCGTTGGCGTTGACCACATGAGGTCCCGGGTTCGATTCCCAGGTCGGGCACATAAAAAAAAGTGTTTTTTCAGTTTTCTGAGAAAGAGAAAGTTGCCCGGGATTGGAAAGTGCCTGGTTAGCGATAGGCTTGCCACCTATCACATTGTGGGACCAAGTATCTTCGGCTAATCGTGGGAGCACTTGTTGTACCTCTGCCTACCCTTTCGGCAAATGGGCGTGAAGATACTGTATATTAATTAATGTAGGTAGCGGGGAAGACCAAGACTGACATACCATGATCAGATTGATCGAGTACTGTCCGAAGGTGGTGTCAAGAGTCTTCGCAATCGGCGTGTGTGTTTGAAGTCAGTGATGAATGTGGAGGAAGCGAGACAAGCCTGCAAGGATCATGATGTATGGCAATCGGTTCTCTTTGCCTACCCCGTAAGGGATCTGGCGTGAAGATATATATGTATGTAATTAATGTTTCAAGCATACTTTTAGATCGAACTGCTTACCAGATAACAACTTGGAGAATGTGTAGAAATGCTTTCTCTAAAATCAGAATTGGTCCGTATTGCTCCGTATTGCTCCGTCGCTCGGACCAATCACTGTATTGGTCCGGGCTGCGGGCTCCTTTGAAGAATAGGCCAAGTGCCGTTCTATCAGGCAGGTCATAAAAGGCTACCGATTGGCTATACGTGTCAATACCATCTTGACTACTAGGTAATAGAGTTCTGCAACGTCTCGCTCTGGTATTTATTACCCGAGCCTTACTTATTCCTGTCGCAATGGCGTCTATGCTTGTCATTGTCGTGTTCCGGTTTAGAGGGTAGAGTAACAGTTAGACGATAGCAACACACTATTAACATCTTTGTTGTCTATAGGCGATTCTTCCTCTTTCCATCAGCTTTCCCCGTGTTGGTCCCGGGCTCCTTCGAAGAATAGGCCAACTGCTGTTCTGCCAGGCAGGTCGTAAAAGGCGACTGAGTGGCTATTTGCGCCACTACCATCGTGACTACTAGGTGGTAGAGTTCTGCATCGGCTCGACCGGGTCTGGTACCACCACCTTACCTATTCCTGCCGCAATAGCGTCCGTGCTAGTCACTGTCATGTTCCGGTTTGGAGGGTAAGTTAGCTGGTAAACTTATGCATATGGCATTAGACCTCGCCACAAGATATCAATGCACCATTAACGTCTTTGGTGTCTATAGGCGATGGTTGACTCTTTCCATCAGGAGACCCATTTGCTTGTTTGCTATCTTATAATATAAAAAAGGAAATACCACGCGTAAAAAACAATTTATTTCTTTGAAATAGAAAAGCTATTCAAATATTAAAATTGCGTTGTTTTTAACAAACTTATTTTTTTTTAAATAACTTTCAAGTTGATTCACCGATTGACTTAAAAATCTTATCAGCTTTTCTCCTTTAAAAACTGCGTCGAAAACCGTTAATTTAATCAAAATCTGTCAATTTTTTTTGGGATTTATCAATGAAGAAAATTTAAAATAAAATGTTTTCAAAAAACATCGCATCGAAATTTCAACCTATCGATTATTCAGCTTAAGCAATATTTTAGATCTCAAAAATTTAGTTAAATGCCATCATTTTTTTCAAAATATACAGATTTTAAAAGTTAATATGCTGCCATTTTTAACAAAATAGACTCTTGAACTGAAAAATCTGTGATTATATTTTTTACTCTTTTGAGATTAAAATACCTTAATTTAGTGGGAAGTTTCAGGAATGGCCCGTAGAGTCAACCGTTTACACATTTTTTTTCAACAGAATATTTAATTTTTAAGCAATCACAATAATTATAAAAGCTTAGTATGAGGAGAAATCAATTCCAGGCTTTTTGTTCTTCAAATAATATGAAATTTTATAATAACCTTTAAACAATTTGTATTTAACACATATTTTTAAATGTAAAAAGTATAATCAAACTCGAGTCCTTTGCTAGGTAGGTAGAGTAAACCGAATACTTATAGACTTTTCAGTTCACCATAATTCACCGGCTTTCGATTGGCGAAATGAGTGGTAATCCCCATCGCCGTTTTTACAGACCTCATAATGATTCCAACGACTATTTCTAGCGATAAACAGAACTGTCGGCTTACCTACTCAATTAAGGTACAAGAATGGTAATATACCACCCACCAGACTTTGACCTACCACTGACATTTTGAGTTTTCGAAAAAAGAACTCGAAACAACTTCGTTTATAGTCTCGAGAAGCTTATTGTAAAACCGAATATATTGCATTCATAGGAGCATTGTACAACACCACATTCAGTGAAAGTAATGCAAATAATGATCCTATGAGTGATCTGACAAACAGGCTGACTGTTTACTATTATCACGATGTCCATATTAACACAGTGATGTAAATATGTGTAGTAAAATTACGCTTTTGGAATTTCAGTTTTACCTCACATACGATAACGCACCATTAATAGGAACCCGTGTCATAATGTTTTTTTGTCATAAGATAGCAAAGAAGCCGATGGGTCTACTGATTGGAAGATTCAACAGCAAAGATGTTAATGGTGCGTTGCTATCTTGATCTTGATCTATTCGAAAAATCAAAATTGATCATCGTTTTCAAAATATACAGCTTTTCAAAAATCAATATACTGTAATTTTTAACTAGCTAGATGTTTAAACTCAAAAATCTATGCTTATAGTTTTTACTCCTTTGAAGTTAAAATACCTCAGCGGAAAGTTTTAGGGATAGTTTGCAGGGTCAACCGTTTACAGATTTTTTATTTTAAATAAAAGGCGTTCCCTGCCATTTAAATCAGTAAAAATGGACATCCCTACGGACGTCTAAAACAACAAAACCCAGCAATCGCATATATCTAGTTAGATTGAAATCCCTGGCCTCCTGTCAAAAGACACACGTACGAAATTCCAATAAATTCGTATAGTACGAAATTGGGATGCCAGCGTGCTCGTGGGAGCACCGCAATTCACTGTAATTTTTTGTGTACTTTGAAAATGTTACGTTGAAATTCTATTTTGATTGAAGGCGTGCTATCAAATTGGCTTTACTTTGCTTGTTTAACATTATACAGGTGATTGGTAAAAAACTGAATACCGTGTGTGTTCAGTACCTACTCAATTCTGTTACATTCGGTGTATAAAAAAATAGGTAAGTACTTAAATTTTGACCTAATCTATATATATATATATATATATATATATATATATATATATATATATATATATATATATATATATATATATATATATATATATATATATATATATATATATATATATATATATATATATATATATATATATATAATTCGTTCGTTCGTTCGTTAATTGCTGTTCGTTAGTCTCGCTAAAACTCGAGAACGGCTGAACCGATTTGACTAATTTTGGTTTTGAATTAATTGTTGAAGTTTAGGGAAAGTTTAAAAGGTGAGAAAATA
The DNA here is from genome assembly GCA_036924255.1 of Apodemia mormo. Classification (NCBI taxonomy): domain Eukaryota; kingdom Metazoa; phylum Arthropoda; class Insecta; order Lepidoptera; family Riodinidae; genus Apodemia; species Apodemia mormo. Next base: position 3,811,014 of record JAUPFN010000007.1, on the reverse strand, counting down.
AAGAAAAAAAATAAGAGTAGTTAAAAAGGCAGAACAACGTTTGCCGGGTCAGCTAGTTTTTTAATAATTTTTTTTATTACAGAGACCTGCACGGCGCATAGAAGTTCGTTGTATACAAATGTTGATTGATCGAGCTCGCGACTAACGAGTATTAGTACATAGTGCAGTGACCATACTTTTTGAATATCATTACACTAATTTCGTCGAGGTTTGCCGTGTAATTAAAGAAATATTCTCTTTTCATTATACGCACCATTAACATCTTAGGTGTCAATTGGCGATGGTTTACCTTTTACGTCACGAGACATCTGTTTACTTGCTATCTTATGATATAAAAAAAACCGGCCAAGTGCGAGTCGAACTCGCGCAAACACATAATTTTTGAAAATTTCAGCTTTATAGCTATCATGGTTTATGAGATATAGCCTAGTGATAGACAGACAGACGGACAAACAGACAGCGAAAGCTTAGTAATAGGGTTCCGTTTTACTTTTTAGGTACGGAACACCAAAAAAGGCACCATTAACATCTTTGGATTCTACACACGATGGTTTCTCTTTCTGTCAGGAAAATCATCTGATGATGAATTATGATGAGCAATCAAACATTTTATCGAAATTGTCTAAAATCTTACAACCAAACTTTTTTGATTATTACATACCTTGCTAATCTAATTACCATCTTTGGTGTCTATGGGCAATAATTGTCTATTTTCAAGAGGAGATTCATCTGCGTGTTTGCTTTCTTATGACATAATAACAAAAAATAATTACTTTTCATAAATATCGACATTATTATTTGTCTTAGGCTTAAATAGGCCAATCAATAGTCGACTACCGATAGTTTGCCAATTTGCGGTACTATTCAGAATATTTTAACAGCAATGTAATTTAACAAAGACCATAAAGTTAGATCAGTATATTTTTTATATTGCTTCCAACTTGGGTTACTGTTATTGTTTTATAAGAAAAAAGAAAATTATCATATCAGTATAAAATCATAATTTAATTTGTAAAAGTAAACAATACTTTTACCATTATTGTTACAACATATATATATACAGTATATATATAAATATATACAGTATATTGTACCAAAAATATATATGTTGCGAAGTGAAATTAAAGTAAAAGTGCATTGTTAATTGTGTGTAACAGTAATGGAAATAATTGATAGTCATCTAAAACGCGATGCAGCATCGATGCAGTCGCTAAACGCGCGATTCGGATGCCGCGACCGATCGCTGAGAGTCGCCAAAACGCGATGCAGCATCGATGCAGTCACTAAAACGCGCGTTTTGGATGCTAAAAGTAGCACGTGTGCCCTCTCTCTTATGGAATGAGATAACCATCGCCTATAAACACCTATTACGATACCTGGTCGTTACTACCCCTTTTCGTGAAACAATTGTGGTGTTCACTATTAGACACTTTTAGTTTAATTTCATTTCACAACATATGTATTTTTGGTATATTACTCGACCGGTTTCACTTTTTAAGCATCTTGAGGATGTTAATATACTTAACTGGTCTGTTAAGTATATTAACAACCTGAAGATACTTAAAAAGTGAAACCGATCGAGTAATATACCAAAAATATATATGTTGCGAAGTGAAATTAAAGTAAAAGTGCATTGTTAATTGTGTGTAACAGTAATGGAATTTCACCAAGTGCCGACGATGGAAAGTATAGAATATATTATGGTGTTTACTGCTATACAAATTGCGATGCTACCACAACGTCTTTGATTATTTTAGACAATGGTTATCTCTTTCAATTATTATAAGAAGAACAGTCTTTTTCTAATCTAAACCACGGTAATGTTATCTACCAGTATTTTGACTCGGCCTTGTCTTTGAAATAAATACCTACAGCCGGACACGCCGTGCTGTACGCAAAATGCAATGGGACTGCACGCCTTCAACATTTTAACTACAATTGCCTGTGTGTCATATCGGCCGTTCGTCACTGCGGCACAACCGTCAGTCTGATGTGTTTCGAGTGCATGCCGAACTCCGAGCGCGTAGGTATAACTCGCGTTCCACCCGTTTGTATGAAGAGAGAATACTGGTAGATAACATTACCGTGTCTATAGTGTCGGTCTTTTACTTCATAATAACTAGGCTTTTTCAAGTGAATTGTGTTATTTTTACGACATTAATACTTAAACAACATTTATTTTTAAGTTCTGCCTGTCTATCATTTTTTTATATCATAATATAGCAAACAAGCAGATGGGTCTTCTGATAAAAAGAGTTAACCGTCACATATAGATACCAAAGATGTTAATGGTGCATTACTGTCTTATGGCGAGGTCTAATGCCACATGCATAAGTTTTCCGGCTACCTTACCGTCCAAAACCGAAAGACGACAGTGACAAGCACTGACTGACTATTGCAGCAGGAATAGTTAAGCTGGTGGTACCAGACTCAGGCGAGTCAATGCAGAAATCTACCACCTAGTAAATTTAGTCATACAGCGTCATTCTGTTTGAACGGGTTATTCTCTGGAACAGCTGGACCGATTTTTATACAACGTACATTAAAATTACGGGAGTTTATATGGCACGATATAGGCTACATTTTATTTCTGAAATACTCAAGGTATCGCCATAAAAAGCAAAAAATAACCCCTCAATAACGGATGATCTGCTGGCGATTGTACCAACAAAATACACTAGAATAGCGGTGCCATTATAAACACACATACATACATACATCTCAATATTCATGTCATAGATGGCTTATTATTTACCGATAAAAGCTGTTGTCTCTTTCTTAAAAAAAAAACAGGAGGAACTGGAACACGGGAGGTAGGATCAAATAGCTGATACACTCGTAATCTATATATATATATATATATATATATATATATATATATAAATCAATGCCACTTTTCGTTGTAATTTTATAACTCAAGAACAGGATCACCTGTCCAAAGCAAATATTTAGCCTTTGTTTGGACTATTTAGTAGATGGTTTATGTGAAGTTTGCACAAAACCGGTAGAGCGATTATTCATTTATCACATTTTTAACAAATGATTCAATAAATGGCGATACGTAGCGAAGCACGTGACGGGCCGCTAGTTAATAATGTTATGGACTAGCTGTTCCCCTCGACTTTGAATACGTAATACACACATTACTTACTTTAACTCAATCGGGTAAAAACAGCTCATGTAACTCAGTGATAATGTAGTTTTATATCCCACGTCCACTTCTTTATACAAACACACGTTTCCTTGCTATTTCATTTCATTAAAAGTTATCCCGTGGCGAAACAAAGTGCCTTACATGTGTTGTTTTTACACAGAAACATTCCTTATTTGAGAATAACGTGGTTTATTTTTTTTTATATCATAAGATAGCAAACAAGCAGATGGATCTCCTGATGGTAAGAGTCAACCATCGCCTAAAGACACCAAATATGTTAATGGTGCGTAACGCACCATCGTACCTTGTGGCGAGGTCTAATGCCACATGCATAAGTTTACCGGCTACCTTACCCTCCAAACTGGAATACGACAGTGACAAGCACTGACGCTATTGCGGCAGGAACAGGTAAGAGAGGTACCAGACCCGGGCGAGACAATGCAGAACTCTACCACCTAATAGTCACGATGGTAGTGACTTGCAGAACCAATCGGTTGCCTTTTACGACCTGCCTGGTAGAACGGCAGTTGGTCTATTCTTCAAAGGAGCCCGGAATCAACACGGGGAAAAATTAACACAACAGCAATAAAAGTATCATTACGCTAGTTTTACCTTGAGAAGGTAGAGTAAATCGAACGTCTTTATACTTTCCGGCTCACCACGATTCACCAGTTTATCGGTTGGTTAGATGAGTGGTGATACGCTGCATTTTAACTACCAGATAAGAGAAGACCAGATGCTTTTCAAGACAATTTCTTAGTTTGTCAGTGTAGCTTGCATTTACACCCAGAAATACAGAGATATACTACTTACCAATGAAATAAAATCACTTCAAGGGTAATTTTTGACCGCCCCATTGGTCGAGTGGTTAGCGACCCTGACTACGCAATCGACGGGGCTCGGGTTCGATCCCCGACGGGGACAAGCATTTGTGTGATGAGCATAAATGTTTGTATTTCTGGGTTCTGGTGTTTATTAAATATATTCTAGTATTTATATATGTATTTCTATGTATTAATATCGTTGACTAACACCCATAACACAAGCAAATAATTTGCTTACTTTGGGGTTAAGATCAGTAAGTGTAATTTGTCCCGTGAATATTTATTTATTGAAGTGAAAACTTCTTTAGGCGCGTTGAGCGTTTTGGTAGAGGGTAAAATCCTCGGTTCGCGTCACCGACATGCTAATGATAATAGTATATCTATAGCTATGTTTTGCATATAGTTTTAATTACTCTCAACTTAATAGTTCCGTTTTCACTTCTATCGGCAGTCCCACGACTGCTACTGTTTTTTTATTATTATTATTATTATTATTATTCACATATTCTCAACACTTGTTGGTACTTTTGATGACTCAAGTACGGGTTTACACCAAGTAACTTGATTCATTGTTGTCAATTGTTAGTATTTGTGCGGTTGAAGTGAAAAACCGTCTCACAATGGAGCAGGTATCTATGATTACTGATTTTTGTAAGGGAATGTATAAGTCATTACGTAGGTCTAGTTCTTTTATTGAATCGTGGAGTGATTTGGGGATTATTCCAGTCGTTGAGATAATCACTGGTATTATTTTGATGATATTCTGATGCCACATATCCCGTATCTCATCGGCTAGCTGTATGTACTTCTGAATTTTTTCCGAATATTTTTTTCTTATATTATCAGTGTTTGGTATAGAAATATCTATTAAGAAAGTTTTTTTTTGTTCCTTTATTGTTAGTGTTATGTCTGGTCGATTGTTATTTGTAGTTTTATCTGTTATAATTTCTCTGTCCCAATATAATTTTGCATACTTGTTTTCTAAAATGCTCTTAGGATTATACTTATAAGTTGGTTCTATTATGTCCACTAATTGAAATTTTTTGGCTAGTTGTTGATGTATTTGTTTAGCAACATTATTGTGACGGTCTAAATAGTATTTATTGGCAAGGAAACTACATCCTCCTGTTATATGGTCTATTGTTTCTTGATATAAATTACATAATCTTTATTTTATTATTATTATTATTATTATTATTATTATTATTATTATTATTATTATTATTATTATTATTAAGCCTTGTTATCTCATTCGGTACGATAAAACAGTACAAGTTACGATAAACAGTACAATAAAACAGTTTATTTCTTTTTTTTTCACGACATAACATATCTTCAAATGTATGATATTTTGACAGTGATTGTGAGTGGTGTTGCTCATATGCGCGGCGACACGTTTCTTCTCAATGGCGTGTCTATTAGTATTCATGTGGTCTGTGGTTATTGAGCATTTCTACCGATAACCTAGGCCGATAGCTTTACGTGCTCGTCCGAGGAATGGGAGTGGTGACACACCATCCGCCAGACTCGGAGCTGCTACTGGGATTTTAATTTTTTGAAAAAAAACCTCGAAAAAACCTCAATAATAACAAAAACAGCAATAAAAGATTTTAATAAATAAATATTGCCTTCACTTTATACAAGTTGACTTTACGTATTATTTGACCGCCCCATTAGTCGAGTGATTAGCGAACCTAACTACGCATTAATGAGGCCTGGGTTCAATTCCCGACAGGTACAAACATTTATGTGATGAACATAGACGTTTGTATTTCTGGGTTTGGGTGTTTATGCGATACGATATTTTGGCGATTTCGTCTACGTGGAAAAAACACTAAAATAAAAACCCGCATAGTTCCTGTTTCCGAAAGATTTCCGGGATAAAAAATATCCTATATCCTTTGTAGGGTCTTAAACTATATTTGTACTAAATTTCATCCAAATCGGTTTAGTTGTTTAGGCGTGAAGAAGAAACAGACAGACAGAGATACGTTCGCATTTATAATATAATCTATGTATACATATAATAAAATCGTAGGAAAGTCAAAATTGTACATTGAATATTTTTTTAAAAGAATACTTGGGGCGTGATCTACAATCGATATCGAAGCCAAAAATATAGTTTTTAGAATTTTTATCTGTTTGTCTGTTTATCTGTTTGTCTGTTTGTCTGTTTGTCTGTTTGTCTGTTTATCTGTTTATCTGTTTATCTGTTTATCTGTCTGTCTGTCTGTCTGTCTGTCTGTCTGTCTGTCTGTCTGTCTGAGCAGTGCGGAGTAAATGAAGTCCGCGCAACGAAGTCGCAGGCAACAGCTAGTTTGGTTAATAAAGTAGCGGGAATTCGATCGAATTGATGATTCCGCCGCTTGCGGTCGCATTCCCGGTATCTATCTCGCTCTAGCAAATGGCAATTCTGAGCGACAAAAAAGGATGGCGTGACATAAAAATGATTCCTTGCTGCTAATATAGTAGCTCAATCGTAAATCCCAACAATACATGTCTAGCAGTGAATATCCACTATATCTTCGGTCATTTGGTAGATTTGCCGTTAAGGTTTTCGGGAGTTTTGAAAATTGGTATTTATACTGATTTTGATATGTTCTTTCCGAATATCAACTTTACCAACTTATATAATTACCACTTGCGCCGCCATATCAGAAAAATGGCACCGTGTTGGTTCCGGGCTCCTTTGAAGAATAGACCAACTGCCGTTCTGCCAGGCAAGTCGTAAAAGGCGACCGATTGGCTATGCGAGTCACTACCATCATGGCTACTAGGTGGTAGAGTTTTGCATTGTCTCGCCCGGGTCTGGTACCATCGCCTTACCTATTCCTGCCGCAATAGCGTCAGTGTTTGTCGCTGTCGTGTTCCGGTTTGGAGGGTAAGGTAGCCGGTAACTTATGCATGTGGCATTAGACCTCGCCACAAGATAGCAACGCACCATTAACACCTTTGGTGTGTATAGGCAATGGTTGACTCTTTCCATCAGGAGACCCATCTGCTTGTTTGCTATCTTATGATATATAAAAAAACCTAATGGCAGCTCGAGTCTATATCATTTTACTCCCAAAAATCTTTCCCGGTAACCCCTTATTTTCAAACCAAATTACGGCACTACTAGTTAAATCACGTTAAGAGAAGTCTCATACATAATTAAATCTGTGCCAGCATACCGGCCACTGGCTACTCTTAGCGTGAAATTGTAATATATAGAGCCCTTTGAAGTCCGAATAATGCAGCGGAAGTGTTCAGTCACTAATGGTAGAGTGCGACTAATCGAACGCAACATGTCGTACGTAGAGTATATTTACTGTTAAAATAATAACTATACTTTGATACTTAAGTATTGTAGTTTTAATAAAATAAATAAAAAATTGCTTCGTGATGAAGACATTAGACAATTCGGCTCAAGCTATGAGGTCTCTAGTTCGATTTCCGGGATAGAAAAAGTGTTATAGTAAAAATATTCTATCTAATAATAAAGCAGTTTCAATCAATTGCTGTTCATTAGTCTTGCTAAAATTCGAGAACGGCTGAACCGATTTTGCTAATTTTGGTTTTAAATTGATTGTTGAAGTCCAGGGAAGGTTTAAAAGGTGAGAAAATATAGAAAAAAAATAAGAGTAGTTAAAAAGGCAGAACAACGTTTGCCGGGTTAGCTAGTAATTAAATAAAATCGGGTCGATAGAAAATAATTGCGAAGATTGGTCTTGAAACCATAATTAAACGGTCCTATATCTTTATTTTTTTAGATGTATGGGTCTGCAATTAAAAATATTTAAGCGCGCGCTTGCATTATTTCCAACTATTCCGAGATATCGTGTCCATGAGAGGCGTATCTGTGTGCGTTGCTCGAACGCCCTTTGTATGTAAATTGACTTCTGTACCTATCTATTAGTTTTGTGCTATCGCGTTCCTCTTTGAAAGGTAAAGTAGCTGGTGTTTGGTAAACTCATACATACATGTGGCATTCATATAACAATGTTGGTCTTTTCAATATTTATAGGCGAGATTTATAGGCAAGATAACCATCTGCTTGATTTTTTATAGTATAAGATAGCAAACAAGCAGATGGGTCTCCTGATGGAAAGAGTCAACCATCGCCTATAGACACCAAAGGTGTTAATGGTGCGTTGTTATCTTTTGGTGAGGTCTTATGCCACATGCATAAGTTTATAGGCTACCTTACCCTCCAAACCGGAACACGAAAGCGACAAGCACTGACGCTATTGCATCGGGAATAGGTGAGGCGGTGGTACCAGACCCGGGCGAGACAATGCAGAACTCTACCAGTAGCCACGATGTTAGTGACTGGTACAGCCAATCGGTCGCCTTTTACGACCTGCCTGGCAGAACGGCAGTTGGCCTATTCTTCAAAGGAGTCCGGGACCAACACGGGGGAAAAGATATAATGTATGTGACTATACCACATTGCTAAAGTTTAGTATTTTTTACGTTTCCAGATGTATACTCTTCAATATACCAACGTATTCTTTAAGCATTCCCCAAGTTCCAATCACCACTACTTGTAAGACCACTCCTATAATTATTCAGAGTTACTTGTAAAGGTCCCGCCAAATTTAAAAATTAGGAACTAGATATTGAATTGAAAGTGGGTTTTAATTATTTAAAAGATAATATAAAAATATTCTTTTAAAATATCCCACTGAATCCATGAATTCGATGCACCAATTCTAGTGAATGAACTTTGTAATGCTGACAGTGTGTTATTTTACATTTACCTATAATAACCATAGTAACTACTAGATAATCAGTCGCCCTAAATATATTTTTCCAGATCACTTTTAATTTGGTTGAAGGCACTAAAATATTTTAATTCGAATTTTGCGTAATTGAAATTATATCCATGCGGTTTGTTTTTTTGTTTCGGCTAAAAATGAAATTTTGATTTTTGTAATTTTTTTTCTTTTTTACATAAATAACACTGGCACACAAAAAAAAGTTGTCTGTTCACCGGGTGGCACCTATCTACGGGCATGTTTTTTAACCCGCTGAACACGAATTTCAAATCAGTTTAGGCCGTCCGGGCTTCAATTTGCAAAAAACCCCAAAAAATAGGAATTTTAGGAAATAATAACAGTGAAAATTACAGGACAATAGTCGAAGAATTAGTGACAAATTACAAAAACTTAGGATTCTTGTTAATAAAAAATACAAGAAATTTATTGAATTGTGTTTAAAAGATTTTTTTCTATTTTTCCAGCAGCAGTTTTCTGCTATTTAATCGGTTTTTGCAATTTTATGAATGTTTGAGGGGACTATGGGCCAAATTTATCCACAAAATTTTTTATACCATGATAATCCCAATTTTCTTCGATTTTTGTTATTTTTGATGATTTTTTACAATTTTTATTTAGATTAGAGATATTAGATTTAAAACGGTTTATGATTAAAATACGATCGAAATTAGTATTTAACAGATCAAAATACATGAAAATTATGCTTGCATTAGATTTCAAAATTTTTTTTCTTGCCAAAACATTGAATTTTCGCTATTTTTTGGGGGTTCTTTGCAATTTACTCGAAATTGAAGGCCGGACGGCCTAAACTGACTTAAAATTCGTGTTCAGCGGGTCGAAAAACATGCCCGTAGATAGGTGGCGCCCGGTGCACAGACAACTTTTTTTTTGTGTGCCGGTGAATCGATTCTGAACTGCCTCTGAAAATTTGGCCGGACTTTTAAAAGTAACCCGGAATAAGTATGTGCTGATCCCATTTTAGACTAAGTTTAAGGGCGCGTATTCATTTTGTGACGAAAACCTCACGTTTTCAGTTTTTTCCTGAACAATATCGTAATAATCTGAGCAGATTATTTGAAAGATATTACAGTTTTTGCAAGAATAAATATTGATTATTCGATTTATCGCAGGTCCACAATTCGATCGGCAGAAGATTGCGCGCGAGGATTTATAGTGTTTTTAAAATAATTCTAAATAAATGAGTTCATATAACGGACTTAAAAAAAAACAATATATTAAACATGATCTTATTTCACATATAATAAATATTTTAGGTTTCTGTTGAAATACTTACTGGTAATAAAAATGTTAAAGTGAGTTAAAGAAGAAATTATGGTATTTAATTTGCGAATTTCCGCGAAATGTTATATGGAACAGAAATGAAAGGTAGTGTAAGGAATAGGGCAAACTTATCCAAAGTCTGAAATTACAGAAGATCACAGCGGCACAATAGTCCACCCACTTCCACGACACCTTCTTCCACGACACAAGTTATGCACTCAACGCACGTATCACTTCGCAACCGAAGCATCTTCAGGAGAGTCGAATAGCACTTCACTCTATGAACGGCTACACAATTAAATACCATAATTTCTCCTTTAAATTATGGATTTCCGCAAAGTAACGCCTGAATCTATTAAATATCTTAAAGTGAGTTGATTTTGTAATATTTTAATACAATTTTTATATATCTAACTACAACATTTTCGTCGTTTTAGCTCTGTGTTGCACTTTAGAACCATATATTCTGTTGGAAAAATGGATAAAATTAAATATTTTAGCACATTACAGTGGTCGTATTCGTTTTGAAATATAACTCTGGCGTCTATTTTTGTAAAACACTATGCAGGGATTGGCTTCGTTTTAAAAAACAGTTATCAAAAATTATATTCTTTCTCTATAGTCCACTAAATCAAGACTTAATCTTGCAAAAACTGCAATGTCCTTTGAATAATTTACTCACATTATTACGATATTGCTGTTGAAAAAACTTGAAAACATGAAGTTTTCGTTGCAAATCGAATACGCGCTCTCAAACACTTTTTCTATATCAATACACAATATTCTATAATCACAGGATAACAAGCAAGCAGATATCTCTGATGGAAAGGAAAGCTATCGCCTATAGACACCAATGTCAGTAATGGTTTGTCGGTTACCTTACCCTCCAAACCAGAACACGACAGTGACGAGAATTGATGCTATTGCAGCAGGAATATGTAAGGCGGTAGTACCGTACACGGTCAAGATATTACAGAACTCTACCACCTTGTAGTCACGACGTTAATAACTAGTATATATCCAATATTTTACGAACTGCCTGGCAAAATAGGAGCTTTTTAATTAGCGATACGGAGAAAAAACTGTTTTTACAGGCTGTGTTTGAACCAGTGATCAAATTGCTTTAATGCCTGGTTCTTGCAATGAATGAAACCAAAACAAGATGGTCGCTAATTAAATCCTATTCGTGTCAAAATATTTCTTTATTTAAAACACTCTGAATTGCCAAATTCTCTTATCCTTACATTGTCAAAATCTTCTTGTGTCGTCAAAACTTATTAAGCATATCACGTAGAATCTCATACCGTTGATAGCTTCAACTTAAGTGAGTGGATTTAGTCTGCGGTTAAATGGCTTATAAGATATTATAATATAATTCATTTCAGTGCGCAGTATTTTCACCGTAAAATATTTTAATATCCACATAATACATTTTATGTTGTCTTTGACTCCGTTGTAAGAAATTATGTTCGATGTCGTCTCTTTGTCTGGAATTAAAACCTTATAAGTTCTTTCAACCGCATCGGTCATCGAGTAATTAGCGACCATGACGTGAGTGTGCATTCAATGAGGCTTGGTTTCTATTCACCAGCGGGACAAGCATTTGTGTGATAAGGATGTATTATATTTGTGAGTTTAAGTGCCTATCCTCCGTGTTGGTCGGGGCTGTTCCTAAGACCAACTGCTTTTCTACCAGGCAGATCGTAAAAGGCGATTGATTAGCTATACGTTTCATTACCATCGTGACTTAGGTGGTAGAATTCGGCAACGTCTCGCCCGGGTATTTGGTACTACCGCCTTATCTATTCGTGCCGCAATAGCATCAGTGTTTGTCTTGTCGTGTTTCTGTTTGGTGGAGAGGTGGCCGATTGATTTATACATGTGGCATTGGCATTCCACCGTACGAATAGCAACACACTATTAACATTATAGTTGTCTACAGGATCGCCTAAAGACAACCATAGGGTTTTTTCTTACCATCAACAGAGCTATCTGCTTGTTTGCTATCTTATGATATTAAAAATATATATTAAACTAGCTGTGCCCGCGACTTCGTTCGCGTGGAAAAAATTCTAAAATATCCTATGTCCTTCTCCTGGCTCTAAACTACCTCCCTGCCAATTTTCAGCTAAATCGGTTCAGGCGTTCTTGAGTTATAAGTGGAGTAACTAACACTACTTTCTTATATATATATAGATATACTTTAGCATCTAGACGTCATCGACATAGAATGAAAAATAATAATTTTCCCCGTGTTGGTCCCGGGCTTTTTTGATGAATAGGCCAACTGATGTTCTGCCAGGTAGGTCATAAAAGGCGGCCGATTGGCTATGCGAGTCACTACCATCTTGTCTACTAGGTTGTAAAATTCTGCATTGTTTCGCTCGGGTCTGATAGCACCACCATACATAGTCCTGCTGTAATAGCGTCGGTGCTTCTCACTGTCGTGTTCCAGTTTGGAGGGTAAATTAGCCAGTAAACTTGTGCTTGTGGCATTAGACCTTGCCACAAGATAGCAACGCACCATTAACATCTTTGGTGTCTATAGGCGATAATTGACTCTTTCAGGAAATCCATCTGCTTGTTTTTTTATCTTATGATATAAAAAAATACTAAAATCCGAGCCACACTGTTGAAAACTAGCCCTCCACATGGGTTCCCACCGGCGCGCGGCGGTTTACAACAGTGTAAACACTTCTTTGCAACAAAAATTCATCTGAACTCCACAAGCCTCCCACCAAGGTTACCCGTGGTGGAAGCTTGTTTCCAACAGTGTGGCTCGGCTATAATATTGGGCGGAAAATATGAAGCTGCTCATATGAGCAATTGCTTGTAAATATCAAACGCGTATCTACGTATAAACGTATATCTACAAATACGCGTACTATATCGTAAAAAATAGAAATATGCCATTTTGTGCTATTTTATATTGTCGAATAAGGAGCCAAGGCTAAAATAATACCTTTGGAGTGATTTTATTTCCTCGGCAAGTAAGATAACACAGTATTTCTAAATGTAAACACAACTAAGAAATCGCCTAGAAAGGGGTATCCAGGTTAATCCGTGATTGTCATAGATATTAAAAACACAAGATGCACAGTCCTGAACAAAACTGATACTCAAAACTGTGGCTAATTTTACAGCAGTTATTGAGTATCTTCACGCCCGTATCCCCGAAAGAGGCAGAGGTACAACATGTACACCCACGATTAGCCGAAGATACTTGGTCCCACAATAGGTGGCAAGCCTATCGCCAACCGGGCACTTTCCAATCCCGGGCAATGTTGTTTTTATCAGAAAACTGAAAAAACACATTTCTGAATTGCCCGACCCAGGAATCGAACCCGGGACCTCTGTGGTTAACTCCGACACCGGACCACTACACCACAGGGGCGATTAGTAGTTATTGATGTGGCAAAACATATGTTTTTGGCATATCCAACCTTAAGCGCAAGATTTATAGATGTTCTTACTATGTTCTTACAAATGTGGATAATTGTTACAAATTGTTCTTACAAATGTTAAATGTGGATAACTTAAATCAATATTTTTCAAAACCTTCCGTTGACTTTAATATTAATGCAAAATTGCAAACTTTGCAACATCTTGCTTCCCTTCCCATACCCGACTACACTCCTTTCACATTTAGTGAGTTTACTGAATCTGACGTTACAAAAAACATTCTGTTTATATCATCGAACGCCGTCGGTTGTGATGAGATTGGACGCAATATGATCATTCCCATACTGGATATTGTTTCTCCTATCCTCACACATATTTTCAACCAGTCCATCGCAACGAGAGTGTTTCCTAAAATCTGGAAAGATGCTAAAATTGTTCCTTTACCTAAAAAGACGACTCCTATTGCTCTATCGGACTATCGTCCTATTTCAATTTTACCTTTCCTATCCAAAGTGTTAGAACGCTTAGTCAAACAACAGCTCTCCTACTTCTTAAGTGCTAACAACATTTTAAATGATTTCCAATCTGGTTTTCGTGCTGGTCATAGCACCACAACAGCCTTAATAAAGATCACGGACGATGTTCGTTTTGGTATGGACAGTAAAAAACTAACGGTATTGACAATGCTGGACTTTAGCAATGCTTTTAATACTGTAGATCATGACGTGCTGTTGGGTCTCCTGAAGTCTATTAATATATCATCAATCGCTTTGGACTGGCTTAGTAGTTACCTTCGGGGGCGTCGACAGTACGTTCAAACAGCAGCGTTTGCGTCGGCTTGGTCAGATTTATTGGTTGGTGTACCGCAAGGTGGTGTTTTGTCACCACTTTTGTTTGCCATTTTTATTAATTTTATAACTGTCATACTGTCCACTTCGTACCATCTTTATGCTGATGATTTACAAATCTATTCACAAGCCACGCTATCTGAACTGCCAAATGCGATCCATTTAATAAATAATAACCTAGCCAATATTGACGTATGGTGCAAATCATTTGGCCTCAAACTAAATCCAATTAAAACTCAGGCTATTATAATTGGCAGCCCGGGGCTAGTAAAGAAAATTGACTGGAATAATTTACCAGCAGTTAAACTTAGTGGTGTCACTATTCCTTATAGTGATTATGTTAAAAATCTGGGTGTTTATATAGATAATACTCTTTCTTGGACCAAGCAGATTCAAGAGATTAGTAAAAAATTTTTTTGTAGTTGGAGTTCTCTAAAGCGTCTCAGGTATTTCCTTCCGATTCCTATCAAGATTATGCTGGCTGATTCGTTACTTCTGTCTATTTTAGATTACGCGGACGCTAGTTTTGTAAATCTCTCCTTAGAACAGATTAATAAACTTGAGCGACTCCAAAATCTATGTATACGATTCATATTATGTCTGCGCAAATATGATCACATTTCCGAATTTCGCATCATGCTCAAATGGTTACCAATTCATCTTCGTCGGAATACACATATTCTCTCACAGCTTTACTGCATTCTTTATGATCCAAATTCTCCTGTATATTTGAAGGAAAGATTCACTTTCCGTATCAACCAAGGCAAATATCTGAGATCGGCTAACAATCGTTCTCTTTTAATGCCAATTCAAAATACTAATTATTACAGCCGTTCATTCACTTCTCAAGCTGTGACACTCTGGAATTCTCTTCCTGAGGATATTAGGAAAGCGCCGAGTCTAAACATTTTCAAGAATATGATTAAACGTCACTTTCTATACACCTAATTGTAATTTATCCATTTTATGTAATGTAAGTAGTTTACGTATTACCAGTAATCTGTTTGCTTATTTTTATTTTTTTGTTAGTTTATATTATTGGAATGTTGTCTTAGAAGCAAAAACTATAAATGTACTCGTGGTTAGCACCACTTTTAGAATATATTATTATCCTATCCTTAAGGTTGTCTGGAAGAGATCGCTGTTTTAGTGATAAGACCGCCTTTGTGTATCTAATATATGTAGAAATAGTCATGTGTGTTGTATATTTTGTCATTTACTTTTGGTGCACAATAAAGAGTTATTGTATTGTATTGTATTGTATTGTTCTTACAATGTACAAAAAGTAATAAGTTGGTCGCAGTTCTATTTGATTACTATTATTTTTTGGGGACTGTTTTAAGACGCTGATTGGGTTTTTTACATTAATGATTGTGTATTTCTATATATTAGAATCATTGATCCTTATCATAAGAAAATAATGTGATTACTTTGAAGTTAAATCAATTCATGTAATTTATTCAGCTGACTTACATAATACACCTGCCGACAAGCGTACGGCGACGTGGAAGACCCCCGTCACCTGGCTGACTATAGTCGAGAGGGACTTTAAAGAAAGCGAAATTGATACCGCTGCTGCTCAGAACAGAGGAATATGGACGAAGCAGACAAGGAGAGCCGACCCCAGATAATGGGAAAAGAGTTAGAACATGATGATGATGAATTTACATAATAGACATTTATATTTTTTTATATTATTTGATGAAAACATGCAGATGGCTCTCCTGATGGAAAGAGAAAAGGGTGTTGTAAATAATGCATCACTATTCCGTTTTAGCAAGCCGCACTATATTAATATCTTCATTTATATTAGGACGAAACGTAACTAGTTACACTTAGGAAGATAATATAATCCATACTAATATTATAAATGCGAAAGTAACTCTGTCTGTCTGTCTGTCTGTCTGGCTGTCTGTTACGCTTTCACGGCTAAACCGCTGGACCGATTTGGATAAAATTTGGTACAAATATAGTTTGAGACCCAAAAAAGAACATAGGGTAGTTCTTATCCCAGAAATCCCACGGAAACGGGAACTATGCGGGTATTTATTTTAGAATTTTTTTCACGCGAACAAAGTAGCGGGCACAGCTAGTGGTACATAAAACTATGTCAATCAGTAGATGCCATGTCTTGGTCTGTTTAATTTACTGTTATGCCTAAATCGTATCACAGATAGTTATGCCTAAATCGTCACGCTTTGTTACATGCCCCGACTAACGGGGCAAATTTAACCCCGAAATTGGCAGTTGTTGGGATTGCCGACAAAACTGGAAAGCAATACTTTGGAAACAGTATCGTGTTGCTACTGTAATGGGCTTACGTAGATTCTATTCACCTAATTTATTCAAATCAATCTTTACAGGCACTTTTGACCGGATCTGAATAATTTTTAATCAAATAAACCTTCACTGTATTGGAAACGCGGTAACACACTGAGAAAATCCGATGAAAGAATCCCGGCAAACTTTTCTCTGATTTATAAGGTGAATTCGCGATTGTATAGTTTTAACATTAGAATTTTGGATCCCTACATGCGGGCGTTATATCTCGGTAACCCATTAGACGACTTGCCTCATGTTCGAGCTTCGAACGACACGCATTGTGAGGAGGTTTCCTTCTCTGTCACCTGACCACTGGCGGCTAAAATGCAAGGTTCGCGCTGGCGAAAAATCATTTTTGTATATTTATTTTGCTAATATTATAATTTTTAACTTAAAGGAGAAAAGCTAATAAGATTTTTACGTCAATAGGTATATTAGCGTGAAAGTTATTTCAAAAATATTCAGTAGGTTTACTAAGAATAACGTAATTGTAAGGTTTGAAAAGCTATAATTTTTGAAAACTAGATTCGATTTTGATTTTTGTAACAGCCTTCGGCGTAGTTTTTTAGTACCAAAATATCGTAGAATACCAAAAAATTTCGAAGTTATGTCGAAAAGAAAAACACTTTCTTCAAAATTTTTGTCAACGATTACTCCAAAACGGATAAACCGATTTTGATGAAATTTATGCATTATATGTAACTTTTTGTTATTTAGAGTTATATAAAAAAATAGTGTTTCATCAAAATTTGTTTTGGGGTTTTTCAAAATTTCTCGAAATCTCCTGGGCCGACTTGGTTCAAATTTTCAGAAAGTCTAAGTTGAGCAGAATCCAATCGAATGCCATAAACAGCGTTTCGATCCAGTCCAGCTATTCAAAAGTTATGAGATGTTTACATACACACATACATACAGACATACTGACGTCATCGTGAAAATAGTCTGAAAAGTTTCCTAGGACCTCAAAACGTGGACATCTGGTGAAAACTCGATTTTCCAAAATCGGGGCAAAATCAATATACGGTGTTTGAGGCAGTTTTCGAAGAGAACAGCTGATTACATTTTTAAATTAATCGATATATTAGTTTTAAAGTTATTTTAAAAAACTGAAGTAAGCTTTTTGAAAACACCAAAATTTGGATATTTGAAAAGCTGAAACTTGTGAACACTTGATTCAATTTCTATATTTTTTAAACAGCACTGCATTTGACGCAGTTTTTTATGTGATAAAATGTTATGGAAGATCACAAAACGACTATTATAAAAGTACCATCACGCCGGTCGATTCCCCTGCGTGTTAGGCAGAGCGAACGAATGTCTTATGACTTATGGTTCACCACTTTGGAATCAAATGGATTTGGATTAATTACGATACCAATTTCAATTTAAACAATCACATTTAAATTACGCTAATGTTTAATTGAGTAATTTAATATTTGCCTACTCGTGAACTGCGGTAACACTTCTGTAACGCACACAAACCCACATCAGTTGGCTTACGCAGCGTCAATAACTCCTCACACGTCAAGCCGTGAGGATAGTACACTGCCTAAAACGAGAATGAATATTTACGGCCAAATTTAATTGCTATCGCCTCTGCATTTTTCTTATCCAGATATAATATGTAATTTTGATGATACAGTTGTAATTGTACGCCGCATAAGAGGAAAATACCTCTTTTATCTTCCCGCTACGTATGTAGATATAGTCTACTCCACAGGTTGAAAATGGTCTAAAATAGAGATGTTGCTCTTAAAATTATGTGTAATAGCTCATTGGATCCGGAATGACGCTTAGAGAAATTTGCTAAAGGCGTGTATTAGCACATAAAAATTGCAAAAGTTATAAACAATTAAAAATGAAAAAAAAATGGTATTTCGTTTTTTGCGAATATTTCGTAAACTATTAATATTTAAGAAATTAAAAAAAAAGATTCGCAAAGAAGAGGAAATTTTCAAGTAAAAACTTTCAGATCTTGGAACTCTATCTCCATTATTTATAATTTTATATTAACGCTGAAAATGGGTCTCCGACATTTTTTGGTTGCGCACACGTCCTCAAAAGCGAGTACGACATATAAATTAATTTATTTAAGGTATTGAATATTCTTTTTTAAATTTGAAAAAATCATGATGTATTCTGAACACTATAAATAATTTATTTCCGTTAGAAATTTTACTTAAAATTTATTTTTCAAGTAGTTAAACGATTGTTAACTAATAAAATTTTCTCATACTTCCGCCTTAATTATAAATGAAAAAAATGTTTAAATAATTATCATAAAAATTTTTCGCTTCGTGAAGCCTTTGTATAACACACACACACACACACTCACACACTCACACACACACACACACACTCACACACACACACACTCACACACACACACACTCACACACACACACACTCACACACACACATATACTTAACAATATCACGCTATAAAAGTTAAAAAAATATTCATACATTGCGTATAATAATTATTGTACTTTAACAACATTACGTGGATTTTTCAGTTTTTGTTCAAGTACAATAATTATTCGATACAATTTTTCAACCAATTGTATTGTAATTTTCTCTGTAAGTGATGTAAATGTAAATCTTTAGAGAAAATAAATATCTCAAACCGTAAATATGTGTGGGGACTCGCGAGCGGTACCATTTTGTAACGACTTTTCTTTTTGCGATAAAAAGTGTCACAGAATTAACGCAGTTTTATTTCTTGGAATTGGATATATATTAACGCTTACTTCAGTATCCACATTGAAGTGAATTTAATCTTAATATATATAAAGCACGTGTCACAAACTGATTTCAATGAAATTTTGTGGATATCAACAGTGTGGTCCTTACTTAAAAGATAGGACAGTTTTTCCTTAATTACCTTGAGAGATATCTTGAGATGAGATTGAGAATAATCTTGAGAGAGACCCCCCCCCCCCCGGCCCGTCTCTCTCAAGAACCCCACCAAAATTTTTCAAATACAAGTAATTTGTACGGCAAAACAACGTTTGCTGGGTCAGCTAGTGTTTACTATAATAATATATAGTAGTTATCCAATAATAATCATAATCATAATCATATATTGTATTAAAGGTGGTACTTCAGTATTTACAAAATTTACTTGTTTACATAATTATTTGACCTTATATTTTGCAATAGGTATGAAATTAATAAATAAATCCTTATAAAATCTACCTAAATGCTAAATTTAAATAATATTTTTCTATATATTTAATTTAAATAACTATGTAATTCAAAGAACAGCGGCAAGCTCTTATACATTAAAATAGTTGACTAGCGTCTTAAAATGAGAAATACATAATAAAATAGCATCAATTTCCGTGCATTGATTAACGAGGTTTTTCTTTCGTAATATCCTGAATTTAAAGAATTTTGTTATTAAATGTCTTAGAGGTTGCCTTATGTGACGGTAGTAAGCAATATATAACAACTTCAGTACTTAGTTTCAAATAGAAAAAGCCGTGATTAATATTGACAAATATATTGCAGTTTACGAATAAAATTTAGGTGAATTTTAGCAGCGCAAAGTTAACGATTTTTTACGATTTACACACAGCTTTAAACGATGCTACGCCGCACTGCGCCGCGACGCACCGCGTGTAGTCCACAATGTACTTTATAATATATTAACTGTTACCTGCGACTTCGTCCGCGCGGACTTCGTTTACTCCGCACGGCTCCTCCCCCGTAGGTGAAAGCGTGATAATATGTAGCCTATATGTTGACCCGACCTTCAAGTAATATTCATACGAAATTTGAAGTAAATCCATGCAGTACTTTTTGAGTTTACCCCGGACATACATACAGACAAACAGACAAAAATTCTGCAAACTATATTTTTGGCTTCGACATCGATTTTAGATCACGCCCCAAGTATTCTTTTAAAATAATATTCAATGTACAGTTTTGACTTTCCTACGATTTTATTATATGTGTAGATTACATATATGTGAATTATCGTCATACTTTTTTTATATTATAAGATAGCAAACAAGCAGGAGATGGGTTTCCTGATGGTAAGAGTCAACCATCGCCTATAGACACCAAACATGTTAATGGTGCGTTGCTATCTTGCGGCGAGGTCTAATGCCACATGCATAAGTTTACCGACTACCTTACCCTCCAAACCGGAACACGACAGTGACAAGCACTGACGCTATTGCGGCAGGAATAGGTAAGGCGGTGGTACCAGACCCGGGCGAGATAATGCAGAACTCCACTATTTAGTAGTCACGATAGTAGTGACGCGCATAGCCACTCAGTCGCCTTTTACGATCTGTCTGGCAGAACGGCAGTTAGTCTATTCTTCAAAGGAGTCTGGGACCAACATGGGGACTATACAGATCAGTGTTGACAACAAGCATTTTTTTAAAATACTACGCCTGACTGATTGTTCTAGAGAATTGGTAGAAAAATTCTTAAGATGTTAAAAAATATAATATCATTTCAGTCTCTCAAACAATATTGCCCATTGAATTTATTAACAAGAGTACATACTAGCAGGATAAAAAACGAATATTCTGTACTTAACGCCAACTTTGACTCTATTATAAGAAATATTTTTAATCTCATCACTTTAAATATAGTGCGCGCGGAACTAGTTGGCCGCGCCATACGTATTACGTATTACGTATGGCGCGGCCAACTAGCTCCGCGCGCACTATAGTTAGTACTTTTTTAAAAGCATATTAAAATTAAAAATAACTTTATCGAAAAATACTTAGGATACAAAAACTTACTGCATAAAAAAGAATATTATTAATCGTAGTCAGTTTACTTAGTTTTAAATTAATATTTTAATCTGGGAGATAAAACAATAGTTTTTAATTTTAAAATATGTAACATAAAAAATAATCACATAGATATAATTGATATTATAAGACAATACAGAAAAATGAGCTAGGTATGTTTTTGCCGACCTTATTGATATTAATCTAATACATTTTAATTAAATTTTATCTCATTCAAAAATCACATTTTGGCAATTGTAATGACATTAATGTTAAAGTAAATATACGTTTCAACGTATAGTTTATATACATAATTAATTGTAAATAAAATTAAAATTAATGTCGAATATATAAAAAAATATGTATCTAAAAATAATATTTATTTTTTTTATAGAAGAAGGGGCAAACGAGCAGGACATGCATCTGAAGGTGAGTGATCACCGCCGCCCATGGACACCTACAATATCAGATGCAGTTGCGGCCGGTCTCTTAAGAATGAGTAAGCTCCTTTCTTAAAGGTGATGTAAAAGAAAACCGATGATAAATGTCTATATTATTTTCTCAGTTTTAGTCCGGGCCTCCTTTGAAGAATAGGCCAACTGCCGTTCTGCCAGGCAGGTCGTAAAAGGCGACCAATTGGCTATGCCAGTCAATGCCATCTATGTGGTAGAGTTCTGCATTGTCTCGCCCGGGTCTGGTACCACCGCCTTACTTATTCCTGCCGCAATAGCGTCAGTGCTTGTCGCTTCCGGTTTAATAAGGTAGTCGGTAAACTAATGCATGTGGCATTAGACCATACAAGATAGCAACTCACCATGAACATTTTTGGTGTCTATAGGCAATGGTTGACTCTTTCCATCAATATCGTTTACTATCTTATAATACAAAAAATGTATATATGTGTCGATTATTTATTAGGGCGAGCGAAGCGAGCCCTACACTAGGCCACTTCTATGCACTTTTGTGGTACATTTTACTCAAAAATTATCGGACTTTTAGGTTTGTGCTTCGACATAGTAGTTTAAATTCATGTCTAGATATGTTATCTACAATAAAAATAGAGAGAGAGGGAGGGGGAGGGGGAGGGAAGGGGGAGGGGGAGGGGAGTGGGAGGGAGGGGGAGGAAGTGGGAGAGGGCAGGGGAGGGGAGATGGGAGGGGAAGAGGGAGAGGGAGGTGGAGAGGGAGAGGGGGAGGGTAGTGGGAGGGGGAGAGGGGGGAGGGTTGGGGGAGGGGGAGGGGAGTGGGAGGTGGGGGAAAGAGGGGGAGGGGAGTGGGAGGAGGAGGGGGGAGAGGGGAGGGGAGGGCGAAGGGGGGAGGGGCGAGGGGGAGGGGAGATGGAGGGGGAGGGGAGAGGGAGGGGGAAAGGAGGGGGAGGGTGGAGAGAGAGGGGAGGGGAGAGAGAGGGGGAGGGGGAGAAAGAGAGGGGGGGTGGCTGGCTGGCTGGCGGGGAACAGAGTGTGTGAACAGAAAAAAATATGTACGGGCTCGTAATGTTGAAGTGAGAGAGAAGTTATGCTTGAAAGAAAGTGTTGGTGTAAAGATGAGAAAGGGCATGCTCCGTTGGTTCGGACATGTAGAAAGATTGGTAGATGAAAGGTTAACAAAACAGATGTACAATGCGAGAGATGAAATACTTTATTATTTATACTACACCTATTCGGAAAGCACATTAGTTCTTACTTGAAAAACGAGAAGAAAGTACCTAATTCCAAGCGGACCAATATGCGGGCGGCAAAAATGTATGGGATTTCTCCACTCCTTTAACTTTTTTAAATTCATAAGTTTGTATCTCGAAGCACATCAAAATGTTACTGGCCACTAGCATTTACTAAGGAAACTTGGCAGTATGTGCTTTATTTCATTTGCCTCCTCAATATTAAAAAAAATACGATTGTACGCGCGAATTTTCTTTTTTATTGTATCTTCTTCTTACATTCTGTTCTGATGTCTATGTCTAGTAGCGAGAATGAAGATTTATTTACGCCGCCTGAATTAAAAGAAGCTGCTAAACAGTCATTTTAAACCTTTTGCCAGAAAAGTCCAAGCATAAGTACAACAAAACATATGAAGAATTTATGGAGTTTCAATAATTGTAATAATTTTAATATAAATTTTAACTAAAATGTTTTTATTTTCCTCATTGGTGTAGTATAAAGCAGTATGTATCACTCGGGAGAAAATGCGATACCTAACTTGAGTGTATTGAGGCCCTCAGCTGCGCTTCGGGCCTCAAACTACACTCTCGTAAGATATCGGTCATTTCTCGCCTTGGTGAACAAACTACTATTATTTTTCTATACATTAAAAGACTTATAGACTTTATTATTATAAATAAAGTCTATACATTAAAAGATGTAATCCTCATAAAAATACTTTTCTAACAATATTACTAGATAGTATAACTTTGCGAGCCCCTACAAAGCTCTGCTTTTTGCTAGTTTTATGTATATAATAAAATTTATAATCGACAAATATTACAAATAATAAACTCACCATATACAATGATTGTCATTCGCAGTAACCAATTCCGTATTAAATGCAGGCGCGCAAAAGTGATTTAATTGCATTTTTCACGCGGCCGGAGTTCTTGTAATTTGATTAATATTGAAACGCACGTTATACAATGGCGCATGAAACTCTCTTTATTTATATTCATGAAGTTATCTTTATTTTTGTTATTTTCACAAGTTTATCAAAGTTTTCTCGAAATGACTAAATAGATTCTATTGAATCATAGCTAAGAACCATCTCGCAAACAGAGCTTTCAATTTAAAAAAACAACCGCAACCAAATCGGACCATCCGCCAGGGCGCTACGATGGCCCGGACAGACACACAGATACACAGATGCACAGATACACACCTGAAACTTATAACATCCCTCTTTTTTCGTCGGGGGTTAAAAAATGACAAGAATATACACTTGTACCGCTTTACAAAACACTTTTTATTTAATATAAATCGCTAACCGGTTTCGCTTTTCACGGCATCTTCAAGACAGAATTACAAATGGAGTTTCACCAAGTGCCGTCAATAAATAGTTAATAGAGAGGCAAACAAATTCCGGTGGGGTGGGGGGGGTGTCAACTGCTCCTCCTTGCCCCTCTCCTCCTCAGTTCGCCTATGAGCGTGTCTATTAGTATTCATGTGGTCTGTGAGTTTATGTATTATTTAAGTTTTTAGAGAAAAAATTGAATTATTACATTACTTGGTTTGAATATACATATATATGTACAATTTGTTTATAAGTTTGTAGTAAGCTATCGACATTAATAGCAATCTTAACGATAATTAGCTTTGCATAATTTCAGTCCGCGGCCATTTCTCGAGAAGAAACGACTTCCCGTAGTAAATCATATACTCGCCTCCACACAAATAGACTACATCATGGTTTAAGTTTAGCTTACTCGACTCAGGTCATGAGGTCCCGGATTTGATCTGAAAATCGATTTCAAGGTTTTTCTCGATAATTCAGATTCTCAGTGTCGGAGGTGTGCTACCAGTCCCGTGCCTTGGACGAGCACGTAAAACCGTCTGTCTCGGTTATCGCTATAAATAATCGATAATCGTTATCAAGTCGGTAAAGTATAGCAATAGGATCACTACTTATCTCCTGACAAACCGGTGAATCGTAGTGAACCGAAAAGACGTTCGGTTTATTTTGCTTACCCCGCAAGAGACCCGGGCGTGCTTATGATACTTATTTTTTACTACGAGAGATTAACGAGAACATGATGAGATTAAGCTATGGTGATGGGAACAGGCCTTGGTCAATTTTGGTACGAAGTTCCTTATGGAGCGTTACGGAGGGGTGCCCTAGCCAGCAAGAAACGTCCGTAACGTTAAAAAAGGGTAAGATTTTTATGTATAGTCTATGTATTATGGCTGTACAGTATCTAATGTATATTTTTAGTTGAAACTAGTTTATCACACACTTGTTCTTTTATTTCACTATAATTATACACTAAATTATTTAATTTTACCGACCGGTTTCGCTTTTTAAAGCATCTTCAGGACGTAATATTCTTATTTCGTAATATTCAGGACGTAATATAGTAAAGAATATTACGTCCTGAAGATGCTTTAAAATGCAAAACCGGTCGATAAAATTAAATAATTTAGTGTATAGTAATAGTGAAATAAAAGTATAAGTGTGTGATAAACTAGTTTCAACTAAAAATAATGGAATTTCACCAAGTGCCGACGATTGAAAGAGTAAAATCTATCTAGTGTATAGTCTACGTGAGGACTATCATTATTATTGCAGTTTGCTATTGTTATTATATATGTAATGAAATGATATTTCATTAATTCAAATTTGCTGCGCTTCGCGCGTGTCAAACTTGTCTGTGGAAGTCTGAATGCACCCTCTGCATCGGTTGAAGTGACTGTATTCTCCTTGGATGCAATGGCGGGTGAGGTTCAGATTAATTTGTGCAATTTATTCTTATAAAAATTCGTGATTTGTGTAGAGATAAATGAAAGGATATAACTTAAGAAGCGATATTAGTGAACTTTACATGTATCTTTGTATTTTCAGGTTAGATAAATTGATGATTGTAATGTTGTAAACCGATAACTGTTATAATCGTAAAGGCGTGTTAAATAAAATAAAACTTTGTATTTTTAGAGAAACAAATTGTGGTTTACTTTTGAGAATCGTTAATATATATATATATATATATATATATATATATATATATATATATATATATATATATATATATATATATATATATATGAATCATTGTAAATAACATAAAGGTGTTAAGACAATTTTGTAAATTAGTCTTATTTTTTTATATCGATATAAATCATAATAAAAAATGTATACCCGAATAATTATTTTCTTTATATCTCGAATTAAACATTAAAATAATATTGTTATAATAAAAAAGAATCGTTTCTATCTAGTGTCTCACGTCATCACACGATTTTTTGGGTTCCGTACGTAAAAGGTAAAACGGGACCCTATTACTAAGCCCGTCTGTCTGTCCGTCTGTCTGTCAACAAGCTGTATCTCATAAGCCGTGATAGCTAGAAAGCTGAAATTTTCACAAATTACGTATTTTCGTTGCCGCTACAAATACTAAAAATAAAAAAAACAGTAGCAGTCGTGGGACTGCCGATAGAAGTGAAAACGGAACTATTAAGTTGAGAGTAATTAAAACTATATGCAAAACATAGCTATAGATATACTATTATCATTAGCATGTCGGTGACGCGAACCGAGGATTTTACCCTCTACCAAAACGCTCAACGCGCCTAAAGAAGTTTTCACTTCAAAAAAATAAAATATTAAAGTGGATCCCCATACAACAAACATAATTTTATTCTCTTCACTTTGTAAAAGGTATAAGGTTTATTAATTTAAACGTCAAATAACGGAATATCGAATTATCTTAAATATTAAATACAAAAAACGGAACTTATTGCACTTTACTATTGTACATTAAGCAACTTCACTTCTCAATTTCACAAACACGGATGCCTTGAAAACATATCTGACAGACCTTTTTATAGTGTTTTATTTTATTCGACTACCGTCTAAATATAAGTTAAATAATTAACAATTCTATAGATTCTATAAGATTTTAATAATTAGTAAAGAATTAATACTTCATCTTTATATTGACACAATAATTTAGACATTGATGGTCTCATATACTCATATACTCATTTTATGTATATTTGTGTAAAATATTGCCAACATTTTTTTGCAGTTTTTTATAGTTGATGATGATGATGACGTGCGCGAGTCCGATTCGAACTTGGCCGTTTTTTTATCCGTTGTTAGCGTCTTAATTTGTTCGCTATTGCAATAACTGTCCTTCCCAGCTCCTTTTCCGTTAGGGGTTAAAAGATATTTTGTATATTAGGTCCTTATAGAATAACATAAATACGTACTAAACTATCCTCTTTGTAACAGTCTCTACGGTAATTAGCTTTGTATAATTTTAGGCTGTGGCCGTTTGGCGAGAAATAACGACTTCCCGTAGTAAATTGCGTTACAGTATACTCCGGCTTTTATTGTTCTAGGTGCGAACACTTTCTTCTATAAATACGTTAGACCTAATAATATATAAGACTTGCTACGCCCTACGGTCGAAACTTGACAATAGACTAAACAATAAAATCGCTTTTAAGTTTGACAAGAGTCTTCAGCCGTGAACAGTTTGATATTAATTGTGTACGTCACATAAATGGTATTTATAATTTGATGTACATAAAAATTGGCACAGTTAAATTTCACACTGCAAAGACATAATATTTTTAAATAATTTCCATTACACATAGTATTTAAAAATATTATATCTTTGCAGTGTGAAATTTAACTGTGCCAATTTTATTACATTAGACAGCAAACATGCAGATGGCCCTTTTAATGGAAAGATAAACTATCGCCTTTAAAATCCAGAGACGTTAATAATGTGTTGCTACCCGTGTAGCGAGATGGCAATCCCGCATGCGTCATGCTTAGATCTACCGGCTACCTTACCGTTCAAGCATGAACCCAACAATAAGGAGCGTAGAAGCTTTTGCGGTGGGAATTGCCGTCGAACACACCATTAACATCTTTGGTGTTTATAGCCGATGGTTTCTCTTTTCATCAAAAGGGCTATCTGCTTTTATGCTATCTAATGATTCGCTTATTTATTCATCCTTTACTTTTAGGTTTTTCTTGTCCCATGTTGAACATCGAGATACCTCGTTCTTTCCGCCTTTTGCGTACACGTGATGCCTGAGACGTTACCAGGTCATTGGTTCATTTTGTGAATGGACGTAAGACTTACACTACGTCACGGGATTCCCAATCGCTATTGAGGAAATTTTATGACCCATTTGCGGTCAGTTGTTTAGTTATTAAACTGCTCATTCGCCCTATCTAATTCTGATGATCTCACTTCCGATGATCACACAGCTTCACATGATCAAGGTACGCGCATAATAGCAAACTATTCGCGAGATTCTGGGCTGCTACTGTAATTTCAGATTTTTGAGAAAAACCTCGAAAAAATCTCATTAAAACTTTCACTCAGCCTGGGGATCGAACTCAGGATCTTATGATCTGAACCAAATTCTAGCCTAGGCTACGAGTGAAAGTTTTACTAAGTGTGCCAATGCTAAAATCATTCCAGAAAGATTAACTCTTCAAGCACAGTCGGGCAAAACCAATATCGTCGCGAAGAATATAAATGTACCACTTCGAATATTGATAAATGATGTATCTATCGACTTGTCGCCTGTATAAAGATCCCGTAGACTGTAACTTCACGCTGAAAAAAATGCGAAGACGTGAGGAGCAAGTAAAAGGGGCTTTACGGAGTAATTTGAAATGATATATATGTCAAGTCCAACAAATGGAGTCCAAGAAAACACGTATTTTTATAAGAAAAGTTGTTTGTTTGCCGATCTTTTTTATGGAAAGAAGATGATTATCCTAATAAATAACAACGCATCAACCATTTCTTAAGAGTCTATGGGCGATAATGATTGTATCTTTTAATTAGGACGAGGCGAGCCATTTTTCCAATAAACATAAATAGAGTAAAAAGATTGAACTCGCTTCGATATATATATATATATATATATATAAATCAATTGCTGTTCGTTAGTGTCGCTAAAACTCGAGAACGGCTGAACCGATTAGGCTAATTTTGGTTTTGAATTAATTGTTACGTCCAGGGAAGGTTTAAAAGGTAAGAAAATATACAAAAAATAAGAGTAGTGAAAAAGGCAGAACAACGTTTGCCGGCTCACCTAGACTATATATATAAAAATCAATACCTGATCGTTAGTCTCGCTAAAACTCGAGAACGGCTGAACCGATTTGGCTAATTTTGATTTTAAGTTATTGAAGTCCAGGGAATGTTACAAAGGTGAGAATATATATATATATATATATATATATATATATATATATATATATATATATATATATATATATATATATATATATATATATATATATATATATATATATATATATATATATATATATATATATATATATATATATATATATAAATCAATTGCTGTTCGTTAGTGTCGCTAAAACTCGAGAACGGCTGAACCGATTAGGCTAATTTTGGTTTTGAATTAATTGTTACGTCCAGGGAAGGTTTAAAAGGTAAGAAAATATACAAAAAATAAGAGTAGTGAAAAAGGCAGAACAACGTTTGCCGGCTCACCTAGACTATATATATAAAAATCAATACCTGATCGTTAGTCTCGCTAAAACTCGAGAACGGCTGAACCGATTTGGCTAATTTTGATTTTAAGTTGTTGAAGTCCAGGGAATGTTAAAAAGGTGAGAAAATATAGAAAAAAATAAGAGTAGTTAAAAAGGTAGAACAACGTTTGCCGGGTCGGCTAGTACTATTATTATATTAATACGTAAAGCGAAAAATGTGTACCCATTTTCATGAAAAATGGATTGAGGAAGATGAGATTTAATCACAGTTAAATTTTATATGGAGAAGTTAGCAGTGAAACGGTTGATAATAATATATTTCTTATTTATTATTATTTAAACTCTTAGTTTGCACAAAGATATACAATAGACGAACTTAACGTCTAAAGACATTTTTTATCAATTTACACTGCTTATGTAGTAACTTCTAGTGCATAAGAAAGGTTTTACGGAACAAAGTAAATAATTTTACATAACTAAAAGTTATTTTAAATATTTAACATATAATCATAATATATCTTAGATTTAAATACATTTATTGAGGAAACTTTTTGAATAATATGCTTTGGGAGACGATTCTAAAGACATATTGTTGTAAGTGTAAGGGAATGCAAATAATTTGCTGTGTTGTGGGTTGGGACTAAATGGGTAATAGTATACAAAGATTTCTGAGGACGACCCTGGGTACCAAAATAATAATAAACGTTCACGTAAATTTTTTATCTGATTTCCCTGCGCCTTGAGGCTCTCACAAACATGCACACACGCAAACACACACATACATACACGCAAACACACACATACACACACACGCACATACACACACACGCGCGCGCGCACACACACACACAGAGAGAGAGAGACACTGGTACAATATAAATGTTAATAACATGATAGTGGTAGTTACAGATCTCCACCACCTAGTTAGTTATGATGGTAATTTATTTAATGATTCTAGGTCAACGGGAAGTAGGTACCCTATAGTTTTGGATTACTTTGTAATAAATCTTATATGGTATATGATAATATTTTAGTAGATATATTTCAATAAGGATATTTTTCAATCACAATCACTGATAAAATATTTTTTAACTTACTCTTGGTGTTTATGTTAATTATAACGCTGTTTGATCACTTAAATCCATACTCCATACTAATATTATAAATGCGAAAGTAACTCTGTCTGTCTGTCTGTCGGTCTGTCTGTTACGCTTTCACTGCCAAACCACTCAACCGATGTGGATAAAATTTGGTACAAATATAGTTTGAGACCCAAGAAAGGACATAGGATAGTTCTTATCCCGGAAATCCCACGGGAACGGGAACTATGCGAGTTTTTATTTTAGAATTTTTTCCACTTGAACGAAGTCGCGGGCACAGCTAGTAAATAATATGATGGAGATTATTCAAACTGGCGCTCGGACCAACATGGGGAAATTATGTGGCAGAATTGCACATGTTTATTATTCAAACAGAGCTGCGGGTCTAGACAAGTGGCATAAACGCTAGGAGAATAGAAAGATAAATGTACGGACTTGACGTAAGCGTTCGATTATGCTTATGTCAAATCCATACATTTATCTTTCTATTCTCCGAGCGTTTATGCCACTTGGCTAGACCCGCTGAGTTGGAAATGGGGATTGTTATCACATAGTAAAAACCCTTTTTTAATTTTCTTAAGGCGTTGTCAACACCAAAAACGTGCACTGTGTCTATTTCTATTAGAGTAAGCGAGAGCCAACTATCAGTGAAACTGGGTGACCAGGTATTTATTGAATAAATATTAAAATAAAAAAAGTGTAGATTGTTTGTCAATTAAGATTCGCCAGCAGTTTAAGTATGAATATGATGACTTCATGTTTCTAATTGCAGACCCATACGTCAAAAAAATAAATATATAGAACCGTTTAATTTATGATTTTAGACCAATCATCGCAATTATTTTTTATCGACCCAATTTTGTTCAATTATGTATCGAGTCCGGCCACAGTCTGAAATATTGTGAATATCTATAAATATAAAAATCAATTGCTGTTCGTTAGTCTTGCTAAAACTCGAGAACGGCTGGAGCGATTTGGCTAATTTTGGTTTAATATATTCATAGGGGTTCAGGTTAGGTTTAAAAGGTGAAAAAATGTAGAAAAAAAGCGGAAAAGTAGACATAAAGCTGGCAGAACAACGTTTGCCGGGTCAGCTAGTATAGAATAAAATAAAAGTAGTTAAAAAGGGCAGAATAACGTTTGCCGGGTCAGCCAGTTAATATATATTTTTGTGATGTGTTATAAGTTTTTTTTTATTTTATATTTTTATATCATAAGATAGCAAACAAGCAGATGGGTCTCCTGAGGATCTTGTGGCGAGGTCTAATGCCACATGCATAAGTTTACCGGCTACCTTACCCTCCAAACCGGAACACGACAGCGACAAGCACTGACGCTATTGCGGCAGGAATAGGTAAGGCGGTGGTACCAGACCCGGGCGAGACAATGCAGAACTCTACCACCTAGTAGCCACGATGGTAGTGACTTAACAGCCAATCGGTCGCCTTTTACGACCTGCCTGGCAGAACGGCAGTTGGCCTATTCTTCAAAGGAGGCCGGGACCAACACGGCGAAAAGTATAAAAGAAATAGTTTTTCTTAAAAAAAGCTGCTTAAATAACATTAATTTCAACAAATTAGGTCTTGTCACCCTTAATGCGTTTATAATAAGAAACGTAGGAAGTCATAAAAAAAGTTTCGCATGCGGGTACAATGTACAAAAGAAGTCTATTATAACAATGTAAATTTGAGGCTGCCTTTATAATATTCTGTCTACATACGATGCCATGAATTATAAGCGGTCTCTCTATTTGAATTTTATACTCTGCAGAGCGGTTCGCCCTAATTCACAGTGTCCTGCATGGCTAAAGTTTAAATGAGATATTAAAATTAGTAAAGTATGATGAAGGTTTATTCTAAAGCCGAAAAGGATTATTCCATTTGATTTAAATTAAGTTCTTGATTTGTCTGCACAAAGAATTAAAGTTGATTAAAATTTAACGCGAGCAGGTAATTAGTTCAACAAGTTGGTTAATTTAGGGCTGATGAGATTAATGAGTTTCCTTTAATATTTTCATCTTAAATGCTGGAAATTATTCGTTTCATTCATTTCAGGTTTTAGAATTACATTTAAATTTATTTGATATCAATTTTTAAACTTTTATATCATTAGATAGCAAACAAGTACTTTTTTTAATAGAAAAAACGAGCAAACGAATAGGAAGTTCACCTGATAGTAAATGATTACCACCGCCCACAATACCATAGGTCTTGCAGCTGCGTTGCCGGCCTTTTAAGAAGAAGTATGCTATTTTCTTGAAGGTCCCTAATTTGTATCCATTCAAAAACACCCCCGCCGGTAATTGATTCCACAGAGGACTAATGCGTGGTAAAAAGTGCCAAGAGAATCGCACAGTTGTGGATTTCCAGACATAAAGATGATGAGGGTGAAACTTTGAATTTTGCCGCGGTGTCCGGTGATTAAATTTAACTGCAGGGATCAATCCAAACAGTTCGTTCCAAGCAGATGGCTCTCCTCATGTAAAGGGAAACCATTGCCTATTGAGACCAAAGATGTTAATAGTGCCGTGGTAATCCGTGTGGTAGGATGGCAATGCTATGCTTAAGTTTACCAGCTACCCTACCTTCTAAACCGGAACTCGACAATGACAAACAATGATTCTATTGCGGTAGGAATAATTAGGGCGGTGGTACCATATACCCGGGCGGGATGTTGTGGAAACCTACCACCAAAGACTTCTATGTACTAAAATACTAGACAAGGCATGCCCAAAGCAACTTGTGTCCCTCAAAGTCAGAGTCCGTTGAATGAAACGCGGCAGGTTACCAACTCACGATATTATTGAAAACTTGAAAGTAATTCACTTTAAGCTAACTTACACAATATACACTTGATTATAATTTACATATATTTTTTTATGACATAAGATAGCAGACAAGCAGATGGGTCTCCTGATGGAAAGAGTCAATCACCGCCTATAGACATCAGAGATGTTAATGGTGCGTTGCTATCTTGTGGCGAGGTCTAATGCCACGCATAAGTTTACCGGCTACCTTACCCTACAAACCGGACGACGACAGTGACTAGCACTGAAGCTATTGCGGCAGGAATAGGTAAGGCGGTCGTACCAGACCCGGGCGAGACAATGCAGAACTCTACCACCTAGTAAATATTATATTATATTACATTAAAAAAAGTATCTTCACGCCCGTATCCCCGAAGGGGGTAGGCAGAGGTACAACAAGTGCACCCACGATTAGCCGAAGATACTTGGTCCCACAAATGTGATAGGTGGCAAGCCTATCGCCAACCGGCAACTTTGTGTTTATCAGAAAACTGAAAAACACTTTTTAAGTGCCCGACCCGGGAATCGGACCCGAGACCTCATGTGGTCAACGCCAACGCTGGACCACTAGACCACAGAGGCGATAGATATATTACATTATGATTAAGATTAAGCAAAAACAGAACACAAAAAGCAAGTGATGATAATTCTTTCATTACTAACGTATCACAAGTGATGTGGTAACGGCGGGGTTATCACGTAACTAGCAATACGAAATTATCGTAATTGTTTAGTTATTGCAAGATGCCCAAAAGCCTTGTATACTAGTGGCAGTCGTTGCCGCTTGATTAGTTTTGGTGCTAACATTACAACCAATGATCATACTATGTCGATGTCAGCAAGCAATTGCTGACGTTTTTGAAGATTTTTTCTTTACTTTTAAGAGTCATCGCTGATCGCTGGCGGATTGCAATCGTTAGGTGATACGTCTACGGAACTTTTAGCGATCGTGCCATGGCACGGATTTTGTATCCTTTAGGACTTTTATATAGTGAGTCCTATAATTTATTCTAATATTTATAAAAGAGTAAGATTTCTTTATTTGTAATTTGTTTGTTTGCAAACTAACAACAAAAAACCACTAAATCGACTTTAAAAATTATCCAATATAATGCTTTATTATCACGGAGTCATAGGCAAATTTTTAATATTGCTGCGTTACAATCCATATGTCAGGATAGTAATGCCAGATGAATAAGATAGGTACCGGCTACTATACCCTCCAAACAGAAACCTGATAGTGTCAAGAGAGTAGAGTCGTTTCACAATTTACCACTTAATATCCAGAATTGCATTGAAACGTTTCTGAACTGCCTGACGGAATGGCTGATAGACTATTCTTCAAGAGTACCATTCTGTATGGAGGGCAAGCATAAGTTTATCGGCTGCCTCACCTTCAAATCCAAACAAACATTTACGCTATTATGAAGGAATATATTCCTTTGTTTTGTGTATACTAATATTATAAATGCAAAAGTATTTCTGTCTGTCAGTCAATTCTTCACGTCTGAGCCACTGAACCAATTTGGATGAAATTTGGTTCAAAGATAGTATGAAACCCGAGAAAGGACACTGAATAGATTTTAACCCGTAAATTCCTCGGAAATCGGGAACCATACGGGTACATTTTAAAAATAACAAAAAAAATATCGACACGCAGGATTAGAACTTGCGACCCTCTCCCTAAAGCCGGGTTGATCTAACACTGAGGTAGTGTTGACAGGCTCATCGCGGCGAAATACTTTATTGCTATATGATCGACTCCGTCGTTTGTACTTATCACTAGGTATAAATACGTATAACTAGTTAAATGAGTTCATCGTTACAGATGAAATTCACATTCGCATTTATTCTTTGTTGTTTTTCAAGTTTTCCCAAGCACGGTGTGAGTGCTATAACAAAAATTAATTAGAAACACGAACATACTGATCAAAATTATAAATGTAATTTTCGCCTGTAACGATGAAGGTATACATATGTATACCTAGTAACCAATATATCCGGAGAACCTTTAAAGTTGTATCCATCGAAGACAAAATATGTATCTGAGTCCAGGCTACGTTGGTACTGTCATATAATGAGGAGACCCGATAATCATGTTGTGAAGAAGTGCCTTTCCATGCCCTCTGAATAAAGAGGAAGAGGAAGACCTCAAACCACCTGGCTGACAAATGTCCGGAGGGATATGAAAATTCTAGGTTTTAAACAATGACGACACACAACTGCGAGAAAAATGGAGACTCAAGATCAGGAAAGCCGACCCCGCATAACGGGATAAGGCTATGACAAAGCAGAAGAAAGATACGTATGTGTACCTAGCGATCAGTACAATCGACAGAATCTATCATATAGCAAAGAAAAAATTTCGCCACGTCGAGCCTGTCTACACTAGCTCAGTGGTAGTGCGTTCCGGCTTTAGGGAGAGGGTCGCAGGTTCAAATCCTGCGTTTCGATATTTTTCTTTGTTGTGAGTGCTATAACACAAAAATAATATGCGGGTACAATCCCGGGACATTTATCTTAGTATTTTTTCCACGCGGACGAAGTCGTGAGCACAGCTAAAACCCTGTTTGATCCGAAAAGGCATTATTTGGTAGCTTAATACAATCAAAATATATAACATGCTATTATTTTTCGGATATAGAAAGATCAATTTTCGCTTATTAAAAAATTAGGTATGTTGAATATGTTTTATTGATTCAGGCGTTACTTTGCGGAAATCTACAACTAAAAGGTAAAATTAATTAATTTGCCACTTTCCACGAACTGTATTCACAAAAAACAAAGTGAACATTTCGCGGAAATTAACAAATTTTATTAATTTGACCTTTTTATTTTGAACTAGCTGTGCCCACGACTTCGTTCGCGTGGAAAAAAATCTAGAAAAAAGTCCCGGGTTTTTACCCACATAGTTCATGTTCCCGTGGAAAAACTCGGCTCGGCTCTCAGACTATTTTTGTATCAAATTTCATCCAAATCGGTTCAGTGATTCAAGCGTGAAGAAGAGACAGACAGAGTTACTTTCGGATTTATAATATTATTATGGATATGAGTATGGCCATAGAAAAACCGGACTAAAAATGTCCACAGACACAGTCGCAACCACGATATCAAGGGAGGCACCGCTACTGAGTCGAGAACAAAAATTAATTAATCCGCAGGTTATATCAAAAGTTACCATAGAAAATAGAGATATAAGTAACCCACAATTGATTGCAGAGAAATTTAATCAATTTTACATTAATTTATCAACAAATATATTGAATCGAAATACAAATACTTACAGTTTACTGAACCATCAGAGTCAAAGCATGTTTTTGTCCCCGTTTGATGAAATGGAAATATATAGAATAATACAGTCCCTCAAAAATACACCTGCTACGGGTTATGATGGTATATTAACAAGTATTCTTAAAACCCTTTATTTTAAATGTAGTCACTTATTTAGTAAACCTTTCTTTTGAACAAGGAATTTATCCTGATAAACTCAAAATATCGGTAGTCAAACCATTATATAAAGGCGGAGAAAAAACAATATTAAATAATTATAGACCTATCACATTAATCCCTGTTATTGCCAAAATATTCGAAAAATCGTTCTATAATCGGCTGTTACATTATTTAAATAAATTTAATATTATAACCAAAGATCAGAATGGTTTCCAAAAAAATAAATCTACTACATTAACATCATTTAATCTGATTAAGTATATAACACAAAACATAAGTAGATTTAAAACGACTGTAGTACTATTTTTTTATATGACAAAAGCCTTCGATTTTGTAGATCATAATTTACTGTTAGATAAATGTCAGTATTATGGTATACGGGGCCTAGTCCTAAATTGGGTAAAAAGTTATATTACATCAAGAAAGCAGTATGTAGAAATACAAAAATTGGACCACAACATGCAAATGAGATCATACAGATCTTCATACAAAATAGTTAAATATGGTGTGCCACAAGGTAGTATTTTAGGGCCTATATTTTTCATCGTCGGGATAAATGATTTGCCTAAAATTACAACACATCAATGCTATCTTTACGCAGATGATATATCTATTGTAGTAACAAATAACAAGGCACAAATAGAGTCTGATTGCAATGAGACGGTGAAATCAGTAGTTGAATGGTTAAATTCCAATAATTTAAAAGTAAATTTCAATAAAACGACATACATAAACTTTCAAAATTATAGAACATCTCCGACAAACTTAACTATCACATATAATAATAATACGTTAAAAGAAACAAATACTTTTAAATTTTTGGGAGTTATCTTAGATAAACACTGTAATTGGAAAGAACATGTAGAAAAACTGTGTAATAAAGTAAATTCTTATGTTTATGCTCTTTATAGATTAAGACAGATATCTGGCGAAAGAATAGCGTTAACCTCATATCATGGATTTGTAGCGTCTAAATTAAGATATGGTTTGATACTTTGGGGAAACTCTACAGATATCAGTAAGGTATTTATAGCCCAAAAAAAGTGTATTCGAGCTATATGTAATATAACCCCCACAACATCTTGTAAATATTATTTCAAAAAGTTGAATTTGTTGTTGTTGTTGAATTGTCTAGTATGTACATTTTTGAGTCTGCTGTATTTGTAAGAAAACACCCTGATCTCTTTCCTAGAATAGGAGACTCTGTTCATTTTAATATCAGGGATAAGGATAAAATAATAATTCCAAAGATGCGTAATGTAATGTTCGCAAAAAATTGTTATGCGATGTGTATAAAAATCTATAACAGAATACCTAAAGAAATAAGAGAGCTAAGAAATAATAACTTCAAGAAAGAATTGCACACATACCTAGTAGAAAAAGCATATTATAAGGTTAACGATTTTTTGAGAAATTAATTGATTATATTAAATGTAAATTCTAAAAAGTAAAAAAATAATAAAAGAAAAATAATATGATTGAAAAAATTTTAAATTGATTTAAAAAATATGTGATGGTTTAAAAAAAAATATTATAATATAAATGTAACATTATTTTTTTACAGAATCCAAAAATGATAATATTGTGCAAAAAAATGAATATATAAAATATACTAATAATTTATTAAGATAATAATAATGTTATAAATTAAATAATATATAGTTTTTTTATATGTATAAATTTTACTTATTTTTACAGCTATTGCATGCCATAAGGTGAAATATGTTGAACAAACTTAATTAAGAACAACTTTATGTATACCATATTTGTTGCAATAAATGATTATGATTATGATTATGAGGGAGTGTTGTCCAGTATAAAATATTCGCTCAATTTTAGCGAAATTGAAAGCTATACACGAGAATTTTAAAATCTATATATATACATATAATAAAATCGTAGGTAAGTCAAAACTGTACATTGAATATTTTTTTAAAAGAATACTTGGGGCGTGATCTACAATCGATATCGAAGCCAAAAATATAGTTTTTAGAATTTTCGTCTGTTTGTCTGTATGTATGTCCGGGGTAAACTCAAAAAGTACTGCATGGATTTACTTCAAATTTTGCATGAATATTACTAACAGGTCGGGTCAACACATAGGCTACATATTATCACGCTATCACCTAGCGGGAAGGTGCTGCGCGGAGTAAACGAAGTCCGCGCGGACGAAGTCGCTGGCAACAGCTAGAACTATAATATTTCATTAATGAATAGAACCATAAAACATTTGGGTAATCATATTTTTTTACTTATTGCATATCGTCACTGCTTGTTTGGTTTTACATAGAGGTAGGACGGTGGCACCAAATCCGAGTGGGACATTGCACAATCCAGAATATATTAAGACAAATTCGCTCTAAATTAGTGTTTTAGTAAAGTGGAAAGTACTCTAGTTGCCAAAACAATCGCTACTAACAAAAAAATCGTTCGCAAATTTGGTCGAGTATAGTGTATAAGTAATGCTGGGATTGTATTTGCGTTTATCGTCAAAAAGCTTTGCTCAATGACACGATACATGTTTAGGGGGTGAAAGATTAGGGGTTGTATAGCCTCAGGTGTAAAGGCTTTAGGCGCGTGTGTGTGGTCGGTTTGACTCCGATATTCCGTGCCGCAGTTAGGTAATTAATAGAGTTTATAGTAGTGCGTGCATATTCTATATTATGACACACACATATTACAAGTTATTACGTGATATATACCAGTCTATGACTGGTATATATCGCGTGAGGGCCGTCACACATAAAGTTGCGTCTGCTTCAGCAAATTCCAAATGTGTCCCCACATATGCTTAGATGTGATTGGCTATTATCGGCTATCGAAAACATTCAGACTGTGTGGCGTCATCGCGTAGTTGGCGATACACCAAAGGGTTTTAGCGCGCTAACATATCGTGTTACGTGGTCAAACTAGAGTTGATTATTTCAGTCGTTATTTTCGATTAGTTTAGACGTATTCGGGTCGTTCTGTGAAATGTAGTGGAACGATGAAATGATACTGGAATTCCTCCATAATTATGAAGCCATCATTTGAGATCAAAAAAAAGTGAATCACAAAAAACATTTTAGTATTTAATTGTTAGCACACATGTAGAAGAAAATAAAGTCGTCGACCATAGATACACGTTTGAAAATGATCAGCCATCTTGGATTATTCCATATTATATCAGCAGTAACGATATTTCGCCCAATATTTCGTGCAAAATATTGTTGCCGCTAATATGACCACGGCTTTTACCGCGATATTTTTTATGATAGACGCAACTGCGGCTTCATCATTGTTTGTAGGTTTTTGCATCATGCGTTTGCATCAAGTTGTGTGATACGCATAACGAACATTCTACAAAACTTCCATATTATATCAGCAGTAACGATATTTCACCCGATATTTCGTGCAAAATATCGTTGCCGCTAATATGACCACGGCTTTTACCGCGATATTTTTTATGATAGACGCAACTGCGGCTTCATCATTGTTTGTAGGTTTTTGCATCATGCGTTTGCATCAAGTTGTGTGATATGCATAACGAACATTCTACAAAACGATAGGCGCACGCAAAACACAACTAATAAACTCGACTAATAAACTCGACTAAAATGAGAGGTTCACAATTGTTAAGCCCCGTTTTCACTTTGATTTGTGCAAGTGCGTGTGTTTAATGCAGGTGCTTAGTATTAAGAAAAAAATACGTGAAAACAGTCGTTGATCAGTGCAAGTGATCAGTATTCAGCGTAGTTAAAGTGAATAAACGCTGATTATTTATCACTCGCAGGGATCAACGGCTGTTCATTAAACACTCGCACTCGCACTACACAAAGTGAAAACGGGGCTTTAAGTCAGCCAGTAAGCGGAACACGTGGTTCGGCGCTCCCCACTCTCCCCACTCACACCTGAGGAAATGGCTTGACATTAGGCATGGAAATTATTGTTAAATTAGGTTAACTGGTATGTTGTTAAAATTAATTAACATTTAACAGTTATTAATTTATGTTATATTATATCAGTAGTAGCCTATATATTATAATAAGTATTTGAAGCAGCAAAAACGCAAAGCCGTCGTGTTAGCGACCAAAAAAAAAAGAAAAAGGTCCTATGGAGTAGTTTTATAATTTTTAACAGTTATTATTATTATAAATCAAGCTCAAATATTTTAATAACATTATTATCCTATATGAAATTATTGGTAATTTTAGTGATGCGTAACATTTTAACAGTATTTGCCAATATAAATAACAGTTGTTAATTGTTAAAAAAATGTAGTACGAAATTTAATATGTTAACTGTTAAATGATCCATGCCTACTTGACATATCATGCATTAATCTACTAAAATTGATTTTTGCCCAGAAATGTTTAGTTACTAAATTACTAGCTACTCGACTATAATACTAGCCTAGTTAGAACGGAGCTTTAATCACAATTGTAATAACAAGTTTTTATAACAATTACATGAAAATATAAAATTTAAATACAAAAACAAAATGGCCGATTTTATAACATTCCAAATTCAAATATTATCTTAGGGAAGCAGAACTATCCCCGCTGTTGATATAGACGGTCGTGCTATTAAAATTTATGAGTAGTTTTGCATAGCTTAGAACGTTTTATCTGATAATGGCCCACGAAGCCCTTTCCCTTAGAAGTTGGCTATCATGTAAAATATTCTACCTGATATATTCATAAAGGGTCACGCTTTGCGTTGGTAATATAACCGTTGTGATTTTTGGCTATATTTAATATCGTTTATGCATAGGATTAGGGATTGAAATGTGTAGAATTGTACCGCTAGGTTTCAATATGAAGGGTTAATTGGGCTGTTTTAGCACCGGTCCATCTGAGAAAAATAGGTCGTTCTCCTTTCTGTCGGGCAGTTTATAAAACTCGAAATTTAACCAAAACGTCTATTTTTGTGCCTGCTAGTTGTAACAGTTTTTGGACTTCGGTTTCGTTTGGTTTCCGCAAAATAAAATTTTACATTATTATTTTAGAGTTAGATCCCCGGGACGGGCAAAAAGGTTATTGAGGTTTTTCTCGAAAATCGAAAATCTCAGTAGCAGATCTGAGTCTGGCGGACGACGTAAGTCCCAGTTGTCGCTAGAAATAGTCGATAATCGTCCTCAAGAAAGAAAGAAACAAACAAAATATTTATTTGCCAGAATATGGGTGTTACAAGTTGTTAAAAATAAATTAAGGTACCAACATATTCTACCAATATATGGTGTGCAAATATTTAAAAAAATATCATTATATAGTATTGCATTTAAAACTACAAATTGTATCGATTTTTTAGAATTACTACCGAATCGGAACGCGGCCACACACTCAGAAGCTCAGCGGGCTGATCTTTTTTCTTTATTTTATGTTCTTGTTATAAATATACAAGGATGATTCCATATTACAAAGTTATTTTTATAATTACAAGTTTCATATTTTGAGAAATTATTTTTTTTATAATTTACATAATGTTCACCATTTATAAAATTTTTACTACATTGAAATTTTTTTAAGGACAATTTAACAAACTTATATTTCTATCAATTAACATTTAATTTTATCGGCTAAAAATTCTTTAATATCATAATAAGTTTTATCTAACAGCAAATCAAACAACTTTTTGCGAAATTTAGGCAATGATTTAAGACTATCAGGAATATGATTGTATAAAATAATAGACATACAGTACACATTTTTTGTAAAAATATTTAATTTTTGGTTAGGCACATATAATTTCTTACTATTCCTGAAATATGAATTACCAGTGACTTCAGCATTTGTTTTAAATAACTTTTGGTGCTTTTTTACAAATACGCATACCTCTAAAATATACAAACATGGTAAGGGAAGTACCTTAAGAGACTTGAAAAGTGGTTTACAGGAATGTAACTGATTAACACCACATATTGCTCGAATACATTTCTTTTGGACTCTTAAAATTCGTACCAAGTCGATATAATGCGGCTGTGAGGATCACCACTCGTCTCGCCAACCGACAACCTGGTGAATTGTGGAGAAACGGAGAGTCTATAAATGTTAGGTTTACTCTGCCTACCCCATACGGTAAAACCGGGCGTGATGATACTTTTTTTAAATCATACAAAAACCGTTTGGCGAAAGACTGCTCCAGAGAAGTAAATACCTTTTAGCTTCTTAATCTGGCAAAATACACGCACACACACACACATATATATACACATCTATGTATAAATGTATTTTATTGTAACCGTTACGAGTTTAATGATTTTTCTCCATCTCAATGCTATTAGTAACTCCTATATGCGCACTTTGTATGCAAGACCCACACACACACACACACACACACACACGCGCGCGCGCACACACACACACACACACAAACACACACACACACAAACACACACTCACATATCTGTAAATATATGTCTAAAATAATTCCAGAAATAAATTGTTTTTACAGAAAATTGAACTTAAATTGCCTAGGATTTGAAGTTGTAACCATAGAACCATCGAAGCGATTGTGTAGAATCAACCAACTAAATCATTTACCGAGGATAACGGAAGGATGTTTTAAAACATCGAACGAAATAGTGTTCGTCTGTCTTTCATATCCGTATTCACTTGATATCCTTTGCCATTGTTCTGCTCTCGCCGGTTGCCGGTTAACCGGATTACGGAACAGCACCTCCCTGCTTAACGAGAGCCGGGTGAGCGCTAACTCGATTCCGCACAGACATACGTGTACTACTATTATATATTAGTGTAACTAAGAGCTTGGAAGTTTTAACTATGTATAACCCGACAATTAAGAATTAAATATCGAGACTACAGATTTAAATAAATTTAATTAATCACAATATTTTTTTTATGTTGGTTCAGGTCCACTTCGAGGATAAAGTAGAAGAGACGAGAATCTGTTTTCCCGTTTTGTTTTAAATGAAAACTTCTTTAACTGCGACAGACGATTTTTCATAGGGGATAATCGTATGGATTCACGTCAGGATGGGTCACCGTCATCAACATACTATTTTTTTATAGTATAACTAGCTGACCTGGCAAACGTTGTTTTGCCATACATATTAGGAATCCATAGCGGACAAACACCGTGACACGTAATTTATATAAGTCTACGGGATTGTCCTTCCACGCAGCCAAAATGGCATTAAACTTTATATGGTGGTTAGGTATTCTTTTCTAATTTTCCGCGCAATTTTCTTAATATTTTCTTTTATAAGAACCTTCTCCTTACAATTACAAACACAACAAAAAAAATTTACCGAAATTGGTCCAGCCATTCAGGCGTGATGTCGTGACGAAAAGAGCAGCCATCGCCTATAGACACTAAAGATGTTAAGAGCGTGTATTCGACTTGCAACGAAAATTTCATGTTTTCAGGTTTTTTCAAGAGCAATATCGTAATAATGTGAGCAGATTATTTGAAGAATATTTTTTTGCTAAATTAACTCTTGATTTATTGCACTACATAGCAAGAATATAATTTTTGTTAACGGTTTTTTAAAACGAAGCTAATCCCTGCATAGTGTTTTACAAAAATAGACGTCAGAGTTATATTTCAAAATGAATACGACCACTGTAATGTGCTAAAATATTTACCAATGCATAGAGTTTTACGAGAGTAGGCTAGAGTTATCTTTCAGGACGAACATAATCAGTGTAGTGTGCCATAATATTTTATTTTATGCATTATTCCAACAGAATATATAGAGTGTAATAAAGTGCAATACAGAGCCAAAATGACGAAAATATTAGTGTTAGATATTAAAAATGATATTAAAAAATTACAAAATCAGCTCACCTTAACATTTCTTTTATCACCAGTATTTAAATAGAAACCTTAAATATTTATTAGATATATGTGAATCAAGGTAATGTTCAATATATTGTTT
Organism: Apodemia mormo; assembly: GCA_036924255.1. NCBI lineage: Eukaryota > Metazoa > Arthropoda > Insecta > Lepidoptera > Riodinidae > Apodemia > Apodemia mormo. The sequence goes on along the minus strand of JAUPFN010000007.1, from coordinate 3,766,239 downwards.
TTTTAGCTCGTTATATGAACTCATTTATTTAGAAGAATTATATTAAAAACACTATCCTCGCGCGTAATCATTTGCCGATTAAATTTTGAACCTGCGGTAAATCGAATAATCAAGACAATCTTGCAAAAACTGTAGGTAATATTTTTCGAGTAATCTGTTCACATTATTGCAATATTGCTCTGGAAAAAAACTTGAAAACATAACGTTTTCTTTACGAATCGAATACGCGCCCTTAATGGTTTGTTTCTGTCTGTCTTACGGTATGTCAATGCCCCATGGAGTACATAACATTATACATATACTGTTCTCATCTCGCGGCCGCATCTTCCCTAACATGGAGAATATTCCGACGAGTTTGTTTGGATTAATTCCTGCTGCTGGATTCCATCATCGGACATCGCGTCAAAATTTAAAGTTCTACCCTCACCATTTCAATGTCAGGAAATCCACAACCATGCGATTCTCCCGGCACTTTCTACCTCGCATTATTCTTTTGTGGAATCAATTTACCAGCAGCAGTTTTTTCGAACAGATACGATTTGAGAATATTCAAGAAGAGAGCTTACTCATTTTTAAAGATCCGCAACGCAACTCCAAGACCGCTTGTGTTGCGCATGTCCATGGGCGGCGGTGATCACTTAAAATCAGGTGCACGTCCTGTTCGTTTGCCCCCTCTTCCATAAAAAAACATGCATAAGTCTATCAGCTACCTTATCTTCCAAGTCGGAATACGTCAATGACAAGCATAGACGCTATTGCAAAAGGAATAAGTAAGGCAGTGGTACCTGGTGGTGGTAATAAATCTCTTTGCTTTTGAAATCGATTCCCGATGCCGTGACACACAGTTTGAGAAGCACTGAGTTATTGTATAATATTCATACAAAATAAAATAAATGTTTGTTGGAGCCGAGGTGAATTATGATAAAAATGTAAGCGTTTGTAATTCATACTAGTAGTTTTCTTAACAGTCTTCAATCCCCCTTTAGCGTTTGTAATATAAAAACATAGTTTTATTTTTGGTATACATCTAGATGCCGGACAACAAAGAGTCCAATTTCACCGATCCTCTTTTGTACAATAAGTATTAGTTCGCTAATGCTAAGACTTAACACAGGTTACTTTTTGTCCAGCCAAATGTGTAATTCCCGTGGAATTTAGGAAGATCTAAACACACAATGAGCTGCTAAAAGTATTGTATTTTAGTTAAATAATTATAGTCTAAGATTCGAATATAAATTGAGCTGCTAAAAGTATTGTATTTTAGTTAAGTAATTATAGTCTAAGATCCGACTATAAGGCGCTTTGCACACGACGGGGCAGGGCGGACCGGTCAATTTCGCTACGAACGATAGCACAAAGGGAATTCTATATTATCAACGCACACTGAGGACAAAAAAACCGCGCCGCAGGTGCTCGGCGGGCACTGGCGGCGCGGCATGTCCGCGGCTGCCCGCCTTTTATAACACAAACCAGTTTATATACAGTAACGCAGACGGCGGCGGGCGGCTAGCTCAGTCCGCGCCACGCGCTTTTTATTGATAGACGTCATCGATGTAGATGATTTAAATGCTGAAGTGCAGAAAAGATCGCCCATATATGATACATCGTTAAAAGAATATCAGGACGTAAATCAAAAAAAGAAATTGTGGTACCAAATATGCCAAATAATTTATACTCCTGCAGTATAGGAACGTCCTGAACTGAACGCCTCCGCCCGTCGTGTGCTTTGTGTACGCGGCGAGGGCAGCTGCAGACATCGATGGACAGACGCGGTCTTTATTGCTTCGCGGACAAAAAGCCCGCCCCGCTCGGTTCGCCCGGCTCGGGAAACATTTTTAATATGTTGTAGTTGAAATTAACAAATATGGCAAGAATTGTCACTTCTTATATTCTTATGACACACCAGGAAATAGAATTCTTTTATGAAATCTGTCTTGTTTACCTGCTTACTTCATAAATGACCCAGTCACCAATGTAATTATATTTGTCTTACGTAATGCCGATAATGTAAATTTCGAAGTAAATATATAAGCTGTTATTTTTCCCTCAAATTTAGCATCAGTGGGTGTCACTCACAGAGTTGTGGTATATTGGTCAAAGGAACGCTTTCAAAGATCGTGTCAGGGGCATTTATATTCAGCTGTTTTCATGTAGCTCAAGAGCTAGCGACCATATTAATATCTAAATTTTGATGGAATAGTAGCAGAGGCACATTTTTGCCTGTAAAACCAAAAAAAATGTGCCTGTATTCATTGGCTTTTGATTCACCCTATCTAAATTGATCAGATTGTGTTGTTCATTTAATAAATAAATATGGACTGGCTGGATGAAGAAAATGATCTATCCTCATAGTAAGTAATTAATTATTTGCTTGTGATATGAGTAATAGTCAATCAAATGTATTTCATAAACACACGGATCCAGAAATACAAATATTTATGCTCACCATATAAATGCTTGTTCCTATCGGAAATCCAACCCAGGTTCCATCGATTACGTACTTAGAGTTACATAATACTCGAGTAAAATTGAGACTACATAAATATTTACAATTTTTGTTGTAGTTGGTTCGATGTCGATGTTGACCACATGAGGTTCGATTCCCAGGTCGGGCAATCGAAAAATATGTTTTTTTCAGTTTTCTGATGAGAAAAACGTTACCCGTGATTGAATAAGTGCCCGGTTAGAGATAAGCTTACCATCTGTCACATTATAAAACTTCTTCACTTCGACTAATCGTAAGTGCGCTCGCTGGTGGTGTCTCTACATACCTCTTAGGGGATACGGACGTGAAAGTACTTTTTAAAATGTAAATTGATATTGATCCAATCTTATGTCTACAACAGTACAGATCAGATAGGTACTAGATGGTAGAGTTCTGCATTGTCTCGCCCGGGTCAGGTACCATCGCCTTACCTATTACTGCCGCAATAGCATCAGTGCTTGTCGCTTTCGTGTTCCGGTTTGGAGAGTAAGGTAGCCGGTGAACTTATGCATGTGGCATTAGACCTCGCCACAAGATAGCAACGTACTATTAACATCTTTGGTGTCTATAGGCGATGGTTGACTCTTTCCATCAGGAGACCCATCTACTTGTTTGCTATCTTATGGTTTAAAAAAAATCAATTACAACAAGACGTTTAAAACTAAATTTGAGTTCTCAAGTCACCTCTCTTACAACACACTTGCCAGGTTCGCCATTGACGGACACCTCAAGAGGTAATGATGTCCTTCTTGAGGTGTCCGTCCGTCCGTCCGTCCGTGTGAGTGTGCTGTATACATATATTTATTCAAGTCTATGATTGTGTGGTCATTGATAGAAATTTTAATGTCGTAGCTGACACGCAAACTGAAACTTTAAACTAATACGAACTTTATATTTCTTAGAATCGATACTTATTTGAAAGTTGTGAACTAAGTAAAAGTAAGCTTTCTTTGTGAACCAGATTGTACTAAGAAGAATTCTTATAAATGTAATAGAACTCTTTAATAAGACTTAAACAAAGTTGAGTAAAAATTTGCTTTGAAATAATATATTTGACAAACATATTTTGAAAGGTGCACGTCGGACCACGCGCAAAATAAGGTTCCTTAGTACCCATCACAGTAATGCGGACTTAGAAAAAGGCTTCTTATTGTTTGATACTATGGTCATTTACCTTATATAAGGTTAATGATGGATCTATCCGCACCACAGGTTCAAAGATTATAAAAACGTTTCCAAATAAACACTGTAAGTTGGCCGATTATTACTCATAAACTTGTAAAATTTAGTTATTATAGCTTGAACTAAATTTTACAAGTTGATTACTCATAAACTTGTAAAATTTAGTTATTGAGCTTATTTATATAGTTCGATAGGCTTGCCACCTATCACATTTGTGATAACTAAACTAACTAACTATTTTTGCTATTGCAGTAGTGACACTTAATAGCCTTCTTGCACCTTTTACGAGATTTTATTATAACATAAGATAGCAAATAAGCAGATAGCTCCTTTCTTTTGACCGCATTCAAAGTAGATCGGCTCGAACACTCAATAACAGGACTGTTTTTGATCGGCTTGATTCTTTAGAATTACGTAGGTATGTGACTTCGCTCTTATCTTCTATCGGATTTATCACGGGGAGTGTTCCGAGGAACTGTTTGGAATGATTCCTGCCGTAGAATTTCACTATCGGGCATTGCAAAAAATTCAAAATTTCATCCTCACCATCTCGATGTCGGGAAATCCACAACTGTATGATTCTCGAGACTTCCCCGCACTATTCCTTCCAAACCAATTACCGGCAGGGATTTTTTTCTTAGCGGATACGACTTAGGGACCTTTAGGAAAAGAGCCTACTCTTTCTTAAAAGGCCGACAACGCAACTGCAAATCTTCTGATAGTGTGGTTGTCCATGGGCGGCGGTGATCACTTACCATCAGGTAAGCCTCCTGTCCGTTTGCCCCCTTTTTCTAAAAAAAGTGATAAAAGTAAACAACCATCACCTATAGACACTAAATATGTTACGTGGCGCGTTGCTATTCTTGTGGCGGGCTCTTAATGCCACATGCATGCATAGTTTTCATTACCTTACTCTCCAAATCGAAACATTTCAGTGACATGCACTAACGATATTGCGGCAGGAATAGGTAAGGTGGTGGTACCACACCCAGGTGAGACAATGCAGAACTTTACCACCTAGTAACCATGGCGGTAGTGGCTCGTATAGTCATTTGTTCGTTTTTAACAAACTGTCTGGTAGAGTGGACTTGGTTGAAGGCCCGGACCAGCATTAAGGTAGTTAGTTTTGTCTTTCTTCTATTCTTTAAATTTTTTTACTAAATACGAAAACTTCTTTAGTAATTTACTAAAGAAGTTTTCGTATTTAATAAAAAAAATACTTAACTGAGAATTTGGAACACATGACTTCATGCATCTATAACAAGGCTGGTGTTATTAGACACTTGAAGTCACCATACTTCTTATACAACTAAACAATATGATTATAAATATACTTCTAAACTACAGCCAACCAGTATAACACCGCTTTTTGAAGCTAAATTAATCTATTTTAACACTTAATACTGATGTATTTATACAGTATCAGCGAATTGAATTACTCCCACAATCAACGGTTGATTTATATGTCAATCATGTATATTTCAATTAAGAGATAATTATTTCATTTTGTGCGTTTTAGTAAGGAAAACCAAATAACTTTATCTATATTATATATTTTTTATTTTATACAATAGCAAGCAAGAAAAGGGATCTTCTAATAGAAAAAGACAACCATTACTTATATATATACCAAAGATATTAATAGTATGTTGCTATCCGTGGGACGGGATAGCAATGACACATGTATGAGTCTGTAGGCTACCTTACCCTCCTAACTAAAACACGATATTGACAAGTACTGATGATATTGCAGCGGAGATAAGTAATTTAAATACTACTTTTAGGTCTACTCACCTACAACTAGTATTAAAAAATATAGGTTGTAATTATTTACAATTTGTCAGACATTATAACTGTGCAAAACATCCCTGATGATGCTGTGATTATCAAAACCGGTTGGGTATGTAAAATTATATAAAATAAAAGTGAACTAGAATTACGAATGAGTTTATGTATAATACCTGTTTTTTAGGTAGAACGGTCGTATATCGATGGTATACGATATTCCCGTATGAGATGCTGTAGGTTTATATCGTCTAGTAGTCACGAAGGCAGTTTAGTCAATTGTTTGTCGTTTACGAACTGCCTGGGAGGTTGGCAGGTTGTCAATCCTTTAAAAGGTGCCGGGACCAATACGGGAAAACAAAATTCATGAAAATGGTTTACTTGTCTTATTAATGTAGGAGAAGTAAATAACTTTCGATTTAGAAGTCCAGCGATATAAAGGCTGTTGCCTGTATTCCGTACTAGCCGAAAGTAGTCGCTATATGGATGATATGCTAGATTAACACATTATCGTCAATATAGTTTTTAATACAAATTTTCATCCCCTATTTTAGCTTGTTAGGAGTCGATTTTTGAACCCCGGATCTTCAACTATCTTCATGTGAAATTTCATTAAAATCGATTAAGTGGTTTATCCGTAAGAGCGTACACAGACAGGCAGACAAACAGACTTTGGACAAACAGACAAACAGAATTAATATGGTTTGTTTAATTTCTATTTAACAGCGATAAATAAATAAAAAAATATTCACGGGGCAAATTACACTTACTGATCTAACCCCAAAGTAAACAAATTATTTGCTTGTGTTATGGGTGTTCAACGATACTAATACATAAAAATACATAAATACTAGAGTGTATTTAATAAACACCAAAACCCAGAAATACAAACATTTATGCTCATCACACAAATACAAATACTTGTCCCCGTCGGGAATCGGACCCGAGCCCCGTCGATTGCGTAGCCAGAGTCGCTAACCACTAGACCAACGGGGTTGTCAAAAAAGCTATGCAATTTTAATGTACAATCCTTTTACTGAATTTAATGAATACATATTTACATAGCGATCCTAAATTGTTGTTTTACGTATTAATAATATGCAGATCATTGTTTAAAATAACCTTGTTAAAAGTTTTAATATATCGTACATATGATGAACGGCAGCTCCTAAACTATGTTCGAACATCGCATGCAGGGATGCGGCTCTGTCGCGGCCACTAAACACACACCACATTTGAATTTCAAACATTTCATCGTTCACGTCCAGTTATTTTAAGAAAAGCATATTTAATCTATACATATAATAAAATCGTAGGAAAGTCAAAACTGTACATTGAATATTTTTTTAAAAGAATACTTGGGGCATGATCTACAATCGATATCGAAGCCAAAAATATAGTTTTTAGAATTTTTGTCTGTTTGTCTGTTTGTATGTCCGGGGTAAACTTAAAAAGTACTGTATGGATTTACTTCATATTTTGCATGAATATTACTAACAGGTCGGGTCAACATATAGGCTACATATTATCACGCTATCACCTAGCGGGGAGGTGCTGTGCGGAGTAAACGAAGTCCGCGCGGACGAAGTCGCTGGCAACAGCTAGTGCCGAATAAAAGTGATAACAATCACTAATTGACACCTAAAATGGTAATGGTGCGTTGCCATCTGTATCACGAGGTATGTCAATTTTTTTTCTGTATCATAATAATTGTGTCAAGTGTAAAACTTACTTAATCAGTTGTTCTCGCCCATGCCATAAAAACAGGGAAACTTACCTACGAATAAAGAATTTATCATGTGGGTCATTCCATGTCAAATCGACCAATAGTTGGAATCGACCCTTTTCGATTTGGATGAATTTTGGTCAGAAGTTTTCTTTTATCATAAAACGAAGTTCTGCCAAAGGAAAAAAAATAAAAAAATTTTTTTCGAAAGATATACAAATTCAAAATTTCGCGATTTTTCCAGTTTTTCAATTTTGTTTTTGCAATATCTCGAATGCTATTATAGATACAGGAATGAGCTTTCGTTTGTTTAAAAGGGGACACTTGGGGCTATAGGAAAAAAAATATTTTGAAAAAAAATTTGAAAAATGCCAAGTTTGTAAAATTTTGAATTTTTGAAAATCGTCAAAAATGAAGACCGCCATGAAAATTTTGGCTCAATTTTTTTTGTATGATACCTTGTAATGATCTTAAAAGATCCTGAAATTTATGGATAGGGGTTTTTTTATTTCAAAAATATGAATTTTTGATTTATAAATACTTAAAATTACAATATTATGTATCTGCATAACTTTAACTTGTATAGAAGTTGCAAAAAACAAAAATATTTTTTTTTTCTGAAATTAATTTTTTTTTTTTAATTCAAAAATTCATATTTTTTAAATAAAAAAAAACCCCTATCCAAAAATTTTAGGATCTTTTAAGATCATTACAAGGTATCGTACAAAAAAAATTGAGCCAAAATTTTCATGGCGGTCTTCATTTTTGACGATTTTCAAAAATTCAAAATTTTACAAATTTAGCATTTGTCAAAATTTTTTGCCAAAATATTTTTTTATCAATAGCTCCAAGTGTCCCCTTTTAAACAAATGAAAGCCCATTCCTGTATCTATAATAGCATTCGAGATATTGCAAAAACAAAATTGAAAAACTGGAAAAATCGCAAAATTTTGAATTTGCATATCTTTCGAAAAAAAATTTTTTATTTTTTTTCCTTTGGCAGAACTTCGTTTTACGATAAAAGAAAACTTCTAACCAAAATTCATCCAAATAGAAAGGGGTCGATTCCAACTATTGGTCGATTTGACATGTCACCCATGTCATATGTTTATCATGTCATGTCATATGTATCATTAGATAGCAAACAAACAGATGGGTATCCTGATCGAAAGAGTCAACCATCACCTATAACCACCAAAGATATTATTGAATAATGAAAAAAAAAAAATGTTGAAAAGGTATGTTTAGTTTCATTATGGACTCTAATAAATCTCTTATAAGTTTCACAAAAAACTTTCATCATAAACAAAATAGTGCAAACAAAATTAAAACCCCATCAGGAATCTGGGATTAAGATAAGTACTTATGTCAAACAGAAAAAAAATATCTTCACGCCCGTATCCCCGAAGAGATTGGGCCATCGCCAACCGGACACTTTCCGGATCCCAGGCAAAATTAGTTTTATCAGAAAACTGAAAAAAAACACTTTTTGAAGTGAAAACTTCTTTAGGCGCGTTGAGCGTTTTGGTAGAGGGTAAAATCCTCGGTTCGCGTCACCGACATGCTAATGATAATAGTATATCTATAGCTATGTTTTGCATATAGTTTTAATTACTCTCAACTTAATAGTTCCGTTTTCACTTCTATCGGCAGTCCCACGACTGCTACTGTTTTTTTTTTAATTTCCCGACCCGGGAATCGAACCCGGGACCTCATGTGGTCAACACCGACACCGAACTACTAGACCACTGAGGTGATACGGATGTATGTATTGAAAAAGTTGGGAATCACTGCTTATTACGATCAGTTAGTAAATGTATTTATTAAATTGTATTTAAGTGTGAATTTCTTTAACCTTATATACTTATAGTTTACGCGTATGGCCGCGTGATTGAATGTGGTGTGATAACACGTCCGCGCATGAACGTGTTCCATCGTGCCCGTTAAACTGATCTTATTAAAAAAGCGAGATTTTTCAACAGTATATAACAATAAATTTAGTTACACATAAAATTAAAGCATGTTCGTCAACAATAAACTTGTTTCAGCGAATTCTCGACCTCACGTCAAAGTTCCCGAGAGAGACGTGCCGCATCTGAAATTCAGATGTCGCCTTGTTTTTCCCGCTAAAAGGAGCATTGTAATGATTTGGAAGTTTAGCAAAATTGTGTTTTTGGAACGTCAACTTTACATAAGCCATTGTTAAGTAAATTTTTACACCCTGGCAAAAACAAATATATTTGCTTTTTATTTATGATTCAGGTATTAGAAGAATAGACCGCCTTTCTGCTGGCCATTTCGTAAGTTTTTCGATTTAGATTTTTTTTATATTATAAGATAGTAAACAAGCAGATACGTCTTCTGATGGAAAGAGTCAAACATCGCCTATAGATACCAACGATGTTAGATTTAGTAGATAGTAACTAGTTAGATTAGATCTGACCACAAGATAGTAACGCACCATGCGTTGCTATCTTGCGGCCAGGTCTAATGCCACATAAGTTGACCGGCTACCTTACCCTCCAAACCGGAACACGACAGTGACAAGTGCTGACGCTATTGCGGCAGAAATAGGTAAGGCGGTGATACCAGACCCGGGCGAGACAATGCAGAACTCTACCACCTAGTAGCCACGATGTTAGGTCGCTATTTACGACCTGCCTAGCAGAATGGCAGTTGGCCTATTCTTCAAAGGAGCCCAGGACCAACACGGGGGAAAATTATTCAAAGATAATAAATAGTTCGCATTAGATTCTAGGATCGAGTGAATTATTTTTGATTTTTAATTGGTTATGAAATGAAATGATAATTTCATTTTCATCATTTATATATATTTTTAACGATGTATTATATGTTTTAGCTAGGTAAAACTTTTTTTAAAATAAAATTATACCTTCACACGGCTAGTTTGAATCAGTAGTCATAATTTTTTTATTAGATTTTTAATCAATCAATATCTTTATTTGCTAAAATAGGGTTTAATCATATTTTAGTTTATTAGTTTATTATTATTTTAGTTTATTAGTTTATTATTATTTTAGTTTATTAATTTATTATTTAGTTTATTGTGACGTTTATTATGACGTTGACGTTTATTATGACGTTTAATCATATTTTAGTTTATGATTATTACAAAAATATTTTTATTAAGTGTTAAGATAAAATTGGAATCGTTAATTTGTAAATTTTATTAATTTACTAGCTGACCCGGGAAACGTTGTTTTTCCATACAAATTACTTGTATTGAAACCATCTTATCGTTTAAATTGGACCAAACAGTAGAATATATCCACAAAATTCCATTGAAATCGGTTCAGTAGTTTAAGAATCCATAGCGGACAAACAACATGATACCTAATTTATATATATTAAGATTAATATAGCATAATTTATTAATATAAAATATTCTTTGTATAATTAGCATTTTAAGCTATTATGAAATTTGTATTTTGAAATTTCGTAAAATTAGTAATCTGTAGTAAATAAGATAAGGAAATTCTTATTTAGATTTTAATAGAGAAATTAATTTAAAGTAATATAACGAATTTAACCCTTCCACATTCTCGGCATATATTTGGTAGTAAAAGTACCCACGAAGCCTCTAAAGCTTAATATTACATAAAGGATATTTGTTCCCTTTAATATCGTATCACTTACCCATTGTCTACTTGAAAATTCATTGGCATACCTCACGTCTAGAGAATATGAGCCGTAAATATTTTTATAACCCTCTTGATACTGCGAAACGCTTAGCGTTTCAATTTATTTGTTTTCATGTTTCACAGGAGAAAATTATATGAGATTTTGTGGAAACTTTTACGAACATAAAAACCGTTTTGATAATCGTTCGTTCATTCCCTTGGATAATTGAAATAAAACAACACAAACTTTGCCTTAACTGACATTTCTTTATAGAAGAGCTTTTCTGTAATATATGGGATTGATTTTGTAAAATGCAACGTAAGTGAATAATAGTAAGACAAGGAAGCACGTGCGACTTAAATTGAGCAATAAGTGTGTCCTATTTAAATTTCCCCTTCATGAAATTTCCATTCCGTCAAATTGTCCCAACTTAATTATTTAGATGTTACACTTAAAAAGCGACTGCTGTTAGTTTTCTTTTATTAGAATCCAACTAAGATACAATTAAACTATTTAGTATTCTGTCTCGCTCATATGCCCGAACTAGGAGGAAAAGGTACAACTTCGATAAGCCAACAAACAAACCACCAACCACCAATCACAACAAATGAAGTAAATTTACTAAAAGACTGGAAATTAAAGAAGAATTAAACTAGTGTAGGAAACTTACACTCTAAAAGAATTTTAAAAAGTATCATCACACCCGTATCCCCGAAGGAGTAGGCAGAGGTACACTAGTGCATCCACAAACAGCCGAAGATATTTAGTCCCACAATGTGATAGGTGGCAAGCTTACCGCCAACCGCGTACTATTTCAATCCCGGTCAGAGTTGTTTTTATCAGAAAACAGAAAAAACATTTTTGTTTGCCCAACCTGGGAATCGAACCCGGGACCTCATGCGTTCAACACCACACCACTAGAAATCATAAATCAGAAGAACTTTATTCAATAAACATGTTTACCAGATCGAAAAGTGGGTTTTTCTTTTTTTCATATCATTTTTTCACAGTATCAAAACGTTACAAAATTATATAAAATATATATGAGATTAATATGAGGAGCAGTTAATCCCAGGCTTTTTTGTCTTCTAAATAATCTAATATTTTATAATACCCTAATTTTTTCCAGAGTTTTGTTTTAACAAATTTTTTAAATTTATTGACTGTTAGATCTCTTATAGTTTCGGGAATTTTATTGTAAAAGCGTATACCCATAAAAGAGTTACATATTCTGTGGAGACGAGATGCATGCATAACCAATTTTCCCAATTCGTCTTTTTATTTTGAATAAAAGTGAAGTTTCATCCGCAAAAAGTACGATTCCATACTTATTCCCTACATAGTAACGCAAGTCATTTATGTAAATTAGAAACAAGAATAGACCAAGTATGGCGCCCTGCGGGATACTCATAGTTACAGCAGCACCAGCGGACCTTTTCCCATGAATATCAACCCTCTGAATTCTTTCATTTAAGTAAGAAATCAGAAGATTGACAGCCTTATTTCTAACTCCATAGTGTAACTTCTTGATTAAGATATTATGATCGACATAGTCTAATGCCTTAGACAAATTACGGAACATTTCAAGTGCGTCCTGCGAAAGTTTCACGATTGATAAATATTCCAAGTAGCTTTTATTTTGTTTAAGGACTGTTTAATAGTATTTTTTATGTTTTTTCTTTTTTATCGATAGGGAAGCGTTTGACCACGATCTCGCTTGGTGGTAAGCTAAGATGCGACCTAAAACCACCGAGCGTAGGTATGAAAAGTGAACTATATGACTTTACTTTTGTTGGCTGAGCACTCTGCTCGCCCTAAAAGTTCGGTGACGCAGTAACAACCCATAAGGTCAACTGTAATAGCCATTTCGAAAAAAAAGCTATTGTACCTTATTGTTTTTACTTTTGTACCTTCTGTATCTATTTGTTTTAGGACCTGAGTCACAGAATTCTACTACATGCGAGTAACAATGAAAAAAATATCTGTGTCTCTTAGAAACTACCTAACATAAAGGCAGATTGTCTATTCTTTAAAAGGGACCTGGACAAACACGAGATAAAAAAGTCGTATAAAAAGTATAAACGAATATTGGTTTCCCTTCAATTACGTCAGCGAATAAATGCTAAAGTAATAAATATTGCGGCAATTACCCTCATTTGTTATAATAAATTTCACTTCATTAATTAACTTAATATTTGCAAACACGAAACGGATTCCGCATAATTTTGTTAATGAATATGTTTGATTTTCAGAAACATATACAATGCAAAGTCAGTTTTTTCATCAGTCTTTCCAAATAGGGGGAGGTTGGTTTGAATCGAGATGTATATTTTTTTATATTTCAGTCTGTTTGTAATGATTTTTGTTTATTTTAATAACTTGTTTCAAGTGTGTAATGTTAACACTCAGATGTCACTTTCCTATTGGCTAAAGTTTTTAAAAATAAAGAGATTTATGGTAGGAAGTTGGCGCATGGTGAGACTTATGATATATCCGAGACCTCGTTTTGGTAGACAGCTATCCCTGATCCTAATCCTGATCCCAAATTATGTAGGCCCCGCAACGTTCTCATCGGTCCCAAAGACCTGATAACCTGGCCTACGGAACACACGAAAACACTACACACCTGTATACTCGACACCGTCGCTGCCGGCGGCGACTAGAGTCCCTGTTTCATCCATCGACAAACCGAGCCTAATGGCAAGGATCAGCCGACAGACAAAACAATGCTACTCACCTCTTATCGCAAATCACGACTCCATCGGTCTCGCAGGAGACATCCTTAGGGTGGAGGGCGTACAGCCCTTAAGGTCACTAATAATTCAGACACTCTGAAAAAAATAGACAGATAATGGTGAGCCATTGAGTTAAGCAGATGAATAGACTTAGTTTGCAAGTAGGCTACAGGTTCATTGTTTTGGATTACAATCATAATATTTGTTACCTCAGAAATCGGTTTACGAACTGATTTTGAAAATTATTTTTTTGTTTAGCAGAATATACTTCTCTTTATGACCAATATTAGAAATGTGAATTTCATCTGTAACGATGAATTAATTGAACTAGTATACACATGTGTATCGCCTCTGTGTTGCCCACATGAGGTCTCAGGTTCAATTCCCGGGTCGGGCAATTCAAAAATGTGTTCTTTTTTTCAAATTTCTGATAAAAACAACGTTGCCCATGAATGCCCGGTTGGCGATAGGCTTGCCAACATATTGTTGAACTATAAGTATCTTCGGCTAATCGTAGGTGCACTGGTTGTACCTACACCTACTTCTTAGGGAATACGAGCGTGAACATACCTTTTTTGCGTGTGTATATCTACTGATCAGTACAGTTGACAGCATCGATTGGAAGAAGAATTATACCACGGTGAACTTAGCAACACGTAGCTTTTTTGATCAGAGCGTTGCATGACTTTGACAAGATCGTTTGTTCAAATCCAATCGTATTAAAATTTTTGTTTTTTAAATTGCATTAGAGATTTCATTTAATTTTCTTTCGTAAATTAAACCATCTTGACTAGAAAGTAGAAAATATATACTAAAAAAAAATCCAAATGAACAAAATAAATTTAAAGAAGAAATTCAATATCCGTTTCCTGTCAGAAAATAATAGAAGTTGTAACATCACCTATCAAAACATCTTTAGTAGAATTATTTATTAATTTCATACATACATGTCCTCATGCCAGATCCCTTACGGGATAGGCAAAGAGAACCGAGTGCGCTTACATCACGATCCTTGCAAGCTTGTCTCGCTTCTTCCACATTCATTACTCCCTTAATACACACACGCTGACAGCGAAGGCTTGACACCACCTTCGGACTGTACTCGATCAATTGATAATGGTACGTTAATATTGTTCTTTTCCTGTACCTACATCCTTCCACATTCGCTTTGTACGTATATCTGTTTATTATTTTAATGACAAAAAAACTACAATTCATATAAGTAAATCAATTCACCACTACTTTTTCCATAACACCGCCATCTCAACCCATCCAATCTGTAAATGAAGTGAAAAAAATATCCCCACAAATTGGCAACCTTCCAAACTGGCCTTTACGCTGAAACCATCTGAATTTCAAATGCACATCTTGAAATGAAATCTCCGAAAATAACCCTTGTTCCATGGCAATAGAGTCGGTGGGTGTGAATTGATTGGCTAAATGTAGGCTGGACATTTCGTTTAAAAGAATTCAGGCAGCACATTTACACGTACAGATAGGACTGTTTATGGAGCATTTAAAACGTGCCCATTGTAGACTATACTAACGTGAAATCGAACTCAGTGTTCAATTGAATACCTCTTTGAAATCCCCTTTGTTATGATGTGACATACACGTTTCTGTAGAGCACCGATGTATAATTTTACAGGATTAAATTAATCCTCAATAAACCTGCGTATCGGGCCCTTTGACAAGAGAAAGAAAAGGCCTTGGCATTAATTTTCATAAACAATCAAAATTATAAAATTGCATGGATTCCAACGCGACACTGAACAAATAAAAATGGCTTTATCTCTGTCTAACAAGTCAGAATTTTCATAATAGACAAAGCTACCAAAATTTTGTCAGTGCTCGAATTTCAAAACATTTAAGAAAATTAACGTCACCTTAAACAGCCTGCAGCCAATACGCCTTTACTAAAATACGCTGTCAATGTAGGTAATTTAAAATTTAATGTCAAATAACCCTTATTTTACAAAATATTAAATTAATTTGTGCGGTTATTGGTATTTTTCTATAATTTCAGTGTGTACCTTAAATCTAAAATAAAAACTAATTATTAAAACAACATGCCCAATTACTATATAATTTATCAATTGTTATGTAGACAGTAAACAGCTGTTTATAAGACCGCCATTTTTAGGAACGAAATGACACGGTTTTCCCTCAGTTATTTTATATCTAGTAGTGGTTTCCTTCATCTAAGATCGGGCCACGCGTAATGTTATGTGTGTTTATGTTCCGTAGTTGCTAATTATTATAATAAAAAAGGGCTTTTACATTATTTTATACTATTATATAAAATATTGCAATTAGAAAGAGGCTTTTACTTTATTTCATACTATGAAAAATTATGTTTTTACGAATATACACCATATTCTAAAAAATATTTGTTCATTTAAGAAAAAATGTACATAATTTAAATGCAAGGAACAAAAAAATCTTGCTGTTCTGTGCATGTGTCTTGTCTCCACAAAATAAGTAATTTTTTTATGGCGCAGTCTATAATACTTTTATGGTACAGTCTATAATAAACTTCTATTAAAGATCTAACACAATTTAAAAAAAATAATAAAATCAAAACTTTGTAAAAAAGGGTTAAATATATTAAAAGATATCAGATATTTGGAAGATAACAACGCATGGGGTTAATTGCCTCTCAACCAATATCATAGTAATTATTATATATTATTAATAAATTGTTGTACATATTATAATGATTTTTATGTTTCAGTCTGTGTGTGATGATTTTTGCTTACTTTAATAATCTTTTTTAAGTGTGTAATATTAGTAGATTAAGTAGAAAAATAGCAACAATCAGGCATTACCTTCCTATTGGCTAAAGTTGTTAAAGCTAAACAGATTTATGGCGGGAAATTGTGGCGCCTCATTTTGGTAGACAGATAGTGGTGAGCCATTGAGTTGAACAGAGTGCTAAGTGTGAGTTTTTCTTTTCGCATTCGATCGTGAGCGCGTTTGGAGTTTACTAGGAATTTGTATGTGATTTGTACAGCGCCACCTAGTGGTAAACGTGAGAAACCAGTTTACCACTAGGTGGCGCTGTACAAATCACATACAAATTCCTAGTAAACTCGAAACGCGCTCACGAACGAATGCGAAAAGAAAAACTCACACTTAGCACTCAGATGTATAGACTTATAGTCTGCAAATAGTCGACAATAAGTACATTAAATAAATATTAAGCTAGTATTGGATTTTAATCGTAATAATAAATTATTAAAAAAATATATATGCACAAAAAAGATCAACCAGCTTAACCTAATCTTCCGCCGGATATTTTCAGCGTGTGGCCGCGTTTCCGAACCAATAGTGACAACCGATAGTGAATTACAGGTACTTTTGACGAGTCACAGTTATTTAAACTGTGACTCCTCAAAAGTACCTGTAATGGATAATTTAAATAAAAATATTTTGATTTTGACTCTGAACATTTAATCTATTCAACACCAATGACGGATACATCCGCACCACAGGTTAACTGCTTATAAAATCTTCTTCAAGTACATTTTATGAGCTGGTCGATTATTACTCGTATACTTGTAAAGCGTACTTAGGCGTGATAGTTTTCCTTTCAGCTTCATATTATACTACTACTGTAAATTTTTTAAACACCCAAAACCAGTTGGCACATTGGAGACTTTTGACTCTAACACAAATGGGTAATTTAAAGCTTAATATTTGGGAATTAATCAGAAAATTGTATGTTCATGCTTGATTACAGAAAATGTATGTTCATGCTTGATTACAGCTTTCTAGCATTAACGATTTCGGAATTAAGCTACGGTCGCGTCGGACGGAAAGATGGAAAATGGACATAGCAAAACTCTAAGGGCTCCTAGTTGACTTCGGAACCCTAAAAAAAACCTATGTTTATTCAGATCCATTTATTTAAGTCAAAAATCAAACCGAAACATAAGAAAGTTTTTTTCTTTAATTATATAATTTTTTACATATCCAATGATATAAAAATATTATATGTTTGTTGTGTTAAAGGAACTAAGATTACATTCATATAAAGAACAAACCAACATCCATACTAATATTATGAATGTGAAAGAAACTGTCTGTCTGTTTATCTCTGATCTGATTCAGATGACCACTGAACTGATTTAGATGAAAATTGTTACTTAGATAGTTTGAGAACCGGGAAAGGATATAGCCTAGTTTTTATCCCGGAAATCTCACGGGAACAGGAACTATGCAGGTAAAAGCCCGGGACTTAGAATTTTTCCACCCGGATAAAGTCGCGGGCACTACTTATAAAATATATAACTTTCTTTGAATCATAAAAATTCTGAATTTAATTGATAACTTTTTATATGTCCTATGATATAATAAAGTTATCTCTATTAATTAAGAAATAAATTAGTTTTCTTAATGCATCAATTAAGAAAACTAATTTCGCCCCCCATTGAACGAACAAACCAATAATCTACTTATAACCCACACTCAAAATTATAATAAACTTTCTCCTCAACTCACCACAACTCTGATATCCCTACCAATATAAATGCAAAAGTAACTCTGTCTGTCTGTATCTTCTTTATGCCTAAACCACTGAACCGATTTGTATGAAATTTGGTACGAAGATATTTTGAAACTAGAGAATGGACATGAAATATTTGTGGGTAAATCCCCGGGATCGTATATCTTTTAAACCACGATAACGAAAATATTTACTTTAGAAATTTTTCCGCGCAAAGTCGCGGGAAAAGTTTATTAATTTTTAAAATATCTTTTGGTAGAAAGTCACCTCTATGATTTATTAAGAGAACTACTTTAGTTTTCGGTTAAGTAGTTAAGTTCGTGTGAAAGTGACTAACCGATGTCTCAGAATAGGGTCGTCAAGACCTTGTTACATTTAAGCCCGATAAGACGCAGCTTTGTGCGTTCACTGCAAAAAAACACACCCTTTGTCGTATCACGTCGGTTCGAGAACACTCACCTGACAGCCTCGGCCAGTATTGGAATACTGGGAGTCGACATATCGAACAACGTTCAATTCCGCGGTCATTTGGAAGGAAAGGCTAAACTAGCCTCCAAAAAGCTTCGTGTACTCAGTAGAGCAAAGCGGTACTTCATGCCAACCCATCGCCTTTAACTTTACAAGGCCCAAATTCGACCTCACATAGAGTACTGTTCTCACCTCTGGGCCGGAGCTCCTCAGTACCAGCTTCTTCCTTTAGATCGCATTCAACGTAGAGCGGTTCAAATCGTCGACGATCAGGTTATTTCTAATCGGCTCTACTCTTTAGCGTTACGCAGGAATGTAGGTTCGCTTTGCATCTTTTACCGTATGTATCATGGGTAGTATTCCGAAGAGTTATTCAGACTAATCCCTGCCGCTAATTTCCATCATCGGACATCGCGCCAAAATTTAAAGTTCCATCCACTCCACCTCGATATCTGGAAACCCCAACTGTGCGCTTTTGTCGGCACTTTTTGCCTCGCACTACTCCGTTGTGGAATCAATTACCCTCGGGGGTGTTCGCGAACGGATACGACTTAGGGACCTTCAAGAAACGAGCTTATTCATTCTTAAAAGGCCGGCAACGCAGCTGCAATACCCCCGGTATTGCGCATGTTCATGGGCGGCGGTGATCACTTACCATCAGGTGCACCATCTTCTCGTTTGCCCCCTCTACTATAAAAAAAAAAAACATTCGCAATGTCATCGAAAAGAAAGACGGTGGTTTGATAAATGGATTAATTAGATGGTCCGGCCAAAAATAAGAGCGACACAATTGCTTCGACGAGTGTTGAGTGGGATAGTGTGCGTTTCTCTTCAAGATGATTTCGAAGTAAAAAATGCACTAAGTGCGTAAATTGTATATTGTTGACCTTATGAACTAATAATTGCAGTTGTCCATGGGCGGCGGTGATCACTTACCATCTGGTGCACCACCTGCTCGTTTGCCCCCTCAGCTATAAAAAAAGAATTACATGAATTAATTTAACCCTAAAGTAAACAAATTATTTGCTTGTGTTATAGGTGTTAGTCAACGATCCTAATACATAGAAATACATATATGAATACTGTTACATACATAATATGTACATACATATATTATAATGTCTATCGGTTTGGGTCTTGCATACTTAAGTATGCATTTCTTAACATAAGTGTCGACGAGTTCAATTTATTTTAGAATCAAATAGCTTCCTTAATGTTAAGCTTGATTAATCTTAATAATTTGTTCAGTGCGGTGACTTTCCCGTTATTAGCTCAAGAAATTTTTCGTTAATCATAAAACATACTTTTGTCTTGTAACTAATGATAATTGTTTTTGTTTCAGGTAAAGTACTGATCGAGAAGCGACTATAAAGTATTATGGGTTTGTTTACATAGATTTCTTTAAAAACACAGTGGTTATCAGAATACAGCATTTGTACTTGCAAACAAATAAAGTACAAATTACGGTTCAGGTTGTATATAGATTAAAAAGTATCTTTACGCCCGTATCCCCGAAGAGATAGGCAGAGATACAAAAAATGCACCCACAATTAGCCAAAGATACTTAGCCCCATAATGTGATAGGTGGCAAGCCTATCGCCAACCGGACACTTATCCAATCCCCGGACACCTTATCCTCCAAACCAGAACACGATAGAACAGTATCAGAACTGGGCGAGACAATGCAGAACTCCACCGTCTAATAACCTCAAGTGACTCGCAATTGTTCGTCTCTAGGAACTATTTGGCAGAAAGAGAAGATGAAATATATAGGTACTTTCCAAAATAATAAAAGAAATCTTAAATCGGTTTATAACTAACGTAATGTAACTCACTAAAATCCAATTAAAACTAAATTGAAAACGTTACACTCATGATTGATATCTTATTTAAATTAATTTAATTTTATAGTGACAATAAAAATTTCGAATTCACTTATGTTTTCCTCAATTGCGGGGAAAAATACATGCACATAGGGTGACAACTCTACGGTTGACATATTTACAAGGATAATATTATTGAAGGAACTGCCTATAGTATTATGCTTTCATAACTATAAAATGTTAAATCATGACGGTTAGATTTTGTCTTGTTTTAGTTATAAGTTGTAATTGCCCCGATGATTCTTATCTAGAGACGAAACCGGTTGCATAATATATATAACTAGCTGTGCCCGCGACTTATTCCGCGAGGACTTCGTTTACTCCGCACAGCTCCTCCCCCGTAGGTGCTAGCGTGATAATATGTAGCCTACATGTTGACCCGACCTGTTAGTAATATTCATGCAAAATTTGAAGTGAATCCATGCAGTATTTTTTTAGTTTACCCTGGACATACATGACTTTCCTACGATTTTATTATATATACTAGCTGACCAGGCAACAGTCGTTTTGCCTTACATATTAGGAATCCATAGCGGACAAACAATGTGACACGTAATTTATATAAGACTACGGGATTGTCCTTCCACGCAGCCAAAATGGCATTAAACTTTATATGGTGGTTAAGTATTCTTAAATTTTCTAATTTTCCGCTCAATTTTCTTAATATTTTCTTTTATAAGAACCTTCTCCTTACAATTACAAACACAACAAAAAAAATTACCGAAATTGGTCCAGCCATTCAAGCGTGATGTCGTGACCAAGGAAAACAGGGATTGATTTTTATATATATAGATAATAGATAATTTATTATGAAACAGTACAAGTGTTTTTTTTTTTATATAAAATATTGAATAAAAAATAATATTGAATGAAAACCTTCTTTTTGGGATGATAGCATTGAGTAACGAGATAACCGTATTTAACTAGTAGGTACCTTGAATATCGTGTATCGCGTATGCTCGTACATGGCAAAACCAATATAAAAATTTAATTTGCTTGATGCCTGCGGGGGACAGATAACGGAATTTCTTCATATTACATCCCTTTATTCATTTGATATGATGAAATTTTTTTGTAATATTTTTAATGTAGGATAATACCAAATAAGTAGATGGCTGTATTCTTCAGGGTTCCGCACCTAATAAGGAAAAAGTGTAACCCTTATAGGACATAATATATAGGACATAATGACATTTTACTAATACATATATACTCCGTCGTTCGTCTGTCTGTCTGTCAATAACCTTTTTTTAAGAACGCCCTCGAACGGTATCAAGTTAAAATTTATATCAAACTACCTGCAGCGTGCAGCCCGCTGCATTATAAGTTTTTGGTGAATCCCGCGGGATCATCTAACTTTTTCGGGATAAAAAAATAGCCTATGTGCTTCTAGGTCCAGTATTCCAGGTCATCATCTACCTGTGTGCCAAATTTCATTCAAATCCGTTCAGTAGTTTTTGCGTGATTGAGTATATATATATATAATATAGACTAGCAGACTCGGCAAACGTTGTTCTACCTTTTTAACTACTCTTATTTTTTCTTTATTATCTCACCTTTTAAACCTTCCTTGGACTTCAACAATTAATTCAAAACCAAAATTAGCCAAATCAGTTCAGCCGTTCTCGAGTTTTAGCAACACTTTGAGCATTTGATTTTTATATATATAGATAAGATATTCAAGGTCTATAGTCCTCAACTGTTAAAGAATCAAAATTGTAAGTCAATGCGAGCAAAGGATATGACGAATTGTCCCATATTTTGCGATTTTTGTGTTTTCAAATGGAATCAAAACTGACATAGTATGTGTTGGTCACGCGAATTCGGTCGCGTGATCAACACATAATTAAAATGAAGTCTTTTACTAAGTTAGATCAAAAAGTAGCCTGTATTACTTAGTGATAATATAGCCTCATAATAATGAAACAATTTTTAAAATCCGTGAAGTAGTTTCTAATTTTTTTTATCA
Organism: Apodemia mormo; assembly: GCA_036924255.1. Taxonomy (NCBI): domain Eukaryota; kingdom Metazoa; phylum Arthropoda; class Insecta; order Lepidoptera; family Riodinidae; genus Apodemia; species Apodemia mormo. The sequence continues at coordinate 3,743,857 of JAUPFN010000007.1, read as the reverse complement.
TAAGATAGCAAATAAGTAGGTGGTTCTCCTGAAGGAAAGAGTCAACCATCGTCGACACCAAAGGTGTTAATGGTGCGTTGCGTAAGTTTGCTGGCTACCTTACCCTCCAAACCGGAACACGACAGTGACAAGCACTGACGCTATTGCGGCAGGATTGAATAAAATATTCCTTTAATCAGGAAACTCGACGAAGGGAGGTCAGTCGATGCCGAATTTTGTACTAATAGAATTACTGTTATATTTATGGTTATATACGGATTACACTGGGTACGCTTTTCAAGACAATTTCTTAGGGCGTCAATGTGGCCTAGCTTGCATTTACACAAAGAAATATTTAGAGTTCTAGTACTTACCGATGAAATAAAATCAGGGGTATTTTTAAGACTTAGTTTCTTTTTCGGCACGATAAAACAGCACAATATGGCATATTTCATTTTTTTTACAATATACGAATAATAATTGCCTCTGTGGTCTAGTGATCTGGTGTCAGTGTTGACCATATGAGGTCCCGGCTTCGGTTCCTGGGTACGGCAAATCAAATATGTATTTTGTTCAGTTTTCTGATAGAAACAACGTTGTCCGCGATTTGATAAGTGCCCGGTTAGCGATAGACTTACCACCTATCACATTGTGAGACTAAATATTTTCGGCTAATCGTGAGGTACCACAACTCTGCTTACCTCTTCGGGAATACGGGCGTGAATATGAGTCTGAGTCAAATTTCAAAGAATTCGCGTTACCAACTGAAAAAGTAGTACAAAGTTTTTGCGTCACGTTTAAAAGTAAAATTAAATAAACAAATACAGGGTCACTTTTAAAAGTCCGGCCAAATTTTCAAATAAAGAACTAACTATTGAAAGGGCGTTTTAATTACTATTGTATAATGATTACAAGATAATATAAAAATATTCGTATGAAATATCTCATTAACTTCATGAATTGGCTGCACTGAGTCTTGTATATGAACTATGTAATACTAGCAGTGTGTCATGTTACCCTCCTATGGTAGCGCCACCCTACTCTCCACTTCACCACCCACAAGTTGAACGGACGTGGTCTAGGTCCGTAGGCTGGTTTGACGTAGAAAATTGCGATTGGAATGACGAATGAAAAATGTTACTATCGCAAGATATTACCCGTGATGTAGACGTAATCACGTAAAGATGCACGGCTGTGTCACGATACAGTCACAACCCGTTTTTGTTTTGATAAAAGTGAAATTTTGAATTTCTTAAATTATTTCTTTTATTACATAAATCAAACATATTTTATCTTCTTATCTTTAAAGTAACTATGTATATTTTTTTAATAACAATTTTCTAGTTATTTTTTAAAATTTAATTTTAATCCACTTTCAATTAACAAGACTTAAGTCAACACAGCACTAGAGGACAAGATAACGTGACACGACTAAACTTATTAGATCCTTGTCTGCTCACTCGGAAACCGAGTCGTGTGCTTGACAACAGCTATCCGAATATACTGCCAGACAATTGAACCGAGTCACTCGAAACCTCAAAGCCATAATACAGTTTTTTCACAATTGCTAACCTTACGTAAGGATAAATCATAATAAAGTAACTATTATAAAAACGATTGTTTATTGATTCAATGTTACTTTGCGGAAATCCATTATTAAAAAAGATGAAATTCGTTAAATTTGCTATGATCCGCGAACTATCAAAATTGAACGAACTAAGCCCATCCGAAAAATTATAAACTTCATTCTAGTGCAATTGGATAAGAAATATGTAGCCTACATTACAATTATGACCTCTATGACCTAGTAGTCAAATATCGGTGTTGACCACATGAGGTCTCAGGTACGATTGCCGGGTCGGGCATTCAAAAATGTGTTCACATTGGTGGACTAAGTATCTTCGGCTAATCATGGGTGCACTTGTTGTACCTTTGCCTACCTTTTCAGGGATACGGGCGTGAAAATACTATATAATGATTATCTGTTTCTAACAAAAGAGCTATCTGCTTGTTTGCTATGTTATTAAACAATCAAGATGGAATACAATAACATTTTTACAGCCAAAACAATATTTGTGGAACCAAAAATGTAAAGTAGGTAAGTACGAATTCGGAAAGTGATTTCTTGCTTCGAAGATAATGAGAAGTCAATAATAAAATACGAAATGAAAATTTGACCGACAGATCCTAATAGATAATATATTGGTGTACATTCAGGTACATAAATGTTAATGAGAAATATTTTTTGTCACATTTGATCATTGATTTAAAAAACCCAAGATGCACATTCAGTGTCTCAAAACCGTCCTCTAAAAATGAGCGCACAAATTCAAATTTTACGCTCATTTCAAATGGAATTGCGTCGATCGCGACACTGTCAATTTTATTATTTTTTGTGAAATTAGCGACAGTTTTGAGTCTTAGTTTTGTTCGGGACTGTGCATCTTGGTTTTTTATATCAATGCATTTGATCTATGAAGCTATAAATCGGGAATGCACGCGCCAGTGTCTAGTTACTGGCGTGTACGAGTAACTGACAAACTGTGGATATTTTTGCAAGTAATACTTGCATGCAAGTTGTGCCCTTACATGCCGATATTACCATACGACATAAAAAGGACGAAGTGAGCCAATGGAATAAATAAGGTGAATCAAATCCACGCCTGGAGCAGGAAGAAGTGAATAAATCCCCCAAGGAATAAAGATTACTCACCGCTAGTGAAATTAGTGTATATAGTGAATTTAACAAAATCGCATTGTTACTAGCAATTAAATGTGCAGCTAAATTAATGAGAGATAAAAAGAAAAAAGAAGACGGATTTGGGTAAGAGATTGGAGTAGAAGGGAATATTTTGGAACCCGTAGCAAAATAACCAACAAAAAAAAAACAAACAAAAAATGTGCCCCTTCGGCCACAACGAGTCAGTTACTGGTATGCGGTATGCCTGTAGCTGTCGCGTCTGTTCACAGTATGAACAGACGCGTCAGCTACGGGTGTCAGTCTGGTAACACCCCACGTACCCTCCTTCAACGGGCATGCAAGTAAATCAAATGTTGTGCTAGCTACTTGTATGCCTGTTTCAGGTATGTCAGTTAGCGTTTATACATGACAGTAGCTGGCATGTGCATTGTTCAAGGAGTTGGTATGCTAATGTGCAAGCTGTGGGTATGTGTATCCCCAGCTCAAGGGAAGGTGTACAGAAAAATTAAGAAACCATTCCATTTTTACGTGCTAGTCATAATGGCAATTTCTCTGTTTTGTAAGAAATGCATGGCACGCAATGTAAAGCGTAAATTGCTCCAGCTCGTTGCACCAGCGGAACTCTTGAATCAACCATTTACTTGGCGCGGTATGTGGCGCATAACACATTGCTCATTTCATGTACTTCGTTAAATTGTACTATTTTGTTTAGAAAAAGTAATGTAGAGTATTATAATAAATCAAATCAAACAAAGTTAAGGCAATCCATACTAATGTTATAAATGCAAAAGTAACTCTGTTAGTCTGTCTGTCTGTCACTTCTTCACGCTTTAACCACTGAGCCGATTTGAATGAAATTTGATATATAGATAGTTTGAGACCCTACAAAGGACTTAGAACAGTTTTCATCCCGGAAATTCTACGGGAACGGGAACTATGCTGATAAAATTCCGGGATTTTTATTTTAGATATTTTTCCACCACGCGGACGTAGTCGTGGGCACAGCTGATTTGTTATAAATATCAAAAAAATCTTACACATATTTCCAATGGTTTTTATCTCAAAATCATGATCCAAAGCTATGGTTTTGTGTTTCGGTAAACCGTCTCTTACACTCTGTACAAATAAAAACGAATCGCCGCAATGTTTGCACGGGCATAACTTCGGAAAAATGCACCAAATTGGATAATTCTTTTTTTGTTGTGTTCGTTATTGTCAGGACCAGGTTTATGTCAAAAATAAATTTAAAAATCATACGAAATCTTAATTTATATTTATTTAACATAGTCGTACAGTAAATGGTAGATTTTTCTCATTTTTTTAATAGTTGCGTGCGGTTACCACCTGTGCAAATCCGGGGCGGGCAACCAATTTTTAAGTTCATTTTTTCATTTTGTTGCATCATTGATTATAATTTATAATAAAAATAATATAATAATAATAATAAATATAATAATAATAAAAATAATAATAATAATTGATTATAATGTAATTCAGTATAGATTTCCGTGGTCCCAGTTCCGAATACCAGGTCGGACATTTTGATATAGATGATTTTTTCAAGTATAACTTGATATATGTATAGGCTAATGGCGTAAGACGAGGGCGAAACGCCTGTAATATATAGAAGTATAGAAGTCATTTTGGTGGGAATTGATTGAAATATATGTCTACTGTGGAAAAAAATATTTACCATCGTGACTACTAGGTGGTAGAGTTCTGGATCGGCTCGACAGGGACTGGTACCACCGCCTTACCTATTCCTGCCGCAATAGCGTCAGTGCTAGTCACTGTCGTGTTCCGGTTGGGAGGGTAAGGTAGCCGGTAAACTTATGCATGTGGCATTAGACCTCGCCACAAGATAGCAACGCACCATTAACATCTTTGGTGTCTATAGGCGATGGTTGACTCTTTCCATCAGGAGACCCATCTGCTTGTTTGCTATCTTATGATATAAAAAAAGAATTGCAAAATATGTCTCGTTATTTTTAAATTGGTTTTTAATGTTCATTATAGAAACCCATCTTTAAGTAATCTCTTTTATTTTGACTTAGATACCTATGTTATAACAATTTAAAAAAGCTCTTAAAATAATCACGTGCAGAGATGGAAAATCTTGTCCAGCTACCCGTAAAACAACATTTTATTATTATCAAGGTATTTATTTTTAGGGAATTATTACATTATGATTTAGTTTTACGCAGCAATACGTAAGTACCTAATAGTTTCATAGCATATATTAATAGAGAGAACTAAACAAATAAAATTATAAAAAATGAAAACAAAGAAAAAAAATGAGGAAAAACCATGAACTTAGCAATGGATAAATAAATGAGATGTTATCCGAAATAAAAAATAAAATATGTACACTTATGTAGCCAGTTTGTGAGTATGTAGTTGTTAAGATGAAAAGCGTAATTGCTCGATAACTTTTTCTTTTCTTTCTAGTATTTCTTGATTATCTACACAAATGAATAAAATTGATGTGTCTGTTTTTAATATTAAAATAAGCGCTTTTTACTAAATGCATACTGATGTATACACGGTACATATACCAATTTTTTTTTTTACAGTTTTTGTTTGTCTGCCTTTTTGTTCCGGATAATCTCTGAAACGGCCGATTTTGACCGGACTTTCACTGGTAGATAGGTGATGTAAAAAGGAGTAACTAAGACTACTTCTATTTTAGAATTTTTTCCATGCGGACGAAGTCGCGGGCACAGCTAGTCTTCTATACATACAAATAAATAAAATTGTAGTGCCTGTTTTTAATATTAAAATAACCGCTTTTTACTAAATGCATATGTATGTATACACGGTACATCTTTCATTCTCACGGAATATATATGTCATTTATTGGTTAAAATATATTTGTACAAATTTAATAAATTAGCACTAAAAAGCCACGCAGGTTTAACAACTTAGTGCTGGGTAAGTTTGAGTAATCGGTACATGAATGATACAACATTATAATAAAAACATATGGTATAGCATAAGGTACTAATTCATCACAATAGATACAAAATAAAAAACAAAATAAAAATATTGAAGTTTATTTTGAACTTTTAAATATCTACATGACGTTAAACCGTTTCAAAATTTGACCGCCCCGTTGGTCGAGTGGTTAGCGACCCTGACTACGCAAGCAACGGGGCTCGGGTTCGATCCCCGACGGGGACAAGCATTTGTGTGATGAGCATAAATGTTGGATTTCCGAATTTGGGTGTTTATTATGTATGTAAAAGTATTTCTATGTATTAGTGTCATTGACTAACACCCATAACACAAGCAAATAATTTGCTTACTTTGGGGTTAGATCAATCAGTGTAATTTGTCCCGAGAATATTTAAAAAAAAATGAAAAAATTGTATGGGAAACTCGGTTGGGCATGTTTTATACTACTAAGAGAAGAGATATAGAACGATCAAATTTATTTCAAAGATTAAGTATCTGTAGATTAATGCAAACATTCTCATTAATCTTCCAGTGTGAATATCAAAGTGAAACTTAAGATAAGCGTCAGTTCCAGAAATTACTGGCCTTAAGGGAAAACCAACAAGCAGTAGACCGTCTGAATATTCATATTTAACTAATTCCCAAGTTTATATTTCCAAAATGAATATATTTATTTGGATTTTTTTTTTTTTTATGTCATAAGATAGCAAACAAGCAGATGGGTCTCCTGATGGAAAGAGTCAACCGTCGCCTATGGACACCAAAGATGTTAATGGTGCGTTGCTATCTTGTGGCGAGGTATAATGCCACATGCATAAGTTTACCGGCTACCTTACCCTCCAAACCGGAACACGACAGCAACAAGTACTGACGCTATTGCGGCAGGAATAGGTAAGGCGGTGGTACCAGACCCGGGCGAGACAATGCAGAACTCTACCACCTAGTAGCCACGATGGTAGTGACTCGATAGCCAATCGGTCGCCTTTTACGACCTGCCTGGCAGAACGGCAGTTGGCCTATTCTACAAAGGAGGCTGGGACCAACACGGCGAAAAGTCATAAGTTGTGCAACGAACCAATATTTGATGACAAATCCCAGTATTGTAATAAATGTGAAAGTTTGTTTGTAATTAAACTTGCTTGATAAACCGGTTCAAGAGCTATCCCGATTTGCACTAAGCACATTTTATAAAAGTAAACTTTCAGTAAAATGAATATGTGGGATACTTTCTATGTGACAATAAAATCGGGCAAGTACGTGTCGATATGATTATGTAGCTTTTATCACAACAGTGCAGACGAAGAAGGGCTTTTTTGCATTATTTTATGCTATGAACATTTAACCTTTCCAACACCAATGATGGATATACCCGCTTTTATTTCTCCAAGTATATTTTGTAGGTTTGTCAACTATTAACTCGTAAACTTATAAATGATACCTAGCTTTTTCTTTATAGAAAAAGGGGCAAACGAGCAGGAGGTGCACCTGATGGTAAGTGATCACCGCCGCCCATGGACATCCACAATACCAGAGGTTTTGCAGTTACGTTGCCGGCCTTTTAAGAATGAGTAAGCTCTTTTCTTGAAGGCCCCCAAGTCGTATCCGTTTGGAATAGTAGTAATAGTATACCTAGCCGTAATAGTTTTCCTTTAACTTCTTTACATATTTTACTACCATGAACTTTTTCACGGTACACCTGACTCTAACAAAAATAGCTTTGAAACTTAATATTTTGCAACCAAATCTTAATAAATATTAGAGTAGTAAAAAACGTCCCTACTATTTCTACAGAAAAAGTACCTACTTAACCTTAGAATGGTCTTTTTCAGTATTTTATTTTACCACTTCGTCAGCGTATTCATGTCGAGTTTCGGCTATCTAATATAAAGAGTTTTTATTGCAAGAGTTTAGCTGCGTACAGGTGGAAAGACGGCCAGATGGATATGACAACAATAAGGGTCCCGTATAAACTACTGAACTTTAAAAACGCATCGTTCTTGAAAAAACTAGAAAACCAGTTGGCTGTCGTTGGTGACAGATACTGTAATAAATAGGAGTAGTATCAGCTAATTGTAAAGTATTTGATTCAGTGATAACGAGACGCATTTGTACAATAAAAGACACCTAAAGCTGTGACAGTATTTTTTAACAAAAATCTGGAAATGAAAATATTTTTGTTTCTTGCATTAAAGTTAATATCTGGTTGACCGAGCTTTGCTCGGTTTTTCACATACCCATATCTTGGGAACTGAGCTATTCTTGGACCTGGAACCTTGATAAATTGATTCCTATATAATAATTTTTTTTTCTGAACAAGGTTGACCGAGCTTTGCTCGGTTTTTCGCATACTCATATCTTGGGAACCAAGCTTTTCTTGGACCTGGAACAAATCGATTCCTTAACCCGAAAAATCTCTAATTTGTGACTTTCATGAAAGTCGTTGAGCCGATTCCGAGGTTCCAACTATATACAATTATATATATATATATATATATATATATATATATATATATATATATATATATATATATATATATATATATATATATATATATATATTATATATATACACAAAAATTGCTCGTTTAAAGGTATTAGATTACACGCACCGCACTATTAAACAATAATAATGAAGAAATTTACTACCGTGCATGTTAGCCTAATAACCTTATGTAATCTATTTATGTCGCATTGTTTTGTTAAGCTATTGCATAGCTTCTATCGCGGGCCTTGAGCGTGGAGACCGAATCAAGAAATTCCGTAACGAAAAAACTTAACACCCGCCACTCCGCCCGGCACGACAAATTTAAAGGGGTGACCAGTGTTGATTATAAATTTTAAACTGTAATCTAATTAAATTAAATTAGATGTAAAAATTGTAGCATAGTTAAAACACAAATATAGTGCTTAAATATATCATCACGCCAACTCCTAGTGGGGTGTACAGTGTATAATATAGTAATAATAGCATAGGACAAAACCGACTGTGGCTAACCGTAGGCTTATTATATCCATTATTACGAGAAATTATAGTATACACAACAGTATCTTCACGCCGAATCACTTGTGGGGCAGAAAGAGCAACATTAATAGTAAAGTCAGATTTTAGGAAAGTGTAACTCAAATTATTGCCAATTATATTATATAAAGAACGAGTATAGAAAAATATCTTCACGCCAAATTTTTGGAGGCATAGTAAAAGTAATATAAACAATAGAGTAAAACTTTTAGATAGTGTAAACAGATCTTGCCGTTCAATTATAATAAATAAAAAGAGCACTTACAAATACTATCTCGCCAGACCCTTTATGGGTATTAAGAGTTAAGAAAAAATTATATGTAAATAAGTCTAATTGAATAGCTTTAAGGTTAAATAGTAAGAGCGCATATTAACACTAACATATCATTACGCCAGACCCATATAGTGATCGGGAGAGAGATTGTAGTGTATACTCTATTGAGTACAGTCTTGCATTTTTATATTTCTATACCTTGTTTTGTTTTGTACTTATAGTTGTTTAGGGTATTGTGTCTTATAAATAGTGTAATATAGAAACAAAAATCTTAGACTAAAAATATTTATCTTTTTCTTGTTATATAGAATAATAGACTTAGAGTATAATAAACTCTAGATCGACATTAAAACGATAAGACTTGTATCTTTGCTGATCAACAAATTTTTGAAGGAGGTATTTAAATATTATATGTAAAATATTTTGGACGTACATATCTTCACGCCAACTCTTTTACGGGGTACTATTTTATTGTAAAATTTTGAAAAACTTTATTGTATATAGTGTATCTTAGTGGACTCTTTTATTATTTATTGATAATTGTAATTGTTTCACAACGTAATCAGACTGTCTCAATACAGAGCATTTACTTAGATTTGGACCAATAATTGTGTAAAAAAACTTACCTAGACCTAACCCTTGACAAGGTTAGCAATCAGAACCATAAGTGAAAAAATAACTTCACGCCAGCCTATAAATAGTTTTCAAGAGTAGTATAAGACTTGTACATATAGACCTGCATAACTAGACCTTCATTTTAAATCCCTATAGGGATAGGAAGGATATATTATACATACATAACTAAATATTTTAGTCTTTATAGAGTGAATAAATATAGTTCTATTGAAATTTAACAATCAAAAAAATTTATTTTATTTTTATTATCACAAAGTTTTATTTAGATACTATCAATATATACAATTAAATAAACAAATGTACAATTTTAGGGGAGTCTTGGGATATACAAACACTCAGGAACACAAATATATAGAAAAATAATCATACAGGAACACAAAACACAGAAACATAAACATATAGAAAAACAAACATACAGAAACACAAACATACAAATAGAAATCCATCCAGAAAATGACGAATAGTTGCAGCAAGATAGTAACTGAATGAAACAATATAAATAAGTGTTTAAAATATATATAGTGTTACATATTTTATGTAAAACATATATAGTAAAAAATAAGTCTTGCGGCAACTATATAAAGTAAACTTAACTTCACAGTCAAGAAAGCAATGTTAAATAAATATAGAAAAATGTACATAAAATAGATTAAAAATAGGAACGTAATGTTAAATTAAAGACAACAAATCTCTTCTAAGTGAATATTGTAAATCGTTAGAAATAAAATATAATTAGACAATTAAGGTCTCTGAGAATATCTAGTCAGAGAAATTAGCCTAAGAATATATTGTATGATATTGACAATATACTCCCCCAGGGGGCGGTTTTACCCTCCTGGGGAAAACTTAAAAAAAAACTCCGAACGGCACAGCGGTGATACTTTTTAGTTTTTCCATCTATCGATAAATAACAGAACTTTTAATGACTTTTTGAAATATCACGCTTGTCTCTTTAGTTCAGCAACCCGCCTTTAGGTGGCATTGGTTGTATTGGAAAACTGCCGTAATCAGCTGTTTGTGAGAAAGTATATAGGTGTATAGGTATTTATGATCTACGTACAACAGTGAATATCTGTACTCGTATAATTTGTGTACAAAGTGTTTTAAATATGAATAAACAAAGAAAAAAAATACTGCATAAATAAAATAAATATATAATTGTAATTGCATAAGTTGATAAAAAATGCTATGTAATAGCTTTACCGCGGCAGTCTCCGAGTGCCACACGTCTTTTTTTATTTTTTAGAATTGTTTTATTTATTAGAAAATTATGACTATTTACCTACCATCCAAACAGCTTTTAAGGGCGCACTAAGAATAGCAACACACCATTAACATCTTTGGTATCATTAGCATCTTTGGACTCTGGTTGCTCCTTCCGTTAGAAAAGCCAACTGCTTGTTTGCTAATTATGTTAAAAAAACTAAGGTTAAACATGATATTATTGAATTACCGATTTGGCTGCTAAATGATAACTTTCTGCGATGATTCACTCGGATGCGTTTATGCGAACTTATTGCCCGGATTCAAAATGTGGATAGAGAAAAATGTGCTAAATATTTATATAAATTTTTTTAGAAAACGCAAATTGTCCGAGACTGAATATGTGACATATTTTTCTATAAGCCACTTACCTCTTTTCAAAACGGGCACAATACAAACTGCGATGTAAATTGGCAGATGAAAAAATTGTAAAAAGCTTAGGCTAAGTATTTGGAAAATACATATTTTTTGTTACTTGGATAAGCAAACTGGCGGATGTGCCACCTGATGGTAAGCGGTCGACGTCGCCCATATCGTCATGTCGGCTACCTGGAAGTAGCTCAGGTAACTCATTTATGTACTGCCTATCCTAAGACATTAGGTGTTAAGTCTTGGTGCCAGTAATTATACTGTCTGTCTTGCCCTTCTCTCCGAAACACAGCTAAGCTGTTTCACGGGAGAAATAAGCAAGCAAAATAAATTAAAGCAAATTAAATTTAAAAAAAATAGAAAAAGGTGAAATAAATAAAATTTGCTATTATCCGCGAACTGTTCTATGTATCCTCCACGATGGTACCGAAAAGAAAGACGTCAGGTTTAATAAATGGATAAGACTCACCGATGGTCCGGACAAAAAGACGTTCTTTTCTGGGGTCTTCTATTTGTCCGGACCATCGGTGAGTTTTACTGATTTATTAAACCGACGTCTTTCTTTTCGGTACCATCGCGAAGGATACATAGAACAGTTCGCGAATAATAGCAAACTTATTTAAGGCGAGGTATTTCAACGCGCGTCAATTCTATAGAAAATGGGCGGCGCGGTATGTTCTGAAACCGCTGGGAAACGTATAATTTTCGGATAAATAAATATAGGACTTCAGCTGAAAACCAAAATTTAGTACATTCCTTTTTTTAACTAAATATCACCATATAAAAATCATGTGGAAGATTAGAAATGTTATTAACAAATTTTTTTAGCCTGTTTTCGGAATTTTATATGATCGAGTAAAGTACATTCTACCATGTAATGAGTTAGCACATTCTTTATATAATATCTTCAGGTATATCGTGTAATTTTTGTAAAATTGCTATTTAACAAATATGTTATCGTGTAATTTTTGTAAAATTGTTATTAAACAAATTGTTATTTAACAATCAATACAAAAAAAACGTGATTTAACAAAAGGCGACCGATTGGCTATCGAGTCACTACCATCGTGGCTACTAGGTGGTAGAGTTCTGCATTGTCTCGCCCGGGTCTGGTACCACCGCCATACCTATTCCTGCCGCAATAGCGTCAGTGCTTGTTGTTGTCGTGTTCCGGTTTGGAGGGTAAGGTAGCCGGTAAACTTATGCATGTGGCATTATACCTCGCCACAAGATAGCAACGCACCATTAACATCTTTGGTGTCTATAGGCGATGGTTGACTCTTTCCATCAGGAGACCCATCTGCTTGTTTGCTATCTTATGACATAAAAAAAAAATTAATAATGGGTTTCTACAAAGTAACGCCTGAATCAATAAAAAAATATATATTTATAAATTATTATTATCCTAAGCTACAAAAAGAGACTTAAAAACTACGATAGCTTAACACACACGTTAGCTCTCCTGATGAAATTATATAATTTCGTCAGGAGAGCTAACGTGTATGTTAAGCTATAATAACACTACCTATTGACATCGAAGATGTAAATGGGAAGCTCTAGTACTGATGAATATGGTATCATCCGTGTGGCAAGGGTGTGTGTAAGGGTTACATTAATAAGTTAACTGGCAACTTTACCTACTGAACAGGAACATGACAGTGGCAAGCTTTAACGCTTTTGCAGCAGGAATAAATAAGGCGGTGATACCAATCGTTGCAGACCTAAGATTTTACAAATATACATATTTGTAAAATCATTCTTCACATGTATACATACATACATATCTTCACGCCAGATCCCTTACGGGGTAGGTAGAGAGAACCGATTGCCATACATTCGATCGCCATGCGATCCTTGCAGGCTTGTCTCGCTTCCTCCACATTCATCACTCTCTTCATACACACGAAGTTGCGAAGACTCTTGACACCAAAATACTTTAAAATTAAACATACTTTATTTTACAAATATAGTATTTTTAATTTTAGAGTATTTTACAAACACTTCTGTATTCAAGTATACTTCGCTGATTCGACCCCAATATTTAAATTTAGTCTTGGAAAATAACGAAAATTTTATTCATAGCAATCTTCGGGTGATTTAAGGCAATTTTTCTTTGTTTCCATAAATTAGTAACACATTTATGTCAGCGTAATATAGTCGCTTTGATTTTTCAATTTCAATAACTTTTGTGTGTTTGTGTGTGTATATATGTATATGGTTACACTTGTTTGTCTCTAAACGCTAAACTAACCGTCTGTATTACTACACAAATAATATTGATCTACCTCTAAAGTAAGAGATTTGCTTGTAATATTGATATTAATCAGTGATACCATTATAAATATACCTACAAGATTTTTTTACATATTACTAATGTTCCGTAGGCGTATCACCTAACGTTTGTTATCCGCCAGCGATCAGCGATGACTCTTAAACGTAACGAAAAAATATCAAAAACGTCGCCAATTACTTGCTGGTCACTAGATGCACTTTTTTCAATGTGACAGTATCAAAACTAATTAAGCGGCAACGACTGCCACCAACATACAAGACTGTTATGTGTCTTGCAATAACTAAACAATTATGATAATTTCGCATTGCGAGTTACGTGATAACCCCGCCGGCCCGGCTTTACACGTGTGCAGTGTAAGCACACAAAAAATGTTTTTACAAAAAAATAATTTCTCGAATTTTTTCTTGTAATATATACATTTATTACACATATAAATCTTTCTCTTGAATCACTCTATCTATTAATAAAAACTGCATTAATATCTGTTGCGTAATTTAAAAGACATAAGCGAACATAATACGTAAAGAAGATAGTTACAAGCAGATAGCGCTCCCGTTGAAAACATTATGATCGCTTTTAGAAACCAAAAATGTTAATGAAGGTCGTCTTTCGTATAGCAAGGTCATAAAATTAGATACGTTAGTTTACCACCTATCAAAACTATGACAAGCACTAACACTACTTGGACTAGAATAAATGAGACAGTAGTGAGGAGACGTGGCAAAGCTCTGCCACCTAACATTCGCGATGTCAGTAGACACGTTTGCGTAAATCGGTCACGTTTTTCTGTGTGAGTCAGGGCCCGCTTTTAGAATAGAGCATCTGACATTCTGCCAGTCAGCTCGCAAAAGGCGAAAAGCGTCAGTGCTTGTCATTGTAGTGTTTGGGTTCAAAGGGTAAGGTATCCGGTAAACTTATGCACGTGGCATTAGACCTAGCCACAAGATAGCAACGCACTATTAACATCTTTGGTGTTTATAAGGGTTGACTGTTTTCACCAGGAGACCCTTTTGCTTGCTTACTATCTTATGATATAAAAAATCATACATACTACATCGTGACTACTAGGTCCGGGTGTAGGGTATCACCGGCTTACTTATTCCTGCCGCAATAGTTTCAATGCTTACAAACCTAATTGATTTCTATCAGTACATATCGAGACGTCATAAATGAAACTCACACTCAGGTTTAACCTGCATTTTAACATCTCATTTCTTTGCTTTTACCATTTTGCTGTCTGCTGAAAAGAGAGGGAAACTGGATGTATTTTCCTACTCCTCCTACAGACAGATTAGCTTTTCTCCAGACACCCTGAGCTTGCAACTCAGGTGTAATTAGCAAGATTGGCGCTGTTGATTTTGGTTTACAGAAGTTACAGTGGTGGGAATGAGAAGTGAACCTATTGCCTTTAAAAATAGCGAACACATGTATCAAATACTGACTTCACTATGACTTCAGTGCTCCATCTTTATTCTTTTTTATCTGAGGTGATAATAATCAGCTAAATTCACAAAATCCACTGTAAATTTTGTATTTTAAAAATATTCGAATTCACATAATTCCTATTCTATCACTAAATCTTTCTTCCATAAATATTCGAAGAATGAACACTGCTCATTCGAAATCGATTTAGGGTAGATAATAACACGATCATTACAATAATATAATAGTGAGACGTAATAATAAAAGTGTCACGAGCATGGAAATAACAATGAAATATTCAGCAGAAGGTCCGCGTCTAATAACATTTCAATAATAAAGTTGCGCTCACCGCACTGCACAATAAGAATTCCTAAGCGTGGGGTACAAGTAAGAAGACTGCGACGAAATAAATTTTTACACTACAAGTGTCTAAGGTTGGCCCATGAATTACTCTATACTCAAATATGCGTAATAAACACCCGAACTCAGAAATACAATTTATGCTCATCACATAAATGCACGCCCCGGTCGAGAAAGCGAATTGTCGGTGAATAAAATACGAAGCAAATAATAAGAATTAAGAGTACAGAAACTAAAAAGTGGCACTCAATAAAAGCTATAAGCAAGATGTCCACGGAAAAGATACCTTGCCTGTAAAGAAAAGATTATCACTTATTACTTCATTCTTAATGGAGGTGCCAATCAATTGTACGAAAACTGCGATACATGACCAGGGAGCAAGACTACCGTTCACACTTGTGTAGTAATAATTCTTGATTATTTACATTTATTTATATTTATAAAAATTGGCAAATTAAGTGTCAAGCTACGCGCAATGTACCCTGCACCTATTCGGAGTTGTCCATTACTATAATGTGGGCTAAAAAGAGGGTTTTTATTGTTTTGTACTATGAATATTTAATTTATTTAACATCAATAACGGATATATCCGCACCACCTGTTCACCATCAACAAAAACTACTCGAAGTACATTTTATAAGTTGGTCGACTAATACTCAAAAACTTGTAAAGCCTACTTAGTCGTGATAGTTTTTTTTATCACATTTTTAACTTTGTCATATTTACTACTACCGTAATTTTTTTCCTACTACCAAAATCAATCGCTTAGCTGGCAGAGAGGGGGGATACTTGACTCTAAGACAAATATATTACTAGCGAGGACCTTAATCGAAAAATTTTCTGCATAAACCTACAATATTTTAAAAACTTGTCCAATAATACCCCACATTATAGGGTACACGAGAAAAAAATTAACATCTCCACTTTTCATGTAGAGAAACTACTCTAAAATATATTTTTCGAGATTTTATGTTACCACTTTGTTGTTGTGACTAATATCTACATTCATACCAAATAACAGTTTTCTAGTTTCTAGTTGTAATTATTCTAAACCAGAATGTCTTAATGACAAGCATTACGTTACGGCAGGCATAATTACCAAATACCCGAGTGAGACGTTGCAGAACTCTACCACCTGGTAGTTACGATAGTAGTGACACGTATATCCAATCGGTTGCTTTTACGACTTGCCTGGCAGAACTGCAATTAGGCTATTCTTTGAAGGAGCCCGTATCAATAAGGGGAAAATATTAGTAATTTGATATACGACCGATGTAATAAACTTTAAAAACATGTAAGCATTTTTTACTATTTTAATTAATCTAAATCCGCTGCCTTCTATGATATGTAGGCAATTTCACGAGGTAAAGCCAAAGATATATAGAGGATTCCATGAAGCTACAAATCAAGTGTGTCTGTCCGATTTGTGAAAATTCCGCGATACTCGCTCGTTTTTGCGGTCTGCCACCGTTATCGCATGCAAATTTCGCACAGACTATAATTGCCAATTTATTTCACGTATTTCTCTTGTTGAAAATATTTTTCCATTTAAAAATGTGTATTAAAATTACATTCATGTTTAAATTGTCGTCGTAGCGCGATTTAAAAACTTAATTTAAAAAATGACATTTTTGAGAATTCACTTTTTCTCTTCGCGTTAATTCAAATATCAAGAATTTTGTATGTAACTGTATATTAATATGTGAAATAAAAACTTTGTTCCCTTTTTAACAATAACACTAAAGTAGTATGTAATTTGGCACAGTTACGATTTACATTGCGTAGGAGTGCAGAAAGCTTATTATGGAGTTTACTCCTTAAGAATCGGTTTTTTGATATAAGGCGCCCGGTATGAGAAAAATGTGAGGAGTAAAATCTACTGATCGAATGACCTCATTACGTTTTTGGTGCGCAACCTATCGTGCGCAACTTTCTAATTTGGTGTGAGCAGTGCAGCTAGATCGTGCGTTAGTTTTGCGTCTGTTTTGACAATCGTACTTAAGGAGTAATAAACTCCAGTTGTGCATCGGAGCTGACACACACAATTTTTTTTTATTTATTGGAGTTTACTCCTTAAGAATCGCTTTTTATATAAGGCGCCCGGTATGAGAAAAATATGAGGAGTAAAATCTATTGAACGAATGACCTCGTTACGTTTTTGGTGCGCAACTTTCTAATTTGGTGTGAGCAGTGCAGCTAGATCGTGCGTTTTTTTGCGTCTGTTTTGACAATCGTACTTAAGGAGTAAACTCCAGTCGTGCGTCGGAGCTGACACACACAATTATTTTTTATTTTACCATTTAATTCAGGCAACATGGTCCATAACACGGGTTATCCTAGTATAGAGGTTAGAGCTCCACAATGATTTTTTCATGTACTGTGTAATAAATAAATAAATAATAATAATAATAATAAAATATTATAAACATCTTATTGACTAACATACTTATTGATATAATATACTTAAAACTGCACTTTGTCACGTGTTGACGGCGACATGACGCACGCTTCATTTCGGAGTCTCCCCGGAACCTCCCGGAAACTTAAACTATAATGAAGCGTGCAGCCCGCTGCATTATAAAAGTTTGTGTCAAATCCCGCGGGATCACCTAATTTTTCCGGGATAAAAAGTAACCTATTGTGCTATTCCAGGTCATTATCTACCTATATGCCAAATTTCATTCAAATCATACATCAATATCTATACATATAATAAAATCGTAGGAAAGTCAAAACTGTACATTGAATATTTTTTAAAAGAATACTTGGGGCGTGATCTACAATCGATATCGAAGCCAAAAATATAGTTTTTAGAATTTTTGTCTGTTTGCCTGTTTATCTGTTTGTTTGTCTGTATGTATGTCCAGGGTAAACTCAAAATGCATGCATGGATTTACTTCAAATTTTGCATGAATATTACTAACAGGTCGGGTCAACCTATAGGCTACATAATATCACGCTATCACCTACGGGGAGATGCTGTGCGGAGTAACCGAAGTCCGCGCGGACGAAGTCGCTGGCAACAGCTAGTTCACACATAAATCCTATTTTGTGTGTGGTTCAAATCTGTCATCAAACATTGAAGATATTTTATCGTTTAATTTATAATCAAATAATGGTCGAATCGCGAAGGATTAGTAATCAGCATCTATTAACTTTTATTACGTTGATTACTTATCACTCGCACTGATTAACGGCTGTTTTCATGTATTTTTTACTTAATACTAAGCATCTGCATTAAACACTAGCACTCGCACTAATTAAAGTGAAAACGGGGCTTTATATGTAATAACGTAACAAGGCACGTCACTTGTGTTCCACTAAAGTGCAGTCTATGGACTGCACCTCGTTGGGCTCGTTGTATGAAACCCTTAAAAGTCATGATATTCTCGGGTATTAGGACCTTTATTATCGATAGATTATTATCGATAGGTAAGCGCTTGACCTCGATCTCGCTCGATGGTAAGTTAAGATGAGGACTAAGATGGGACGCGCTTCCCTAGAAAGTACCTGTTCACTCTTCTCTTGAAGATCTCCATATTGTACTCATACATGATATTCTCGGCGATTAGGACCTTTTGCTCACGAATATATCGTATAGAGTATAATATACTCTATTAAAAGTTGCTTAATGTTGACTTTGGGTGGACGATTCATTATTTTCCTAGCACTACGGTGAATTTTAACGGAATAGGACTTCTACTTGGAAACTACTTGGAAAAGAACCAAGATGCACATTCAGTGTCTCAAAAACGTCCTCTAAAAATGAGCGCGCAATTCAAAATTGTGCGCTTATTTCAAATAGAATCGCGTCGGTCGCGACACGCGATACTGTCAATTTTATTACTTCTTATGCTTTTTACACATTGCTTTGTAAAAACAACTATAAATCTTGCGCTTAAGATTGGATATGTAGAAACGCATGTTTTTGCATATCCAACCTTAAGCGCAAGCGCAAAAAACACGTTTTTGCATATACATTCTATAACTACTTATGTGAAATTAGGGACAGTTTTGGGTGTCAGTTTTGTTCGGAACTGTGCATCTTGGATTTTTTATGTCAATGTACTTAGCATAGATTGTCTAGTATATAGTAAACTAGCTGTGCCCGCGACTTCGTTCACGTGGAAAAAATTCAAAAGTAAAAACCCGCATAGTTCCCGTTCCCGTGGGATTTCCAGGATAAGAACTATCCTATGTCCTTTCTTGGGTCTCAAACTATATTTGTACCAAATTTTATCCAAATCGGTTCAGTGGTTTGGCCGTGAAAGCGTAACAGACAGACAGACAGAGTTACTTTCGCATTTATAATATTAGTATGGATTAAACGTTCTAGCAGTGTATAAGTTTTTGAGACGCGATTCACTAGTTCAGTTTAGTTTAGTCTGCTTATTAGGAGCAAGTTGGAGTTTTGACATTAATTTATTTTTATTTCCCAAATTTTCTGTTTAATAAACAACAATAAACTCTAATAAACAACATTCTTCAATGATTTAAATATTAATTTTCAGTGGTGTAATTGGCAAAATATTTTAATAAATACATACATATCTTCACGCCAAATCCTTTAAAAGATAGGCAGAGAAAATCGAGCGCTATAAATCACGATCCTTGCAGATTTGTCTAGTTTCTTCCACATTCATTACTCTCTTCATACAAACACGCCAGTTACGAAGACTCTTGACAGTTGACAGCTTTCGGACACTACTGAATAAATCTGATTGACGGAATGTCGGTCTTGGTCTTCTCCGGTACCTATATACTTCCATATTCGCATTTTATATCTGCTTTAATAACCTTACATCTACCATTCTTTCTACGTAGCCCAACCAACGGAGCATGCCCTTTCTCATCTTTACATCGTTTTTTTCAGGCTTGACCTCTCTTTTACTTCAACATTACAAACCTGGATCACGAGTATTACGCCACATATTTTACGTAGTGATCTGACCTCAATCGCGTTGATTCTGTTTTCATGCCCTTTCTGACATACCTAACTGTCACTTTCATATAATACCGTTGGGATAAGCACATAATTATGCAGGGCAGTCTTGCACGTCTGGATATTAAGGGATTTTATATTTTACGATATAAAAATCTTTATTTGGATAGTCTAATAGACAAAGTAATTTATATGTTTCAAATTTTGTAATAGTTATATTTAAATTATCTATCCAAATATATAATATTATTTAGCTTAGTCTATAATATTATTTAGCGTATGTATGTATAAATCCTCTATTTGATAAGGCAACGTATTTTATATTTTATCTACTTATATAATATTAAATAGTCTAGTCATATATTAATAGTGGTCCGATTCATTTACGACCAGGCTTTTTCGAAATGGCTTGAGTTTTTGGCATTGCGCAGTGATGTTGGTTCACTCTGCGTCTTCTATCGAATCGATTCGATCGTATCGAGTTATTTGTATTAATTCCTGCCGCTGAATTCCATCATCGGACAAAGCGTAAAAATTTGAAATTCCATCCTCACCATCTCGATGTCTGGAAATTCACAACTGTGCGTTTCTCTCGGCACTTTTTGCCTCGCACTACTCTGTTGTGGAATCAATTACCGGCAGGAGTGTTTCCACAAAAGAGCTTACTCATTCTTAAGAGACCGGCAACGCAACTGCCAGACCTCTGGTATTGCGGATGTCCATGGGCGGCAGTGATCACTTACCGTCAGGTGCACCTCCTGCTCGTTTGCCCCTTCTTCTATTAAAAAAACACAACGTATTTTTTGAATATTCTCTATTATTTAACGTTTGTGTGTGTTTTTAATTTTCTATTTGAATATATGTATATTGTATAATCTAATAGGCTACGTATATTTATTTATGTTTTAATTCTTCTTTGAATAGTCGAATTGGCAACGTATTTTGTATTTTACATTTTCATTTAAATAGTCTATGCTACATAGTATTTTATTAGTCTGTATTATTCAATGTTTGTTTATGTTTGAAATTCTCTATTTGAATTGTCTAATAGGTAAAATATTTTACATTCAAAACCATTTTCCGTTAAAATATTTTTCATTTTCATTCTTTTAACTGTTGTCTACAGTCATTGTCAATTAAGCCGGTGCATTTATCTACGCATACAGCCATGTTTGCTGCCAATCGACGTTGTATTAATTTGCGAATTGGTTTTTTACATTTATGTGTATAGTAAAAGCGAAAGCGTGTTGATTTTTTACATTTATGTGTATAGTTTTGATTTTTATATTCAATAGTTAAATTATCGCTTTTCCGCATGTAATCCAAATTAAAACAAGCAAAGTTGTTAAACTCAAGTAATATTTTGTTTATTTTTTACTATTTTAAATTCAACACCATCTGTTGATAAGTAGATGTATGCTAAAGTGTTTACACCATAGATTAAATAGATACGCCTTTCAAGACAACTTCTTAATTTGTCAGTGTAGCTTGCAATTACATATAGAAGTACAGAGTTATACTATTTATCAATCAAATAAAATCTTTCAAGGGTAATTTTTAAACCTTGTCATCTCATTCGGTACGACAAACAGTACAAGATGGTTTATTTCTATATTTTCACAATAATATGACCTACAAATGTATGACATTTTTGACAATAATAGGAGCGTTTGCTCATGTGACTATTAGTATTCGTGTGGTTTATATTACGAAATAATAATGGTTTATGTTAGCTACGAAATATTTCTATTAATAATCTATTCATTTATTTCTTGACACCGTATTGGTCTGGCCCCTTTTAAATAATATAATATCACCTTATTACATGGATAGCAACGCTTCATAAACACCTTTGTTTTCTATAAACATTGGTTGTCTCTTTCCATCAGGAGAGTCATTCTACTATTTTAAAATATAAAAAAATATGCATATAAAACATGGATGTGACCTTTTGGTGTCGGATTTTTTTTCAGTTCTAATTTAGAATTGTTATTATATGATTTATTCACGGGCGCCACTAGATTTGCTTTTTTAAGAGAGGTCAATTTAAATCTACACATTATACGAAAAAGTTACATAAAATACTAGCTGACCCGGCAAACATTATCTTTCCATACAAATCACATGAATTGAATATTTTGGTGGGGTACTTTAGGGAGAAGGGAGAGGTTAATTGAAATAAAGCATATCCTATTTTGTAAGTTTGACCAAACATTAGATATCTACAAAATTTCATTGAAATCGGTTCAGTGGTTTCGAAGTCCATCATGAACAAACAACATGACACATAATTTATATATTAAGATTGAATTATAAAACTCTCTATTGAGTATTGAAAAGGTAATTAATCCTCCTCCTATCCTATAAGAATCCTCCGATTGTTATTCAAGCAGTAACTTAATAATTTTTTATGTATTTTCTTTTTTAATAAGAGGGTAAAATTTCACCCCCTTGCACCCTGCTGTCAGTGCCCAGAGTTATTGTTTTCTTTATTCATCTGACTTTTTTTTTTCATTAAGAAAAAGTTATAAAACGTAATTGCAGTTACAGTTTCCTTCCTCGCACATCATCAACACTGAATCTAGTTAAGTAACTTTTGTCTCGGACTGTATCGAACGATCTGGAACAAAGCAGAGAGTAATTACGTGATAATGAAATTAAGCTTTCTTTTCACTTTGACGCGTACAAAAAGTTTTCTAATTAAACTGTTTCGTAGTAACGCTCGTTTTGTTTCTTTATAGTGTTCCATTCAATAAAGATAACGAATTTTCTTAGCTGTTATTAGCGGGAGTAAAGTTTTAATATCAATACCTCTTTGTTCACCACATCGTCAGTTAACTAGTTAGTGTAAACGTCATACTCCGTTGGGTGGGACTTGTTAAAAGAATGGCAGATGAACGATTAACAAAACGATAACACGATGTTAATGTGGATAAAGATTGACATGCATATAAATATTATATCATGTATATAAAGATTGACAGTTAAAATATTGTGAATATTGAAGCACAGGATAGTAAGTAGTCATATGTAACCAATATAAATATTATAAAAACAGAATATTGCTGAACTAAAAACTAAACCACGACGAAACATCATTGGCTGAAGTAAGGACGCTAGGCTCGTGTTCACAGTACGTTGGTTTTTAGTCTGTTCGATCCTAGAATGTGATCGAGGCTGTTTCTTCTATTACTGTCTAACTTGCTTGTAGTTTGAATTTTGAGACTGATTGCATTATGAACAACTTGGCGTGTTTATATTGGATTTGTACTTATATTTTCTACTTCTCCGTGGTAAATTATATTTTTTAAATATTTCGTTTAGTAATTATGATGGCAAATAAAAATAAATATAATACAATATTGCGTTACGTATTATGAATTACCGTAGCATATTATGTATTTAAGAGGATGCCTAGCTGGTTTTTGAGAGTAAATGTTGATTTGTTTCTTTCGTCTAACGATAAATACATCTTATACAATTATGTGATAGAAAATAAATAATAAATACTACATGATTTGAAAATTGACTTCATGCCAAAAAGCAAATTTTTTTCTTTAGTTTTATATTTTACATATTATGTTATATTTTATATTGATTATTCTATTTGAAGGAAATGGGTGATGTTAATAGAACTACAGCTGTTTCTTCTGTAAAGAAGAGACGTAGAAGGTTATGATGTGCAATATGTATCACTCATTCAAGGCAGAATCACCATCAAATTCGATCAATGAAATATGTGAAACCATTGTAGAATCAAATTTAAAAAACTTATGATTGAAGTATAGACAAAATTGATAGTAATAAATGGAAAAATGAATAAAACATGTAACAGAAGCTATTGAGTCTTAAATAAATCAGATGGATATGAACTTAAATGAAATGACAGAAAGTTTTATAATAAATGTGACAGTAGCGGCAGTGAGACATATTAATTATTTGTAATTTGATTTATACTTAATTAAAAAATATAATAATTTATTTTCTCAAATCTTTTCTTTTCTCATTTAAACGTACGTTTATAAAAATCCTTTTAATACTAAGTAGATATATTCAATCTATTTTAAATAAAAAAACAATCAAAATCTATTTTAAATTTAAAAAAACAACATAATTTCAAAAATACCAGCTCTATATAAACGCATCTATAGGTTCTAACAAAAAATAACACCCTCACTCTCGTGTAACGCAGTTTTGCATCCTTATCTTTTGTAAGCGATGGTGTGACGCAGTGCGTTTTTTTTTTATATCATAAGATAGCAAACAAGCAGATGGGTCTCCTGATGGAAAGAGTCACCCATCGCCTATAGACACCAAAGATGTTAATGGTGCTTTGCTATCTCGTGGCGAGGTCTAATGCCACATGCATAAGTTTACAAGCTACCTTACCCTCTACACCGGAATACGACATCGACAAGCACTGACCCTATTGCGGCAGGAATAGGTGAGGCGGTGGTACCAGACCCGGGCGAGACAATGCAGAACTCTACCACCTAGTAGCCACAATGGTAGTGACTCGATAGCCAATCGGTCGCCTTTTACGACCTGCCTGGCAGAACGGCAGTTGGCCTATTTTTCAAAGGAAGCCGGGACCAATACGGCGAAATACTATAGTGATATTAGATTCCGTGAATATACTATAGTGTAGTAATATTCAAAACATATAGTTACCACACGTTTCACTACACACGGACGCCACACGGATAGCAACGCACCATCACCATCATCACTTTCCATCGTTGGTACTTGGTGAAACTCCATTTTATTGAAATATTTTATCACTTAATAAATTATAAAGTGAAACAGTACAATTGTATTAAGTGATAAAGTATTGCATAAATAATATCTAACGCTTATCCAGAGCGGTCATATCCATTGACGTGTAGAGTGACAATAATTGTGCGATGTCATTAATACAAGACGTTCTATGAACTAAGTCTACCGATAACTAAATAGTATTTGTTATTTCCATTATTTTTTTTTTTGCGTTTTACTCGTATTAATTGTTAGGCGTATTTCGGCTTATGTATCAAGTAAAAAGCATCGTTTGATACCATCAGCTTAGCTAAGAATAGTTATCGCGGTGGTGGTAGTAGCTGCTGTTTTGTTCTGGTTTAGAGGGTAAGGTAGCCTGTTAATTTACGCTTGTGACATTTAGGCCCGTGACACTGATAGTAACGCCTCATTACCATATTTGGTGCCTTAATATGTAGGTCACCCTTTTCCATTAAGCATCATGTAGGTATTTACAGCCATATGTTTGTTGGCTGTGCTATGATTTACAAGAAACTAATATTGTCTTCGGTTTCCATAAAAGATGGTCATCTATATTTATCAGACAAATCACTTATTTTCTCTCAATAACAATTAATTTCAAAGAAAAAAATATACTTAATTTTAGAAAAAAATGATAGCCAGGAAAATGTCCTATCCTGGATAAGTGGCCCTAAAAAATACATTTAAGATAGTGATTTTAAAATTCCGAAAAAGTAAAATTCTTAATTCAAGACAATCCAGCCTCACCTAACTTCAACATTAAGTCTAGAAGGCTTTGGGAGCGCTCGCAGCAGCTGCTAATCGGTTTAATAATGGCGGCTGGCTTACGGGCTTAAGACGGCTGCACCGCCTTGATAATTTACTGGTAATGTATACTGTAACTGGTAATATATTTTAAAAACCACTTTCAAACAAAATAACCAGATTATCTGACAACTCTCCTAAAATATTTTTCAAGATTGAAAATAAATAAATACTGGCGATCGCCTGCGGCCAAAATTCAACCATAGACTAAACAATAAAGTCCCTTTTAACTTTTTTTTTTGAAGTGTATAGAAATAAGGGCGCAAATGGAATGGACACAAGGAAGTTACATTCTACCCAGAATGTTTACACGCGCTTCAAAATCGTTCCGAAGAGTACCACGACATGAGTGGAGTGTGTCTCTTTCTATTAAATAAAGCGCCAATCGCCATATATAATTGTGGCCGTGCATAGTTTGCAAATTACTACTAAGTAACTCTACTAATTTCAGAAACAGTTTTTGTATTGCATAAGTAATTACGTAATAATTAAAATAAGCACATTTTAGACCTCACTATGTTAATTACAATACATTTTATGCTAATGTATCTAACGACGTGTATGAATAAAAGGGATTTAACGATTAACGAATATATAAAAATCTACCATCCGAAAGTTTTATTTACACTGGCAATTGCAAGAAAGGGACAACATCCACTCATGTCGTTGTCTTGCTCAGAACGTTTTTTCCCTCTGTTATGTAAGAAACAAATGTCAACTTTATTAGGTACGAAATAAAGTACATTTGTATTTTTCAAATATTGCTTCGTAGTAATTCCAGTTATCGTATATAAGTTCCTTGAATGGACAAGAATACGCAAAGCTCAACATAGATGGCGCTGTAAACGCTTGATCCAAACATTGCAGCTGTCAAATTTTTCGTGGTTTTTTTGTTGAAGTTTTTTAGTAAATTTATTAAAAATATATTTAACGCAGTCTTTAAAACAGCCTGAAAGACCTGAAAAGAAAAGGTGCATCTGTACAAGGCAGAAAAGCTGATCTTGTATAAATTTACTTTTTCTATTATTATTTCCAAATATTTACTTTCGATTGTAAAATGCATTTCAAAAGATTTATTTTAATTCTTCATGTGTATGTAATTTATGTAAAACAAATAATATCAAATGTTTTTCTATGTAATTGACAGATGGTTTGGGTCAAGCGATTACAGCGCCCCTAGTGGCCAAATTATGCAGATTTCTTGTCCATACACCGCATCAATCTAGATCTGTTATTAAAGGAGAGTGATGAGACCAGCCTAAATGGACTACAAGAATATAGCGTCAGCCGAAATTATTAAATTAATTTTATTCACAAGAAGTCAATATTAGAATTCAACGGACACTTTTTAATAGCAAATTAATTTTAAAAGGATTTTAGTCGGAAAGTCATGAAACTAATCAAACTTGTACGCTTTTTCTTATTTCTAATTCAAGCAAAGATTTTTCTGTTCTGCCATAAAGTTAACACTTTTATATTATTTCTGACCAACCAAACAAATTATAAAAATATTGAATAGGTAAGACGCAAAATTTTAAACAAACTATTATATAAAATGCAACAAAAATGAAAATATTTATTATTATAATCGAAATATACTATATAGAAGGTCGTATAAATAAGTACTCTTAGTATCAGCCAAAAGAAACAAAAAAAAACAAGCGTCATCTATTTACGTTTTGAGCGAGTAATAAATATCTTATGTAAACAAAAGTTTTATCGTTTTTTTTAACATTTAAGTGGTTAAAATCAAATAATCTTCATGATAAGTAATACAAAAATGAATTATATTTATGTTGACGATATATTGCGATGTGAGTGACTTAAAATGGAATATAACAATTGTAAAATCAAGTAATATTAATCTTTGAAAAGTTTCGTGAATGGTTTTCTGAATTTATTGCGTAGTATATGCAAGTTTGTATTTATTCACATCGTGTTTTCTAGTGTTGTTTATAGTAGTATGTGTATTTATTTATTGTACAGTTGCATTACATAATATTTTTCACTTTACGTGCATAAGAAGATTTATGTAATATTATGTACCTTGTCAGGCGCAGCAACTGGAATGGCAATGGGGTAGCAACTTCTTATTAGAGTGATTTATTTGTCTTCTAAATTTTCTTAGACAGAGTAATAAGCTTTTTCAATTAAAAGTTAATTTATACTATTTTTGAATTTAATATAGTTAGATTCGCTTTTCAGTTTTTCTGGTAATTTAATATATACTGGTAATTTATTATATATATATGTTATTTGATGTAAATTTTTTTTGAACGTGATTCGTAGCGACGAGGTATTTGTCCTAATTTTGTATTTAAGTGGTAATTTTTTCTAAAAAATAATATATATATATATATATATATATATATATATATATATATATATATATATATATATATATATATATATATATATATATATATATATATATATATATATATATATACCACGACAGCACTAAACACAAAAGCACACAATTGACGCACTCAACGCACGTTTCACTTCGCAACCGCAAACTTCGCGGTAATAACGCGTTGAGCGTAGTAGTGCACGTGTCTCCTGAAAATGCTTCGGTATAGTGTAAAGTGTGGTGGACGAGGGTGGATAACTGTGCCGCTGGGGTCTTCATTATTTTCAGACCTACGGTAAGTTTGTTCCATTTCTTACACCGCTTTTATATATTTTCCTTGTTTGTAACTGTGCCACTGGGGTCTTCATTATTTTCAGACCTATGGTAAGTTTGTTCCATTTCTTACACCGCTTTTATATATTTTCCTCTTCAGTAACATCGCAAAGGTATACTTAAAGTTCGCGGAAAATTGCAAAATAACTAGTTTTTTTCGTCCTAACTTAATTTTATTGATTCTAACAACATTAGGTTGTAGTATGTAGATTTTTGTTGTTGTTGAATATATTTTTGTGTTGTTTTTGTTAATCTCACTTAGAAGAAGCCTACAATCCAAAAAGATGCCTCTTTAATTCCATTTCAAGAAATGGTTAACACGTGTGACTTCCTAAGTTTACTCGACACTGGCAGAAATCTCTGATAATTGCCATTCGTATAATGAAGAAGAAGAAGAATCGGTAAACTAAAGAATATGTCATTACAAACCCCGTCACATAAATAGTAATGCACTATTAATATCTTCGGTGTTTACAAGCGTTGATTGTTTGTTTTCATAAGGACAGCCATCTGCTTGTTTGCTATCTTATAATACAAAAAATATATATTTGAATCGCCTCCAAAAGAAACGACCATAATCGTATTAACAATAAAATAGCATGAGTGTTTTATTTGTACTGCCTAGCGCTATCTCCGACATAAGAAAGATTTAAGAGGGTATTGGATTATGGAGCAAGCCTTTGATCAGCGAAAATCTTCGCGAGTTTTCTTTTAGAAAAATATAGAAAATCTAATATTTTTAAATGAGCAATTCTTGTTCACATGTCGCAGAAAAATTCTTTAATTCGTCCGTAGGAAAAGCGGCTTCAGATTATTTATTATAGTTTATTATAGAGAGGATTTTTGAATTTACTCAATCAGATTAACATAGGGGGGGAGGGTCGCCTCGCATACCCTGTTGAGGCTCTCCACCAAATATAAGCCCTTTATATAGAGGCGAGTTATTAGGGCAGAAAAAAAAAAACAAAATTTCAATAATTTCCGCTTGTGGAAAGTGTCAGATTATATTTTTTTCGTTATTCTTACATCATTTCCTATATAATAAAAGAAAATTCAGAGGCGCTCGAGAATGTAAAAACAATATTTTCTTTGCAAATTTATGACCCTCCCACTCCCTTACAAAACACTTGAATCGTCAGATTTCCTAAATTTTAGGTGACAAATAACCCACCATACCTTAATCTGACACGATTTTTGTCTCCACCATTGAAATGGTTGAAATGGAAAACACCATGTAACCTTTTATTTTTCCTATAATTTAATCTACGAAACCCATTTAGCATCTTGGGCTCCTCTGCTATTAAGAAATTTGAGTGAACGTGCGAATTTGCGTAAGTTATGAAATTTGTTACAGGTAAAGTTTACATTGTGTGTTTACATTTATATTACTTGTGCAGAAACCTAATATCTATAAATAATATACACTAAAATTATATTATATATATATATATATATATATATATATATATATATATATATATATATATATATATATATATATATATATACAGTCAGACATACATATATAATATACACACGTCGTGACATTTCCTTAACGGTTAAAGTTAGTTGTCAAACTTAAAAGAGATTTTATCATTTAGTTTATGGTCGAATTTCGGTCATAAGCAATCCATAATCGCGTTAGACGCGACGGGTGATCAAATCAAATGTATGAATAAAGTACAACTCATGCAACGCACTTGAGCGACGGTCGTGGCGAATAGTCAAGAAATTAAAACGGTTTAGTTGCAGTTGCCTCGAAATACATAATGAGCACTGAAACTTATTTTCAAATGAAAATAATTTAAAAAATACTTGCTGGCCTAGTCCAGCAATTTAGAAGTCTGGTAACAACCTTTCACCGTTACTTACACCTTACACCTTCTTACCACAATATTAAGCTTTTGCATTGTGGGCCTTGAGCGTGGAGACCGAATCCAGAAATTTCGTAACGAAAAATACCTAACACCCCCACCTCCGAGCGGCACAGCGGTGATATTTTTTAGTTTTTCCATCTATCGATAAATACCAGAATTTTTAATGACTTTTTGAAATATCACGCTTGTCTCTTTAGTCCAGCAACCCGCCTTTAGGTGGCACTGGTTGTATTGGAAAACTACCGTAATCAGCTGTTTGTGAGAAAGTATATAGGTGTATAGGTATTTATCATCTACGTACAACAGTAAATATCTGTACTCGTATAATTTGTGTAAAAAGTGTTTTAAATAAGAATATTTTTTATCGGGCACCACGCTCAAAGTGTAACTTCAATTAATATAAAAAAAACAAAGAAAAAAAATACTGCATGAATAAAATAAATATATAATTGTAATTGCATAAGTTGATAAAAAATGCTATGCAATAGCTTTACCGCGGCAGTCGCCGAGTGCCACACGTCTTTTTTTGAAAATTGGTAACAATATAATAAAAGGAGCGTCGCCGAAAAATCAATCCTTTTAATTTAGAAACGTCATAATATCGATTGTAATGTAGATATTATTGATAGTATTGATCGCTATAAATAAATAAACCATCGATTGTGTCGATGTGTTGAAGATAAACAAAGTATCGATTCTATCATTAGTATTTTTATACAATATTGTATCAACTATTGATACTATCGATAGTTTTTACAATCGATAGCATCGGTTAATATAAGAATAAAGTTGACTTTTGATAGTTTTGATAGTATCGATACTATCGATAGTAATTGTGATTAATGCAATGTTAAATAGCAATACTATCGATAGTATCAGTACTTTTGACAGTTCGATACTATCGATAGTAATTGTAATTAATGCAATATTAAATAGCAATACTATCGATAGTATCAATACTTTTGACAGTTATTTTTTTTTTTATCGCGAATACTATCGATGCTATCAAATATATTGCTCTTTAATGATAGTATTGTGCTTACTGAGACATTGAAACCCTATCGATAATAACTATGAAGCGACAACACTAAATCAAACGTTTCGACACTCATTCTGGTATACTCCAAAATTTATATAATAGTTAATTATATTCCTAACAGAAATTTGAAAAACTTACATTGTTTATACCTGTTTTTTAATAGTTAATTTCGCTCATTCACAATTAATATGCATCGCTTACCGTAAGTATTTAATTACTCCATCTAACTGTAATTTACGGTATCTTTAGCTGTTATATTCCTTGCGAAGTAGCGATTGATGTCTGGAAATATAATTGATCAAGCGAAACAAACTTAGTTGTTTACTGAAGAACTATTTGTAACATCATCAGCAGCAAAACACTTGTGTTTACTTTTATCCAAACCTAGTATTGATGTGCAAACACGATTTTAAATAGGCAGCGCGACACGGTGCTTTCCAGGAAAATAACCTCAAATAAATGAACCAATGTAACTATATTACAATAAATAAAGAGAAAAAAATGTTCGATTCGTTGTCATTTTCTGAAATTATAGTGTGGAATTGATGAAATAAAAAAAATCTATTGATATCTTCTTTTCAATTCCACATATATCTTCACGCCTGTATCTCCGAAGAATTAGGCAGATGTACAAAAGTGCACCCACGATTACCCGAAGATACTTAGTCCCACAATCTGATAGGTGGTCATCTTAGCGCTAAGCGGTAACTTTTTCCAATCCCGGGCAACGTTGTTTTCATCAGAAAACTGAAAAAAAAACATTTCAATTGCCTGTCCCGGTATCAAACCCGGTCAATATCGACACCAGATCATTAAAACATAGAGGCGACTTTTTTCCACATATAAATAGAAATTATTTACTGATTAAGTATTAGCACTATGAAGAATTTTGGTAGGTTAACAAATATTAATATTTAAAAAAATGATGTGGTGTCGCGGGACACCAGGTAGGAACGAACTTCCTTCGGCTAAACGGCACTACTCGCTTGTGTACGCGACTGTCGCGCCTGCGCACGTCTCATTTAACGCATTTATTCCACGCATTTTTCTTACGGTTTTACTATCACATTTTTTCAGTTCGGTCGCGCAGCAAAATCCCTATCCCCTCCAAGCCTGCCGTAAGGAACTTCGTTCCAAAAATATTCAGAGCTAGCTACTGTTTTGTAACTAGAACCTACAAAGAGCGTCTTTCAGAGCGCAGTATTTCATAGGTCTGTCCAAATTTGAAAAGTGCGTTTTAATTATTATTCTAAAATTATTACAAGAAAATAAAAAAAATATTTGTTTAAAGATATCCCACTAAATTCATGAATTCGATGCACCGAGTCTTGTGAATGAACGCTGTAATGCTGAAAATGTGTAATTTTACATTTACCTATAATACCGATAGTAACTACTGTCGCTCTAAGTATATTTTTCCCGATCACTTTTAATTTGGTTCATAGCATTAAAATATTTTTGTTCGAATTTTTCGTAAATGAAATTATGGTTTTGTTTTTTGTGACGGATAAAAATGAAAATTTTATTTTTTTTTAAATATTTTTTATTACATAAATCGAACATATTATCGATTCTGAACAAATGCCTCTTAAAATTTGGTTGGACTTTTAAAAGTAACCCTGTATAATCAATTAGAACATTTTGTGTTATTTAAATTAATAAAACTACGTCACTTTTAGGCTGCTACTGTAAAGAATTTAATTTTAACAACTCGGTCGTTCAGCACTTGGTAACACTGCATTTTGAATTTATTATTTTTGATAAACTCATATTTCAAGTCTTTATTACTTCTAATTCAAGTCTTTATTACATACTAGCTGTGCCAGCGACTACATCCATGTGAACATTTTTTTTAAATAAAAGTCCTGGGGTTTTACCTGAATAGTTATTATCCCCGTGATAAAAACTATCGTAATGTCCTTTTTCGGGTCTCAAACTATCTTTGTACCAAATTTCATTTCATCCAGTGGTTTAGACGTGAAGAGACAGAGTTACTTTCGCATCCATATCCATACTAATATTATAAATGCGAATCTGTCTGTCTGTCTGTCTGTTACGCTTTCACGGCTAAACCGCTGGGCCGATTTTCATGAAATTTGGCATGGATATAGTTGAAGATCCGAGGTCAAACATAGGTTAATTTTTTTTTTTCAAAAATCAGTACCTGGAGGGCTGAAATAGGGGATGAAATTTTTATTAAAAACTGTTTGGACGACTTATTGATATACTCGCGGGCGAAGCTGCGCGGGTCAGCTAGTTTATAATATAAATATGGACTAGGTGTCACCGTTTTTTCGACTGTAATTATGTGACTTCATTTGACTATAGACTAAGAAGTTTTTTATTCTAAGTTTGACTTTACAACAAGCTTTAGCTATGATCTTGTGTGTATATCATTATATCATAATGTATGGCAAATGAATGTAGCGTGTGTAATATTTATTTTTATTAATGTAATGCATTTATAAAACATATTACTAAAAATATTGGGTTTTCAAACTTCATACTCCAACGTTTATATATTTTTCGTAAAAAGGATTACAAAGTTTTTGTTTTCACGTACCAATATATAATTTATACATCCAACCATCAGGGATCATCATATGGAAAGTTTTAATCAAAATAAACGATCACAGCTGCAAGCTATATTTTGGAGAATAATATATCCCTAATGACGCTATAATTAATTACATCATAAATACGTGAAATAGAGAAGTGAGCTTATTTAAAATACTTTAACACAAACCGAAAGTATTTTTGTGTAAACTATAGTATAGCAAAAAAGCCAACTTTTCTCCTTGATAGTAATGGTGAAAGGCAAGCATTGCTTATAGATGCTTATTGCTTCTTTTCAACCAGCGAAAAAACGGAGGACGTATGTGTATTTTTTTATGATAGACCACGCATAACTTTATATAGACTTGTCCGATTTTGATAATTCCTTTTTTATTAGAATGGGTATGACCCATGAGTATGGTAGTATGATTGCAATTATAAAATAAATAAATGAGTGTACCCATTTATATATTTTATAATTCCAACCATAATGATTGTCCGCTCACTGATTTTAATGTGTGACTACGAATAATATTTTACAGAGTGATCCAATTTTGATAATTCTTCTTTTATTAGGTAAAATATACTCCAAGGATTATTTCATATCATTTTTGAAAAAAAAATTCCATCCAAAATGGTATGCAAACAGAGGAGATATGTATGTATATATATATATATATATATATATATATATATATATATATATATATATATATATATATATATATATATATTACTATAACGCGTAGCGTTATATAATAGCGCGCTATGTATACTCAACCAGTATTTGTTCAACCAGTTGAAATGTTCAGATGAAGAAAACTAGTTATTTAGAAAATTCCCGCGACCTTTTAAGTGTACCTTTGCGATCTCACTGAAAGGAAAAACATATAAAAGCGGTGTAAAAAATGGAACAAACTCACCGCAGGTCTGAAAAATAATGAAGAACCATGCGGCACAGTTATCCACCCTCGTTCACCACACTTTATACCACGACAGCACCAAACACAAAAGCACACAATTTACGCACTCAACGCACGTTTTACTTCGCAACCGAAGCATCTTCAGGTGACACGAACACTTCATTGCTTCGGTTGCGTAAAAAAGGTACACTTAAAAGTTCGCGGAAATTTGCAAAATAACTAGTTTTGTTCGTCTGAACAGTGGATTTCCGCAAAGTAACGCCTGAATCTATAAAATATGATAAAATGTTAGTACGTTAACACAGCAGGCCGTTTGCGACCGTAACAAAATCGTTGCTAAGTTCAAACACAATTTCACACACTACCACATGACTTTTTCAGCCTTAGCTCTAAATAACACTTGTTTACAAAACGAAAGTTAGGGATAGGGGATTGTGTGCCTTTCGCGTCGTTAATCATTTTATACTTATATAGGTGTTTGACGGAACTGCGAAGTGATCACATAAGGTTCCGACATCTGTACCCATAAATATAGTGGACTCTATTATTATAAGCACTAGTTGTAATATCACTTACACATTTTTATAGCTCGTTAAATTTCTAATAATGTGTTAGAGCGTCACTACATGGACGACAACGCACAATAACATCTTTGGTGTCTGGAGCGCCATTTGCATGTTTACTAGCTCATGAATAAGATCCTTCAGATGTTCTATCAATGGTACTTAATAAAATTCTATAATTATTGAGTAAATATATGACTGCCTCGTTGTCTAGTGGATAGCCTATTCGGCTCAGATCATGAGGTCCCGGGTTCGGTCCTCGGTTGCGGCAAAAGTGTTTTGTCGAGGTTTTCTCTAAATACAAATTTTTAGTAGCAGCTCGGAGTCTGGCGAGTGATGTGTTACCACTTTTGAACGTCAGATAAGCACATACAGTCGTCGGTCCTGGTTATCGCTAGAAATAGTCGATAATCGTTATCGGGTCGATAAAATGCAGCGGTGAGGATCACCACTCATCTCATCAATGAAAGAACCGGTGAATAGTGGTGAACTGGAAAGTTTTTAGACGTTCGGTTTACTCTGCCTATCCTGCATACTTACATATATTTTTAGTATATTACTAGCTGACCCGGCAAACGTTATTCTACATTTTTAACAACTCTTTTTTTTCTATATTTTCTTACCTTTCAAACCTTCCCTGGACATCAACAATTAATTCAAAACCAAAATTCACCAAATCGGTTCAGCCGTTGTCGAGTTTTAGCGAGACTAAAAACAGCAATTGATTTTTGTATATATCAGATTTAACTGGCTTCATTTTCTATCATTCTAGAGACGTAACATGAAATGTTTTTAAATTTCGACGATGTTATACAAACGCGGTCATTATTAATTTATCTGTCAAAGTTAATTGTTCCCTAAAGTCTTAAAGTAATTGTCCTTTATCAGAGGCATCAAATTCCTTAATTGTTTAGCGAAGATTCCATACCGGTTATACTCTTAATTAAGAGAAACTTTGATCATTTAACAGAAAATTGCTTTTGTGGTATTACGGGTTTATTAAAACGAACAATGCGAACATCAAAGTTAAAATATATAAATACCACGGCGGATATCTTGCAAAGCAGGCAGAAAACGTCAATACACATTACGTTTACCAGTTTGCCGACTGGTGAAATAGGTGGTTAACTCCATCGCCGCATCGCCAATAACGACTGATTACTTGACGAATGATTGGCTATGCGTGTCACTATCATCGAGACTACTAGGTGGTAGAATTATGCATTGTCTCGCCCGGGTCTGGTACCACAGCCTTACCTATTCCGGCCGCAATAGCGTCAGTGCTGGTAAATGTAGTGTTCCGATTTAGAGTGTAAAGTAGCCGGTAAACATATGCATATGGTATTAAGACCCCACTATAAGGACAGCAACGCACAAATAACATATTTGGTATATATGGGAGATGGTTATCTCTTTCTATCGGGAGGACCATCTGTTAGTTTGCTGTCGTATCGTGATGGGAATTAAAGTTATTTTTATTTCACTATCACGTCGTGAAGTTATTTATTTTTTGTCACTGTTATAACACGGGTGATAAATCCCGACCGTTATATTTCATCTGACGATTATTGTCACAGTGAGTGCATTTTATTCCGTGCATTATATCGCCGCGCAGTGATTACTATTTATAAGTAGTTAGTAAAGTGAAATGACATATTAAACACATTCTCTCTTCTAGTTAGTGGCACGGTGTTGCTCGAATGTTGTTGCTTTGTCTCTTTCGCACGACGGATTTCTGTGAATTATAAGCATAAGTAGTAGCTTCGTCCGCAAGAAATAAAATCACGCTCGCGTTTTATGTAATGGTCGATTTCGATGCATATAACTGGTGAGATACGTGAATTATTTTATAACGAGTGATATAACCAGTGATGCGCGAAATGTGCCATGCCTACTGTTATATGATGTCGTATGAGAAAACCGCGCAACTTCGCCCATGAACGAGTCACATGTTATCAATCTAATCTTTCATTTTCTATATCAGCATCTTAGAGGGATCTTAAAATATCTCCTTGCCAAATTTCTTCGGTTCGGTTGCTTGGCCGTTGAAGCGTAAAAGACAAACAGATTTTCCCATTTATACTTAGAGAAGCAAAGCACTCTATTATTATAAGCTCTTACGAGCTTGAATAAACTTACATATAAAGGTATTAACATCCAATTTAATATAAATTCATTATGACTATGAAATTTATACAATGAATGTTATATTGTTGCACATGTTTTATTTAATAATTTAAAAAGTAACTGTTTTTAAATAGAATTGTTAAAAGTAATAATTAATTTGTTTAATAAATATATTGCACGCCGTATAGGCAGAATGTAGTGCACTAATTATGTTTTATATTGTAACATCCTGATTTACATATGTTCAAGCAATAAATAAATTATGATTATGATTATGATTAAGTTTGTTCGTACATTTTATAGCTCGTTATGTCTCTAACCGTGGTTGCGTGCAGTCCGCTATATTTTTTTTTATATAGTAATATAGGAAACAGGCAGATGGGTCCCCTGATAGAAAGAGTCATTCATCGTCTGTAGACACCAAAGGTGTTAATGGTGCGTTGCTATCTTGTGAAGAGGTCTAACGCCACACGCATAAGTTTACCGGCTACCTTACCTTCAAACCGGAACACGACAGTGACAAGCACTGTCGCTATTGCGGCAGGAATAGGTAAGGCGGTGGTACCAGACCCGGGCGAATCAATGCAGAACTCTACCACCTAGTAGCCACGACAGTAGTGACTCGTATAGCCAATCGGTCGCTTTATATGTACTGCCTGGCAGAACGGCAGTTGGCCTATTCTTCAAAGGGACCCGGGACCAACACGGGTAAAAATAGTTTTTGATGAATCCCGAAAAACCCATATTTTCCGGAATAGAAAGTATCCTGTGTGCTGTTCCAGGTCATCATCTACTTGTATGTCCAATTTCATCCAAATCAGTAGTTTTTGCGTTATTGACTAACAAACATCCATCCATCCATTCAAATATCCAAAGTTTTGCATATATAATATTAGTGTAAATTATAGACAAACAAAAACAACAAAACTTAAGAAAAACAACACGCAATTTGAATTCATAAATAAGTCTTTGTATGCAGTAGGGTAAAAACGTCTAAGTCGACCGGTACACGGACCTCACTTACAAACTTCGCTTCCGCGATTCTTCTTTCAAGTCTTCTCAAACTTGCTGACTTGTTGAACTCTGTCAGACACTTTCGGAAGTTTTGGAAGCCTTTTGTCCGATATATAAAGAATTTCAACGTGTCGGTAAGTTAGTCGATAAAAGTAAAACGTTCAGAGATTTATTTTAAAGCATCAACTTTTCTCTTTTATCTGTTGTTTACTTCGCGCGGACGTCGGTCGTTAAATCTTCAACTTTAAAATTTAAGTCGTAACTTTAATCTTTAATATTTATTGTTCCTTTCTTGGTGAAAAATAACAGAATATATGGCGTGTGTGGCAGCGAATTTCAGTGTAAGTCCTAGTTTTTATAGGATTGGCAGGAATTCTTTTGCAACTTTTTGAATGTCATCCCTTAAAATGGTCAATAAGTGGTAAAGTTTGTAAAATAAAACTTTTTGAATTTTCGAACAATACCTCAATCACACTTTATGATATCCCTCTAGACCACGAGGCAATTATTATAATTATTAGTTATTTTTTTCAACCTTGGATTTTTGCAACGTCTAGCCGGACTTTGGAACTACCGCCTTACATAATAGAACATATCTGCACCGCTAACGCATCCGCCATCCGCATTTTTGACGTCGGGGGATGCTGGCACGCGGGACATTACTTTCGCTGCTCCTGTCACAACTCAAAGTCTAGGGATTAAAGTCAAGGGATAAAATTTTGTATGAAACTTTTTTAGTCCTTGGACATACTTACATGAAATTTCGTATGGATAGAATACAAAAAAATAATGAATTACTTGTAAAAGGGGGTAAAATGAGGGAAGTAGCTTATAAAGAAAGGTTCAATAAGTTCTAAAGTAAATATGCGCGAGCGAAGCTGCAGGTAACAGCTAGTAAACATTACACAGACTACATTTATTTGACATACTCACTAGGTGGTGGAGTTCTGCATTGTCTCGCCCGGGTCTGATACCACCGCTTTACCTATTCCTGCCGCAATAGCGTCAGTGTATGTCGCTGTCGTGTTTCGGTTTGGATAGCAAGGTAGATGTCACATGCATAAGTTTACCGATGCATGTGACATCAGACCTCGCCACAAGATAGCAACGCACCATTAACAACTTTGGTGTCTATAGGCGATGGTTGATTCTTTCCATCAGGAGACCCATCTGCTTGTTTGCTATCTTATGATATAACAAAAACCATACCTGATAACATATACACATGTATATTACTATGTTTACTTGTTGTGTGCTAAAGCTTGTTGTCAAACTTAGAAGAGATTTTATTGTTTACTGGCTGTTGCCTGCGACTTCGTCCGCGCGGACTTCGTTTACTCCGCACAGCTCCTCTCCCGTAGGTGCTAGCGTGATAATATGTAGCCTATATGTTGACCCGACCTGTTAATAATATTCATGCAAAATTTGAAGTAAATCCATGCAGTACTTTTGAGTTTACCCCGGACATACATACAGTCAAACAGATAAACAGACAAACAGACAAAAATTCTAAAAGCTATATTTTTGGCTTCGGTATCGATTGTAGATCACGCCCCAAGTATTCTTTTAAAAAAATATTCAATGTACAGTTTTGACTTTCCTACGATTTTATTATATGTATAGATTTAGTCAATGGTCGAATTTCGATCAAAGGGCGATTTCGTTTGAGTTTATCATAAGTAAACATCTCTGACCGCAACGTTCGTCGAGTGGTTAGCGAACCTGACTACGCAATCGACGGGGCTCGGCTTCGATCCCCGACGGGGACAAGCATTTGTGTGATGAGCATAAATGTTCGTATTTCCGTGTTTTGGTGTTTATTAAATATATTCCAGTATTTACATATGTATTTCTATATATTAGTATCGTTGACTAAAACCCATAACACAAGGAAATAATATACTTACTTTGGGATTAGACCCGATCCGGGAATTGAACCCGATACCTTATGTGGTCAACACCGACATCGGATCATTAAACCACAGAGGTGTTAACGCCAAAGCGGTCAAAATTCTAGTCACATACTATTCAAATGTATAATGGAAATGGTGTATTCACTAAAGGTCAAGACGTTATTATTGATCAAAATCAAATACAATATCGATATAAAAATTTCAATAGGGAAGATGGATTTAAATTATCTCCTGC
The DNA here is from genome assembly GCA_036924255.1 of Apodemia mormo. NCBI lineage: Eukaryota > Metazoa > Arthropoda > Insecta > Lepidoptera > Riodinidae > Apodemia > Apodemia mormo. The sequence goes on along the minus strand of JAUPFN010000007.1, from coordinate 3,703,131 downwards.
TTGGAATCCAGTGGTTAACAGAATACGGCCTTTGCACCTGCAAAAAAATAAAGTTCAAGTTACGGTTAGTGCTGTGTGTAGGCTAAATTCGAGAAAACAAGACCAGAAGGGGGTAGATGAAAATCGATGCCGACGTGACCGACGGAGGAAACTCGCTGCTCCAGTCCGCTCGTGACCAGTGACCACGGTCAATCTAACTTGGCCGAAACGTCGAGCCATGCAAGTAAGTTCTTTATACATATGTTTTATGGCCCGTTTATACATTTAAAAAAAATGATAGTAGGTAGTTGAATGTAAGTATGTGTACGAGTATAAAATTAGCAGTTTCGATCTTGATTTTTAGTGCAAAAATCGGCTTTACATCTATAATCACGACGTTAGTGGCACCCTTACGCCTTCTCTCGTATTTTCCGAGATGCCTAACAGAAATACAGTAACAGTTGATCTTAAAAGGAGCCTGGATCAACGCAGAGATCGTTTACAAAACATTTTACCTTCATTGGGCAAGCGTTCAAATACATCTAGCTTGGAACTAGACGCTGATCCTGCAGTGTTGTAACAAGACTTAACAGATCATAGTATTCTCGGGATCACATATGCAAAGGCTTTAGAATCGTGCATTCCTTGTGCTCTCAAAGCAAGGTCTTACAAATGGTTTATGTTGTAAAACAAGATTTATTCAATTTTCGAAAGAAGACCTTATATATTGAGAATTTGAGAATTGAGCTTCTACTGTCTTCAGTAGGCGCAAGTTTGACCCGTTTTTGTTTTAAAAAGATGTACTTTTTTGACAAGTTATTATTTTTAAAATATGCACGTATACACATATTATGTTTGTTGAAAAAAATATTCGTTATTGACAAGTTAATATTTAAAAAATTCTTTGACTTGTTGAAGTGAAAACTTCTTTAGGCGCGTTGAGCGTTTTGGTAGAGGGTAAAATCCACGGTTCGCGTCACCGACATGCTAATGATAATAGTATATCTATAGCTATGTTTTGCATATAGTTTTAATTACTCTCAACTTAATAGTTCCGTTTTCACTTCTATCGGCAGTCCCACGACTGCTACTGTTTTTTTTTTTGACGTCGTCAAACGTCTTTGGCTCGTTACTGTTTTAAAAATCGTACCAAATTTTAGCCTCGTTAATATTTTAAGAATATTCACGTTTTTGACTTCATAAATGGAGTTATGGAAACAATGCATATTTTTAAAATATTGACATGTAAATATTTTAAAAATATGTATTTCTTTGATCTGTCACTATTTTAAAAAACATGTATGGTTATGATAGGATAATGTTTTAGAACTATAAATGTCTTTCAGCGGTTATTATTTTAAAATACATGATAAAGAGCTTACTCCTTCTTAAAAGACCGGCAACGCAACTGCAAGACTTCTGGTATTGCGGGATGTCCATGGGCGGCGGTGATCACTTACCACCAGGCACCTCTTGCTCATTTGCCCCCTCTTCTATAAAAAAATAATAAAAAAGTTTTTGACAGGTATATTTTAAGAATACGCATATGCATTTTTAATAAGTTACTGTTTTAAAAACCATGCATATTTTTGACCAGATATTATTTATTATATACACATTTTTGACACGTAAATGTTTTGAAAAACGTGCACATTTTTGACTAGTTTATAAAATATGTACGTCTTGACAATTGGCTTGAATTTTGGTACAATATGATTCATCCGAAGTTCTAAAGAGGAAGTTAATGTTATAGAATTTAAACGTACGCTGGTTAAATGTACAGAAATACACATAAAAAAGATTGTGACGAATTGGGAACCTCCTTTTTGAAGCTAGTTAAAAATAAACAAACTTCTTGGTAGAGAAATTTGGTGCCTGTTGAAGACGTAATACATCAAGTAAGGACGTTTAACTCTGCTTGTTGCATTACTTAACTAACTTAAGTATAACTTCAAAGTCTTAAGTCTGTTCTAAGTTTTCAAGTTACTAACCAACGATAATCGCTAGCAGGAACAGTGAAATATGTTACGGTTGTACATTGGAGATTTGTGAGCCAAGTTGAGCAATATCATTTTAAGTTTACAACTCTTTGGTCAGCAATTAATTAAACAGATATTCACAATTGTTGTGAATAATGAAATTGAAGTTTGTTGCAGACAAAAAATAATAATAAAAGTCGAATGTATTTTATTGATTTTATTATTAAGATGCCATGTTTTTTTATATCATAAGATAAAAAGCAAGCAGATGGGTATCCTGATGGAAAGAGTCAACCATCGCCTATAGACACCAACGGTGTTAATGGTGCGTTGCTATCTTGTGGCGAGGTCTAATGCAACATGCATAAGTTTACCGGCTACCTTACCCTCCAAACCGGAACGCGACAGTGACAAGCACTGACGCTATTGCGGCAGGAATAGGTAAGGCGGTGGTACCAGACCCGGGCGACACAATGCAGAACTATACCACCTAGTAGCCATGGTGGTAGTGGCTCGTATAACCAATCGGTTGCCTTTTACGACCTGACTGGCAAAACGGCAGTTGGCTTATTCTTCGAAGGAGCCCGGGACCAACACGGGGAACACGTTACTTTTTATTTTTAGAGCGTGCACGTGCCAAGGTATATCTACATTTCCAAAGTTTCTTCCCGTGTTGGCCCCGGGCTCCTTTAGAAAATAGGTTAACTACTATTCTGCCAGGCAGGTCGTAAAAGGACCGATTGGCTATGCGAGTCGTTATCATCGTGACTACTACCGTAAAATGGGGTAAATAGGCACAATTATAAACTTCAGACTTGTATTTCTTTATAAGTTTCAAGGAATGCATACCACTATCCCTGTTTCTTTTGATGAGTCTATCAGTCTTTTTTCTATCAAAAATTTTATTTAGTAGTTCCATGCATTAAGAAGAAAATTGACAAAATATAGACTGGTTCTATTTACCCAGTATACGGGGTGAATAGAAACGCTATTCACCCCACACTTCGTGTCTATTCACACCGTTTTGTGCCTATTAACCTCGCAAAAACACAGTCAACTTTGAGACGTTAATTTCTTTTTGTCTTTTATTTCATAGACAATCAGCTGTTGCCAATTCACAGAGTAAATAATGGTGTGCAGATAAAAAAAAATACATGGCATTTTTACGCTAATGCGACTTGGATCTGTGGACTTGAAAAACTTTTTGGTTTTGTTCCTATTCAGACTGTTATTCCTATTCACCCCGTTTTACGGTAGGTGGTAAAATTCTGCATTGTCTTGCCCGGGTTTGGTATCTCCACCTTACCTATTCCTGCTGCAGTAGCTTAACTGTCGTGTTCCAATTTTGGATAAGGTAACCAATAAACTTATGCGAACTGCATTACCATCCCACCACCAGTGTGGCAACACAATATTAACACCTTTGTTATCTATAAACAATGGTTGTCTTTTTCTATCAGGAGAGCCGTATTTTTGCTTATAAAATACTAGCGACCTGCCCGCGGTTTCACCCACATAGCTTTTGTTCCCGTGAGAATATCGGAAAGGTCTACATACTTAAACCTTCCTCAAAAATCAATCTATCTATTTAAAAAAACCGCATCAAAATAAAAAAAAGATTTAAGCATACATAGGGACATGGGGACAGACAGAGAACGCTTTCTCTATTTTATACTATGTAGTGATAAAAAATGTTGTGATATTCGTGTATTTGGCTGACAATAAATTACGTCACATGATTTTGCCTTCATCATGTGCTATTTGTAAAACCAGGCGGATTTCAGCAAACATTTATGTCTGTTAATTAAATAGCGACACCGATCAGTCATTATTTACACGTTAAATGTGTTTTTCTGCTCACATTATATGACACATTTCATTAATTAAGATACCACTTGGTAGTATTTATTTTTGTACTACGCACCAGGATAAAACATTATAATTTAATAAACAAACGGACTAATGAATCTCTGAATAAAACATTAATGAAGCATTGATATTACGTTAATTACCTTGCTCGATCGTCAAACGCATTATTTTGTAGCTTAAAATGTATATTATTATGAAAATATAAACGTTATTAATGTTATTATTTAGAGCGATGTCTATATTAATATTATAAATGCGAAAGTCTGATGTTTGGATGTAGAAAAAAAAAAAGTATCTTCACGCCCATATCCCCGAGGGGGTAGGCAGAGGTACAACAAGTGCACCCACGATTAGCCGAAGATACTTGGTCCCACAAATGTGATAGGTGGCAAGCCTATCGCCAATCGGGCACTTTCCAATCCCGGGCAACTTTGTGTTTCTTAGAAAACTGAAAAAACACTTTTCTTATGTGCCCGACCCGGGAATCGAACCCGGGACCTCATGTGGTCGACGCCAACGCTGGACCACTAGACCACAGAGGCGATTGGATGTAGAAGATACTATATTATATGTATTGACCGCCCTGTTGGTCGAGTGGTTATCAATGGGGCGCGGTTTCGATTCCCGACAGGGCAGGCATTTATGTTATGAGTTTAGATGTTTGTATTTCTGGGTTAACATCAATATCACAATCAAATAATTTGCTTAATTTTAGGGTTAGATAAAAAAAAAAATTAGATCAATTCGTGTAAAATTGTTCAGAGACATTAATATACATACATATACATATATTATTAACCGATTTGTGACTCTCCATGACGTAATGATTACCATAAAATTGCATCTTCATTATCGAACTCTAAAGATGCCATAGCTTTAAGGCAGGGTCTTGTTAGTCATGTAATATTCATTTAACAAAAATCTGTTTATTTTTTATATCATAAGATAACAAACAAGCAGATGGGTCCCCTGATGGAAAGAGTCAACCATCGCCTATAGACACCAAAGACGATAATGGTGTGTTGCTATCTTGTGGCGATGTCTAATGCCACATGCATAAGTTTGCCGGCTACCTTAACCTCCAAACCGGAACACGACAGTGACAAGCACTGACACGATTGCAGTCCACCTAGTAGTCTCGCAAAGCTAATCGGTCGCGTTTTACGACCTGCCTGATAGAACGGCAGTTGGCCTGTTATTTAAAGAAGCCCGGCACCAAAACGGGAAAAATTTATTGGTGTTTGTAATCACAATACAATGATCCACATAATAACAACACGATTCCGCGTACTTCTTTTGTAATTTGTAAAAACCCGGCCGGATTTCAGCGACACCCAGCAGCCGTTATTTACCTATACGGCAAACAGGTTTTATCCTCATGTTATATGATACAGTTCGATAATGAAGGTGCAATTTTGTGGTAATTATTACGTCATGGACAGTCACTCATCGGTTAATAAATGTTTCGTGAATAAAATATAATACAAGCTTGATATTTCTTTAATGTACTTCTTGCAGACTATTTTAACATTACAAGTATGGACTTGGCGTTCACAAGTTGTCGAGCTCATGGCTCAGAACCGTCTGTCGCTGAAAATGAGGTCTCTCATATCGTAAGCCCCACTACGCGCCATCTTGCCGCGTTCTGTCCTGCCGTTTAGCTTTTACAACTTTAACGAATAGGAAGATGACGCCTAGTGTTGCCATATTTTGTCACTTATTCTATTATAACACAATTGAAACATATTCTTTTGATGAGCAAAATCATTATAAACAAGTTAAATCATTACAAGATGTGTAATGTGTTTATTAAACTGTAATTTTACTGGGATTTTCCTTAACCTTATATAATAATAATTCTCGTGCATGGTGCGTGATAGAATATGATGCGTTAACATATCTTAGCGCGAACGTGTTGTATCGTGTCTGGAACAGTAATTATTCGTATATGTAAAGTATAGTCACTAGCTGACCCGGCAAACGTTGTTCTGCCTTTTTAACTACTCTTATTTTTTTATATTTTCTCACCTTTTAAACCTTCCCTGGACTTCAACAATTAATTTAAAACCAAAATTAGCCAAATCGGTTCAGCCGTTCTCGAGTTTTAGCGAGACTAACGAACAGCAATTGATTTTTATATATATAGATACAGACAATATTATAAAACAAGCTTATACCCGCGACTTGGTCTGTGTGAGAATACTAGGGAACTTCACTCGATAATATAAATACATGATTTTAAAAATGCAATAACTGTACTCTTAACTTCCTGCTTAAATTACTGATTTTACCCTGATTTTCTGTACAAATAAATAAAATAAGAGTTTTGTAATATAATAAAATTACTGTTTGTAATATAAAAATAACACAAGATAGCAACGCACCATCAACACCTTTGGTGTCTATAGGTGATGGTTAACCCTTTCCATCAGGAGAACCATCTGCTTGTTTGCTATCTTTTGATATATAAAAAAGAAATCAGAAACTACTACACGGATTTTAAAAATTCTTTCATCATTATAAGGCTACATTGTCACTGAGTAATACAGGCTACTTTTATCCGACTAAGTAAATTCCTTTTAATTATGTGTTGGCAATGCGACCGAATTCGCGAGGAACTATTTTTGTAAACACTGAACAATACTAAAAGAATGAATAAATGGCTATTTCGCCATTAGCTAGCGTATTTGGCTTAAATTTAGAGGTCCCAGATTTGATCCCCAGGTCAGGTAAATTTTTTTTGACTTTCTACCAGATTAAATCTCAGCAAAGCTTTAAGTTGGTGCCAAATAAATTCATTTATCATCCCGTGCCTCGGACTTAACACGTAAACACTGTGGATCCCGGATATCCCAAGAATCAAGCGATAGTCGTTATAGGTGGATACAAAACGATGAATCTTGGTAAGTGGGAATGTAAATTGATGGTCAGTTTAAGGCGATTACAGCTGCGAACGACCTTGAGTTTCTAACAGGAGGAGCGCAAATATTATTTAGCGCGTGGCATGGTCCAAAGTCAGAGTATTTACAGTGGATGCAGATACATACGTTTTAACATTTTTGTTCACCTATATGAACTTTTATCATCATGAATCGACTGAATGTTGTCAAACTCAAAACCAATAACCATTAATCGCTCATTTATCGATTACATATACATTCATTTTAGAAAAACGATAAATATCTAAAGAAAAAAAATATACCGAAAATCGACAAAAAATTATATAACAATTTACGCAATAATAACAGTTACGTATCCTATTTCTTTGAAAGTGTTGTAATATACAATACATCCCGTGTAGCACTTTATTTTAATACATACAATCAACAATTAATATTTAACAAAACCTTTCAAAATTTGATTTTCTAAAATGTAATCTCTTGAATAATATTTTAAAACTAACTAGCTTCTTAGTTTTTGTTTCAAAATCTCGTAATATAAAAGAAGATATATAAATTGATTTAATGTTTATAGAGGAAACTACTAAATAAGTTGTTTTATTTAGACTATTTGTGTGTATAAAATATTTAATATATTTAATTTATTTATTTTTTGTTGCGAAGTCCTTACTACCTTCAAATAGTACCAGTTTTTATTTTTTTTCTTTAGAGTTCTGCTTTTTATTCGCTTGCTTGAATTATCTTCGTTGTTTATATGTTTTATTTTTTTATTTTTGTACATTTATACAAAATATTGACAAAATACTTATCTATCTATAGCTATAATAAAAAATTCAAGCGTAAACGTAGGTAAGTACATGAATAGTCTCAAAATATTATTCAGCGTCTACTCGCAAACAAAACTATTTATAAAGTACTAGCTTTCAGCCCCTTTAATACCCTCTTTTACCTCTTTAAGAGATAAAACTCACAGCATCCTTACATGCACGTTTATTTAACTGAATTAAAGAACATGGCTAATAAATTTGAAGAGATTTTGATTAAACATATTTTATTTTTTTTTACAAACTTCACCACTTTTTTCATCGTTTGAAGAGATGACATTTGAATATCTTAAACTCGTATTCATTTAATTGTATTAAAAATCATAAATACTAAGTTTTAAATAATTTCTACAATATTCTACAATAAACAATCTATTTTTTATACAAACATCAATGCTTTTTTACCCTTTAAGGAATGAAATTTAAAAAATTCCCCAAATGTATGATTCTTAAATTGTGTTGAAGAACGTGAGTGCCGAATTTCAAGTTATTTTGACCATAAACGTTTGATTTTTCATATAAATTGTAACACACACTTTTACTCCTTTAATGGATGAAACTTCTAACATTACATGCATGTTTCCTCAATTTCGATTGAAGAGCATAAGTACTAAAAAATCCGAAAATTCGTACATCTTAATTGTATTAAAAATCATAAATACTAAATTAAAATAATTTAGATTTTATAGTAATGCAATAAATAAACAATTCATTTTTGATACAAACTTTAAAGCCTCTTTTTACCTCTCTATGGGCTAGAATTCAAAAAATATTAAATTTGTATTTAATTTTTTTTTCAGTTACAGGATAATTTAATTACAGCATATCATTCATTTCAACTCAAAAATGACAGAGTTTCATACAAACTTTCACCCCCTATTTCACCATCTTAGGGGATGAATTTAAAAAAATCCTTTCTTATTCCTTGTCTATATCATAAGAACAACATCTGTAAAAAAACAGCCTTCTCGGTCCAAGCTCATTATCTACTATAAAAAAACATCCAAGCGTAAACGAAATGTTCAATTTCCAAACGGCACAACCTTACTATTGTGCCAAACGTTCTATCTGTACTATTACTCTTTGACTCGAATATGGAGAGCGGAGCTCGCTAACATGCGACACAGCCTCCCCGTATGAACGCTACCGGGAGACTGACCATGCTATAGTAATTTAGTACTATAAAATATTTGATAATTGTATTGAAAATAGCGTCATCTACGACACGGATTGAAAAAGATTTTATTACTAAAGACTTAAGATCTGGATTCAAGGTTTTAGCCACTACATACGAATATTAAAAATAGCCTTTTAATGTCTTAAATATATATTTTTAAATAAGATATTACATTACATTATATTTTTTAACTATTTGAACTATAAACTTATATTGTTTTGTGGTAAATACGCTTATTTTTCAAAATAACAAAGTTTGCCCAATCTATCAAACAAAAAACAACACAATTACAAATGGCGTCGTCATGGTATTATATGTTGATACTCGTGCGCATTTTATTATTGAAATTCAGTTTGTTTTGTGTGTTTTAGTGTTATTTTCGTTGAGTTTGAACTTTTATTCTCCGGATTGCTTAATCGTGACACAAAACTAATATATTGTGCTATTTATTGTGAGTTAATAAAGTCTTACATTATAATATGAATGTTTTAATTCTGAATATATAACATTATACAGCGTGGCAATCAAACGAAGTTGCAAAAGGACTTGTCAAAGTTACATTTTGTTTGAATGGCACGCTGTATAGTGTTTGATAAATTCCTATTTACTATTAAAATTTCAATAAAAAAGTAGGTACCTATATTAAGCTGCCGAAACAAAATAGTTCTCATGCTATAAGATAGATGACGCCAGTAGTACGCCATTATAGATTTAGAAAGTTGGCTATCTATACCTATAGTAATACCCATATTTATCTATGAGACTGACTTTCGACGCGAGCGCTGTCCGCGAATTAAATAATAAGGTTTTTATTGATTTAATAGCACACTATAATGATTTTGTAAAATGTTGAACTTAAATTTTATAAAACAATAAATTGTCTGTAATAAAAAGAAAAAATCATCAAAATCGTTACAGTAGTTTGGAAGTTATAGGCAATTTTTTGCGTAAAATTAAGAAAGATATTCGATTTTTTTCCGTCAAAAATAACAATAAAATTTAAAAAAACGAACTTAAAATTTAAACTTAATTATATTATACGCATAATGCATATTTTTTTTTAATTATTGGACCAACCGGTTAGCAGTAGTAGGCTTTCAAAGAGGTGTCTATTTCGTAGTTTGGCATTACCTATCGCCTTAATCTGCTTACCCACGCGAAAATTGGCGTTATAATATTTATTTATGTACATAATAATAAAAATATTAAGATCGTTGTAGCAATTTTTTATATAAAAATAGATTACACAAATAAAACTAATTGTTACAAGACAAAGCAATCTATCAGATTACTTACTATCAAATAGCAGTTACGCTAGCTATACCGGAAGTCGTGTGAGTAAAGCAAATATGGCGGGCGGAAGTGGATCGTAAGTCACGCCACAAATTCCCGGTCGACTTCCCTTGCCGTTTGATTCACGACGTGACGACTCCGCCACGACAACGTTACGATTCTCGTATGCATTTAAAATTTATAGTTGGGATTCTATTAAATTTATTGCCACCTCACGTTCTGCGATGCATAATACTATCTAAGACGCTCTGAATTGAGATTCTGTATGCTATGTGAATACTGGCTTCCTATATTAATGTTTCGAGCGAAACTTCTAGATTCCGTGCAGGGTTATTCAGAAATTAAACAATGGAGTTATTCAGAAATTGGGTATAAAGCCAATAGGCATGAATAAAAGCATTAAATTAAAAGCATTAAATAAAAGCGTTAAAATAAAACAAAGCGTTAAATAAAATTGTTAAATTAAAATAATAACATTTATTTATTTATTTGAAAACAAACACCGCCGCATATTAAATAGTAAAAAATTAAATAGTAATTATATATATATATAAATTTAATAGTAATTATATAAATAGTAGTATTGGTCCCAGGCTCCTTTGAAGAATAGACCAACTGCCGTTCTGCCAGGCAGGTCGTTAAATGACGACCAATTGGCTATACGAGTCACTAACATCGTTGTTACTAGGTGGTAGAGTTCTGCATTGTCTCGCCGGGTCAGGTACCACCGCCTTATCCATTCCTGTCGCAATAGCGTCAGTGCTTGTCACTGTCGTGTTCCGGTTTGAAGGGTAAGGTAGGCGGTAAACTTATGCATGTGGCATTAGACCTCGCCACAAGATAGCAACGCACCATTAACATCTTTGGTGTCTATATGCGATGGTTGACTGCCACTATCAGGTGACCCATCTGCTTGTTTGCTATCTTATGATATAAAAAAAAAACATTTTTAACATTCTATTGTTATTACAGCTTTTGTTAATCATAAATCTTAACATATATATAAATTACGAGTTACGTTGTTTGTCCACGATGGACTCCTAAACTACTGAACCGATTTTAACGATTTTTTGTAGATATCTACTGTTTGGTCCCACTTAAAAGGCAGGATAGTTTTTGTCTTAATTACTCCCCCTCCCCTTTCCCCCTCAACAAGAGCGGACCGGGCCTTCGGGTCAGGGGGGTTCACACATATAAGGTTCAGTCTGTAGGTAATATCCAACTCCGGGGATATCACTACTTTTATAATTAATATTCAGATTTATTAACTGAGATTATAGAGAAACAATATAATAAAATCGTAGAAATATCAAAACTGTACATTGAATATAAAAGAATACTTGGGGCGTGATCTACAATTGATATCGAAGCCAAAAATATAGTTTTTAGAATTTTTGTCTGTTTGTCTGTATGTATGTCTGGGGTAAACTCAAAAAGTACTGCGTGGATTTACTTCAAATTTTGCACGAATATTACTAACAGGTCGGGTCAACATATAGCCTACATATTATCACGTTATCACCTACGGGGAAGGAGCTGTGTGGAGTAAACGAAGTCCGCGCGAACGAAGTCGCGGGCAACAGCTAGTAGAGAATTAAAAGAAATTACTGCACAGTAGGTATATAATATACGTCACCCTACGTGCGTCTACGGTTCGGTGTTACAAACGACTCGTTGCGACTGACTGCTTGGCTGTACACGCTAACTTCTCACCTTACACATTACCGTGTCCCTACAAGTCAATATAGCCTTTAATGTTTAGTTTGCAGTAATAAATCCATACCTAGATTCCTGCCTAGGGGGGCTGGTGACCCCCATGACCCCCCCCCCCCACCTCCCTGGATCCGCCCTTACTCCTCAAGTACTCCAAATTAGTATGGCAAAACAACGTTTGTCGGATCAGCTAGTTGCAGTATGAAACAAATTGATGATAATGTAGGCTTCCTATCCTCTTGAAACAGTGAAAAAAAAATTAAAATAATGCAAATTTAAATTTAAAAAAAACTGATTTGGAGGGTATCTAAGGTAGGCAATAAACTTATACATGTGACAACAAGGTTCGGCTACAAGTATAGCAACCGTTAATATATTATTTGGTGACTAATAACGATATTTATCTATTTCCATTAGGAGAGCCTTCTGCTTGTTTGCTATTTTATATAAAAAACCGACCAAGTTCGAGTTGAACTCGCATACTGAGGGTTTCGTACAAATTTGTAGGTAATCTTAGATACTAAACTTTCATCTTCAGCCTCGTAAGCATTATTTTTTTAAAGCAGCTTTTATTTGTTCCCGACTATTCAACTATCTCTTTGCTAAATTATCATCAAATTATAATCATCAGCAGTATCATTTCAAAATATAAATTACTAGCTACTGCCACAATTTCGCCCCCAAGTGGCAGTATATTCTTGTCTTATTCTTGTCAGTATATTCTTTCATACAAATTGGCATCCCCTATTTCAGCCCCTTAGGGGTTGTTTTTAAAAAGTAGCCTATCTTTGTTCCCGGATCTTCAACCATCTCTTTGCCAAGTTAAATTAAAATCGGTTCATCGGTTTAGTTTTGAAAGTGCAACAGATAAACAAATTTTCGTATTTATAACATTAAGTACTAAAATCATAGACGTGTATAATATCAATTATACACGTCAATGACTAAAATACAAGAATCCATTAAACAATATTTTCTTAACATAACTTAGATTGTTCTATTTAAATGAAATCGAATCACTAACAGTTGTTTCTAAGTTTGTTCCTTTGTTGATGTACTAGTTTCCAATAGTAACGACAACATCTTAGTTCGATTATTATTCAGGAATAATATTAGTACTTGTTATCTAATAGTTATAGTTTATTCAAGTAACTCATAAACTTTATAGTTATCTACTTTAAGTGCTATAATCCTGTAACATTGAATCAAAATTACTTCGGTAAAAACATTGATATAAAAAACCTAAGATACACAATCAGTGTGACAAAAACGTCCTCCAAAAATGAGTGCACAATTTTAAATTGTGCGCTCATTTCAAATAGAATCGCGTTGGTCGCGACACTGTCAATTTTATTTCTTTTCGTACATTGCTTTGTAAAAACAACTATAAGTCGTGCACTTAAGGTTGGATATGCAGACATATGTTTTTGCCATATCTATAACTACTTAAATGAAATTAGGGACACTTTTGAGTGTCAGTTTTGTTCGGGACTGTGCATCTAGGGTTTTTTTTATATCAATGGGTAAAAAATAACAAGATTCAGCGTTGCCTATAAGATCAGCGCAAGAAAATGGCTTTCTATATTGTTACATTTTATATACAACACAAAAATATCGCAACGTTATAGAAGTATTTTAATAATAATTAACCTTATTTATGTATGTTATGGTTTAGTTTCGACTATTGCTCGGCTTTATTGACAAGAGTTCGTAAATTTTTATTAGGCTTTTAGAAAATTCAACATAAATTCATCACCTTAAACTTTAAAATTGCTAGTCACATGCTACTCATAAAATATTATCGTGGCGTGACGCGTCCGTAAATTGACTGTGATAGGACGAAATAAGACCACACATTAGTTCGTACTCATGTCATTAGCGATTTTTAAGACCGCGATCTTCAATCTGGCTATTTTTGAATGAACAAGTATTGTTTATTAATTTTTCAATTTCATAAAGTTTCACTGGTTTCCTTGCGAGGAAAGCAGATTAGTTCGTCGTTAGTTGTTAAAAAAAAATAGTGATTCCCATCGTCGCATTTTAATGACATGATATAGATTAAAAAAGTATCTTCACGCCGATATCCCCGAAGGGGTAGGCAGAGGTATAACAAGTGCACCCACGACTAGCCGAAGATACTTGGTCCCACAAATGTGATAGGTGGCAAGCCTATCGCCAACCGGGCACTTTCCAATCCCGGGCAACTTTGTGTTTGTTAGAAAACTAAAAAAACTTTTTTTTTATGTGTCCGACCCGGGAATCGAACCCGGGACCTCATGTGGTCAACGCCAACGCTGGACCACTAGACCACAGAGGCGATGATATAGATTGCCGATTATATCTTACAGCTAAGACGGTCCGATAGCTTTTAAGATACGAGAGTGAGAGTAGCAGCTTTTGAACTCCCATTGAGATTTCGGAGTTTTGAGAAAAACCCAGACCTAACCCAGGACCTCATGATTTTAGCCGAATAGGCTAACCTATAAACCATAAATTTTACGTTTCTAACCGTAATAAAGTGTGATTAAATAAAATAACAACTGCCCCGTGGTCAAAAGTCGACCATAGACTAAATCATGAAGCTGTATTATATCTGGAGGCAACACTTATAATACTTACTTGAAACCAAATTTTAAATACTGCTGTCATCTTCTGGGGTCTTACCCTCTCTTTCTAACACAGCTGTATAAAAAGAGATAGCGAGACCACATAGACTGAGATATAACGTAAATATTTGTCTCAATTGAATAATACGAGTGCTAGCTCCACCTTTCCTAATAATTCATGGACTAAATCAGAGGTTCCCAATCTTTTAAAACCCGTGGCGCATTTACAAGTTTAGTATTTTGTCACGGCGCCCGAAAAAGACAGTCGAAAGACATAGCTAGGTACCTACCAACTACGAGTAAGCGAGCGCGTCGAGGTAAAGACGTGGGGGGGGGGTAACAACGGTTTTCAGGCGCGTACGTACTTTGGCGAGTGAGCGCAACACTTAAAAAGGCACCCGCGTGTATTTTCGAATAATGATAGACAGAGGGTCGACTCACGGCGCCCCTCTTTACTTCCTACGGCGCCCCAGGGCGACGCGGCGCACACTTTGGGAACCCCTGGACTAAACAATAAAATCTGACATCTAACAGCCGAAACAAAAATATACACGTGTGTATATTATCGTGTATGCGACATAGATATAGTGTGTATAATGCTTATTTTTATAAATTTATTGTATTTCTAACGCATAATATTTAATGATATCAGGTTTTTGTACTCTTCCGCAATGTAAACTTTAACTCGGCCGTCTTTCATACTCCACCGTTTACGTAATTGCCTTAAAAATGAGTAAAAAGTTTTTGTTGTACATATCACTATCCATCTCGTCCGGGTCTGCTACCACCGCATTACTTTCTCTTTCCGCATTAGCGTCAATGCTTGTCACTGTCGTATTCTGATTTGGAAGCTATGGTAGCTGGTAAACTTATGCATGTGGAATTAAGACCATGACGTAAGGATAGCAATGCACCATTAACATCTTGGGAGACTATAAGCGATGGTTGTGTCGTTCCAATAGGAGATCCATCGACTTGTTTGCTATCTTATGATACAAAAAAAAAAACATCAACAAATCAACATCAAATATCAATAAAAAGTAAAGTAGAGTGTACACATTTGCGATCAATATTGACCTATCAATTTGTTTCTAATTGACAAATTTTCTAATTTACCTTGGAATCTTTGATGTGAATGAAATAAGTACCGCAGATGTTATTTTTGCAAACATATTTGCTCATTTAAGAAAAGTCTTGAGAAATATTTGAAACTTGAGAATAAAATCAATAAATATCCATAGAATAAATAAAAATAAACTCCAATTTTTTAACCATTATTTATGTTTTGAACAGACTTTCCAAAACGAGGAAGTTATCAATTAGACTGTACGTATTTTTATATATCAGTTGCTGCAGTTTTACTGCGTTAAAAATATTGTAATAGGATGTCTGATATTATTTACCACTTTAAAAAGAATCCTATAAATGCAAAAAAATAGAAAATTATGGCAAGTGAATAATAGACCAGCTGCCGTTCTGTCAGGCAGGTCGTAAAAGGCGACCGATTGGCTACGCGAGTCACTACCATCGTGACTACTAGGTGGTAGAGTTCTGCACCACCGCCCCGGTCTGGTACCACCACCTTACCTATTCCTGCTGCAATAGCGTCAGTGCTTGTCGCTGTCGTGTTCCGTTTTGGAGGGTAAGGTAGCCGGTAAACTTATGCATGTGGCATTAGACCTAGCCGCAAGATAGCAACGCACCATTAAAACCTTTGGTGTCTATAGGCGATGGGTGACTCTTTCCATTAGGAGACCCGTCTCCATCTGCTTGTTTGCTATCTTGACATAAAAAAATGAAGCCTGTTGAATAATGTACTAAAATATACATAAGTATATGTATTTAAAATGACATTTAATTAATACAGAATTTTATAAAAAAAAGTGAGTATCATCACACCCTGTTTCCTTACGATGCGAACAGAACTGACGCTATTGCGGCAGGGCTAGGTAAGGCGGTGGTACCAGACCCGGGCGAGACAATGCAGAACTCTACCACCTAGTAGGCACGATGGTAGTGACTCGATAGCCAATCGCCGCCTTCAAAACGTCGCCTTTTACGACCTATTCTTCAAAGGAGGCCGGAACCAACACGGCGAATATAAATCAATTAAATCGGTTCAGTTGTTTTTGAGATATGAGTATATATAATTCAAGTTGGATTAAATTTTTAAATTACAATTGTTTTAAGTAAATTCTTACGGGCTTATATATATATATATATATATATATATATATATATATATATATATATATATATATATATATATATATATATATATATATACAGGGTGTCCCAGAACTCAACGTCAAGCCGAAACGGAGTGACAGGATAGATCATAACCATCACGAGAAAAATCAGAAAAAAAATCTATCCCATGCAGTTTGAAAATTATGGGCATTTTAAGAAAAACCTAGAAATTTGGTCTAACTGTACCATTTTTCGGTTATTGTGGTTAATTTTTATTATTTTTGTTCATTTAAACTTTGGAACCGTAACCCTAAATAACATCTCGAGAATCACAGTCTAAAATAATGACACAATTACCCCAAGTTTCCTAGAATTTAGACTATTTGTTAAACTATGAATTTAAAATTTTCAAACTTTGTCGACTTTGAAACACCCTCCTTTAAAAAAAATGTACTAGAGTGCCTTGGCAAGTGCCATTAAGAGTTGGCGCATTTAATCAGGATTGTAAAATGGTACAATACTTGTTAGTTTCATACTTAAAAAAAAAAACGAGTAAAAAATAAAAACCTCAAGTAACCCGATTTTTGCTAACCCATTTTACTCAGTTAAAATGTTTTTTATTCGCACAAGCCTTTAGTAGATTCTTTATTTTACGGCAAAATGATGAGAGAGATGGATAGTGGACATGTTTGCCATGAGCGAGCGAGACAGATAGTGACGCCACGCAGTGAGACGGAGATGCGTCGTTTAAACGAGTGCGAATGAAACAGATACTGGACATGTTTGCCATGAGCGAGCGAGACAGATAGTGACGCCACGCAGTGAGACGGAGATGCGTCGTTTAAACGAGTGCGAATGAAACAGATACAGACGCCATACCAAGCAAATAGCTACGCTGCCAGTCTGACACCAGTTAGTACATTTCGCTCATTCGTCTACTGCGCACCTTTCCGTATTCGCTTGTGTTAATTTAGTACTGACAACTTTGGCTTTTCTTTTTGGACTTGGATTTTTGTGAATTGGACTTGTTGATTACATACCGGCAACTTTGGCTTCTCTCTTTTGGAATTGGACTTTTGTGTTGACATCCTTGTCATCACTATGCCTACGCGCTACACTTCACAAGAATATGCGAACATGCATCTCATTTATGGGGAATGCAGATGCAATGCAAGTGCCGCCGCTAGACTTTATCGTGAAAGATATCCAAATTTAGAGCGCTATCCGGATCACCGCGTGTTTGTTAATGTGCACCGTTCACTCACAGAGGGCGGCCATTTTCCGAATCAAATACGGGCTGGAGGTAGACCTCGCTTTCCTTACGAAGAAGAAGTGTTGGAAGAGGTCGCAGATGACCCAAGTATTTCCGTTCGTGGAATTGAAGAAAGAACGGGAATACCCAAAAGCACAGCACATCGTATTTTACAAAGAGCTGAAATGCATCCGTTTCACGTACAACGAGTTCAAAGTCTTCTCCCTCGAGATTATCCTGAAAGGATTTCATTTTGTAGAACAATGCTACAGAGGCATAATGAAAATCCCCAATTCATCCAAAAAATTATCTGGTCAGATGAATCTACATTTAAAAAAGATGGCTACATAAACTTACACAATTTTCATGAGTGGCATGTGGAGAATCCACATTTAATACGAGAAGACCGATCCTAATATCGCTTTAAAGTTAACCTGTGGACAGGAATTTTAAACGGCAAAATTGTTGGGCCTTTTGAGCTGCCTGAGAATTTGAATGGCACGAATTATCTAAATTTTTTACGAAAAAATTTACCAAGTTTGTTAGAGGACGTACCACTAACAGATCGTCGCCACATGTGGTATCAACAAGATGGCTGCCCAGCGCATTACGCAGTGCAAGTAAGAGATTTCCTTGACCAAGTTTATCCGGGAAGGTGGATTGGACGTTCAGGCACTATCTCGTGGCCAACCCGTTCCCCAGATTTAAATCCCCTGGATTTTTTTATTGGGGCGTTCTCAAAGAAAAAGTTTATTCTAAGCCCATTGAGAGCGTAGCCGAGCTGCGTGAACGAATTTCTCAAGCTGCTGAGGACATCAACTCTCGAGGATATGCCCGGCTAATAAGTAGATCTTTTTTAAGAAGATGTAGGGCGTGTGTTGAAGCTGATGGTAAACAATTTGAACATTTGTTATAATAAAAAATGTTATTTTCAAATCTGACTTTTATTCCAATAAACCTAAACAAAACAAGGTCAACATTTTTCATTATTTTATTAGTATTTTGTTGCTTTGGTAAAAGTGGCGTCACTATCTGTCTTGCTCGCTCATGGCAAACATGTCCACTATCCATATCTCTCATCATTTTACCGTAAAATAAAAACCTACCAAGGGCTTGTGCGAATAAAAAACATTTTAACTGAGTAAAATGGATTAGCAAAAATCGGGTTACTTGAGGTTTTTATTTTTTACTCGTTTTTTTTAGTATGAAACTAACAAGTATTGTACCATTTTACAATCCTGATTAAATGCGCCAACTCTTAATGGCACTTGCCAAGGCACTCTAGTACATTTTTTTTAAAGGAGGGTGTTTCAAAGTCGACAAAGTTTGAAAATTTTAAATTCATAGTTTAACAAATAGTCTAAATTCTAGGAAACTTGGGGTAATTGTGTCATTATTTTAGACTGTGATTCTCGAGATGTTATTTAGGGTTACGGTTCCAAAGTTTAAATGAACAAAAATAATAAAAATTAACCACAATAACCGAAAAATGGTACAGTTAGACCAAATTTCTAGGTTTTTCTTAAAATGCCCATAATTTTCAAACTGCATGGGATAGATTTTTTTTCTGATTTTTCTCGTGATGGTTATGATCTATCCTGTCACCCTGTTTCGGCTTGACGTTGAGTTCTGGGACACCCTGTATATACATATACATATATAAGCCCGTAAAACGTAGCCTGGGTCGAAACGGAAGAATAATTTATATTTGTTTAGACGTACATATCTTTCAAAATATATTACATTTCGTTGTCAAAGTTTCTGTAATAAAACCTTTCCCTTTGTGGGGAAAGTTGATAAACATTTTATTAAAAGTGAACAAAGCTGATCTATCTACCTCATAGGTCTAGGGCAAGGAATTCCAGTTGTAGATCAGGTGAAAGGTCAGTGAAAATTTAATGCTTTATTCAAATAAACTTTTACAGGTGCTTTTGACGCGTCGACATTTTTAGAATTACTAGCGGATCGGAACGCGGCCACACGCTGAGAAGATCCGGTGGAAGAACTCAGCGGACTTCTCTTTTTTCTATTTTTTTCATAATTAATTACAGTATTATGCAATACTACAATTACAAAATATAAATACATTATTACAAAAAATATATAAGTAAGAGATTAGTATGAGGAACAATTAATCATAAGCTTTTTGGACTTTTAAATAATCAAAGATTTTATAGTATCTCTTTTTTATACAATTTTGTTTTAACATATTTTTAAGGAGTTCATTATAAAAATATGTACATAGCTTCATAAAAGAATTACTTTTTCCATGGAGACGAGATCGTCTGATCGTCGATGGAAAAAGTAATTCGCATGCACAACAAGATTGTTTTGGTTCCTTGTATTTAGTGAGCGTACGTCACCATTTTATTTAAACAAGCAATTATTTTTATGAACGTTCATTAAATTCTTAAATATATATTGGGATATTACAATGAGAATATTGATTTGTTTGATTTTTTCTCTGAGAGGAACACTCGGGCTAAGATTGCAAATTCTGCAAAAGAAATAAAGTTTTTATTTCAGCAGAATTTCCCCAGAGAAAATCCCATTAGACTTAATGCTGTTAAGGTTACTAAAGTTTACAATTCTTGCAGTGTCAATATCAGTTAATTTTCTCATTTTAACTGCATAAGCTGCTGAACTTAGTTTATTTGTTAACATATTAATGTCTGGTCCCCAATGTCCACTTACTGTTACTGTTACTGTTATATTTCAAACACAGTGGAATCTACCAGCTTCAGTTTGTTTTCATTTAATTGTACACTGGTGTTTACATGTCTTACATTGGGCAGTGAGACTTTAACACATTTGCTTGCCAAGCTTAAAAGTATACATTTCCACACTTTGTAAAAACAAAGGTTCAGGAGGCCTCGCCACGTACTTTCCTGTCCCGATGATAACAATTCAATCAAAACCGATACAAACAAACACACACATATACACACACACGCTTGACGTTGGGTGATAAATCTTTTAGTTTTAGCATTGCCACGAACCGGACCACCACATTTAGTCCGAACGCCGCACTAAGCCTAATAATATATTCACATGTGTAAGCTTACCGGTTATCCAATATTTCAAGCCTGACAAAGACAATCTTTTTTATATCAAATGACAAAGCAAAAACCAATTTCTTAGTTATTTTATAGATATCAAAGATGTTAATAGCACGTTGCCATTCTGTACGCCGACATAAAAACATACGTGAATTTTCTAACTGCACTACGCTCAAACCTCAGTGATAAATATTGGAAAGATGTTCCTAAACGAATACATATTTTGTTCAGAAAAGAAAAAATTACACTTTCCATCATCGGCATTTGGTGAAACTCCGTCTACTACTAGTTGACCCAACAAACGTTGTTCTGCCTTTTTAACTACTCTTATATATATATATATATATATATATATATATATATATATATATATATATATATATATATATATATATATATATATATATATATATATATATATATATATATATATATATATATATATATATATATATATATATATATAAATAATTAGTGAATTGTGAAACACTGTAAGTGTAAAATTTAAAACAATCATGAAAAAAAAATAGCCCATGCTTTCGCAATACCCTAGACTCTAGTTTTAAAGTTTAAACTTAATCCGGTTTACTAAAAAAACAATCCTAAAATTCTGTTTTTGTTCAGTTTATGAATAAGTAAGTTATGTTAACGTAAACGTGAAAACCCCACCACCTACTAAGATACTTACATAAACATGATTTATTTACATTTCGCTAAAACAAGCCAAGTTTCTTTAGTTCAACGGGGGCACATTTACATAATATATCTCTCGTGTAATATATTATGTTGCTCATACGTTTCTTCCGTAATATAGGGGCACAAAATGCGCCATTTTTTGCATGAGTAAATTGTACTTCATCCAAGTATTTTATGGTAGTGGTTGGGAATGAGTTATGTTGATTCTTTTCACGCCTCGTGGATTTCCCATAAATTGATAACTTTATACCAGACTTTAGTTTCCTGAAGACTTCGTATTGAGGTTATTTCAAGCTTTATTCGGAAATCAAAAATCTCAGTAGCAACTCTCGGAGTTGCTACTGAGATTATTGATTTTCGAGTATATTTCGAATCTGTTGGGTATTTCATTTCAATGGTGGGGAAAGCATCTAGAGATAAAACAAATTTAAAAAAAAACAGTGACACTGAAACACTGATATATGGCGCGTCAGGTTATTTTGTATGGTGGGCAAATTTTGAGATAAAATTGAAGAAATGTGATTTTTTATATCATAAGGTAGTAAACAAGCAGATGCGTCTCCTGATGGAAAGAGTTAACTATCGCCTATAGACACCAAAGACGTTAATGGTGCGTTGCTATCTTGTGACGAGGTCTAATGCCACATGCATAAGTTTACCGATTATCTTATCCTCCAAACCAGAACACGACATTGACAAGCCCTGACAGTATTGTTGCAGGAATAGGTAAGGCGGTGGTACCAGACCTGGGAAAGACAATGCAGAACTCTACCACCTAGTAGCCACGATAGTAGCTCGTATAGCCAATCGGTCTATTTTACGACCTGCCTGGTAGAACGGCAGTTTGCCTATTCTTCAAAGGAGTCCAGGACCAACACCGGGAAGTTAGAGTTACGTTATATCTTATTTTGTACGATTCATGGGGCTTACCTAATGGGCGTACCTCGTGGATTTTACAAAATTAATAAGTTCATACCCACCCATATTTTTCCTGAATACTCATACTAAACTCCAAAGTTTTGCAATATCTCGGCCAGGGTTTTTGTTATATTTTTTCTGGAGTAAGTTATATTTCTTTTAAATATTTCAGACATTTTGCATCAGCTGTTAAAGTAAAAGTTTTGTTAACAGTAAAAATACAACCATTTTCGCTCGTATTGTTACCGGGCTCCTTGGAAGAATAGGTCAACTGCCATTCTGCCAGGCAGGTTGTAAAAGGTGACCAATTGGCTATATGAGTCACTAACATCGTGGCTATTAGGTGGTAGACTTCTGTATTGTCTTTCCCGCGTCTGTTACCACCGCGTTACCTATTCTTGCCGCAATAGCATCAGTGCTAGTCTCTGTTGTATTCCAGTTTGGAGGGTAAGGCATGTGGCATAAGACCTCGCCACAAGAAAGCAACGCACCATTAACACCTTTAGTGTCTAAAGGCGATGGTTGACTCTTTCCATCAGGAGACCCATCTGCTTGTTTGCTATCTTATGATATAAAAAAAATAATGGTTCTTTCTATGCCTCATGGATTTCCCCTTTATTGATAAGTTTAGATAGGACTATATGTTTTCTGAACACTAAAAAGTTCATTTTATATCATCAGATATCAAACAAGTAGATGACTCTGCAGATGAAAATAGACAAACGTCGCTTATAGACACGAAAGAAGATAATTGTGCGTTGGTATCTTTGTGGCGGGTTCTTAATGCAACAAGCATAGATAGTGACCAGTACTGACGCTAATACGGCAGGGATAGGTGAGGCGATGGTAGCAAACCCTGGTGAGAAAATGCAGAACTCTTACACCTAGTAGCCACGATGGTAATGAATGACATAGCCAATCGTTCGCCTCTTACAAACTGCCTGGCAGTACAGCAGATAGTTTATTCTTCAAAAAGGCTGTTTAAACAAGGGAGCTCTACCACTCGTGGTGGTAAAGTTTTGCAATGTGTCAGCCAAGTATGGTGTTATGGTATTAGCGTATTTAATTTGCACTTCACCCAATTATTTTATAAATATTAAATTTATTATTTATATAATAATTAATTAAAATATAATAAATAAAATTTATTTTGTAATTGATTATTTTTTTGTATCATAAGTTATAATATGTTTATTTGTAGTATAAATGATAAAATATGATTAGTTATTTAAAGTATACTTGCTTTTTCAGCCTGAAACACAAGTTTTCCTAGTTCAGGCACACATAATATCATAAATATCTAAGAAAACCTTGTAATTATAGATTTCAGTCTGATTTATATATATATTTCGCAGAAGACAATAAATTATTATAATATACCACCATATAGTCGTCTTATCACTGAATCAGTGCGCACGTTAGGCACGGTCGGTTCTCTAGCTGTGAGTCCTCTTATAAACCGATCTACTGACACGGATTTCGTTACAACAGGCGATATTTGATATATGCTGGCCGATGGATGACTGTTAAGATATAAAATGACGTAAGTGACGTACGCAACGTATAAGTTAAATACACTTTATTCTAGTCTAGATAGCGCTACGCTACCTTAGGTTGCAAATACTCTCATACTTCCTCACATATATATATATAACTGAAAATGACAAGCATTTATTATAGCGTAATGTGGTGGTACCATATACCTGGGCGAAATGTTGCAGAACTCTACCTCCTTGTGGTTACCATAGTAGTCAGCCAATCAGCCGACCAGCCTGGCAGAACGGCAGTTGGTCTATTCTTCAAAATGCCCGGGCCAACACGGGGCAAAAAAATCATATATCACCTTCGGTATTATATTCCTACTATTATAGCGATTTTCTCTATCAGTTCCAGTTTGGAGGGTAAGGTAGCCAATAAACTAATGCAAGCAGGCTTCTATATTAATATTACGAATGCGAAAGTTAGGAAGTTTAGATGAATGGTTGTTTTATTTTTTAAGATACTTTATTGATTCAGGCGCTACTTTGCGGTAATCCATTATTAAAAGGTGAAATTAATTAAATTTGCTATTATAATATTACGCCTCTGTGGTCTAGCGCTCCAGCGTTGGCGTTGACCATATGAGGTCCCGGGTTCGATTCCCGGATCGGGCACAAAAAAAAGGGTTTTTACAGTTTTCTGAGAAACACAAAGTTGCCCGGGATTGGAATGTGCCCGGTTGGCGATAGGCTTGCCACCTATCACATTTGTGGTACCAAGTATCTTCGGCTAATCGTGGGTGCACTTGATGTACCTCTGCCTACCCCTTCGGAGATATGGGCGTGAAGATACTTTATAATATTGCGGATTTTTTTTTGTTCATTTTCAACAATTTGATTGAACCGTTATTATGTTTTATGGTATCTAACTGCTCTAATATATTTAACTTTAAACCCTTATAGGAATTTATACAGGAAGCAAATAATTTATTCCTTAAAAGGGTCCATCCAACACGAGAAAATATAATTGTATCCTGGACAACATAATTGTCTTGTCTTTTTTATGTTAGTATATATTTCACACTGGATAACTTTGTTGTCGCAAGCGCCCCACTGAAGTGTTTATGGATATTGGATATATATTTTGGCAGCAGAGGGTTTTTTAGGGGGCATAAATTGTTTCCTCTCGTGATTGTAAAAGTTTCCGGATTCAAATCGAAATGTTTGTGAAGTTTGTTATGACGAAACAGCCGGATTTCATTTCACTAGCCATTAATTAGGAAAAGCGTCACGGTCTTTTATTTGATTTCTTTCTTTTCGTTTTGATTTCAGTTAACTGCCTCATTGATCTAATGGCTAGTCGAGTAACGGCTCACGGGTTTGATTCCTGTGTCAAAACTATTATTTTTTTAAATATACGTAAAAAATATAAATAGTCAAAATAACTTGTAAAAAATTTTATTGAATAAATTACTTCTGATTTCTGATTTCTGATTAGTAGCCGTATGTTAGCGGTTGGTGTTATAGTCTCATGTTTCAAAGTACATAAAACTGTAATATCATACAAATATCATCACGCCATTTTCCTTCTAGGGTAGGTAAATTAAACCAGACGTCTATAAACTTCACGGTTCACCACGATTCACCGGTTTGTCGATGAGAACTTTGGTGATCCCAGACACCGCATTTTATTGACCTAATAACGATTATCGCTTATTTCTAGCGATAACAGGACTGACACTTTTACGTACTTATCCGAGGCATGGAGATGGTTCACCGCCCACCAGACTCCGAGGTGATATCCATATTTTGGATTGTCAAGAAAAACCATGAAAAAACTTGAATAACGTTTTTACTTGACACAGGGATCGGACTCAAACTGCAGATCCTGATTATTGTAGTACCCGATTCGAGAATTTTCGAAGATAGAAAAGATGGTTGTCTCGTCAAAACGAAGCTGTTCACAAAAATTTAACTTGTTATTAGGTTAGTAGTTATTAAGTAAGTTATGACGGGCGGACTTGCCTATTTTTAACGTTAAATTAAAATGATTATTAATGGAGATAGAAAAAGTTTCGACTCATGGAATCGGAACATTTTTATTGAAAATTTGCTCCTCATTTTCGCTGCTTGTAATAACTACTTTTGGTTCTATGTTATAACAAAAAGTAACCTCCGCTTTTCTTGTTTTTTTTTTACTAATAATTGTAATTTTTATTTGTGGTCCAAACTAAGAAAATATCTTTCTTGTAACAATTTTCCGGATTGTATGAGTTAGTGCTCTTTTTTACGAGATTTGAAACTATTTTTTTCAAGTTTTCAACTTCCTTAGTAGACTATGAACTGTAGAATATATATCATAGGATAACAAACAAGCTGATGGCTCTACTGATGGAAAAAGAAACCATCGCCTATACCACCAATGATGTTAATGGTACTTTACTATCTGGGTGGCGGGATGGTAATGCCACATGCATAAGCCTGACCGCTATCTTAAACTCCAAACTGGAACACGACAATAATAGGCATTGCAGCAGGAATACGTAAGGCCGTGATACCAGCCTGGCTCGCCCGGAAACTCTACCACCTAGTAGTCATGATGGTAGTGACAAGTTTGGTCACTCGTACGTCACTTATGATCTGCCTGGTAGAATGGCAGATTGTCTAGTCTATTCTTTAAAGGGGGCTTGAACTTAATTAGTAAAAACAAGAGTTAATAGTCTACTCGAGAATTTGAAAACCGGAGAAAAATAGTTTCAAGTCTCGTAAACATAAAGCAATAGCTTATTGGATCCGGAATATTGTTCCGAGAAAGACATTTTGTTCGCGCATCGCAATCGCGGGCGAAGCTGTGCTGGCCAGCTAGTCTAAGCTAATATTATAAATAAACAAATAAATGAATAAATAAATAAATATTCACGGGACAAATTACACTTACTGATCTAACCCCAAAGTAAGCAAATTATTTGCTTGTGTTATGGGTGTTTGTTTACCGCAAATAAAAATTATAATTATTATTAAAAAAACAAGAAAAGGGGAGTTTACTTTTTTGTTATAACAATAGAAGTAATTGTAAGCTAAAAGTAGTCATTACAACAAGCGAAAATAATTTAACCGAGAAGCAAATTTTCAATAAAAAGTTCCAATTCCATGAGTCGGACGGTTTTCTCAGTTGAACGGTAAATAAAAGTAACAATTATTAACAAAAAACAAGAAAAGGGGGGCTTTCGTGTTACTATCTTGCATAGTACCGTACCATAAATATCTTCGGCGTCTATAGGCGATGGTAATTTTTATCCATCAGGAGATATATCTGCTTGTTTGCTATGATATAAAAAAAATTAAATCAAGTTTATTTTCGAAAAACTTCTCATCCGTGTTTGTTAGCACTGTTTTGCCTGTTCCAGTCAAAATATCGATGGTGGTTATCACTGTCGTAGTAGTAGGTGGTTTGTAAGGTAAGGTAGCTGGTAAACATAAACATGTGACATAATCATCCTACTACTTATAATACGCACCATTAATTTGGTATCTAAAGGAAATGGTTTTCTTTATCAACCATGAGAGCCATTTGCTTGTTTGCTATCTTATGATATAAAAAAAATGTTGGCTGGTAGTATACTGTAATTCTAGCAGCCCAAGATGCTAAATGGGAAGTTACTCGAGCGTCGTAGGTACCTATTGGATTTAGTAGATTAAATTATAGGAAAAATAAAAGGTTATATAATGTTTTTCATTTCAATGGTGGGGAAAAAATCTACAGATAAAAAAAAATTTTAAAAAAAACTTGAGAGGTGTCAAGGGACACCCGGATGGAACGAAGTTCCTTTTATTATTATTTACAAAAAACCTGTATACACTCAACAAAAATAATCGTCGCGACACCACACTGTTCAATGCGAAATAGAATTTCGACACCCGGTCGAATTTCGGAACCCGGTCGAATTTCGGCACCCGTTCGAATTTCGACCCGCGGTCGAATTTCGACCCACGGTCGAATTTAGGCACCCGGTTGAATTTCGACCGGCGGTCGAAACTCGGCAATCTATTGAAATTCGACACTCGGTCGAATTTCGACACTCGTTCGAAATTCGACTGTCCGTCGAAATTCAACTTTTGGTCAAAATTCGACATTCGGCCGAAATTCTGTACAAATGTTGAACATTTGGCACTAGAATAAAGTAAACTCAATCAAATAGTAGATAGACTCTTTCACTTTCAATGCACGAGCTAAAGGGAAGTGGCTGGATATTTCTGTGCTTACAATACCTTACTATAGCAAAAAGTGTCGTGACAATTTTTCGTAAGAATTTTTCCCGTCTAGCCACCTTTCACAACGCGCGATAAGGAACTTCGTTCCAAAAACTGTAACATGGAAACATTAAATCGCGTCAGATTAGGGTATGGTGGGTTAACTGCCACCTAAAATTTAGAAAATCTGCCGATTTAAGTGAAGCGTAAGGGAGTGAGGAGGGTTACAAATTTGCAAAGAAAACGTTGTTTTGACATTCTCGAGTTCGTCTGAATTTTATTTATTATATAGAAAATTATGTAAAAATTGTGTGAAAATATGAAAAAAATATAATCTGACAATTTCAATAAGCCGAAATCTTAGGATATTTGGGAATTCTGGGATTTTTTTGTGTTCTAGTTACCCGCCTCTATATAAAGGGCTCACATTTGGTGGAGCGCTTCAACAGTATGCCAGGTACCCCCCCCCCCCCTATATTAATCTGACGCACTTGAGTAAATGCAAAAATCCCCTCTTGGGCTTCCCTACCACCTTGAATGACAATCTGTTGCTTCTGATACTTCTAGAAAAAATCCTTAACAATTGAACATAGAACTTCATGATCAGGAAAAAACAATGGATTTAGTAGTATAGCTGATTTGTGATAAAAACAATTACTCATAAAATGAGTGAGTCAATAAGGATAATCTCGGCGTCTAACACCCGTATTCACAAACGATATTATGAGATTGCATTGTGTTAGTGAGCGCATAAGGTTGTTTAAAGCGAATCATAAACAATACTTCAGTGCCGGTTGCCACGCCGGTAAAGTTAACCGCCGAGCTATTTTTTATGAGGAATATAAATAAGGGTATTTCGAAATTCAACCCCAAAGATGGTGAAATAGGGGGTAAAATATAGTTTAAAGTGCCTACATTTATGACATGTCAATTTTATCGCGGGCGAAGCTGTGCTGGCCAGCTGGTCTAAACTACTATTATAAAGAGCAAAGATTTGATTTTTAGTTCATTTTTTTACATTTTAATTCAAAACCTACTCCCACGACTGAAATATGCTATTTTTTATTCGACTGAGCAAAGGAAAGTAATGATTATCGGTCACGCGAACGAAGTCGCGAGTAACTGCCAGTATTTAAATATATCAACGCGTCCTACGTAAGTTGTCGTAACTTAAAAATGTGATTTTTGTTTTATTGATGAAAATGACACCATTTTTAGAGATTTCTTTAATAACACGAAGAAAAAAAATTAAATTCCTATTAGAAAAATCCAACTTCTAAAAGAAATTTAATTTTTGTTCTTCGTGTTATTAAAAGATCCATAATAGTTTAGTCATTTTCGTAAATAAAGCAAAAATTGTATTTTTTAGTTACGACAACTTATGTACAAATAGAACAAAAGTTGCTCAATTCTATAGTTTTGAGCAATTTTTGTCCTGTTTAATGATCAAGAGGTAACTTCATTATATTAAAACCCTTATGCCTTGGATGAGCTCATTAACCTGTCAGTCCTGGTTATTACCAAAAATATGCTGTAATCGTAACGAGATTGGTAAAATGCAACGGGTATCATCTACCATTTCGCCAGTTCTCTCTTAATTTTCCGACGAACGGCTGAATTCCCCTGTTAGTTTGGGCACAGAATACTGGAAACTAACAGCATTCAATCTACATACAGGTAATATTCTAGTAACGCATACATAGACACCTCTCACGGACGCAATATCTCGGAATGGTTCGGGACAGTTTGTTCCGCACAAGTCCAAAATATCGCGTCCGTGAGAGGTGTCTACGTGTGCTATGCTCGAATATTGTATGGAACATTGACTTCTGTTAGTCTCCAGTATTATTTGGTTTGGGCTTCTTTTGAAAAATTTGCTCTTCTATCAGGTAGTTTGTAAAAGGTAAGCGATTTGCTGTCGCCTCTGTGGTCTAGTGGTCCAGCGTTGGCGTCGACCACATGAGGTCCCGGGTTCGATTCCCAGGTCGGGCACATAAAAAAGTGTTTTTTTTTTTCAGTTTTCTGAGAAACACAAAGTTGCCCGGAATTGGAAAGTGCCCGGTTGGCGATAGGCTTGCCACCTATCACGTTGTGGGACCAAGTATCTTCGGTTAATCGTGGATTCACTTGTTGTACCTCTGCCTACCTCTTCGGGGATATGGCCGTGAAGATACTTTTTTAAGCGATTTGCTATACACTATTTGATGGCAGTTTTCTGCATCGTTTTGTCTGGGCCTGGTGCTACCGCTTCACCCATTCCTACCGCAATAGCACCGTGTTCCTGATTAGGGGGTAGGCTAGCCGGTAAACTTATGACATTAACAACTCGCCATACAAATATCAATGCACTATTAACGTGTTTGATTTCTATAATATCAATGCACTATTAACGTGTTTGATATGTCTCTTTCCATCAGGTCCACCATATTGGTCCCAGCTTCTTTGAAGAATAGGCAAATTGCCGTTCTGCCAGGCAGGTTGTAAAAGGCGACTGATTGGTTATAAGTGTCACCACCATCATGACTACTAGGTGGTAGAGTTTCACAACGTCTCGCCTGGGTAATTGGTACCACCGCCTTACCTATTCAAGCCACAATAGCGTCAGTGCTTTGTCGTGTTTCGGTTTAGATGGTAAGGTAGCCGGTAGACTTATATATGTGGCATTGCCGTAACGCCACACGGATAGCGACACATCATTAACATCTTTGGTGTCTATATGCGATGGTTTCTATTTTCATCAAGGGAGCCATCTGCTTATTTGCCATCTTATGATATAAAAATGTGAGCTTGCTTGCTATCTAATGGTATTAAAAAACTTATCTTTGAAAAAAAAAATTAACTGAAAATGTTTACGTTTTATTTATCAATAAAATATTTACATAAAATGTTGAAATAACTCTAATTACGTACATTTTTAAATATCCGTCCAGTATTCAGTCTTGGAATATATCTGGTAAGTTTGAGTATATCTAGACAGTCTGGATTTTTCATAATTTTTGCATTTAATCAATATTCCTCGTCTGTGTCATATATAATATATTTTCAACTAAATCTTCTGTTTTCACATTTTTATAATAAATATATCTCTATTTTATAAATATATGAACCTAACCCATAAACAATTTGAGCTAAATAATTTTTTTTTTTGTAAACATCTTCACATTTTCTTGTTAATATGTATTTGGTTTAACTTTTCAGTCCGTATGTTCGCATGCAAATAAAACCAAATCTTTTATACCCAATAGCACACTTACTATCTGTTATACCCATTCGATCTTCAAAATCTGGAATAAATGGTAACAGCGAATGCTCTGGATTCTTTTGATCTTCTTTGTCACTGTCAAATATTATTAATTTTCCAATAAAATCTCCTGTTTTTTCATCTTTTTCTACATTAAAATCCATTGATATAATATGATGTTCTGATTTTAATCGTATTTCTTGATATTGTAGAATTCTACACTGTATGCATGATGTTATTATAAATAATATTATTAAGGAGCACAAATTCGCGAGCATTATGAAGGGTTAGTTACTTACTCAATGAAGATTTAAAGTGAATAGATAGTTCAATTAATTATCCTTAATATTTATTCCGTATTAAGTTGTTATTTGTAATAACTCCTTTTACGCATATGAAACGCATGTTTACAAGTTATGTTGCGGAAAATGTTTTATATCAGAAAATGATTCATTTGTCTTGTTGTCTGTTATTGCTTTTGCAATATCTTCCTTGAATTTTAAGAACCAACCCGGTGGTGGTATATTTAGCGAACCTATCTACGAACGGAGGGGGCTTGGGTTTGATTCTCGACAGGTACAAACATATGTTTGATAAGCATATATGATTGTATTTCTGATAGCAGCACACAAACATCTATGTGTTACTTACTTTGAGGTTGGATCAATTTGTGTAATTTGTCCAGTAATAAAAAGGGACAATGATCACCTGTTAATGTAATGTGTCAGGATGCAAACAAAAAGAAAGAAAAAAGGTAATTACGTCACGTACATACTCCGGTAGATGTAGGCAGAGGTGATATCAGAGTGCCCACAATTACCTAATGGTAATAGGACACATAATTAGATAAGTAGTCTATAGACAAATCAAACACATATGCAGTCAAAGAAAAATTACAGAATTTGGAAATGCTCGTATTTACTCAACCATTTCCCTAAAATTTCAGAAATAACGCTTCATATTCGGTCTTAGGAAGTATGACTATGTCTCTACTTTCAGAAGTCAACTTAAGTGGCTTCCAATTCGAGCGCGTAGGAACTTACATTCACTTAGTCTTCTCTATAAAAAGTATCTTCACGCCCATATCCCCGAAGGGGTAGGCAAAGGTACAACAAGTGCACCCACGATTAGCGAAGATACTTGGTCCCACAATGTGATAGGTGTCAAGCCTATCGCCAACCGGGCACTTTCCAATCTGGGGCAACTTTGTGTTTCTCAGAAAATTGAAAAACACTTTTTTTATGTGTCCGACCTGGGAATCGAACCCAGGACCTTATTTGGTCGACGCCAACGCTGGACCACTAGACCACAGAGTTCACACTTCTCTATAATATTTTGTTTAATAATATTTCACCTGAATATCTCCGAGAGCGCTTTAATGTTCTATATCCATTTGACTCTGATCGTAGATTTCAAGTCAGGGGTATATTAAAATTCCCTTCGGAAATTTCTAATTGCTAGTCATTTCTTCTCTTTCAATACTGTCAAACTGTGGAATATCTTCCTTCCAATATTCGCAATAGCAAATTGCTTCATACATTTAAGAAAGCAGTAAAAGAGCATTACTTTTTATGATAATTTTAAGGGCATTAGGTATAAGGCATTAATTAATGTCATTTTGTTTTTTGTTTTTTGCATTATATAATTCGAGTTGTAAGTTATGCACTTGTACACTGTCTTTTTTTTTATATCATAAGATAGCAAACAAGCAGATGGGTCTCCTGATGGAAAGAGTCAACCATCGCCTATAGACACCAAAGATGTTAATGGTGCGTTGCTATCTTGTGGCGAGGTCTAATGCCACATGTATAAGTTTACCGGCTACCTTACCCTCCAAACTGGAACACGACAATGACAAGAACTGACGCTATTGCGGCAGGAATAGGTAAGGCGGTGGTACCAGACCCGGGCGAGACAATGCAGAACTCTACCACCTAGTAGCCACAACGGTAGTGACGCGATAGCCAATCGGTCGCCTCTTACGATCTGCCTGGCAGAACGGCAGTTGGCCTATTCTTCAAAAGAGGCCGGGACCAACACGGCGAAATGTGCATCTAACTTTATATGTGCATTTTCGCTTCTCGGGTCTACTGGTAGACATCTGTTTCAGAGATAAGCTCACCCTTTGTACATGTTTTATATTAATATTTCAAAAATATATATTTTGTGTACAATAAAGTGTGAAATAAATAATTTAAACTGGACAACACCAAGTCGAGTCAGCTGACCTGCGTAGAGGGTACGCGGCTATGACATCGAAGAGGCCGCTCTTTATGACATACGCGCCTCTGTGTTTTGTGATATCTGTCGATATTTTGTAATGTCCTAATAATACCTGTTAGAAATATCATTTAACATGTTTATTTTTTTGATTGGAGAAAAATTACTTATGAGTGAATGTATGAATGAATGAATGAAACTCTTTATTGTGCACAAACTTAGAATATCCACAAAATAATAATATAATAAATAATTGTACTAGCTAGCTACTTATCTATATCCACAAAATAATCCATACTATCCATACTATCTATACTATAATATTATAATATTATAAATGCGAAAGTAACTCTGTCTGTCTGTCTGTCTGTTATGCTTTCACAGCCAAACCACTGAACCGATGTGGATAAAATTTGGTACAAATATAGTTTGAGACCCAAGAAAGGATATAGGATAGTTCTTATCCCGGAAATTCCACGGGAACGGGAACTATGCGGGTTTTTATTTTAGAATTTTTTTCCACGCGAACGAAGTCGCGAGCACAGCTAGTAATAAATAATTGTACTAGCTAGCTACTTATCTATATCCACAAAATAATAATATAATAAATAATTGTACTAGCTAGCTACTTACCTATATCCACAAAATAATAATATAATAAATAATTGTACTAGCTAGAGCTAAACCATGCAACCGCTGCGCCATTAAAAATGATGATTTCCGCAAGAAAAACTCAACAAACAAAGTAGCCTATGTGCTATTTCAAGTCATTATCTACCTGCGAGACCCCTCATGGTCTAGGGGTAGCCTATTCGACTCGGATCATGAAGTCTGGATTCGATCCCCGAGTGCAACAAAGGTGTCATTGAAGTATTTTCGAGGATTTTCTCGAAAATCTAAAATCTCAGTAGCAGCTCGAAGTCAGACGGAGTGGTGTATGTCGTGCGTACGTGCCTTGGATGATCACGTAAAACTCTCAGACCCGGTTATCACTAGAAATAGTCGATAATCGTTATCATGTCGGTAAATGCGGCGATGAGGGTCATCACTTATCTCGCCAACCGACAAACCGGTGAATCGTGAAGAATTGGAAAGTCTATAGACGTTTAGTTTACTCTGCCTGCTCCGCAAGGGTGTGTGGTACTCCGCGTGATATTTTTTTTTTTAGTTTTAGTGTAATTGAGTAACAAACATCAATCCAAACTTTCGCATTTATAATACTAGCTGCACAAAAGTTTTTGGTGAATCCCACGGGATTATCTAACTTTTCCGGGATAAAAAGTACTCTAAGTGCTATTCCAGGTCATCGTCTACATTTATACCAAAGTTCATCTAAATCGGTTCAGCTGTTTATACGTGATTGAGTAACAAACATCCATCCATATTTCCATCCATCATAGACCATCTGCTATTCTGCTAGGCAGTTCTTTTTTTTTTATGTCATAAGATAGCAAACAAGCAGATGGGTCTCCTGATGGAAAGAGTCAACCATCGCCTATAGACACCAAAGATGTTAATGGTGCGTTGCTATCTTGTAGCGAGGTCTAATGCCACATGCATAAGTTTACCGGCTACCTTACCCTCCAAACCGGAACACGACAGCGACAAGCACTGACGCTATTGCGGCAGGAATAGGTAAGGCGGTGGTACCAGACCCGGGCGAGACAATGCATAAGCGATAAACGATTAGCTAAGTAAGTCACTACTACCATGGCTACTAGGTAGTAGAATTTTACATTATTTCGTCCAGGTTCTGGTACCACCAACTTACCTATTCCTGCCGCAATAACGTCAGTGTTGGTCACTGTCGTGTTCCGGTTTGAAGAGTAAGGTAGCCGGTAAATTTATGCATGTTGCATCAAGACCCCGCAACAAGGATAGCAACGCACCATTAACATCTGCGGTGTCTATAGGCGATGGTTCTCTTTACCTCAGGAGAGCCATCTGCTTGTTTGCTATTTTATGTAAAAAAAGATAACTCGCTCGATAGTCGCCTCTGTGGTCTAGTGGTCTGGTATCGGAGTTTACCATATGAGGTCCCGGGTTCGATTCCTGGGTCGGGCAATTAAAAAAAATGTGTTTTATCAGTTTTCTGATAAAAGCAACGGTGCTCGGAATTTGGAAAGTGTCCGGTTGGCAATAGGTTTGTCACCTATCACATTGTGGGACCAAGTATCTTCAGCTAATCGTGTGTACACTTGTTGTACCTCTGCCTACCGTTTCGGAGATACGGACGTGAAGATAATTTTTTTTAAAGATAACTCGCTTATCTGCAGCCACTAGATTCCAAACAACTACAAAAATTTTGGTTTATCAAACAAAATCTCGACAACACCTCATTAACACTTTTGCCCTACCCGGCGATTGAACCCTCATGACCTCATAATCTGAACCACATAGGCTAGCCCCTAAACCGCGAAGCTATCAAGTAAAAATATTAAGTTAAATAAATGTATATTACATAATTAAATGAAATATAATTAAATATTATCACAGACCACATGAATACTAATAGACATGGTGTTTGGCGTGGTACCTACGTGTTACCGTGCATATGAGCAAATGCTCAATCACTGTCGAAAGTATGGCAAATTACTCCGTTAACGTTACAGTATTGACGTAAATTATCAACACACTCATCTGTTTATATCTGGTAAACCCATAATTGTCTACAGGAAAAGTAGGGAGCCTCCACTTTTTCAATTCTGCTAGGTATATTCTAGTACGCGATTTTCATAACGGAGTGAAGCAGATTAAATAAATTTAGTTACAAATCTTATATATAAAATTCTCGTGTCACAATGTTCGTTCCCGTACTCCTCCTAAACGGCTGGATCGATTCTCATGAAATTTTGTGAGCATATTGAGTAGGTATGAGAATCGGCCAACATCTTTTTTTTCATACCCCTTAGTGATAAGGGTTGTCCATCCTTAACATTTTTTACTTAGAAATAATTTGTATGGCAAATCAACGTTTACCGGGTCAGCTAGTATAATATAAAAATAAGGAATTATTTAATACTAGATGAAAACCCGGCTTCGCTCGGAAGTCTCATAATATGCAATCTTATATACTAACTCAAATAGTAGACATTAAAAAGTAGCAACACTGTGGTGACGTCTTCTTTTAACTATTATGTTGGTGTAATAAAGACAACACTATAGTGTTGCTATTTTTTAATTTCTACTCTTTTATGAACGAAGAGAAAATAAGTTTCACGGAAATCTGCGCTCCGTTCTACGACACTTTAATAAATGCTCACGCCATCTATACCACATATTTGTAACCTTTAAAGTAATATGGCCGATTTGTCTGTCAGCAGGGTTAGAAATTTTAATCGCTATTTTAACAAAATGTCGAGTATTTTGTTAAAATAGCGATTAAAATACTCGACAATCCGAATTTTACAGATATATGTTGTTGACTCAAAATTATTTTTTTTACGCTTTATAATTTAGGCAAGGTTCCGATTGAGTCTACCGTAACTCTTGACGAAATTATTAATATAGATTATCGGCACCAGCGTTGCCACAATATTATTTTTGTAACATTTTACGTTACTTTTGACCAGCTCATGTTACTCCCATGTTACACGGCTCGAAATGTTACTTTTACGTTACTTTATGGACTTTTGATTTAGTCTTTGTAAGTTAATGTTGTATTTATATAGTTTCAGTACAACAAATTCGTGTTTGCAACTGAAATATGTTTATTTTTGCATTAATTGTCTTATACTTACACAAATAAATTAATAAATTTATAATTATCTTTAGTTAGGTATATGCGATATGGCATGGCGTATATTATGGCATATATAAACTGAAGCTATTGAAATACATTTCGTAATTAGTTGGTATACATATAACTTACATATGTTTTTCTTTTTTAAGATTACCAATTAATTATTTGTACAAAAATTATTACGTCGAAGCTTAACTAATGGGACAGAAAACTTTTTTGTTTTTGTGTTATAAAATGTCATTTTGTAGTATTAGTGTCGTTTTCACGTAAAATAAGGAAATGTTACTTTTCTCGTGAAAATGTTACTTTTTGAGCTGTCTCATGTTACATTTGACTACCTGTCACTGGCAACACTGATCGGCACGCAATTTAACTAGGAAACCTATTTAAGACGTGTCAATGTGTACAATATGTATAATTCATTCCTTATCATTAACATAACGGATAAGGGTATTATTTCTTATACCGGATCACGCACTACAAAATACGAGTACACAATCTCTATCCCTAAGTAATTGTATAATCACTAAAATATACATTATCATACAAATCATTAGACATTATTGCCGGCAAATTCACTGGAATAATAACGAACACCTGAAATCCTCTCAACACTCGATCACAATTGTACAACCACTAACGACGGGAATTTTCAAATTACATATCACAATGGGCCGTGACATATTTGAATTTCCAATATTAATTTTGTAGGGTAAGGGTTAGTCTACAATGTGAAAATTATATTTTTTATTGTTTAAAATTTACTAATACACTAACAGGGGTGGATCTACTTAAGGACTTTTTGGGCTTCAACACAGGGCCCCGTGAATATAAAAAGCCTTGGGGCTTCATTGAAAACAACAGACGCAATTGAAAAAAAAAACCTATTATAGGCTTGGCAACCTTAGCTTGGTTTATCAATCAACCCGTGCGTGCGTCCATCGAAAAGTAATTCCCTGTCACTTAGTTTTGATCGTTTTTTTTAATATCATAAGATAGCAAATAAGCAGATGGCTCTTGATATAAAATAAACCATCAGTTATAGACACCAAAAAATGATAATGGCGCATTTCTATCCGTGTGGCAGAATGGCAATGCCAAATGCTTAAGTCTACCGGCTACCTCACTCTTCACACCGCAACACTAAAATGACAAGCATTGACGATATTTCAAGCATCAAGCATAGCCAAATTTCAGACTCCACCGTTCGCGTAACTGTCTTAAAAATGGGTAGGTATAACTTTTTTTTTCACGTATTATTTATTATGTATGGATTTCAAATGCTGTTCTTCGCACCAATAAATAAGAGGATGGTAAATCATTTTGAAGGAAGCGGGTTTAACTTTATGTACACAATTCAAATACCTAAAGCGCCGTTTTCACTTTGATTAGTGTGAGTGTGTGTGTTTAATGCAGGTGCTTGGTATTAAGGTAAAATACGTGAAGATAGCCGTTATCAGCGCGAGTGATTAGTATTCAGCGTACTAAAAGTGAATAGACGTTGATTACTAATCAATCGCACTGACCACTGACCATCTTCACGTATTTTTGCTTAATACTTAGCACCTGCAATAAACACTCGCACTTGCACTAATCAAAGTGAAAACGGGGCTTAACGCACAGTCTATTTAGTCATATTATAAAATTAGTTACAATACATACATTCATTGTTCGTAATGCGACAAGTTGTGTAGTCGACCGCCATTACGGCCAGGAATCATACTTGTGAAAACATACGGTAGTGGAGTTTCTAAAAGTAAACTCTTTCATAATATATTTGTCCTAAAGTTAACCGGTTTCACTTATAAGAGTATATTATTTTATTATATTTTCATTGCTTTTAGTATTCAAGACACCTTTATTCGAATAGTTTGGTACGGATTCGATATTGTTTTTAAAATATTCCTTGAAGTCCAAGGAAAGTAGAGAGAAAATGCAAAAATTGTGAGCAAAATAATAGAAAAAACACTTTTATTTTCCTATTGAAACAACTTCTGCCCGTTAAACATTCATCGATTGTAAATCTGTTATAAGGCATAAGAAGTTCGCCGATTCGGCTAGTAAAATAATAAATATGCATTAACCATTGATATAAAAACGGAAGATATGTTACGCTCTAATATCTCAATTGCTAAACCTAAGCTCGATCAGTCGAACGCAAAGTAATGCGACGAACGTAGCAAACTACGTTCCTCTCGATTACTTTTGTATTGTACGATCTCACTCTCGCAAACATGGCGAACTAAACAATAATTTAATCTTATTTTCAAACAATTGTTTTAACCGTACTTACGAATGGGAAGTAATCCCGTGTGTCTTATTTTTTTTTCCTTAAGTGATTATAACACTGACTGAATATACAAGAAGGTATTTTGATGAGTGTTTAATGGTAAAAACAGTCGGAAAATATAAGTGTATGATATGAGGTCCCGCGTGTGTTTGATTGTCACCAATTGTCACTGTGTCTACGGACCTAGTTTTGTAGGACCAGGCGCTGTGACTAGGTAACGTATCTTCCCTTTTTGTATCAATCGCATTAACGGTAATTTAAATTACCTAAATGTGAAGAATTTATTAAATACCACCTTCACCCGGGAGTAAATGAACGTGTCATTAATGTAAGATTTTTGATACAATATTTCCTCCCCTGTTTCGGCCCGCTATAGGTTGATTTTTGAAAAAAATTAGCATATGTTTGACTACGTCTCTTTAAATTTTATAAAATTTGGTCTAGCGACTTAGATTTTCGCATTTAAAGTGTTAGTATTAATAAAATGAATAATAACAATAAATATTGCTAGACGATTTGCTCGAATTGATCTTACCCTAATTTATTTGCTTGTGCTATGAGTGTCAGTCAACGATACTAATACATAGAAATACTTATATCATATATATCTATCCTACTACCGAACTATCCTACTACTAGCGAACCTATCTACGAATCGATAGGAATTGGGTCCGATTCCCGACAGGAATAAACATTTGTGTGATGAGCATAAATTTTTGTATTTCTGGGTTTGGGTATTTATTATTTATATAACAATATTTATATATGTATCGTCGAAGCGCACAGATTCTAGGCATCGCTATATGGTGGACAATGCACGCACCCGGACACAGCGGTTCGACTCAACATTCTACATTCGAACCGCAAAGGACTGGAACATGCTTCCTGAGTCTGTGTTCCCCAACGAGTACAATCTGGGAATCTTCAAGAGAAGAGTGAACAGTGTATGTAGTAGTAGTGAACCTTCTAGGGAAGCGCGTTCCATCTTAGGCCGCATCTTATATATATATATATATATATATATATATATATATATATATATATATATATATATATATATATATATATATATATATATATATATATCACCTCTCGATGTCTGGAAATCCACAACTGTGCGTTTCTGCCTCTTGCATGGCACTTTTTGCCTCGCTCTACTTTGTTGTGGAACCAATTACCGGCAGGGGTGTTTCCAAACGGATACGGCTTGGGGGCCTTCAAGAAAAGAGCTTACTCATTCTTAAAGGGCCGGCAAGACCTCTGGTATTGCGAATGTCCATGGTCGGCGGTGATCACTTACCATCAGGTGCACCTCCTGCTCGTTTGCCCCCTCTTCTATAATGAAATGAAAAACTCTCTAAAATGAAATAGCAAATTATCATACAACTCACATTCATGTGACATGTATGATAATTTACTATTTTCCTTACAACTAAAGTTTTACAACTATATATATATATATATATATATATATATATATATATATATATATATATATATATATATATATATATATATATATATATATATATATATATATATATATATATATATATATATATATATATACATGTGTGTGTATAAAATCTACCCGTCACAGCGGTAAATTATACAATATTATCCCGTATATGATGGTTTTCAGGCCACTCAGTGCTTTGGGGAGTGAATGGCTAGAACGTGTGGTAGGCTCAAATTACACACTTAACGACCGTCCATTATTACCTTATGACTCGTAGTGACGGCGCCGTAAAGCCGAAATTTTCCGCTGGTTACCTGCAAACTGTTCTCGTTACCCGTGTCTTTGAAACTAAAACTTTAAATGGCGGTCCAAATTTCACACCCTTGCCTTCATTACATGAAGGTTTTTTAACGAGGGGTAATGTTTTAGAACAAGAACAAAGGACCGTGGATTTTATTTTTATTTCAAACATTTTACAGGATAACAAATAAGCAAATGGTTCTCTTGATGGAAATATATTAGAAATCAGAAATACTTTAATCAATTAAACTTTTTACAAGTTATTTTGACGCGTCAACATTTTTCAAAGTAAGATATTAAATAATGTTTAATTTGTAAGTATCCAATTGCCGATATGTGGAGCAGTTAATCCCATGCTTTCCTGCCATGTAGGCATTCAGATTTTTTTATAGTAACCTTTTTAAAACAGTTTTAACAACTTTTTTGATTTTGTTAACTGGTAAATCTCTAATGGCATAAGGTAGGTTATTGTAGAAGCGTATACTTTGCCCCATAAAATTGTTGCTTATTCTGTGGAGACGAGATACATGCCCAGCAAGATCGTTTTTGTTCCTTAGGGTACTGAATATCATTATTCTTTTTAAATTAGCAAATTTGAATAAATGCTGAGAAATTACAGTTAAAATATTGATTTCTTTGAATTTTCCTCTCAGGGAGGTCCTTGGGCTGAGATTAAACAATAATAACCTTGGCTTATAAACACCCAAGATGTAAGAGACGCGTTGGTATTCGACAGTCGTAGCGTTCGTATGACGGGCATGTTTTAAAAACTTTTAAAAACAGTAGGAGGGTGAAAATTTGTGGCTATGTCAATAAAAGTGCAAAAAATAATTATTCAAAAAAATTTTGTTCTGAAACGAGTTTCTGGTAAGTATTATTTTTTTTA
Organism: Apodemia mormo; assembly: GCA_036924255.1. Lineage (NCBI taxonomy): Eukaryota > Metazoa > Arthropoda > Insecta > Lepidoptera > Riodinidae > Apodemia > Apodemia mormo. The sequence goes on along the minus strand of JAUPFN010000007.1, from coordinate 3,660,809 downwards.
TGTAAATTTGTGATTTCTGGGATTCCTGGGTCGGGCAAAACAAAAAATGTGTTTTTCAGTTTTCTGCTAAAACAAGGTTGTCCGGGTTGGCGATATGCTAGCCACCTATCATATTGTGGGACTCAGTATCTTCGGCTAATCGTGGGTACACATATTGTACCTCTACCTACTTCTTTGGGGATATAGGTGTGAAGATACATTTTTTGTGTACGGTCTAAAAATATTGTATCTCAAATGTTGTATCGATTAAGTGGATACTGTTGTCGGCATTTTGTAAATTTAGAGACAATACTAATTTAAATTTTTATTTTCAGGTAATGTTCATGAAGCTATAGTAGATATGACTGGTGTTTGACGGTAAGCATTTTGCATTCCTTGTATTACGATTAATTTTAGTAATGGATATCTGTGGCGTTTAATTAAAGTTTATTAATTATTATTAATTAGCCTATTCAGCCCAAATTATGAGATCCCGGGTTCGATCCCTGATCTCAATAAGACTTTTATTCCAGATAAAAGTCTTATTGAGATTGTTTCGAACCTACAACCTGAGCGAAAGATTAGAGTCTGACAGGTAGTGAAAGCGGACGGCTTTGGTTATCTCTAGAATTAAGCGATAATCGTTATCAAGTTGGTAAGATATAGCGACAGGTATCACCGCTGATCTTACCTACCGACAAATCGGTGAGTTGTAGGCAACTTTTTCTATCCTGCCGCAGTAGCTTCAATGCATGTCATGATCGTGTTCCGGTTAGGAGGGTAAGGTAGTCGAAGGACTTATACATGGTATTGGCATTTCGCCACAAGGATAGCAACGCACCAATAACATGTTGGGTGTCTATTGAAGATGGTTGTACTTAACCATAAGGAGAGCTCTCTGCTTGCTAATAATCTAATGGTATTAAAAAATAAACGGAAAGCTTACAGACGTTTGGTTTACAATTTCGTAAGGGAACGGGCGTGATGATGCGTTTCTTTTACAGTTCCCAAAAAAACATGAATATCTCCGATGCTGCCCTGAGCTAGGCAGAGGTATCATTAACCAAAAGAGTGACGGATAGTCAACCAATCGATAAACCTGGCAGGTATCTAGTTTTGGACAAGCAATATCTAGACTTTATGTTAAAAACGTTTTTACTTGACTTTGTGAAATGAAATAATAATTTTGAGATATGAAAACCAAGTCACGGTAAAAAGCTGGCTTGCAATAAATTATTATTAAGAACTAGCTGTTACCTGCGGCTTTGTTTGCGTATATTTACTTAAGAACTTATTTAACCTTTCTTTATAAGTTACTTTCCTTATTTTACCCTCTTAAAGATTGAATTCTGAAAAACGCCTTAACACGTAATTCATTATTTTTTTGTACTCAATTCATACGAAATTGCATGTAACTATGTCCAGGGAATAAAAAGTTTCATACAAACTTTCATCCCGTATTTCACCCCCTTTGGGGTTAAATTTTGGGAAATCCTTCCTTAGTGGATGCCTAAATCATAAGCGAAATACGTGTACGAAATTTCGAGTTTCTAGCTTTTATATAGATTAATTAAAAAAGTGAAATTACTCCATAAATTATAAGCATTTTTAATGAAGAAAAAATGGAATTTTGTAAATTGTAAACATAACTTTTGTAATCTATACATATAACAAAATCGTAGGAAAGTCAAAACTGTACATTGAATATTTTTTAAAAGAATACTTGGGGCGTGATCTACAATCAATATCGAAGCCAAAAATATAGTTTTTAGAATTTTTGTCTGTTTGTCTGTATGTATGTCCGGGGTAAACTCAAAAAGCACTGGATGGATTTACTTCAAATTTTGCATGAAAATTGCTAACAGGTCGGGTCAACATATAGGCTACATATTATCACGCTATCACCTACGGGGGAGGAGCAGAGCGGAGTAAACGAAGTCCGCGCGGACGAAGTCGCTGGCAACAGCTAGTGTGAAATAATTACATATATATCTTCACGCTAGATCCCTTACGGGGTAGGCAGAGAGAACCGAAGAAGTAGAACCGAGTGCCATACATCACGATCCTTGCAGACTTGTCTCGCTTCTTCCACATTCATCACTCTCTTCATACACACACGCCGGTTGCGAAGACACTTGACACCACCTTGCGACAGTACTCGATCCATCTTATCATGATATGGCATTCGCATTGTATATCTGTTTTGTTAACCTTTCATCTACCATTCTTTCTACATGTCCAAACCAACGGAGCATGATGCCCTTTCTCGTCTTTACACCGACACTTTCTTTCAAGCCTAATCTCTTTCTCACTTCCACATCACGAACCCGGTACGCGAATGTTACAAATATTTTGTTACTCTTTTTTTATTAAAATACATATTTTTTAGTGAAATATTTTTTGCAAAATTGTAATTTAGAGAATAGAAAAAAAAAGACAAGCCCGCTGGGTTTTTCACCGGATCTTCTCAATGTGTGATCGCGTACCGATCCGGTAGCGATTCTAAAGAAATCGACTTATGAAAAGTGCATGTAAAGAATAACAAAATATTTGATTTGATAAATAAAAATAATGCAACAAAATAAAATTTAATATAATGATTATGTGTGATAAATAAAGTATCAATTTTTAAATTTCATAGAATATAATATTACGCTAAATTTAAAAATATTTGAATATTTACACACTTAATAATTAAGGTAGAATGTGTTGATAACTTTTAATTAATTTTCAATAACTTATAACACCCAAATTCTAGCAAAAACTATTGTTTATTTTGTGAAAATAAAATCAATTTTTACTTGAATAACCATGCAAAGCCATTGAATTTATTTGCTCAGTTTTTTGTTATTGAAGTACAAGTTAGTATTATAAGTAGGTAATATAGCGTTATAAGCAACAAATTCAATGGGAACGATGGCTTTGCATGGTTATGAATAATCGTGATAATTTGAGAGTAAAAAAATCAATTTTTTTTTTTTTTTACAAGATAAACAATATTTTTTGTAAGAATTTGGGTGTTACAAGTTATTGAAAATTATTTAAAAGTTTTATTTAAAATTAATTACTATCAGTAGGTATTTGAGCCATTACCTACCCTCTTTCTTATTCGTTTGCCCGTACCACTGGAACTCGCACGAAAGTCACTGACAATACACACAAACCACTTCATTACGTTTATTTGGACATATCGATTGTCTTTTGTTTTTTATAGCACTGATCACTGGATTCCACGATCCCGATAATTTAAACCCGTCTTCCCGGTTAAAATTCGAAAGTTTTTTTTATTTTGATTTCAATGGCTTGTTTCACTAGCCGTGGACTCTAGTAGATGTTCAGCAATTGCTGACTTATTAACGTCGTTATTCTTATCAAAGCATGATAAATAAATAAATATTCACGGAACAAATTACACCGACTGATCTAACCCCAAAGTAAGTAAATTATTTGCTTGTGTTATGGGTGTTAATCAACTATACTAATACATAGAAATACATACATAAATACTTTTACATACATAATAAACACCCAAACCCGGAAATACAAACATTTATGCTCATCACACAAATGCTTATCCTCGTCGGGGATAGAAACCGAGCCCCGTTGCTTGCGTAGTGAGGGTAGCTAACCACTCGACGTACGGGGCGGTCAAATTCAGTTGAAAAAGCCGCGAAAGCTTAAATGTATACATCCACACAGGGAATTGTGGTTTATTTTATTTTTAGTCTTTTTTCAGGGACAACTAAAACTTTTCGCTGGCAAACTCTGTGTTCCCAAAGGAACTGCAGTGGTTGGAAACGGGAAGTTTTCTATTCAACAAATAGATTTTATACGATGACAATATAAAAATTGAAAAACATATTACATACATAAAAATTAATTTATAACGGTTTATTACATATATAAAAAATAATATTTGTGTATGTGTTCGTATTAAATGCACTGTCGTCGTACCGATTATCTGATTGGAATGAAACTCTATTAATAAATAAATAAATAAATATTAACGGGACAAATTACACTTACTGATCTAACCCCAAAGTAAGCAAATTATTTGCTTGTGTTATGGGTGTTGGTCAACGATACTAATACATAGAAATACATATATAAATACTAGAATATATATAATAAACACCCAAACCCGGAAATACAAACATTTATGCTCATCACACAAATGCTTGTCCCCGTCGGGGATCGAACCCGAGCCCCGTTGATTGCGTAGTCAGGGTCACTAACCACTCGACCAACGGGGCGGTCACACATATATAAACATACACATATATAAACAATTACACATACAATATACATATATATCTTTACGCCAGATCCCTCAGGGAGTAGGTAGAGTGAACCGAGTGCCGTATATCACGATTCTTGCAGACTTGTCTCGCTTCCTCCATATTCGTTAAATCGTTACTCTCTTTATAAAAACACGCCGGTTGCGAGGAGTTTTGACACCACCTTCGGACAGTACTCGATCAAACCCTCCATAATAATTCATTTACTTATAATAAAATTGTAATACTTACTTATATGTTTGTACATTTTTAACAATAAAATATAGACAAATAATTAATATGGGTTTTGTATAGAGCAACACGAGTCATAGAATCCGGGCTTCTCTTAAGAATATAACAACTGCCATTCTGCCAGACAGGTCATAAAAGGCGACCGATTGGCTATGCGAGTCACTACCATCGTGACTACTAGGTGGTAGAGTTCTGCATCGTCTCACCCGGGTCTGGTACCACCGCCTTACCTATTCCTGCCGCAATAGCGTCAGTGTTAGTCGCTGTCGTGTTCCGGTTTGGAAGGTAAGGTACCCGGTAAACTTATGTATGTGGTATTAGACCTCGCCACTAGATAGCAACGCACCATTAACATCTTTGGTGTCTATAGGCGATGGTTGACTCTTTCCATCAGGAGATCCATCTGCTTGTTTGCTATCTTATGATATAAAAAAAATATTTTAAGACTTTTTGTTTGTCTATATGATTTGTATGCGCATCATGCAAAAATTACTGCTTGGATTGTACGATAATTTCTTCGATGTAAAGATTTAAATTGAAATAAAGTCTGCTTTTTATCACAGAAAAATAAAACAAGTTAAATTAAACCAATTAAACCAAGGGCGTGTTAAACTACGCGTAACGTTGGGTTCCGTATTTTCCCGTCACAATAGTGCTGTTTTATACGTAACATATTTTAATCTTTTCAGCGCTAATGATGGATATATCCGCTTTATCTTCTCGAAATTCATTTTGTAAATTCGACTCATCATCATCATATTTAAGAGCTAGGCTCTTGTCTGTGAAGCGATCTCCATTTTTCTCTATCAAGGGCGAGCTCCTTCACCGCTTGATAGGAGGCTGTGTTGGTTTTGTGTCTGACATGGCTTATGAATTCTATCCTTAGTCTTCCTTTACCTCGTCTTCCCTCCAACTTTCCTTCTATCAAAAAACGATTTATAAAGCTTTATGTTTGGAGCATAGCTTTATATGGTAGCGAAACATGGACATTAACACAGAGGGAAAGAGAGAGACTGGAGTCATTCGAGATGTGGTGTTGGAGGAGAATGGAGGGAATAAGTTGGACAGAGAGGATAACAACAAGGAAGTGCTCAGAAGGGTTGGAGAAAAAAGGACACTGTTAAGAACATTAGAAAACAGACGAGGGAAAATGATAGGTCACCTTTTGCGACACGATGAACTATTCAAATTCGATTATTGTTCGTAATATTGTAAAGCCTATTAGCTGCGATAGTTTTGCTTTTATTTTTCTACTATATATACTACAACCGTGATTTTTTTTCACGCTTTCAGAAACAACTAAGCGGGAAAGGGTGGATTCTGTCGAGAAATCGTTTTTACCAACCCGCAATATTTTTAAAAATCTATTCAACCACATTCTGCTCAATAATTTACGCACAAAAAAACATGACATCCCCTCACTTTGCTAGTGGAGGTTGTGTCATTTTTAATATCTGATATTGATTTAGCCTCGATTTTCGAAAATCAAGTTTTCACAAGATCTCCACGTTATGAGGCGTTACGAATCTTTTCCGACGTTTTCCTTTAGGTATATCTGGTAAAATGGCTCCGTCAAACGCCGGCGATATCGGAATTTATATTTGACATGAACGTAATTTGTCATTAACAATTTTCCTTCGCCACTTTGTATTGAAAGTTTACATTTATTAAATGACGTCATCCTTGTATAATGACGAAATATACAATGTTTGGTTTGCAAGGGGACCTAAAGGACTTGGAGCTATGCTATGTATAGACGGACGGACAAACAGAGAGTGAAATTATAAGGGTTTCTTGTAGACTACGGAACTCTACAAAGAAAACATATTAACAATTCGGAATTTCACGTCACACGACGGCTCGAATTTTTTAGGAAATACCAACAATATATCTGCGAGAAAATCATTCACTGTTAAATAAATGTCAAACATATTAAGTTATTTGTGAGAGCCATTTGATAAAAGTATATCTAAAGGTCACACCTACATTGGCACACCTGTCAATTTGTCGAATTGAAACGCGAAAGCTTTTTTCCAATAACCTGATGACACACGTCGTAAAATATGCAAACTCACATTTAGTATAATCAATGCAATTTATATTACAGGATATTTCTTATATCCTAGATAGACAAGCTAATGGTTTTCCTGATAGAAAGAGACAACCGTTGCCTATAGATACGAGATGTGTTAATATACGTGTGGCAGGAATAATTTACCGGCCATTTTTACCTTCCGAATATGAACGCGACATCGACAAACGACGCGATTGCAACAGAAGTTAAGGTAGTGTTATCAAAAACATTGGTTTGACGTTATTCAATAGAAATTAAATGAAAAGAGATAACCATTGTCTATAGAAACTAAAGATAATTTCTTTTGGCACTCGGTATATTTTCAGGTTATTCAAACTCAACTCAAAAAAATGTTTTATTCAAATAAACCTTTATAGGCACTTTTGACGAGTTGAAATTTTTAGAATTACTACCGGATCGGAACGCGGCCCGCTGCGCGGCGGCACGCTGAGAAGATTTAGCGGAAATCGCTCAGCGGGCTATGGAGAGAGCGGTCCCTCAGGGATATAATCTGAAACGAAGAAATTCGTATGAGGACCAAGGTCACCGACATAGATCAGAAGATAAGCAAACTGAAGTGGCAATGGGCCAGTCACATTTGCCGTAGATCTGACCACCGATGAAATAAACGGCTCTTGGATTGGAGACCGCGTCTTGGCAAACGGAGCGTGGGACGCCCCCTTACGCGGTGGCGCGACGATCTGCGCAGAGCGGCGGGAAGTAACTGAATGAGGAGAGCCGAAGACCGGGCTCAGTGGCGCGCCTTGGGAGAGGCCTATGTCCAGCAGTGGACGAATATCGCCTAATGATGACGATGATGGTGTTTGTTTGTCCATCTTTCATGGTAGAACAGAGCGACGAATTGACGTGATTTTGTAAGTGGAGATGGTTGAAGGGATGAAGAGTGACATAGGCGAGCAAAGTTATCCCCCGTGTTGGTGACGGGCTCTTTTGTAAAATAGGCCAACTGCCGTTCTGCCAGGCAGGTCGTAAAAGGCGACCGATTGGATATGCGAGTTACTATCATCGTGGCTACTAGGTGGTAGAATTCTGCATTGTCTCTCCCGGGTCTGGTACCACCGCTTTAGCTATTCCTGCCGCAATAGCATCAGTGTTTGTCACTGTGGTGTTCCGGTTTGGAGGGTAAGGTAGCCGGTTAACTTATGTATGTAGCCACAAGATAGCAATGCACCATTAACTCTTTGGTGTCTATAGGCGATGGTTGACTCTTTCCAGCAGGAGACCCATCTGCTTGTTTGCTATCTTATGATATAAAAAATATGATATAAATTGGCTCCTTTTTGTCTTTTTCTAACCCCCCCCCCCCCCACTTTCCTAAAATAAAATTAACGTAAGCGAAGCCGCGGGCAAAAGCTAGTTATATCATAAGATAGTAAGATAGTGAACAGTTCTCCTGATGGAAAGGGGTAACTACTGCCTATAGATACTAAACATGATAACGGTGGATTGCCATTTGTATGGCGTTCAGCGCCATTTGTATGGTGTAATATTTATGTCATAACATAGTAAAAAATCGGACGATTCACGACAAGGGAAACATTTTTTTTTTAATAATAAAAAAGGCAATAACAATTCCCTATAGACACCAAAATTGTTAATATAGCGGTGCCATCATGTGATAGGAACCTAACGTCACATGCATAATTTAATATCATGTAAAACCAATTTTCTGATGGGGTAAGCAGAGAAAATCGAGTCTTAATAGACTTTCCAATTCATCACATTTCATCGTTTGTCGTTGACGAGATATGATCTTTGTCCTCACCATCGCATTTCACTGACTTACAGTTATTGGCACGCATCTTGAGCATTGACCTTAGATGCGTTCAACGTCTAACATCCGTAATATGGCATAAAGCCATCCCCACTTTGTAGCCGAGCGCTCAAAAACGTTACCTGACTTTAATGACAAACATTTGTTCATTAAAATCAGAACCAATAGCATTACGTACGCATCTGAAGCACAAGAATATAAATATACCACTACCAAACTCCAGATTGTTATTAAATTTCTTGTAGATTGAACAAAGAAATCAGTAATTCTGTATCTGACCTGGGAATCGGACTTTGGAGTAGCGATAGGATATTTTTGTGAAAAACAAATTGACTGATCGAAAATTATACTATGTCAAATTTGATTGTCGATTTAGTAGTTCCTCACTATACGAAATACGAATATTACTCGACTAACCAGTAGCTATATGCACGATGCACCACAGTGCAGTGACACGGTAATGTTATCTACCAGTATTCTATCTTCATACAAAGGGGAGGAACGCGAATTATACCTACGCACTCGGAGTTCGGCATGCACTCGATACCCAATCGACTGACACAGGCAAATGTAGTTAAAATATTGAAGGCGGGAAGCCCTATCGCATTTAACGTACAGCACGGCGCGGCCGGCTGTAGGTTTTATTTCAAGAACAGGGCCGAATCTACTGGTAGATAACGTTACCGTAGCAGTGATCGGCGAAACTACACACGTCATAGTATCTTTTAATTATATTTAGTAGTACCGTCTTTAGTAGTCTCTCCCGGGTTTAGTACCACCGCCTTACCTATTCCTGCCGCAATAGCGTCAGTGCTTGTCACTGTCGTGTTCCGGTTTGGAGGGTAAGGTAGCCGGTTAACTTATGCATGTAGCCACAAGATAGCAACGCACCATTAACTCTTTGGTGTCTATAGGCGATGTTTGACTCTTTCCAACAGGAGACCCATCTGCTTGTTTGCTATCTTATGATATAAAAAAATGACTCCTTTTTGTCTTTTTCTAACCCCCCACTTTCCTAAAATAAAATTAACGTAAGCGAGTTATGTCATAAGATAGTAAGAAAGTGAACACTTCTCCTGATGAAAAGAAATCTCATTTTACGTACAGCACGGCACGGACGGCTGTAGGTTTTATTTCAGGAACAGGGCCGAATCAAAATACTGGTAGATAACATTACCGTGGTAGTGATCTGCGAAATTACACACGTCATAGTATCTTTTAATTATATTTAGTAGTACCTACGGCTATGGTAATACTAGCTAATCCACGCAGCTTCTTCTGCGTAAGTGTCGTCAAATTAATTTCTGATACAAACTGTTATCGCCTATTTCAACCACATAGGGTTTGATTATTTGAAAGAAAATAGCTTATATTTGATCTTGGGTATTCAACTACTTCCTTGATACATTTCTTTTGATCTTGGGTATTCAACTACTTTCTTGATACATTTCATTAAAACTAGTTTACCGTGAAAGCGAAAACCAGACAGACAGTCTTTCGCGTTTATAATATTGGCATGAGAGTATGCGCTGCGCTACAAATTACTAGTTAAAGTTAACGCGATAACTGTATCAGTCATTGTCGCTCACCGCACGCTATGAGTAGATAACAATCGAATAACATAGATTGTTGCGACCGAACAATCGATTAATTCAATTATTTGTATTAATAATCACCCATCCCTAATTTAGACCTCATGATCTGAACCAATAAGCTAAATATTATAAGCAATGAGAAACAATCATTTACTGTAGACAGCTCTTGAAGCGATAGCAAAATATGTCACTATTACAATGATACTCGTAAAAAGTTCTTCGATGTTTAGTTGGAGTAGGTACTGCATCAGAAATAATCAGAAACCAAAAGTATTATTATTAGTACCACAGGTAATTAATTTAATTAATTTTTTTTAAAGTTATTTTGATGCTTCAACAATTTTTTAAGCAACTACCGGAGTGAAAACTATCTTAACCGCTTCTCTCACAATATTAGTGCATGTCACTATTATGTTCCAGCTTGTGAGTAGAATAATCAATAAATTCATTTTTTCTTCTGACGAAAAGATAAAACTATCGCCCATAGACACCAATGACGTTAATGGTACGTTGATATCCTTGTGCCGGGATGGTAATGCTACATGCATAAGTTTACCAGCCAGATAAGGTACCTTCCAAACTGGAACACGACAATGACAAGCATTGACGCTATTGAGGTAGGAATAGGTAAGGCGGTCGATGTTACCAAATACCCGGGCGAGGCATTGCGGTATTCTACCACCAAGTAGTCACGATGGTATTAGTGCTTTAGTCAATCGTTCATTATATCTTTCTATCCTATATGCATTGAATATTGAAAAATATACATGTAAATTTTACATTATTTATCAATAAACGCAAAGAGCCGTAAACACAAAATTACTTATTACGGATTACTTTACGTACCACAGACATTAAACGGATTGTTTGTCGTCGCCATATTGGTACAATAGTTCCATTAGTTTAATCGTTATTGGATAATTAAGTTGCGCGCTTAACCTGCTATTAGAAGCACTCAAAAAATACATCACTTTGATGGCTATGTAGTCGTATAATTTATCAGAGGGCTAAATTATATGTCCACGTCGACCGTTATTCTGTGTAGTATATGGGTCGTGACATCACAGAATTGCCCACATTATGAAAAGCTCGAATCGAACCAAACCGCGATTATAAACTTTTACAGAAATACAACCATACGATCATTAATATTGTTGGTTGTGTACAAGAAAAATAATACTATTAAAACACATTAGCTTCTTTCCCACGATGTAAATTTAAAATATTATGTTTCTTTTTACGATCTTTAGTTAAAAGTCAAATTTCTTTTCACGTTTCACTCAATATTCACCAAGCGAAATTTTAAAATAGAAGAAGAAATTATGTATTGGAATTGTTGAAGTTATGCATGTGCTTTTTTGGTAAAATTGATAATAGAATTTTTAAGAGCATGTAAGAAAATGTATTCTTAATAATATTTTTTGAAAGAAAGAAAGAAAGAAAATATTTATTTGCAAGAATATGGGTGTTACAAGTTGTTAAAAATAAATTAAGTTACCGACATATTCTACCAATATATCCGTGTATGTAAATATATATTTTATGTCATACGATAGCAAAAAAGCAGATAACTACCTATAGACACAAAATATATTAATTGTGTGTTACTATCCGAGTGGCAGGGCTGTAATATTACATGTATACGGCTACCTTACCCTTCAAATCGGAATACGACAGCGAAAAGTACTGACATTATTGCGGCAGGGATAGGTAATATGATTTCATGAAATGGTGGCATTTCATGAAATTTTTCACAGACAGTTGGCCACATTTTTATGTTCCTTGATCAGGCCTACTCTTGAAAACAATATAAAGCTTAAACCAATATAGATAAAAACAATAAGTTTCGAATATCGTCAAAAAAACGGTACTCTTGAAACCAATATTGCCCACATTGATTCAGTATAGTAACGACCTAATTATTGGAAATAGATGTCGTTACACGTCAAGCTAGTGTTACAAATGGAAATTAAGTACCGTTTTAAACAAAATAACGAACAAAAGCAATAATGAGTGGTTCCAAAAAATGTCAAAATCCGTGTGACGCTGTCGCCGAATCCAATAATTGAATATAGTTGTCCAGAGTACGAAATACTACAACGTTCATTAAATATTCATTTAAAATTGAAATCGGTTTTCAAGAATCTCTACAGATCAATAATAAACTATCATTTATCGATATGGTTAACTAAACGCGAGACTATTCATGAAATGGTCAAACTTAATTGATAACATCGTAAGATAGGTACATTATATGCCGATAGAGGCGCTTGCAGCGCTTTGTTTGTGTGTCAAAATGGTGTTATTTAGTAATGACCTGAAAACTATGTTGAAAGGACTTTTAACATTTTCTAGCGCTCCTAGTGTTTATAAATCTTTGGCGTATTTATAAACAATAAACAAGTTACTAATATATTCCACCATTAAATTTTCACGATATGGCCAATCGTGGACGTTAAAATCGTGATTGAACGATCCAGTAAATTTTAGTTGCCTAGAAATACCACAATGTCATGAAATTCTCGAGCATTTCATGACGGGGACAATTTTGCGATCTGCCTACGACATATGTATGACCACAGTAGCAAAATTTATATAGAAATGCAGTATAATTTACCAGATACGGGTAAAGAATTCAAATTCGGGTAATACTTTAGTTGTGTTAATTGTTTCCTGAAGTAATGATTAGGCTTAAAAGTCAATATTTTATGATTGCCTTGGTCCGGGTTCTAGATTGATATTATTATTATTATTAACTAGCTATGATGCCCGGCTTTGCTCGGGAGTTGATATGAGATTACATGGTTGTTGAAATATAACAAATGTAAGTTAAGACTATTGAAATTTGAATTTCAAATTTCGCGCCATTACTACACATGCTGCCATTACTCGCAACGTTGCTTTCGAAATGCAACCCAAATAATCGTTGTTCTGAATGAAGTTCAAATATTCGACAACAGATGGCGCCACCACACATAATTTCCAAGTTGAAGGGTTAGAAAAGCCCTAATATCTTTAAAAACACGTCCTTTAGGTTAAAACGGGAACTTTCTTGTTCGAGGGGGGATAAAGGGCTATCACACTATATAAGTCCCTTTATCGTGCCGGGACTCCTTTTTAAGTTTTATCGGCACGCACATTTTATCAACTTAGTTTTATTATATAATATATAGATAATGATTATATATCTATGTTAATATTATAAATGCTAAAGTTAGGCGATGATGACCTGGAATAGCATATAGGATTTTTTAACCTGAAAAAAATGTTTTCGTAGGTTTCCTCAAAAACTTTTGTAACCCAGCACACTGCACGGCGCAAGTAATATTGTAAATGCTAAAATTTGTAAAAATAAAAGGATGAATGGATGTTTATTACTCGATCATGCAAAACCGGCCGTTTTGAATGGAATTTGGCAAACACGTAGATGATTGGCAAATAGAATACTTTTATCTCGGGAAATTAAGTTTTTTTTTTTGTGGGATCCACCAAAAAATCATATTATGCAGCAGGCTGCAGGAAAACAAAATGTGTTTTTCCTTCATCTTAACATGTTTTTTTATGTTAGTTGGATAGGCAAACTGGCAGACGTGCCACCTGATGGCAATTTGTCAACGTCGCCAATGAACATAAACTTGTTTACCTGGAAGTAGCCCAGATAACTCATTTATGTGTTGCCTATCCTGAGACATAAGATATTAAGTCTCAGTGCCAGTAGTTACACTGTCTGTCTTGCCCCTCTCTCCGAAACACAGCAAAGCTGTTTCACGAGAGAAACAAGTAAGATGGTGGTACCCATGCAGCCGGAAATGCTTACTGAAAAATCTTTCCGGTACATTTTTCAAGTCATCCTTTCGAATCAAATGAGCCATTGCTCATAGCTCCTTTGAAGAATAGACCAACTGCCGTTTTGCCAGGCAGGTCGTAAAAAGCGACCGATTGGCTATGCGAGTCACTAACATCGTGGCTACTAGGTGGTAGAGTTCTGCATTTTCTCGCCCGGGTCTGGTACCACCGCCTTACCTATTCCTGCCGCAATAGCGTCAGTGCTTGTCGCTGTCGTGTTCCGGTTTAGAGGATAAGGTAGAGGGTAAACTTATGTATGTGGCGTTAGACCTTGCCACAAGATAGCAACGCACTATTAACATCTTTGGTGTCTATAGGCGATGGTCGTCTCTTTCCATCAGGAGACCCATCTGCTTGTTTGCCATCTAATAATTTACTGGTGGAAACTGAGAAACTGTAGCCTATAGACACCAAAGATGTTAATTGTGCGTTGCTATCCGTGCTGCGATGCAGCCTACCGGCTAATTTGGCCTACAACCCAGCAAATGACATTGACAAACATTGACGCTAACGTGGCAAAAATGGGTAAGGCGGTGTTATTATATACGGACGAGACGTTGAAGGAACTCTACCCCCTAGCGATCACGATAGTATGACACCTATAGGCAGTCGTTAGCTTTTTGAACTACCTGGCTTAATAGCAGATGGACCATTCGTCAAAGAAAACCCGGCCTAACACGGAGACCATTCTCCTTCTATAAACCGGAAACTTTCCACTTACATATGCGTGTATTTGTCGTCTACCTATCTGTATATATTATTTCCATGGTTCTCTGTCAAACAGGAAGTTATTGCCAAACGCACATAATATATTATGTCGGTCTGAATACAAACTCGTAGGTAAGTTTATGGTAAGAAAACTTAATGCCCTATTGTCATAAATAAAGTAAGGGTGTATTCACAAGGGGCGTTTTATAACAGCGTAAGAATTATCGTATATTAATTGGTATGGGTTTTGTAATTTTATATGCATAAATTTAAAATCAATTTAACTTAAGTTTGACCTTGTATATTTGGTCATATTTTAAAAAGAAAGTTAAAAGTAATGAGTAACACTGTCACAGCATATATTTTAAAAGCAAAGAAAAGGAAAAGCTGTCGTTTCATTGGGTAAAAATATAACTTGTTTATAATTAATTATTAAAATATTTTTATAATATTAACAATTAAAAATTAATTGCAACATTATAATATTTAGTTCTACTTAATAGAACCCAAAAAAGTCAAAACTTTAAAAAAATTTATGAACACGTATGCTCATAAGTCATAACACGAACGCACATTCTATCGGAAATCAAACCTAAGCCAATCTAGTTCTGGTTGCAAGTTAATGTGAATAGACCCTATTAGAAATATACAATGCATGTAATATACGTAGCAAAATACGGTCGAGTTCCATTAACGGCAGATAAAAAATTGCGTTACAGATAAAATCATACATCATGTTTTATTACCACCGATCTTTGTGTTGATTTCTTGACCATATAAATAAATGCAGTAAACAAACAAATTATTTCATTTTAAATTATTGTTTTCTTAGAAGATTAGGCAAATGAGTAGGGGTTGCACCTGGTGATAAGTGATCACCGCCGCCTATGGACATTCGCAATACCAGTGGTCATGCAGTTGCGTTACGGGCCTTTTAAAAATGCTTAATGTAAAGTAAGCTTAATGCTTGTAATGTTATGTTAATTTAGAACGGCAATCCTCCATTATATTCAAATTAAATAATTATAAAACCAACTCATTTCAGTATTTGTAGCATCATCAGCAGATAAGTGTTACATATCATCATACCCGTTTTCCATTTTTCCCTTGCTGGGTAGGCAGAGTAAACCGAACGCCTATAGTTTTTCCAGTTCACCACGATTCTCTGGTTTGTTGGGTGACGAGATGAGTATTGATCCCATCACCACATGTTACCGACTTGATAACTATTATCGATTAAATCAGCGATAACCGGGATTGACAGCTTTACTTGATTATCCGAGACACGGCGATGGTAACACACTACCCCGCCGGAATCAGAGCTATTAACTATTTCGTGTTATCGAGAGAACCTCGATAGAACCTCAATAACACTTTTGTCCGACCTGAGGATCGAACCCATCCCGGGTTCTCTCGCTTACGGGGTTAGATCCCCGGGTTGTGACGGATCATGATCTGAATCGAATAGGTGAATCCCTGGACCACGAAGCAGTCTGTGCTATGTTATGTTATGGATAAACATTGTTTTCTTTTTGTTATAATAATTAGCATGGATATGTTATGGATAAAATATAGCTTTATGTTAATCTTTGTTTTTATATGTATTATGAGATAACATAAAAGCAGATGTGTCTTCTGATGGAAAGAGTCAATCACCGCCTATAGACACCGAAGATCTTAATGGTGCGTTGATATCTTATGGCGAGGTCTAACGCCACATGCATAAGTTTACATGCTCCTAAAAACCGGAAAACGGCAGTGATAAGCCCTGACGCTATTGCGGCAGGAATAGGTAAGGCGGTGGTACCAGACCCGGACGAGACAATGTAGAAGTCCACCACCTAGTAGTAGTCCACTCCCATAGTTGTTGGCCTATTCTTTAAAGGAGCCCGGGCCAACACAGGGTAAATCATAACAACAATTACAGACGTTATGGCGGTTAAAATGCGTGTCGTAGTATATCTCTCGTGTGTTATGTACATCTCTAACAATTTCGTTGAGATTGCAAGTTAATGTGAATACACCCTATTAGAACGATACAATATATGAAATACACGTACCTAAATACGGTCGAGCTCCATTAAACGCAGATAAAAAGAATTCGTTACGGACAACATCATACATCATGTTTTATTACTACTGATCTTTGTGTTGAATTCTCGACCATATAAATAAATGTAAATATTTGGACGCGGTGCCACGTTGCCCGTTTTTTGATGGCTTGTTTTCTTAAATTACGATTTACTAGAAGAAGAAAATATGGATGAGCTGTTTCTGCTTAAGTTAATGCTTATTCTGTTGTATAAATTTTAGAAATCTGTCTAAATAGAGAGATTTCTAGATGTTAGTAAAGTTTCGGGATTTTTTATAATTATTTATTTTGTATCGAATTTTCTGTAATCTATACCAGTAAAAAAAGCAAAAAATAAAAAACCTTTTTTAACCTTAATACTACGAGTATACTAAGTAATTTCGACGCAAAATTACTTAGACATACATTACATTACGCCAAACAATGTTGCATTGGTTTTGTTATTCTTGTTTTAAAGTTTTTACTGGAATGAAATTTAATGTTTATCCCTAGAGATTTCATGTTGCATTATTAATTCGTATTTGTTATTTTTTTTTTAATTAAGGTAATTTAATGATCTTCGTTCATAGATAGTTTGGCACCGACTCAAAATTAATTAGGTATACAATTCATCATTTTAAAAACTTAGTTATCTATATCCATTATTTCTAAAAGGTTTGTTTTCCTGGAGTGGCTCGATCTATTTAACTACCTCACAAAAAAAATAATAAAGAATACCCAGTTAAAGCTTGTGTTTTCTACTTTGGGCGAAAGATATAAAAAAATTGGAAAAAATCTTTTTGTTTATAAAAAAATTAAATAATTATAATTTTAAGAACAATTGACCGGAGGGTCAATTGTGGGTGACACACCAAACATCTTAATAATATATATATAGTATACAACTGTATACTTGAAAAATGCCAGATGGCGCTGTGCGAAATCTTCGCCCGGGTCAGCTAATTAAGGTTAAAAAAAGTTGATTATTTATTGAGGTTTAATTTTTTGTTAAAAAGTTATAATTTGTTATTTTCTGTGGCTATAATCTACTAATCACTACATTCTTGATAAACTTTTTTATAAACCTTAACTTACCTTTATAACTAAGTTCTTTAATTAATATAATGACTACCTGAGTAATTTTGAGTAGGCGCCAATATATATATATATATATATATATATATATATATATATATATATATATATATATATATATATATATATATATATATATATATATATATATATATATATATATATATATATATATATATATATATATATATATATATATATATATATATACATATACATTTAAAATTGAAGGAGTAGATTTCTGGAGCATGTCGATCGGGTTCGTACCATCATCTTGCCTATTCTTACTGCAAAAATGACGGTGCTAGTTGCAGTTTTATTTCCGTTTGAGATGTAAGATAGGTGGTAAAAGGAATTTCAAACTCACCACACGGATAGTTACATGTTCTTAGTGACTATAGGTTATCTCTATCTTATATCTATCATTAAAATATCAGCTTGTTATTATCCTTTGGAATAAAATTTAAAAAATACATTTAAATTAGCTTCTATTGTCAATATTATTTACATGTGAAGTTTGGACGATGTACAACTTGCTTAAAGTCTGAAGCTCAAAGTGTAAATTTGCTATGTATTATGCATTTGCTCCTTTAACTTCTATACCCACTAATTGGCTTCAGGCTCGCTTGGCTTAGTTCAAGTATTAATAACTTGTAAGCGGATGATGTCTATATTTAAGATGATCAACTGTGTTCAAACTTGTATTTTAACTATTTATAACGAAAATGTATTGAATACTAGCTCCACCATACAGCCCGCTGCATTATGAAAGTTTTATTGAATCCCGCGGGATCAACCAAATTTGCTATTACAGGTCATTATCTATCTGTGTGCCAAATTTCATCTAAATCAATTTTGGCGTGATAAAGCTACAAACATCCATCTATCCATCCAAATATCTAAACTTTTGAGTTTATAATATTAATATTATAAACCATTTTTTATATTTTTATTTTTTTATATTTTTATTCAACCACTTTAAAATTAAAAATAATGGTTATTTCATTATTTTTAAATTTTTATTCGTTTTAATTTTTATTATTTAATTTTAATTGCCTTATTCAATCTATGGCTATTTTATTTTATTTAATCATTACTACTTGTGCTAATGTATAATATCCTAATTGAATACTATTTTTTTTAAAGTCAAGAGTATAGTTATTGCCTTTAATTGAGACAGCATTTTACTTGCGTTATTGTGCTAGATATAATATTAAGTTAATGTTTATAATGCATGCTTTGTTAGCAATACTTTAAATAGGTAAATAAATAAATAAATATTGACCAGCTTACATGCGCAGCTTTGACTATAAGTAGAGTAGTCAGCATAATAATCCATACTAATACTATAAATGCGAATGTAGTTTTGTCTGTCTGTGTGTGACGTTATCACGGCCAAACTGTTGTGCCGATTGTGATGAATTTTCATGTAACGATACTTTAGCCTTCAGGTGAACATCGGCTACTTTTTTCCAAATTTATTTTACTTATTTTGTCTACTCTTCCATACTAATATTACAAACGTGGGTTTATCTATCTGTTACTCTTTTACGGCTAAGTCCCTGAACCGATTTTGAGTATACTGGAGATGGAGATATTTGAAGATGCGGGGTCAAATATTGACTAAGTTTCTTAAAAAAATCAACCCGTAAGGGTGTGAAAGTTTGTATTAAGAGCTATATCGACGAAATGGTACTACTCGCTGGTGAAGCGGTGTAGGTCGACTAGTCTTTCATATAAACGTCCGTCCTCTGTTTCAGGCCTTAAGAGGTTTATTTTTGATAAAAGGTCGTCTTTGTTTGATCCCGGCTCTTAAGCTACATCCTATTATTTTTTATAATTTATGAAAATAAATAATATTTTAAATTGTATTTTATACATATATTGCTGTATGTAAATGTAGACAAACTTTCGCATTTCTTATAGTAGAATGGATTCTCCTTTATACTCTTACTAAAGTTGCATCGTCATTGGGGCGACCGCCCCCTTGGTAAAGTGGTTAGCGACCATAACTAAGAATCAGTGGGGCTCGTGTTCGATTCCCAACAAATAGTTGAGTGATGAGCATAGATGTTTGTATTTCTAGGTTTGGGTGTTCATTAGGTATTTATTATTTCTATGTATTACTATCGTTGACTAACACCCATAACACAAGCAAATAATTTGGTTGCTTTAGGGTTAGATTGATGTGTGTAATTTGTTCAGCGATATTATTATTTGGCAAAATTTCATTTCAGTACTTACACGTGTATGTTCTTATTATAATGAATATTGACATATTGTTACTTTGGACGTAGGGTCTGCGCTAAAAAATGTCCGAAGCAAATGAGCTACAAAACGCAAAAATAGCTACAATTCCGCGTTAACCGAAAATAAACCTTAATATCATGATTTAGTGTTTAAATTACCTTGTTAAAATATCTATTCTTGTGATGTGTAACTGGAACATTTTTTTTCGCGATTTTAGTACGAGACTCGATGTCTATAGTAATAAAATGTTAATGATAATGTACTTTAATATTATAAAAACAAAAGTTTGACTTAATTTTTTATAAGTTTATAAAATTGTTTGTAATTCACAAAAACTGTGGGACCGATTTTTTACATTATTTTACTATTAAAATGCTACAATGTTCAGAAGCAACAAAGGCTACATTTTTACTCACTTTGCTAAAATAAAGTGATGATTTTGGCCTTACCTATAAACCGGAGCGTAACAGCCACAAACCCAGATGCTACAGCGGCAGAAATGTAGCTAATAAAACAAATCTGGATGTCTTTAAAACTTTGAATAATTGGTAATTAACCATAGAAAGCAATAATAATACAATTAATTTTGCTTATCTGTTTTCTATTACATAGACTTCGCAATATCAAGCTCAACTTGACCGATTTTTACCAAGCGCAGCGCGGAAATGATTCGAATTTGTAGTAGTAGTGTGTAGTTCGCGAATGAATCCTTCAAATGGACTACTTCAGTTGCGTTTAGTTCATCCTTCACTAGTTCAGTTTCAATTTATCTATATCTCTAGTTCGCGTAGTTCACCGCGAACGAAACGATTACGAGAGTCGAAGATTGCCGATCACGCGCCGACAAGAGTGACGTAGCAAACACAATCTCGGCCCGTTGGCCCGGCTGAACTTGATACCGGATAACTATCTCACTCGCACTTTCTTGTACAATGTACATACATACTTGCGAAGAGCGATAAAATGAATTCATTAATTATAAGCGTTCATTGCTTATTACGTATGACGGTAGTTCGATCTTCAATTAGTATAAACGCAATGCATAATATGTCATAATGTTTGTTTGAATTTATCTAAAATCAAAAATTACAGTGAAAAATAAAAGTTTAGAAAAGTCAGCTTAAAGTTAAGGCCATAAGAGACATTTTTCTGTATCCGGCAATTATAAACACTATTTTAATAAGAACTTAAATCTTTCATTAATAAAAGTATCTAATAGTACAAATAAAAAAATATACTTTATTTTAGAATTGTTTTACTATCGCTTCAACATTTATCTCGTTCGCAGAAATCATAAGATTCATTACACACTACTTAGTTCGATCAAGAAATGAAGGAAAATCAATGTAGGTACTGAGAAATGATAGCGATTCAAGCCATTGGACTAGATGAACTAATGAATTAAAAGAGTGATATACTTCGCAGTAATCAAAAGATATGTTCATATCTTTTCAATTCAGTGACACATTCTGCGCACCTCTAATAGGCCTTTTCATCACAAAAATTTTTTGTGCGCATGCGTCAGAATCAGCCATCTTTTTCGTACTGTTTTTTGTAAACAACCATGCTAAATTGTCCGCTATCCGTGTATCAAAAATTAAAATATAAATCAAAATTGATTAATTGTAAAAAAAGTGAAAAAAAAAAGAGTAGTAAGTCAAAATAATCGGAAAAAAATTTTTGTACTCCATTATAATTATGTTGTCTGTACGAAAAGGAACAACAAAACGGTGTTGTTATGGAGTATGTAAAAGTGATACACGATACAAATCATTTAAAACCAATAGATTCTATTTTATAAATTTTCCAAAGCCTTGTCTTGAATATCGAAAAAAAATAATCAAATCATCAAGCAAATTACACATTAAAGCATGTGTAAAATGTGCGAAATGTAAGTTATGGGTGAAAAAATGTGGCAGAAGTGACCGAGGTTTTAGATCTATTGATAATGTTACTAAGGATACTTATATTTGCTCACTACATTTTCTTGGAGAAAGTGGTCCAACTGAACAAAACCCTGATCCTTTAAGCTATCAAGAGTTTCAACATATTGATAAATCAATTAATAACCTCTAACCTCTCAATCAGCTCACTTTTTTTCCCTTTTTGCGGACGCCCATGACATTTTAGCCACCTTTTCAATTGTTCACAATTATGAGCTTCAACTGAATCATAAATAAGTGAAGCACCATCGATGGTTTTTTCCAATAATTTATTTCTTTGTGGAGATAATAGTCCTTGTCCAGCCATTGTTGATTAAAACAGTACGAATTTTTTGAATTGCCGCCGTTTCAACATGGCGGCTACGCTTGCGCTCATCTGATGATGAAAAGGCCTATTTGTAGGCTGCCGACGTGCCCGCCGACGTCAATTCGTTTTCTAACAGCATTCTAGATGGCGTTCATGTCGACAGACTATAAATTCAACAATTTTAACATCTGGTAATCTTAACATGTACTATGTTTAATTACAGATAATAATATCTAATAATTATTAATGCATTTTCTTTACTAACTAACATTGGTTTTAAACATTAAATTAGGAAAACGTCACAGGCGCTAGTGTGAAATCCGGGCGAGACGTTGCAGCATTTTACCACCTTGTAATTTAGGCTACCATTAGCTGTCAGCCCACTAACCTAACCATATTTGTTCTGCAACGCAAGCTCTTGATAATGTATTGGCCTCGAAGTACATGCTTTTTCTTTATTTTATACGACGACAGATCGTTAGCTCGCAGACAGAATTCCCGTTAGATTTAAAATAAACTTTAATTACGCTTCAAGTTACGAAGAACATTAATTATAAAGTAATTAGGCCACGTATTGTAGCAGGATTACACGCTTGTCAAAATCTAATTTTATCTGCCTACTTACATATGTCAGATTTGATAACTGACAGGTGTTAATCGACAGTCTTAAATATTTTTTTATTGATTTAGGCATTACTATGTAGAAATCCATAATAAAGATTTGAAATTGATTTTTCGCGAAATGTTTTATGTGACCGCCGCGATGTTGCCGAAAATAAAAACGGCAGTTTAATAAATTGGTAAAACTCACCGATAGTCCGGACAAAAAAATAATATATCCCTAGCGGCATAATTATCCATCCACATCCACCACAATTTTACCAACGCCAGCAACAAGGACAACAATTTTTAACAATATATAAACGGGTCAATATATAGAACTTACTTGTAAAACTCGACTTGGGTGACGGGTCCGCTCGTGACCATGGTCTATGTAACTTGGCCAAAACGTCGAGCTTTACAAGTAAGTTCTATATATTTACGCGTTTTTGACCCGTTTAGATATTGTTAAAAATGATAGCAGAACGCGTTAGTTTAAAAGTTCATAAGGTCAACTATATACAATTTACGCACTTAGTGCATTTTTTACTTCGAAATCATCTTCAAGAGAAACGCACACTATCCCACTCAACACTCGTCGAAGCAATTGTGTCGCTCTTATTTTTGGCCGGACCATCTTATCCATTTATCAAACCACCGTCTTTCTTTTCGATGACATTGCGAATGTCACATAAAAGTTCACAAAAAATAGCATATTTAATTAATTTCACCTTTTAGTCGTAAATAGGTTTACTTTATTAATTTTTTGTTCAATGGTTCTTTATGATGTTTGGCACAACTGACCTGCTTATGTTAGAAACATTGTAGTACTTATTTCAATTTGGAAATAAACTAAAGCCAATCAGAGAATTCAAACAAATATCAAAAACACATTTGTAAAATACATACTTGTAATATCAGAAACGGAATTCGAAATAAAAAATGTAAACAAAGGAATGTCTCAGTCAATTACTGTCCCTAAGGCGCCTTATAGACCTACAATAATATTGCGCAATATTACGTATTGTGCAATATTATCGATAGTTTAGGGTCAATATTGAAGATTGCACAATGATTGAACGAAAGTTTGAGCGGGTTTAATTTTTATTGCGCAATATTGTTTTCTTGCACTATGTAGGCTTAATATTGCACAATATTTTTCACTTCAGAGTTTGGGGCGGTCGCATTTGGTCAGTTATCGTGTTTAATATTTGGATGTGCCGTAAATTTAAGCTAAATGGCGAGCAAGAATACAATAAAAGATAAAGAACGGGAGTTTTTACTTGAGTGTATATAATTATATAGAGATTTATTTGAGAAAATCGCCAGCATGGTTGCCGCCAAAACTTCGTCGTCAGCCATGTTACTCGCATGAAAATATTGATGAGACTGGTTTGTCAATTTTATTGAGTGACTTTATTGAACGTTTGGGAGGTCTATGGGGCACCTAAAACGATCATTCTATATACTAAACATTTTTCTTGTCAGTCTTAATTGGACGTAGTTACTAGTTACACGAAAAGGATCCAATCCATACAAAATAACTTTATTTACTTTATTGACGTTTGAAGTTTGATAGATTTTGGATTAGTTTTAGTGTTTTTATTAAAGTTTCAGTATCATTGATGAACTAATTGTAATTAAGCAAAGAATCCGGATTCCTTGAAATTGAACTATATTACTGGTAGTACTACCTCAGTGTTCCTTGATTTTACTTAATCAGTTGGTAATACTGATTGTATACCAGGAAAATTGAATTATTCAATTTGTTTAGTCTTAAACTTGCCATACATGGGGACTAGTTCTAACATTGAATAAAGTAACAGAGAGCTATTTTTGCTTGGATGCTTTTTACTGGCCTTGATATTTAGCATCAATTTGGTGCACTTAACTCATTTTTGACCAAATTGTGGATTGGATTCTTTCGTTTAATAACGTCCAATTATAATCACGTTTTGATTCTTAATAAAAAATTGTTAAATCTAAGTGACTGATAATCCTCTATTTTATATGCGGCGAATGTATTGTTATTAGCCTTGTATACGGGATCATTTCAAAATTTTAATAAAATTTTAATTTGGTGCAGTTCTGATGAAAGGTGCAGGAGTTATAGGAAATAGGAAGTCTTTTGCCGCTATTTTACTGCAAGTAGTATTTTACTGCAACTTTAAAAATTTACTATACATATTGTCCCAGAAATCAACGTCAAGCCGAAAACGGATGACGGGACAAGTAATGGTGGTTCTCAAAAAATATACTTGTCGCAATCAATCCTATGTGGCGGAACATTTTTAAAGTCCCATTCAAGTAATTTCATTCAAATAAGGTTTTATATGTCCTGGTGATGTACTCTATTAAGTGAGCCCAAACCAATTAAAAGTTCACAGCAATGTTTTTCCTTATTAGATTTGCCTAAGGTCTAAATCTGATTTAGAACGATCTAATATCATTAATATTGAACACACCTCAATCATGATATATTTCTTATGCTGGGGCCGCAGTTGCGTCTATCGTCACTAAGCTTCGTGCAATGACACGATAAATGTAGAGGTCACATCTGTATTTATCGTGTTATTGCACGAAGCTTTGTAACGATAGACATAAGTACGGTTGAGTCATCAAAAAGTTAAAAGATTTAGACTACAAGTGGTAATTTCCAGATGTATACATAATAAGTGTATACCTACATCTGGTTGATGTGTAAAATGTAAACAGATACCCAACAATCGTAAGATTATTAGAAAATACATAGCCTAAACTGTTGGCGCTTTACTTTTACAAAAGAAAGCATGAGTTTTCCATCTAATTGCTGAAAGTGTAATTTGTCAATGAACTTTAAAAAAGCATCATCACGGCGGTTTCCTTGTGGAGTAGCGAACCGAACTTTCACGTTCGATGAATCAATTCACCACGATTCACCGGTTTGTCGATTGGCGACATGAGTAATGTTCCCTATCGCCGCATTTTAGCGACCTGATGACGATTATCTACTACGGGACGGACGGTTTACCATGCTCACCTGAAGCAAGGCAGTGATAACACACCGCCCGAACCGCCAGACTCCGAGCCGCTGCTGAGGTTTTAGTATTTTCGAGACAAACTTCGAAAAAATCTCAATAACATTTTTGCATGACCCGGGGATCGAACCCGGGACCTCATGATCTTAGCCAAATAGGCAATCATCTCCTAGACCACGAGGCAGTCTTGAAGAAATTCCAGATTAATATAACGTAATGTAATGTAACGTGACGTGACATGACGTGATGTGATGTGATGCGATGTGATGTGATGCGATGTGATGTAATGTAATGTTATGTAATGTAATGTATTTTTTTATATCATGAGATAGCAAACAATCAGATGGGTTTCCTGATGGAAAGAGTCAACCATCGCTTATAGATACCAAAGATGTTAATCGTGCGTTGCTATCTTGTGGCGAGGTCTAATGCCACATGCATAAGTTTACCGGCTATCTTACCCTCCAAACCGGAACACGACAGCGACAAGCACTGACGCTATTGCGGCAGAAATAGGTAAGGCGGTAGTACCAGACCCGGGCGAGACAATGCAGAACTTTACTACCTAGTAGCCACGATGTTAGTGACTCGTATATCCGATCGGTCGCCTTTTACGACCTGCCTGGCAGAACGGTAGTTGACCTATTCTTCAAAGGAGCCCGGGATCAACATGGCGAAATGTAATGTAATGTTACTGTGATTCATTACATTACATTTCCCAAAATTTAATCAGCTCATTGACTTACAAAACTGCGTGGAATGCCGTAAATGGGTTCAAAATCGGTTGATTCATTCAAAATGATAATGAAATAGACGAAAAATATTGAAAAAGTGCTGTTTTCGTCCTAAGTTAAGATTTTTCAATCGTCCTACTTTGAACATCCTACAATATTTAAGTCGTGTATTGTGGTTTGAAGCGTGTGATGGTTTGGCTCTCTCAGCCTACTTCTCAAGGATACTGTCGTAATGATACATTTTATTTAAAATGCTTTAGAAATAATCTGCAGAATTTGACCACTATACCACGTTGGTTGTTCCACTTACAGTAATTGGCTTCTATAGCGCTTGTCTAACTTTCGGGACGGTTGAGCTTAACAAGATTATATGTGTGGTTACCAGACTATCTCTTTGAATGGAAACTGTTCTCGGCTGAAGTATTTTATCTACTTACTTAAAAAGGGAAAGCTTTTAAACCTACATACCGATGGTCTAATAACAAACATATATTTACATATATTTTAGCATCTGTTAAACCTAACATTAGATATTTATATTTAACTAGCTGACCCGTCAAACGTTGTTCTGCCTTTTTAACTACTCTTATTTTTTTCTATATTTTCTCAACTTTCAAACCTTCCCTGGACTTCAACAATTAATTCAAAACTAAAATTAACCAAATCGGTTCAGCCGTTCTCGAATTTTAGCGAGACTAACGAACAGCAATTGATTATATATATATATATATATATATATATATATATATATATATATATATATATATATATATATATATATATATATATATATATATATATATATATATATATATATATATATATATATATATATATATATATATAGATAGATAGATAGATAGATAGATTAAGAGTTAGTTATTATATTGTACACCGTCTTCAATGTATTTAATTTTCTCTGTCTTGGGTTAGCTATAAGACATCTCTTTTTAGTGATAAGCTCGCCTTTTATACTTTTTTACCTGTTATTTCCGTTTTTATTAATTTTATGTGTCAAATAAAGTGTTAAATAAATAAACATTTAAAAAACCTTAGTTTAGCTTTTTTGCTGTAGATCAAGAGGTTAGAAATTCAAAATGATTGTGATTAATATGATGAATTCTTTTACACAATATTTGCTAGCATATAACACTTGTACTGTTTCACAATATTTAATTTCCGACCGGTTTCGCTTACTCGGGTAAATACCTTGAGGATGCTTGCGTAAGCGAAACTGGTCGGAAATTAAATATAATTATTTTATTGTGAAACAGTACAAGTGTTATATGCTAGCAAATATTGTGTTAAAATGGAGTTTCACCAAGTGCCGACGATAAAAAGTGTAGAATATATGAATTCTTTTAATTAATTTTATCTAAAATCTTTTTTCTATATGACAATCTTGCATGCCATTATTTCTCTTATTTTTTTAGTTTATTAATTGTGGGGAAAAACAGTCAACTATCAATTTGTTTACATAAAAATAGCCAACTACTAGTTTGTCTACATAAAAACAGTCGACTATGAGTTTGTGTACATAAAACAGTCAACTATAAGTATGTCTACATAAAAACAATCAACTATCAGTTTGTCTACATAAAAACAGTCAACTATGAGTTTGTCTACATAGGTACATAAACTATCAGTTTGTCTACATAAAAACAGTCGACTATGAGTTTGTGTACATAAAACAGTCAACTATAAGTATGTCTACATAAAAACAATCAACTATCAGTTTGTCTACATAAAAACAGTCAAATATCAGTTTGTCTACATAGGTACATAAACTATCAGTTTGTCTACATAAAAACAGTCAACTATCAGTTTGTCTACATAAAAACAGTCAACTATCAGTTTGTTTACATAAAAATATTCAACTATCAGTTTGTCTACATAAAAACAGTCAGCTATCAGTTTGTCTACATAAAAACAGTCAACTATGAGTTTGTCTACATAATAACAGTCAACTATCAGTTTGTCTACATAAAAACATTCGACTATCAGTTTGTCTACATAAAAACAGTCAAATATCAGTTTGTCTACATAAAAATATTCAACTATCAGTTTGTCTACATAAAAACAGTCAACTATCAGTTTGTCTACATAAAAACAGTCAACTATCAGTTTGTCTACATAAAAACAGTTAACTGTGAGTTTGTCTAAATAAACTATTAGTTTTTCAAGAAAATATTTGAAAAATGAATGAATGATAACTTTTATTGTGCACATAATTACAGTAAAAACACATGCTTAGTACAAACAATTGAATGACAATTTACAGAAAGTACACAAAGGAAAAATAAAAATGTGTAAATCCATACTCATATTATAAATGCGAAAGCAACTCTCTCTGTCTCTTCTTCACGTTTAAAGGACTGAACCGATTTTAATGAAATTTTGTACAAAGATATACCTTCATAGAGATAAGATATAGCCCAGTTTTTATTCCATAAATCCCACGGAAACAGGAACCATGTGGATAAAACCCCCGGGCTGTCTATCTTGATGTAATAAAGAGTTGGGCTAATTTTATTTCAGAAAAATTTCCACGCGAACGGAGTCGCGGGATCAGCTAGTTCTATTATAGATTTTTTTTAATATCATAAGATAGCAAACAAGCAGATGGGTCTCCTGACGGTAAGAGTCAACCATCGCCTATAGACACCAAAGATGTTAATAGTGCGTTGCTGTCTTGTGGCTAGGTCTAATGCCAACATGCATAAGTTTACCGGCTACCTTACCCTCCAAACCGGGACACGACAGCGACAAGCACTGACGCTATTGCGACAGGAATAGGTAAGGCGGTGGTACCAGACCCGGGCGAGATAATGCAGGACTCTACCACCTAGTAGCCACGATGGTAGTGACTCACATAGCCAATCGGTTGCCTTTTACGACCTGCCTGGCAGAACGGCAGTTGGCCGATTCTACAAAGGAGCCCGGGACCAACACGAGGAGATTAGCTTTAGATTCTCTAAAGCTAATAAATTATATTATTCTACAAAAAAATATTTATAATCGTCCATGACATTATTTCAAGAGCGATTTGAACATCATTTTTTGACGTATCACTTTATACATGCCCTTTCTACCTTGCGTTAGCCCGAGCTCTTTCAAGAATATACGTTTTACTAATATACATAATACTTTAAGAATATACTATTCTGCCAGGCAGTTTGTAAGATTCTAACGATTATCTATGCGAATCACTACCATCATGGCTACTAGGGGATAGAGTTTTGCATTCTCTCTCCCGGGTCTGATATCACCGCCTTACTTACTCCTACCACAATAGCGTCCGGGATATAGCGGTAGGAATAGATAAGTCGGTGGTAACAATACTCGACTAGAAATTATAGAACTTTACCATCTAGTTAGTACTCAATATGTTACCTCTTTTTATACTTAATGGTTATCTCTTTCGATACGAATGCTGTCTTCTCTTTATCATTAGGGCTAAGTTCAACCTGCCAGTACCCAGATTTTAAATCTAAAGTTGAGAACCAAGACATGCCTGCCAGAGTGTCCAAAGTGTCATCTATTCGTGGCAATGGGTAGCTGTCTTTTTGGTGACTTCATTGAGCCAACGATAGTCGATGCAGAAACGTGTAGACCCATCTTTCTTCTTAACTAACACTACAGGAGAGCACCATGGACTAGAAAATTGCTCTATAACTCCGTTCCTTCTCATTTCATCTATCATCTCCTGTACCTCCTTTTCTTTGGCTATTGGGACACTTCTAGCTAGTAGTCTAGCTTTCTGCTTTATCGGCTGCGCGTTTCCAGTGTCAATCTTATGTTTGACTATAGATGTTCTGCCTATATCTTTGTCAGTCTTAGAGAAAATGTTGGCATAACGTCAAAGTAGATCCTTAGCCTGCTCCCGTTGTGACGCGGTAAGGTAGCTGCACTTGTTCACCAAATCCTTGAGTTCCTGTGGTACGTCTCTTGATGCTGTACTTCCTGTCGATGTCAGTTTTCTTAACGTCATAACTTCATCACTTTGTCCTACAACATCACTTGCTTTAAGCACCACATCACTGTCACTGAAGTTGACTACCTGCACCGCTGCCAAGCCCTTGTCACAAACCAAACTCCGGCCTCCGATCATAAGATACGAAAAATCATCTGCTTGTATGATAAAAAAAAATACGAATACCATCAACCATTTATACTAACTGATATAATAATATTGAGTAACATGTTATCATAAAAAATGTCATATAATAGTCCAGTAAAAAGTTTAACGAAACCATGATCGACCAGTTTTGGCGCAATGAGTAAAAATGTGTTCATTAATACTTAAATAATGATATTATGAAAGAAATTTTGATTAAAATTAAGGGGAAAGGGATGAAAAAAATAAAAAAAGGGTTGAAAAATGCCTTTTTTTTAAATAACTTAATAACGGTAAGAAATAGAAAAAAAAGTTTCAAGTAAAAGTTGTAGAGAAAAAAATTCTACACAAAAAGTTCCTCTTCATTTTTTTGTTATCTGCTTTAGTTTAGCTCCAAAAAATAAAAATTAAATTTGCTTTGTAATTAATTATAAAACCTTACCAGAATTATTACGGCCCTGTACCATGTAGCGCGCGCATCACATTAGTATGTACTAACACTACTACACATGTATTCCCATATTTATATATTTTTACATATTTTACTACAAATTTAATTTTTATTTTTTGTAGCTAAACTAAAGCAGATAACAAAAAATGAAGAGGAACTTTTTGTGTAGAATTTTTTTCTCTACAGCTTTTACTTGAAACTTTTTTTTCTATTTCTTACCGTTATTAAGTTATTTAAAAAAAAGGCATTTTTCAACCCTTTTTTTATTTTTTTCATCCCTTTCCCCTTAATTTTAATCAAAATTTCTTTCATAATGTCATTATTTAAGTATTAATGAACACATTTTTACTCATTGCGCCAAAACTGGTCGATCATGGTTTCGTTAAACTTTTTACTGGACTAATAAGATTTCACCCCAAATTTCAATCTTTTAGGAGTTGTTTTTAAAAGTAGCCTCCATTTGAATCCAAGTATTTAACTTCATTTTAGCTTAATTTCATCAAAATCGGCTTAGTGGTTTAGCTGTGAAAGCATAATAGACAGACATACATTTGTAATGTCTGTATAGATGCACATACAACTATTAAACTAGTAGGACACATTGATTGCGTAGTAAAACTGCATTAGGATACATTTAATCCAATAAACAAACCTATGAATGTATCTCAGAGTGAAACACACACTTTATTACCACTAATAAATGTTTATTAATAAAAAAATATAACGGACGTGGAGACGGCGGTCTATATTTATCAGACGCGTGTTCAGAAAACAACTTTAGGAATCGTGAAAGAGAATTCTCTCTGCGCGCACGCATTATGGATTTTATCTCTGTTGTGTAGTGATTATTGTGATGTGTACAGTGCAAAATGTTTGGTTTTAAACAAAAACAGAAAGGGAAGGACGTGTATTGTTACAGAAGTGTTAAGAACAAACCCAGAACTCCAACGTTGTCGCGGACTAAACATCAAAGGCGTAAGTTTGCCCTGTTTATCTGTAAACACTCATAATGAGTTGGTTTGAAGTTGGGATTAGTCGGGTCGTTAGCGAAGGCGACGGTACCGCAAAATCTTGCTTAATCTGATACTTGTGTGACGAATATTCAGCCTTAAGAGCGACTTAGTTAAATTTATGCATACGGGAATGACATAAATGTGTACATTTTCTTGGCGTTATACTTAAGTATCTGTAATCCATATCCATACTAATATTATTAATATGAAAATCTGTCTGTCTGTAAAACTTTCACGGTAAAACCGCTGAAGCAATTTTAATAAAATCTGGTTCGAAGAATATTGGAGATCCATAGTCAATCATAGGCTTTTTTTTAAAAATCCACTAGGGGTGGTGGATGGTGGAAAATCCACCCCTAAGAGGTTAAAATAGGGGATGGAAGTTTGTATGAAAATCTACATTGACGACATACACGACAATATACAACGACAATATTAATCTAGCATGTGAAGCTACGTGGCTCAGTCAGTCAGTTCAGCTCAGTCAGAAAGATTTGATCTATTATTTTGTTTGTTTTTTACGATTTCATATAAAAACTACTCCACCAATTGAAACATTCTTTCACTTTTGGACAGCTACATTATTTAAGAGTGACATAGTTTACTTTTTACCTGACTGGAAAAGTAAAGTAATGATTTACGCACACGAATGAATTCGCGAGAAACTGCTAGTACTATGTAAATCTGTAGGACCTGTCTGTACATTAAATTTTTTTGCCAAATTTCAGATTACATATTCCAATTTAACCATTTTCAAAATTTGTCTGTATGTATGTTTTTATGTTCCGTTTTAAATAAAGAACAGTTGGCATGATCATTCATTCACGATCTGAATAAAAACTAGTACACTGAAAACACATGCTTGCGCAAATTATCTATACATATAATAAAATCGTAGGAAAGTCAAAACCGTACATTGAATATTTTTTTAAAAGAATACTTGAGGCGTGATCTACAATCGATATCAAAGCCAAAAATATAGTTTTTAGAATTTTTGTCTGTTTGTATGTCCGGGGTAAACTCAAAAAGTACTGCATGGATTTACTTCAAATTTTGCATGAATATTACTAACAGGTCGGGTCAACATATAGGCTACATATTATCACGCTATCATCTAAGGGGGAGGAGCTGTGCGGAGTAAACGAAGTCCACGCGGACGAAGTCGTGGGCAACAGCTAGTAGGCTATACAGCTATACAGGGAAGCGCGTTCCATCTTAGGCCTCATCTTAGCTTACCATCAGGCGAGATCGAGGTCAAGCGCTTACCTATCTATAATAAAAAAAATACAGTATTTGGAGATATATAAATAAATATAAGGACATATATGTTGACCCGTGTTGGATTTTTTCCACCATCATTCCCCTTTGGGAAAAGAATATTTGTCAATCTGGCAGGTAACTTATAAAAGGCTAACGATGGACTATACTTGTAACTACCAAGTTGATTCTTAGGTGGTAGTTCTGGAGCGTCTCGCCCGAGTATATGGTACGACAGCTGATTGATATGTATCCAAAACCACACTGAAAATCTTAAATAATCTATTTAAAATAGATTTATTTCTCAACATAGTTTCTTCTGCCTCTGTGCGTTTAATTCGGCGCTTTTTCTATGCCGTTACTCCAGTTTAATAAAATGTTTTCTTCAACTCCTTAAAATGCTCGTCTACGGCGACAATGACTTCATCATTTGATAAAAATCTTTGACCACCTTTTATTATTATTATTTGTACAGCTACTCATATCGAAACTTTGAGTTCCGGTAATGCTATGTTCCACTTATTATCAGATGGGTCTCCTGATGGATAGTCTACCACCGCCTATAGACACCAAAGATGTTAATGGTGCGTTGCTATCTTGTGGCGAGGTCTAATGTCACATGCATAAGTCTACCGGCTACCTCACCCTCCAAACCGGAACACGACAGTGACAGCACTGACGCTATTGCGACAGGAACAGGTAAGGCGGTGGTACCAGACCCGGGCGAGACAATGTAGAACTCTACCACCTAGTAGTCACGATGGTAGTGACTCGCATAGCCAATCGGTCGCCTTTTACGACCTGCCTGGCAGAATAGCGGTTGGCCTATTCTTCAAAGGTGCCCAGGACCAACACGGGACTAACCAAACCCTGGCCACCTGGGGAACAAGTTGAATTTACATGAGGCCAGATCTGAAGATGCAATAACAATTGAATTCGTAATTCATAGAGTTTGGCGACTGCAACCATAGACGTATGAACAGGCAAGTTATCATGGTGGAACATTCTTTTTTGCCAAATGTAGTCGCTTCTATCGGAATTCTTCACTTAATTTTCATAGCTATCTGGCGTAGTATTCTTCGTTTATTGTTTTTCATTCTTGCAGATAATCCATTAAAATAATCCCTCACGCATCCCAATAAACAGTCACTTTGCAGGCCTACAAAACCAGTATTGCTTTCTTCGACGCAGGATTCTGCTTTCAGCTCACTGATACAGACTGTTCTTTCATTTAAAAAGTATAATAATGTATCCAGGTTTTTATTTACTGTCACATTAAAATCTCATTAGTATCTTGCTTAAACAGCGTCAAACATTCCAATAAATTGTCCAATCCAAGTTGCTTTTCAACAGTGAACAAATGCGGCACCCATAGCGTGCTAAGCTTTTTTTCCTCAAATTTTGGTGTAAAATATTAAAAATGGGTTCACACAAAATGCTCACTATCTATATGTGTGTATAATGCTATCATTCAAAACAATTTTGTGAATATTTTTGATCATGTCTGGATTCATAATTTCATTTAGACGGCCAGACTTGTGGGCGTTCTCTATGTTTTCCACGTTTAAAATCAGTTACCCAGGTGTGAATTATACACAATGCAGGAGCAATCTATACATATAATAAAATCGTAGGAATGTCAATGTATGTCCGGGATAAACTCAAAAAGTACTCCATGGATTTACTTCTGCATGAATATTACTAACAGGTCGGGTCAACATATAGGCTACATATTATCACGCTATCACCTACGGGGGAGGAGTTGTGTGGAGTAAACGAAGTCCGCGCGGACGAAGTCGTGGGCAACAGCTAGTATTACCTAAAACACTACCTTTCTCGACTTAAATTTTAAAAAATTAAAACCTAAAACTTTATCACCGCACAAATTTCATTTATTTCTTCTTCTATGTCTTTTCATACAAATTCTATCAGTCTGATTAAATAGAAATGAAAAAAACGTCAAGTTTTATTTTTAAAAATGTATTTTTTTGTAAGGAAAACAAACAGATCGTCTTAATGATGGAAAGAAAAACCATCACCTATAGACACGAAATATATAAATGGTGCGTTACTATTCATGTGGTGGTATGGCAATGCCACACACATA
This sequence comes from Apodemia mormo, assembly GCA_036924255.1. Taxonomy (NCBI): domain Eukaryota; kingdom Metazoa; phylum Arthropoda; class Insecta; order Lepidoptera; family Riodinidae; genus Apodemia; species Apodemia mormo. The sequence goes on along the minus strand of JAUPFN010000007.1, from coordinate 3,625,321 downwards.
AGTTTACCGGATACCTTACCCTCCAAGATGGAACATGACAATGACAAGAATTAAAGCTAATGCGGCAGGAATAGTTAGGCCGGTAGTACTAAATACCCTGGCGAAACGTGAGGCTCTACCACCTAGTAGATATGATAATAGGATCACGTATCGGTCACCTTTTAAGACTTGCCTGGCAGAACGGCAGTTATTTTATTCTTCAGAGGAGCCTACACTAACACGGGGGAAAAGTAGACGTAAAAAAGCATAACAAACAAACATATTCAATTTGACATTTATAATATTTATTAGGATGCGGCAAATCGTTACAACACGGTATTCCAATTTCCACGTAAACATCAGTACGCGTACCATGGCTAAACAACTGGCCAGAACTCCCGTTGGAGTATAAATAGGGCATATTTGTAAACAAGGTGTTTTATTAGGGCATTGCGACCAGCGGTGCTCCAGCGGCGCGGGAATAGCTGGCTGTAAATTACCACCGAGTGTGATCCGTCTTCGTTTGTTTGGATATAAATCAAAATTTCTTTGTAATATTTGAAACTTTTATCGATATCGATAATATTTAATCTATTAACCTCAGATAATATATATTAAATTTTATTGCATTAAAGTTTTATATTTTGGGACGGAGTTCCTTATCGCAGAATTATCGTTTGCGGGCTGAGGGGATAGACCGAAAAATCTATACATATAATAAAATCGTAGGCAAGTCAAAACTGTACATTGAATATTTTTTTTAAATAATACTTGTGGCGTGATCTACAATCGATATCAAAGCCAAAAATATAGTTTTTAGAGTTTTTGTCTGTTTGTCTGTATGTCTGTTTGTCTGTTTGTCATTATGTATGTCCGGGGTAAACTCAAAAAGTATTGCATGGATTTACTTCAAATTTTGCATGAATATTACTAATAAGTCGGTTCAACATATAGGCTACATATTATCACGCTATCACCTACGGGGGAGGAGCTGTGCGGAGGAAACGAAGTCCGCGCGGACGAAGTCGCAAGCAACATCTAGTTTATAATAAACCAATAACTCCAAAGAAATAACAATTAACAACCGTCCAGTAAAATTTGACACCTCCTTTAAGTCACAGTAACAGTCTTAGATATAGTGACAAAAACTCCGTTACAACAGGGAGTCCAAAAGACACCTCTTATTTTTTTGTAATTATCCTTAAAATTTGGAACTTCAGTAGCAGATAAGAGTCTGGTGGTGAAATGTTAACACTTTCGTGCCTCAGATTAATACATAAAGCTATTAATCTCTGTAATAATTTTTTAGGGTTCTGAAGTAAACTAAGAACTTATAGTTTCTCTATGTCCTTCCGTCCGTCCGTCCATCCGTCCGTCCATCCGCAATCTATAGATTAGTACTAGAGAGCTGTAACTTTAAGATAGATTATTAAAGATATATTAAAGTAGGCCATACACACGTAAACAAAGACACACACGAATACATACACTAACTTTAATCTCACACACAAGCACGCAAATTCAAACATGTATATAAAACACAGACACACACACACACACAAACACATACATACATACTTTTTGCTTTGCTTGTGTTAATTTATTACAATATGTGACACTGGGTGAAGGCACTGTCTCCTGTACCACAGTTTACACTAGCACAGGAGACAGGGTTAAACCTGTGCTTTGATTTTTCCCTGTACGAATGCAAATAAAGTTTTATTATTATTATTAATTTGACATGAATATACAATATACATATTATTCATGACAATAAAGTGGTAATGTAAAATCTTAAAAAAATTTGCTATAGGGTAGCTTCTCAACATGTAGAGTGAGGAAGTTAATTTTTGCAGTGTCGAGTATCGTTGGAAAGGTATTTAAAAAATATTGTACATTTGTTAGACCAGTTTTTCGATTACCGGACTCATTTGTAAGACTTATATTTCAGTTTTTAGTGCTTTAAAGTACTAATGTTTGTTAGAGGCACGTGTCTTCCTCTCCTATGCCAATTAAGCGGTTGATTTTGGTGATGAAAAAATTCACAGTAGTAGTAAATATAATGAAGTTGAAAGGAAAACTATCACGGCTTATAAGGTTTTACAAGTTTTGAGTAATAGTCGACCACCTTATAAAATGTACTTGCCGAAGTTTTTATTGCCGGTGAACCCGTGGAGAGGATATATCCGTCATTGACGTAAGTTAAACGTTCGTAGTATTAAACAATCGAATTCCTCTTCTTAGTCCGCATTCTTGTGATGCATAATTTATGCATTCCAACTCCACACGGATAGCAATTAGCAACGCATTATTAAAATGTTTTGTGTCTATAGGCGATTGATTTTCTTTCCGTCAGGTTATTTGCTATAGGTACTCTGAAACAATAAAAATTAAAAAACAATTCACATTAGTTGGTTCTCATATGGCACAGTTATTCCTTATGCGGTAGTAATTATCCACCAGATAAATTCTAGCATATAAAGTTAGACGTTGAATTTAAATTTAGGGTAAAATATCTCTGAACTTTTATTAGTTATACGGAATTTGGGTTAGGACCGAAATAAATTGCTTAATAAGGGATAATGTGGGCTGCAGGGTCCAGCAACATGATACTTTGTAATATAATGAAAGGACACTATCATTGTCTGGTAAAGAAGCTAATTCGGGGGCCTCGAATGTTAGGCATTTTTGGTTGCGGTTTTACTCGCTTCTAATTTCACACCTTGATATTATAGAAGATATACCTGGACCTGGACCTGTATATATTATACTTCTAAGTGTATCACTTGCCTTATTTAGTACCTATTATATTTAAGGTATCAAAGGATTCTTGTTAAGAAAGAGCGGTGCCTCCTAACACAAATGCTCGTGTACTTAAAAGGAAATTCCAACCATCATTCAAACGCTGGGCGCAAGGCCACGACTCCTCTCACCACCACTAGTCCGAACGTCGCACTAAGCCGAGGTCCCGTCTTACAAAAGACAGCCCTCAGCGTGGGCGTTTATAGGTCCAATATTAATTTAAGTTCTGGCTGAGCACTTTGCTCACCCAAAAAGCCCGGTGACACAGTAACAAACGACCCATAAGGCCAACCGTAATAGCCATTTCGAAAAAAAAACTCAATTTTTTGTAAAAATATAACTGAATAAGATACTGAATAAATAATAGAAAGGAAATGAATAAGATAAGATAAGAATAAATAATACTGAATAAATAATTTTTAATTTTTTTAATAGAGTGCAAACAACTAAACTGACTTAAAAAGCAATAATTGTTATAAAAAATATTGAAGTTGTTAACTTAGATAAAACCTATCCTACGACTTAACTTGGAAAGTATGACAAAAAATATGTAACAATGTATAAAAAACTATTGGGTGGTTTTGATGTCCATCGAGGACTTTCATTTTGACTGGAGTTTTTATCTATGTTACCTTTATGTATAGGGGTTGAATTTTAATGCCATTTTGAATAATTAAGTAAAGAAAAAAATTTGTACCCCTTTTTAAGACAGTGTGGCGCAGCTGGTTCGTATCGCTGAAGGGTCATAGTGATGGAACCAGCGGGCCAACTATTATCAGGTGACGTCATAACTGTGGAGATTGATGTCGTCACACAAAGACAAGTAAGGGGAAAAGGAAGATCTTCCCAGCCAGGCAAGTTGTACTGCCCGGGGACCGAAGTCCATTTTTTTTGTTAATTTAATTTATTTAACATTAAATTATTAGCAAGCTGACTCGGCAAACGTTTTTCAGCCTTTTTGACTACTCTTATTTTTTTCTATATCATCTCTCCTTTTAAACCTTCCCTGAACTTCAATAATTAATTCAAAACCAAATTAATTCAAAACGGGACTAACGAACAGCAATTGATTTTTATATAGATTAACATTAGACACACTACAATCATGTAACATACATGATGATATACACACATGTATACTAGTTTCTTTACGATTTATTGTCAAACTTAAAGTGATTTTATTATTTAAAAATAATTAAATTAAAAAATTAACTCAAGAAGGAGACAATTTCCTTATTTCACAACAACTATTAATTTTTGTATCCATAAATCTTTTTAATACTACTGTTTTAATCATAATACACAATTTATTATTGTCTCAAGTCAATTACAACCAATTATAACGTCATAATTGCCGTTTTCCAAAATATCACCCGCGTATGTCCTGATCATAGACATGTCGTCGCGCATATGAGCAAACGCTCCTATCTTTGTCAAAAGTGTCATACATTTGTAGTATCTTCACGCCCATATCCCCGAAGGGGTAGGCAGAGGTACAACAAGTGCACCCATGATTAGCCGAAGATACTTGGTCCCACAAATGTGATAGGTGGCAAGCCTATCGCCAACCGGGCACTTTCCAATCCCGGGTAACTTTGTGTTTCTCAGGAAACTGAAAAAACTTTTTTTTTATGTGCCCGACCCGGGAATCGAACCCGGGACCTCATGTGGTCAACGCCAACGCTGGACCACTAGACCACAGGCGATAAATCATACATTTGTAAATATATTATATCGGAAAAAAATAGAAATAAGTCATGTTGTACTGTTTTATCGTACCGAATGGATGACAAGGGATAAAAATTACCCTTGAAGTGATTTTATTTCATCAGTAAGTAGTATAACTCTGTATTTGTATGTGTAAATGAAAGTTACATTGACAAACCAAGAAATTGCAGTGAAAGGCGTATCCATTTAATCCGTGGTCCTGATATCGTTTCTCAAAATATAACCCGCGTATTTCCTGATGTCGTTTCCCAAAATATAACCCGCATGAATCCTGATATCGTGGGAAAATTGGGATAAAGTATCACCTTCGTCCTCAGGAAATATATAATACAAATAATGAAGCTTTGCACGGATGAAAGTTTTTTTTAATCGGTATAGTTACTCCAGAGGTTAGTACTTACAAACAAATTAACAAACTCCATAGATTACCTCCTAGAAATTAACCCACAAACAGGCTTTTGGCTACTAGGTGATTGAGTTCAGCATTGTCTCGCCCGGGTCTGGTACCACCGCCTTATCTATTCCTGCCGCAATAGCGTCAGTGCATGTCACTGTTCTGTTCCGGCTTGGAGTATATATATATATATATATATATATATATATATATATATATATATATATATATATATATATATATATATATATATATATATATATATAAATGAGACAAGGTATTAAGCAGGTATTCATTGCTTTTGATTTTATGATGGGTGGAAAAGAGCTCTTGAAAATTTCTTTCATAGCCCAGTATTTATTCCATGTACATTTTATTCTTGTATTAATACTTTGTCTCATTGCTTAATACCTTGTCTCATTTATGCATGCCAAACTTGGTCACTAACTAAACGACAACAAGAAAAAATAAAAATTTGCCAAAAAGGACTAGAACGTAGCTTCATGAACATAAAGTTGAGAGATAGAGTAAATACTATTCAAATTAGAAAAAAAACGAAATCCAAAGATGTAATTAAGCAGGTACTAAAACTTAAATGGAAATGGGCTGGTCACATTCAAAGACTAGAACCACAAAGATGGGCTCAGATTGTAACAAACTGGACACCTCGTAACGCAAAAAGAAAACGAGGGCGGCCGTTCAAGCGATGGAAAGATGATATCGTGAAAATAGCAGGAAACCTATGGACCAGAATAGCCCAACAGCGAGACAAATGGAACAATTTGGAGGAGGCTTTTACCGCACTAGGCGGTCCTTACATAGAGTAAATATGTATATATGTATGTGTATGTATGTATATATATATGTATATATATATATATATATATATATATATATATATATATATATATATATATATATATATATATATATATATATATATATATATATATATAAAGCTTTTTTATTTTATTTATTTATATATATATATAATCATTTGCTGCTCGTTAGTCTCGCTAAAACTCGAGAACGGCTGAACCAATTTGGCTAATTTTTGTTTTGAATTAATTGTTGAAATTCAGGGAAGGTTTAAAGGTGAGAAAATAAAGAAAAAAATGAGTAGTTAAAAAGGCAGAACAACGTTTATAATTTATTTTTTAATTACATATTTTTTTGTAATTGTCGGAAAACTATTCATTCTAGATTTTTTTAATGACTATATGAAAGCCTTTCCTACAGCCAATTTTTATCATATTTTAGTTCATCGAAAAAACATTACGATTTCTAAGTAAATAATATTTTTTTTTGTATTTACCCTAAAATTTCGTGACGTGGATTTATCGGGTTTTGTTCCGGAGCTCCTCAGTTGTAATATTGTGTCCGTTGGATACCTTTTTTTATTTGCCAAATACACATTGAAGAACTTGTCTTTAAATCCTTAATATCCTTAATATGCATTTTGAGTAATCAATCCTGATCTATTGTAAATGCGAAAGTTTGGATGTTTGGATATATGGATGGATGGATGAATGGATGAATGGAAGGATGGATGTTTGTTACTTAATTACGCAATAACTATTGAATGAATTTGGATGTAATTTGGCACACTGGTAGATGGTAACTTGCAATATAATTTTCAAAATATATTGCTCATAGGCTACTTTTAATCTCGGAAAAACGAATTGTTCCCGCAGAATTCACCAAAAACTTTTATAATGTGGAGGACTGCACAATGTAGCTAATAGTTAATAAAAATATTTTTAAGAGCATCATTAAATTAGTATAAAAGAAACTACGATGAATAGTGACATATTTTTTTAACAGGAAACAACTTTTCACATGACAAGTAATTAGAATCATTAAAACATCATCAATCGACATCTCATTCCTTTGAAACTCGAAAGCCGGGCTTCAGAAAGGAATTTGATACGCTTTAATGGTGTATTGGATAAAGGTACATTTAACAAGATGAAAAAAAAACTACATTAAAAGTAATATGAAGTGTCACTGATACAATCCATTTACTTTTATATACGGCTTTCACTGTCCATATAAATACTTAGTAATCTATATTTAATATTTTTAAAATGCAAAACTCGGGATGTTTGGATGGGTGGATATTTGGATGGATGGTTGTTTGGATGGATGAATGGATGTTTGTGTCTCAATCACGCAAAAACTATTAAACGGATTTGAATAAAATTTGGCACACAGGTAGATGATGACCTGGACTGGCACATAGGTTACTTTTTATTCCAAAAGAAAAGGTGACTTCGCGAGATTCGATACTAATTTTTATAATGCAGAGGTCTGCATGCTGCAGCTGGTAGTAATATTATTGTTTTAAATTTAAGTTTTTATTATTGTTTTTAATTTTTAAAAAATCAAACAAATTATTTCGTTGTTAAATCATACCCCCGTTTGGTTTTCTCCGTGTTGGTCCCGGGCTCCTTTGAAGAATAGACCAACTGCTGTTCTGCCAGGCAGGTCGTAAAAGGCTACCGATTGGCTAAGCGAGCCAATACCATCGTGGCTACTAGTTGGTAGAGTTCTGTATTGTCTCGCCCGGGTCTGGTACCACCGCCTTCCTATTCCTGCCGCAATAGCGTCAGTGCTTGATGCTGTCGTGTTCTGGTTTGGAAGGTAAGGTAGCCGGTAAACTTATGCATGTGGCATTAGACCTCGCCACAAGATAGCAACGCACCATTAACACCTTTGGTGTCTATAGGCGATGGCTAACTCTTTCCATCAGGAGACCCATCTGCCTGTTAGCTATCTTATGATATATAAAAAAATACAATATCGCCTCTGTGATCTAGCGGTCCCGTATCGGCGTTGACCACACGAGGTCCCGGGTTCGATTCCCGATTCGGGCAAATCAAAAATGTGTTTTTTCAGTTTTCCGATAAAAACAATGTTGCCCAGGATTGGAAAGTGCCCGGTTGGCGATAGGCTGGCCACCTAACACATTGTGGGACTAAATCTTCGGCTAATTGTTGGTGCACATGTTGTACCTCTGCCTACCATTGTTTGCGACAGCGTATTACTAGACTGTAAGTGGCTAGATTACAATCTCATTGATAAATTTAAATTGCTAATCAAAATATTTAATTTTAAAGATTTGGATTATTTAATACAGTGTGGCCTCCTCTGTTGTTCAAAAGTCTGCACTCCCCTATCCCTGCTCCTAATGTTTGTTACTCAATTACGCAAAAACGACTGAATCGATTTACATGAAATTTAGCGCACATATAGATGTTAACCTGGAATAGCACATAGGATACTTTTATCTCAGAAAAATAAGTTTTTCCCGCGGGATACACGAAAAACTTTTGAAGGTAGCTAGTAAATAAATATAACAAAAACTAGTTTCCTTCTATTTTTTGTATCATAAGATACCAAACAAGCAGATGGGTCTCCAGATGGAAGTCAACCATCGCTTATAGACACCAAAGATGTTAATGGTGCGTTGCTATCTTTTGGCTAGGTCTAATGCCACACGCATAAGTTTACCGGCTACCTTATCCTCCGAACCGGAACACGACAGTGACAAGCGCTGATGCAATTGCGGCAGGAATAGGTAATACGTTGATACCAGACCCGGGCGAGACAATTCAGAACTCTTCCACCTAGTAGTCACGATGGTAGTGACTCATATAGCCAATCGGTCGCATTTTACGACCTTCCTGGCAGAACGGCAGTTGGTCTATTCTTCAAAGGAGCTCGGACCAACTCGGGGGATCTAGGCGACGATAGTCTGTTTTAAGTACCTAACCATCTCATTGTTTACTGGAAAAAAGTGAGTAGATGCTTAAATTCATAACGACACAGTCACTCAGCTGGCAGAACGGGTGATAATTCTTATAACCAAATATTCTTTTGTAACTCATTATCATAATTATAATTTCTTCACATCAGATCCCTTACGAGGCAGACAGAGATAACTGAGTGTCATATATCACGATTCCTGCAGATTTGTCTTGCTTTCTCCACATTCATACAAACACGCCGGTTACGAAGACTCTTGACACAACCTTCAAACAGAACCCAATCAATCTAACCAATGTTAGTCTTGGTCTTCCCTTGCACCTTTCACCTTGTAACTCAATTACGCTAAAAGAACTGGACAAAATTGGAAGGACAAAATTTGCTATATGGGGTATCTATGCACAGACTCAATACATGTATTTCTCTCTGTACCGAAATAATTAAAATACTTAGGCGTCCCCTAAACCTACAATACAATAACATTGCGCAATACTTTTATTGTGCAATAATATTGAATACCTCCTTTGATTCCTAATGTTCAATAAATTCACTCAATAAAATTGACAAACCAGTGTAATCAATATTTTCGTGCGAGCAATATGTCTGACGACGAAGTTTTGGCGCCAAAGCCGGTGATTTTGTTAAATAAATCTCTATACAATTCTATGCACTTAAGTGAAAACTCTTGTTCTTTTATAGCATTCTTGCTCGCCACTGCTTTAAATTTACGACACGACCATACATTAAACATCGTGACTGACCGAACACGACGGCTCCAAACTCTGAAGTGAAAATATTGTGCAATATTAAGCCTGCACAGTGCCAGAAAAAAAATATTGCACAATAAAAATTAAACCCACTCAAACTTTCGTTCAATCTTTGTGCAATCTTTAATATTAACCCTAAACGGTTAATAATATTGCACAATACGTAATATTGCGCAATATTATTGTAGGTCTATGGGGCACCTAATTTTATTTGATACTATTTTAAAAAAGAAAGAGACGAAGAATGTTTACTACACAATCATAAGTTTTATAATAAAAAGTTGGCACAGATAATAAATCCTCTCAACACTTACGATAAGATGTCTGCCAAATGCGTCATTCGTTGATATTCGTAAAAATCATACTTCCTCTTTGTATTTACATAGAGACCACAATTAAATATAAAACTATCGATAATTTGCTAACATAAGAAATCAAAAAACAAACTGAGCATGTAATACTTGAGGTTAATCAGACCACTACTTTTATAGTTGAACCGACTTCAGATTAGAATGTCAGAACAAAATATTTGCAAAATATTCGAATTAAATATTTTTGGAAAGTCAATATACTCGTACAATAGTTGCTTTAATTGTAGACAGTGGTCCCAAGAACATGATTTTTTTGATTTATAACAAGCTGAAATTTTGTGAACAGCTACGAGACGTCCATCTTTTCTATTTTTCAAAAATCTCGAATCGGGTGACTAATATAGATAGATAAAAAAAAACTTTAGAGTGTTTGACTAAGAAAAGTTTACACTTTAGCTAGCAAAACACATTTTTGTTATAAGATTATTCTTAGCAAAACACATTTATGTTATTATAATCTTATAACAAAAATGTGTTTTGCTAACAACCAGTATAAAAGCATTCTATACGCTACACGGAACTGCCGTGATGCAACAGAAATGAAAGGTAGTGTAAGAAATCGTTGCTCCCTATTAATGCTTCACCCTTCATAGAGTGAAGTGCTATCCGACTCTCCTGAAGATGCTTCGGTTGCGAAGTGAAACGTGCGTTGAGTACATAACTTGTGTGTTACTGCCTTTGCTTCTGACGTGGAGGAAAGTATCGTGGAAGTGGGTGGATTATTGTGTCGCTGTGTTCTTCTATAGTTTCAGACTTTGGATAAGTTTGCCCTATTCCTTACACTTCCTTTCATTTCTTTTCCATATAACATTTCGCGGAAATTTGCAAATTAAATACCATAATTTCTTCTTTAAATTATAGATTTCCGCAAAGTAACGCCTGAATCTATTAAATATCATTCTATACGCATTTCTAACCTAATTACTAAAAACTAATAATTACCTGCACCTATTAAAAAATACTTTTCATAATTATATGAATGCAAAAAAGTTGAATGCATTATCCGTTATCTTGTTTTTGCTCTTACTTTGACTAAAACTCATCATTTATTCAAATAAATGTTCTCTGATTTAATAAGAAGAAATAACAAAGTAGCTGATAACAGCTACTTTGTTCCTTCTTCTTGGTAAATCCGATGGCCTTATTATATTGATATTTGTGTATAGATGAGATGCTATTATATGCAGCATGTTCTATTACTAGGGTTGAGAAATTGTTAACTGCAAATAAGATAACAAAGAAATTATTAAAACGGTTATAAGGGTTGAAGTAGATGATGTGTCGTCAAAACAGTTAGCACATCTGTATACATTAAAAATAGAAACCATGACTGATAGTCTGTCTGACTCAACGAATAGCTTAAACCACTGATCGCGTTGAAATTTAGTATACAGATAGTTATTTTGAAGTGTCTGTTAAAAGATACGAAATTCTTACTACATTAAACATAATATTTTTACATATAGAAAATATTTCTACTTTTTAAATTTTAGATTTACTTAAGATATTACAAAAACTGAATTAAAAGAGGTTGATAAAAATTTAATTGAGGTTGATAAAAAAACCGTGTGTATCCAATGGTCGATTAATAATGTTGATAGAGTTTTATGATAGAAGTGAAATTCGTAACTACTCGTCGAAGATGTAGGCAGACGATGCGGGTTAACATGTAAATTCGTTTATTATGTAAATTCGTAAATTATTTCGGAATAGCTCGACTCTTTGGCATTACGCAGAGATGTAGGTTCACTCTGCATCTTCTATCGTCTTTATCATGGGGAGTGTTCCGACGAGTTGTTTGGAAATATTCCTGTCGCCGAATTCCCCCATCGGACATCGCGTCAAATTTAAAGTTCCATCCTCACCATCTCGATGTCTGGAAATCCACAACTGTGTGTTTCTCCCGACACTTTTTGCCTCGCACTACTCTGTTGTGGAATCAATTACCGGCAGGGGTATTTCCGAACGGATACGACATAGGGACCTTCAAGAAAAGAGCTTAGTCATTCTTAAAAGGCCGGCAACGCAACTGCAAGACCTCTGGTATTGCGGATGTCCATGGGCGGCGGTGATCACTTACCATCAGGTGCACCTCTTGCTCGTTTCGTGCAACTAATCAATTGATATCCCCAATATAACTGCAAGATTAACATCGTCGGTGTTTGCTGTTGAGCGTTGGTGCTTACTGTTGAAAAATTTAATTCGTGAGTCGCGATCGGTTTGATAAATGTCTTAACTCTTGAGAATATCTTGCGACAAATCAAATAAACGTGTCGCGACCTTATTTATATTGAAAACACAACTCTTGAAAAAATGTTTATAAATAACAAATTGGATTAACATGTCAGTGTGTTGGTCCGGACTCCCTTTATAAGAATAAGCCATCTGTCGTACCAAGCCTCCTTTTGACGAATGGACCATCTGCAATTCTGCCAGACAGTTTGTAAATGGCGGACGATTGGCTATACTTATCACTACCATTATGATTACTAGATGGTAGAGTTCTAAAACAGCTTGTTAAGGTTTGGTACCACCGCTTTACTTATTTCTGCCGCAATACCGTCAATGTCATTATTTTGATCCGTTTGGAAGGCAAGATAGCCGGTAGACTTATACATGAAACTTGATACATAGACAGATTGCCATACACCACATTGATAACAACGCACCATTAACATCTTTGGAGTCTATAGGTAATAGTTCATCTTTCAATCAGGACAGCAATCTACTTGTTTGCTATTTAATGGTTATAAAACGAAAGCTAAAGCTAAATTTACCTAATCTAAGAAGTAGATTTTTTCAAAGAGGTAAATACTAGATAACAGTTAGTTCATTGTTATAAAAAAGACTTGACTGTTTGAAACAAACAAAACTGTAGCAACATTTCTATCAGTCAGGTATATAAATATATTACGAACTTCTGAGAATATATCAAATGACAACTTACATCTTGGAATCCGACATCTGAATCTGACCTCAAGTATGGGCCTCAAGAGAATACAACCCTCGTATACACGTATGATAATATACAAACATAGGGTTAGAAACTGTAGTTATTCTTGCGCAATCTTGCCAGTACGTAATAAGTTTAAGCAGATTTGACAGTTTTGTTTTGAAGTTTTATTGATTTTAAAAGTATTAAAAACGTAATTTGTAATTTTAAATGAAAATAAATATATTTTTCTTTTGCATGCCATTTATTTGGCAAAGCAGGCTCAAAGTACTTATATTTAGAAATAATCATCACAACATGTAACTCTGATTTATGCAAAATAAATAATTTTGTTTTTTTTTTAATTATTTATTTTATAAAAATACTACATGTAAGCCCGACTTCGCTCGGTTGAAATGTGACTCATAATACACAACAAGTTTTACAAAATGAAGGTAGATATTTTTATAGCTGTCGGTTTTCAATAATTATTAGATTTCGTACAGCATCGTTCATTGTATTTAATAATTATAATACCTAGCTGACCCGGCAAACGTTGTTTTGTCATACAACTTACTTGAATTGAATATTTTATAATTGAGGTCAATTTTTTTTTAGTTGAAACTAGTTTACCATACACTTGTACTTATATTTCACAATTAATATACTAAGAGAATATATCAAAATTATTTAATTTTATCGACCGGTTCATCTTCAGGACATAATATTAGGTCAAAGGTCAGTAAAGAATATTACGTCCTGAAGATGCTTTAAAAAGCGAAACCAGTCAATAAAATTAAATAATTTAGTATAATAATAGTGAAATAAAAGTACAAGTTTGTGGTAAACTAGTTTCAACTGAAAATAATGAAATTTCACCAAGTGCCAACGATTGAAAGTGTAAAATAAAAAAAATGAGATCAATACTATCCTATTTTTTAAGTTGAAGCAAACAGTAGATATCTACAAAATTACATTGATATTGGTTCAGTAGATTCGGAGTACTTTGCGGACAAAAAAAACTATTTGATTCAGTTAAGCGTTGACGGTGCTAGCTTACACAAAAGTTAGCTTTGGTCCGTATAAGGGTTCCTGTGGAAGCACAAAATTGTTAATTATAACAGTAAGGTAATTATAGTATGTAACTTAACTAATAAAAGGCCAGCTTTACGTACATATTTTCACCAGTAGAATTTAACAAAATACTCAACAGTCAGAATTTTACGGGTATAGGTTGTTGATTCTTAATCATTTTTTTTTTGTTTTATTATTCAGGTAAGGTTTCAATCGAGTCTACCGTATCCCTTGACCGAATTTTTAGTTTAGATCATAACATTCTATTAGACTTTACAATAAATATTTGAAATAAATTGAGTGTTATTTATTTATTATTTATTATATCACATTGTATTATAAATTCTGAAATTCATAAATACATAAAAAATTAAGTCCATAAAATAGAATTCGAAGTTTTCGTTTTCACTTTGCGTATTAATATAAAGATTTTATATGTATGGTTTTATAATAAAACATCCAATATCGATAAGTTTTCAAATATTAAAAAAGGAATTCCTACATTTTTTCGTATAGATAGATTTTGAAAAATTGAATGCCTCGTTTGTCAAATAATTGAGGTGAGTTTATACACATTACGTAGCCGATCGATTCCCGACTGGGACAAATATTTGGACGATACGTGTCATGCTTTAAATTTCGGGCCATTCAAACTAATAAGTTACAGTTTCCTCTCACAGTCGGCATTTATTTAGCATCCATGTACCTAAATATATAATCGATTAAATATCGATACGATTACGTTAATAAGACATCCCTATTCGTAATATTCTTAAAACCTAATTAAGGTCAGTTATGCAACGACCTATTCTTAGGCAGCCCTTAATGGACCGAACAGAGGTGACAGAATGCGCGTCTGGTTTTTCTCAGTTATATTTAGATGAGTTTGATCTGAGCGCCAGAACTATTAAAGGGCTGTAAGATTGCTAAACATCTATATAATAATATGCACTGCAAAGTACGGAACACTGCGTGCTGTAAGGTTGCACCACTTGTAAAAATAACACTTAATGGGATACAACTGTTTATAATTACTTTTCTACATACTGTAATGAGAGACCGCGTCTTGGCAAACGTAGCGTGGGACGCCCCCTTACGCGGTGGCGCGACGATCTGCACAGCGGGGCGGGAAGTAACTGGACGAGGAGAGCCGAAGACCGGGCTCAGTGGCGCGCCTTGGGAGAGGCCTATGTCCAGCAGTGGACGAATGCCGGCTGATGATGATTATGATGATGATGATACTGTAATGGTTAACTGGTCTTAAAACAAGTACTTAAAGTCTGATCACACTTCGCGATACCCTGATGATAAGCGGTTTCAACCCAGAGTAAAATATCAAGCTAGGTTCATTGCTGAAAGCCAGCCGAGGGACAGAAATTTAATATATACGAATAGTTAATATCTATTATTAGGGAAACGGCTAGTTAATAGTTAGGGAAACGGCGAGTCAAAAAAACGCCGAGTTAGAACGTGGCCACAGACTGAGATTATCCGGCGAAAAAAGCTCAGCGGGCTTGATTTCTTTGATTTATAATTTTAGCTAGATTTTGACTTCAGATTTCTTTGAATTTCTCTTTCATGGAAACCCTCGGGCTAATATTATACATTGGCCTAATAACTCTTTTATGCGATACAAATATAGTATTTACTTTAGCAGAATTTCCTTAGCACGTTCATTGCCAAAGCAATATGTTGGGACTTACATAGATGGCCAGAACAAAAAAAAAATTAATTCGTTTTAACAAGAAGGCCTCCCGCAGGCCACGCCCACTATTCAAAAAGTCATTTCCTTCTCTAGTGGCCAAAAACATACTAAAAGCCGATACTCAGTGGCCGTTGTTCTATAGCCCATGCATGACTGTACGGTATTATCACGCGACGTCGCGTGATGTGGCAATCAGTGTTAGAAGAATCCCGTACGATATAATGCTGTGAAAGTAACTAGGGTACACAATTCTTGCGGTGTCGACATCAGTTAAATATCTTATTTTTTATATATACAGTAATATAGCTGACTTATAAGCTAACATGCAGGTCAGCGTTATATTACGTAATCTACTGATGTAACAGTAGGGTATTTTTTCAGCGTGTGTTTCTTTTGAAGAATAAACTATCTATATTGCTGCCGGGAAATTTGTAGAATACAGGTGTTTGACCAAATGTGTCACCATACGTTACCACATGTATAAGTTACCACCTACTTACCCTCCACACCAGAAGACAAAATTGTCATACATTTTTAGATATTACTAGCTGTGCCTGCGACTTCGTCCGCGTGGAATAATTTCTGAAATAAAAGTCCCGGGGTTTTACCCGCATACTTCCCGTTTCCGTTAGATTTCCGGGATAAAAACTATTCTATGTCCTTTCTCGGGACTTAAACTATCTTTGTACCAAATTTCATCTAAATCGATTTAGTGGTTTAGGTGCGAAGAAGAGACAGACAGACAGAGTAACTTTCACATTTATAATATTAGTATGGAAGTATGGATGAAAAATGGGAAATAAACCATGTTGTACTATTTTATCGTACTGAATGAGATGATAAGGTTGAAAAATAACCTTTAGAGCGATTTTATTTCATTGGTAAATAGTATATCTCTATATTTCTGTGTGTAAATACAAGCTACGCTGAGAAACTAAGAAGTTGTCTTAATGCCGTATGCATTTAATCTGTGGCGCCTCCACTTATTGCGGTCTTCAGCGTCACGGGTGTTTAGAATAATGGAACATCCATTGTGTGTTGCAATTTTTATAATATCTATCCACCGCGTTTAAGATCGTCTGAATGATCGCTGGCCTTTTATTTGGTGGCCCTAGACAACGAGACGCTCCATGAAGTGTTCATTTCGGAAAATATGTCCAAAATATTTGAGGATTCGTGTAAACTCAGATCCGCATCACACCCATCCGCATCCTATATATATTTTTGAAGTATCATGAACCCACCAACGCCTCTTTATACAGAAATTAATTTTCATCGCTTATGTGGTCTAGTGGTCCGGTGTCGGTATTGACCGCATGAGGTCACGGGTTTGATTCTCAGGTCAGGCAATACAAAAATGTGTTTTTCAATTTTCTGATAAAAACAATGTTATCCGGGATCGCATAACTTCCGGGTTGGCGATGACTTGCCACCGATCACATTGCGAAACTAAGTATCTTTGGCTAATCGTGGGTGCACTTATTGTGAGCCTCTACCTGCTTCTTTGGGGATACGAGAGTGAAGATAATTTTTTTATTTTTCTTTTGTTATTGTTTCGCTAGTTTTTGTTAAATTTATTTTATTTGATCGTAATCGTTTCGTCGTGTTGGTCCCGGCCTACTTTGAAGAATAGGCCAACTGCCGTTCTGCCAGGCAGGTCGTAAAAGGTGACCGATTGGCTATCGAGTCACTACCATCGTGGCTACTAGGTGGTAGAGTTCTGCATTATCTCGCCCGGGCCTGGTACCACCGCCTTACTTATTCCTGCCGCAATAGCGTCAGTGCTTGTCGCTGTCGTGTTCCGGTTTGGAGGGTAAGGTAGCTAGTAAACTTATGCATGTGGCATTAGACGTCGCCACAAGATAGCAACGCACCATTAACATCTTTGGTGTCTATAGGCGATGGTTGACTCTTTCCATCAGGAGACCCATCTGCTTGTTTGCTATCTTATGATAAAAAAAGTAAAAATATGTCATAACAGTCGCTTAGTATTATTAGTTATTACTAGTAAACGTATGTGTAAACCCTAATCGCGAAATGAGGACCTGGCGACCTATATTACAGGACCTTTTAATACCTACTTCAGGCACCAATCTCCCACAAATGGATTTTACTAAATAAGTATTTCTAACATGTTTATCTGTGAAACCCTTTTTGATAGGAGATAAATAATACTTGATTTGTTATCTTATCAAAACTTACTTTTGACGTGTATGTTTTGATAAGATAACGTCACGTGTATGAATATACTAGCTGTTGCCTGCGACTTCGTCCGCGCGGACTTCGTTTACTCCGTACTGCTCCTCTCCCTTTGGTGATAGCGTGATAATATATAGCCTATATGTTGACCCGATCTGTTAGTAATATTCATTCAAAATTTGAAGTAAATCCATGCAGTACTTTTTGAGTTTACACCGGACATACATACAGACAAACAGACAAAAATTCTAAAAACTATATTTTTGGCTTTGTTATCGATTGTAGATCACGACCCAAGTATTCTTTAAAAAAAATATTCAATGTACAGTTTTGACCTTCCTACGATTTTATTATATGAATAGATTATGAAAGAAAAACATCAGCTTCGAAATAAAAGTTAACATTGTGTACGGCAGCTACTCAGGCATTCATTTTGTCGTTTTGATTGTGATACAAACTAGGATTGATATCAATAAAAGCCAAAAGGACAAAGCATAGTCACAAACCATCGGGCCGTGTAACCCGAACCTCTCGTTATTAAGTCGTACCCCTCACAACTCACACAATGATAACTCACTGAAAATGGAATTTTATTTCCTGGTACAATATTTTAATACATTTCACCAAGCAATCGTTAGATATATGAAACACAAATAAGAATTCATTATCAAAATCAATCATTCAGAAAATCAGTACATAATATTTTATTTAGACAAAGATACTTATCTTAATCTAATACGTAGGTCACACTATAAGTTTTGCGTAACTTAAAAAACAACATGTTATAACCAAAATATTATGTTAATTGCTTTTCAAAATAATCTCCTTTACATTTTAAATATTTTTTCGTACGATCGAATCATTTTTTAAAACAGGAGGACCACAGATCTGAAGGCATGTTTTCTACGTGCTATCACTGCCCCTTCGGAGTTGGTAAAAGTAAAACCTCTCATCAAATCTTTGATTTTGGGGAATATACAGAAATCACAGGGTGCTAGGTCGGGGCTATGCGCAGGATGAGTGACGAGATGTACTTTTTCGGAAGCTAAAAATGACTTTGTTTTGTTGGCCGTGTGTGAAGAAGCGATATCATGGTGTAGGAGAATGCGGCCTTTGGGTCGTCTTTCGTGAACTTTTTCTAACACCCTGGATAAACAAATGGTAGAATACCACTCGGCATTAACATTTTTTTGATCTTCAAGTGGAATTGTACAGATGGAACCCGTAGCTGAGAAAAAAACGCGATCATTTTTTTACCAACGTTTCTCGCCTGTCTCACTTTTGTTGGCCTGTTCTCATTTTCAAACACCCATTCACAAGATCGCTGTTTTTTTTTCGGGTTCAAAATAATAAATCCACGTTTCGTCTTCTATGACAATGTCATAAACAGCATTAGAATGTCTGTGGTCGTACTTCAGTAGCTGTGAGCGCCATTTCACGCGAGCCCGCTTCTGCTCCGCTGTCAGTTTATGAGGGATCCAATGACAACAAAGTTTCCAAACTTTCAATTCTTCGTGTAAAATTTTCTGAATTTGACTCATACTAATCCCCAGTAGTCCTCGAATTGTTATATGGGTAATCCGGAGGTTTTCTTCAATTAACCGCTTAAACTGTGGCTATTGAGCCACATTATTTTCGTTGACAGCAGTTGAAGGCAGCCCTTCACGAAAACTGTCATGTAAAGAAACTCGACGTCTCTCAAATTCAGCAAACCATCGCCTCACGGTGCTCAAACAAGGTGCTTCTCTCCCAAAAGCATTTTGAAGACGAGCGACACAGTCTTGCGCAGAAAGAGAACTTTTAATATAATAAAAAATCATCGCTCTAAAATCTTTTCGACTTAATTACATTTTCGTTGCGTACGTAGAACTTTGATGTGTGATAAAAAAACAATTGACAAATCATTTCCCGCCAATTGTTTTTTTTATTACTAAGAAGGTTGCAAAGTTATAAAAATATAACATTTGAAATTCAAATAGTTCCGATTAGCTAGAAGTGCAAAACTTTTAGTGTACCCCGTGTATTACATTTCATAAGTGATACATCATTACATAGTATAAAACAAAGTCGCTTTCTCTGTCTATCCCTATGTCCCTATGTATGCTTAAATCTTTAAAACTACGCAACGGATTATGATGCGGTTTTTTGTAATAGATAGAGTGATTAAAGAGGAAGGTTTATGTGTATAATAACATTCAATATATTGTAGAGAAATACTGCAATTTTTGAGTTTTCAGATGTCATGTCGTAAATAATTATATTTTTTTCCGCTTTCATTGCAAACGCAGACTAAACCCTACGAGATTTGTTAAAATAATGTACTAAGAGTTTGTATACCTTGAAAAGGTCTACAGAAAACTCCGCGATGGTATATGTCTATCTCTTATGGATAACCCACAATAGCATTTTTTTGTCATTTACTTTTTACGAGAAATAATGGCTTTTTTTCGAAGCAATTTTAAGTAATACAGCACTAATCCTTATCTAATTAAATACCTTAAATATATTGTTGATTTAATATAGATCAATATGGCTGTTTACAGCATGTAATTTAAATGAATATTTTCGAAGATATTACAGATTTACAGTATATTCTGTTAAACCGCTGCGCTGTGAAACGTGTTCATTTTCGGTTAAATAAATATAGGACTACAGCTGAAAACTAAAATTTAGTACATTTTTTTTAAACTTAATACCACCATATAAAATCATGTCGAAGATTAGAATTAGTATTAACAAATTATTTGTTTTAGAAGTTTTTTAGCCTGTTTTCGAAATTTTGTTTGATCAAGTAAAGTACATTCTGTCATGTAATAAGTTAGCACATTCCTTAGATAATATCTTCAGGTATATGGTATAATTTTTAAAATTATTATTTAACAATTAATGTAAAAAAACTAGGGATGGGCCGAAATTCGTTTTACATTCGGTTTAACCGAATTTCGGCAGCTTGAACCGAACTTCGACATTCGGCCGAAATTCGGTTTAAATGCCGAACATTCGGCACTAGAAGAAAGTATCTTCTTGCACTAATTTGCTTGAAATCTATGCTAATGTTATAAAGTACATTATATCATCTAAACTCAAAAACTACTAAATCGATTTGAAAATATCTTTCATTATTAGAAAGATATTAAATTATCCCCGAGTAACATAGGCTATACTATACTTTCGAAAAAAAACAGTTGACCTAGCAGGCCATCCCTGACACTTTCTGCTAGATCTTTATCTATGTCTTAGCACATTACAGATTTTTTTCAGAGTTCAAAAATCATAAATTTGTTACATATATTCGTTAATACATAGAAGTCGTTGTAAATGACAGTAATTTCAAAATTTTTGAAATGCTGTATATTTTAAAAACGATGATTGATTTTGGTCTTTCGAATTGCAACGCAATTTTTGACCTCTAAAATGTTTCCATAGCTACGTAATTTACAGACTCAGAAATGTCGAAGCAATATCAAAAAAGTTTTTTTTTGAATTTTCGATATTACTAAATCCCAAATAAATCGACCGATTTTGTTGCAATTTGCTTATTTGACGCAATTTATTGCAAGAAAAGCTGATTAGACCTTTAAGTCAATCGGTATATTAGTCTGAAAGTCATTTTAAACATGCTAAGTTTGCTGTAAACAACAAAATACTAATATTTAAAAAGCCGTAACTTTTGAAAACTTGATTTAATTTTGATCTGTGAAACTGTATTTGAAAAAATTTCGAATTTATGTCGAAAAAACACTTTTTCCAAATTTTTTCGTCAACGGTACCTTCCGAAAGGATTAACCGATTATGATACAATTTATGAATTAGACGTAATTTTTTAACAAAAAGAGCTGATAAAATTTTATACTCAATCGATACATTAATCTGGAAGTTATATTAAGAAAAATATGTTTCGTCAATTTTTTTGCGATTTTTTTAAAATTTATAAAAATATTCTAGTCCGAATTGGTTAAAATTGTTGGAAACCAAGTTGAGCAGAATCTAATTCAATGCCATTAACCGCGTTTCGATCGGTCAAGCCGTTCAAAAATTATGAAATGTTTACATACACATATACATACAACCATACACTCTCTCTCTCACTCACACACATACATACAAACAGACATACTGACGTCATCGCGAAAATAGAAAATGTTCCATACGTAGCGGGAAGTTGAAAATCAAAAGTTTGATATAGATGAAGATGCACATATTTTAAAACATGATGGTTTAGATCTTTTTAATTTCATTCAACGTAATTTTTACCTTTAAATGGTTTTATTAGCTCCAAAATCGGTAGTTTAAAAAATGTCGAAGAAAAGGTGAAAAAATAGGTAAGTCAGTTGACCCTGCAGGCTATCCTTGAAACTTCTCGCTAAGTTGAGGTATTTTAGGCTCAAAGGAACAAAAGCTATAGTTTTTGTTAGCATTTTTTTTTCAAAGTTCAAAATTCTGACTATTGTTATAAATGACAGCAATTTCATTTTTAAAAAGCTGTATATTTTGAAAACGATGATCGATTTTCATCCTTCAAATGGCATTCAATGAAATGTTTGAGGTCTAAAATGTTTTTGAGCTACATTCTCGATGAAAACCCGATTTTCAAAAATCGGGGCAAAATCAGTAACTTCCTTATCTATATACCTAAGTAGCAGAAAGTTAAAAATAAAAATCCATGCCTAAATTGGAACAATGTAACTCAATGTATCAAAATTTTGCTGTTACATCATTAATTCACGTGCGTTGCGGAACCCATTAACGATATCCTATATATCCATACTAAAATTATAAATGGGAAAGTGTATCTATTAACGTGATTTTTTAAGTGGAGATAGTTGAAGGGATGGAGTGACAGATACTCTTTTTCTCTTACTTTACGCGAGCGAAGCCGCGGATAATATAATAGCTAGTAGTAAATAGTAAAATAGGTAAATAGCCAGTATAAAATAATTAAATTTTAAGCAAATTCGTAAAAAGTCACGACGTGTCGCTTTTAAGAAAACGCCCCAAAATTAAACCGAAGTTCGGCCGAAATTCGGCCGAATTTTTGTATTTTCACCGAATGTTCGGCCGAAGTTCGAATTCGGTTCAAACCACATTCGGCCCATCACTAAAAAAAACGTGATTTAGCAAACCAGTTTTTAACTTCGCACTACGTATGTATGTAGATAAGGAAGTTACTGATTTTACCCCGATTTTCGAAAATCGAGTTTTCAGATGTCCATGTTTTGCGATCCTAGGAATCTTCTCCGACTATTTTCACGATGACGTCAGTATGTCTGTATGTGTGTGTGTGTGTTTGTATGTGTGTGTGTGTGTGTGGGTGTGTGCGTGTGTATGTAAACATCTCATTACTTTTTAACGGCTAGATCGATCGAATTGATCGCGGTTAATGGCATTCGATTAGATCCCGCTCAACTTAGATTTCCTGAAAATTTGAACCGATTCGGTCCAGGAGATTTTGAGAATTTTGAAAAAACACCAAAAAAAATTTTGACGAAACAGTATTTTTTTAATATAACTTCTAGATTTATGTACCGATTGAGTACAAAAACTAATCGGCTCTATTCCTCTAAAAACTACGTCTAATACATAAATCAACCTATCGATTATTTAGCTAAAACAATATTTTAGATCTCAAAAAATTGAGTTGAATGCCATCATCGTTTTCAAATATATAGCAAACATTTAATAATACTGCCATTTTTATCAAATTAGATGTTTGAACTGAAAAATCTATCCTTATATTTTTTACTCTTTTGAGCTTAAAATACCTTAATTTAGTGAGAAGTTTCAGGGATGGCCCGTAGGGTCAACCATTTACACATTTTTTCCCGTTTGCTCCGATGCCTCGCCTTAATAAATCGCAGGGTGAAACCTTCAACGTTGCAGGCTTAGATTTGAGGGTTGACTGTTTTTCACATGATCAACTATATATCGCTCTTTCAAGAGTAACCTCTAAAGAAAATATGTTTGTATTGTCTAATGGCAAGAAAGCTGTGAACGTTGTATATAAAGACATTCTGTAGTATATTAATTGTAAAAATAAAAGAAATAGGTAAAAATGTAAAAACTAAAAATGTAGTACCTATATGAATTATATATTTCAAAGATAGCAGGAAATCTTTATGGTATAGGGAAAGGGGAATTGTTTTACTCCAAATTTAACGCGTGCGGACCACGGGCAGTAATGAATAAATCAAAATTACTGGATCGATTTTAATCATTTTCTTCCCGTGCGAAGCCGGGGCGGGCCGCCCCGGCTTCGCACATTTTTTAACATATAAACCATTGGCACTTTACAGAGAAATCGGGGTTTTGAGGGTTCGCCAACTGTTCATATTGAGAGCTTGCACTTCGACTCACAACTTGACGATAAATTCCAACAGTTACAAGTTGTTATAAAAAAAAGGGTTTTTAACGTAAAGTTGCCAAATGTGAAATCTGCTTTAGCAAAAAAATACCTCTTTATGCACAAAAAGCAATTTATAATAAAGTCATAAAGTCATATGCCGTTAGAAAATTTACTGCAAAACAATGTGCACACGAAATTACCAAATGGTTAAAAACTCTTGATTATAAAATTGCTCAATCAATTTTAGACACATTATAAAACTCACATAAATTTTAATTAAATATTTAATTTTGTTATAAATGTAATTTGATGTATCTTCAGCTTCACGATTAGCCGAAGAGACTTGGTCTCACAATATGATAGGTGGCAAGCCTATCGCCAACTGGGCACTTTCCAATTTCGAGCAACGTTGTTTTTATCAGAAAACTGAAAAAACATATTTTAGAATTGCACGACCACGGAATCGAAGCCGGGACATCATGTGGTCAACTCCGACATCGAACCACTAGACCACAGAGGCGATAATTTGATGCTTTAGTTATAATATATGTTTGTTTGTGTTAATTCTAACCGTACTATTAATAATGGTTTCTCGAGACACAGGCACTGCCTAGTTTGGAAGCCCCGGTAATTCATAATAATAACAATATTTTAAGTTCATATATATATTTATATATATTTAATTATATATGGGTCAGGACCAAATTTTCGACGTAATTGCACAACAGAAATCACAACGGAATGTATCACACTGGAAAATAAATGTTACACAATGGAACTATTAGGATGTGTATAAATACTTAGTTGAAATATTTTAGGCAAGGTAAGCAATAATCAGTAAATTAAATCCACATTGTATTACGAAAAATATTTAATAAATAGTAACAATATACATTTATTTAGATATTGAAAAAATAATTCTAATTTTTCTTTTGTTACCTGATTCTATTTTAATAACTGTAAACGTGCCTTTAGGAATTTCCCTTGTGACACGTTGCACAATTTTGTGTCACTAATCGCACTATGGAGCAAAAGTTCTTCACGACGCAACCTAAAAGTTACAATAATTCACGAATTTACTCACGAATCGAACACTTCTATATCTCTTTTAACGGTAAATTTAAGGGGGATGACAAATACATAATAAAATTTTAGTTAGTCGTAACTTAAGATCTTATAAAACTTACCTGAAGTCACAAAATTTTAACGATACCCGCCGGCGATACAGATTAATGCTCAAATGACAGTAAAATAACATGGCGGTCTACCCAAAATATTATTGCTGGTACTAAGGCAATGTTAACCTACTAAATACCCGTGAAACTTTTACTATAGGTGTAATAGGTTTTGAAATAACAGTGTTGCACAACGGAAGTATCAAAACGGAAAGAATTTGGGTTATATGCAATATTATATGTAAAATCGTAATAACGATGATTATTGTGCTATTACCTATAAAAATTACTAATAATGTTTATTATTTTTCCCCGTGTTGGTCCCGGGCTCCTTTGAAGAATAGGCCAACTGCCGTTCTGCCAGGCAGGTCGTAAAAGGCGACCTATTGGCTATTTGCGTCACTGCCGTCGTGACTACTAGGTGGTAGAGTTCTGCATCGGCTCGACCGGGTCTGGTACCACCGCCTTACCTATTCCTGCCGCAATAGGGTCCGTGCTGGTCACTGTCGTGATTCGGTTTGGAGGGTAGGGTAGCCGGTAAACTTATGCATGTGGCATTAGACCTCGCCACAAGATAGCAATGCACCATTAACATCTTTGGTGTCTATAGGCGATGGTTGACTCTTTCCATCAGGAGACCCATCTGCTTGTTTGCTATCTTATGATATAAAAAAGATTAGGATTTATTGACATTAAATTCTAAATGCGAGAGAACGTTAAAAAAACTGTGGTAAAATATGCTTAGAGAGTCTGTTACGGACATGCGTCTTTTACATAGCGGAAAAGACACCAAGTATTATCTTTTCTTTTATGTGGAGAAATTAAGCAACTAAATTAGTAATCGTATTAATTATACTTTAAATCATTTCATGAGACACAATTAATAAACATCCAAAATTAGTTTTAGGCATGCTAATGAAATATATGTATATATGTATGTATGTATATATGTATATTGTATATATATATATATATATATATATATATATATATATATATATATATATATATATATATATATATATATATATACACTCACACAATACCGGCTTCCTCATGGAGCAAAAGTATAAGTGTTTTCAGAAATCAGAAGTTTTATTCAATAAAACTTTTTACAAGTTATTTTGACGCGTCAACCGGTTATGTTTTTACACGCTTTTTATTAGCTTCACCTGTATGTTTGTATGTTGTTTGTAACCGACTTCTTTAGGCGCGATTTTGACCCACTTTAAACGGCCAGGTTTCGTTCAAACTTTGTAGATTTATCGAGGACCGATGACAATACGCTAATTTGATAAAATTATTCCATTTTTCAATTTGCAAAATATGATTTTTGCTAATTTATATAATTTTCATCTATAGTCGATAAGGTTTATAATGTTTCTCTACAGTCGATAGGACAGGACAATAATTACAGTTACTTATAGTTATCACGGAATTAATAGCCGATTAGAACAAATAAAAAGTTTGGAAAATCCAAAAGTGCACTACTCATAATGCTCATTTAATTATTAAAATATCTGGTTAACCGAGCTTTGCTCGGTTTTTCACATACCCATATCTTAGGAACCGAGCTTTTCTTGGGCCTGGAACCTTGATAAATCGATTCCTATAGAATAAATATATTTTTTTTCCTTTACCTGGTTGACCGAGCTTTGCTCGGTTTTTCACATACCCATATCTTGGGAACCGAGCTTTTCTTGGACCTAGAACCTTCATAAATCGATTCCTTGACCCGAAAAACCCCTAATTTGTGAATTTCATGAAAATCGTTAGAGCCGATTCCGAGATTCCAATTATATATATATACAAGAATTGCTCGTTTAAAGGTATTAGATATTAAAAAAAAACATTAGTTGTTCAAAATTAGTTGCCGAAAAAACAGCTATTTTATACTAGAAAGGTACTGCACAAGCGCCCCTGGTAGAATAAATATTTATAGATATAGATATATCACCATCCATGTTAATTTTACTTGGATATATATAGATATACAGTCTTGTAGTTTTCGTTTTTTATTAATTGTAATTAAACGACACTGAATTTATTAGCCATTCGCATTCGGTGACATACAATTGTCAAATAGAATTTAAAAAAAAACTAACTCAAATAATTGATTTTTTCACAAGTTACATTGTTTCCGGAGTTTCATACATGACGGACAGGAAATTTTTTTGACCTATTTTGATGTTTTTTTTCCGTTTCTATTGCACTAAATCAATTTTTAGAAAGTATAGAATTTAATCTCCATTAAATTATCTCGACAATAGTATGCAAAATATCTTGATTCCGTTAATTAACAAGGCTATTATACTAATAATAATTGCCAAAATGAGGCGAAAAAAATTTTTCGATCGTAAAGCACTCTCTGATGCTTCGCACCATGAGCCGTGCAATAGTTTAAAATTAAATAAAACAAACTATATTATAAATAAACCAAACTAAAAAGTAGAAAATCAATAATAGTTTAAAAAACTAAAAACACGCTTTTTATAGAAAACCAAACTGAAAAATATATAATAAATTTTAATAAATTTAAATTAAGAATAGTGTTAAAAATTTCAATAATTATAAATTAGTAATAGTGTGAATAAAGAAAAGTGATAATCACTCTACTCATGTCTGTCAATTAAATATTTATAACTCTTGACACCATGCACCCCACGCTTTTTTTAATATTTTTTTTTTTTTATTCACACTATTACTAATTTATATTTATTGAAATTTTTAACACTATTCTTAATTTAAATTTATTAAAATTTATTTTCTATTTTTTAGTTTGGTTTTCTATAAAAAGCGTGTTTTTAGTTTTTTTAAACTATTATTTATTTCTTTGATGTTTGTCGGTCTCAATTTTTGTCCGCACCCCGCGGCTACATATATCGGCATACGGCGAAGGTTCGCGCTAGCACGATGTTGTCACAAACTACATCGCGACAACTGCTTACGTCATAATGACGTCGTATTATCTCTGCCCATCAAACCGCGGCCGGCAGGTTATATTTGTGCGGCCTGCTGATGATATTTGTGCGGCGTACAAGGCAAATAAGAATATTGTAATATTCCTTAAAATCTTTTCTTCTCAAATTCTTAATTCATGAACATTCGTTCCTTAAATTCTTTAATTTTATGCTACTATGTACTGTATTTCATTCGCCCAGAGTTTACGCACTTATGATACAGCTTCACTAATATTAAAGGTCATATCGTCGTATGTATTTTTTTTTCTACCATGGAACAAAATAAAATAGCATACGTCGATACACTAGGTCAATATCAAAATACGGCTTATGCATAAAATTATATTAGCATATGTATGCGAATAAATTATAGTTTATTATTATTGTTTATCGTAATTATTATATTATAGTTTCTTTGTCGTGAGTTGCATAAATATCACCCGCGGACTGCAATTTGACGCCCACTTTGCAGTGACGCGATAGGCCGATACATCTTGCTAGCGCGAATCTTCGCCGTAACCCGATATATGTAGCCACGCCATGAGTGACGCACACACCAACAAAAGTACACGGTTTTGGCTTCAACCGGTTAATTTGCTTTAATGAAGCGCTCTCGTCTTAGAAACGCTCCGAGTAAAACCTTTTATAAAAAACCGTTAAAATCCTCTATTAAGCGGTGTTTTTTAAACTTGCCTTACCTTGCCTTATAACACTCTTGTGCTGTAATTCACTGCCCGCACACTTGATGTTCGCAGCACCAAAATCCCAAAGAGGTACAACAAGTGTACCCACTGCCAAGTCACAGAATACTTAGAGACTAACAGAAGTCAATGTTACATACAAGTAATATTCGAGCACAGCACACATAGGCACCTCTCACGGACGCGATATCTCGGACTGGTGCGGAACAAACTGTCCCGGACCATTCAGAGATATCGCGTCCGTGAGAGGTGTCTATGTGTACGTTGCTCGAATAATACTTGTATGTAGATTGACTAATGAGTCTCCAGTATACTGTGGCCAAGTAAACCGAAGATACTTAGTTCCATAATGTGATAGGTGGCAAGGCTATTGCCAACCAGGCACTTGATCCGTTCCCGGGTATAATTAATTTTATCAGCAAACTGAAAAAAAAAACACATTTTCGAATTTCCCGACCCGTGTGATCCCCGACTCCCGACTCATGTGATCGACGCCGATACCAGACCACTAGACCACAGAGACGATTACTCAGAGGAGGTGACATACTATAGTACACGATAGTTAATGGTCGCTCGCTGGTCGAGTGGTTAGCGAATCTAACTACGAATCGATAGGGTCCGGGTTCGATTCCCGACAAGGAGAAACATTAATGTGATGAGGACAGATGTTTGTATTTCTGGGTTTGGGTGTTTATTATGTATGTAACAGTATTTATATAATATGTATTTCAGTGTATTAGTATCGTTGAATAACACCCATGACACAAGCAAATAATTTGCTTATTTTGGGGTTAAATTGATTTCGGTAATTAGTTCCAACGATATTATTATTATTATTTTTATGTATAACCAATAAAGATATAATAAAAATAAAGTATTACTTAGCTTGCTTAACTAATAGGAAACCTTAACGAAATTGGTGTATTAATATTAAAAAAATATAGTCACATATATCGTTAAGCATGCGCCTTAAATTACACGTACCGTGGAGGTAATTCGCTGCCTGTAAACAACGATTTTTGATATCTATGCGTGGAAGCGTAAACTCAATATTTTTATTGGATAATAATGTCAAAATTTATGTACCTACTAGCTGTTGCCCGCGACTTCGTTCGCGCGGACTTTGTTTACACACAGCTCCTCCCCCGTAGGTGATAGCGTGATAATATGTAGCCTATATGTTGACCCGACCTGTTAGTAATATTCATGCAAAATTTGAAGTAAATCGATGCAGTACTTTTTGAGTTTACCCCGGACATACATTGACTTTCCTACGATTTTATTATATGTATAGATATTTTACATGCTCAGTATCAGAATCGAGTATTGAATACCTTCTTTAGGTATATACAATCTTGTACCAATCAACCTATAATATGAGCTAGGGTTGATATCAATAAAGAAATGTTCACAATTCATCGGGCCGTGCATTTTCGAACGCGACCTTGTGAATTCGTACCCATCACAAACGAGTTCTTACCTCAGCAATTTTATCGAAAATAGAATACAATTTTACGTCCTTCATTCTTGGATGAAAAAGTTACAATTCACGATTCAATTGTTTTCAATTTAAAAGGCGAATTGGAAGAATATTTTTTGACGGAAATCTTTATGCGCGACTAACAATGGCGACTAAGGTGTAATTGAATGCTTTGAATGATGACAATGCAACGGAGATGCGCTTGGTCATAAGTCATGTGTATCGGTTTTTAAATATTAAACGCGTATGCGTTTAAATATTTATGGGTTTTTAATAAGTAATTTAAAAATAAACCATTAAAAATATTATTATTCCTAAAATATACTCCTCTGTAAAGAAAGTACCGGGAAACAATTATTAATACACAAAACGTTAGTTATTCTTCCAAATTTATTTCATCGCATTTAAAGTATGCTTTTTCAGAAACGATACACTTACGCCAAAGAATAATCCACTAATCAAAATACTGTTAAATGCTTTTTCCGTGGAATTAAGTTCAGTTTTCGCCACAAATTCTCCTTTACGAGTATGTCTTATAGCGAATAAAAAATGGTTGCCACTAAGTAGTAATTTGAGTAGAAAAAAGAAAAAAGGCGGCTGGAGCCATGTCTAGTTAATAATGTTTACAATGAAGGCCTTGTCCGAAAGCGCATTATCATGCTGCAAAATCCAAGAATTGTTTTATTTTTATAGATAGGTTCAGTATGACGTACTAAATGTAAATGCATAAAATACTTACAAATTAGGAGGTGGAAATGTCGCTATTTTGCGAAAAACTTTTTTGAATTTTTTTTTTCAAACAAAATAAGTCAATAAGTAGACAGAAACAGTACAGATTATATAACATTAGTTACTATCGTAAATGTTAGTCTTTTAAGGAAAGTAATAAAAAAAAATTAAAAAATAGGAAATGTAATTATCTATATATCAATAAAGGTCCCTACCACTTTTTGCCTCAAGTCGTGCACTTACGGAGATATAAGTCGAAACGATTTATCGTAAAATGGCGGCCCTTTCACTCTTCTTATTTGTAAGTAATAATGGAAAGAGAAACATCACCTATTTACAACAAAGATGTTATATTGCGTTGTTATCCGAGTTGCGTGATGGCAATGCAACATGTACGAGTCTAACGTCTACCTTACCCTTCTAACCGGTACACGGTATTGACAAGTATTGACGGTATTTAATGGTGGTTATTAGTGTGAATATAACGCATAGCGTTAAACTATAGCGCGCTATGTATACTCAATGTATAGCATACGCTATTTAGGTTCACATTCGGAGCTATAACATAACGCCACGCTATATACCTAGCGGCTAACCTAGGCCGTAGTTATAATATTATATTTATAATCTACGAAGTTACAAACTACGCGATCTAACGAGTAATGTCCTAAACCGTAGACGCTAGACGTTATAGCATTTTTTTTATATTATAAGATAGCAAACAAGCAGATGGGTCTCCTGATAGAAAGAGTCAACCATCGCCTATAGATACCAAAGATGTTAATGGTGCGTTTCTATCTTGTGGCGAGGTCTAACGCCAAATGCATAAGTTTACCGGCTACTTTACCCTCCAAACCGGAACACGAAAGTGACAAGCACTAACGCTATTGCGGCAGGAATCGGTAAGGCGGTGGTTCCAGACCCAGGCGAGACAATGCAAAAGTCTACCACCTAGTAGCCACGATGGTAGTGACACGTATAGCCAATACAATAACATAGTTTATAGCGTTATAGCGCTCGGTCGTCGCTCGCTGTATGACGTTGTGATGAGTCACGCGCTATCTCGGCCAGCTGGCGCGATCAGTGTTCCAACTTCCAGTTACACTTTTTTATATAGTCTATAACGTAGCGCGCTAGAAAAATATAGCTTATAGTCTATAACGCGCTATCATAAAATAGTTTATTTGAACAATACTAACGCTATTGCGGCAGGAATTGGTAAGGTGGTATTACGCTACCACCTTGTACGACCTGCAGGACAGAACGGCAATGATCTATTCTTTAAAGACGGGTACTGACCAACATCGAGGATTTATATAGCAAAGCAATTTTTATAAACGAAATAAAATATTACTGTGAATTAGAATATTACATATACTCTTTTAATGGAAGATCATATTTTTTACGTGAATATTAAATCGAAATGGATAAAATTGTATTCTATTTTCGACACATTATTCAACATAGTTTGTGATGAAGCTAAATTCACAAGGACGGGTTTGGGATTGTGCGGCCCAATGTGAATAAACTTCGCCATTTTATTGATATAAACTCTTGTTTATGTACTAATCTGGACGGCAAAATGAATACAAAAGGAAAACGTAGACTTTTAATGGAAGTTTGTGTATTTTATTTATTTAAATTGACTGGTCTTGGGGTCTAGCCTATTTGGCTTAAGTCATCAAGTTCCGGGTTCAATCCTCGGGTCATACAAAAGTGTTATTACAGTTTTTGAAAGTTTTCCCCGAAAATCCAAAATCTCTATAGCAGCTTGGAGTCTGGTAAGTGGTGTATTAAAATTCCTGTGTCTTGGATGATCTCATAAAGTCGACGGTCGCAGTTATCGCTAGAAATAGTCGATAATCGTTATCAGGTTGATGAAATAATGGTTGGATCATCACTCATCTCGCTAACCGATAAACCGGAAAATTGCTGTGTAAGTTGGGTTGTCGACATAACGCTTCAACTCTTAGTATCCGGGTAGGTATTAAATAGATGGTGTAGGGTTAAGAATCTAAACGTATATCTTAGCCATAGCAATGCGTTTTTAAAATGAACTAAACTCGGGAATTTAAAAAATTAACATTTACGTTTATTATAATCAGTCCAGTAGCTTATTATTTATACCGAATAGGCATCAAAAAACAAAACCATCTTCAAATTTGTGTAACCTTAGCTATAGTAAAACCAACTTAAAATTCCACGTAGTTCATAATTTCAATTATGTCTTTCGGTAAATTTACTTAGAAAGCCAGTCTTTTAGTATATTTTAATTTGAAATAGCTGTAGAAACATTAATTGTTAGTTTTACAATTAACAGAAACAGCGCGTTGGGAAAGCGCTAATTTATTATTTTGAAATGTAGGTTTGGTTAGAAATACCAAGATTCACCAATTTTTAGCATATAATCGTTTATGTCTAATGACGCCTGTAAGGTCAAAGTTCATGTTTGATTTGGCGAGGTCTAATGCCTTATGCCACATGCATAAGTTGTGTGTATGTGTGTATGTTTGTGTATGTGTACGTATGTAAACATCTCTTCTTACGAAAGTGAATAGACGCTGATTACTAATCACTTGCATTAATCAACGGCAGACTACACGTGTCTTTTGCTTAACACTAAGCACCGGCATTAAACACTCGCACTCACGGAGCGGGCCTAAAGTATAATAACCAAAAAAAACTGTTTATTTTTGTTAAATAACGTACATTTATAATTAATTATTTATTTATTTTTGTTAAGTAACGTACATATGTAACAAAAATTTCACGTTTTAAATTTTTAATTAAAATTAAAAAAAATGACTGCAATAACGCTTTGGATTGTCATGGC
This sequence comes from Apodemia mormo, assembly GCA_036924255.1. Taxonomy (NCBI): domain Eukaryota; kingdom Metazoa; phylum Arthropoda; class Insecta; order Lepidoptera; family Riodinidae; genus Apodemia; species Apodemia mormo. Next base: position 3,591,381 of record JAUPFN010000007.1, on the reverse strand, counting down.
CCTTGTAAGATTTACATTATATACTCTGTGACTTCTATGAAAATGACAACATTAAAATGACGCCTTACCACGATGTGACGTAACACTTCCAGATTTGCGTTGACTGTCACATGACCTACTGTCTAATTTTACAGAATTTATATCTGAAAAAATATTATTAATACTTACATTTTATAAAAAAAGATTTTGGTGTTTTTGTTATCTTCATATCATAATAAATCATTAAAAACTACTATATATCCGATTCATTCTTCGTGAACGCAAGCCTATTGTGGTTCGCAATGAATAATCATTCTTAATCATACATTCATTCCCATAATAAGACGTTCAAAGCTTCGAGCTATTGTTTAACAATGTCCTGGCTCAATCTCTGTAAAACACTATTCACATACAAAGATAATTTTACATGAGAATCAGAAACGGACTTGTTAATCGCGCATTAAGTATTCCGTTTGACATCGTCGTCTGACTTTGTGATAATTTGGTGAAAATACTGTATGTCGCTTCAAGATTATGTCGCTTTATAATAAAACCGTTTGCTGAATCTGAATCAGGTTATTTATCGAATTTGTACGAAACCAGTCAGAGAGTATATTACCCCGATTAAATATATTTATATACAAATTTATTGGTATACAATACGGCTTGATAAATAAAGAATATAGCTCTTGTCCCATGACTTCGTGTGACTGTGTGACGACACGTTCGTGTGACCGTGTAAAGACACGATCGTGTAACCCATAAGCATTACTTCTTTTTACTTAGTCTGATATAATAGAAGACTACGTTACTCTAGAATCTTTTTATTAAATCATCTGATAGCAACGAAGCATATGTCTCTCCCGCTGAAGAAAAAAACAAACATCGCTTATAAACATCAAAGATGTTAATGGTGCGTTAAACATAACAACGACAAGCATTGACGCTATTACGGTACGAAAAGGTAGGCAAACGTCTCGCCCGGAACTCTCTATCCAGACGAAACATTGCGATACTTACCACCTAGCAGTTACGATGCTAGTGACATATAAAGCCTATCATTTGCTTTTTACGAACTGCCTGGTAGAATAGCAGATGGTCTATCGTTCTAAACGGGCCCAGACCAAAATGGGTAAGGCTTCCCCCACATTAGGCGTGTGCGTTCCTCGGGCGTCTGTGAAGTGCGGGCGCCGTGTGCGCGCCGCGAGCACGCTGCATGAGCGTCGTGTGTGGCGCCGTGTAACGTATATGCAGTGCGCGCAGCGCGCACCACCGCGGCTTACCGCTTAACCCCCTTTAGTCAAGTCAATCATAAATTGGACAGTGTCGTGTTAGCCCCCGTCGTGTTGCTGTTTTACAATTACGAAAAAAATGGATTGTAACGATGAAACACCATTGTTAGCTTTGCTATTAAAAGGAAATAAGACACGTAATAAAAAGACTAAATGCCTTTGGCAAGATACATTAAGGTCAGCTTATTTATATGAGGGTGATTACTACATTTTGTGTTGCAGACATATAAGGAATAGTGAAAATCATTTTATAATCATTTTTACGCGAGCGCCGCCGTGTGCACTTGCTGCACACGCTACAGGGCAGCAAAGGGCGCGGCGCCCGCGCTATGCACACGCCCGAGGAACGAGCACGCCTAATGTGGAGTCAGCCTAAAATCTTTCTTTAGGGCGAAAGATTTTTAAATCGGTGAAATAGTTTTTGAGTTTATGTATTGCAGACATACAAAAAAATTAAATCTTTCCTCTTATTAGAGTAGATATACATACAGTTTAAAACTTATTCAATTCGTTCATCGTTTTTCTTCCATTTAATTTCGAATGAAACGCGAAGAACATCATTATTTTTCTTTAACGTAGTTTCAAAATCATTAGAATAATATTAAAATAATTCAACTTGGTAATAAGGCACGTAGCGTAGCGACGGGAAAATTTCCACGGTTTTTTCTTCATGATTCAGATGGACTCCTTGCGAATTGTAAATGGATTATTCATTTGATTATTGGAGCAGTCGTAGAGAAATTCAATTTTGGCTATTGCGAAAGTGAATTTCTGAAACCTTTTCTATGTAGCAAAATAAATTTACACGTTGAAAAAGGGTAAAGTTCAGTACACATAAATAATATTCAAGTTTTAGTCTGTGATTTCAAAATAACAACCTTTTTTTCAAATGTAGTGTGTTATTATTCCCATACTAATACCTAAACGACCATTTTTAACATTTATGTCTGTCTATCATTCTGTTTCTACGAGGTTATGCTCTGGAACAGCAGGACCGATTTTGATGGAATTTTCAATGAAAGATAGGGTTTATAGGACAGGACATTGGCTACATTTTATCTGAGTGACAAAAGGCAAGAAATAATTTTGGTTCACGAAGACCAAGTCGCGAGTAATAGCTAGTTTATTAATAAATATGCTGGTTTTATATGATGATTAGCTTTACCCGCAATTTAGTCCACATAGGAAATTTTCTAAAAGTCCCAGAATTTTTATTTTAGAAAATTTCCCGTTCCCGTGGGATTTCCGAGATAAAAGATATTCCATGTCCTTTCTCGGGGTCAAACTATCTTTGTACCAAATATCACTCAAATCGGCCCAGTAGTTAAGGCGTGAAGAAGAGACAGACAGACAGAGTTAGTTTAGCATTTATAATTTTAGTATAGATAAGCAGAGTAAACAGAAAGTCGATACACACATTAACGACAGTTAACGTAAATTCATAGAATTTTAAACACATAAATTGTTTAAAAGCTTAAAGAAAAATTTTAGAAATGGCAGACTCGAACAGACAGGCAGATGATCCTACGACTTGGTTGGCTGGCACGCTCCATCAACTGAGCTACTGTAGACTGGTTAAACATGGTGAAATTCTCGTTTGTTTTGAAATCGTTTCTGTCGATTGTATGGATCGCTAGATATACACTCATATATACTCGTTAAACACCTAGACGTGACGTAGCAATATTGTAAAAAGTTTTATTGAATAAAGTACTTCTGATTTCTGATTTCAGACTTGTTCAAAAAACTAATGACGTAATAAAAACAAAATTATCGCGAGACCTTACGAAGCTCGTTAAACACCTAGACGTGACGTAGCAATATTGTAAAAAGTTTTATTGAATAAAGTACTTCTGATTTCTGATTTCAGACTTGTTCAAAAAACTAATGACGTAATAAAAACAAAATTATCGCTATACCCTACAAAACTAGATGTTCCCAAAGGAAAACAAAAACTGTATCACCAAAATTGCCACTCAATGATAGTTAAAATTTACAATAGAATACCAATGGACATCAGAGAACTACAAACAAAGTATTTCAAAATAAAACTCATTCAACGGTTAGTAAATCCTTTTACAATATACATGATTTATTAAAAAAAAATATGTGATGATTTATAAATAAATTCATCGTTACAGATGAAATTCACATTTACAATATGGATCAGTACTTTCGTGCAGGGCTTGTTAACTGATTAATTTTCAAACCTTAACCAGCGCAAGTATATAAGGTGCATTTTTAAATGCCCCGTTGGTCGAGTGACATAATTTAAAGACATAATTACGAATCGATGGGGCTCTGGTTCAATTTCCGATGGATAAAAGCATTTGTGTGATAAGCATATTATGTGTTTGTATTTCTGAGTTTGGGTGTTTATTATGTATTTATATATGTATTTCTTTGTATTAGTATCGTTGACTGACACCCATAATACAAGCAAATAATTTACTTACTTTGGGGTTAGATCGATTTGTGTAATGTATCCAGCGATATTATTATTATTTGTTCAGGCTTCTGGTTCGGTACGACAAAATAGCACAACATGAGATATTTCTATTATTTCACAATATAATAATACTATATTCTATATTATATTATAATAGCTGTTGCCTTCGACTTCGTCCGCGCGGACTTCGTTTACTCCGCACTGCTTCTCCCCGTAGGTGATAGCGTGATAATATGTAGCCTATATCTTGACCGACCTGTTAGTAATATTCATGCAAAATTTGAAGTAAATCCATGGAGTACTTCTTTAGTTTACCCCAGACATACATACAGATAAGCAGACAAACAGACAAAAATTCTAAAAACTACATTTGTGTAGATCACACCCCAAGTATTCTTTTAAAAAAAATTTCAATGTACAGTTTTGACTTTCCTACGATTTTATTATATGTATAGATATATTAAGTGTGTTTGTGTGTACTATGTACCTACCATAGATAAACAACACAACAATCTTTATGTTTTGTGTTTATGTGATACAAATATGTGAAACCTTACATCAGATACAAACATTTTGTCGTAAAACTAACGCGCCATTATACATGAAACATGAAATACCGTTAAGCGACTTCAAAAGCCATACTTCAAATGCATTTTCTATTTGAGCGAGCTTGAACGGTCCTTATTTTTGCTTAGTTGAGAAAAAGCTTTCTCGTGCGATGCTCTCTATCGTCTAATATGATCCTATAAAGCTTAGCTCATTTGAATAAAAGTGGTTAATTATCGGAAATAGACTTACTTTGAAATCTCTATTACTGGATGACCTATTTTTTAGTTTCTGACCAATATATTTTGTGTTGATTTATTTTTGTTTATAATATTGGATAGCAACCAATTAGGTTCTCGCGATGTAAAAAACAGACATTGTATAAATAAAATAAAAAAAATAAAAATATTGATTTTTTTGTTATAAAACATATTTTCTCTCGGTTGTTGGATATATTTACACACTTGTTTAGAATATATTCGACCTATAATATACATATATATATATATATATATATATATATATATATATATATATATATATATATATATATATATATATATATATATATATATATATATATATATATATATATATATATATATATATATATATATAGATACCTTCTCCTTACAATTACAAACACAAAACACAAAAAAAATTACCGAAATTGGTCCAGCCATTCAGGAAAATAGGGATTGATTTATATATAAATCAATTGCTGTTCGTTAGTCTCGTTAAAACTCAAGAACGGCTGAACCGATTTGGCTAATTTCGGTTTTGAATTAATTGTTGAAGTCTAGGGAATGTTTAAAAGGTGAGAAAATATAGAAAAAAAATAAGAGTAGCTAAAAAGGCAGAATAACGTTTGCCGGGTCAGCTAGTAACTAATAAATTGACTTTACGTATATTTTTATGTCACGTATATTTATGTCAGATGTTACCATGGATGTTACACGTCATATGTGTCTACTTTTATTAATTTATTTGTATATATAATAAATTAACAAAAATTTTGACATTTTTGTTACTTTATTTTATCAAATTAGATAGCAAATAAGCAGATAATTCTCCTAATGAATAACGACAACCATCGCATAAATAAAATAAGTTGATTTATTTATTCATTCAATTTAAAATATTAATATATTTTTTATGTTTATGTTAGTTGGATAGGTAGTTTGGCAGACGTGCCACCTGATGATAAGTGGTCGACGTCGCCAATGAACATAAACTAGGTTACCTGGAAGTAGCCCAGGTAACTCATTTATGTACTGCCTATCCTGAGACAAAAGATGTTAAGTCTCGGTGCCAGTAGTTACACTGTCTGTCTTGCCCTTCTCTCCTAAATACAGCAAAACAGCTTTGCACGGGAGAAACCAGCAACATGGTGGTACCCATGCAGCCGTGAGCGCAACACAGCGCATTCCTCCCACCGGTACACCGGTATAGCACAAAAGCAGATATTTCTCTTGATGGACATGGAGGTCCCGGCCTCATTTGAAGAACAGGCCAACTGCCTTTCTGCCAGGCAAGTCGTAAAAGGCGACCGATTGGCTATCGAGTCACTACCATCATGGCTACTAGGTGGTAGAGTTCTGCATTGTCTCGCTCGGGTCTGGTACCACCGCCTTACCTATTTCTGCCGCAATAGCGTCAGTGCTTGTCGCTATCGTGTTCCGGTTTGGAGGGTAAGGTAGCCGGTAAACTTATGCATGTGGCATTAGACCTCGCCACAAGATAGCAACGCACCATTGACATCTTTGGTGTCTATAGGCGATGGTTGACTCTTTCCATCAGGAGACCCATCTGCTTGTTTGCTATCTTATGATATAAAAAAAAATAACTACCACACAAATAAAATTAAAACAAAAATATGCCGATTGATTTATTTATTTATTTTATAACTTTGGATAGCAAACATGCATATGGTTTTCCCGAAGGAGAGAAACAACATCGCATAAATAAAATTTAAAAAAAAAAACTTGAGAGGTATCAAGGGACACCCGGATGGAACAAAGTTCCTTTCGATTAATAAGTAAAGGAAATGTAATAATTTTTTTTTAAGCTATTGCATAGCTTCTATCGCGGGCCTTGAGCGTGGAGACCGAATCCAGAAATTCCGTAACGAAAAAACCTAACACCCCCCACTCCGACCGGCACAGCGGTGATACTTTTTAGTTTTTCCATCTATCGATAAATACCAGAACTTTTAATGACTTTTTGAAATATCACGCTTATCTCTTTAGTTCAGCAACCCGCCTTTAGGTGGCATTGGTTGTATTGGAAAACTACCGTAATCAGCTGTTTGTGAGAAAGTATATAGGTGTTTATCATCTACGTACAACAGTGAATATCTGTACTCGTATAATTTGTGTACAAAGTGTTTTAAATATGAATAAACAAAGAAAAAAAATACTGCATAAATAAAATAAATATATAATTGTGATTACATAAGTTGATAAAAAATGCTATGCAATAGCTTTACCGCGGCAGTCTCCGAGTGCCACACGTCTTTTTTTTATGTTATAATAATATTTTTTTTATTATTAACAAATATAATGTAATATAAACTTAATCAGTAGGCTCAATTTTCGTAATAATAATAGAAATGAAAATATCTGGCTTGCTTTCTATAAGAGAGGGCGAGAGAGAGAGAAAGAGAAACATGCGCACGCCGCACTGCTTACAATAGCTTACTATAGCAAAAAGTGTCGTGACAACTTTTCGTAAGATTTTTTTCCGTCTAGCCCCCTTTCACAACGCGCGATAAGGAACTTCGTTCCAAAAATATATGATGACTTATTTATTTCTTTAGTTTATAACATTGGATAACAAGCAATCAAGTACATTTTTAATGAAAAGAGGCAACCATCCTATATAAACAAAATCTCAAATTATACAGACTGACTGGTGAGTTACCTTCGATACTTCTGAGTGCTAAGTGTGAGTTTTTCTTTTCGCATTCGATCGTGAGCGCGTTTGGAGTTTACTAGGAATTTTTATGTGATTTGTACAGCGCCACCTAGTGGTAAACGTGAGAAACCAGTTTACCACTAGGTGGCGCTGTACAAATCACATACAAATTCCTAGTAAACTCCAAACGCGCTCACGATCGAATGCGAAAAGAGAAACTCACACTTAGCACTCTGAAGTGTACTCGTTACTCGATTCTCGTTAAAATGAAATAATAAAATTAGGGGCTTAATTTTTGCTCAATATTTCTCTAAAAATAAGTGAAATATGGATATTATACTCTCTAAGCACGCCGCGCTGTTTGTTTTGTACCTACCTATGTATTCTCTGTTGATAGCGCGCTGCGACAAGTCCGCGCGGTGTCCAAGAATGGCGCAGGTGAATATAGGATTCTCGGTGTACTGTTTACTAAGTTTACTAAGAAGTATTTTAATATTTTTAATGTTATTTTTTTTTACATCATATATGACCGCCAACTATCACACCCTTAAATATTGAAGTTAGCCTATTTGTCTTACAGCTTACCACGTTACACGATAAATGCAGATGTCGCATCTGCATTTATCGTGTCATTGCACGAAGTTTTGTGACGATAGACGCAAGTGCAGACTCAGCATTAGACCATAAACGGAACAGTCCCTTGTTCGATCCTTGGGTTGGGCAAAGAATTTTCTCGTTAATACCCCTCGTTTCTTAGAAAGTATCTTCACGCCCATATCCCCGAAGGGGTAGGCAGAGGTACAACAAATGCACCCACGATTAGCCGAAGATACTTGGTCCCACAAATGTGATAGGTGGCAATCCTATCGCCAACCGGGCACTTTCCAATCCCGGGCAACTTTGTGTTTCTCAGAAAACTGAAAAAACACTTTTCTAATATGCCCGACCCGGGAATCGAACCCGGGACCTCATGTAGTCAACGCCAATGCTGGACCACTAGACCACAGAGGCGACAAACGTTCCTTAGATAAACACAGAAAGCTCTTTCAGTTACCGCTAGAAATATGTGATAAGCGCCATCAGGTTGGTAGATGAGGATCACCAATTATTATGCCAACCTAGAAACGGTTTAAGAAAGCTGCGTGGCATTTTAGCTCAGTGTTGGTCCGGGCCCTCTTTAAGGAATAGACGATCTTTTGGACTAATTCCTGCAGCTAAATTCCATCATCGGACATCGCGTCAAAATTTAAAATTCCATCCTCACCACCTCGATGTCTGGAAATCCACAACCGTGGGCTTTTGTCCGCACTTTTTGCTTCGCACTACTCCATTGTGGAATCAATTACCCTCGGGGGTGTTTCCGAACGGATACGACTTAGGGACCTTCAAGAAACGAGCTTATTCTTTTTTAAAAGGCCGGCAACGCAGTTTCACGACCCCCGGTATTGCAGTTGTCCATGGGCGGCGCTGATCACTTACCATCAGGTGCACCACCTGATCGTTTGCCCCCTCTGCTATCAAAAAAAAAAGATCTGCCGTTATACGAGGTAGTTCGTAAGAGGCGAACGATTAGCTATGCGAAATTACCAGAGTGGATACTAGGTGGTAGAGTTCTGCATTGTCTCGCCTGGGTCTGGTACCACCGCCTTACCTATTCTTGCTGCATTAGCTTCAGTGTCTGTTACTGTCGTGTTTATTTGGCGGGTGCAGGGTAAGCAGATAATGTATACGGCATTAAAACCTTGTCACAAGGATAACAACGCATCATTAACATCTTTGGTATCTTTTTCCATCAGAAGAGCCGTTGCTTGTTTGTTATATTATGGTATAAAAATTAGCATTGTCAAAGCGCGCCAATAGATTTTCACATGAAAAATTCTCCTATTACAATTTCACACGTCAAAGGAAATCTGTTTCAAATTAAATCTTCGTAATATGCTAATGATCGAACTCTAGACTGTGTCTGACTCACTCATGCAAAGCCTTAGAGTATGTTATGCTGAGATAGAGTGCGCGTGCGATGAGTTTTATCATTTATTTTTATTTAATGCTATAGCGAAGAAACAGATGGATCTCATGATAGAAAGAGATAAATAACCATTGCCTATAGACACCAAATATGTTAATGGTGCATTGCAATGCATGTGGTGGTGGGGAGGTGGTTGGAATACTGCATGTACAAGAGTACGGAGAGGTTCCAGTAACCTCTTCGTACTCTTTTACATGTAGTATATACTTAGCACACCTTATAAATTTTTATATTGACTTTGTTAAAATTAAAATAAGGAAGTTTTAATAAATATAAAACTAAGATATATCTTATTTTATAAGCGAAGATCAAAAAACGTATGTCTATTTATGTCACACGTAACTTCTTTAGCGTTTGTTACGCCTCTGATAGTCACCTGATAATCTTTCTAAAAGTTTTATCCTTTACGTTTTCCTGTGTTTGTAGAGAAAACAACATTATTAACAGAATAAAGGTATATATGGACTGAAAAAAAGATTAAAAACGCATTATCTATTTAAACAATTTTATTTAAATAACATAAATAATTATTTGTACATAACCGCTCAAACCACCAGCCATTTTTGCATTTTTTTCTAAAAAACACCGGCCGTTACGCGCACATGTTCCGAGTTCGTTCCGGTGGACCGTGGTCACAAAAATGATTTATGAGTTGCTTGGATTGAATCCGATACTGTAAAGCGTATATTTTTTAAGAGATCTTGAACACTGCAATAAACTGCTGTGAGAATTGTTTAATTTAAATGGCTTAATCTACAAAATAATTCAGGTGTAACACGACACTTTGAGAAAAATAGGACTATTTGTTAGTCGAGGATTTTTAATTCAAAAAGTAAATCGATGACCTATGCTTTTTATATTTTTTTTATATAATTGGTAAACATATACATACGGAAAAAAAAATAAACAACATGTATTTTAGTACAAAAATATTTATTTACATAAATATTAATATATATTTTTTTCATAATTAATACGTAGTTTTTTTCGTAATTTTTAAATAATTTATTTCTTTTTCAATTTAACAGCTATTTTAATTATTTTTTAAATATTGTTTAGGATATTTCACATTCACATCATATGATTTTTTTTGAGATCATAGATATCAACACTAAAATTTACGAAAATAAATAAAAATAGCTACCGTCATACCCAAAACGCCGGTATCATCAAGTTGGTCGTTAACAAAAAATATGTTTTATTAATTGATATTTACGGTTTTTTTAGAAATTATTTTCTAAACTGTTAGATCTTGGACTAATCTTGATTACAAATAAAGTTTAATTGTTGATTAATACGCCAAAACACTTTTAAATTAACCTGTATCACAAACTGCAACCAACACATAACACACAGTACGAATCAAAATGGCGGACTAAGTTCTTTTATTTTTCCCCAAAAGCGTATTTGAAAAAAGAATGCCAATTTGATGTTATTCTGTACAATGTGTCGTTCGAAAACGATAAAATACCATAGAGTATTGTATTAAAACTGGTAAATAGTGAAAATATTGTGTTTTTGGATTTAAGTTAGCATTGGTCCCTATAGAGACCATAGTGTATTGACGGAGGTCAACGGAGGTCAAGGACGGAGGACGGAGGTCAACGGAGGTAACTCAGAGGTCTCCTTAGTTACCAAAGTGTAGTGAGCGGATAATTAAAAATATGGACAAACTTAATTTGAAAAACTAAAATGTTGACTAGCTAATTTGATGGTGTCGGTATATTAAAATTTACTCCGTCATTTTTCTCTAACGCGCCAAAACAAGTAATCTTTTCACTATTCCCCTATACGTGTTTTAAATTTTAACTATCGTGTTTTAAAGTGTTGTATGTTGTGACTTACTTTTACTTTTGTGCACAATATCTGTTGCTTCTACTTAATAGCTTCTTAAGCTGGGTAGGCTGGAAGAAATCTTTATACTGTAGAGATAAGTCTACCTTTTGTACGATTTTTCTTTCGTTTGTAATTGTTATATTATTTACTGTTGTGTCCAATAAAATATTAAGTCTAAATAAAATTATGTCTATCACTTATATTGTAAATTATTATTAATGCATATAATTGGGTTTAAAATTTACATTTTAGATTTATTAATATATTTAAATACTTTATTGCAAGCTTTTCTTAAGACGCATTGTTGTATGATTTTTACAGAGTTTAGTTTATTGCGTAACTACCGTATCGGTTTCATTGCCGGTAAGTATAGAAACAGCCTACTTATATCTAATAGGCATTATCAAAATAAATGGTGTCATAAATATTCACAAAAGACAGTGGTCACTTACCAACAGGTGACAAAAACTTCTAACGCTGCATCATTAATTACAGCCTTTCTTCATTTCTAATGTCTTTAACTTAGTCGCCTCTGTGGTTTAGTTGTCTGGCGTTGGCGTTGACCACATGAGGTCCCGAGTTCGATTCCCGGGTCGAGCACATAAAAAAGTATTTTTTCAATTTTCTGATTAATACAAAGTTGCCCGGGATTGGAAAGTGCCCGGCTGACGATAGGCTTGCCACCTATCGCATTTGTGGGACCAAGTATCTTCGGCTAATCGTGGGTGCACTGCTTGTACCTCTGCCTACCCCTTTATTATATCATAAGATAGCAAACAAGCAGGTGGGCCTCCTGATGGAAAGAGCCAACCCTCGCCTATAGACACCAAAGATGTTAATGGTGCGTTGCTATCTTGTGGCGAGGTCTAATGCCACATGCATAAGTTTACCGGCTACTTTACGGTTTAACACTGACGCTATTGCGGCAGAAATAGGTAAGGCCACCTAGTAGCCACGATGGTAGTGACTCGATAGCCAATCGGTCGCCTTTTACGACCTGCCTGGCAGAACGGCAGTTGGCCTATTCTACAAAGGAGGAGGCCGGGACCCACACGGCGAAAAATACCTTCGGGAATACGGACGTAATAATACTTTTTTGAACTTAGAATAACTGCGCACAAGTCTATGGTTTCGAACTTAGAGTAATTGTCTCGAATAAGAATAACTCTTGAAAAACTTAAGAAACTTAACTATTAACTTTAGTATATATGTATATCTAGCAATCAGCACAATTAATGGAATCGATTGCAAAGCACAAACGAATTTTGCCACGTTGAATTAATCGACAGTAGCGCAGTTGGTCAGAGCGTGCCAACAAGAGGAAAGATTAAATAAATAAATCCTGTCGTATCGAAACTTTATTTTGTTAAATTTTTAAGAGTCTCCCAGACACAGGATAAGTGCTAAAACTTAAAGTACATAGTTCAAGACACAAGCGTGTATTTATATTATGTTATAAGCACTTGTACTATTTTACTTCATTTTTTTTACTAACACCAACCGATTTCGCATTTGAACCCATCATCAGAGCATCAAATCAATACTGTTTATGTTGTTAATAAATAAAAACCAAGTAAAATGGTACAAGTGCTTATAATCTGTATATTAATACGTGAAGGAAAAACTTTGGGCCCCTTTTTAAGACAATTGTGTGAACGGTGAAATATAAAATTTGGCACAATTAAAGTTTATATTGCGGAAACATAATATTCTTTAATAAAACTCATTAGAAGTACATTAAAATAATAAAAATAAACATTACCCACCCTAAATTCATGTGACATACATGATATACATACATACATATACATACGCACATGTCTAACGTTTTCTTTACGGATAAAAGTCAGTTGTCAAACTTAAAAGGGATTTTATTGTTTAGTCTATGGTCGGGTTTTGACCACAGGCGATCGCTAGCATAATATAAATACTCGTTAACATAGATTTTTACCAAGTGCTGACGATATTTAATATTGGAAGTTAAAGACACAAGGTTAAATATAACCTACTTTTTTCAAATCAACCCATGGGTTTGTTATGAGGCTAAGATAGGGAATGAAAGATTATATTGATGTCATGCTACTCTACGTGCGGGTGGATCTGAAAAGTTCGGCTAGTGTTACCAGAAAATACGAATAAGAAAATAAACTTTGATATTTAGTAAATATTAAAAAAATATCTTTACGCCCGTATCCCGAAGAGGCATAGATACATCAAGTGCACCCACGATTAGCCTATGATACTTAGTCCCACAATAAGATAGGTGGCAAACCTATCGCCAACCGGATACTTTCAAATTCCGGGCAACGCTGTTTCATCAGAAAACTGAAAAAAAACACTTCTTTGAATTACCCGACCCTGGAAACGAACCCGGGACCCCATGTGAACAACGACACCGGACCACTAGACCACAGAGGCGATAATAAATATTATCTCTAAAAATATATACTCTAAGCCCCTTTCTAGTGATATCGTGTTAATGTTCTAATAGCCGGTGTTCAGACTTCAGACGGCGAGCCCCATGACTCAGTCACGCAAGCCGAATGACTCATTTACACCAATTACTACAGGAAAGCTACGACATTTTTACAGGAATAACTCCTCAAAAATAAATAGTACTAAAGCTGCCTGTTTCGGCATCTAGTGATTAGTCTATTCGGCTTAGATGATTGGATAATCCAGCGTATTAGCCAGCGTAGAGCGTACCCAGCGTACCCATAACGTTTACGGCGGGGTTATCACGTATCTCACAATGAACAATTGTCGTAATTGTTTAATTATTGCAAGACACATAATAGCCGTATTGGATCCTGGGCTCCTTTGAAGAATAAGCCAACTGCCGTTCTGCCGGGCAGGTCGTAAAAGGCGACCGATTGCCTATTTGAGTCACTACCATCGTGGCCACTAGGTGGTAGAGTTCTGCATTGTCTCGCCTGGGTCTGGAACCCCCGTCTTACCTATTCCTGGCGCAATAGCGTCAGTGCTTGTCACTGTCGTGTTCCGGTTTGGAGGGTAAGGTAGCCGGTGAACTTATGCATGTGGCATAGACCTCGCCACAAGATAGCAACGCACCATTAACCCCTTTGGGGTCTATAGGCGATGGGTGACTCTTTCCATCAAGAATCCCATCTGTTTGTTTGCTATCTTATGATATATAAAAAAAGCCTTGTATATTAGTGGCTGTTGTTGCCAATTGATTATTTTTGCCGTACATCGCAAAAAGTGCATCTAGTGACCAGCAAGCAACGTGCCGACGTTTTTTTTTTTTTTTTTTGATTTTTTCGTTACGTTTGAATGTCATCACTGATCGCTGGCGGATGGTAAATGTTAGGTGATACGCCTGCGGGTCGGGTAAAAATTGTTATTGAGATTTTCCTCCGTATAGGCCCGATCTAGGCCGTTTTTTAAAGAAGAGATCAAGTGCCTTATTGCTAGGCATCTCGCGAAAAATAAGAAAAGGCTATGTTTCACTTACATTTGACCTTTAAACTTTTGAAGACTGATTCGTTTCACAAACTTTTCACATTTGCTATATGATATTTAACCATTGTGGCAGGAATAGGCCAGACGGTGATACCAAACTACCGCCTGAACTATTCTTGTCGCACTAGCGTCGTATTTCGGAGGGTAAGGTAGCCGGTAAGCTATACACGTTTAGCATTTCAAGACCGTCTCAAATAAAGCACAGCACCATTAACATATTTGGTGTCTATAGGCCATGTTAAGCTCTCGGAGTCTACTGGAAAAGTCCGGCATTTGTTTGCGTAATTATTTATCTAGGTATGAATGTTTGTTCGCTGATAACCTAAGTGCCCTAGGTTGGAACGAAGTGAAATTTTGTGGATGAAATAACGAAACAAAAAATATATACGAACATTAGGCTTATTAGTCAAGGAACTGCCTAAATTTAGGAGGGTACAAACATAATATAATGTTAAAACATCGTAAGTTACAGTTCGTGGCGAATCGCTATTGTACGTTTCTTAATTCTAGCGGTGTCGATCATAGTTTAAACACAAAACAAATTGTTACAGAATTCAATGTACATACAAAGTGCGCTCGAGCAACGCACACATAGACATCTCACGGACGCGACATCTTGGAATGGTTAGAAATAGTGTAAGTGCAAGTGCCACCCGCTTGGTCATGCGCCAGTGAACTTTTTTGTGCAGAAAATTTGTAAAAGGTATAAAAATAACATTAAAATATTTTAGTTATTGTTAGTTTTCATTTCCGTTGTTCCTGTTTCATTCTCAACAATAAATCAAACACCAGGGCACGAGTGCCATTACCAGTTATTTGTGCATAAGCCAAAGTTGATAACTTTCGCAAGGATTTATAACGTTATAATATTGATATGTTTGCGTCGTCGTGATTGGTTATGGTATATGATATTATGACGTTGTCTTCCAGTGATAGTTGGCGAAGCAATCACGAAACAGTATGAAACGCGGCGAACCAATCACGAAACAGCAAACATATCGAAATTATAACGTTTTAAATCCTTGCCCTATCGCGACCGCTGAGCGTGGGTATGAAAAGTGAAGTACATACATGAGATTGACTTCTGTTCCTATTTGTTTTGTAGTTTAAACGTATGAAGAACTGAGTTCGTATCCTATGCCTACTAACGGTTCTTATTCTAATTTTATAATTAAGTTTTTTTAATAATCAAATATTTTATTCATCAAATATTTCTATATCATATTTGGTAGAATATGTCATCATATACATCAATAACATATCACTTACATATTCTTGCAAATCTTATCTTATCTTATCTATATATAAAAATCAATCCCTATTTTCTTTGGTCACGACATCACGCTTGAATGGCTGGACCAATTTCGGTATTTTTTTTTTGTTGTGTTTGTAATTGTAAGGAGAAGGTTCTTATAAAAGAAAATATTAAGAAAATTGCGCGGAAAATTAGAAAATTTAAGAATGCTTAACCACCATATAAAGTTTAATGCCATTTTGGATGCGTGGAAGGACAATTCCGTAGACTTATATAAATTACGTGTCACGTTGTTTGTCCGCTATGGATTCCTAATATGAATGGCAAAACAACGTTTGCCGGGTCAGCTAGTATATATATAAAAATCAATCCATATTTTCCTTGGTCACGACATCACGCCTGAATGGCTGGACCAATTTCGGTATTTCTTTTTTGTTGTGTTTGTAATTGTAAGAAGATTCTTGTAAAAGAAAATATTAAGAAAATTGCGCGGAAAATTAGAAAATTTAAGAATACTTAACCACCATATAAAGTTTAATGACATTTTAGCTGCGTGGAAGGACAATCCCGTAGTCTTATATAAATTACGTGTCACGTTGTTTGTCCGCTATGGATTCCTAATATGTAAGGCAAAACAACGTTTTCCGGGTCAGCTAGTAAACTATATTTCAGTTAAATAATTGTTTTATCAGTAATAATATACATATACTAACGCTGGAAAATTGTCAAAGATAAATTAAAAACAATGAAGCATTTCTAATCCTTCCAATAATATACACATACTACCCGGCAAACGTTGATTTGCCATACAAATTACTTGTATTGAATATTTTAGTGGGGTACTTGGGGGGGGGGGGGGGGGTTACTTGGGATAAAAAGTATCCTATGATTTAAGTTGGTCCAAACAGTAGATATACGGTGTGTAAAGAAAACCCTGTCGGATAATTAAAGGTGTTATTTGGTACCGTAATACGGTTACATATGTGTAATTATTTTATGGATATTAATTAATTAGTTTTCCCAATAAAAAAGTAATCTTAAATGGTATTTTCATACATTAGGTATGACAACACCTACAAATAAGTAAATTCTATTATTGACGAATGCCGCGCAATTCGAATGCTATCGAAGGACTCGCGGCGCGAGTGCGGCGTGTTTAAAGTTCCTTTGTAAAAAGCCGAAAAACGAACACCGCGCCTTCGGGGTGTTCGAAAGCCAAACAACGACAAAGTGTTGTCAATTGTCATTTTTAAAATATTTGCTTAATTCTAGGGAGTCTAGGGAATAAGTAAAAATACGAATATTTAAACAACGATATCTTTTTTATTTTCTGAAACAAATTCATTTTAATATTTTTTTCAGTTATATGCTTCTTTCGGATCGGACAGGGTATTCTCTACAAACTGTATACAAAATTTCATTGAAATCGGTTCATTAGTTTTCGAGTCCATCGCGAACAAATATCGTGACAAGTATTTTATATATGTATATTAAGATAAAGGCTGAATTATTCTACTAGACTTTTAAGATATCAGTTCGCTCGCTCCTTTAAAAATAATTCATTTTTAAGATATAAAATAACTCTGATTAAAAAAAATTGTCACATCAATAAAAATAATTCAGTACGTTGAATGGGAAATATCCCTTTTATAATTAAATCGTCATAATATTATGCTAACGACCGGTATTCAGACTTCAAACGGCAAGCCCTTTGAATTAGTCACGGAGTAAATTGACTCGTTTGTACGTTTGTTTTTACCTAACTGTGTTAGAAGATTAATATTCATTTGACTACCTCGTGGTCGAGGGGTTAGCATGTTTAGCTCAGATCGTGAGGTCCCGGGTTAGATTCCCGGCTTGAGAAAAGTGTTATTGAAGTTTTTCGAGGTTTTTCTCGAAAATCCAAAATCTCAGTAGCGCCTCGGAGTCTGGCGGATGGTGTCTTACAACTCTGTGCCTCGGATGAGCACATAAAGCCATCAATCCCGGTTTTCACTAGACATAGTCAATAATCGTTGGTTCACGCCCCGTTGGTCAAGTGATTAGCGACCCTGACTACGCAATCGACGGGATTCGGGTTCGATCCCAACGAGGACAAGCATTTGTGTGATGAGCATAAATATTTTAATTCTGGATTTGGGTGTTTATTAAAATATCCCAGTATTTATATATGTATTTCTATATATTAGTAGCGTTGACTAACACCCATAACACAAGCAAATAATTTGCTTACTTTGGAGTTAGATCAGTAAGTGTAATTTATCCCATGAATCGTTATCAGGTTGGTGAAATGCGGGGATGGGAATCACCACTCATCTTGCCAAACGATAAGACGGAGAATGTGGTGAACCGAAAAGTAGGTTTACTCAGCCTATCCCGCAAGGGAACCAGACGTGATGACACATTTTCTATGAAAATGCGGTTTGAATGTAGCTATGTTAGTTTATTATACCTACTTCCACAGCGTCATGACTGTCATGAGTTATGGTATTTTGCTTTGGGGATCAGCGACTAACTTAGAAAGAGTACTATAAGAAATCTACCAGTTAATAAATTTAAAAAATGTGTTTAAACAAAACTGTGTAAAAAAGGATATTATAAAATCTCAGATTATTTAGAAGACAACAAAGCCTCCTCATACCGATCTCATATATATTTTTTGTTATATTGTGACATTGTAAAAAATAGATGATATAAAAAAAGACAAGCCCGCTGAGTTTCTTCCGCGCGATCTTCTCAGTGAGTGACCGCGTTTCCGATCTGGTAGTAGTTTTAAAAAATATGTTGACATGTCAAAATAACTTGTTAAAAAGTTTTATTGAATATATCACTTCTGATTTCTGATTTCTGATTATTTATTCTACAAAAAAGAGCCCTACCAAAACTGTTGAATAAATAAATATAATCATCCTACCATCTTTATACGTTTATGAAAATATGTTAATGTCAGGAAAAACATAACTGACTATTAAAAAATATGTCGCCTATCACACCAGTTCTCGAAAAAGAAGTAATTTAATAGTACCTCGATTTAGGATTCAAAACAGCGATATCATCATTTTTAGGTAACGGAGTAAGATTTCATAATAAAATACCTACGGAAATAATTGACCTCCCTGATAAGAAATTCAACAAACTAGTAAAATTAAAGCATATTACAAAATAAGTGACTACATCGACGATCAAAGCTTATTCAGAGAGCATACTACAAAATAAGTGATCACATCGACGGTAAAAGCTTATTTAAAGAGCATATTACACAATAAGTGACTACATCGACGATCAAAGTTTATTCAAAGAGCATACTACAAAATAAGTGATCACATCGACGATCAAAGCTTATTCAAAGAGCATACTACAAAATAAGTGATCACATCGACGATAAAAGCTTATTTAAAGAGCATATTACACAATAAGTAACTACATCGACGATCAAAGCTTATTCAAAGAGCATACTACAAAATAAGTGATCACATCGACGATCAAAGCTTATTCAATGAGCATACTACAAAATAAGCGACTACATCGACGATCAAAGCTTATTCAAAGTGCATATTACAAAATATGTGACTACATCGACGATCAAAGCTTATTCAAAGAGCATACTACAAAATAAGTGATCACATCGACGATAAAAGCTTATTTAAAGAGCATACTACAAAATAAGTGATCACATCGACGATCAAAGCTTATTCAAAGAGCATACTACAAAATAAGCGACTATATCGACGATCAAAGCTTATTCAAAGAGCATACTACAAAATAAGCGACTATATCGACGATCAAAGCTTATTCAAAGTGCATATTACAAAATATGTGACTACATCGACGATCAAAGCTTATTCAAAGAGCATACTACAAAATAAGTGATCACATCGACGATCAAAGCTTATTCAAAGAGCATACTACAAAATAAGCGACTATATCGACGACCAAAGCTTATTCAAAGAGCATACTACAAAATAAGCGACTATATCGACGATCAAAGCTTATTCAAAGAGCATACTACAAAATAAGCGACTATATCGACGATCAAAGCTGCAAAGTGCATATTACAAAATATGTGACAACATCGACGATCAGAGCTTATTCAAAGAGCATACTATAAAATAAGTGATCACATCGACGATCAAAGCTTATTCAAAGAGCATACTACAAAATAAGCGACTACATCAACGATCAAAGCTTATTCAAAGTACATATTACAAAATATGTGACTACATCGACGATCAAAGCTTATTCAAAGAGCATACTACAAAATAAACGACTATATCGACGATCAAAGCTTATTCAAAGTGCATATTACAAAATATGTGACAACATCGACGATCAAAGCTTATTCAAAGAGCATACTACAAAATAAGTGATCACATCGACGATCAAAGCTTATTCAAAGAGCATACTACAAAATAAGCGACTACATCGACGATCAAAGCTTATTCAAAGTGCATATTACAAAATATGTGACTACATCGACGATCAAAGCTTATTCAAAGAGCATACTACAAAATAAGCGACTATATCGACGATCAAAGCTTATTCAAAGAGCATACTACAAAATAAGCGACTATATTGACGATCAAAGCTTATTCAAAGAGCATACTACAAAATAAGCGACTATATCGACGATCAAAGCTTATTCAAAGTGCATATTACAAAATATGTGACTACATCGACGATCAAAGCTTATTCAAAGAGCATACTACAAAATAAGTGACCACATCGACGATCAAAGCTTATTCAAAGAGCATACTACAAAATAAGCGACTATATCGACGTTCAAAGCTTATTCAAAGAGCATACTACAAAATAAGCGACTATATCGACGATCAAAGCTTATTCAAAGAGCATACTACAAAATAAGCGACTATATCGACGATCAAAGCTGCAAAGTGCATATTACAAAATATGTGACAACATCGACGATCAGAGCTTATTCAAAGAGCATACTATAAAATAAGTGATCACATCGACGATCAAAGCTTATTCAAAGAGCATACTACAAAATAAGCGACTATATCGACGATCAAAGCTTATTCAAAGAGCATACTACAAAATAAGCGACTATATCGACGATCAAAGCTTATTCAAAGTGCATATTACAAAATATGTGACAACATCGACGATCAAAGCTTATTCAAAGAGCATACTACAAAATAAGTGATCACATCGACGATCAAAGCTTATTCAAAGAGCATACTACAAAATAAGCGACTATATCGACGATCAAAGCTTATTCAAAGTGCATATTACAAAATATGTGACTACATCGACGATCAAAGCTTATTCAAAGAGCATACTACAAAATAAGTGATCACATCGACGATCAAAGCTTATTCAAAGAGCATACTACAAAATAAGCGACTATATCGACGATCAAAGCTTATTCAAAGAGCATACTACAAAATAAGCGACTATATCGACGATCAAAGCTTATTCAAAGTGCATATTACAAAATATGTGACAACATCGACGATCAAAGCTTATTCAAAGTGCATATTACAAAATATGTGACTACATCGACGATCAAAGCTTATTCAAAGAGCATACTATAAAATAAGTGAATATATTGATGACAAAGATATTTGACAATAATCTTATATTTTTTGAAACTGCGACCTAATCTTATTAAACTTAAATAAATTTTAATGATTTTATGACATATTCTAATTGTATAATTATTGTTGCTATTTTTATTGCTATTACTTTTGACATATATAAATTTACTATTAATTTATCTTTGACACGTACATGACATTCAATAAGTGATACAAATGTATCCTATTTTGAATAAAAATGATTGAAAATCAAATTGAAACTTTTTATTTAAATCAGTTCAATGAAATCATTCTTTAATATGAATTATCGATCGCCCTAGTCTGGTAAAAACCGTAATTCCATCAATGTTTATCCAAAACTATTACATAAAATAGAGAATTAACAAAATATTAAGAATCGGGGTTATGTGTGTGTTTGTGTATGTGTGTGTGTGTGTGTGTGTTAGTGTGTGTGTGTGTGTGTGTGTGTGTGTGTGTGTGTATGAGTGCGTATGCACGCGTGTGTGCCAAACGCATGGAATTGCATGTAGTGTGTTTTTAATTCAATTTATTTCTAATCAAAAAATAATTTTACGCACTTTTTTCTTCAAATAAACTGTAACTAAGCCAAATGTCATACTCCTTACTCCACGCAGTTTTCGTAAAAAGGGGTAGAACATTTTCGCTTTATGAATTAATATATTGCTATATGACTTGATTATTATTAAGTAGTTAATGTAAGTCACATACAATTTATTTGACCGTCCCGTTGGTCGAGTGGTTAATGATCCTGATTCCTACTATGCAAACTATGCAAACGACGGGGCTCGGGTTCAGTTCATTTGTTATTTCATTATATATTAATAATATATTATATTATTATTATTATTATATATTTAATTATTATTATTTATTGTAGAAAAAAATCTTTTTAAAAATAATAAAGCGAAGTTTTCAATTATAATCCAGACCAATAAAAGCATCGCAAATATTTTTATGAACCGTCCGCTCCCGCCATATCATTTAATAGATCGACCTCTTTCGCCGCACTCGCTCGGGTAATCCCACAAGGCTTCTATCGGTTTCTCCGCGCTCAGGGGATTCCCGAGCTACGTTAAGATAACCTATGTCAAACATATCAATTGTGTTTACGTCTTTTGAAAATGGTTCGAATAACGTTCGCTTTATATTTGATAACAATATTAATAAATGAAGCATCATAGTGATTTCTTTGCGAGGTTCACTAACAGAATATCTGTATACATACCTACTACGTTTTACCCACAGACCACACAAATACTAATAGACACGGTGTTGCCGCTTACATGAGCAAATGTATGTAAATGTCAAACGTCTGTAGATATATTATAGCGCAAAAAAAAGTGCCAAATTGTGCTATTTTATCGTGTCGAATAAAAAGCTAAGGCTTAACGAATACATCTGGAGTGATTTTATTTCATCGGTAAGTATTATAACTCTGTATTTTTCTGTATAAATGCAAGCGACACTGACAACCTAAGAAATTGCCTTAACGAGCGTATCCAGTTAAATCTGTGGTTTTACCTTAGTACTCCTGTTGTCCTCCCTGCATTACCAATAATAATATTAAAAACCGGCCAAGCATAACTCGGATTCGCGCACGAAGGGTTCCGTGCCATCATCTATAAAAAACGGCAAAATACTTTTTTTTATATATATGAGAGCCCCTTAAATATTAACACTATTTTAATTTAATTGTTTATTTTGAAACTGAATATTCTGTGAACATTTGAAAGCGTCTACCAGTTATCGTTTTAAGATCGAGAAAAAAATTGCAAAGAAAATCAAGGAAATCCCATAATATTTATTTTACTCTGTTTTAAGTATTTTTTGTCGTAGCAGCCGCAGAATCAGAAATATATCATCTGTAAAAAAAAAAATTTTTCATGAGAGTACAGACTGGTGACAGACAGACAGACAGACAAACGGATGGATAGCAGTCTTAATAATATGGTCCCTTCTTACCCTTTGGGTACGAAACCCTAAAAATGCAAAAACCTGTGTGTCATTCTGATTGTCATGCTTTTACGCCTAAACTGCTGAATAGATTTTGATGAAAATTAAGGAGATAGCTAAACTTCCGAGTTTAAGAAAAGCTTTTTTTTTTTCAAAAATCACTCCCAAATTAAATTGATAGCATGTTTTTTACTCGCGGGCAAAGCTTGTAAGTTATAAAAAAGTTTAATTACGTACCTTTTTGATTTTAAAAATATGTCTTGTGTGATAAAATGTTCTGATTTTTTTAACAAATTTCAGTATAAAATTAGTTTTTCTGTTTTATTTCTACGCTTGAAAGATAATTCACTTTAAGGTAACGTAGCATCACGGTTGTATAGTGGAGTGCATCTGTAACTTCGAGAAAATTGTCTGTAAAGTCTCGCTCTGACGGAATATCTTTAATTCAAAAGATCCACTTAGCCGTTGCAGTAAGCGTTTACAAGGTTATTCCGTCTTTTAGTTTAGAATTTTATATAATAGGAAACTAACTTAGATAGACAAGTTTTACCTAACTGGATATTTTCTGTAGTTTTTTTTATAAAATACATTAATAAAGGCTTAAACGGAGGTTTGCGAAAATCCGACCGTTTGTATTTTTTTTAAATTTCTGGTACGAGTATGTGATACTTACCTATAGCAAAACTTCACAAAATTTTGAAGTAATTTTTTTCTTATCCTATGACAGCCGGTAAAATAGAAGAATAGAATCAAAAGATAGCATGCACAAATTTACCGGCTACCTTATTCTCCAAACCAGAACACGACAGTGATAAGCACTGATTCTATTGCGGCATTATGCCCGGGCGAGACAATGCAGAACCCTGCCTCTTTAATTTAAACCTCAGAATACTTCATGCGTCTTTTCATAATGGAACCCTATAGCGTCTCCCCATAACTAACATGATTTTGATAGTTTTGAGTGTGAATATAAGTACTTTTCTATCATTTCAACTCCTAATAATAATATATATAGATAGATATTAGATATGGGATAATTTCGATAGCTACATAAAATATTATAATCGGTAGCTCTGAGAAATAAATTATTTTGTTTTGCTTCTGCTGCCGTGAAAATAGTTACGCTGTGAAATGAAGTACATAATTATCTTGTTGCTATGGGACCCTTCATAAGTGAGTCCGACTTATATATCCTTGAGAGCCGACCTATATGGAAAACCTTTATTCCTTCTTTTACATTTGCCACATCTGTATTAAAAAGTGTCAAATTAATAGAATATTTCCGCTTCAGAAATGCGACTAAACGATTTCACTGGAATAAATTGTAATTGATGGGCATATGTGCCTCCTTTAGAATGCAAATGTCCAGCAGCGACGAACTGAATACTTCACTTGAATGTACTTGAAATCTTTTTGAATTGAAATTGAGATGTCGTTGAAAAATGTCTTTTTATGTGCATTTGCTTACTTCATGTTTTTAATATTGCCGCTTTATCCTTATAATGGCAATCTTTCTTTGTTATTTTATTATAATACTTTCTTTTGGTCTCAACTTGGTCTGATTGCAATTTAGTTCAATATTTAATTTCCTTACATGCGTATATTATAGAAAAAAATAGTAAGTATCTTCACGCCCGTATCCCGGAAGTGGTAGGCAGAGGTACAACCAGTGCACCCACGATTAGCCGAAGATACTTGGTCCCACAAATGTGATAGGTGGCAAGCCTATCGCCAATCGGGAACGTTCCAATCCCGGTCAACTTTGTGTTTATTAGAAAACTCAAAATACACTTTTTTTAAGTGCCCGAGCCGGGAATCGAACCCGGGACCTCATGTGGTTAACGCCAACGCTGGACCAATAGACCACAGAGGCGATAAAAAAAATTATATGTATTACAAATTTTAATTTAGTCTCTATTTTCTGTTAGCTTAAATATTAACTGATCGAAAATGCCACAAGGTATTAAGTTCTTCTTTTGGACAAACTTAATTTTAAAGCTGTAAAATAAAGATAAACAAATGAATGATTAAACTAGTAGCACTTATAATATGAGGCTGCTGTCATACTTTTGAATTGCCCATCTAGTAGACACACATTTACTTCCCGCAACTACCGAAAAAACCGGAATACCAGGATTTATCTGGGGGTCAGTACCGAAAATACTGGTTTTGGTTAAATGGTACGGTGTTATGACCCCTATTGCTTATCATATTAACCATACAGATATTATAAATTCTAAACTAAGCATTTCGTTCAAAACTGAAACACAATCGCTGACAGTGTCTGATTGATCTGTTTGATTTTTCAAAATTTCTATGCATCCCACAACATCATCAAATTGAAATAGTATGAACTTAACTGCCTCGATTCCGCTTTCCCAGCTTGTGTCTAATAAAGGCTTCATTGTAAGTTTTAATTTATCTTTGATCAATTTCCAGCGTTTGCTGGAACCAGTATGTGTATATTGATAAAACAATTAACTTAAATAAAGATAGTTTATTTGCAAGAATATGTGAGTTACATGATTTTGATGTACAGTTAACAACATATTCTAACAAATATTTAATGATTAGACATTATTTGATCATAAAAAAAACTTAAATTATAAAATTAGATCAAGAACCGTTAGTATAGGATACAAACTCAGTTCTTCATACGTTTAAAGTTAAACCACAAAACAAATAGGAACAGAAGTCAATCTCATGTATGTACTTCACTTTTCATACCCACGTTCGGCGGTCATGATAGGGCAAGGATTTAAAACGTTGTAATTTCGATATGTTTGCTGTTTCATGATTGGTTCGCCGCGTTTCATGCTGTTACGTGATTGCTTCGCCAACTACCACTGGAAGACAACGTCATAATATCATATACCCTAACCAATCACGACGACGCAAACATTTCAATATTATAACGTTATAAATCCTTGCGATAGTTATCAACTTTGGCTTATGCACAAATAACTGGTAGTGGCACTTGTGCCCTGGTGTTTGATTTATTGTTGAGAATGAAACAGGAACAACGGAAACGAAAACCAACAATAACTAAAATATTTTAATGTTATTTTTATACCTTTTACAAATTTTCTGCACAAAAAAGTTCACTGGCGCATGACCAAGCGGGTGGCACGTGCACTTACACTATTTCTAACCATTCCAAGATGTCGCGTCCGTGAGATGTCTATGTGTGCGTTGCTCGAGCGTACTTTGTATGTACATTGAATTCTGTAACAATTTGTTTTGTGTTTAAACTGAGATCGACACCGCTAGAATTAAGAAACGTACAATAGCGATTCGCCACGAACTGTAACTTACGATGTTTTAACATTATATTATGTTTGTACCCTCCTAAATTTAGTCATTTCCTTGACCAATAAGCCTTATGTTCGTATATATTTTTTTGTTTTATTATTTCACTCACAAAATTCCACTTCGTTCCGACCAATGGCTTGTTTGCTATCTTATGATATAAAAAACAGACGGCTCGTTCTATATAAGTTTAACGTGCAATGGGTAAATTTAAAATATTATAATTAATAAATTATATCGTGCAGTAAAAAACTTTATGCCCTATTATCCGACAATTACGTCAACAGTGGAGTATAAAACATATTTCATGCCAAAGCACAATCAAATTTGACATTGCGGAGGATTGCGGAAACCTAAATAACAACATAAAAATATTATATAATTTTTTTTTATATCATAAGATAGCAAACAAGCAGATGGGTCTCCTGATGGAAAGAGTCAACAATCGCCTATATATACACCAAAGTTGTTAATGGTGCGTTGCTATCTTACCTATTCCTGCCGCAAGCACTGACGCTATTGCGGCAGGAATAGGTAAGACGGTGGTATCTGACCCGGGCGAGACAATGCAGAACTCTACCACCTAGTAGCCACGATGTTAGTGACTCACATAGCCAATCAGTCACCTTTTACGACCTGCCTGGCAGAACGGCAGTTGGCCTATTCTTCAAAGGAGCCCGGAACCAACCCGGGGTGTAATGCATCCAATTAATAAACATAAACATTACACATAATGTGGTATACATAATAATAAACACACGTGAATATTTATGTCTTTTATAATCGATCAAGGCGATCACTAGTTTAATTTTTTTATATCATCAGATTGCAAACAAGCAGATGGGTCTCCTGATGGAAAGAGTCAACCATCGCCTATAGACACCAATGCATAAGTTTATCGCTCACCCTACCCTCGAAGCCGGAGCACAACAGTAACAAGCACTAACGCTATTGCGGCAGGAATAGGTGGGTAGGTGGTACCAGGCCCGGGCGAGACAATACAGAACTCTACCGCCTAGTAAATTAATTAATTACAAAAGCATATTAAATTAAAGCTTAAATACCAGAGCATAACAAAATATTCAAGTAATAAAATAACTCGTATTTATTGAAAACTAAACGCTTCATACAGCTGGATTCCATAGATAACTTAAAATTTTAAAAATATTTTTAGGATAGCAATGATCAGGCTTTAATTAATTTGAAAATATAGATCGTGGAATTTACATATCCTTAATTTCAAATCACCTTTTTACCGGTGGGAGGGATGCGCTGTACCGCGCTCCCGGCTGCATGGGTACCACCATCTTGCTTGTTTCTCCCGTGAAACAGCTTTGCTGTGTTTCGGAAAGAAGGGCAAGACAGGCAGTGTAATTACTAGTACCGAGACTTAACATCTTATGTCTCAGGATAGGCAACACATAAATGAGTTACCTGGGCTAGTTCCAGATAAACTAGTTTATGTTCATTGGCGAAGTTGATCACTTACCATTAGGTGGTACGTCTACCAATTTGCCTATCCAACTAACATAAAAAACCTATGATGTTGGCAGAGAGATGGGAGTGCATATTGCACTCACACATCACATCATTACGATTCAAGCACGCTTTCCATGCTTTCTATAAATTCATCACTAACTTTATACAAAGTCACTTTAAAGCCTTGATGAGCCTAACGGGACTTGACATCTTCAATCAATATTAATTTTTCGGGTCAACATCCGTCTGCATAAATATTGTATATCTGATTTTTAAATCTATCACCTGCCGTTCTTTTGACTTATCCGTACTTTAGTTATCATCGAATCAACGGAGAACTCTTTCTTATTATTACATCGATATCTAAATCAGCTAGAAATCAGATAATCCTTCATTTATGAGAACACATTATTAAAACAACGGATTTAGCTGACAACCATAGCTAGAAACAATTGAACCAATGAACCATGCTAATTGTAGCTTCACATCCCTTGCTAATTTAATTTCTAACTTCCCGCTACGTATGTAGATAAGGAAGTTACGGATTTTGCCCCGATTTTCGAAAATCAAGTTTTCACCAGATCTCTACGTTTTGAGGTCCTAGGAACCTTTTCCAACTATTTTCACGATAACGTCAGTATGTCTGTATGTATGTATGTAAGTATGTATGTGTGTGTGTGTGTCTATGTGTGTTTGTAAACATCTCATAACTTTTGAACGGCTTAACTGATCGAAACGAGGTTGATTGACGACAGGCATTCGATTGGATTCGACTCATCTTAGACTTTTTGAAAATTTGAACCAATTCGGTTCAGGAGATTTTGAGAAATATAACTTTCGAATCAATGTACCGATTGAGTACAAAATCTAAACAGCTACTTTCTTCGTAATACAAAAATAGTATGAAATAATTGTGATGTCAAGTAATATAAATATTTAAAGGTTTTTTGTGAATTTTAGCATTATAAAAAGTGTCCCTGATTCAATTTACATTTCAGAGGAAGTTAATAATGTACACGATAAGCATCTATCAACATGCGTTGCTTTTGAGGCCAACTTTGTAAGATCCTCATCATTCTCCTTTAAACATCAGTTCGGGTACAGAATACTGGAGACTAACAGCAGTCAATCTACATACAAGTAATATTCGAGCAACGCACACATAGACACCTCTCACGGACGCGAAATCTCGGAATGGTTAGGGATAGTTTGTTCCGCACCAGTCCGAGATATCGCGTCCGTGAGAGGTGTCTATGTGTGCTATGATCGAATATTACTTGTATGGAACATTGACTTCTGTTAGTCTCCATTATTCTGTGGTTCGGGTCTAGCTAAAACTCCTCAGTTGGTAGTGTATTGACACGCCACGAATTGGTGATTTTAGTTTAATGCTATACAGAGCTTTGTGATTTGCAAGATCCATGTTAGGGGGCGTCCATAAATTACGTGAGGTGTTTTTTTAAATTTTCTGTCTCTCCCTCTCCCCTTGGTGAGATGTCGTGAGATATTATTCAACCCCCTTCCCCATCCCCCAATCTCACGTGAGATTTTTCAAAATGTTGGTTTCTTAAATATGTAAAATGCGTTAGATTGTTATTGTAAAAAAAAATTGCTTCCTGCTTTTATTTACGACTAGTTCAAACTATAACGTCGAAGTATGAATAAAATTATTTTCTTTCGAACGAATCAATGAATGATCTTAATCGTATTACGATTACGCATAAGATTAAATCTTAAGCATGTACAATCTGGATAATGGACCAAAATAGTACAATTTTTTTTGCTTCAATCAGAAAAAAAAACTGCGTGATATTTGCAGTGACCCCCCCTCTCCAACGTAAGATTAGATGAGATTTGACTCGACCCCCTCTCCCCCTTCAACATCTCACGAAATTTGTGGACGCTTATGATTATAATCAGAAAATGTGAATAACCTTTGGACAGCGTTCGACTTTTACAAATTGCCTATCTAGAAAGCAGATGGTTTATTCACGTCCCACATTTCTGAATTTAGTCCTGAATATGTTTAAGTACAGTAAAACCACATTTTGTTCTCGTTATTTGATCATTCGCCAGGTAAATACACTGAAAACAGTTACAGGATATCCGGTATGTAAACCAGCATGCTCGTACCCATAACATCTCAATTTTCGCAATCAATTACATGTTAACTGTCCATCGCTTGTTGTACTACACGTAATCACCCATATTATGATGCTATTACGTGCAGGGCCCGCTTTGGAAGCGAACCAAACGACTGTGTCGAACAATATGTATGACCATTTTAACCGCTAACTGCGTGTTGCTGCAAATAAGATGGCGATTTTGTATAATGTTTTTAATCTATTCGAATATAATATACGAGCATGCATTCTTAGCTGAACTCTATGCGCCTTATAAAGCACAGATAACCTTCCTATCTGTTAGGCAATTCGTAAGAATTTTTCCCCTTGTTGGTCCCGGGCATGGTATTTGAAAAATAGGCCAACTGCCTTTCCGCCAGGCAGGTCGTAAAAGCACACCATTTATGTACGTACTCAACGCACGTTTCACTTTGAAACCGAAGCATTTTCAGGAGAAACGAATACCACTTCACTCTACGCGAGTGTAAGTAATACTTAAAAGTGTGGTGGATGTGGGTGGATAATTGTGCCGCTGGGGTCTTCTTTTTATACGGACTATCGGTGAGTCTTATCCATTTATTAAACTGACATCTTTCTTTTTCGTGCCATCGCAAAAAACAAGTAGAATAGTTCACGGATCATAGCAAATTTAATTAATTTTAGTGGAGCGCCTGGGGGTTTTCACCTCGGATTAGTGTTATAGTGAATGAATTAATATGATCGATGTGGGATATTGTTTTTTAAATAATATTTTGCAATGTTTACCCAAAATTTTTTGTGCACTCCATTGTTTCATTGTTTAAACAAATTATTATGAAAAATTAATGTTTGACCATATATTTTCACTTAAAACAGTTTTTTTTTTATTTATGTGTAAAATCTTACCTGAGTAGACATATAAGAACATTTTTCAAAGATACCTGTGTATAAAAATAGCAGTAGGGATTTTGAAGAGGTAGAAAAACGTGGAGGGGAGAGCGGAGCGACAGCTGCTATGTACAATGGAATTTCTCGGCTAGTTTAGTTACAATTAACACGTGTTCTGTGAATATTGTGCTTCTATAACAGTGAAAATTTGGTTTTTTAGTGAAAAATTCTTGTATATTTTTGTACTGGAAGGTGTATTGAAGACGACATCTTTAAATTGAACTAGCTGACCCACGCAGCTTCGCCCGCGGGTATATTAATAAGTCGTCCAATTAATAAGTCGTATAATAGCTTTTAATAAAAATTTTATCCCCTATTTTTTTCTATTTCAGCCCTCCAGGGACTGATTTTTGAAATAAAAATAGCCTATGTTTGACCCCGGATCTTCAACTATACCCATGCCAAATTTCATGAAAATCGGTCCAGCGGCTTAGCCGTGAAAGCGTAACATACAGACAGACTTTCGCATTTATAACACATCAAAGTTCTACGTGCGCAACGAAAATAGAATTAAGTCGAAAAGATTTTAGAGCGATGATTTTTTTATGATTTTAAAAGTTCTCTTTCTCCGCAAGACTGTGCTGCTCGTCTTCAAAATGCTTTTGGAAGAGAAGCACCTTGTTTGAGCACCGTGAGGCGATGGTTTGCTGAATTTAAGAGAGGTCGAGTTTTTTTGCATGACGAATTTCGTGAAGGGCGGCCTTCAACTACCGTCAACGAAAATAATGTGGCTACTGTTAAGCGGTTAATTGAAGAAAACCCCCGGATTACCTATGAGACAATTTGAGGACTATTGGGGATTGGTATGAGCTAAATTCAGAAAATTTTACACGAAGAATTGAAAGTTCGGAAACTTTGTTGTCATTGGATCCCTCATGAACTGACAGCGGAGCAAAAGCAGGCTCACGTGGAATGGTGCTCACGGATGCTACTAAAATACGACCACGGACATTCTAATGCTGTTTATAACGTTGTCACAAGAGATGAAACGTGGATTTATTGTTTTGAACCCGAAAAAAAACAGCAATCTTGTGATTGGGTGTTTGAAAATGAAAACAGGCCAACAAAAATGAAACAGGTGAGAAACGTTGGTGAAAAAATGATCGCGTTTTTTTTCTCGGCTACGGGTCCCATCTGTACAATTCCACTTGAAGATCAAAAGAGTGTTAATGCAGAGTGGTATTCTACAATTTGTTTAACCAGGGTGTTAGAAAAAGTTCGCGAAAGACGACCCAAAAGCCGCATTCTCCTACACCATGATAACGCTTCTTCACACACGGCCAACAAAACAAAGTCATTTTTAGCTTCTGAAAGAGTACATCTCGTCACTCATCCTGCGCATAGCCCCGACCTAGCACCCTGTGATTTCTGTATTTTCCCCAAAATCAAAGATTTGATGAGAGGTTTTACTTTTACCAACTCCGAAGAAGCAGTGTTTGCGTTCAATCAGCACGTAGAAAACATGCCTTCAGATCTGTGGTCCTCCTGTTTTAAAAAATGGTTCGATCGCATAAAAAAATATTTAAAATGTAAAGGAGATTATTTTGAAAAGCAATAAACATAATATTTTGGTTATAACGTGTTATTTTTTAAGTTACGCAAAACTTATAATGTGACCTACGTATACACCTGGGTTCATCTTCCGAAACAAATTTAGGTGAAATTATAAAAATTAGTAGAGGAGTAACCTCTTATTGTTGATAATAATAAGAGAAAATATTTGATGTATACAACAATGTAATATATTTAAATAAACAGATTTTGTACTAATATTTTTTTTTCTTTTCTACTTAATTATTTACCTTATTTTTTTAAATGTACACAATAGAGTACGTTTCATTTATAATTAAACTGGCCGAGAAATTCCATTGTACATAGCAGCTGTCGCTCCGCTTTCCCCTCCACGTTTTTCTACCTGTTCGAGATACCTATTGCTATTTTTATACACAGGTATCTTTGAAAAATGTTCTTATATATCTACTCAGGTAAGATTTAACATATAAATAAAAAAAATACTGTTTAAAGTGAAATATATATGGTCAAACATTAATTTTTCATAATAATTTGTTTAAACAATGAAACAATGGAGTGCACAAAAAAATTTTGCGTAAACATTGCAATTTATAGTTTAAAAAACAATATCCCACATCTATCATATTAATTCATTCACAATAACTCTATTCCGAGGTTTTACGGTTTTGAATGCTCCAGGCACTCCACTATTTCATCTTTTTTAACTCTTTGACCCCACTCTGGTCTCAAGCGCGCAAGTTCTTCCCACTGATAGCTGGGTAGGTGGCATGATATGTAAGAAAATGTGTAAGAGTCCTAGACGTTTATACTTTTGATTGACGTTTAAATGCGTAAATCGGGATCCAGAGGGCGGTCGCTAGTCCGTGTAATTTCTCAGACCAAATTCTATGTGAACCCAGGTCGGGTAAACAATATTAAATATTAAAATTCAATATCGTCTTGCATTGTACCCAAGTATTAATATTCCACTTCTATCTAAAGCGCCGTACAAATCATCTGAGGTTGTAAGATTATTTTTGCATTTGTTTCCATTAGAACTCCTAAAATCTGTTCTCTCATATGTTATTCACACATCTTACGAATACGTAAGTACAAAAAGACGCGGTGTTGCCCTTAAATAAATAAAGAAGGCTAATAGAAACCTTTTTGTAAGGAGTATTAGTGCTGAAGGTAGGATCAAGAATAAAAGAAATGTTTATTCGTTTATTATTTTATTTAAAAGTCGTTTGTGGTTTTTGAGTGCTTTCGTAGTCTAAAATTAACATTTTCTTTTATATATAATAAGATAGCAAACAAATAGATGGTTTTCCTGACGGAAACAAACAACCATCGCTTATAGACACCAAAGATGTAAATGGTGCATTTCTATCCGTGTGACGAGCTTCCTTTCCTTCCAAACCGGGACTTGTGTTCCCAGCATTAATGTGCATTACTCAGAACGAAATTGAATGCATTGCAATGCAGTATTTATCACTGGTATATATACTTATACTATGAACTTTTAACTAACGCGATCTACTATCGCTAGACCAGGATCCCAGGAACAAACTTTTTTTGATTACGAACAAGTTGAATTTTTGTGAATAGCTCCATTTTGATGAGACAACCATCTTTTCTATCTTCGTATAATCTCTAATCGGGTAAATAATAAAGATAGATAAAAAGAATAGATTAGAGTGTCGGACTAAGAAATGTTTCCACTTTACGTGTAGGACAACGTTACCCTTGAATAAGAATAATAGTTAACAAGCTGTTGTGAGAAAATTAGTTTGTTATTAAATTGATTAATATCAATTTGGTCGCCCCGTTGGTCGAGTGGTTAGCCAACCTGACTACGCAAGCAACGGGGCTCGGGTTCGATCCCCGACGGGGACAAGCATTTGTGTGATGAGCATAAATGTTTGTATTTCCGGGTTTGGGTGTTTATTAAAATTTTCCAGTATTTATATATGTATTTCTATGTATTATTATCGTTGATGACCCATAACACAAGCAAATAATTTGCTTACTTTGGGGTTAGATCAGTCAGTGTAATTTGTCCCGTGAATATTTAAAAAAAAAATTAAACATCTCATGATTCCG
Source organism: Apodemia mormo (assembly GCA_036924255.1). Taxonomy (NCBI): domain Eukaryota; kingdom Metazoa; phylum Arthropoda; class Insecta; order Lepidoptera; family Riodinidae; genus Apodemia; species Apodemia mormo. The sequence continues at coordinate 3,556,611 of JAUPFN010000007.1, read as the reverse complement.
AAACTTTAGAGTGGAGGACCTGCTAGAAAACCTCCGAATGTACAAGACAAATTTTCATCGTGTTTTTCATAATATAATCAAGCGATTTAAGTCAAAAAATAATTATTGTTATTAATATTTTTCCTTCAACGAATCAAAATTTTCAAAGCCCCATTACTTTATTATCTACCCAATTTGAGATTTTTCGGAGATAGAAAAGATGGTTGTCTCGTCAAAACGAAGCTGTTCACAAAAATTCAGGTTGTGAGTAATAAAAAAAAGTTTGGTCGTAGGATCCTGGTCTATATCATTTTTAAAAATATGTAAACGGGTCAAAAACGCGTACATATATAGAACTTGTAGAGCTCGACGTTACCGCTAAGTTACATTGACCGTGGTCACAAGGACAGAGTGCTGAGTGTGAGTTTTTCTTTTCGCATGATTTGTACAGCGCCACCTAGTGGTAAACTGGTTTCTCACGTTTACCACTAGGTGGCGCTGTACAAATCACATACAAATTCCTAGTATACTCGAAACGTGCTCACGATCGAATGCGAAAAAAAACTCACACTTAGCACTCAGAAGAGGTTAGGTAGATGAAAATCGATCCCAACGTAAACGACGGAGGAAACTCCCTGCTCCAGTCTGCACGTGACCACGGTCAATGTAACTTGTCCGTAACGTCCAGCTTTACAGGTACGATCTATATACACTTATACTGTTTCGCAATAAGGTAATTATAATTTATTTCCAACCGGTTTAATGCTATTGTTGTAGAATAACATTTATTTTATCGAAATAAAAGATAAATATTCAAAAAAAAAAGTTTGTCATTACATATTTTTGATGTTTATCACTGCATTCAATTTTTTTCTTAGAAGTTTAAACCGGTTCCTGTAGCAGACAAAACACGACTGAAGTTAGTCGCGAACTCTACTCGTTAACTCGTTATGACGTTTTTTAACAAGCAGATGGGTCTCCTGATGGAAAGAGTCAACCATCGCCTATAGACACCAAAGGTGTTAATGGTGCGTTGCTATCTTGTGGCGAGGTCTAATGCCACATGCATAAGTTTACCGGCTACCTTACCCTCCAAACCGGAACATGACAGCGACAAGCACTGATGCTATTGCGGCAGGAATAGGTAAGGCGGTGCTACCAGACCCGGGCGAGACAATGCAGAACTCTACCACCTAGTAGCCACGATGGTAGTGACTCGATAGCCAATCGGTCGCCTTTTACGACCTGCCTAGCAGAACGGCAGTTGGCCTATTCTTCAAAGGAGGCTGGGACCAACAGTGCGCAATTTTATCGCCCGCGCAATCTTATGTGGTATAAGATACCGTATGCTACCCTAAGCTAGATGGTGGTACCAAAACCGAACGAGACGATGCAGAACTCTGCAACCTATTACTCAAGATGATATTAGCATGTATTTTTTTATATCATAGGATAACAAACAAAACATCTTTTGATGGAAAGAGAAACAATCGCCTACAGACACCAAAGATAAAAATGGTGCGTTGCCATCCGTAGCGGAATGGTAATGCCACATGCTTAAATTTACTTACTCTCTAAACTGGAACACGATAGTGACATAGACCGATGCTATTGCGACAAGAACAGGCGGTGGTACCAAACCCAGGAAAGACGTTGTGGAACTCTACCGCCTAGTAGTCACGATATCAGTGACACGTTTGGCCGATCGTTCGCCTTTTATAAATTGCCTAGCAGAATGGCAGATGTTCTATTCTTCAAAAGGGCCCGAATTAATACGTAAAAACTACATTACATTTTTATAAACAACTAGCTGTTGCCAGCGACTTCGTCCGCGCGGACTTCGTTTACTCCGCACAGCTTCTCCCCCGTAGGTGATAGCGTGATAACATGCCTATATGTTGACCTGATAGTAGTGACCTGAAGTAATTAATATTCATACAAAATTTGAAGTAAATTCATGCAGTACTTTTAAGTTTACCCCGGATATACATACAGACAAACAGATAAACAGACAAACAAACAAAAATTCTAAAAACTATATTTTTGGCTTCGATATCGAATGTAGATCACGCCCCAAGTATTCTTTTAAAAAATATTCAATGTACAGTTTTGACTTTCCTACGATTTTATTATGTGTATAGATCATGTGGGACTACAAATCTGGTGTCGGGCAAAAATTTCTTTGAACTAATGTGCGAGGCTACTGAAGTTCTCCAAGTCTATTGGTACAATCCAGTGTTTGCATGTATAAATGTTTGTTTGACGATAAGTCGTTAAGAATAAGAACATTTTGTGTTTACTGGAATTAAAGAATTAGGTCTATAATTGTTCATATTATACTAACTTACTTAACTAAATTAAATTAAAATAAATTAAATACTTAAAAAACTAAACTTAACATAACTAAATTGATCGGGTGCTGGCGAAGATTGTGTCAAGATTCTCCGAAACCGGCGTGTTTGCATGAAGAGAGTTATGAATGTGGAGGGAGCTAGGCAAGTCTATCTGAAGCGTGATATGGCATTTGATTCTCTCCGCCTACCTCATATAAGATTTGACGTGAAGATCTGTATGTATATATACTAAGTTCCGCTTACTAAAAAAAATTTCAATACTTTTCAAATGGATGTCACCATGGTGAAATTCATTTAAAAATGATTGAAATAGTTTAGTTCATGCGGTCTTAAGACTAAAAACTTGGCTTTGAATCTTTGAACATTCTGATTAAAAATTGGCGACATTTGCAACAACAGAGTCAAAAAAAATGTTTAATTTTGTTTTTGTAGGTACTTATTGCTAGAATTAAGAAATAATTAGGGTCTATTGGATTATAAAATCTCAAAGCAAAAGCTTTGACGATAGTTTTAAAGATGTCTCTTTAATCAGAAAATTCTTTTCAATTTAAAAACTACACAAGATTAGCCGCTACCAATCTACTCTCCTTCTACTCCTTCATTTTATGTCCTGATACACTGTAAAAAGGCAGGTCTGAGATATTTACGTCAAGGACGAAGTTATGGTAATTAATTTGCATTTTTCAGCGAAATCTTATTTCTGTATGTAAGAAGATATATAAGATATTGCAAATAGATGAAAATATTAAAATTTCGCAACCTTGAAATATTTATATACTCAAAATAATGCATGAGTCTATAAGATTAACGTCACTTTATCACTACATAGTATAAAACAAAGTCGCTTTCTTTGTCTGTCCCTATGTCCTTATGTCTCTATGTATGCTTATATCTTTAAAACTATGTAACGGATTTAAATGCGGTTTTTTTGAAGTGAAAACTTCTTTAGGCGCGTTGAGCGTTTTGGTAGAGGGTAAAATCCTCGGTTCGCGTCACCGACATGCTAATGATAATAGTATATCTATAGCTATGTTTTGCATATAGTTTTAATTACTCTCAACTTAATAGTTCCGTTTTCACTTCTATCGGCAGTCCCACGACTGCCACTGTTTTTTATTTTTAAAGGTTTTAGTATATAAATCTTTTCGATATTCACACGGGAACAAAAGCTACGCGGGTGAAACCGCGGGCAGGTCGCTAGATTGGTATAAAATTGTAATAAAATCAAAAAGCTGTCACTTTTAGGTAGTCACTAGCCCTTAATTTTAGAAACTGGCCGTCATTAAACTAATAATTGGCCACATGAAATATGCACCAGTTTCATCTTAATATCTAGGTATAAAGTAACATAAAAATAAACTTTAAACATGACAACACTCATTATGTTAGACAATAAATCAATATTTTATCTTTATTTTTAATTTTAATATCAGATTAAAAATAATGAGACATATGAACTTTCTTAATTTTCCCCGGGGCCAACCCGGGCTCCTTTGAAGAATAGACCAACTGCCGTTCTGCCAGGCAAGTCGTAAAAGGCGACCGTTTGGCTATGCGAGTCACTACCATCGTAGCTACTAGGTGGTAGTGTTCTGCATTGTCTCGCCCGGGTCTGGTACCACCGCCTTACCTATTCCTGCTGCATTAGCGTCAGTGCTTTTCACTGTCGTGTTTCGGTTTGGAGGGTAGGGTAATCGGTAAACTTATGCATGTGGCATTAGACCTCGCCACAAGATAGCAACGCACACGCATTGACATCTTTAGTGTCTATAGGCGATGGTTGACTCTTTCCATCAGGGACCAATCTGCTTGTTTGCTATCTCATGATATAAAAAACATAAGCAACAAATCTAAGATACTTCTACTACTAGGCTACGATTTTCGCTGCCTGTCGAATTGAACCCTTTTTGTTCTCAATAAATTTAAGAGCCTTATCTATTGTCTCTTTGCCGTATTGTCGTTTTCTAGACATTTTGCTAACACTTCAATGAACTGTAAAAAAATAAGAAAATAGTTTAGTGACTAGTCACAATCTACCAGTACCAGACCACATATGCCAGTTTCTGATTAGAATCGACTAATTCTTCTCAAAAAGAAACACACAATATAAATCTTTATAAACATCTATACATATAATAAAATCGTAGGAAAGTCAATGTATGTCCGGGGTAAACTCAAAAAGTAAGGCGTGGATTTACTTCAAATTTTGCATAAATATTACTAACAGGTCGAGTCACCATATTATAGGCTACATATTATCATACTATCACGTACGGGGGAGGAGCTTGCGGAGTAAACGAAGTCCGCGTGAACAAAGTTCCGGGCAACAGCTAGTTATAAATACGAGCAATTTTTTAAGAAATTTGAGTAATAGGTAAAACCTAACACGGGCATAGCGAAACTATAAGGGTTCCTAGTTTACTTCGGAACCCTAAAAAGGTTAGGAACTACTGAAATAAAGACTAGAATATTGTACTGAATAATAATGATATTTAACAATCACTCATGCAAAGTGATACTCCCAATTTTGCCAATTAACGTGTCTACTCCGTACACCCATATATCCACTAATTAATTAGGAAAGCTATTTTAACGCTGAGTTAACTTTATAATTGATTATCTTCATGTGGTGCTTCTATTTAGTGGTAAGATAATCTGCAACATTGTATGGAGATTTATAATCAATCATCGTGACTTATTTTTGAGTAAGTAAATATACGTTATGTAAAGGTGAATATCACTTATTCTTCATGATATAATTACAAAGAGGAAATATTTGTTTGTTTGTATATTTGTAATGTATAATAATAATAAAAGTTTATTAGCATTCATACAGTCAAAATCAAAACATAGGTTTAACTTTGTCTGTTATACACTTAACTATTCCACCAAACCTAACCAAAAACCAAACCAAATATTCGCGTCTCTCTGTCTCACTCCAATCGCAGTACGCTCAGTCGCTCACCATTCTTAGCCAGAATAAATAATTCCGCGGAGACGAAAAGGATTTGAAGGAATAAATAAGCTTATCGTAGCCGGCCCCGGAATCAGAACCTTTGATTCAGTACCTCCGGAGTTACACACCTCTAATATAGGCGATAGTTTTCTCTACCCATCAGGAGAGCCAACTGATTGTTTGCAAAAAAAAAAATCAAAACATGACGTCCTAAACTCGAGTTGTAGATTGGTTGATTTGATCTCAATGTGTTTTTCATTATTGCTAGATACATAGCATTGTCATCTGCCTAGCATAGATGTAATACTAGATGTGTAATTAAGTCTAATGTTACATTATTTTGTTCCCAGGTCGCTCAGAACCAGGGATAGTTCCATCCATAGTTGGTTTCACAAAGGACTCTGTAGCCCAAGAGTGTGATCGCTTGGCACCGGGGGACAGGATCTGCAGTGTCAATGGTATATCGACAGCAAGACTTACAAATGAGGAGGTGTTGAGGCTCCTTGATAATGTTGAGGAGAGAGCTTCGTTGGAAGTGGAATATTATATGCCTAATTATGGTAAGCTTTTTCATATATATACAATTTTATAATCAAAAGGTAAAAAGGTAAGTAATATTTTATCACTTATACAATTGTACTGTTTCACAATAAAGCTATTATCACTTATTACCAACCGATTTCGCTTACACAAGCATCATCAGGGCAATTTATAGTTACAAATAGTTTGTAACTATAAATTGCCCTGATGATATAAATAGTTTGTAACTATAAATTGCCCTGATGATGCTTGTGTAAGCGAAACCGGTTGGTAATAATAGCTTTATTGTGAAACAGTACAAGTGTATAAGTGATAAAATATTACATTAAAATAGAGTTTCACCAAGTGCCGACGATAAAAAGTGTAGAATATATAAAAAGGTAAGATTGCCTTTGTAGTCTAATGGTTCAGTGTCGGTATTGACCACATGAGGTCCCGGGTTCGATTCCCGCGTCGGGCAATTCAAAAGTGTATTTTTTAATGTTCTAATATAAACAACGTTACCCGGGATTGTTTTCTACCTCTTTGGAGATATTTCTGTAAAATGTGTATGTGTAAAGATATTTCTGTCCACGGGCGTACCCAGGGACTGGGTCAGGGGCGGGAAACCATAACATTTTAAGACTATATTTTTAAGGGGCTGCCACTTCCTGCCCCCCCCCCCCCTGTCCCTCGATACGCCCATGCTTCTGTCTTAAGAAATAAGATTTGATTTTTGTACTCTTTTGTGGAATCAATAACCGACAGGGTTTTTTCGAACAGAATATACGACTTGGGGACCTTCAAGAAAAGAGCTAACTCATTTTTAACTGCAAAGCCTCCAGTGTTGCGGATGTCCATTAACGGCGGTGACCATTTAACATCAGCACCTCCTGCTCGTTTGCTCCCTCTTTCCATAAAACAAATGAATAAATTCAAAATTTACTCCACCAGTTTTAGAAATTCTTTCAACAATATAAAGTTATATTATAACTGCGTAACTTAAGCTACTTTCTTACCTGATTGAGTAAAAACCCCATAAATATATCTTACCTAAAAATCGTCTGGTTTTATGTACAGTACGATTATATTAGATTGTTTTTCTTTGAGGGATATTGGAGCAACTTGGTACCGAGTTTAGATGAAAAGCAATGTTCGTATAAAACAATGAAAATATAAAAGTTGGGCCGTCCGCTGTGATTGTTTGCGTGGGGGATTCGTTTGTAGTTAAATTCGTCGGATTAAAATACTCTGACAGACCGACAAACTTTGTCTTGTCGACGTCATTCGGCTTACTGGCAGTTTTACAAATTACTTTAATAAAATTAATTTTCCCTGTGTTGGTGCGAATTCCCCTTGAAGAATAGACAATCCGCCGTTCTGCGAGGCAATTCGTAGGAATCGAACGATTGGCTATGCAAGTCACTATCACCCTGTGGTAGAGTTCTGCAGTGTCTCGTCTGGATCTGATGCCACTGCTTTGGGGCCATCCATAAATTACGTCACACGAATTTCATGATTTTTTGACCCCTCCCCCATCCTTGTGATAGTTGGTCACATTTGTGAGACCCTCTCCTACCTAGTGTGATGTCACATATTTTACAATTTTACATTGGAAAAATGATCTCCTTCGATTATTTTTTATCTATACAGGTACTATGTTTAAAAGAAATGTGATGTCACAAATTTGGGACCCCTCCCTACCCTTTGTCACACAGTGTCACACTTTTTTTACCCCCTCCCCCCGCCTTAACGTGTGACGTAATTTATGGATAGCCACTTTACCCATTCCTGCCACAATTGCGTTAGTGCTTGTGACTGTCGTGTTCCGGTTTGACAGGTAAGGTAAATTTTATGCATGAGGCATTAAGATGCTACCACAAGGATAGCAACGCGCCATTAACATCTATGGTGTCTGTAGGCGGTGATTGTCTCTTTGTACTATTAGTCACGATAGTAGAGACACGTTAAGCCAATCGTTCGCCTTTTACGACCTGCTTGGCTGAACGTTAGTTGACCTATTCTTCAAAAGAACCTGGATCAACACTGACAATTACGGGGAGCATACTACGGAGGGTTCTCCACCAGTTATCAGCTATTTCGAGCCATGTACTAAAAATTAGCCAGTTTCGGCACTATAATTGATAGAGTGCCTCCAGTCCTCTATACACTCCCTTTTTATTTTTTATTTGAAGTTTCATCCTCACCATATCGATGTCTGGAAATCCACAACTATGCGATTCTTCCGACACTTTTTGCCTCGCACTACTCTATTGTGGAATCAATTACTAGTATTTCCGAACGGATACGACTTAGAGACCTTCAAGAAAAGACCTTACTGATTCTTAAAATGCTGGTAATCTCTGGTATTGCGGATGTCCATGGGCGGGTGAATCTCCTATTTGTGTGCCCCCTCTTCTATTGAAAAAAGTTCCTCTTTTATTATGTCTACAGACAGATAGCTCTTAATATATCAAGGGATAGCAAACAAGTAGGTGGTTTACCTGATAAGAAGAAATAACCGCTTTTCGGTGCTGCCGCTGTCTAGTTAGCCTAATGTTCATCCACTACACTGAAGACTGTAAGGAGTTTGAACCCCACCAAGAGACAGTTTCTTTTTTTGTTATGTCAGATTTTTGTTTTTTTTATAGTAAAGGGGGCAAACGAGCAGGTGGTGCACCTGATAGTAAGTGATCAGCACCAGCCATAAACATTTGCAATACCGGGAGTTTTGCAGCTGCGTTACCGGCCTTTTGAGAATGAATAAGCTCGTTTCTTACAGGTCTCTAAGTCGTATCCGTTCGAAAACACCCCCGAGGGTAATTGATTCCACAAAGGAGTAATGTGAGGTAAAAAGTGCCGACAAAAGCGCACGGTTGTGGATTTCCAGACATCGAGGCGTAAAGTTTAAAGTTCCATCCTCACAGATGGAACTTTAAATTAACTTTATTGTTTTCTGAGAAAATCTTTTGTTATTTATAAAACGGAACGGACGGAATATTTGTTACTTATAGAAACTGATTTTTCATGGAATAAATCTGAGAAGTGTGTTTAATACCAAGTCTTATGTTTTCTTCCGTATGAGACTGCAAGGATGATGGCTATCGAGGTGATACTATTATCACTGTCGAGGTTGATGTATGTTATCAACTGCCACAGTAGGATAGAGTAATAGTTTATTCAAAATAAGTTTTTCATGATACACTTTTTGAATGTCAATGTAATGAGAACATAATAATAATACAATAATGTTTGGATTATAGTATCACGAACAACGCAATTTTAAATAAACATATGCGTACATTGTACATTTAATCCATGCTTCCGTACTATCCGTACTAATATTATAAATGCGAAAGTCTGTCTGTCTGTTATGCTTTCATGGATAAACCGTTGGACTGATTTTCATGAAATTTGGCATAGAAGTAGTTGAAGATCCGGGGTCAAATATAGGCTATTTTTGTTTCAAAAATCAACACCTTAAGGTCTGAAATAAGGGATGAAATTTGTATGAAAAACTATATCAACGACACGTTAACTACTCTTCTCTCTCTACTCGCGGGCGAAGCTACGCGGATCAGGTTAGAACAAAATGAAGAAAAAAAATACAAATATTATTAGGACTTTATATTAATACTTATTAATTAATATTATAAATGCGAAAGTTTGGATGTTTGAATGGTTGGATGTTACTCGATCACACGAAAAGTAACGAACGGATTTGAATGAAATTTGGCATACAGGTAGATGATGACTTGGAATAGCACATAGGCTACTTTTTCCCGGAAAAAATAGGTAATCCAACGGGATTCGCCAAAAAATGTTATAATGAAGCAGGCTGAACGCTGCAACTAGTATTACTATAAAATGACAATTACGATATCAATCAAAATCTCAAAAAGGGAAAATATATCAAAGATTTCTCGTGAGTCTATTAAAATATTGTAATGAAAGAAATGTGAAACAGTAGTGACTTACCTCAATAGAAATGAGAATATCTTCCCAGCCAGACAAGAACAATTTCCAGGTAATCGAAGTCCATCGGAGAATCGTACGATTTAGGATTTACTTAAACTGTATACGTAGCATTTAAGATTGCTTTGCAGACACAAGACTATAAAACCTATTTACCACCTACTTTCCAAAAGAAGAAGAAGCAGAATAAGTTTTTTGCCAAAGTAAACAAATTATTAGCTTGTGTTATGGGTGCTAGTCAACGATACTAATACATAGAAATACATATATAAATACTAGAACAGATTTAATAAACACCCAAACCCGGAAATACAAACATTTACATTATGCTCATCACACAAATGCATGTCCCCGTCGGGGATCGAACCCGAGCCCCGTCGTTTGCGTAGGCAGGGTCGCTAACTAATCGACCAAAGAGGCGGTCAACTATTTTTTTGCCAAGCCAATTTTTATCACTGCCAAGCTATTATGAAAATATTTGGTTTTTATTAATCAATTTAAAAATCTCATAATTCTGACATTTTTAGAGTTGAGGTCTGGATCTTTAGGTGACTCTTCAGAACAACCATATAACCTGTAGGACAAAAGTTTACTCTTTTTTTTTATATTCATTTTTTTCATTTCATTTCATTCATAAAATAATCAAGCGATTCACCAAACTGACATGTTTGAAGCTCCGTAACTTTTTAAATTAGTTAGTTCGAGATTTTTAGAAGAGAGAAAAAATGGGCGTCCCGTGAAAACGAAGTTCACAAAAAATCAGCTTGATATTAATCAAAAATAAAAATGCTCCTGGTACCACGACCTACATAGGCTACTTTTTGAAATGAAATGATATGAAAAATATTTATTTGCAAGATTACGGGTGCCAGAAGTTATTAAAAGTTAATGAAACAACCAACATATTCTAGCATAATATGGTGTGCAAACATTTAAATTTCGGTCGATTTCTATATAATTGCTACCGGATCGGAACGCGCCCACACAATGAGAAGATCCAGCGGAAGTAACTCAGCGGGCTTGTTTTTTTTTCTATTTCATGTATTTTTACCCGATTGAGCACAGGTAGGTAATGAAAAACTTTACAAACAACAAAGAAAAATAACGACACGCAGAATTAGAACCTGCTTCTTTGCTGTATGATCGATTCCGTAGTTTGTACTGATCACTAGGTATACATACGTATAACTAGTTAAATGAGTTCATCGTTACAGATGAAATTCACATTTATAATTTGGATCAGTACTTTCGTATTTCTCATCATTTTTGTGTTATAGCACTCACCCCGTGCCTGGGAAAACTTGAAAAACTTTAAAAACAACAAAGAAAAATATCGACACGTATGTAATGATTTTTTTTCACGCGAACGAAGTTGCGAGTAATTGCTAGTAGACTTCCAAAAGAAGTTCTTCATTCGAACCGTAAAGGACTGGAACATGCTTCCTGATTCTGTGTTCTCCGATGAGTACAATCTGGAAATCTTCAAGAGAAGAGTGAACAGGTGCCTTCTAGGGAAGCACGCTCCATCCGGTCAAGCGCTTACCTAGCGATAGTAAAAAAAGGAGGAGGTTGTCAATTCGTCTGTATATTTGTTTATGTTTATTACCTCAGAACTCCGTCATTTATGAACCGATTTTATTTTTGTTTGTTGGTGGTTGTTGGTTGGTTGGGAAGATCTGATGCAGGCTTCTAGAGATATATTTATTTTATTTATTTATTTAATGCTTTATTGTACATCATAATTAAGCAACATTTACAGAGCACTCTTAAGGTAAAGTATTTTGACGCGCGCCAATACTATAGAAAGTGGGCGGCGCGGTATGTTCTGAAACCGCTGGGAAACGGTTTATTTTTCGGATAAATAAATATAGGACTTCAGCTGAAAATCAAAATGTAGTACATTCTTTTTTGTATTTTGAACTAAATATCACTATATAAAAATCGTGTGGAAAATTTGAAATATTATGAACAAATTACTTGTTTTAGATATTTTTAGCTTGTTTTCGGAATGTTATATGATCGAGTAAAATACATTCTATCATATAATAAGTTAGAACATGGAAAAACTTTAAAAAATAATAAGTTAGAAAATTCCTTAGATAATATCTTCATGTATATCGTGTAATTTTTGTGAAACGGTTTCACAAAAATTTAACAATCAAAACATAATAATGTGATTAAGCAAACCAGTTTTTTCCGTTAGTCTCCGATGCCTCGCCTTAAATTAAACGCACAAATGGCGGTCTCGCTAAAGAGCGATTTCTTCCAGACAACCAATTGTAATAGGATTTATTGCTTGTAAAAATCGGGTGCACAAATTACAATACAGATTTAATATACATACACACATATAAAGAAATAAATGGAACATATTGATATAGGTAATGGGAAGTCAATTGCTACAGTTTTATTGCAGTTTGTAGAAAAGAAATCGAAAGGCACCCCCTACCACACTCCATGTGGAATACACTAATATTAGGTGTCTTCATTCAAACCTAAATGCCGTCCACTACCACCTTGAGACGGCTAAGCCGGCTCTGTTCTTTTTAACTGAGACGCAGATATCTTCTCCAGCTGATACCTCATATCTTTCCTACCCGGGGTACAAATTCGAGCATTCATTTGTACCCCGGGCGGGAGTTTGTGCTTACGTCAGAGAGGATATATGTTCTTGACGTCTCAGCAGCCTTGAAGGCTATAAGGACCTATCCATCCTCTAGCTGCGTGTAGACTGCGATGACCATCCCCGCATCTATGCGTGCCACTCCAGGTCCCATAGCGAAAATGCTGAAGTTGACAGGCTCGTTGAGCACTTTCAAACTACTGTAGATTCCGTGTTACAACAGAGTTATTTGGATTAATTCCTGCCGTCGAATTCCATCATCGGACATCACGTCAAAATATGAAATTCTATCCTCACCATCTTGATGTCTGGAAATCCACAACTGTGCGTTTCTCTCGGCACTTTTTGCCTCGCACTACTTTGTTGTGGAATCAGTTACCGGCAGGGGTGTTTCCAAACGGATGCGACTTGGGGGCCTTCAAGAAAAGAGCTTACTCATTCTTATAAGGCCGGCAACACAACTGCAAGACCTCTGGTATTGCGGACGTCCATGGGCGGCGTTGATCACTTACCATCAGGTGCACCTCCTGCTCGTTTGCCCCCTCATCTATAAAAAAAATATGTACAAACTAAGGACAGTATGTAACTGATAAAGAATAGATCTATCAAGGTCTTTCTGGGAAAATTTGTTTTCTCTATTTTCACAAGTAGTGAACTACGCATACATACGCTTACAAAATACATTATACTTAATTTGATTTTTAACTTCCCGCTATGTATGTAGATTAGGAAGTTACTGATTTTGCCCCAATTTTCGTTAATCGAGTTTTCACCAGATCTCTACGTTTTGAGCTCCTTTTCCGATTATTTTCACGATGACGTCAGTATGTCTGTATGTATATGTGTGTGTATGTAAACATCTCATAACTTTTGAACGGCTGGACCGATCGAAACTCGATTGATGGCATTCGATTGCATTCCGCTCAACTTAGACTCCCTAAAAATTTGAACCAATATTATACCAATTGATTTTGAAAGTTTGAAAAAAAAATTTTAAAAAAACTTGGGCGAAACAGTATTTTTTTTATATATATTTTCCAGATTGAGTACAAAAGCTAATGAGCTCTATTCTAAAAAAACTACGTCTAATGCATAAATCGCATCAAAATCAGTTTGGGGGTAATCATTTACGAAAAATTTTGAAAAATAGTATTTTTAACATAACTTTGAAAATTTTCAACAAATAATTTTTGGTATACTACGATATTTTAGTACTAACAAACTACGTTGAATGCCTTTTCAAAAATCAAAATCGAATCAAAATTTCAAAAGCTTTTCAAATATCAAAATTACTTTGTTTTTAGAAAACTTAAAAAATTACCTTCAGTCTTATCTTCTAAATCTTATTACCTTCTTTCTTCTTTTCGTTTTTAAAATCTTTTCGTCTTTAAAACCTGACTTCTTCTTCAAAAACTTTGAAATTAGAACCTAGAGTAACCAGGGCTCGCTTCAATGTCGAAATTTAGAAATTGGAACCCAAAAAATTGATAATTAAAAAAAAAAATTGTTTTTGTCACGCAAAACATTCTGTAAACTCAAGGGCTTTATTGTTTTCTACTGATAGTGGAGTAGTATCATTTTGAATCAAAACTAAACTAAATTATTTGGGTTTTCATCAACTCAAAACTTTCCTTTGCTTATTTAATATTTAAAATAGCTATGTAATACGGAAAATATATTAATAAACTTATTAGTAACGAAAACAGCGATAACCTCAACTCAGAGAACGAACCATAAAATGTATTAATAATGCGCAAAATAAAAATACCAAAAAAAAAAAATCGGAAAAATTACAGTTATAAATATGGGAAAAAAATCTATTAAACACAATTGTTAATGACTTGCAAGTGCATTTTCATAGCTGGAATATGATCTTAGAATTGAAAAATTGACAAAATTTTTAAAAAATAGCATGTAAAGAGAAGCTACAAAATAACCGTATTTTAGAATTTCAGATTGTCGTTCGATTGTACCGAATTTCTTTAATCTTTAAGAGCCGGTCCCTATGAGTGTAACTTTTCATTTCTCTTCTAAACGAGTGCAACAAGGATAGTACCGTTTCTCGCCGTGAATGCGACGCGAGAAAAAGATGGGACCGGTACTTAAATGATCTACGCAGTGTTTAATAGATTTTTTTCTCTTATTTATAACTTTAATTTTCCCGATTTTTCAATTTTCCCGAATTTTCAAAGAAAGTATTTTTTAAGTAATTTACAAATTTGATTCTAAAATTGAGACATATAATTTTTCAAACTTTTTATTAGCTTCACCTATATGTATGTTTGTATGTTTGTACGTTTGTACTTTTGTATGTTTGTATGTTTGATAAAATTATTCCATTTTTTAATTTGCAAAATATGATTTTTGTTATTTTATATAATTTTCATCTATAGTCGATAAGGTAAGAAACTTAATTTTAATTTTTTATAATTATTCCTACAGTCGATAAGACAGGACTTGATGTTAATTTTAATTTCCAATAATTATCTTTAGCCGATTTCTCCAATATTGACAAATTTTTGAATACTAAGGAGAATTTTAATTTTACAAAACAAATAATAGTTTTAAAAAACTAAAAAATCACGCTTTTATGAATAAACCAAACTAAAAAGTAAAAAATAAATAATAGTTTAAAAAAACTAAAAGCACGCTTTTTATAGATAATCAAAGCAAAAAATAGAAAATAAATTTTAATAAATTTAAATTAAGAATAGTGTTGAAAATTTCAATAAATATAAATTAATAATAGTGTGAATAAAAAAAAATATTTTATTTTAAAAAAAGCGTGGGGTGCTTTTTAAGATATTATCAAAATGATAATCACTCTACTCATATCTGTCAATAAAATATTTATAACAAATAATAAAATATTTGTCGCGATTCTCGAGATCGATTTTTTTTGGAATCGTACATCCCTAGTTTGAGGTTCGTTATCGAATATTATTGGGTTTTAGGCTAATTAACGGAAGTTATAGGCAAATTATAAAGATCGATATACCTCCTGATAACACTAACTTGACGTCAAACGAAATTTCCTACTTTGGGTTATAATTAAAATACTTGTTAGGTAATTCTGATAATCTCGTTAGCGAATTTCTGGGATTTCCGGTGGCTAACAAGGAAAAATAGGACAAGCGATTCAAAAATACTGAAAATATATAGTGTATAAATATGTAATACTGTCAAGATGTTTATGACTAATTTTTGATACGCTGAAAAAATAGTTTTTTTAGATTTGTAGTTATAGGTAACTAATAGGTAATCGCTCGCTTTGCCAACTCTTTCCGTCAAGTTTGCTTCAAATTGCGGATGTAGATTGACAGTAAGTTATAGGTAAGGTGGCTATCAGGGTACGATGTTATTTATAAACAAACGTGTCCTGACATAAGTCACGTAAGCCAAATTTGAAGAAATCTATTGAAGTATATGTTATTAAATCTAACGAATCTTGTCCGAAAAGAGCATTTGACTGTAATTCGTCAGCCTATAAAGTATCTACGCATTAAAATATTTCCACAAAATTACGATGAAAAATCTGAACAATAGTGGAATCAATGTACACAATATATAAAGATATGCAGTCTTTTGGGTTTTTTATTTTATTAATTGCAATTATTAATCGCAAGCGCGCAACTAACTGTTAGTATAGAATTATATATATTTTCATGCTTATGATATATTTGACCAATCACGTTACAAATATTTTATATTTTTCATCTAAATTATACTTATGGATTTTTTTAATTCAAAGAACCAGATTTCTTTTTTAATGTTTATTATTATATTTTTATCTCTTAGCATACAAAATATATTTGTTCAAAATTTTAATTCTAATTTTAAAAAGCTATATACTACAAAATCTATTCATCAATCCTTCTACAACAATACATTTGTAATAAACCATCTGTTTACTATCTAAATTCACTCTTATCAGAACCACACAACCCCCATGAAAAAAAATATATAAAAAATATATTTTAAAATATAAAAATTATATATTTTAAATATATGAAAAATACATGAAAAATTTCCAGATCGCTACTATTACTGTTAAACAAGAAAATCTCTTCTAAGAGATTTTAGCCTGTACAAAATATTCTACAAGTGTGTATTTATTATGCTATGTGTCAAATGAAAGATTATGTACAATGTTTATTTTTATCACTCACAATGTTCGCGTTACGCTAACGGTGGAGTATGAAATTTGGCACAGTTCAAGTTTACATTTCAGAAAACCTAATATTTTTAAATAAAATGTACTACAACTACATTAAATTGATAAAAATAAACATTGCACATAATCTTTCATTTGACACACACCATAATAAAAACACACTTGTAGAATATTTTGTACAGGCCTAAAATCAAACTTAGAAGATATTTTCTTGTTTACTCTTGAAATTAGACCCTAGAGTAAACAAGAAAATACTACTTGAAATTAGACCCTAGAGTAACAAGAAATTTTCTTCTAAGTTTGATTTTAGCCCTGTACAAAATATTCTACATGAGTATTTATTAAGGTGTGTGTAAAATGAAAGATAATCCACCGGAGTTTGAAATTTGGCACAGTTCAAGTTTACATTTCAGAAAACCTAATATTTTTGAATAAAATGCATTAGAAATACATTAAATTGATAAAAATAAACATTGCACATAATCTTTCATTCGACACACGCCAGAATAATAATAAAGAATAGGCCAACTGACGTTCTGCCAGGCAGGTCGTAAATGGCGACCGAGTGACTATGCGCGTCACTACCATCGTGCCTACTAGGTGGTAGAGTTTTGCATCGGCTCGACTGGGTCTGGTACCACCGCCTTACCTATTCCTGCCGCAATAGCGTCAGTACTAGTCACTATCGTGTTCCGGTTTGGAGGGTAAGGTAGCCGATAAACTTATACGTGTGGCATTAAACCTCGCCACAAGATAGCAACGCACCATTAACAACTTTGGTGTCTATAGGCGATGGTTCACTCTTTCCATCAAGAGACCCATCTGCTTGTTTGCTATCTTATGATATAAAAAAACACCATAATAAAAACACACTTGTAGAATATTTTATACAGGGCTAAAATCAAACTTAGAAGAGATTTTCTTGTTAACTCTTGGGTCTAATTTCGAAGTGTTCGAAGAAGAAGTCAGTTTTTAAAAGAGAAGAGCTAATAAGATTTAAAAGATAAGCCTGAAAAGTTTTTACTTTACGTTTCAGTATATAGATAGATATTTACACTTTAACAATGCGACTGAACGATTTCAGTGGAATAAATTGTAATTAATGGGCAATGGGCATAATATGTGCCTCTTTCTATTATATATACACTTTTTAATACAGATGGGACAAATATTACTCCTTTTATATTTGTCCCATCTGTATTAAAAAGTGTCAAATTAATGGAATATTTCCGCTTCAGAAATGCGACTAAACGATTTCAGTGTAATAAATTGTAATTGATGGGCATATGTGCCTCCTTTAGAATGCAAATGTCCAGCAGCGAAGAACTGAATACTGAATGTACTTGAAATCTCTTTGAACTGAAATTGAGATGTCGTTGAAAAATATCTTTTTATGTGCATTTACTGACTTCAAGTTTTTAATATTGCCACTTTACCCTCATGATGACATATTTTAAAACATATTATCGCCTCTGTGGTCTAGTGGTCCGGTGTCAGCATTGACCAAATAAAGTCCGGGTTCGATTCCCGGGTCGAGAAATTCAAAAAATATTTTTTTTCAGTTTTTCTGATAATTTTATCAGAAAAAAATGAAAAAACACATTTTTTTAGTCTGAAAAATCACATTGCCCAGGATTGGGAAAATGCCTGGTTGGCGATAGGCATGCCACCTTTCACATTGTGGGAATAAGTCTAATAAGAATATACTTTTATATTATGTAAAAATATTAGCTTTCTGCATTTCTTAACTGTGCTAGATTTCATTTTCTTACGCTCACGTAATTATCGTAAAAATGGGTACAAAATTTTTGCTTCAGGTATTATTTCTCTCTATGTATAAGTGCATGGAAACGTGCTTATAAATTAATAGGCTCTCTTTAGTGTGTTTGAATGTGTGTATATGTGAATAAGTTTTTTGTTTTCATTAAAATCAAAAGAACATACCTATATATAAATACTAAAAGTGTTTTTTCCTTTCAGCGTCACAAAATTCATTGTACATAACGACGAAATTAGCAGAGGTGCCTGTTGAAAAAATTAATGGATCCCTAGGACTGACAATAAGAGGAGGTCTGCCAGAGAACTCAGCACCAAGTGCTGACCTAGTACTAAACAGTAGGTCGCTAGACGCCCAGCCCCTAGTAGTAACTCATATAAGGCCTGGTGGCGCCGCCTATAACACTTCCAGAATAAAACCAGGGGACAGACTCTTAAAAGTGGACCACGTGAGTATTTTGTTTTGATTAAAAACTAGTTTAGCCTAATTGAGTGATTTTTATATTATAAATTGTAATTGTTCGCGTGACGTCACACTAGTAATATAAAAATATTGTAAACGAAATTAATATAGCTATTACATATAAACTCACTTGTATGTCCTATTAACTTGTATAATGTCCTTCCAAAATAGGAGATTATATTTCAACACAGCGTTTAGTATGTTTAACCAAAGATACCTGACAAAAAACGTTATTCAGAGGACTAAATTTTTTTGATTTTTACGAAAAAATTTTTTTCTCATAACGATTTACGCCTTTTTTGCATAAAATAATCCACTTTGTGGTTATTTACCACTGACTACTCATTCTTGTATTAAAAGTGAATTATTTTATGCAAAAAGGCACAAATCGTCATGAGAATTTACTAGGTTGTAGATAACAAACCAGCATATGGGTCTCCTGATAAAAAGGTAGAAGGTTTGTTGCAATAAATGATTATGATTATTATTATGAAAAGAGTCAATCATCGCCTATAGACACCAAAGAGACACAAAATTATTATTATGAAAAGAGTCAATCATCGCCTATAGACACCAAAGAGGTTATTGATGCGTTGCTATCTTATGGCGAGGTCTAATGCCAATGCATAAGTTTACTGACTACCTTACCCTCCTAACCGGAACACGACAATAACTAGCACTGACGCTATTGCAGCAGGAATAGGTAAGATGGTGGTACCAGACCCGGGCGAGACGATACAGAACTCTACCACTTAGTAGCCACGATGGTAGTGACTCGCGTAGCCAATCGGTCGCCAGGTCTGCCAGGCAGAACGGCATTTAGCCTATTCTTCAAAGGAATCCGGGACCAACACGAGAAATTTCTTAGTTAGTCAGTGTAGCTTGCACTTACACAGAGAAATACAGAGCTATCCTAGTTACCGATGAAATAAAATCAATTCAAATGTTATTTTTAAACCTTGTCATGTCATTAGGTAAAGTAAAAAAGTACAACATGCCTTATTTTCTATTTTTTCGCGATGTAATATATCTACTCACTTTAAAGGCCCGTTTTCACTTTGTGTAGTACGAATGCGAGTGTTTAATGCAGGTGCTTAGTATTAAGATAAAAATACGTGAAGACAGCCGTTGATCAGTGCGAGTGATTAGTAATCAGCATCTATTCACTTTTACTGCGCTGATTATGAATCACTCTCACTGAATCCACGGCTATTTTCACGTATTTTTGGCTTAATACTAAACACCTGCATTAATCATTCGCACTCCGACTAATCAAAGTGAAAACGGGGCTTAACAGTGATAGGAACGTTTGCTCATGAGCAGACACTTTTCCTTCCTAATGGCGTGTCTATCAGTATTCATGTGGTCTGCGGGTGAGACATTGCAGAACTCTACCACCTAGTTCGTAGTCACAGTGGTAGTGACACATATAGTCTTCTCTCGACATTTTACGAGATGCCTAGCATTATATATAATTCTTCAAAAGCGGCCGTATCAACACCTATTTTTGTTTTATCGTGATTTATTGCTTAACACTAGGTTCAAACGCTTTGATGTATTTTAGTGGTTAAGGCCGAGTGCCGATAGATGTTTTTAATGGGGGAAATTGCTATTTAAATTGGTACCATTTTGCTCTTCAACCACACTCTCTAGAAATACTTTT
Organism: Apodemia mormo; assembly: GCA_036924255.1. Lineage (NCBI taxonomy): Eukaryota > Metazoa > Arthropoda > Insecta > Lepidoptera > Riodinidae > Apodemia > Apodemia mormo. The sequence continues at coordinate 3,536,129 of JAUPFN010000007.1, read as the reverse complement.
ATTGTTTTATTTGAGGTATTAATTGGCTACCTTGCAGTATGTTCAGAATGTTCTACGTTAATCGTCGGCGCTAGGGGAAACTGCATTTTAATTTAAGTATTAAGTAAGTAGTAGTAGTATTAAGTAAGTAGTAAGTAAGTATCTTCACGCCCGTATCCCCGAAAGGGTAGGCAGAGGTACAACAAGTGCACCCACGATTAGCCGAAGATACTTGGTCTCACAATGTGATAGGTGGCCAGCCTATCGCCAACCGGGCACTTTTCAACCCGGGCAATGTTGTTTTTATCGGAAAACTGAAAAAACACATTTTATAATTGCCCGACCCAGGAATCGAACCCGGGACCTCATGCGGTCAACTCCGACACCAGACCACTAGACCACAGAGGCGAGGAGATATATATATATATATATATATATATATATATATATATATATACATAAAGGAGGATTTTTATATATATAAAATCGATAGACTCAGAAACTACTCCATCCATCATTATGAAATTTTTTTACGGAGAAGGTTTTTATGTAATCTCCATTGACGTAACTCACCAGGTGGCGCTGCAATGTTCCGACTCACGTACCGTTTAACCAATTGTCATAAAAATTAGTACGTAGATGTATTTTTTCATGTTGAAAACGATTATGCTATTCCTCCTGCTCAAAACGCCGAGATCTGGCGAAAAGTCTATTTTCAAAAATCGGGGCAAAATCAGTAACTTCCTTACATGCATACGTAGCGGGAAGTTAAAAGTTAAACATGTAGGTGTACACTACCCGTGCGAAGCCGGGGCGGGTCGCTAGTAAAATATAAAAAAGTAATAGTAGAATATTACAAAAAAGTATTTTATAAAAGAATTATTTGATGGAATTTTCTTCAAAGACTATAGAAAAAATAACCTCTATTGATGATAATTAATTAATTAAGATTAATCTTTCACAATGACTACGTTTGATGTCATATAAATCAGCGTACAGCATTTTGACCCAGATTATAAAGTCCTAAAAATTCTGTCTTCGGGTTCAGCAAGACGGTGTTTTTCGGGTTTATTTCTATTTTGAATAGTGATTTAATGTTAATAACTTCAGTTATTGCAAGAAACGAGCGGTAAACCGACCGTTAAAATATAGTGTACCGTAATGATCTGGCCCTAGGAGAATAGACCATCTGCTTTTACGATACCACCAATTTTACGAAACAATTCGTAAAATAACGATTGACCAAAGTTGTCACTACCATCGTTACTTCTAGACGGTAAAGTTCTGTAACGGCTTGTCCGGTAGGCGTATCACCTAACATTTGCGAATAGAGGTGTGTAACTCTAGAGGTACTGAATCAAATGTACTGATTCCAGGACTGGATACGATAAGCTTATGTATTCCTTCCATTCCTTATTGTCTCCGCGGAATTATTTATTCCGGCCAGAATGGTAAGCAATTGAGCGTACTGCGATTAGAATAAGAGAGTGAGTGTTATTGCGAATTGCAGAGTGCTAAGTGTGAGTTTTTCTTTTCGCATTCGATCGTGAGCGCGTTTGGAGTTTACTAGGAATTTGTTTGTGATTTGTACAGCGCCATCTAGTGGTAAACGTGAGAAACCAGATGGCGCTGTACAAATCACATACAAATTCGTAGTAAACTCGAAACGCGCTGACGATCGAATGCGAAAAGAAAAACTCACACTTAGCACTCAGATCTACACTCTTCCTGCGAGAGGTGACAAGCGATAATTATCTTAAAAACGACTTATATTGCATACTGTGGAATTGGTGGGAGTGAGAAAAATATATAGCGAAAGGTTCATTTAAAAATACGATCACAGAATATGGTACGCTACACTAAAAAAGTACAAAGCAAGGATTTATAACGTTATTATTTCGATATTTTTGCTGTTTCGTGATTGGTTCGTTGCGTTTCATGCTGTTTCGTGATTGGTTCACCAACTAACGCTAGCAGACAACGTCATAATATCATATACTATAACCAATCACAACGACGGAAATATATCGAAATTATAACGTTATAAATCCTTGGTACAAAGTGAGCCAAAGAAATAAATTAGGTGAATCGTATCAGTGCCTGGAGCCGGAATAAGTAAATAAATTCACCCCGAGGAATAAGGATTACCCATTGCTATTTGCCATAAGCCAACAATTAGCGATGACTCTTAAACGTAACGAAAAAAGCGGCTAAGTACGAGTTGGACTCGCGCACGAAAGGTTCCATACCATCATCTATACATCTATAAAAATAAATAAAATTGGAGTGTCTGTTTGTAATATTAAAATAACCGCTTTTTACTAAATGCATATGGATGTATACACGATACATATACCAAAACATATTTTTTTTTACGATTTTTGTCTGTCTGTCTGTTTGCTCCGGCTAATCTCTGGAACGGCTGGACCGATTTTGACAGGACTTTCACTGGCAGATAGCTGATGTGACAGGGAGTAACTTAGGCTACTTTTTTTCGAAATTTTTCCACGCGGACGAAGTCGCGGGCTCAGCTAGTCTATAATAAAACGCCAAAAAATAACGTTTGTTATATGGGGACCCCCCTGTAATATTTTCTTTCTTTCTTTTCTATTAGTATTTGTTGTTACAGTGGCAACGGAAATACATAATTTGTGAAAATTTCAGCTTCCTAGCTATCATGGTTTATGAGATATAGACTGGTAATAGACAGACAGATAGCGGAGGCTTAGTAATAGGGTCTCGTTTTTACCTTTAGGTACGGAACCCTAAAAATCGTCAAAAACGTCGCCAATTGATTGCTGGCGATGTATCTCTTGGGATATCACAGTACCATAAGTACTCAAGCAGCAACGACTGTAACTAAAATAAAACAGTATTATGTGCCTTGCAATAACTAAATAATTACGATCATTACGCATTGCGAGGTGCTTGATACGTTTCGCGGTTTTTTTTCAGTCTTTAAATAATAAAAATAGGCTTCTTCGTAGTCGAAGAAGTCTGCTATCACCGCTTTACTTTTTCCTGCCGCGATTAATGTGAATTCTTGTCACTGTCGACACGAGTCACTACCATCGTGGCTACTAGGTGGTAGAGTTCTTCATTGTCTCGCCCGGGTCTGGTACCACCGCCTTACCTATTCCTGCCGCAATAGCGTCAGTGCTTGTCGCTGTCGTGTTTCGGTTTGGAGGGTAAGGTAGCCGGTAAACTTATGCATGTTGCATTAGACCTCGCCACAAGATAGCAACGCACCATTAACACCGTTGGTGTCTATAGGCGATGGTTGACTCTTTCCATCAGGAGACCCATCTGCTTGTTTGCTATCTTATGATATAAAAAAAAACTGTCATTTTCCGCTTTGCAGGGTAAGGTAGCCGTTCAACTTGGCATTACCATCCACACCGACAGCAATGCACCCTTACCGTCATTTTCCATCAGAAGATCAATCTGTTCGTTTGCTGTCCTAGGATAAAAAAAATATTAAAACTTTGAGGATTTCACTCATCACACCAATCAACATATCTATAGATCGCCACTATACTCTACCTCTTTTATCTCCTCTGTGGCCTAGTGTTCCGGTGTTGGTATTGACCACATGAGATCCTGGGTTCGATTCCCGTGTCATGCAATTCAAAATTGTGTTTTTTTTTTATATCATAAGATAGCAAACAAGCAGATGGGTCTCCTGATGGAAAGAGTCAACCATCGCCTATAGACACCAAAGATGTTAATGGTGCGTTGCTATCTTGTGGCGAGATCTAATGCCACATGCATAAGTTTACCGGCTACCTTACCCTCCAAACCGGAACACGACAGCAACAAGCACTAGCGCTATTGCGGCAGGAATAGGTAAGGCGGTGGTACCAGACCCGGGCGAGACAATGCAGAACTCTACCACCTAGTAGCCACGATGGTAGTGACTCGATAGCCAATCGGTCGCCTTTTACGACCTGCCTGGCAGAACGGCAGTTGGCCTATTCTACAAAGGAGGCCGGGACCAACACGGCGGAAATTTAGGTACGGTTATATACGGTTTATTCAGTTTTTTTAATAAAAACAATGGTAGGCTTACCCCATCACATTGTGCAACTAATAACGGTGGGTGCACTTGTTTTATCTCTGCTTACCCCTTCAGGGATACGGGCGTGAAGATATTTTTTACCAAACCAAAGAATTTATACTCGGTACCTCGTATATATTATAATAATGTTCAAGTGAAGTTATCAATTTTACGGTGCCACTAAAATGGCTTCTTGGATAGAATGAGATAATCATCGCTTATAGATAACCTTTGCCACGGTATTTCAGGGTGTAACCTATTATGCAGGGCTATTGTGATAGAAAAGGACATAAGACCATCCAAAAAAAAGAAGGTTTTATTCCCGAATAATGGAAAAATAACTATTAATGCAAACGAAGCCGGAGTTTACGTGTTTAAATTTGTTATATCGCATATTGCAACAACTGGACTGATTTGAATGGAATTTGGTATGCGGATAATACCCAGGCTCAACGTGTAGGCTACTTTAATAATACTTTATTACTACTTTTTATCCCGTAAAAGTAGATTACACCTCGGGGGATTAAGAAAAAAATCAAAATGGCGTCAAAGCGCTGCTAATTGAAAATATTTATTAAGTCTATGATAATAACACAGTCCGCGAGACAACACGCTTTTTGTTAAATCTATACATACTTACATTTAACTTTATGACTGACTTACTTTTAGCGAGCCTGCCAAAGCTATAATATAAATCATATGGCTTTGGTTGGCTCATATAATAGATAACGTTATATTTGATCTATCAATCTAGAACAGCACAACAGGGAATCAGTTCGACGCTATGACCACCTCGTAACATACGAGTATAATCATTAATCAGTTCAGCAAAAGCGAAGTATTTATATATTAATACCTGCCGCAAACAAAAATGTTTACTTTTTATTTCTATATTTTATTTGTTTTTATATAATATGGACTATTTATGTTAAAAATATTTTTATATATCATTAGCAAACAAGTCAATGGCACTCTTGATGGAAAGAGACAACTATTGCCTTTAGACATCAGAGATATGACTTACATACATAGCCAACCATTCGCTTTTTACAATGCCTTACAGAACGATAGATCGTCTATTTTTCAATTGGGGCTCCGGACCAACAAGGGGTAAAATCTAAAATAAATGAATTAATATCTAAAAATAATACCTAATAATTATCATTATATTTTTAAATATGGCATATTCGCGGTGGTAGATCGGTGCAATATTTTTGTTGAACAAAACATTTTTCGAATTACTTATTAAATTATCTTGTAAATGCATAAAAATGATGTATCCATCAAGACAAAAGAAATCATACATTCGGCATATTTTGATCATGCTCATTTGAAAAAAAACAAACAATTTTGAAAAAAAGCTGTAGAAAGAAGTTTGGTAAACTCACAAAAAGCAAGAAAGACACTTACGAAGTTTCCAGTATGTTGATCGTCTTTCAAAAAGGTCACTATCCCGCGGACTAACTACAGATAGTGTTTTCCTAAGAAGATAAATGTGATATTTAGGTATACCACATAACCTAGTCATATACATGAGCTACAAAGGTAACCCCGTTGATTGAGTAGTTAGCGATCCTGGGGGCATAGTCAAAGTAACAATATAAAAACGATAATAAAGTTACCCGAGTGGATCCGGGTTCCCTTGAAGAATAGGCCAACTGCCGTCCTGCCAGGAAGGTCATAAGATGCGACCGATTGGCTTTATAAGTCACTACCTTCGTGGCTACTATGTAGTAGAATTCTCCATTGTCTCGTTCGGGTCTGGTACCACAGCCTTACCTATTCCTGCCGCAATAGCGTCAGTGTTAGTCACTGTCGCGTTCGGGTTTGGAGGGTAATATAGCCAGTAAACTCATGCATATGGCATTAGGCCTCGCCACAAGATAGCAACGACGCACCATTAACACCTTTGGTGCCTATAGGCGACGGTTGATTCTTCCCATCAGGAGACCCATCTGTTTGTTTGCTATCTCGTGATATAAACAAGTGATAAAAGAATAATATGTATAAGATTGATTTATGTCGTGCTATATCACGTGTTCAATCGACATCGACATCGTTATTTTCAGAGACGATAACGTATTTAGATATCGGTTCACTACGAAGCAATGTTGTTGTTGAAGCTTGTTTACTGTCAAATAAATCGATGGTCCCTACGTATAAAAGGACATGTCAAAAATGTAAAAAAATTTATTACACATATGGCTTTAAATTTTCCAAACGCTCATATCTTTATAAGTTTTTTCTTTTATTTTATGTATTTCGCTACTTATACAAATCGAATAAAAGAACAAGTGTAATAATTACAAACAATAGGTGTCATAGATGCGGATATCTACACTTATCGTTATTCGTTTTATACGGTGTTTTAAAATGAGCGTTTTAACATTTAAAATGCAGTATAAAGAGACATGGTGATCTGAAGTTGTTCAAGGTATGGCATTTAAAATGAAATACGTTGTCGTTTTTCATAAATCATTTATATTTTGTGAATTTATCGAATTATGTTTTCAGCTTTTTTGTTTTCAGCGTATAAAGAGGTATATGAGGTCTGATATGAATGTCATTGTAAAAAGAGTAAAAAAAATTAAATACTTAAATACTATTATGGACTCCCTAATTATAACAACTCATTATAGAAAAAAATATTTATAATTATGCATAGAATTATTTCAAGAGAGATTTGAACATTAATTACGCTCTCCTGTAAACCACAGTTTTTGACATATCCTTTTATACGTAAGGACCGTCGAAATAGGGGGATACTGAAAACTAGTGTTTAGGTTCACCAAGCCTTAACAAATACTGAGTTAACTATTCCCTTTTAATTGACTCAAATTACCACTCAGTGTGTAACTAGTAGCCAGTGACTCGCATAGTCAGTCTTTCTTATAGACTGCCTAGCAGAACAACAAATGGTCTATTTTTCCAGAATGGGCCAGATCAATACGGGGCTATTTAAGAAACCGTGAATAAGTATAGTGTCATTGCAGTGTCACTTAATCAGTTTTAGATAAGATCCTATTAGGCGACCGCTGTGCTATACAAGTTTTAGGTGTGGGACCTAACCTCACTGACTACTAGTACTATCACTATAACTTATTGCTTTTTATTTCTTTTAGATATAATTTGTTAGTAAAAGCTTTTGATTTTTTTTTTAACTTAGAATATAACATTTGTTTTGTATGGTAAAAATTGTCCATTAATAAATAATTTCTTTCTTTTATTCTTTCCGTGTTACTTTGTATAAACTCCCGACCCACGCGATCTAAAGGGGTTAGATTTAATTTTCAATAGGCAGAATTATTTGTGTGATGTGCATAGATGGCTCTCTTGTTCGAAAACAAATCGCCTGTTAGACACCAAATATGTTGTCTGCTTGATGTTAGCATTACTATCCGTGTGGCGGGATAGTAACGCAACATGCATTAGTTAACCGGCTAAACCGGAACACAACATAATAGTGACAAGCATTGACTCTATTGTGGTAGAAATAAAAAAGCGATAGTGTCTAAAAAAACTCGGGCGAGACGTTGTGGAACTCTAATATCTAGTAGTCATATTGGTAGTAACCCGTTTAGCCCATCGATAGCCTTTAACAAACTGCCTGGTTGAATGGCAGATGGTTTTTTTTTTCAAAAAAGCTAAGATCCACACGGGGTTTGGCTGTTTATAAAGTATATATCAATATTTGTATATGCATTTCTATCTGAACTAATATCATAAAGAGGAAACATTTGATTTTTTGTTTGTTTGTTACGATTTAACTTCATGATACTTCACTATTTTTAAAAGTTACTTCACTTTTACTAAGTTACTTTATCCAAGGATGACATACACTCCTTTTTTCCCGACTAAGCGAAGGGAACCAACAAATTATGGTCACGCAAACGAAGACGTAACTGCGAGTGTATTAATACACAAGCAAATAGTTTTCATCATTAAAATTATACGTCGTTTTTTCTAACCATATTCTTTTTTTTTCAGATTTCCCTCACAAATAAAACACTATCAGAAGTACATCAAATATTACAAAATTCGCCACAAGTGACCAGTCTTACGATAGAATATGATGTATCGATTATGGAGTCGGTAAAACTGGCCACGGGGCCCTTATTAATCGAAATAGAGAGGCCCTGCAATGAGGATTTAGGGTTGTTTTTAAGTAACCAGAGGTATAACGATGATGTGTATAGTTCTGGATCAGATACATACCAAAGGGTTGGAACTTTCAATGCAATATATATCGATAGTATACTGCCAGCAAGTATCAGTGACAGGTAAGTTTATTTTCATTTTAAATTTGATTCCGGACATTAAGTAAACAGACTAAAGACCTAATAACAATCTGGTGATTCGTATCATTGAGTAAACAGACTAGAGAACTAATAACAGATTGACCTGTCAACACATCAGATTAATATATCTTTTATATAATACATATATATATATATATATATATATATATATATATATATATATATATATATATATATATATATATATAATAAATTCGTAGGAAAGTATTCTTTTAAAAAAACTGTACATTGAATATTTTTTTAAAAGAATACTTGGGGCGTGATCTATAATTGATACCGAAGCCAAAAATATAGTTTTTAGAATTTTTGTCTGTTTGTCTGTATGTTGTCCGGGGTAAACTTAAAAAGTACTGCATGGATTTACTTCAAATTTTGTACGAATATTAATAACAGGTCGGGTCAACATATAGGCTACATATTATTACGCTATCACCTACGGGGGAGGAGCTGTGCGGAGTAAACGAAGTCCGCGCGGACGAAGTCGTGGGCAACAGCTAGGTTTAAATAAAGCACAAGAGTTAGTACCGACCGATCCTGAGCTGCTGGGAATACGTACAACGAAATATCGATTTTAAATCTAACATTTATATCGTTTAGTCGAGTGTGGTTGTCAATGATTTGGGTCAATTCGGCTGTAAATAATTTTTAAGTGAAACTTATAGAATCGTTGTAATTTCAAAAGATGTAACGAAAATGCATCATGATAAAGAAGTAAACACAAATGTATAGAATTTAAAAGGTGAGAGAATGAGTTATTGTAGATTACACAGTAGGTATTTGATGTTTAAAATACTATAATCTATTCTTCTAGTTCCAAGACCAGCCAAATACAAACAGTATATACAAAAGCTTTAATTTTCTCAAAGAGATTAATGTACTAAGTGAGTACATAAAAGTTGTCCATGTTACTGTAATATTTTGCTTCTAAAATACAAAAAAAAATTTGTCTTCGACTTCTTAAATTTATCTTTTCCTTACTCTTTTTTGTTATTTCTTATTTCAGTCAATAAATAATTGTCGATCAATCGCTATCTCTCATTGTTATTAACCATCTTTACAGTGCATTTTTCTTTTATAAATTAATCTGAATGCAAAGTGATATTTTTTTTATATCATAAGATAGCAAACAAGCAGATGGGTCTCCTGATGGAAAGAGTCAACCATCGCCTATAGACACAAAAGACGTTAATGATGCGTTGCTATCTTATAGCGAGGTCTAATGCCACATGCATAAGTTTACCGGCTACCTTACCCTCCAAAGTGGAACACGACAGCAACAAGCACTGACGCTATTGCGGCAGGAATAGGTAAGGCGGTGGTACCAGACCCGGGCGACACAATGCAGAACTCTATGACCTAGAAGCCACGATGGTAGTGACTCGATAGCCAATCGGTCGCCTTTTACGACCTGCCTAGCAGAACGGCAGTTGGTCTATTCTTCAAAGGAGGCCGGGACCAACACGGCAAAATGTTAATGAATTAAGAACTTGAGAATATCTATTTTTTTTACGATATAATATCGCGAAAAAATAAAAAAAATATTTATACTTTTTCACGATATCTCTACAAGCGCTTGACACAGATATCTGTTCCCCGCCCAACACCACTTGTATATTAGTATTTGTGTGCTCTGTAGAAAAACCTTAAGGTAAAAATCGTCCAAATTTTTAGAGGCGTTTCCTAACAAATACACATTTAATCACAAGAATTGTTAATTTGAATATATATTAGATAATTTTAATACGTATTGCTTATTAAATCCAAATACATTATAACTAGTAAAGTTTAGATTGTACCAGATTTTCTGTTGTACGTAACTAATAGGAAGTTTGCCACAACGAGAACAAGAGGCGCATGATAGTACGCCCCTGACAAAGTTGTTAGTTGCTCTCTAATGTATTGTCATTTATATAACGTCGTCATTAAATGTATATAATATGAAGAAACGAATGCTATATCGTATTTATGTTTTTGTAGAGTCACTACTGTCTACAACATATCTTGACGCCAAATCCCTTACGAAATAGACGGAGAGAAATAATTGCATTATGTCATGGTTCAGGTCACAGACCATATGACAGAGACACGCCATTGGGAACGAACCGTGTCGCCGCGCATATGAGCAAACGCTTCTATCACTATCAAAAATTTCATACAATTGTACGAAATTTTACATACGGTGTGTAAAGAAAACCCTGTCGGATAATTAATGGTGTTATTTGGTACCGTAATACGGTTAGATATGTGTAATTATTTTATAGATATTAATTAATTAGTTTTCCCAATAAAAAAAATAATCTTAAATGATATACATACATAAAACATCTACAAATACGTAAATTCTATTATCAAAGAATGCCGCGCTAGTCAAATGCTACCAAAGAACATTCGGCGCGTTTGAGGCGCGTTTAAAGATTCTTTGTAAAAAGCCGAAAAACAAATAGCGCGCCGTCGCGTGGTGTTTATGCGAAAGCCGCCAAAGCGAAACAATGAAACAAACAGTGACAAGGTGCTATCATTTTTAAAATATTTGCTTTACTCTAGAGAAATATAAGTAAAAATACGAATATTTGTAAATCGATATCTTTTTTATTTTCAGAAATGAAGTCGTTATACTATTTTTTTCAGTAATGCTTTTAACCAACCTATATGCCTCATTTGGATCGGACGGGGTTTTCTTTACATACTGTATCATATCGTGAAAAAATAGACATTCTCAAGTTCTTAATTCATTAACATTTGTTCCTTTAAATCTTTTATTTCATGCTACTGTTTACTGTATTGCTTTCGCCCAAAGATTACGAACTTATGATACTCTTTCATAAACATTAAAGGTCATATCGTCGTATGCTATTTTTTTTCTATCATGGAACAAAAGAAAATAACACACGTTGATACACTAGGTCAATATCAAAATACGCTTTATAATAGTTACAAGAAGTTACCTAATCATATGTATGCAGGAAAATTACAGTTTGCTTATATTATTATTGTTTATTGTAATTATATTATTGTTTCTTTGTCGAGAGTTGCACAAATAACACGTCCTGCGGACCGCAGTTTAACGCCCACTGCAGTGATGTGTCAAGGCTCTTCGCGATGCAGTTCAATGATAGGCCGACACATCGTCCTAGCTCGGTACTTCGAGGTAGCCCGGTATATGAAGCCGCGGTATAAACAATTTTATAATTCGTAACGAAACCATAAAGAAACGAATTGTTTGAACACATCATTTCATTTTCTAGGTTTTGGTTGGCAATCACATTGGCTTTATTTCATTTTTAACGAAAAAACAATTCGACATAACGATCGCGACAATAGTTTCGCATCTAGGAAATTGTTTTCGTTATCTCAGAGACAAGACGAACTCAGATATCATTTCGCTACAAAGTAATGTCACTTTGTCTAAGCCCCCTAGACAGATATAAAAAATCCTTTCACGCAATATATAAATTATCACTAAGTAACATAAGCTTATTTTACCTGAAAAACGAGTACAAACTGATGTGTGTAGGGCGAACGAAGTCGTGGGAAATAGTTAGTAGGGATTCGTAATGAAATAGATTTATCATTATACGAAACAAATTAATATGCGGCTCGCTGAGCAAAGTCCTAATTACGTCAATTAATATCCATTACAGTAGTTCTACATGTCTCATAATATGTATGTATGATACCTACATACTATGAGACATGTAGAACTAATATTTAAATTAACAACACATTTAACTTAAGTTATTCTTGTGTACATAATGTTAAGATGTTAGGCTTGAAAGAAAGTGTCGGTATAAAAATAAGAAAGACCATGCTCCGTTGGTTCAGACATGTAAAAAGAGTGGTAGATGAAAGGTTAACAAAACAGATATACAATGCGAACGTGGAAGGATGTAAGTACCGGGGAAGACCAAGACTAACGTACCATGATCAGATTGATCGAGTTTTGTCCGATCAATCTGATCATGGTAGTGTCAAGAGTCTTCGCAAACGGCGTGTTTGTATGAAGAAAATAATGATTAATATGGAGGAAGCAAGACAGTCAGCAAGGATCGTGATACATGGCACTCGGTTCTCTCTGGCTACCCCATAAGGGGTCTGGCGTGAAGATATATTATGTATACATAATATACAGGTTGACAAGTAAATAATATATTTTTACAAAAAATTAAACCGACGAAAAATATGGTCATACATCAAAATCAGGTAAGGGAATAATTTTTGTTTTGCCCGATCCGGGAATCGAACCTGGGACCTCATGTTCAACATAGGACGATTAGACACAGAGGCGACAAATATTTATTAGATTTATTTTATAATTATTTGTTTCCTTCTAGCTACCTAGTCATAAAACCTTAACCGCGTAAGAAGCAGCACGTTAGGGCCCTAGCACATGGCGTATTTTAAACGCGCAGAAGACGCGCGTTTTGGAACGTTTTCTGTACCGTAGATGCTGATTTTTGCGTTATCATGGATCCTAACGCACGTAAAACGAGATGCAAACGCGCGTGTGAACGTGTTCGAAACTCGTTTGATGAGCGTACAAAAGACTGGATGAGGAGTGGATAAGGGACGCGAGCTCACGCCACCACTGACACAATGACATTTTATTGTGAGCTGCACGTGTATTTTTATTTAAAATGGTATCTTTTGACACCGATCGCTTTATAACGAAAATAAACAATCCAATAGATTAGCTTATTTCTACGTCTTTTTCTTTTTCCAACGTATGCGGTGTCTCAACCGAAGCCATTTTACAACTGACGAGGAGATGGAAGCTACGAGCGATATCAGCGCGTCTGTATCGCTGTATCTGCGCGTATACGCATAGAAGATGCACGTTGATCCGAGATTCCCCGTTTTGGTCCCAGGCTTCTTTGAAGAATAGGTCAACTGCTATTCTGCCAGGCAGGTCGTAAAAGGCGTACGATTGGCTATACGAGTCACTACCATCGTGACTACTAGGTGGTAAAGTTCTGCATTGTCTTACTCGGGTCAGGTACCAACTCCTTACCTATTCCTGCCGCAACAGCGTCAATTCTTGTCACTGTCGTGTTCCGGTTTGAAGGGTAAGGTAGTCGGTAAACTTATGCATGTGGCTTTAGATCTCGCCACAAGATAGCAACGCACCATTGACACCTTTGGTGTCTATAGGCGATGGTTGACTGTTTCCATCAGGAGACCCATCTGCTTGTTTGCTATCTTGTAATATTAAAAAAAAGAAACCCCGTATGCTTAGGTTACAAAGTTACGTTCAAATCTTGATTGAAACGCGTATACGCATGTCATCTGCCCGTCGTATGTGCGTTTAAAATACGTCATGTGCGAGGGGCCTTATTAAGCTAGAGATTTAGTTAAGTGTTGTGTTTCCATCTCGAGTTAAGGACAACGTGTCGAAGGAGGTGTTTACAGCGAGGACGTCGCTCGCTGAAGTAAATTTTGTAGCGCGACATGAGAGAGAATTTTAAATAAAATTTTAACATTTAACGCTGATGTTCCATAATTTAAAGCTACGCTCTTATCTACTGTAGTAATATTATGAATAGAAAATTTTATTTGCTATGGAAAAGTATGAGTATAGACTCATATTTTATATTAATATTATAAATGCGAAAGTTTGGATTTTGAATGGATGATTGTTTCGATGAATGGATCGATGTTTATAACTTAATCACCCAAAAACTACTGATCAGTCTACCCGTTCGGGTATGAATGAAATTTAGCACACAGGTAAATGATGACCTAAAATAGCGCATAGGTTACTTTTTATTCTGAAATAATTAGATGATCTCGCGGGATTCACCAAAAACATTTATAATGCTGCTGGCTCGCTGGCTGCACGCTGCAGCTAGTTTTATATAAAATTTTAACATTTAACGTTAATGTTCCATAATTTAAAGCTATGCTCTTATCTACTGTAGTAATATTATGAATAGAATTTTATTTGCTATGGAAAAGTATGAATCCATCCTAATATTATAAATTCGAAAGTAACTCTGCCTGTCTTTTTGTCTTTTCTTCACGCCTAAACCACTAAACCAATTTGAATGAAATTTGGCACAAACATAATTTGAGACCCGAGAAAGGACATAGGGTAGTTTTAATCCCGGAAATCCCACGGGATCGGGAACTATTTTTTTAACACGAGCGAAGTCGCACAACTAGTTAATAATGCACTTTTTTGTATTCCAATAGCTACAATACCTACTTAGTAACAAATCCATACATTTTTTTACATATCGCAAACAAGCAGATGTCTCTCCTGACAGAAAGAGGTAATCATCACCTATAGACACCAGAGATGTTAATGGTGCGTTGCTATGCTAGTAGCGGGAATTTAACGCCACATACATAAGTTTACCAGCTACCTTACCCTCCAAACCGGAACACATCAGTGACAAGCACTAACGCCATTGCGGTATAGGTAAGGCGGTGATACCAGACCCGGCTGAGACAACACCACAGCGACAATAGTAGTGATCGCATAGTCAATCGTTCGCTTCTTATGAACTGCCTGGCAGAACGGAAGATGGTCTCTTCCTCAAAAGGAGCCCGGACAAACACGGGATGAAATCAACTGACCCTTGCAGCTTCGCCTACGAGTAAAGTAATATTTTATAGAATATTTGATTCTTTTTTCAATCTCTATTACCCTATTTCAGCACCTTGAGGCTTAATTATTGGAAAAAAGTATGCTCATGTTTGACCCCGAGTCTACCTGCTAAATCTCATCAAAATTGACTCAGCAGTTCAGCTAGGAAAGACAGGCAGTCGGACAGACAGAAAAACTTTTAGAATATTAATATAGATGCAAAAATCAGTCAGTTTGTTACGTTTTCACGGTTAAGTCGCTTAATCGATTTCGATCAAATTTGACAAAAAAATAATTGAAAATCCGGTGTCAAACAAAGACTACGAGAAGGCTCGGATTCAAACATAATCATACTTTCTTTCAAAAATCCCTGAGGAGCTAAGTATGGGTTGAAAGTTTGTATGAAATATTGACGACATGATAATCTACTCGGGGATGAAACTGCGCTGGCAGGCTAGTCTACTATGTTAATATTAAAATGCGAAAGTTTGGATGTTTGAATTGACGGATGTTTGTTACTCACTCCGGAAAAATGGGTAAACCGATTTCGATAAAAAATTAATTGATCCCGCGAGATTCAGCAAAAACTTTTATAATGCAGCGGGTTGCATGGTGCAACTGGTATTTTCATAATTAAACTTGGTTATAAACATTGATATATTAAAAGGAATATACGTTACGCTTTAACATCGCAATCGCTAAACCTAGGCTCCGTCTGCCGAGCGCAAAGTGATGCGACGAACGTAGCAGACTACGTTTCTCTTACTTACTTTTGTATCATACTATCTCACTCACACAAACAACACACCCAAACAATAATTTAATCTTATTTTCAAACAAATTATTTTAGCCGTACTTACGAATGGAAAGTAATCCCGTATGTCTTATTTTTTTTCCTTGAGTGATTATAACACTGGTTGATATACTGGTACTGGTGATATAAACACGCATTAAAATGCCTTCTTGTGTATTCACACAACAAGGCATTTTGATGCGTGTTTAATGGTAAAAACCGTCGGAAAGTATAAGCGTATTATATATCCCGCGCGTGATTGTCACTGTATCCACGGACCTAGTTTTGTAGGGCCGGGCGCGTGACTAGGTAACGAGTCTTCCCCTTTTATATCAATGGTTATAAATAAAAACCTGACGCACGCAACTTCGCTACCTATTGGAATTGTTGTCAATATTTTACACAAACTTATTTAAAATGAGTATATGTGGCCAATATTAAAAAATAAATTAGATTAACTATTCTTTTATACAAAAACAGGGAGACTTTTTATTTGATACTTGTAATGAAAATTATGATATATAAACTTATTGATGTTTTAATGAAAATGTAATTAAAGTTTTATACAATGGTAACACTTAAATATGATGATGGAATTCAACCAAATTATAGTCTGGATATTTTTTATACGGCTGTTCCTAGAGATATATTTTGTTTAATTGATTTAAAAATTGTAGAGAATTATTTTAGTTTATTTAATATTCGCCACTCCAAGAGACACGCAAGGGATGTACAAAAGCAAAATGGCCTGTGTTCTTTATTTTTCATCGCCTTATTTAGTCCTTTAGAGGTTTTATTTTGAACATAAAAGTAACCCATGTTTGTTGTCGAGTCTTCTACTATCTTCTTTAAACTTCATCAAAATTGGTTTAACGGTTTAGCAGTGAAATCGTAACAGACAGACATACTTTCGCATTTATATTATAGTATGTATTACTATGCGTAATGTGTTCGTAAGTATGCAATGAAAATCGGTGCTCGTATTGAAAGTACTGACTGCTGCATATTTATGATTGAAAAAATCCGACACAGTGACATCTGTCAACTCGACGTTCATAGGATCGACACATGTGATATATAAACATAACAATGTGCATGTTCCGGTTTAAATTTTCTGACTTAGCCTGTCTGACCGTCGAATAAACTTAGGTACTTAGACCTATCAGAGTAAAAAATGTGTTTAAATTTTCTACTTTAATTGTCAAAACCTATTAAAAAAGTACCAGAATTGTGCAAAGGCGCCTTGGCTTAAAAATTAAAATGGCGGCATTGGATTACGTCTTACTAACTATAGAGTATCTTGATAAAAGCTTAGTTAAGCCATCTATCAACTTTGTTAGAATTTGTTAGAAAGTTTAGACATTCGTCAGGAACCCTCCCATCGTGTAATACGTGGCGCGCGTGTCGTACTTAGATGAAGGAAACTAGTACTAGATATTAAATATGAGATATGAAATAACCAAGGGAAAACCGTATAATTTCGTCCCTAACAATGGCGGACTTAAGAACAGTTGTTTATTGTCTACATAACAATTGATAAATTATATTGCAATTGAGCATGTTATTTTAACAATTAGTTTTTATTTTAAATTTAAAGTACACACTAAAATTATAGGAAAATACAAATAAATGCTAAAATCAATTTAATATTTTGAAATCAAATTTTCAAAGGTTATTTGACATTAAATTTTAACTTACCTACATTGTCAGCGAATTTAAGTAAAGGCGTTTGGGCCGCAAGCTGTTTAAGTTGACATTAATTTTCTTAAATGAATTAAAATTAGAACACTGACAAAATGTTTGTAGCTTTGTTTCTTATGAAAATTTTAATTTGTTAGACAGAGATAAAGCCATTTTTATTTGTTCGGCGCTGGAATGCATGCAATTTTAAAATTTTGATGGTTTATGGAAATTAATGCCAAGTCCTTATATTTCTTCTGTGGAAGGTGTCGTACCGTTACAATATAAATCTGTGGTACCGGTAATAAACGTATTTAGTGTTTTTGCGGCACAAATGAGCAGGGGGCCGGCTAGTTTGTCAAGGTGTATGTTATGTACATATATGTTAAAGCTTAAGAGCTTGTATTTTGTTTATTTCTTTGAACGCTTAAATCTCTAGACTAACAATTCAGATTTAAAAAGATATTGTGTTTGATAGCCATATCATGAAGACTATGGGCTAATATTACCCGATTGAGCAAAAGCATGTTTGGGGTCAACAAGGTCGCGAATACCACCTAGTATTCCAATTTAAAAAAAAAACTTTTCTTTAAACAGCAATTGGTTTCAGGTGTGGCGCTCTACATCCCGGTGATCAGCTGCTCGCGTTCGATGATCATGTCATAGATAGCAATAATTACACCGCTGAAGAGGTAATGTGTTACTTGGAGAACTGTGAAGCTGGTTTCACGAGGTTACACGTGGCGCCGAGACATGTGGTAGCTCATGGAGGCAGGTTTATTAGAGGTATATATTTTTAGTTTAATTCCGTCGTGTCATAAGGTCCAAGATTTAAATCCTGCGTGCAATATTTTTATATAAAATACTTGTGTGTGTTTTACAATTAAGGCTTGTTTCCCAGCTATCCTAATAATGATTTTAATTTTATACCATAAGGCTAGCCGACCAGACAAACGTTGTTTTGCCAAATCACTTGTATTGAATATTTGCTTGGGGTATTTAAATAAGTTTAGTAATAAGTTTACCGGCTACCTTACCCTCCAAACCGGAGCACAACAATAACAAGCACTGACGCTACTGCGGCAGGAATAGGTAAGGCGGTGAAACCAAATACCCGGGCGAGACGTTGCTAACCTCTCTACCGCCTACTAACATCTTTGTTGTCTACAGATGATGGTTTATTTTTTCATCGGGAGAGTCTAGGAAAACATATCTTACTAGAAACAGAGTAGGTTAATAAGTGGGCCGCTTATCACATTATAACATGTAATAACGTCAGCTAATAAGCGGTATGAATAGGTTCGCTAGTTTTCAAATTAATTCATTTAATAAGCTGCGAGCACATATTATGACCTTTTCAAATTTGTCACATAATAGACTGTTGCATAGAAAATTATGCCTAACTGCATTAACACTATTTCCTTATTTTATCTTGTGTGATGCTAATGTTTTTTTTTAACCAAAACCTTTTTATTGATTTGGCCTGCCATTTAATATTTATGATAAAACTATTTTCATGGTTAAATTTTACTTTATTGCAAAATATATTTGCCATAAATATAATAACCTTTATTTTCGTAATGTCATAATAATGCCGAGAACTTTAAGAATTGAAGAACGAGCAGCAATAATTGATGCAATAATTATTGTTAGATAAACTTTATTTGATAGAAAACGTCATATTTATTTAATGTTAGTAGAACTGTTTTTTGTACTGGTATGTTGGCATTGATTCGTACACTAGTGCAAACGAAACTAAATCTTAAGGCAAAAAGTAAATTAATACATTGTTTTAAGGTAACGAACCTATTTTCATCGTGACTATAGTAGTAGTACTTGCAACTCCTTAGCGATATTAACGCGACGTTATTAAGTTTGATATGGTATTAATGATTCTACAATACTTAATGTTTTGTATTTAAAGTACCACTGACACTATCAATCCAATTTTACACACTGGTTTCACGAGTCCATATTAATCAAACTAGAGACCTAATAAGATACCACTTGTATGTCAACACATCAGACTAATAGATCTTATATGTAATCTCAACCGAAACGCAAGAATTAGTACCGACCAATCCAGTCGATTGTAAGCACGTGCGACAAAATATCGATTTTGAATTAGCCAATCAGCGCACCGTGTTCTTTTTCCCCGCGCCTTTGATTATTGACAGAACTAATTTGGTGCAAGAAATCAAACATGTGTCTAGTGTAGGTTATTAATGATATTAATAATTCGTAAAAGTAGCACAGTTGTTTTTATTTAAAATAAAAGAAAATAATATTTCTAACAAACTTATTCCATTTTAACTCTAAATAACCTTTGCATTATTTGTTTACTAACATTGAATTCAGGTGTCGTTACGCATGATTTATTATCGTTTAAAATACCATTGTCTTCGACCGCTTAGTGCTAGATTATATCTGACTAGATTACAATTTCATTGATGGCCCAGCATTATTCTAGTTTGTTATTAAGTAAATTTACAACGCATTTAGTAGTAACGCAAAGTTTAAGTGAAAGAATATTATCTAATACCTTTAAACGAGCAATTCTTGTATATATATAATTGGAATCTCGGAATCGGCTCCAACAATTTTCATGAAAGTCACAAATTAGGGGTTTTCGGGTCAAGGAATCGATTTATCAAGGTTCCAGGTCCAAGAAAAGCTCAGTTCCCAAGATATGGGTATGTGAAAAACCGAGCAAAGCTCTGTCAACCAGGTACAGAAAAAATCTATTTATTCTATAGGAATCGATTTATCAAGGTTCCAGGTCCAAGAAAAGCTCGGTTCCCAAGATATGGGTATGTGAAAAACCGAGCAAAGCTCGGTCAACCATATTATATATTAATACGCTAAGGATAAGATGTTTGCCTCCCTTTTTAGAGAAAACCTCACAATTAATCTAAATAAATTCTATATCACTTTATAGATAATTGCTTGCTCTACCAGCATCAACAACTAAAAAAATATTACTGCTTTTGTTTTTATAAATTATTAAAATTAAAATTATATACATATATTAAGACATAATACAGCAATGCTGCCATCTGACAGCTTTAATTTTGAAACAACGTCAACATGATTGACGGCCTGTAACTTTTTTTTTCAATTTCAAATCACCTTAAAAAGTATTTAATAAAATTACTTAGTGCGAATTATTCGCACGGGAATGGCTAGTACAGCTATAATAGCATTAATGCTTGTCACCACCGTGTTTCGGTTTGGAAAGTAATATAATACATGTGGTATAATCATCCTATCAGATGGAAAGACATGTCTACTGTGTGACTGGTCTTTTGATCAAATTAAAGATGATTATGTTCTTTTGTGTCTATGGGTGAGAATTATTTCTTACCACAGACCACATGAATACTAATAGACACGCTATTAGCAAGAAAACGTGTCACCGCGCATATGAGCAAACGCTCCTATTACCGTCAAAATTTTCATACATTTGTAGGTTATATAATATTGTGAAAAAATAGCAATAAACCATGTTGTACGGTTTACGATAAAACCGTATGACATGACAAGGTTTAAAAATTACCCTTGAAATGATTTTATATAATTGGTAAGTAGTATAACTCTGTATTTCTGTATGTAATTGCAAGCTACGCTGACATACTAAGACATAGTTTGAAAGGCATATCCATTTAATCCTTGTTTCTTACCATCGAAAGAGCCATCTACTATCCATTACCGCTTGCTATCCGACAATATAAAAAGCATACGAATATATTTATTGATAGCATCATATACATTTAAAATCAAACGAAAGTTTCGAAAAATGAATTACGAAAACTGCGAAATTTATTTTCATTTTTGTCTTGTTCCAGAAAACTCAATATCCGGAGCGTCGACGCTAAACCCAAAAAAACCGCGGCCGAGAAACTACAGGCAGAGCTCGATGCCGAAACTGGGGCTAGCGGATGAATACGGTACGTTTACTAACATTTTTAATACACCAGTGAGGCTTAGTGTGTTTACGTTCGTCCATCATAAAAAGTTTAATTTTACTGTAATTATCATGGAACTTGAATAACGGTATTGTGGCAAGTCTACGGTACGGTGCGTATAAAGTACTTGACCCTCAAATACTTTATACATACCGTACCGTAGACTATAGGCGCAGAATACTTAGAGATTAATAGACGTCAATGTTACATACAAGTAATATTCGAGCATAGTACACACAGGCACTTCTCACGGACGCGATGTCTCCGACTGGTGCGGAACAAACTGTCCCGAACCATTCCGAGATATCGCGCCCGTGAGAGATGTCTGTGTGTGTTGCTCGAGTATCACATACATGTAGATTGACTACTGTTAGTCTCCAGTATACTGTGGTATAGGGGTGATAGTCATTGAGGTTACGTTGCCATTGACGTCATCATTTGTGGCCTCACACAAATATAGTTTTCTTTCGAAATGAATTTAAACAGTTGATCCAAATAACTGATATTGCGAAACCGGGCCAATTTTGACGAGTACTAAACCAGAGTTTAAGTGGGCTTGGAGATCTTTTGTGAGCCTGAAGCTTAGAGCATCTTGACGATAAGTGAGAGAGTCAGGGGCATCAGCATTTTGACTTGTTAATAACTCTTGACCAGGGTCTTATGTGAAACAGTGGGCTGAGTCGCCACTGGTTGTACTATAATATATTCTGTGCCACTGGCGGCGACGCTGCCAAGTGTGTGTATATTGTGAACTGTAGACTGTGATGTGATCGTCAGGATCGGATTGGATCTGAGAAGCGTTGAAATTTGTACACATCGTTACAAAATAATTGTTATAGCACAATTTAAGATGTATTGTAGCGTTGAAGTTAGATTGACCGCTGCAGAGGGTAGTGGGTGTCAACCAAAGTCAGTTCGAGGTAGTAAAATCAAGTTCAGTTCAAGGTTAAAAAAAATGTGAACCGGTTGACCTTGCAGACCATCCTTAGAACTTCCCACTAAAGTGGAATATTTTCAACTCAAAGGAGCTATAAATTTACCTAAGCATAGATATTTTCAAAGCTTAAAATCTAAAGTTTTATTAAAAACAACATTATTTTGATTTTAAGAAAAGTTGTACGATGACAATCGATTTCGATCTTTTGATTTTTCGATCGATGAAATATACAAAAAAAAAAAAACAAATATCATTAACAACAGTAAAAGGGAACGACAAATTGACGTGATTGTTAAGTGGAAATAGTTGAAGGGATGGAGAGTGGCAAAGGTTCCTTTTTGTCTGTTTCTAACCACCCACTTCCCTATACTGAACATAACGCGAGTGAAGCCGCAGGCAAAATCTATTTAAATAATACAAACACTTGTAAAATTCAGCACACATTCATTCAACTGTTATGAAGTGCATGCAGTCCAAGAACTGCGCTGCGCTAGTGGCCAAAGAAATATAAGGAAAATAGCGTATCATAATATTTTCCTACCAATGCTTACATACCGCATTTCAATTTCATTATTAACCTCACCTCATTTGAAAATTCGATTAATAGCTAATGCCTTGAAACGATAAAAGTGGTCTCTAATATACCGAAAAACAATGTTAGCTTAGGACTGTTTACGACAGGAATATTCCGTTTATATTATATTTGTTCACCAGAGTAAATGCCCGAAGAGACCGCTAATGAGCGAAGCGGATTTTAATTTCGTCCTGTATTTATTTAGTTGAGAATAAACGCCGCCATATTGGCTATTACAATTTAAAATAACCTGATATTTTTCAGTATTAATCTGGATTTCTAAATTTACGTTCGTAATAAAATTTAGATTTGTAAATTTAGAAATCCAGATTTTCTATGGTTTGGCCTAACACTTACAAGTGAATACGGGCAAGATTATTAACTTTTTTTTATGTCATAAGATATTAAACAAACAGATAGATCTCCTGATGGAAAGATACAACTATAGATATCGCCTATAGACTCTAAAGATCTTTATTGTGTTTTGCATTGTTCGAAACGAGGTTTTAATGCCAAATGTATAAATTTACCAGTTACCTTACCTTCCAAACCGGAACACGACAGCAAGCGACGAGCACTGACGCTATTGCGACAGGAATAGGTAAGGCGGTGGTGCCAGACCCGGGTGAGACAATGCAGAACTCTACCATTTAATAATCACGATTCACAATAGTAGCTACTCAAATAGCATATCGGTCGTCATTTACCAATTGTTTTTTGTTTTACAAAAATTTTAGCTCTAGAAAAATGGTAAATAATTAAAATCTCAGACCATTCCAATAATTTAAAGAATTGGAAGGAACTCTTTACTAGGTGGTAGAGTTCAGCATTGACTCGCCCGGGTCTGATACCACCGCCTTGCCTATTCCTGCCACAATAGTGTCAGTGCTTGTCACTGTCGTGTTCCGATTTGGGGGGTAAGGTAGCTGGTAAACTTATGCATGTGACATTAGACCTCGCCATAATAGAGCAACGCACCATTAACAACTTTGGTGTCTATAGGCGATGATTGAATCTCTCCATTAGGAAACCAACATACTTGTTTGTTATCTTATGATATAAAAAAAAACTCGTTAGGGGGACAATTGCACCTATTATCGTCCCCCACTTTGGATCCGCGCCTGTATGAAAGGGCAGGGCTTAATTAACTTTTGTTTATTATACAGATAACCAGCAGAACTACGTTAATATGGGAGTGTGTCGCACGGAGTCCCTCAACATCCAATTAGAAGTCCCACCAGGTCAGACCAGCGGGTTGGCTGTACACGAAGAAAACGGGGCGCTGATTATATCGCATGTCGCTTCTCAATCTCCGGCATATAGGTAATTGAATGTAATATATATTAGTATATTATAATACCAAAAACTAATACCAATGGTATTAGTTTTAATATCGTTAATATTTTTTTATTCCGAACGAATACCACTCATAAACGAATCCCAAAACAAATCAAATGGTATGTGATAGAGTCAGTAATAAAAATGCTTTTAAATGTGTTTTTACGTAATGTATTTAAATCATTTAGGCATTAATATAAAAAGGAAAGATATGTTACGCTCTAATATCGCAATTGCTAAACCTAAGCTCGGTCGGTGGAACGCAAAATAATGCGACGAACGTAGCAGACTACGTTTCTCTCGCTTACTTTTGTATTGTACTGTCTCACTCTCACAAACATGGCGAACTAAACAATAATTTAATCTTATTTTCAAACAAATTGTTTTAGCCGTACTTACGAATGGCTTAGTAATAGGGTCTCGTTTACCTTTTAGGTATGGTACGCTTAAAAGAACAAACTCACATTTTATGGTAGTAAAAAAATTTCGAAAATTATTTTTTATTAATTAACTTTAAAGTTAACTTAAGCAACTTTTACATAAAAATACTGAAATGATGTGAACTGAAGGTTAAGGATTGTATTAAGATCATAATATTAAATTATTAGAATTCAAATAAATTTTCTGTGACTACTAAAAGTTATGTTTTGGTATTCGTTGAGAATAGATTTTGTACTTTATTTAAATATTCAAAATTTGGTATTCGTTAGGAATAGAAAACGTATTGTGACAATAAACAAATACCATTGGTATTAGTTTTTGGTATTAGAAAGGAACAGACCTTATTGTAATCAATACCCTACATTTGACAATTAAAGTGGTGCATGAGAGAATACCAATGGGCAATGGCCAGATTCCGCCCTTGTATTAAATATTAATCTAATTAAAACAAACGTAATCGGTTCTTACAATTTTATATTTTATTTTACAAATATTCTATCTTTAAATTATCATGATGAAATAACGAAATATAATATAATATAATAATATAAATTAACAAATACATGTACCTTAAATTGCTTATGCACGTTCTGAATTATTTAAATATTATCGTACTTTTAAACGGAGGCCAATGTGTGTTACCCTGACCGATGCAGGAGACTGAATGTCCGAGTTTTCAACCCGTCTTACCCGCCATTGTTGTTTTCGTGCAAGCTCTGTGTTACCAGAGTAAATCATTTTAATTCGCACAACAACGATGTCGGGCAAAATCCTGCTTTATTAAATAAAAACCTAACACTCGACCATCCTGACCTCGTGCATGTCCTCATGCACGCTCGTTTTTCAAAACCTAATACTTGGCCTCCTCAATGTTTTAGTTTCTCATTTATTTTATTTTATTTATTACATTGCATAGAACATTTTAATTCTTAAAAGAAAGGTTCAATGTTCTGCTATATGTTGTCCACTAGTACAAGTTATTTATATACTACTAATTACTAGTGATTAAAACCATACATCTAAACCTAATACATTATAACAATTAATAATCAATAATTACAATTGACCAATAATTAAAATTGAATTATAAAATAAACGAAACATATTAAACATACAAGAATGCTAATAACAATGTTTTAACGTAATATTTTTTTTTCGTATTTGGGCACTAATAATTATGAGTGACTAAAACCATACGTATGAACCTAATATTTTATAACAATTTAATAATCGATCAAATAAATAATCAATCAAATTATATCAATTGAACTATGTTAAGCGAAAAATATCTAAATATGTCTACACTTACAAAAATCCTTTTTTGGCTTACATCTAATATTTTCTTCAATAAAGTTCGACTGATTTCTACTCAGCGGGGAGATTTGCAAGAATGATAATTACTATGTTTTAATGCAATAATTTCACTACATATTTGTATGCTAATGATTACTAGCGACTGAAAACCATACATATAAACCCAATAAATTATAGCAGTTAAATAGTCGATAATTACGATTGATCAATAATTACGTTTGAGCTATAACGTTAAACGAAAAATATCTTAAATATATGACTATACTTACATCCACATTATTTCTTATATCGATATCTACTTAACAGAGCTATTAGTCATTACAATGTTTTTATACCATATATAGATTACACCTTTTATGGTTCCTTTTTTATATGAAAAAAATATTCTTTGAATGAATAAAGCAAATTTTCGAAAAACCACATACAAATTTCTTTGATGAAAGTTTCTAAATGTTTACTGTTAGATAGAACTATTTTATTTCTTTATTATCTTTGCCTTACAATGTTGTTTGGAGAATGCACTAGAACATTGCATATTCATAACCATTTCCATAGTCATTTATTTAGCTATCAATTATATTTGTTTACAAATATTACCTCATGGAAATCTACATAAAGCAGGTTTATAATTAATAATTAAACCAATATAGGATTACAATCGATCTACACTTAAGTTTAAAACAATTTCATTTTGTTTTCTTGCATAAATTGAAACATATTTTAATTAAATTTAAGTTCTTTCAAAACTCGTTAATAACAAAGTTCTAATACGTCACTGATTGTAAATTAAATTAGGTTGAATTTTAATACATATACAAAAAAAAATCATTCAACAGTGCAATAAAATGATGTAAAACAAAGTCAATAAAAGTGTCTGTACTATATTACAAATTTTCATATTATTAATAAAATAAATAAAATTTTTCTTTATAATTCAAGTTTCTCGTATTCTCTAGTAAGCAAGAACTTTATGTAACAACAGACTAAGTAAACCATGTGAAAGTAAAAAGAAGTAAGAGTTCAAAGCGATACAGTAACACCATATTTTAAATTATTGAATCCTTTTATATTACAAAACTGGTGTTTTAACATCTTTTTTTCCAAATTGTTCTGACACTTACTGGTATTTCTCGATGTAAAATAATTTCATAATAAATTTTAATGCTTACCAAATAACTCAAATAATCGATATGTATGTATTTTATTTCTTTTATTATTTTGCTACATACATCAGAATCTCCTTAGACAAAATTGGCAGACTCCAGAACATACATATCCGATAAGACCAATCATTACATAGTATAAAACAAAGTCGCTTTCTCCGTCTGTCCCTATGTCCTTATGTCCCTATGTATGCTGAAATCTTTAAAACTACGCAACGGATTATGATGCGGTTTTTTTTGATAGACAGACTGATTCTTGGGGAAGGTTTTGGTATATAAACCTTTCCGATATTCTCACGGGAACAAAAGCTACGCGGGTGAAACCGCGGGCAGGTCGCTAGTATTATAATAAAAATAAATATATAAATTTTGTCACATATTTATTTTTAATATAATTCTATTCTTTAATTCTAAACTCAGCAAAATCAACTGATCGTGTCCTTTATTATCATGTATACAATTTATTACAATATATAGATATAGTTTTCCCAGTCCCATCATAACTATCCAATACATATATCCAATTTAACCCAAGAACTATTTTTTTTTTCAAATTAAATAATATTCATATATTACAATCAACCCTATTAATCAAATAAATAAATTTCTATTTATTTATTCATACCTGTATAATATACTATTGCGACTCTACCGACCCACGACCGTTTTTTTGTTAGTGGCGAGTTTCTTTTTGACAACCAAAACAATATGTAGTATCATACATACATATCAATAATCTATACATATAATAAAAGCGTAAGAAAATTAAAACTGTACATTGAATATTTTTTTTTTAAAGACTTGGGGCGTGATCTACAATCGACATAGAAGCCAAAAATATAGTTTTTAGAATTTTTGTCTGTTTGTCTGTATGTATGTCCAGGGTAAACTCAAAGTACTGCATGGATTTACTTCAAATTTTGCATGAATATTACTAATAGGACGGATCAACATATAGGTTACATATCACGCTATCACCATCCATCCCTAACACTGCTATAACCCTCCTGGGTTTTACTACCGTAACTATCGTACATTCTTCAATTATAATATTATTGTGGCTTCCGACTCACAACAATATCTCTAATCCTCTGTCTATGGTTTTGGTGCAAATCATTTTTCACAACCGAAACCATAGTGTAATACATATCAGTAATTCCATAATATTGTAGTGAACCTCCCGTGTTTCACCACTGTAACCAAAATATCTTAAATGTTATCATAATAATCGTGTTCGCCCTGAATCACGACCACTTCTCCCATTGAAGTATTTTTATATATACGTGGAACCAATAAAATCCATTAATTCTTATATTGGAATGTTACTATGAATTCAAAACAAAGTAAATAAATATTAAATTACCCTCTTTAGGGTTCCGAAGTAAACTAGGAACCCTTATACTTTCGCTATGTTTTCTTTTTTTATTGAATTAGTAATCAACCGTTGGCGTATCACCTAACGTTTGCAATTCGCCAGCGATTAGCAATGACCTTTAAGCGTAACGAAAAAAAATCATCTAAAACGTCGCTAATTGCTTACTGGTCACTAGATGCACTTTTGCAGTGTCACAGCACCAAAACTAATCATGCGGCAAAAACTGCCACTAATGTACAAGGCTGTTATGTCACTTGCAACAACTAAACAATTACGATAATTTCGCATTGCGAGTTACGTGAAAACCCCGCCTTTTTCACTAATTTTATCATATCATACTGGTTCATTATCTAGTAACATTTGAAAGAATTTTATGTGAAGTATAAAAGTCCCTTTTATTCTTGCCACTCTAACGGAACATAATTTTCGTGATTTCCATTAGATCTCTCTCGCTAAAGCGAGGAGGAAAAACTGCTATCTCAATTGTAAAGTTCCATGTGTTTAATCGGATGCATTGATATGCAAATTGCAAACTTATATCGTTGTAAACCTATTACCTTATGGCAGTTAAGTTGGTATTCTCTAATTTTCTTCAGATATAGTGCAAAAGATCGCATCGACCAATTGAATAACTCATATTGCATCCGAAGGGTCTTACCGATAATCTAATTAGTGCTGTTCATACCTGATGAATCCGATTTCCCTTCATCGTTACTTGGACTTTGCACTACCGAATTTTAAAATAGTGGGACAGCGAGAGATTAATTCACAGTACTTATACATATACCAAATTTGTAACCAGTTAAGCATTTTACTACAGAGATATATTATGTTCCCGATGACTTAAATTTAATAGTGCCCGTATTTTGAAAGTCCCTTTTTTTTATATTTCATCCGACGAAATTTTTTCTTCCTATACAGCTTTATTTACACTTTATACAATTTACTTTATACAATCGTTGAGCCTAATATAAGTTATGTTATCTATTACATAATAGATTTAATTATTATTTCTATCTCCTATTCTTGATATCGTCTGAAAGACATGAGGTTTCCTAAATACTATGCATTTCGAAACGCCGCCCAAAAAAAAATTTAGTTTGCAATGAATTAATTGGTGAAGATTGTTCGAACTAATATATAAAAATCAATTCCTGTTCGTTAGTCTCGCTAAAACTCGAAAACGGCTGAACCAATTTGGCTAATTTTGGTTTTGAATTATAAAAAAAATAGAATAGTAGTAAAAAAAAACAAAACAACGTTTGCCGGGTCAGCTAGTCTATAATATAATTAGTATACTGGGTACTTGGGAGTTCACGTGAGATATTTTTACTTCCAGTTGATATCATGTACTACACAGACATTTATAACAGCAGGCTGCCATACCATCTTGTTGTACGAGAGACTAATTCAGTATGGATAAATGTTGAAAACAGAATATTGCAATCAGTTTTAATTCTATACAGTAGGCCCAGCACATACACTCTGTATTTTGGGTTTAGTAAAACAATTAACTGCCAATGCCTACAAATAAAAACCTATATTTTTCATATATATTCTTACGATGTTTAACACTAAAGAAAACTACTAGATGGCAAGGCTTTAAACCACACCATCTCAGGAGCAATATACCATCATTGCTTAGTTTACTCCCATCTACAAATAGTTCAATTTGTACCGCTGGGTCATACATAGGCAATAGTAGCTCAGATAATTTGTTTTGCAAATAGCTCATCCACTCGTGCCATTCCTTTTCATAATTATTAAGAAGACAACATAAAGTTGTGCAATTTCCTATAAGTCTTCCAAGAATTCAACGAGACGTATAATTGCCAAAAACATTGTATGCATTGTGACCTAATTTCGTACTAATTGAATCACGGGTGAAATTGTTTTTAAGACAAATATTTAAAATGCGGTGCGCAGAGAACCTACTTATGATAATAATTATAGTTTTCTGTCAGTAATTTCAAATATTAGAATTATCACTCAACTAATCAACCTTAAAAGAAATATATATTTTGTAACTAAAATAACAATATTTTAATAAGTCAAAAGTCAAATTTGCCTGTACTATTATTTCAAAATTTTCTTTATCTTATGTAAACATCACCGATTGTATCAAATTTTGAATCTGGCTCATAAAGATAGCTACACTGACTTAGATATTGTAGTAGACTTAAAAATAAATTAATCAGTCAATTGAACATTTATACTCTTGAGCCGAACCCAGACTGGGCTGTAAATAATACCACGTCAGGCCCAGGACTAAAATCAGTACACATGATACATTGGAACCTATAGATTCTAAAATGTACTTGCCAATCACCCACGTACTCAGTACCTATGTAGTAAAATTTATTTATGTGTAATAGAGTTTACGGGTAGTAAGTCATTAGGGCAGACGAAAAAATATATCTATTGCACAGGTGTGCTTCAGCCAGTTACAATATTCAAAAAAATTTAGTTTTTACCCCTTAAACTATATATACCTTCAATGTAATATGCGACATCACTAAACCGATATTCCAAGGTACCCTTTTTTTAAAAAATCATTTTTATAGCAGCACTTAAAATTGACTACTATAATTATTACCCTATACAAAGGTAAACAGGAATATTTAACAATAAATCCGATTATTCTAGGCTCAGCCAAGTAATTTTTTTTTTTTTTTAGTGAAGTTGTTACTAAAAGAACATTTGTTTCCATTACTTTTTTTTTTTATATAATATCGTAAGACGAATGAATTTCCAGATATAACCAGAATCGTCATCTACTCCATCACAGAAAAACGGCACTAACACGTAATGCATGATTTTCACATTTATTTAACCCTCCAGCAGCTGTTTTTGTCTTCTGTATTAAATTATGCCAATCTACGGAGCATCTTAATTTTAAATAAAACATTCATGTAATATCTTAAATCAAACGTAATATATGCGGTGGTCATAAAAACGGATACTGCGCGGTGACGAATTGCCTAACAGTTCACAGCTTCACAGCCATCTTGTTGGGAAATCCAATTATGTTTCCTAATAATCCTCTTTGCTGAAGTATCAAAGTAAGTTCGTTTCCTGGTGAATTTGCAAAGTAGTGTTACCTGTCGTATCAAACTCCACTCATACTCGGTCATCCGTAGTAAAAGACGTTCTGCTTACACAAGGAAGACGGGCTTCGTTGACGGCAAGGCACTTATTATTTCTTTCACTCGTTACCACGTGACCGCTCCAGTGTTACGAGTGATTTTTCAAGTATTTAAATTATCTGAAACTTAAAACGACAAAGCATAGTATATTCTTCGTACCTACATATCTAACAACGTTCTTTT
Organism: Apodemia mormo; assembly: GCA_036924255.1. Taxonomy (NCBI): domain Eukaryota; kingdom Metazoa; phylum Arthropoda; class Insecta; order Lepidoptera; family Riodinidae; genus Apodemia; species Apodemia mormo. The sequence goes on along the minus strand of JAUPFN010000007.1, from coordinate 3,504,279 downwards.
TTTTTTTTAATTAACTGTTAAATTATATCGATTTTAAAGTAATATTTGGTACTTTAAAATATAGAAGAATAGAATTTCTTTTTTTTTTATATATATAAAAATCGGAGGTGTTACGTATTTTGAAATAGTCTACCGGTAATGCCAGTGTGCAAAAATTATAATAAGTCTACTTTTTATTAACCAAAAAACATGTTATATGACATGAGATTCACGAAATATAGAATATCGATATGAGAGAATGTCACTAATTAATATTTGATAATCTAGTTATATAATGTAACCTTTGATTTGTGTAAACTGTGGGTAGACCACTTCTGAAATGTAATCAATACCCTACATTTGACAATTAAAGTGGTGCATGAGAGAATACCAATGGGCAATGGCCAGATTCCGCCCTTGTATTAAATATTAATCTAATTAAAACAAACGTAATCGGTTCTTACAATTTTATATTTTATTTTACAAATATTCTATCTTTAAATTATCATGATGAAATAACGAAATATAATATAATATAATAATATAAATTAACAAATACATGTACCTTAAATTGCTTATGCACGTTCTGAATTATTTAAATATTATCGTACTTTTAAACGGAGGCCAATGTGTGTTACCCTGACCGATGCAGGAGACTGAATGTCCGAGTTTTCAACCCGTCTTACCCGCCATTGTTGTTTTCGTGCAAGCTCTGTGTTACCAGAGTAAATCATTTTAATTCGCACAACAACGATGTCGGGCAAAATCCTGCTTTATTAAATAAAAACCTAACATTATGATATATATTAATTGAGATAAAAGCTATTTATTCTTTATTTTTTTCTATTTTTAAGCTGGTGCAAACAATTGATATCTACAAAATTTCATTAAAATCGGTTCAGTTGTTTCAGAGTTCATCGCGTACAACGTGACACGTAATTTATATATATTATAAGATTATAAATGTATAAGTTTGGATGTTTGGATGGATAGATGTTTATCACTTAATCACGCAAAAACTACAATTTTTTTTGGATTTGAGTGAAATTTGGCACACAGATATATGATGACCTGGAATAATATATAGGCTACTGTTTATTCCGAAAAAATGGGTGATCCCGCGGAATTCGTCAAAAACTTTGATAATGCAACGGGCTGCGCGCTGCAGCTAATGAATAATAAAAATTACTGGATATACTTAATATATGAATAGATTTAACTCCAAATTAGGCAAATTATTTGCTTGGGTTATGGGTGTTAATCAACTATACTAATACATAGGAATATCTACATATATAAATACTTAAATACATGAGTGTACCGAGGGGGGGGGGGCAGCTGCCCCCCCTGGAATTTGTTTACCTCTCTACTAACTATCTATTGTTGTAGATAAAAATATAATAACATAAAAATATAGTCTTAAAATGTTACGGTTGTCCCCCCTCTGGCCCAGATCCTGGGTACGCCCATGCTCAAATACAATATTTAGTGAACACCTAAACCCAAAAATACAAACATTTACACTCATCACACAAATGATTCCCTGTCGGGAATCGAACCCGAGTCCGATTGATGCGTAGTCTCCTCCCTCCGCCGCTGCCCACAGGCATATGTCATCCTGACAGTCCTATTGTCAGTTGGAACGCGTAATACCATCTAGTAGTCACGATGTTAGTGACACGTATGTGTATAAAAGAATAATATCTAGATTATATTTAAAATCGTGGAATAAAATATGTATGAATAAAAATCAAATATCGTTGTATATTGACCAGTTTTCGCATAAACCGGCCGATTTAAAAAGCGTTCCGTGCGACGCCATGGTACTATATTTAATGTAACTCCTAAACTAATGGCAATCACGTTTTAATTTTTTAGTGTACTATTAAGGAAATTCACGGTCTAATTTAAAGTTAAAATATTTTAAAAAATTATGTCGAAGTGTCTCGAAATCTTATGTAAAAAAATTTCCTTCGGTTTTCTATTCAAAAAAAAACAAAAAAAAAATGACTAAAAATTATAAAATAACATCCTTTATTAATATAGTAAATATCTGAAGAAACTTCACTTATATTACATTATAACTTCGCTATTTCTAACAACAACGTTAAAAATGTCTACCTCAAATATGGTCCATTCTTCAGAAGACCATAACTAGACAATTAAGCATCATCACACAAAAAAAAAACATATTTATTAATGACAAAATTGACGTGAGTAACAAAAGGAAAATTTATTACGAAATTTAATACAAAATTACAGGAGGCATTACAGATTTATATAGTAGTGTTAAATAGAACAAACTCGCTCGAGTTTGGGTACCACCGCCTTACCTATTCCTGCCGCAATTGCCTTGAGTTTGCCGCTGTCGTATTTCCGTTTGCAGGGGAAGGTAGTCGGTAAACTTATACCTTTGACATTCCATTCCTAATACACGGATAGCGCCGCACCATTAGTATATCTGGTATCTATAGGCGACGGTTGTCTCTTTCCATCAAGATATTCATCAGCTAATTATCTATCCAATGGTAATATAAAAAAAACTATCTATGTATACCGTTCTTGATTTATAGTAGGCATGGAAATTATTGTTAAATTAGATTAACTGTTATGTTGTTAAAGTTAATTAACATTTAACAGTTATTTATTTATGTTATATTATATCAGTAGCCTATATATAATAATATAATAAGTATTAGAAGCAATAAAAACACGAAGCTACCAAAAAAAAGATCCTCTAGAATAGTTCTAATAACTTTTAACAGTTATTATTGTCACGGTCTCTCGAAATATTTTTAATAACATTATTATCATATATCAAGATATTGGTAATTTTAGTGATGCATAAAAATTACTTTTAACAGTATTTGCTAATATAAATAACAGTTGTTAATTGTTAAAAAAATTTAGTACGAAATTTAATATGTTAACTGTGAAATGACTACCTGTGACCATGCCTAATTTATAGCGGGACATATAGACAGACAAAAAAATTCATAATAATTACATTAATGTCAGTGAATCATAAAACGAATATTTGTCGTGAAAACTGACAAACAAAATTAATTCCCAGATATACTACAACTTTATATTCGTAGTATTATAGCTATTATACCTTGGTATAACTGTTGGTTTACGACATCAGAATTTAGATTTAGGATATAATAGGGCTGCTGAAACGGTAAAGTCCTTTAAGTCGTCTTAACGCGAAGCATTGTCATATTTGCGAACAATGTCTAGGGAACAAACACTTTCTAACCAAGCATGTTACACTTCTTGGTATTATTATTAAGCTCCCCGTGTTAATTCGGGTACCTTATGAAGAATAGAACATTATTTCAGGAAAATTGTAAAAGGCGGATCATGAGCTAAACCTGTTATAATTATAACTATATATTAAAATTTTAACTTTTCGCTCAGGTCAAGTGGCCAAAAGTGCCCTTATTCTCGTATCAAAACTGCAATCGAATCGAAACGTTTAGGTAGCTAGTTCCAGCATTTTCGTATTCACATAATTTATTTGTAGGTCACGCTACAATTTAGAACCGCTAGCGTAAGCATTGGCGACAACAGCGTTTTAGTAACCACCTAAACGCTTCGATTTGACTGAAAGTTAAGTGAATATGGACACAGTACATCAGTGCTCGCCACTGCATTAAGCAGGTTTGAAGGATAAAGTCCGCCACAGACGTAGCTATAATATTTTATTTATATTTATATAAAATTCAGTACTTATTTTCTGTATATTACTAGCTGACCCGGCAAATCTTGTTCTGCCTTTTTAACTACACTTATTTTTTTTTATATTTTCTCACCTTTTCAACTTTCCCTGGACTTCAATAATTAATTCAAAACCAAAATAAGCCAAATCGGTTTAGCCGTTCTCGAGTTTTAGCGAGACTAACGAACAGCAATTGATTTTTATATATAAAAAGAAGATAGATTATGAATCATAGCAGGGCATATTATTGCAATATATTTTCTAAATATTTTTTGAGTGACCGCACACGCAGTTATAATATATATCTCAATGACGTCACGAAAATGTCGAAATATATATCTAGGTATATTTCGGCACATTAATATATATTTTGATTGCAGGCCGAGTGAGAACAAAATATATGTTATTGAATAGCTTCCGTGTGTGGTAGCTTGCTATACCGTAATATATATTTTGATATATTAATATATATTATAGCTACGTCTTTGGTGGGCTTAAGGTACTTATTTAAACTCATGCATCCAGCATTACAACCCCTGCCTCATGGTTAGCGATGCAATACCTTTATTAGTGTCTACGGCTTACGGTTAATTTCTTTAACTGAAGAGAGCCATCTGCTTATTAACTATCATAAAAACCTGTCAAGTGAGAGTTGAATTCGCACACGAAGGGTTCTTTACCATTATCTATAAAAAGTAGCAAAAATCACGTTTGTTGAATGGGAGGCCGTAGCCCTTAAATATTTATTTTATTTTTAATGTGAATATATAACGACAATCTATGAATATTTCAAACGTCTACCAGTTGTCGTTATTAAAATCGAGAAAAAGCTTTTAAAAAAATGGAGCTCCCTGAAATATTTGTTTTATTCTGTTTTTAGTATTTGTTGTTATAGCGACAAATGGCAGAAATAAATGTGTTTTTGTTGCCATTTGCCATTTATGGCAATGTAAACTGTCTATCACGGTCTATGAGGTACAGCCTGGTGACAGACGGATAAACAGATGGACAGCGGAGTCTTAATAAAAGGGTCCCGTTTTATCCTTGAAGTACGGAACCCTAAAAATCGAATGTTGATTCGTCGATGCATCTCATGGTCGTGTTCAACTTTGTTTCGATGCAGTTTTAATATGTTTAAATTATGTTTGGCAGCTAATTAGGATTTACTTTTACCTGACTGCATTGGAAGGAGTTTTTCTAGTGTTTTTTTTATATCATAAGATAGCAAACAAACAGATATCACTCCTAAAGTAAAGATATAACCATCGCCTATTGACACCAAAGATGTTAATGACGCGTTATTATTCTTGTGTATACCGGCTTATACATAAGTTTACCGGCTACGTTACTCGCAATAGCTAGCTAGCTATTTAGTTATTTAGTTTTTCAATGAACTTCCCGAAACTATAAGAGATCTACCAGTTAATATATTTCAAAAATGTGTTAAAACAACACTATAAAAATGGGTATTATAAAAGTCTCAGATTATGTGTGAGACCAAAAAGCCTAGGATTAATTGCTCCTCATACCAATGACATAATATTTTTTGTAATCTTGTAATATTGCGATATTTTGGAAAAAATTATATGGAAAAGAGACAAGCCCGCTGAGAATCTTCCGCCGGATCTTCTCAGCGTGTGGCCGCGTTTCCGATACGGTGTTTTAAAAAAATGTTGACGTGTTGAAGAAGAACTTTATTCGATAAAACTTTTTACAAGTTATTTTGAACTTGTAAAAAGTTTTATTGAATAAAGTTCTTCTGATTTCTAGTAATAATTACGTGTTACTTTCTTTGACAGATCCGGCTGCCTTCAAATCAGAGATAGAGTGATGTCCATTAATGGACATGAAAATTTGACAGTGGAAGTCGCCAACGAGATCTTACAGCGGCGGAACGATGCGCACGCGGCGAAGTACCTCACTCTCAACGTGGAGTTCAGCATGCCCAACACCATAGAGGCGGCTTCGGGCGTGTTTAACGTCAAACTGGCCAAGACTTCCGCGGGATTAGGAGTTACTATTACAGGTAATCTCCGTAATTCAAAGAAGAAAGTAAATAAATTAAATTTTCTGCTTTCCACAAACTGTCAGTATTAAACTTACGTCAATTGAATTAGTGTTCGTCTCTTCTGAATATGCTTCGATTGCGAAGTGAAACGTGCGTTGAGTTTGTATGTGTGCTTTTGTGTTTGTTGCTGTTGTGGATGAAAGTGTGGTAGATATAAGTGCATAATTGTGTCGCTAAGATCTTCTTTATTTTGCGGACCTGTGATGGGTTTTATCTATTTATTTAACCTCCCTTCTTCCAGTGGCTTCACGGAGGTTACATTAAACAGTTCGCGCAAAATAGCAAATTCAATTTAAATTTCAAGGGTAATTTCACCTGAATTGCACAATATATAATAATACTATTCTCTACTCTATAGATTTGGACGTCTCTTAGCACTCTGATAGTCTGACCGGCCCGTTGATCTAGTGGTTAGTGAACCTTACTATGAATCGAGGGGTTTGGGTTCGATTTCAGAAGAGGACAAAAATTCATGTGATAAGCATAAATGTTTGTATTTCTGGGTTTGGGTGTTTATTATGTATGTTACACTTCGATCAGAAATGATCGAAGATGGTACAGTATTTATTTATGTATTTTTATGTATTATTATCATTGACTAGCACCCATAACGCAAGCAAAATGACAAAATTTCATTTTTTTAACATCTCAATATTATATTTTTAACTGAAACTAGATTGAAAAATAGGATACCCGTATTTTTTATTTTCTTGAGATTACTTAATTTTGATATTTAATTTTTTAAATTCTTCCTATTCTAAATAGACGTAAGCGCCAAATGACGTCATTTATACGGCTGAAAGGTGTTAAACCTTTGCTTTTTTGTGACCTGACAAAAAACGTATTATGTCATCTATGACATCTAGACATGGGTAACTCAGCAAAATTCCTTGCGTTAACTCAGTAACTCAAGCGCAGTGTACTGCGCCGGATCAATTCGCTAACTCAAAATTGCGCCATGGCGCAACAAATCTGACGCAGCCTGCGAGTAAAGAGAAGTGAGCAGCGAGCGAAACGTCCGCCGTGCGCCACGCTACAAATTCATAACACAAACAGCGCAAAGCGTTGAATTGCGTTGGTTCATTGGTAACTCAACGAGTGCAAAGCGCGGGAAACATAAAATTTGGCGGACGTCATTTTTGGTTCTGCGACTTTTTATATTATTATTTAGCGAAACAGAGGATCGATATTAGTTTTATTTGTGTAAATATTTAATTTTATGTAAATATCATTAGTTTTACTATCAGTTTAAAGTAGGTAAGTCTCCTTTTCACTTTTTAAAATGAACAAACCCCCTGACGATCCTGGAGGTGGACCTCTCCAGGTAGCGCACTATGTTACTATAGATGAGAGTAGTGTCGATACAGATACTTCGCTTTCTTCAACTCAAACAACTAATAGGAAAAGATCTCATACATCTAATAAAATATGCAAACACTGCAATAAACGGCGCAAAAAGCGCAACAATGAATTGAAATCTACTGACTGTCAGTGTTCTCACTCTGTTTCTGAAATCTCAGATATAAATAATGCTTCGGGCGCCTCATTTATTACTGGTGATAATAATGTAAATGATAATGTTACAATGAAAGATTTGTCAAACCCCCTAACAAATAGTAAGGAACCCCAAAAACCTAAAGATTATATTAACTACCGCACACAGTATGAATCTACAGACCTTGGACCTTACGTTATTCATGTCCAAAGAGTTATTACATCTCCGACTGATAATGTTACTCTACATCCAGTCTCGTTTGGGCGATTCCTTAAAAATAATACTTTTAAAAATATAATTGATGGTAGCCTCAAGAAAATTGGACGCAACCGATTATCTCTATCATTTTCGGACCACAATGACGCAAACCACTTTATTAATGACCCTAATCTCTCAAATAAAAACTTCAAAGCTTTTATCCCATCATTTAACGTTTCACGAGTAGGCGTAATTAGAGGTGTTCCCTCAGACTGGTCACCTGAGGAAATTGCTAATAATGTTAAGGTTCCCATTGGTTGTGGAAAAATAATAAAGGTTAGAAGAATAAACCGTAAAATAACTATTAATGATAACACTACCTGGAAACCAACAGAGACAGTTGTCGTAACTTTTGATGGACAGACTTTACCGAAACGTGTCTACGTTTGTTATAATGCTCTCCCAGTAGATTTATACATTTACCCTACTATACAATGCTATAAATGCTGTAGGTACGGTCATACTAAAATAACTTGCAGATCCAACCCAAGATGCTTTAAATGTGGAAAGGATCATTGTGGAGACTCTTGTACTAGCGAGGCTGATTTCAATGTTAATTGTTGTTTATGTAAGGGATCTCACTTTGCCACTAGCAAATCATGCCCAGAACATTTAAGACAAAAAAACATTAAAATGTTTATGGCTCAAAACTGTGTCTCTTATGCCGAGGCATCAAAAAATTATCCCCCGGTCTCCAAATCATATGCTGATGCCATCTCAACACCTATTAAAACTGCTCTTCATCCACTTTTGAAAAAAAACTTAGATTCGCAAGAACAATCCCATAGGTCATACAAAAAAACAATATTTCAGAAACCTAAACCCCATACAAAAGTCAGTAAGAGTTATGACTATGATTTCCAAAATTCAGTTATTAATGAATATAATTCCACTAATTCTAGAGAAAATGGTACTTTGTTGACAAAAAATAATAACAATAATCAAGAATCAGCCTCAATAGGCATGATTATATCTTTTATTAAATTTTTATCTCAGTCCGAAGTAATAACACCGTCCAACGCTGCTTTAATGACAGAAAGTTTAATTAATTATTCTAAATTTAATGGTGATCATGGACAGTCAAGCCAAAATTCTTCAATGGAACTCGCAGAGCATCACCAACAAGAAAAGTGAATTAATTCACTTATTAAATAAATATGAGCCATTTTTAGTGGCTCTTTCAGAAACTTGGTTAAGACCAAGTTGTACTTTTAAATTCTCTGGATACACTAGTATCCGAGAAGATAGATCTGATGGTTATGGAGGTGTAGCCATCATGATCAAAAAAGGATATAATTTTTCCATTGTTAATCTTCCTGTACATACTGTAAATATGTCTATATTAGCTGTTAATGTAAATAATATTTGTTTCGTGTCACTTTATATTCCACATCCAAATTTGAATATTTTGACAGAACTTAATAACCTATTAGCCATACTACCTAAACCCTTTATTGTGTTAGGTGATTTTAATTCTCATCATCAAGCCTGGGGTTGTTCCTCCAGTAACTATTATGGTGAAGAACTTTTGAAAGTCATTGAAGAATTAAATTTATGTATTTTAAACAACGGTTCTCCCACTCGTCGCACAAAACCCTCCGAAGGCAAAAGCGCTATAGACCTGTCCATTTGCAGTCCCAATTTAGCACCTTCTTTGACATGGTACACACTCCCATTTACGTTTGGAAGTGATCACTTCCCCATAATAATAAATTTCCCTTCTGCATATCATAAAACTTCACCTAAATCTACATCATATTTCAAATATAATTTGCATAACCCGGATTGGCACAAGTTTAATAATTTGATGGAAGTTGGTGTTAATGTTTTGCCTAACATTTCCTCATATAATGACTCTTCTTGTGCAGAAGCCTTTACTCAATTAATTATAAAATCAGCTGAAAACACTTTTCCCATTAAAAAACAATTAACTAAGAAAATAAATACGCCACCTTGGTGGGACAAAGAGTGCTCAGACGCTATTAAGGAAAGGAAAGCTGCTGAAAAATTTTATTGTCAGTATACAACTACAGAAAATTTTAATATTCTCACTAATATTATAAAAACTACTCGTCGATTATTAAAAAAGAAAAAAGCTGAAGGTTGGAAGAAATTCTGCTCTTCCTTATCACCCCAAACAAAACCTTCAAGTGTATGGTTAAACATAAGAAAATTTAGATCTGCATATAAGGTTTCTAATAATAATGAAATGTGTCCATTGTTAATAAATCAGCTGATAGATCATCTTGCTCCACCTACAGTACCAGAATGTATCCTTTCTCTTCCTTCTACTTCTTCTTCAGACAATTTTTCCCCTTTTACGTTATTTGAGCTTAAAGGTATCCTTCAAAATGTTAAAGACTCTACTCCTGGATGGGATAATATTAACTACTCATTTTTAAATAACATGACTGATAAATCTCTATCATACTTATTAAAGGTTATGAACTCCCTTGTTTCTACAGGTAATATACCTCAGACATGGAAGTCACATTCTGTTATCCCTATCCTTAAACCTGATAAAAACCCTTCTGACCCTTTTTCATACAGACCCATTGTGCTTTCATCAGTTATGTTGAAAATTCTAGAGCACCTTGTCAAACTTCGCTTAGAATGGTTTATTGAAAGCAGAAATTTATTAAGTCAAAGTCAGTATGGTTTTAGGAGAGGAAAGAGCACCATAGATAATATTAGCTTACTTATAACTGATATTAGATTAGCTTTCACTCATAACAAATCTGTTTTAGCAGCTTTTTTAGATATATCCTCAGCATATGATAATGTAATTCTATCAATTCTGAAAAATAAGCTAGTGAAATTAAACATACCATTTTATTTAATTAATGTTATTATGAATATTGTATACAATAGAACTATTAATTTAGCAAATGACCCTAATAATTTAAAAAGACAACAATATAAAGGTCTTCCACAAGGTTCTGTTTTAAGTCCAATCCTTTACAACATATACTCATATGATATAGAAACTGTAGCAACTAGCAATGTAAATGTTCTTCAGTATGCTGATGACCTCCTTTTATACTCAACTGACAAATCTATACAGATGGCTTGTGATAATCTTTCCATGTCTATTCTATCCCTACAGACTTGGCTTAATAACAATGGTCTTGATATTTCTGTTTCTAAAAGTTCCATAGTTTTATTTTCTCGCACAAAATTTCCACCCCCTATAAATATTACTTACAAAAATAGTTCAATTCCTGTTAAATCGAAAACAAAATTCTTAGGTATAATACTAGATAATAAACTCCAAGGACTAGATCATTGTGAGTATATAGCAGCAAAGTGTGAACGTAATATCAATTTAATGAGATGTGTTTCTGGGGTTTGGTGGGGTGCACACCCATCTACATTAAAACTTATGTATAATGCATTAATAAGAAGTTTATTGGATTATGGAATGTTTTTACTAGAACCATGTAGTAAGATTGGTCTAAAGAAAATTGACTCTGTTCAAATTAAAGCATTACGAATTGTTCTAGGAGCAATGAAATCCAGCCCTGTTTCTGCCCTACAAGTAGAATGTGCTGAACCTCCATTACATTTACGACGTAAATATCTATCTGACAGGTTTTTCCTTCGCACTTTGGAATCACAAAATCACCCTCTGCTTACAAAGCTCTCTAGTCTTAGTGATTTAATGTCAGATAAGTATTGGAAACACAAAACAATCCCAGCCCTTGTATACAGCTATATGAAATATCACAGCCTTAAGCCTTTTACTTTTACATCCCCTATAAATCCCTTATATAAACACAATTATGAATCATTAACTCTGCAGCCTGTTGTAGTAAATTTAGGTATAGATAAACAACCTTTGTATGCCAATCAATATTTTAACAATATTATCAATGAAAAATGGCAAGATTTTCATTTGATTTTTACTGATGCATCCAAAAATAATAGTAATGTTGGAATAGGTGTATACCATAAACAGTACAATATTGTTCAAAAAATCAAATTTCCACCGGAAGCATCTGTATTTACAGGTGAATGTTATGGACTTTATAAAGCTGTAGAATACATACACATTATGAAACTACCCAAGTGTATGATTCTGACTGATTCACTAAGTGCTCTACATTGTTTGCAAAAGTTCCCTTTAAAATCCAAATTTATTCCTCCTATTATTTTAGACTTAAGAAATCTTTTATACAAATGTACTTTTAAATATAATCATATTATTTACTTTGCCTGGGTTCCAAGCCATTGTAATATCACTGGAAATGAGCGAGCTGATCGGTGTGCTAAAGAGGCAGTTCAGTGTGGTGATTTATACCCCTACATTAATTATTGCCATGATCTAGCTGCTCTCCCTAAACTCCATCTTAAGCAGTCATGGCAAAGTGTCTGGGATAGTGGTACATTGGTGAAAGGCAAAACCTATTCCCAATTACAACCATTGATACCTTCTAAACCTTGGTTTTCTGTAGTGAAATTAAATAAGTTGTCAACATCTGTTATCACCAGAATGAGGCTTGGTCACACTAATTCTCCTGAACACCTCTTCAAGCTACACATCAAAGATAGCAATGTTTGTGAGTGTGGCACTGATATTGGAGATCTCAATCATATATTTTTTGCTTGTCCTAAATACAATCATTCATCATTATATAACAATCTATATTCTAATGACATTCCTTTACCTACATCCATTCTAACCCTGTTATTAAACCCTTGTATGTATAATATTCTTTCATTATTCATTCAAGAAAATAATATTAATATTTAAGCGTAGTTAGATACATTTAGTATCTAATACCAAATTAATATTAACCCACTTGTAAATATTATACAAATAACTAAGTATTATCTCTGTATATATTTATTTAAATATTATTGTTGTAAATAATTTATAATTTTAGTATCTATGTTATTTTGATTACTTTCTGATCCTCTATTTTCCTGTCAATCCAAATTCCAAATCCTAGTTTATTGTCTAAAATATGTTTCCTCGTTTTACTTGATCATGTCAGTTGCTTAACGCCCATGCCAAAAAGAAAAAAAAAAAAAAAAAAAAAAAAAAAAAAAAAAAAAAAAACTCAACGAGTGAGTCGCGACACATAAGAGTCATGACTCATGATAATTGTGCACATGAATGAGAGTTTACTGCGTATAGTCTCTTAAGTAATCTGTGGTATGACTATGCTGCGCCGTGCGCTAACACATTTTGAATAAGTGAGTTGACACACCCGCTCAGTTGAGTTAGCGCAATTGCGCGGCGCAGCGCTGTGACACATGTCTAATATGTGGATACAGCAGTGGGATATGTAGAAGTCAAGCGGGAAAGAGATCTATGTACTGTGAAATGCAGGGTAACGCCTGAACACAAAGTTAAAGGCAAGTTATATCTAGTTACAGCTGTAATAAATGAATCTGTGGAGAAAATTATCACAGTTGAATGCCATGACTGTACTGCTTCTGCGGGCGGATGCAAATACCATTTGTTTTGCTATTTGGTTGATAAAATGCACAGATGAACCTTCAGTGACATCGGCAACTTGCTATTGGAGTAAACCAAAACTTGCGAGTGTTGTAGGTGGCCAGAACTTCATGTTAACAAAAAATATTGGCAAGATGAAAAGAACCCCAATAATGTAGATATGTTACTGTTACGTTAGCCATGTTTAATGAAGAATGTAAGTGGCGTAAAATTACTACAGGTTTAATTTTAAATTACTGTGGGAATCAACAGCCCATGTTAAATAATATGAGTATGTTTCATTTAATGCTGCAGTTTGGGAACCTAAGTGATGATCATCACTATGAATTATTCAGATCATTTGTTGATCAAATAATTACTGCAGAAGTGGTAAAGAATATTGCAGAAGTAACAAAAAATCAAGCGGCCTCAAAACTGTGGCACTCTATACGACAAAGTAGAGTAACAGTGTCAACAATACATGAAACTGTTCAGTGAACTACAAAAAATGGTGCTTTAGTTCAAAGTATTCTTGGCTGGTACAACATGCCAGAGACACTGGCAATTAAAAGAGGCAAAACTTTAGAAAAAAAGTACTCAAGGAGTTGAAAAAAGAGTTTGAAAAAATTGATAGTACAGGATTGATTTTAATATCCCCTATTGTTGGTGCTTCGCCTGATGGGATTTTCCAAGATGCAATATAAATAATTTGAAATAAAATGTCCTATAAGTGATAAAACTATGAAAAATTATGTAAAAGATGGTAGAGTTCTGCATTGTCTCGCCCGGGTCTGGTACCGCCTTACTTATTCCGGCCGCAATAGCGTCAGTGCTTGTCGCTGTCATGTTCCGGTTTGGAGGGTAAGGTAGCCAGTAAACTTACGCATGTGGCATTAGACCTCGCCACATGATAGCAACGCACCATTAACATCTTTGGTGTATATAGGCGATGGTTGACTCTTTCCATCAGGAGACCCATCTGCTTGTTTGCTATCTTATGATATAAAAAAAAAACAGGAAAAGTTTAAAGCCCAAATAATGATGCAAATGCATGCTGCAAAGAAATTAAAAGGATTGTTTTGTGTTGCTGATCTTAGTTTTGAGCAAACAAAACCTATACACAAGTATTGGGTAGAGTATGATAAATTGTATGTAAAAGGATTATTAGATGCTGCAGAAGAATTTTGGAAAAAGTTTATTTTTAAAAATATTTTAGAAAGTGCAAAATAAAAGTAATACAACAGTTTTAGATGTTTTATTTACATTTTATAATAGGGTTACATAAATTTATCAACCCACATGCAACAATAACCACTTCATCTGCATGATGAATTAATTTAATATTTATTACCGAATGTGGTTTCAAAAATTTAAATAACATTACTCTTCTTATTACTCTCTCTACATGGCTGTGCAGGCTGGCAATAACCTTACTTTTGATAGCTGTTTTGTCATTTTTATATCCTTTGAAACACTAGGTGGCCAAAGAAGTTTAATCTGTTTCTTGCTTAGCATATTATCTATATGCTTAAATCCTCTGTCTGCCAATATAGTACACTTAGGTGGAAAAATATCGAGAAAACCACTACTTTCCACTATATTAGTATCAGATATACAACCACCAAAGCCAGCAGATACATAGATAACAAAACCGACAGGGGTTGTAGCTAGTAAGTTTTGGCACTTTTGTATTGCGACCATGTGAGAGACTGAATGACAGGATTTGACGGCTTCTCTATTTCAATTTCAAAACAATCTATTAACAAAAACAATAATCTTTATTTGTTGTGAAAGATGAAGGCAAGTTTTTTTTGACATTATACTGGCTAGGGGAGAAAATTAATTGTTTAAAGAATTCTGACAAAACACTCAATGTCTTAAAAAATATTCTCCATAGTGTAATTAGTGATACTTCAAATATATCAGATATCTGATAAAACGGAATATTATTTTTAATTTTATATAATGTAACAATGATGTTAAATGACTTTATTTAATAGCCATAGTCTAATAGCCAATAATAATTTTTTAGTAAGCCCAGGCAGTCTTGTGGTTTCTTCTTAATAAGTTCAAGCATAAAACTTCTTCCCTGAATTATCGTTTTATAAACACTTCAGATAAAACTTCTGAAATGTCAGCTGAGGTGGTACTTCCTTGTGTTGAAGATAAAGCTTTTTCCATTGATGTGTCTGCCATATCATCATTTGCAAGCAAAGGTTTCCTAATACTTTTAAACAATGTACAATTAGTCATTCTCTCATATGTCTTCGGCTTTACTTGAACTGCTTTGTGAGATTTGTAGATTTTGTAAGCTCAACATCAACTTCCACTAGAAATGTTGAAGATGTATTGGGTCTAGGTTCATTGACTATTTGATGGAAATGAGTTGAAGGTGGTGTCCTGATAAGTGACTGTGGTAGCCGAGACTTTAACTTAGGCCGCCCTTTCATTGTTATCCAGTACCTATAGTTTTCCACATCTTCTTCTAACTAAAATAAATAATTAATACCAATTAATCACAATACACAAAATATTGGTCTAATGGTTAGTGAAACTGACTATGCACTAATGGAGCTTGGGTTTGATTTGCGACAGAGACAAACATTTGTGTGATGAGCATAGATATTTGTATTTCTGGGTTTGGGTGTTTATTAATTATAGGTATTTGAGTATTAATACTGACCATTATACTTGTAATGTTCAATCATAATATTTAATTATTTGATTTTCATATTTATAATATAGATTTGGTTATATTATAAATATGAAAGTTTGGATGTATGGATGGATTGCTGTTTGTTACTCAAACACACCAAAACTATTAAACGGATTTGGATGAAATTTGGCATGCAGGTAGATGACGACCTGGAATATCATAGGCTACTTTTTATCCCAGAAATATGATAAGTTCTCGTGGAATTCACCAAAACTTTTATAATACAGCGGTCTGCATGCTGCAGCTAGTATTAAAATAAGAATGGAAGATGAAAGGTTAATAAAACAGATATACAATGCTAGATAATTAATTACGGCTATACTCACGTATAAATCGGTATCCGATTTATACGTGAGTATAGCCGTAATTAATTATCTAGTAAATGATGTCTCGCGAAAGTTTAAATAATTTTAGATATACAATGCATTGAATGTGGAAAGACATAGGTACTGCGGAAGACCAGGACTGACTGATCATTGATCCACTATATGAAAATGATGTCAAGTCTTCGTAACTGGCGTGTCTGCATGAAGGGAGTAATGAATGTTGAGGAAGCGAGGAAGTCTGCAAGGATCATGATTTTTGGAGCTGGGTTCTCTCTGCTTACCTCTTAAGCAATCCGTGCGTGAAGATATGTTTGTAGCTTTACACAATAAAATTCACAGCATCATGTAATTTAATAGGACCACCATGTGTTTAATCCCTCAAGACTCAGACCGGAAAATATGATCGCTCTGTTTTTTAACTTTCGGTCGGCCGCAACTCGGTAAAATGTGACCACACCTATTTTGAATTTATACTCTATTTAACATGATAATTGGTAATTGACGGCCTTGGATATATTCTGTGAAATGAGACAACTATATTGACATTTACCCCTGGCTTGTTTAAATTTTTTAACATTTTGAGGTAACAGCTTTAGCATGTCCGGTCCTTTTAACCGTCAAAGATCAAACGCCAACGATTAATTCCGCGCATGCGGCCTTGGGCTTCGATGGGTTAATGTACTAAAGGGCCGTTACTATAACAAAGCTGAGAATGACATCGGAAGATTGGCTTAATAAATTCATAAAAGACAATGTACTTACATTAAGGTGATCTTCACATATGTATATAACACGTTTAGGGCATGCAGTACCCACTGCGTTGCACCACTCTTTTTTTGTTGAACTGGGCACCGCAAAAAATGATTTCCGAGCATCTTTGGAACTGTTTTTGCACTCTGGTACAAAACAATACTTGGGATCCTTTAATGGTGTATATTGTTCATTAGGATCCATTTTATTGAGAAGTATCAAACTATATTACGTGTCGATTACAAATAGGGCAGAGCGAAGTCGTTAAAGCAGGTCTTTGATAATTTTCTAAGAAATAAAAAATACAGAAAGAAGTTAAGTGGAAGAATGACATATTTGACATTATCAGTGCTGCCAGATGAAAAAATCTAATCAGCGCTGACAGCGGTGCACTAAGCGCTAGATTCGAATATATTCACGAGCCATTAAAGCGCTAAATCGGTTCAGACGCGTCAATAAAGCGCTAAATTCGAACTTTTAACTGAGGCGCTTTTTAGACGATCAGTGTGATTAAATAATCTCCCATACTAAACATGGGCTGTAACCATGAGCTCTTAAAACAATTCTAATAAAGTTTTGGAAGCGAGACGCAGATTGCGACTTGTATAAACGCATCTCGTTTAAGGCTCCGTTGTTTTGCTCTATTTGTTTAGTATAATTTTGTAATCACATTGATCGTGGAAAAAGCGTCATACGCACGACAAAAATAAAATAAAATACGAAGTGATTGTAATGAAAACCAACTTTTTTATTACAATAATAAAATTTAGAAGAGAAAACATAATAATATTATTCTATACCTACAGTTTGGGTATAGTAAAGTCAACTTCTTAAAGTAAAAACAAGTAAAAAAAAAATAAAATTCTTCCATCATAGCTGAACTCGAGGGTCCAGGCTGGTTAAATTCAGTAGTATTTACTTTATATTTTTCGGATGATCCTATCTTACTTAAAATATAGGCTGGTAGTTGATAATTATAACAGTTGCTGTTAACCGGGTAATCCTGTTCTTATTAATAGGATGGCGTTAATAGTTTTTAAATGCAATGCATTTCGCAACTTGCTTTTAACCACATTCATTAAGCTGAACACCCGCTCAATATCAGCATTTGAATGTGGCAAACTCATTATTTTTGTCGCAACATTGAATAAGTCTTTATATGGACAACAGCTGCGTCCCTCGACTGTTGAACTTCTGTCCAGAATTTCACCGTATCTTCGATATTTTCCCAGTTCTGTAGGATAACAGTTTGCCACTGCTGAATAACATTCTCCATATTTTCTGTGTAACCCAGACTTTCCAAAACTTATATAAAGTTATCAATACTTCTGTTTGGTTTTAAAATGACGGTTACAGATAATGCCATAGAGTTTTTAAGTAGTTTTAAATTTCCAGGCAGTCTTTGTTCATTTATTAGTTTAATAATAAAATCAACACACCTCTTCTTTATTGCATTTTTTTCATCCTCATTTAATGAAGACTCGTTCATCTCTTTCTCAAATAAATAACCAAGGTATGGTGACATAGACAGATGTTCTTTCACATTAATGCTTTCGAATTGCATTTTCGGTTGCGCTATTATTATTTTCGTGCACATGTTTCGTATCAAATCATGTAGCGTATTGTAGAGCAGACATGGATCATAAGTTTTGTTTTCAAAAGTTTTTATTGTCCCTTGTAAATTATTAAGTATTTCACACAAAAACTGCAAATAAATTTTGTTTCTTTCATCGTTGTACATGTTATATTGTTATATAATAATTCGGCTTGGTAGCAATTTTCATGAGTTCTCATTAATTGAAAGTGTAATTTTAGTTCTATCCATTGACTTAAGATTCTAGTTACCGCGGGTTCAATTGACAGTCATCGTGTATCACAAGCTTTTAAGATCTTAAGTGGCTCCTCTCCACAGTTTATCGCTTCATATATATTTTTATATTCGTTTTTTGTTTCGGTGAAAGCTTGAACCAATTTGAGTTTCTCTTATCATAAATTTAATATTTCTTGGTATAGTCTCACATGACGCATGTGACACTGCCAATTGAATCGAATGGCAGACACATCTTATCAACACTAGATTGGGTAAAGCATACCTTTCCTGCAATATTTTATGGACACCTGCGTTTACTCCAGTCATAACCGAAGCATTATCTGTTCCGATTCCAATTAACTTGCTTTTATCAAGTTTAAAAGCTTCAAGTTGTGCTGTTAACGCCGAAACTATTCCTTCGGCATCTGCAGATTCCAATTCAACCAGCCCTAAGAATTTGGAAACTATTTCGTTGCGACTGCTGCTAAAATATTTAACAACAATACCGAGATATTTTCGAACAGAAACATCAGTAGATTCATCTATAATCAAGCTATACGAATTATCACCAATATCATTTCTCAAAGAATTTTTAAAATGAGGTGCTAATACTTCCTGAATTATTACTGTACATTTCGTTCGGTGCAATTTCATTTCTGTAGTAGCCTTAGAATCCGAAAATTTATTCATTAAGGTTTCGCCTGCTTTTTGTGATGAACTGAATCACAATGTCTCTGGATATCGCTTAACTTGGCAAGAAAATCCTTCCTACAATACAAACACATTGCCCTTGTATCATCTCCAGACACAGGTTTCAACCATTGTTTAAAGTTTGGCGATTTCTCCCATTCGACTTTATATCTTTGTTTGTACACAGTTTTTTTTTGTTAATGGTACATCCATTTCAAAAGAGTTAACCAACACAGCACTATGGAACAATCACAAAAGTAACTAATAAAATCAGTGCTTATAACGTAATTTCTAAACTCGAACTTTAGTGCGTTCACATAGACAGAATGAAAATGAAAGAAGAAGCAAAGTCAATCAATCAAACATGAAACAAACCGTAATTAATGTTAATGGGATTCCCCGTGCTCTATTGCCATATTAAAACCCAGCTGGCATAGAGCACAAAATTGAACACAGACAATAATTTTATTCTTCACGGAACAAATAGTGCTGCCATATTAAAAATTAAGAAAGCGCTAAATTATCCGTTAGGCGCTAAAATTATCAAGTGCCCGCTGAATATAGCAAAAAAGCGCTAGATCTAGCGCCGAAAGCGCTAAATTGGCAGCACTGGACATTATCGTATGATGACATTCGCGTTATACTTTTTACACGCTTTTTATTAGCTTCACCTGTATGTTTGTATGTTTGTATGTTTGTTTGTAACCGACTTCTTTGGGCGCGATTTTGACCCACTTTAAACGGCCAGATTTCGTTCAAACTTTGTAGATTTATCGAGGACCGATGACAATACACTAATTTGATAAAATTATTCCATTTTTAACCGACTTCAAAAAAAGGAGGAGGTTCTCAATTCGGCTGGTATATTTTTTTTATGTATGTACACCGATTTCTCCGAGATTTTTGAACCGAATTACGTGATTCTTTTTTTGTTTGATGCGCAATAGTTTCGAATTGGTCCCATAAAAATTTGATTCAGGTAGGCCCAGTAGTTTTTGTTTTATGAGCATTTTTTTATTTATTGTACCTATCTCGATGTCTGAAATCAAATCTCGCAAGTAAATTTGATCCACTTCCCGGTTACCGATTGAGCTGAAATTTTGTATACGTATGTTAATTGAATGACAATGAAACCTTATTATGACATGGAGCTGATCTGATGAATCTGAATCGGAAGGTGACCACAGGAACTTAATAATTAAATGGTTAAAAATCGGTTAATAACAAGACTATTGAGTTTGGACTCATTTGATTCATGTTGACGAGCACTTTGGTGCTTGGTGCTAACTAGGATCCTGCAGGGTTCGATGATGAAGCAAGAAGGTGACCATAGGAGCTCAGCAATTAAATAACACAACTCTATCGAGTTTGGGCTCGTTTGATTCGTGTTGACGAGCACTTTGGTGCTTGGTGCTAACTAGGATCCTGCAGGGTTCGATAATGAAGCCAGAAGGTGACCATAGGAGCTCAGCAATTAAATAACAGAACTCTATCGAGTTTGGGCTCGTTTGATTCGTGTTGACGAGCACTTTGGTGCGGGCGGAAACTAGTTATAAAAGGAACTACTCTTAACAAAAGTCTTTGTTCTACGTGTGTCAAGTCGGTCAGTTCAAGAGGTAAAGATATAACTTCCATGTTGTTCCAGTAGGCCTGAGAAAGAACTTGTCTTTTTTTATGGTAGTCGAGCAAAAAAAAAATCAAAACGTGCTTTAACTAATGACGTCTGTTGTTTTGGATATAATAATTTCTTACAGATTGTACATGGTACTTCAGCATATTGATTTATGGTGGTTATAAAATTACGCTCAGTAATTGAACGAAGTCTTTGTGACGTCTGACGCGCTACCGCTAGACGGTTTTCACGTGGCTGAGCAGACTCGATTGCTGTACGGTTTCGTATCACTACTAATCCACGAGCTCTCTGCTCGGCGGACTCCTTAGCTATACGCTCCTCAATGAGACCAATTCTATGAGCCTTCTGCTCGGCAGACTCGTTCGCTAGTAGTTCTCTCGCTAGTCGCTAGTTCGCTAGTTCGCTCAATAATGAGATCAACTCTAATAGCTCTCTGCTCAAAAGACTCATTCGCTAGACGCTCTTGGATCTTACCGAGTCTACTTCTACCAAGGCTGGACCAAAGCGGGTTTACAAGCATGGGCCAGAGATAGACAGCATTGCGCCAAGCATGGCCCATATCTGGCCCCGTCGTATTGTCCTGTATGGGAGTACGACAGGAACGCCTTGCACACTTACAAACACACACACACACACCACACACACACACACACATATGTCTATAAGCGTGTAAGTAGTTCCGTGCTTCTACCGCGGCACTCGACTAGGTATGCGCATTCAGTGTCTGCGCATATAACTTAGATTTCACGAGCCACGAAGAGTCCGCCACCGTCTCTGTGACTGAGTTTAATTGACTGAGTAAAAAAACAAAAAAAAACAAAATAAATGTACATAATATTTATGGATATAGATATATCACCATCCATGTTAACTTTACATGTATATATATATAGATATACAGTCTTGTAGTTTTCGTTTTTTATTAATTGTAATTAAACGACACTGAATTTATTAACCGTTCGCATTCGATGATCTACAATTGCCGATTAGAATTAAAAAAAATAACTCAAATAATTGATTTTTTCATAAGTTACAGTGTTTCCGGAGTTTCATACATGACGGACAGGAAATTTTTTGACCTATTTTCAAATTTTTTTCCGTTTGTATTGCACTAAATTAATTTTTAGCAAGTATAGAATTAATCTCCGTTAAATTATCTCGACAATAGTATGCAAAATATCTTGATTCCTTTAACTAACAAGACTATAATACTAAAAATAGTTGCCAAAATAAGGCGAAAAAAATTTCCGAAGGTGGTATCAAGAGTCTTCGCAACCGGCGTGTTTGTATGAAAAGAGTGATGAATGTGGAGGAAGCAAGACAAGCCTGCAAGGATCGTGATGTATGGCACTCGGTTCTCTCTGCCTACCCTGTAAGGGATCTAGCGTGAAGATATGTGTATATGAAAAAAAATTTTCGATCCTAAAGCACTCTCTGATGCTTCGCATCATGAGTCGTGCAATAGTTTATAATTAAAAAAACAAGCTATTATAAATAAACCAAACTAAAAAGTAGAAAATAAATAATAGTTTAAAAAAACTAAAAAACACGCTTTTTATAGAAAACCGAACTAAAAAATATAAAATAAATTTTAATAAATTTAAATTAAGAATAGTGTTAAAAATTTCAATAATTATAAATTAATAATAGTGTGAATAAAAAAAAATAATTTTATTTAAAAAAAAGCGTGGGGTGCTTTTTAAGATATTACCGAAATGATAATCACTCTACTCGTATGTGTCAATAAAATATTTATAACTATTGACACCATGCACCCCACGCTTTTTTTTAAATAAAATTATTTTTTTTTATTCACACTATTATTAATTTATAATTATTGAAATTTTTAACACTATTCTTAATTTAAATTTATTAAAATTTATTTTATATTTTTTAGTTCGGTTTTCTATAAAAAGCGTGTTTTTTAGTTTTTTTAAACTATTATTTATTAAACTATATGTTTGAGCAAAGGTTGAACCTTATTCTGCCGTATAAGTAACGTCATCAAACGTTTTTTCATTATATTTTTTTCCCTCCAGTATTGAGTAATAAAAAAATACATTTTCACAATCAGAATTGAAAAACAAAGAAATAGTATTTTATTTTAGCCACTTCATAATTATGAAATGTTGTCAATTTGCTTACATTGGGGTTAGATCATAAAGTATTTATTAGATATAGGTGGATCTAACATTCGTATTAATCAATTGAAACAAATATTTACGTTATATCTCAGTCTATGAGGTCTCACCATTTCTTTTTATACAGCTGTGTTAGAAAGAGAGGGACAGAACTTTGGTTTCAAGTAGGTATTAGAAGTGTCGACTCCAGATATAATACAGCTTCATGGGTTAGATGAATTCGTGTTATTTGTCCAGGAAAATGTATTTATTTATTATAGTATAGGCATCATTAGATACGTATGTTTAAATATCGTTTTGAACGAGGTGTTTAGCTTTTGTGGAAAACTCGACGCCTATAATTGGGTAGGTACCACTAGGATTTACATCAAACTATGAACTCGCGATGGCTTTATATGAATCGAGGCCCCCTTCGAAGAATTGATCAACCAAATTATTGTGCTCGTAAAATACGAGAAAAGCTAATACGTGTTACTACCATTGTGACAACTAACTAATTATGGTTAATATAACGCATAGCGGTAAATTATAGCGCGCTATGTAGGTATACTCAACGTATAGCGTACGCTATTTAAATTTGCATTCGTCGCTATATTGTTAGCGGCTAGTGTAGGCCGTAGTTATAGCATTATCATGTGTGTGTGTGTATGTATGTATATATATATATATGTATGGTTATATACATACATACATATATTGACATATTTTTAATACAATAATTTTATATATGACCTAGCAAACGTTGTTTTGGCATAAATTATTGAATTAAAAAATAGGGGTTGGTCGTAGAGGGTTAAAAGTTAAGAGTTGCATATATTTTTTAATGCTGTAAAAACATAAAAACAAAAAATTTTATTTTTTTTTAATAAAAAATTTAAGGGTGGACTACCCTTAGCGTTTTGTGGTATGAAAAATAGATGTTAGCCGATTCTCAGACCTATTCAAGATGCTCACAAAATTTCATGAGAATCGGTCAAGCCGTTTCGGAGGAGCACGGGAACGAACATTGTGACACGAGAGTTATATGTGTATATATATATATATATATATATATATATACATATATATATATATATATATATATATATATATATATATATATATATATATATATATATATATATATATAATATAAATTAAAACAACCTTAGACATGAACAAATTCTATTAATAGCATTTTCAATTTCATGTTAATATCAGAAGTTCACCTTATGTAAAAAACGACGCCAGCAATCTCTCAGATAACAAAACGTCCTGGAGCGTTTTTAAATGTCGGGTTTTGTGAGTTGTAATTAATTTGTTTTACAAATCGTATTTCAAAAGCAACCGAGCTTATAAATAAACGTATATTATTTGTTATTTTGACCTCACGATTTGGCCGTCTAGACAATTTAAATCGAAACTTAGACTGCTTCAAATATTTTGTTGTAATGTCCTCTCGTATAGTAGATGTCACGAATATACGAATAATTATTTATATTATAGTATTTCGCTTATCTGAAAGAAGGGAAAAGAGTTTCTTTTAAAACAGCGTTTAAAAGTAGAAAACTGGTACGCTTGATTTCTTAGAGATAAAAGATACAGAGGTTATATTCTCCCCGTGTTGGTCCTGGGCTCCTTTGAAGAATAGGCCAACTGCCGTTTTGCCAGGCAGGTCGTAAAAGGCGACCGATTGGGTATACGAGTCACTAACATCGTGACTACTATGTGGTAGAGTTCTGCATTGTCTCGCTCGGGTCTGGTACCACCGTCTTACCTATTCCTACCGCGATAGTGTCGGTGCTTGTCACTATCGTCTTCCGGTTTGGAGGGTAAGGTAGCCGGTAAACTTATGCATGTGGCATAAGACCTCGCCACAAGATAGCACGCACCATTAACACCTTTGGTGTCTATAGGCGATGGTTGACTGTTTCCATCAGGAGACCCATTTGCTTGTTTGCTATCTTATGCCATAAAAAAAAGGTCTTGTAACTGTACATTTTCTCAGTGGTACTGTTCTTCTCATAATAGTACGAGATCCAGATCTATCTTCTGAAACTCATTCCTTTGCTAATCAAAATGTGTTTTAAAACATCTAAATTATATCATCAAATATCATTCAGAAGGGTTGCTGCAAAATATTTGGAAACATTTTCAAAGATATTTTAAAAAAAAAGTTTTTGCAAATTTTCAGATGGTTATTAGGTTGTCTTTATAACGCATTGTCCGATTTGAAAATTCAATGATTCGAAATAGTTATTAAGAGCAAAAATTGTTAAAAGGGGTCAAATATTTATAGAAAATTTTGTACTAAAATATTTCCAGAATTCTACTAGGTGATATTTGTTGATACGAGTTCATTTAAACACTTTTAAAATTCATTGCGCTCAGGAAAAAACTGACGCGTTTAGGAGTTGGATCGAGAACTTGGACCATAAATTTAAATATAACAGTGACATCTTCTTACGATAGGAATAGGTAAGGTTGTGGTATCAACCACCTAATACCATATGAACCTAATAGCCATTGCGATACCAACCTTAGAAGAAACTCTTAAAAATACCCATGTCAAAGCTGTTTAGAATTATACTTACTGTGTTTTTGGTACTCACTCTGTATAATAAATCCATACTTAATATTATAAATGCGAAAGTAACTCTGTCTATCTGTTTGTCTGTCTGTCTGTCTGTTACGCTTTCACGGCCAATCCATTGAACCGATTTGGATAAAATTTGGTACAAATATAGTTTAAGACCCAAGAAAGGACATAGGATTAGTCCTTTCTTGGGTCTTAAACTATATGTAGGATAGTGATTATCCCGGAAATCCCACAGGAACGGGAACTATGAGGGTTTTTATTTTAGAATTTTTTCCACGCGAACGAAGTTGCGGGCACAGCTAGTATACTTATAATAGTAAGAAAATGTATTAAGAAGCATGAAAAAAAGCCGTAAATGGTTGACCCTGCGGGCCATCTCTAAAACTTCCTGCTGAATTAAGATATTTTAAGCTCAAAGGAGTACAAATGTAAGCATAGATTTTTTCAGTTATCACAGTTTAAGTGTGCACAGTATATTGATTTTTGAAAAGCTGTATATTATGGAAAAGATGATCAATTTTGATCTTTTGAATGGCGTTCAACAAAATTTTTGAGATCAAAGTATTGCTTTAGCTAAATAATTGATAGGTTTAAAGCTTCAAAGCAGTGTTAAAAATATTTTTTTTCAAAAATTTTCGTCATTGATAAATAACAAACGAATTGACTGATTTTGAACCAATTAGCGGTGGTTGACGTAGTTTTTAGAAGAAAAAAGCTGATAAGATTTTTAAGTCAATCGGTGTATCAGCTGGAAATTTATTTAAAAAATATTAAGAAAGGTTGCTAAAAACAACGTAATTTTAATATTTGAAAAACTATAACTTTTGAATGTTAGATCAATTTTAATTTTTGTAACGGCATTCGACTTAGTTTTGTTAGTACTAAAATATCGTAGAATACCCAAAAATTATTGGTTGAAAAATTTCAAATTTATATCGAAAAAACTCTTTTTCAAAAAATTTCGTCAACAATTACTCCCAAACGGATAAACCGATTTTGGTGCAATTTATGCATTACACGTATTTTTTTAGGAAATAGAGCTGATTAGTTTTTGTACTCAGTCGGTATATAAATCTAGGAGTTATATTTAAAGAAAACTGCTTCGCCAAAAATTTTTTTGAGGTTTTTTCAAAATTTCTCAAAGTCTACTGGGCTGACTTGGTTCAAATTTTCAGAAAGTCTAATTTCAGTTGCATCCAATATAATGCCATCAAACGCGTTTCGATTGGTCCAGCCGTTCAAAAGTTATGAGATGTTTACGTACACACATACACACAAACATAGATACATACATATAGATGTACTGACGTCGTCGTAAAAATAGTCGAAAACGGTTCCTAGGACCTCAAAACGTGGAGATCTGGTTAAAACTCGATTTTCAAAAATTGAGGCAAAATCAGTAACTTCCTTATCTACATACGTAGCGGTAAACTAAAAATCATGAAATGAATGTATTTGCGCAGGATGTAAGCAGAAGCTGGTGAGCAACGAGGAGCCGATGGTGATCTCGGAGATCCGGCCGGGTTCGGTGGCGCACCGCAGCGGCGCGCTGGCTGCCGGCGACCACCTGCTCGCCATCAACTCGCAGCCGCTGCACAACCTCTCGCTGGTACACACACGCACACACACACGCACACGAACACGCACACGCACAAGCACACACATACACACACACACACACTGGTGATCACCTGCTCGCCATCAACTTTGACAACGGGAACTGAATACGGGCTAAGGCTTGAATTAAAGATGGGCAAAATATCCATATCGATACATCGATATATAGCAACGTTTTGTGTCGATACATACGATATTTTCTATTGTTTATCGCGTAACATAAAAGTGTTTTTGAAATAAAAAGATCTCAAATCTGAATATACTTCAGGTTTTTATTATCAACGTAATTAAAAGTCCATTCGACAGCATTAAGACTAACTAAAAACAATAATCTGGAGAGACTTTACGGGATTGCGGCTCTGTAAAAGTGTATTCCCTGCTTGTGAAAACAAGCTTTCAGAAGGCACTGAAGTAGCCACAACTGGCAAATAACGTAGGGCCTATTAACTCAGTTTTATAGGCCGCTTTATAGGAACAAGTTTATTTATATTAGAATGCAACAATGTTCGTATCACTTATCTGTAATATAATAACTGTAAAATACATAAATATTTAGTTTGATATATTTATTTTAGCCTTCTAAACATTAGTAATTTGGTGTTGTTGTTAGCGATAAAAATATGATACGATATGTATGACGAGGAATACGATACGTATCGTTTTGTATCATAAGGCAGTGTATCGATACAAAATATCGGTATATTGCATAGGGTTATATCGATACACGATAATATCGATACGTATCGC
The DNA here is from genome assembly GCA_036924255.1 of Apodemia mormo. Lineage (NCBI taxonomy): Eukaryota > Metazoa > Arthropoda > Insecta > Lepidoptera > Riodinidae > Apodemia > Apodemia mormo. The sequence goes on along the minus strand of JAUPFN010000007.1, from coordinate 3,476,307 downwards.
CCATCTTTAGCTTGAATCCGTGGACCCGAAGCATATCAGCCAAGACTTAATTGACTTTCAAAATAAATAATTGATTAAAATGAAGTAAAGTAAATAAATAATAATGTGGGGCTCCCATACAACAAACGTAATTTTTAAGCAATTTTTTACTCGATCTTAAATTTGAATATTTCCAACATGGGAGAAAACCCCGTTGATGTCAAACCTCGAATTGGAAGAGACAGGTTTTTCTAGCACCTTTTCGCCGCATAACGGTAACTTTCACAAAAAACTGTGTTGCGCCGTGACCATCATGTATATGGCCACCCTCTACACGTTTGACTTAAATTCGAGTCGCTAGCCCACTGTAATTTAATGTAAAGAAAGCGAGATTTTGTATTTGATCTCCAAATAACAACTAGTGAAATGTAATTCCCATCGCGTTGTTAATGAATATTACGAATGAAGTTACATGAGTCTGAGGTAATATTTGCAAACATTAGCGAGCACAAGCATTTTGAGCTCGCTGTATTAGATAACTCGTCCGTTTTATAAGTCTAGGTTCAGTTACTGCATCAGCGAAATTAAACTTAGAAAGTACTATTGTTTCACGAAGCTGTACACGTAGTGTTGTGTTTACAGAACCGCGTATTCAGTAAAGCACTTGAAGGCGATAAAAACAATTTCTCACATTATTTTATATTACTATGTAACTGTGAAAACTTGTTTGTTCGTTTATAAGCACTCGCAAATTACGTGCTTCAGTTCAGAGACTATCCTATAAACTATCCTGTGTGTATTATGAACTGGTGTTTTTGTTTTAACTCGATCTTCATGTTCTCTTCTTATTGGTCTTACGGATCTTACCGATCTTTGTAGATCGGTATTATCTTAATTTTTTCATTATTATGTTTTTGTCGATAGCCCCATCCAAGGATCCTTCCAGCCCTAGATGGGCAACCGTTATTTAGTATAATACACGTATGTTATATGTTGACACTTTTTTCTTCAATCTATAAAACGATTCGTTTTTCGCAGTCCATAAAACAGAAGCACATTAAAACGACTGTTAGTTTAAATCTGACAATAGCTTTACTACTAATATTCATGGTTGCTATTGTTTTATATAATTGGATAGCAAACAAACAACACTACTGATGGAAATAAACGACCATCGCCTATAGACACCAAATATGATAATGTTGCGTTGCTATCCATGTGGTGGAATGGTAATTCTACATGGATATACTTACCGGCTACCTTAACCTCCAAACCGGAACACGGTAGTGACAAGCACTGACACTATCGCAGCAGGAGTAGATAAGGCGGTGGTACCAGATCCAAGCGAGACAATGCAGAACTCTACCACCTAACTACGATGGTAGTGATTTGCATAGCCAATCGTTTGCCTCTTGCAAACAGCCTGACAGAACGTCAGATGGACTATTCATCACACGAAGAATAACTTGGTAATTACAAAATTTACAAATGTTTTAAAGGTTATATAAATATTTACATATCATTTTATCTTCCTTTTTTTAGGACACAGCGTTTAACATCCTCCAAAATTCCCCAGAAGACATAATCACATTAAAAATCAGGAAACGCGATTTAACAGAAGACTGGTCGAATATTCATAAACAAAACGCGAAAATGACTTTACAGAGTTTCAGCAACATTGAAACTAAAGCTGTGGTCCACAGTGGGGAGGACTCTGGCCATCACAGCGACAGTCCAAACAACAGCGCCAAGGAGAGCGATAGGAGTGTTAGTAATAACGGGAACACTGCTATATTTATGGTGGAACTGATAAGACAGGACAATGGACCACTGGGATTAACTATAGCTGGCAGTGAAGATGTCAGACAGCCGATTTTATTAAGTGGTCTCGTTGAAGGTAATTTTTTTAAATACCATTATTAAATTTATAGATTTATGCTTAAATTAAAAGTAGACGGTGCGTGACACTTAAACTTTTTTCCACCCAAAAGTGACTGTAGATATTTAAAAAAAATAATGAAATGATTATCTATACATATAATAAAATCGTAGGATAGTCAAAACTGTACCTACATTGGATTTTTTTAAAAAAAGAATACTTGGGGCGTGATCTAAAATCGATATCGAAACCAAAAATATAGTTTTTTAGAAGTTTTGTCTGTTTGTCTGTATGTATGTCCGGGGTAAACTCAAAAAGCACTGCATGGATTTACTTCAAATTTTGCATGAATATTACTAACAGGTCGGGTCAACATATAAGCTACATATTATCACGCTATCACCTACGGGGGAGGAGCTGTGCGGAGTAAACGAAGTCCGCGCGGACGAAGTCGCAGGCAACAGCTAGTACTTATATAATATAAAAAAGAAGGTATTTTAAAAAGCTCACATTTACCCTTCAAATTACTTTAAAGTTTTAAATTGGACAACACCACGTCGAGCTATTGCTTTCGGCCTTTATTATATCGTAGTCGCTCACCGTCTATTGAAAAAGTTTTGGTATTTTATTGCCAAATTAATGTTTGAAATGTCATTCAAGTTTAATTATTTTGTTCGGGGAAAATATATATATATATATATATATATATATATATATATATATATATATATATATATATATATATATATATATATATATATATATATATATCTACATCCACAAAATAATAACATACGATTGTATTAAGCTACGAAATACTGCCTTTGGCGATCGAGTTTTCATTATAAACTTTACAGTATAGACTTAACAGAAGTCATAAGTTACTGAAGAAATCAAATCAGTTTCGGTTCCATCGGTATGACCACTTAGTTTAAATCCTGACGGGGATACATTTTTTTTGTGTGATGAACATAGACATTTGTATGTTATTTTTATTTTGGGTTTAGTTGTTTATGAAATATATTCGAGTATTTATATATGTATTTCTATGTATTTATATCGTTGACTAACACCCAAAATACAAATAATTTGCTTATTTTGGGGTTAGATGAAAACATCATTTGTCCAATTATATTTATCTATTTATTGCTTTATAGTAGCTACCATGACGTGTTTTTGAAGAATAGCTTAACTGCCTGTAAGGCATCCCGGTAAAGGCGAGCAAAGCTTTTTGCTACTAAATGTTCTAAATTATCTCGCCCGGGTCTAGTACTATCGCCTTACATTTTCCTGCCGCAATAGCGTCAGTGCTTGTCACTGTCTTATTCCAGTTTGGAGGGTAAGGTATCCAGTAAACTTATTCATGTGGCATTAGACATCGCACAAGATAGCAACGCACTATTAACATCTTGCTGTCTATAGGCAATGGTTGAGTCTCCATCAAGAGACCCATCAGCTTGTATGCTATCTCATGATATAAAAAGAGTTAATACATTTACTAATATTGCGGTGAAATGAGATATGTTCCCCACATATATCGGGGATACAATGAGACCTCACTATCTGACCTAAAGAGGCTGGCCGCGACAGCATGATGCGTGTGAAACAGTAAAATACTTAATATTTTAGATTTATTTTATCTTCTAAATAACTAGACGTTTGGCATTAGCCTAGCAGCGGTGATACTATCCCTTTTTTTTCAAAATTAAAACAGTTTCATCACACCGGTTTCTCGGCGAACCAATGTGTATCTATACTTTCTGGTTTAACATTTTTTTTTAATATCATAAGTAGTCAACCATCGCCTATAGACGCCAAAGGTGTTAATGGTGCGTTGCTATCTTGTGGCTAGGTCTAATGCCACATGCATAAGTTTACCGGCTACCTTACCCTCCAAACCGGAACACGACAGTGACCAGCACTGACGCTATTGCGGCAGGAATAGGTAAGGCGGTGATACCAGACCCGGTCGAGCAGATGCAGAACTCTACCACCTAGTAGTCACGATGGTAATGACGCGCATAGCCACTCAGTCGCCTTTTACGACCTGCCTGGCAGAACGACAGTTGGCCTATTCTTCAAAGAAGCCCGGGACCAACACGGGGAAAATATCTATAGAACTATATCTATAGACTTTATGGTTTAACATTTTTTTTTAATATCATAAGTAGTGAATCATCGCCCATAGACAGTAAAGGTGTTAATGGTACGTTGCTAGCTTGTGGCCAGGTCTAATGCCACATGCATAAGTTTACCGGCTTCCTTACCCTCCAAACCGGAACACGACAGTGACAAGCCCTGTCGTTATTGCGGCAGGAATAGGTAACGCGGCGGTACCAGATAGGGCGAGACAAAAACGATTCAACGGTTTTCCGGTTCGAGAGGTGGTGATGATCCCCTTTGCCGAATTTTACCGACCTGATAAAGATTATCACCCATTTCTAGCGAGTTATCGCTAGAAATGGGTGATAATGTGACTGATATTGTGTGACTGATATTTTAATGTACTGAATGAAGAATACAATCTGCCAGATTCCGAACTGCTATTGAGATTCGTATTTTCGAAGAAAATCTTCCCCCATTTTTTTTTTTTATAAGATAGCAAACAAGCAGATGGGTCTCCTGATGGAAAGAGTCAACCATCGCCTATAGACACCAAAGATGTTAATGGTGCGTTGCTATCTTGTGGTGAGGTCTAATGCCACATGCATATGTTTACCGGCTACCTTACCCTCCAAACCGGAACACGACAGCGACAAGCACTGACGCTATTGCGGCAGGAATAGGTAAGGCGGTGGTACCAGACCCGGGCGAGACAATGCCAAGTCCCCTTTAAAAATAGACCATCTGCCAATCTGTCAAGCAACTTATGAAAGGCGAAATATTTGCTATGTCTATTTTTCACTAACACCATGAATTTCGCTGAAAACGCTCATAGCATAACATAATGTATTAGTCCATTGTCTCATACCGCCTTATTCCTTAACGAGATCTAAATATAGTACCGAACTTAATACCAGGTTTAGTTCTTGTACTACATAAATGTTATTATTAAACCAAGCTTAGCGCTAATCCGAGGAAATAAGAGTGAATTTTAGTATTGGAACCAACTTTAATACCGCAACAAATCTAGACTTCTTAGTCTTGGTTTAAACACTGTACTAAGTATGTTTTTGTAATAAGACGGATAGTGTTTGCAGCGCAATTCTGCAATAGATGAATTTTTCAGGTGGTGCAGCTGAGAAATCTGGGAAGCTAGCCATAGGTGATGAGTTGTTAAGTATAAATGGAGAAAGCGTTCTCAACAAACCTCTCTCGGAGGCCATCAAGCTGCTGCAGCAAAGTGGTCCACGGGTGCAACTGCAGTTGTGCAGAAAAGTCTCTGGTAAGCATTTTTTGGTTTGAAAGCATTTGTTTTTTATAAAATAATCTGGTTAAAGTGAAATATTTTTTAAATTAAAAGTATGCATCTCTGTCGACTTCGCAGACAAAAGAATTGAGATCTATTTGGATGCTAAGTTTTGAAAAGAAAAAAAAAATTAGTTACAAGAACCTGCAACATTCTAAAATGTATATAAAAATTTATTACCACTTGACACGACCGCCAGTGTTTGCTACTTAAAAAGTAATATAAGTTAGTAAATTTTAACATACAATTATTACAGAATTCGAAGAAAGTCAACCTTGGTACCAAATATCGAGTTTCTATATCATCTAGAAGTGGGACAAGTTTTTGTTTTATATATAGAAGATGAGTGAGGCAGTCACAAATATGGCGGTTTTTAATTATTTAAAACTCAATAACTGCTTTGCTAAATTTATGAAACTTTGTATTCTAGATGAGCTAGGGGTTTTTAATAAATGTGCCAAATTTCATGTATGTAGGATTAAAAATCAAAAAAAAATATCAAAAAATAATTATTTCAATAAAAAACACATGTAATTAATACATTTATTGAAGCCTTCTTTTAAGTAAACAATAACTTGTGGCAGAAAACTTCTCTCTTCCATACCTAGAAATAACTATGTACATCTTATTATTGATATGTGTTAATTAGCAAATATTATTATAATTAATTAATGTATTTAGTATTATTGATTAATAATTAAATAATTAATTGTTATGAGTGATAACAAGAGCCTAATCACTGTGTAAATTTGTGTGTTGTGTGTGTGCGTGGTGTATGGATTGAACGGATATGGTATGGATTGAAAAATGAATAGTTTTGATTTGTGAAGGGGTCAAAAGTAGCTCGAAATGGTTCGTGTAATCTAACACACGGGTGCTGCGTCGCCAGCTCCTTCTTCAAACTTGACTGGCCACTCGCCCGCCTGTCTTGATATTGTTGTAGTTTATTGCACATATTTTTAATCTATGTTAATATTATAAATGCGAAAGTTTCCCCGTGTTGGTTCCGGGCTCCTTTGAAGAATAGACCAACTGCCATTCTGCCAGGCAGGTCGTAAAAGGCGACCGATCGGCTATGCGAGTCACTACTATCGTGGCTACTCGGTGGTAGAGTTCTGCATTGTCTCGCCCGGGTCAGGTAGCCGGTAAACTTATGCATGTGGCATTAGACCTCGCCACAAGATAGCAACGCACCATTAACATCTTTGGTGTCTATAGGCGATGGTTGACTCTTTCCATCAAGAGACCCATCTGCTTGTTTGCTATCTTATGATATAAAAAAAAAAGTTTGGATGGATGGATGGATGTTTGTTACTCAATCACGCAAAAACTACTGAGCGGATTTAAATGAAATTAGTACACAGGCAGTTGGTGACCTAGGCTTATATTTCGAAAAATAAGGAAATCCCGCGGGATTCAGCAAATACTTTTATAATACAGCAGGCTGCACGCTGCAGCTAGTTTAAACATATACACCTATCCATTATTCTTTTCTGCTAGCCCAGAGGTTGACTGGTAGAAATGCACATAGCTTTAAGTCCATCTTTTGTATCGTTTTTGTAAAAGGTTTACAATTAGGAATAAATAAATAAATACTTGACTTTAACTGGCATATCCAAAAAATAAAATTAATAAATAAACTTTGTAAAAAGAAAGAAAATGCTTATTAGGCCTAAAGATTAACGAAATTTAGGAGATCGCTAAGATTCAGTGGTGATAATTTTGCTCGAGACTTAATTAACTTTCCAAAATTAAAAGCTGGAGTTAAGTTAAACATGCTTTTTTGCAGAAAATATATATGCCCGAGTTTCTGTGGCATTAAATTACACTAAATTCAGTATATAAAAGGTAATTGTCAATATTGTACTAATTACTTTTTTCTTAATGTTATGAAATTCCAAACATCCTTATGGATCTTCTGTTGGTACTCGTAAGAGGACAACCTATAAACACCAGATATGTAAATCGTGTGCTGCCATTCGTGTAGCGAGATCGTAATGCCACATGCGTAACTTTACCGGCAGCCTTAACTTCCACACAACGACAACGACTATTGGGCCTATTGCCACGCGCGGAGATCTTACGATCTTACGCGTATCCTCTCCTCTCTCCCCTCTCCCCCACCCCGATATGGCCTTAAAAAGCCTGCATGTGACTTCTGCGGCTTTTTACACTTGTCCAAACATGCAAGAATTGACGCAAGCGAGGAGCTGACAGGTAGAGACTTATAAAAATGCACGAAAAGAGGCTACAGGGGCCTTGTGTAGGCCTTTTAAGGCCCCAGGCGAGGGGTGTTGGCACGTGTAGGAGATAATACGATTACCGCGCGTGTTCATCGGCCCAATAACACTTCTCAACGAGACGTATCTCGATGTTACAGTTACGATTCAATAAAATCTGTTCTGTTGAAGATCATTAGCTTTTTTCTGCTTGATAAAAGGCATTAAGCAACTTGTTCATGCCTGATTGTTACAAAAAATGGTATTCCATTTATAGTTCACTGATATTGAAATACGATAATCTTGACTCAATGACGATAATCTTGACTGATGCTGTAAGATTGCCTTTCGAAGATCATCATCTCCTTTCATGTGTCGCTCTGCAAATAATACACATGAAACAGAAAGGTGGTTTGATGACAAATAGCGTGTCTGAAGTATTTTTAATTTAAAGATACTGTCTACTATTATTATTATGTGTATTTTTCTATTTACATTTTTGAAAGATTTTTTTATTTTCTCGCTACATATGTAGATAAGGAAGTTACTGATTTCGCCCTGATTTGAAAAATCGAGTTTTTACCAGATATTTACGTTTTGAGTTCCTAGGAACTTAACCGACTATTTTCACGATGACGTCAGCATGTCTGTCTGTGTGTATGTACGTATGTATGTATGTGTGTGTATGTATGTGTGTGTGTGTGTGTGTGTGTGTGTGTACGTATATGTAAACATCTCATAACTTTTGAACGGCTGGACCGATCGACACGTGGTTGAAGACATTCGATAGCACTCCGCTCGACTTAAATTTTCTGAAAATTTGAACTAAGTCGAATCAGAAAATTTTGAGAAATTTTCAAAAAACCCCAAAGAAATTTTGGCGAAATAGTATTTTTTTAATATAACTTCCAAATTAATGTACCGATTAAATACAAAAACTAATCAGCTCTATTCCTCAAAAAATTACATCCAATGCATAAATTTCATCAAAATCGGTTTATCTGTTTGGGAGTAGGGGAGATAAGGGCAATTGAGAACGGCGGGTAATTAGGAACTTCTAGATAAATCATACTTCTCTACATACTACACCATGCCAAACCATTTCAACAACTGCGTACAGTATCGCTTTTGTGTATACGTGACAGTAAAAATAGAATGATACATGCAAACTTCCACGGTAGGTCAAATAGTTTTTTCTGCATTTTTGTTATAATTTATTTTGTGTGTTGTAATAGATAGAAACATCACATTCTTAAGTTCACAGACGTAGTATTTTGTTACCGTTACATACTATCTGTTTTTGAATCAAAAGTGATTTGAAGTAAATCAAAAATACAACTTAGAGTGGAAGCTATTTTGATGTATATTGACTACTTCAGGAAATTGGGAACGACGTGAAGCGAATACTCTCTAAATATGATTTTGTGAAAATTCACTTCAAAAAGGGAATATTCACTCATTTTGCAGTGAGCGCCGAACCAAGTGGTGGGTTTGCACTTGTAATAGGAGAATATTCACTTATTCTTGCTTAATGAGTAATTTGGAATTTTCCCAATTACACTTTACATCTTTTGGTCATATTATTGCTAGTCGATCGTGAAAAAATGTCAATCGTCACAAATTGTTTCAAATACTTCGGACGTATATACGGCATGCTATAATCCATGATTAACGATTGTTCCTTAGTACCGTGATACTGTTCTAATTTCCCCCGCGGGATGTTCTTAATTATATTCTACACTTTTTATCGTCTAGACTTGGAGAAACTCCATTTTAACACAATATTTGCTAGCTGATCACACTTGTACTGTTTCACAATAAGATAATTATATTTAATTTCCGACCGGTTTCGGTTACACAAGCATCCTCAGGGTATTTACAATAAATATTAACTAACAACGAAATGTCACAAATAACAAATTTGAAGGAAAGTTTATTGAGGGTAGCATGTGCATTTGCCTTCAAATTTGTTATTTGTGACATTTAGATTTCGTTGTTAGTTAATATTTATTGTAAATACCCTGAGGATGCTTTTGTAAGTGAAACCGGTCGGAAATTAAATAAAATTATCTTATTGTGAAACAGTACAAATGTGATCAGCTAGCAAATATTGTGTTCTTAATTACCTCATAGGGTGTCGGGTAAATAGAAGTAGTAGTGTTTTTTGTTTTTGTTTATATTATTATGAAAACGTAAATTTTTAAGATCTTTGTCATAACTAAGAAGTAGATGGATAACCAAAGTTTGCATTGCAATTAAAGTTAATTTAGTTGATTATCTTTATCAATGGATTTTGAGCGTTAACAGTTAAGTGTTCCCAATTCCCCCACTTTCCCCTAATCGTTGACGAATAATATTTTGGAAAAAGTGTCTTTCGACATTACTTCGAAATTTTCAACCAATACTTTTTGGTATTCTATAATATTTCAGTACTAAAAATACAACGTTGAATGCAGTTTTAAAACTTAAAATCGAATCTAATTTTCAAAAGTTACAAATTTTCAAAAATTAAAATTACGTTGTTTTAAGCCAACTTACCTAATACTTTTGAAATGACTTTCACGCTAATTTACTTAAAGATCTTATTAACTTTTCTCCTTTAAAAACTACGTTAAATACCGTAAATTGTATAAAAATCTGTCAGCTTGTTTGGGATTTATCAATGACGAAAATTGTTGAAAAAAGTGTTTTTTGACATTGCTTCGAAATTTTTCAACCTATCGATTATTTAATTAAAGCAATATTTTAGATCTCAAAAATTGAAATGAATGACGTTCGAAAGATCAAAATAGATCATTGTTTCCAAAATAAATACAGTTTTTTAAAATCAATATACTGCCATTTTTAACAAAATAGATGTTTGAACTGAAAAAATCTATGCTTATAGTTTTTCTCTTTTGAGCTTAAAATACCTTAATATAGCGAGAAGTTTTAGGTTGTTGTAGGGTCAACCGTTTATAGATTTTTTATCAACAAATACAAGTTTATAAAGCAAGCCATATGTGTTGTAGGGTCGGTGGAGTGCGGCGAGTCAAGCGCGCGAGACTCGAGCCATTCGACGGCGAGTCCCGGCTTATCCAACGACAGCGCCGTCGAGTCCTGGGACCAGAACACGCCCGTGCGCGCCAGCCTGCATTGCGGTCAGTCTTCACACTACACCGCTTACATATGTCAGTCACTCACACAAAAATACACGAATTTTTGCCAATTATCTTATTGGAAAAAAACAATTATAAATAAGATGATCAATTCGTGTACTTTGCATAGGGATATTCATTTAATAAGAAAATAAATATCCCAGTACAAATAACACGAATTGATCTAACCACAAAGTAAGCAAATTATTTGCTTGTGGTATGGGTAACGTGACCATACGTCACATTTTGAACGGAACTGTCCTGATTCTAACTTCTGGTGTCTCTTTGTTGCAGGTATGTGAAAATACCCAATTTCCGAAAAATATACACAGTGACAGTTTGTCATAAAAAGTTTTGATTTCTATACAAAATTGATTGGCAATATCTACTAATTTGACGAATATTTGCTAAGACATGACGCGTAACACAAAAATTTTACTGAAATAGTTAATTTTCAATCCGGAAATGTATCATATTAAAATCTATACAATTAAAAAAATCCGGAAACTAATACTTTCAAAATGTCCAACACTTTTAGTAGATCTATCTTAATACTGATATATGATTTCGGTTCTCCTCATATAAATAGATAACCTAGACGATACGCTTAAAGCTTGTGTAGTTCGCACCGAAATTATTTCCCGTTTTAAGATAAAAATATATTATTTTTAGTTTAAGCATAGATAGGTATAGATTGTAGGGTCAGTGTTGCCAACTACTTGACCAACAGGGTTAATTTTTCATATAGCAAACAAGCAGATGGCTCTCCTGATGAAAAGAGAAACCATCGCCTATAGATAATAGGATCCCGTTTTACCTTTTAGGTACAGACGCTAAAAAGCAAGCCCTCCCCCTCCCCACCCCCTTTTTCTACGTATCTTGAATTTTTATTGACCGATAGGTCTTCAAACTTGTGAATATAAATGTTTCTTTATATCATAAAATAACACATAAGCAGATGGGTCTTCTGATGGAAAAAGTCAACCATCGCCTATAGACACCAAAGATGTTGATGGTGTCTTTTGAGAACGCCATTGACTACAAATAGGTTTATCCATGACGTTGTTCTGAGACAAAAGAAGACATTATACAATTATGAGATTGTCTTTCTTTTTTGAATGTCTTTTCTGAATGAAAAATAATGGAAATAAACTAATGGAAAACTGGTAATAAATGATAGGCTGTAACACAACACGGTTACGACCGTGTCATTTAAACAGCCCCGGGTGTTTTCAGTGCAACAACACATAGTCAGGTGTTTTTATTTTTCTTGACGGCAACGTTAATGAAATTTAAATAAAGGTCATGTTGCAGAACAGACTGGCTGTCCCTATTTATATAAAAACATTGTCATGTGCTTTTCTCTTTTTAGGAGAATACTTTGTTTATCTCGTCTTGTATTCTACTCTTAAACCGACGAAAAACGTAGGAGGTTCTCAATTCGATATTTATTTAATATTATAATATATTTCGTATATAAAAATATATTTCGTATATTTTTTAAATATCTCTACATATTCTGTCTGTCTATTCGTGATAAACTCAAAAACCACTGAAGGGATTTTCATGCGGTTTTTGCCAATGGATAGAGGAATTTACGAAGAAGGTTTACATGTATAATTTGTCAAGGTTTTTTTGTATATATTACCCGTGTGAATCCGGAGCGGGTCGCTAGTATTTTTATAATTAAGATCATACATAATTTTTACAGAGTAGTAAAATTTTGATAATTATTTTGTTATTGGAATGGATTTACCCCGGGGACAGTCAAATAATATATTTTTCTAATTTCTACCATAAGGATCCGTAAACAACCGAATTATTCACTCACTGATTTTAACCACGCATAACTTTTCGTCCGTTTAAATTTTCGTTAAAAAGGTGTTATAGTCGTTTACACATGACTATTACCTGACTTATTAACTGGTCTAGAAATAAGCCTATTCGGTTCGGATCATAAAGTCCCGGGTTCATTCCCCGGTCCGGGAAAAAAGTTTTATTGAGGTTTTTCTCAGAAATCCAAAATCTCAGTAATAGCTCTGAGTCTGTCGAGTGATGTGTTATCACTCCCGTGCCTCGGATGAGCACGTAAAGCCGTCGGTGCTGATTATCGCTAGAAATAGTTGACAATCGATTTCAGGTCGGTGAAATGCCGCAACATGGATCACCACTCACCTCCTCAACCGACAATGAATCAGGGTGAACCGGAAGTTACTGGAATATACGTTGGGATCACTCTGCCTGCCCCGCAAGGGATCCGGGCGTGAAGATACTACTATAACTATTAAATATCATGTTTTTCAAAAAATTCAGTCTTACCAGTCAATCTGTTAAATATCGATTCAGATACATGTTATTACTGTATAATCTTTTAATATCAAATGCAGACAAAAGAGTCACTATAAATAATCCTGTTCCTATTAATCTATATTAATCTATATTCTAGTGGTCTGTATTCTATACTCTGTGGTCACTAGACCACTAGGTCCAGCGTTGGCGTTGACCACATGAGGTCCCGGGTTCGATTCCCGGGTCGGGCACATAGAAAAAGTGTTTTTTCAGTTTTCTGATAAACACAAAGTTGCCCAGGATTGGAAGGTGTCCGGTTGGCGATAGGCTTGCCACCTATCACATTTGTGGGACCAAGTATTTTCGGCTAATCGTGGGTGCACATGTTGTACCTCTGCCTACCCCTTCGGGGATACGGGCGTGGAGATACTAATATTATAAATGCGAAAGTTTAGATGTTTGGATGGATGTTTATTTCTCAATCACGCAATAACTACTGAATGGATTTGAATGAAATTTGGCACACAGGTAGATAATGATCTGGAATAGCACATAGGCTACTTTTTATCCCGGAAAAATTAGGTGATCCCGCGGGATTCGCCAAAAACTCTTATAATTCAGCGGGCTGCACGCTGCAGCTAGTATTATAAATGCGAAAGTTTGTGAGTATGTATGTATGAATGTTTGTTACTCTTTCACGCAAATACTACTGAACCGATTACGATGAAATTTGGTGTGTAGATAGCTGAAGACCCAGAATAACACATAGACTATTTTTTATCCCGGAAAAGTTAGGTGATACCGCGGGATTTACTAAAAACTTTTATAATACAGCGTGCTGCACGCTGCAGCTAGTAATAGATAAAAAACAAGCGAGCCTTACAGTAGTCTCATATAATGTGCCACACCTGACATCTAAGTGATTGAATTGGTACCATCTGAAGACCAACTCTTTGTCCGCGCGCGCTCATTTGTTAATTTAAATAGGGCGCATATCCACTGCTTTCTGTTACATATTTCCGTTGCATTCCTCGAAATCACTGCCATGGATTACAAGAAACCAAGAGGAAACATCTTTCCTTTGTTATTGTTAACATAAATAAATATAAATAAATAAATAATAAATATTCACGGGACAAATTACACTTACTGATCTAACCCCAAAGTAAACAAATGATTTGCTTGTGTTATGGGTGTTAGTTAGTCAACGATACTAATACATAGAAATACATATATAAATACTTTTACATACATAATAAACACCCAAACCCGGAAATACAAACATTTATGCTCATCACACAAATGCTTGCCCCGTCGGGGATCGAACCCGAGCCCCGTTGATTGCGTAGTCAGGGTCAACCACTCGACCAACGGGGCGGTCGTACATAACCATCGCTGATGTGTAATTATTATTATACAATAACATACAGTATACAGTAATTAATATTATACAATAACATACAGTATATAGTAATTATTATTATACAAAAACCGGCTAAATGCGAATTTGACTCGCGCACGAAGGGTTTCGTACTATCATGGCAAAAAAATACGACGTTTATTGTATGGAGAGCCTTAATATTTTTATTTTTTTATTTTTAGTATTTATTGTTACAGTGGCAACAGAAACACGCGATTTGTGAAAATTACAGCTTTCTAGCTATCACGGTTTATGAGACACAGCCTGGTGATAGACGGACAGACTGACAGACAGACTCTAAAAACTAGCTGACCTGCCAAAAGTAGTTTTGCCATTTTGGTGGGGTACTTGAGAAGAGAGGAAGGGGGGTTAATTGTGATAAAAACTATCCTATTTTTTATGTTAGACCAAATAGTAGATATCTACAAAATTTCATTGAAATCGGTTCAGTAGTTTAGTAATCCATAGCGAACAAACAACGCGTGACACGTAAATTAATTATATTAAAATACCCAACAACAATGTTTGATTTTTTGTTTAGGGGCCGTCCATTAATCACGTGATGTATTTTTTGGCATTTTAACCCCCCTCCTCCACCCCCTATATCACGTGTATTTTTAGTACCTCCAAAAGTATCATCTAATTTTGTTATAGAAATTTAAAGTCTACAACAATAACGCTTAGAGGTAGACAGGCAGGTTACAGGTTGTTTTTGAATGACATAAGAATAATAAAAGGAATGCGAAACAGTTTTTTGTACTGATACATGAACATTATTTAATGTACAGTGTCCTCGGACCACGGATTAGCATGATTTTCTTAAACATCAATAACTGGATTTGTGTCTTGCAAATAAATATACGTGATTCATCACTACATGTGATATTTTGTTTTTTATGGACCTCCCCCCCCTTCCAGTCTCACGTGATTAATGGACGGCCCTTTACATGGAATTAAAATAGGTAGATAAGCTCCATACATCTTAAAATTTAATAATAAATTCACATTTCCTTCGTTTTAGGCAATTCCGAAGTAATAGAATATGCAGTGCCCGACAAAAGTCGAATGGAAAAGCAGCCGTATTCGCCTACGGACGAAGATAAAATATTAGCATCCAATTTCAACTCCGTCTCGTACTGTGTTCCCGACTTGCCTTTGCCAAACTACTCACTTAATAATTCCCTGAAGACTTTCCACTACGAGAACACATGTATCATACCCGAGAACACAATAAAAAAACAAAACACGAGAGAGGATGACGTACAGCAAATAGAAATTTTAACGTCAAACATGAAGGACTGTCAGTTACACAACGTTGAGAAGAATTGTAAATGTGAATACGCCCATATGGGGCCATATTTGGTATCTCCGAAAAGTAGGCGGCCGAATTGGGAGAACGACTATTTGAATAATGGAATATACACGGTCACTACGCCGCAGAAATCTCCGCTGAAACCGAACATGCCTGTTACAAGTTTTCAATTTTCCACAAGTCCTATTTATGAAAACGATGTGCCAAGTACGTATTTTGTGTGTGATCGCCGATAAAAGTCCAATTATTTTTGTTTTTTTTTTATCCAGGATTACTTTTAAAGGCCCGGCCAAATTTTCAGAGGCTGTACAGAATCGAATATATATTCAATTTATGTAATAAAAAAAAAAACAATATTTCAGTTTTATCCAACACAAAAACAAAACGCGTGGATATAATTTAAATTGCGCAAAATTTTAACTAAAATATTTTAGTGCCTTCATCCAAATTAAAATTGACCGGGAAAAATGTACTTACAGATTACATAATAGTTATATCGTAATTATAGATAATTGTAAAATGCCATACTTCCAGCTTTACAGAGTTCATTTACAAGACTCGGTGAATCGAATTAATAAATTTAGTGGGATATTTTAAATGAATATTTTTTAATTATCTTGTAATAATTTTACAATAATAATTAAAATGGACTTTCAATTCAATGTTTAGTTCATCATTCTAAAATTTGGCCGGACCTTAAAATGTAATCCTGTATACAACAGGTTCGCTTATGGAACTCTTGATGGAAAGCGCTGATACTGTTGCGGCAGAAATAGTGAACGTGGTGATACCAACATCCGTGTGTGAATTTAGAGATCCTTATTATCTATTTAATAGACACGATGTTAGTGACACATAATTGGCCTTTTCATACCTTTTACGAGATGCCTAGTAGTAGGGCAGTTGTTTTTTTCTTGAAAGGAGCCTTAATAATACGGAATCCCTTGGGTACTTTGTGAAGAATATATCATCAACTTTCTCGCCAGACAGTTCGTAAATAATTAACGAAATTTTGCTTAAGTCGCAGCCAGATGGTTACTTCGAGTAATATTTAGACAGTATTTTAAAATGACTCTTAAAGTTTAATTATTTAAAGTGAAAATCGATTGTTTATGGAAACGGTCGCAACACTAGTAATTTCAGTAGTTGTTAACGGTCGTTTCTGAGAGATATTGGTTCTCAGGTCTTTAAACCAATTAAAACTCACCTAAAATATCGCATATATCACGTTAACGACTTCTGGTATCGACTGTACGTTCAGCTTTTGAATATATTTTCCGTTCGGGCAGTATGTCATATTATTCCGAGAGCTCACGTCGGAAATTTCATTCGGTGTTTGATGCGTCTTAAATTTTGCATGCTAGTAGTTTTACTAAAGACACATAAAAATCTGAAAACGTGATCAATATGCAACAAATAGATGGCTTTGAAGGTAAGAGACAAGCGCCATCTATAGAGATCGACAATTTAATGTTGCATTGGTATCCATGTAGCAGAGATTTAAAGTAATGTACGCAAGTTGACGGCTACACCCGATTCTTCTCTAGCGTACGCAAGTTTACCGGCTACTCCCGATTCTTCTCTAGCGTACGCAAGTTTACCGGCTACACCCGATTCTTCTCTAGCGTACGCAAGTTTACCGGCTACACCCGATTCTTCTCTAGCGTGTTCCGAGTTGGAGAGTAATAAGCTAGAACTCATTAGAGAAGAATCATTATGGCAGCAGGAAATAATTACTATAAAACAGAAATGAAGCATGATGGTTGTTTAAAGTTTTATGACTAATTTTATCGAGCTATTGACACTTTGAGAATGTTTCTGTTCAATCAAACTCTAGAAGATTTATTGTAAATCAGAAGGTCTAATAACATACAACCACGAGACTTTGAAGTGATGTTACAAATTCGATTCTCAAGTATAACGTCAAGA
This sequence comes from Apodemia mormo, assembly GCA_036924255.1. Classification (NCBI taxonomy): domain Eukaryota; kingdom Metazoa; phylum Arthropoda; class Insecta; order Lepidoptera; family Riodinidae; genus Apodemia; species Apodemia mormo. The sequence goes on along the minus strand of JAUPFN010000007.1, from coordinate 3,458,734 downwards.
AAACTTAATAGTTAATAATAATATTTTTTTCCGACTCATACCTAGATCGGACATGCCTGCTTATGATAAACTTTCTCGACACAACTGTGTTCATTCTAAGCGGGCTGAGAGCTTCGACCAAAATAAAATAAATGGGAGTACATAATCATAGCCAAATAGTTTAATGAAGATAATGATTATTTTTTTAATGTTTCATTTTTTCTTTTAATAGCGATCGCCCTGTGGTCGAAATTTGACCATAAACTGAGCAATAAAATCTCTTTTAAGTTTAATAACAAAATTTAACTGTAACAAAAATTATATACATATTGTATCTATATTATGATGTGTGACAAATAAACATTAATGTGTACAATGTTTATTTTTATTAATATATATTTCTAATATATATTATACCTTTATTTTATATCATAAGATAGCAAACAAGCAGATGGGTCTCCTGATGGAAAGAGTCAACTATCGCCTATAGACACCAAAGGTGTTAATGGTGCGTTGTCTATCTCTAGTTGTAATCTAGTGGCGAGGTCTAATGCCACATGCATAAGTTTACCGGCTAGCTTACCCTCCAAACCAGAACACGACAGTGACACGCCCTGCGCTTTGCGGCAGGAATATTAGCTTTCTGCACCTCTTTGCCATGTAAACTTCGATTGTGCCAAATTTTGTGCTATAAGGGACACAAAGTGTTTGCTTTGTATATTAATATCATGGATTAAGACGGATACGCATTTCAATGCAATTTCTTACGATGTCAATGTCGCTTGCATTTACATAGAGAAATACAGAGTTGTAGTACTTACCGATGAAATAAAATCACTCCAGAGGTCGAATAAAAAGCTGATTCTTACGGAATCATCAGCTTTTTATTCGACATGATAAAATAGCACAATATGGTAAACTTCAATTTTTTTACGATATAATATATTTACAAGCGTTCGACATTTACTATGCGTTCCAACTGAGAATAGGACTATCAGGATGACATATTGCGCCGCATTTTGCAAAAACTTCATAAGTGATGAGTAAGGTGTGCAAAAAAATTCTAACAAAGCAAAACTTAAAATAAATATTTTCATTCTAATTGGTAGGTATATTTTTTATTTAGATTCACATCAGATCATGTTACCATGTATTAAAATAAGGTGTAAAATAACTAACACGAATTTGTATATACATACATATACTAATGTAAGAGTTGTGGTCGATGATGTAGTGCTGGAACAAGTGGATGAGTTTGTATATCTTGGATGTGCTTTTAGCAGGGGTGGAAGGTACACCGCTGATGTTGAAAGAAGAGTGTGTGCAGGGAACAGAGTGAATGGAGCGTTAGGGAGATTACTTAATAGCACAATTTTAAGTCAGGGTGCGCGTCTAGCCCTGCATAATCATGTGCTTATCCCAACGCTATTGTATGGAAGTGAGAGTTGGGTATGTCAGAAAGGGCATGAAAGTAGAATCAACGCGGTCGAGATGAGGTCGCTAAGAAAAATATGTGGTGTGACACTCGCGGACCGGGTTCGTAATATCAAAGTGAGAGAGAGGTTAGGTTTGAAACAAAGTGTCGGTGTAAAGATGAGAAAGGGCATGCTCCGTTGGTTCGGACATGTAGAAAGAATGGTAGATGAATGGTTAACAAAACAGATATACAACGCGAATGTGGAAGGATGTAGGTACCGGGGAAGACCAAGACTGATATACCACGATCAGATTGATCGAGTACTGTCCGAAGGTGGTGTCAAGAGTCTTCGCAACCGGCGTGTGTGTATGAAGAGAGTGATGAATGTGGAAGAAGCGAGACAAGCCTGCAAGGATCGTGATGTATGGCACTCGGTTCTCTCTGCCTACCCCGTAAGGGATCTGGCGTGAAGATATGTATGTATACATATACTACAGATAAACGGCTAGACTGCTATGTTTAACTGTTTTTTTATTGATGAATATTATATTTTAATAATTTTTAGCCTATTCTGGACAAAGACAACCCAAACCCACAAAAATCGCAACAAAATTGGCCCCGTCGTTTTTGACTTATAATATTTTTTGGAGGAATATTTTTTTGTTGACATTACTAATTTCATACTTGTGGTATGAAGTTGATAACAAGCGCGATCCTCTGCTTATTTGGAACGCATAGTACATACATTTGCTTACATGAGTGGCTACGTATTTTACGCCCCCACACATTGTCTTTTGGTATTTGTGTAGTTAATAATATATATATTATTAGCTATATATAGCTTCCAAAACCATTTATATAGAAGGTGTGGTCTCTAGAGCTATGTTACATGTTTTTAAACCTTTTAGGTTTGTACAGCAGCGAAACACTTTCCCCGGCGCGAGGGTCCATCCACCATGTTATCCTGTACAAGGATGCCATCTACGACGACTACGGGTTCTCTGTGTCAGACGGCTTATACGAACGGGGGGTGTACATCAATCGGATTAGGAAAGGCGGCCCCGCCGATATAGTGGGTTTGCTGCGGCCTTTTGATAGAATATTACAGGTGTGTACAATATTTTTTTGTTATTCAATCTATACATATAATACAATCGTAGGAACGTCAAAACTGTACGCTCGGGACGAAATGACACGATTTTCCCTCGGTTATTTCATATCTAGTAGTAGTTTCCTTCGTCTAAGGAAAAAACACATTTTTGAATTGCCCGACCCGGGAATCGAACCCTGGACCTTATGTGGTCAACTTCGACACCGTATCACTAGACCACAGAGGAGACTGATTGTCTTGAGCGTGTCGAAATATACGTTTATGTGGCCATAAACGTATATTTCGACACGCTCAAGACAATCAGTCTCCATAAAGGGCCGTAACATTTTGTACGGTAACCTAGAAGTTTGATTTTTTACAGCTTTATGGGACTTTAGACTCATGTATCAGTATGTGGTTTAATTTGTGACAAGGTTTCATTTTTTCGTTCTGAGGTACAGAACCCTAAAAATGGTGGAGTTTCAATTGGGGTCTACGATAAAGAATATGAATTAAAGAAGGTATATATTTGCAGGTAAACGGGACGAGAACTGTGGATTACGATTGTTGTCTGACGGTACCTCTCATAGCTGCTGCGGGAGACAGACTGGAGATCGTCGTACAACGGATGGCTACTTCAAAGGTGCGTATCTTTCTACCTTTATTATATCATAAGATACCAAACAAGCAGATGAGTCTCCTGTGGAAAGAGTCAACCATCGCCTATAGACACCAGAGTTGTTAATGGTGCGTTGCTATCTTTTGGAGAAGTCTAATTCCACATGCGTAAGTTTACCGGCTGCCTTACCCTCCAAACCGGAACACGACAGCGACAAGCACTGAGGCTATTGCGACAGGAATAGGTAAGCCGGTGGTACCAGAACCGGGCGAGACAATGCAGAACTCTGCCACCTAGTAGCCACGATAGTAGTGAGTTGCGTAGACACTCGGTCGCCTTTTACGACATGCCTGGCAGAATAGCAGTTAGCCTATTCTTCAAAGAAGCCCGGGATCAACACGGGGAAAGTGTGTGATGTGCTATCATAAATAGTTTTTCTTATATAACTGTTTAAATAACATTAATTTCAATAAATTAGGTCTAGTCAGTCTCTTAACGAATTATACACTTAACAAATACACTCTCATTTATAATATTTGTTAAGATTTATCTGCAGAAGCAAAGTAAATATTTAACTCGCACAGCTTTCCTATACAACTCTACACAAAGGTTCATTTTTTGCGAGCTAGACGCAGCTGGTCTATATTTTAGATTTATGGACGCGGGCCTTTATTATTGACAGGGACTCCAATATTGTACTCACGTTACTTTCAATATTCGTCACTATGTCAGAATGTCTTTTTTGGGTGAGAATTAAAATCACTGTATTTTACGTAGTTTCTGGAGTTTTATGTCCGTGGGCATTCGTGTTTTAGAAGGTTCATATTGGATGCCATTTTTAGCGAAGAACTAAAGGATTACGTATTACGCATTTTTTTACTATATCATAAGATGGCAATAAAGCAGATGGCTCTTCTAATGAAAAGAGAAACCATCGCCTATAGTCACCAAAGGTATTAATGTTGCGTCGCTGTCTTGTGGCGAGATCTAATGTCACATGCATAAGTTACCTTACCTTCCAAATCGGAATAGGATAGTGACACGCACTGACGCTATTGTGACGGGAATAAGTAAGACGGTGGTACCAGACTCGGGCGAAACAACGCAGAACTCTACCACCTAGTAGCTACAATAGTAGTACTCGTATAGCCAATCGGTCGCTTTTAACCACCTACCTATTATATGTCTATATTGCCTAGGCAATTGGCCTATTCTTCAAAGGAGCCCAGGATCAACACGGGTAAAGAACACGGCCATTACCGGCTACTATGAATTAACTGTTAACTTATTGTAAATCGATTGAATGTATAATTTTGGGCTCCTTTGAAGAATAGGCCAATTGCCTAGGCAATATAGTGAAGATACTATATTGCCTAGGCAATTGGCCTATTCTTCAAAGGAGCCCAGGATCAACACGGGTAAAGAACACGGCCATTACCGGCTACTATGAATTAACTGTTAACTTATTGTAAATCGATTGTATGTATAATTTTATTGATGACTTAAAACAATGAAAATGCCAATGCTTTCTGTACCTTTCTCTACCATTCTCATTCTCTCTCAGTCACTCTAACTTAATCAGATGATAAAAATATTAGTAGGTGCATAGAATTGTTCGATTAACATTGACACAAGCTAAAACTAAATGGTTACCGAAGTAAAAAATAGATATTACTATATACTAATAGATTATGCTCTCTAAGCATGCCGCGCTGTTTGTTTTGTACCTACCTATGTATTCTGTATTGATAGCGCGCTGCGTGATACGTGCGTCCGCTCGGTGTCCAAGTATAGCGCAGGTAAATATAGGATTCTCGGTGTACTGTTTACTAAGTTTACTAAGATGTATTTTAATATTTATTTTTAATGTTACTTTTTCTCATTATATATGATCGCCAACTATCATGTCCTTAAATATTGAAGGTTAAGTATTCACGGGACAAATTACACTCACTACCCCAAAGTAAGCAAATTATTTTCTTGTGTTATAGGTGTTATTCAACGATACTAATATATAGTCATACATATATAAATACTGGAATATAATAAACACTCAAACCCGGAAATACAAACATTTATATGCTCATCACACAAATGCTTGTCCCCGTCGAGGATCAAACCCGAGCTCCGTCGATTGCGTAGTCAGGGTTGCTAACCACTCGACCAATAGGTTGGTAGATGTAAGCGGTAAAATACTGCGATATAAGCGGCATTAACACCTTGCCACGCGGATAGCAACCATTAACATCTTTGCTGTCTATAGGCGATGGTTGTCTCTTTCCATCAGAAAACCTACCTGCTTGTTTGCTATTTTAATAAAATAAAACCGTTGAAGTGCGAGTCTTCGCTCGGGCACTAAGGTTCCGTACCATTGTCTATTAAAAAGACAAAAAAATCATGTCTGTTGCATGGGAGCCCCACTTATATGTTTGTTTTATTCTTTATTTTTCAAATGAATATATAACTTAAATATTATAGGAATATTTTAAACGTCTACATAGGTCATAGGTAGACGCTTGACGAAAATAGTTTTGTTATCAATCTTAAGTAAAAATGAACAAAAAATACATTTATTGTATGGGAGCCCCCTCAAATATTTATTCTACGTAGGTCACACTATAACTTTTGCGTAACTTAAAAAAACAACATATTATGACCAAAGAATTATGTTTATTGCTTTTCAAAATAATCTCCTTTACATATTTTTTCATGCGATCGAACCATTTTTTAAAACAGGAGGACCACAGATCTGAAGACATGTTTTGTACGTGCTGATTGATTCGGAGTTGGTAAAACTAAAACCTCTCATTAAATCTTTGATTTTGGAGAAAATACAGAAATCACAGGGTCGGGGCTATGCGCAGGATGAGTAACGAGATGTACTTTTTCGGAAACTAAAAATGACTTTGTTTTGTTGGCCGTGTGTGAAGAAGCATTATCATGGTGTAGGAGAATGCGGCTTTTGGGTCGTCTTTCGCTAACTTTTATAACACTCTGGGTAAACAAATGGTAAAATACTACTCGGATTTACACTCTTTTGATCTTCAAGTGAAATTGTACAGATGGAATCCGTAGCTGAGAAAAAAAACGCGATCATTTTTTTTACCAACGTTTCTCGCCTGTCTCACGTTATTTGGCCTGTTCTCATTTTCAAACACCCATTCACAATATTGCTGTTCTGCTGTTTTTCGAGTTCAAAACAATAGATCCACGTTTCGTCTCCTGTGACAATGTCATAAACAGCAGTAGAACGTCCGTGGTCGTACTTCAGTAGCATCTGTGAGCACCATTCCACGCGAGCCCGCTTCTGCTCCGCTGTCAGTCCATGAGGGATCCAACGACAACAAAGTTTCCGAACTTTCAATTCTTCGTGTAAAATTTTCTGAATTTGGCTCATGCCAATCCCCAATAGTCCTCGAATTATCCGGTAATCCGGGGGTTTTCTATAATTAACCGCTTAACAGTAGCCACATTATTTTCGTTGACGGCAGTTGAAGGCCGCCCTTCACGAAATTACGTCATGTAAAGAAACTCGACCTCTCTCAAATTCACCAAACCATCGCCTCATGGTGCTCAAACAAGGTGCTTCTTTCTCAAAAGCAATTTGAAGACGAGCGGTACAGTCTTGCGGAGAAAGAGAACTTTTAAAATCATAAAAAATCATCGCTCTAAAATCTTTTCAACTTAATTCCATTTTTGTTGCGTACGTAGAACTTTGATGTGTGATAAAAAAACAATTGACAAATCATTTCCCACCAATTGTTTTTTTTTATTACTAAGAAGATATTAAGGATAAGGATTCGAATGTTATATTTTTAAAACGTTGCAAACGTTTTAAAAATATAACATTCGAAATTCAATTAGTTCCGACTAGCTAGAAGTGCAAAACTTTTAGTGTGCCCCATGTATGATGCTGTTTTTAGTCTTTGTTATTATAGCGACAACAGAAATATATTATCTGTGAAAATTTCAACTATTTTAATATCACGGTTCATGAGATATAGCCTGGTAACAGAAGGACAGACAGACAAACGGACGGATAGACAGCGGAGTCTTTGTAATAGGGTCCCGTTATACTCTTTGGGTACGGAACCCTAAAAAAAGACCACCGTTGAATAGGTAAAAGCCTATTTGAAGTTAAATTTTAACCTGAAATCCAATTAAAGATTTATTTTCTTGCTATACCTTATCTTGCATACGCGACTTAAATCGGCTTACAACAGAGCGGTTTAAAGGAATTCTCCGTACATCAAACGATTTTCCTGTACAAGAAAATTAGGTTAACTCTTTCTATCTTGCCTCATATGAGATTCTTTTGAAAGGTATACTGTCGGATGATGTTCACAAATTTAATGACTCAGTACTACACCCCTGACCGATTTTTTTTAAACACACAATGACCAGATAGTTATGAAATATATTTTTTACAGATTAGTCATCATTATTTTTTATCAACCTATATTCTATATTAATATTATAATTCCAAAATTTGGTTGTTTGGATCGATGGAAGGATGGATGTTTGTTACTCAATCACGCAAAAACTACTAAACGGATTTCAATGTTATTTAGCACACAGGTAGATGATAACCTGGAATAGCACACACGCAACTTTTTATCCCGGAAAATTAGGCGATCCCGCGGGATTCGCCTAAAACTTTTATAATGCAGCGGGCTGCACGCTACGGAAAGTGAATCTTTCCGTATCAACTGTATTTTTTGTAACGAATACCTAAGTGAATGAACGGCTGTAATAGTTAATATTTTGAATTGGCATTAAAAGTGAACGATTGTCAGCCGATCTCAGATATTTATATAACTAATATCCGTCGTGGCCTAGGCTCCTTTGAAAATACACCAACTGTCACTCTACCAGGCAGGTCGTAAAAGGAGACTGATTGGTTATATATACCATCGTGAAGTCATGGTAGACTTTCGCAACGTCTCGCGCAGGTATTTGGTACCAACGTCGGGGTGATCACGTAACTCGCAATGCGAAATTATCGTGATTGTTTAGTTATTGCAAGACACATAACAGCCTTGTACATTAGCGGTAGTCGTTGCCGCTTGATTAGTTTTGATGCTGTGCAAAGAGTGCATCTAGTGAGCAGCAAGCTATTGGCGACGTTTTTGATGATTTTTTCATTACGTTTAAGAGTCATCGCTGATCGCTGGCGAATTGCAAACGTTAGATGATACGCCTACGTCTTAACTATTCCTGCCGCCATAGCATCAATGTTTGACACTGTCGTGTTCCCGTTTGGAGGGTAAAGTAGCCAGTAGACTTATGCATGTTGCATTGTCATCCCGTCACACGGATCGCAAGGCTCCATTAACATCTTTGGTGTCTATAGGCGATGGTTTCTCTTTTAACCAGGAGAGCCATTTGCTTGTTTGCTGTCACCTTGTAATCAAAACCTTAGGTACTTCTATGTGTAACTAAGGTTACCTATGAGTTTATATTGAACACTCGGTATATGAGTGCAACTAACACCTGACCGTTTCTTTACCTAAATGATTTGATATTGATAATCGCCTCTGTGATCTAGCGGTCCGGTGTCGGAATTGACATCAGGTCCCGTATTTGATTCTCGATTCAGGCATTTCTATAATATGTTTTTTGTAATTTTCTGACAAAACCAACGCTGCCCGGGATTTGAAAAGTGGCCGGTTGATGATAGTCTTGCTTCCTATCACATTGTTGGACCGCCCCGTTGGTCGAGTAGTTAGCGACCCTGACTACGTATTCAATGGGGTCCGGGTTCGATTCCCGGCAGCGACAGGCATTTGTGTGATGAGCACTAATGTTTGTATTTCTGGGTTTGGGTGTTTATTAAATATATTAGAGTATTTATATATGTATTTCTATGTATTAGTTTCGTTGACTGACGCCCATACTACCAGCATATAATTTGCTTACTTTGGTCAGATCAATTCGTGTAATTTGTCTTATGATATTTATTATTTACTAGCTGACCCGGCAAACGTTGTTCTGCCTTTTTAACTACTCTTATTTTTTCCATATTTTCTCATCTTTTAAACCTTCTCTGGACTTCAACAATTAATTTAAAACCAAAATTAGGAAAATCGGTTCAAGCAAGCAGCAATTGATTTTTATACATATAGATTTAAGTATTATCGCCTCTGTGGTCTAGTGGTACGGTGTTGGCGTTGACCACATGAGGTCCCGGGTTCAATTTCCGGGTCGGGCACTTAAAAAAAAAGTGTTTTTTCAGTTTTCTGATAAACACAAAGTTGCCCGGGATTGGAAAGTGCCCGGATGGCGATAGGCTTGCCACCTATCACATTTGGGGGTCCAAGTATCTTCGGCTAATCGTGGGTGCACTTATTGTACCTCTGCCTAACTCTTCGGGGTTACGAGCATGATTATATTTACTTTTAAATAATTTGATACATGCGTTGACAATAGATTTTCTTTGCAGGACCTCAAGAACCAAAGACTAGAAGACAGTTCCAGCCCCAGTGATAGTAGCATAGTGACAAAGACTATTTAGTGTTCAACACGATTCTAGTGCAGTGAAGACAAACTACACCTGAGGTGTATTTAAGTGAAGTTTAGTGATTGTAAATTTAAGATTTTGATACGTTTGCGGTTAAAGACTAATACGTTATAGAAATAAATATGGCTTCATATATACAGTCTATGGCTTACATATTATGTACATTGTGCATGCTATATACAAAACATAAATAATATGAAAAATAAAAAACACATGCGCAATAGTTATATTTAAGAAATATTACTTCAGGTAATTAAATTAATTACCTAATTCTTCAATTTCAATTCTTAAATTAAGAGAGAATTCAAAATGTGGATGATCATTAATACTTATTAATAAGGATATGAAATATAAGGAAAGAGTTGATGTAGTTAAACTTTCTATTGAATGTGTTACTGAAATTTGTTGCATAGAAACTGAACAGTTTTTGATTGCGTGTGTTTATAGACTACCTAATGGGTCTTTTGACTCATTCGTTACTATAATGGAACAGGTTTTATTAAAGCTTACTAATTTAAAAAAAACTGTTATTGTCTCTGGAGATTTTAATGTAAACATTTTAGAAAACTCCTCTAAATGCACAAAGTTTATAAATTTATTCCATTCGTTTAATTTAAGTAACCTTTTTAAACAACCTACTAGAATCACAAGCACCACATCTACTTGTATAGATAATATATTCGCCAACAAACTGCCTCAAAGTGCAGAAATCTGATATTGACATATCTGATATTGTAACACTGGTTTGACATAAATAACCTGTTACATAATAGTAAAAAAACAAAATGTATTAAGTTCTCCTTACCAAATGTCAGATCTGTGGAGACCACTCTTAAAATGAAAAACCAAAATTTAGACCTAGTTGATTCTACGGTGTTTTTAGAAATCACTGTGGACTCAGTTACAATGGGGACTGCATATACAACAATTGGCAAAAAAACTTAGCTCCGCGGCGTATGTATGGCTCGCTTAGTATACATTAGTTATTTTCACAGTATTATGTCTCACGGCATCTTACTACGATTTTATCGAATACGATTAGCCATATCGTGAAAATATTGTATCCTGCAGATATTTCATAAAATCCAGAATATGTTAGTAACTTGTTTATTGTTTCTTGAGTACGACGTGCGCGGAACGGTCCCGTGCCTGACGAGAAAAATGCGAAAATGGCCGGTGCTCTAACTGGTTATAAAGTAGAAACACTAGGAAATATTCTTAGTCTTGAACTAATTCGTAATTCGAATGTGGAATTTCCGACCAGCATTAATAAAAATCATTCAATCTTTTCCAATCTTTCTTATTTTAGGAATTTCTAAATATGAATTCTTTTCTTTTAGTATGTTTGAGTAAAATAGTACAATATTAGTCATTTCTCATGAACGTAAGAAGTTTATAATGCTCAAGCTGCCTTTTCATTATTAAAATGTTACTGGAGTTTAAATAAGTGTGCTCCAAGCACACTTATTTTAGTTAAGTTGAAAAGTTACAAAGTTATTGGAGTACTAAATGCCTTAATAATTTAATATGTAACACATAACTTTCGCAGTAGCTTATCCCGTAATGACCTTTTATAAGTAGCATGGTATTTGATTGATTCAGTCCTCACCTTGCAAAAATTCGTAATCTATCGTATTAATATTAATTTGGATTACTCAATCACGCAAAAACTACGAAACGGTTTTGAAAGAAATTTGGTACACATGTAGATGATAAACTGGAATAGCACATAGACTACTTTTTATCCTGGAAAAATTATGTGATCCCGCGGGATTCGCCAAAAACTTTTTTGATGCACCCGGCTGCACGCTGTTAAATATAAAATTATATCAACTATTAATTAAATTCGCCCTTTGAGTAACAGGGTATTTGTACAGAATGTAAATGTGTAGTTAAATAAATGTTATAATTATTGTTAAATGAAGTTTTAAATGCACTTAACAATTTTAATTCAAATAGCATATGAAATTTGGCAATTATTAAATATGAAAACGTTTTTTAACGTTTAACATATTTTACATACAAACATACTTTCACGCTAGATCCCTTATGAAGTATGCAGATGAAACCCGAGTGCCATACGTCACGATCCTTGTAGAATCATTTTGTTTCCTCCACATTCATTACTGTCTTCATACAAACACACCGGTTGCGAAGATTCTTGATACCACCTTCGGATAGTACTGGATCAATCTGATCATGATATGTCAGGCTTGATCTTCCTTTTCACCTGTAACCTTCCACATTCGCGTTATATGTCTGTTTTATTAACCATGCATCTATCATTCTTTCTCCATGTCGGAACCAAAGAAGCATGCCTTTTCTTGTTTTTACACCGACACTTTCTTTCAGGTCTAAGCTCCCTCTCACTTCAATATTACAAACCCGGCCCACGAGTGTTACACCATATATTTTCCGTAGCGGTCTCATCTTGATCGCGTTGAATCTACTTCCATGCCCTTTCTGACAGATCCAACTCGAACTTCCGTAAATAGCGTTATTAAAGCGCTCACAATATACAATGCACTTAAATAAAAAAATAAAACAAAAACAATTTTCTTTACACTTTTCTCATTTTTATTATTATTTTGAATCCCCCACACAAAATGTTTGACCACTATGTCTATTTGCAACACCGTAGCTTTTAAATGAGTATTCCGATTTAGATGAAGGTTTTTTATTTGAAAGCTATTTTAGCGGTTTTCTAACGGTGTTTCTTAGACACGTTTTATCAAAATTGGTTAAGCCTTTTCGAGATCATCAGCTCTTTTCTACTTGGTAAAAGGAATTAGGCAACTTTTACATGTCGGATCAGTAAGAAAAATGGGATGAGACCACTCATCCCATTTTTCTTACTGTTAAGAACAGTAAGAAAAATGGGATGAGTGGATGGCAATAACATAACTGATAGTTTACTAGCGAAATCAATTCTATGTCGATGTAGTTTATACACCTCACACATACACACACACACACATACACTTTCACAAACACAAAATTTCCATTTATATGTAAAACAGATTTTTACGTAACTTATATATTTTAATAAATCTTTGTTTTATTTAATACTAGCTGACCCGCGCAACTTCGCCCGCAAATAGATTAAAATGTCGTCAAGATAGTTTTTGATATAAATTTCATCTCCTATTTCAACCCTTTAAGGTTTGATTTTTGAAAAAAAAATAGCCTATGTTTGACCCCGGCTCTTCAACTACTTCCATGCCAAATTTCAGTCGGTCGGTCGGTCGGTCATTACTTCGGTCCAGCGGTTTACCCGTAAAAGCGTAATAGACAGACAGACAGACAGACTTTCGCATTTATAATATAAGTATGGACAGACAAACAGACAGACTTTCGCATTTATAATATTAGTATGGATCAGTGACACTCCACACATGAAGCTGTAAATAGACATTGAAACGTATCGCATGCATGTTAAATAAAGTTAAATGAAGCTCGAAATGAAAGGAGGAAACATAAAATAGAGCCATCCTTTTGAATAAAATTCATCCGATTGGGAAAACCAGATAAAAAGATCTATTGATAAATATTACTCGAATGATTATTTAAAATCAATCAACTGTACCATTTCACATTTCACACACTACAAGGCATGCAGTGATTTTTTTGTAACGTCTGGCTAGTGTTTGGTACCACTGCCTTAGCTATTCTTGCTGCAAGTATCAGTGATATTTCACTTCAATTTCAGACGATAGAAGACGGTTGTTTAGGTCCGCAAATTTAAGGAAAATGGTAAACTTGTGCATTTAAATTTTCCATACCGCCACTGTGTACATTCAAATATACACACATACATAAAAACTGTTTTTTATAGATATCATGTTGGATTGGAGTTATTTTCGCAATATCTGAGACTGAAACATTATTAAAAACGCGCCAAAATGGCACGCTTTTTATGATGGTTCACTCTGCATCTTTTACCGTATTTATGGGGAGTGTTTCGACGAGTTGTTCGGACTAATTTCTGCCACTAAATTCCACAATCGGACATCGCGTCAAAATTTAAAGTTCCATCCTCACCACCTCAATGTCTGGAAATCCACAACCGTGCACTTTTGTCGACACTTTTTGCCTCGCACTACTCCTTTATGGAATCAATTACCGTCGGGGGTGTTTCCGAGCGGATACGACTTGGGAACCTTCAGGAAACGAGCTTATTCATTGATAAAAGGCCGGCAATGCAGCTGCAAGACCTTTGCAAGACTATTGCAGATGTTCATGGGCGGCGGTGGTCACTTACCATTAGGTGTACCACCTGCTAGTTTGTCCCATTTACTATAAAAAAAACGCAAAAACGACTTATGAAGGTGTCAAGTTTAACAAGATGGATGAGTCATTTGTATAAAAACGTCGATACTGGACCAGGAAGTAAGACCCCCGTTCACAGTTGTGTAGTGATTCTTGATTATTTTGTATTTATTTATATATTGAAAAAGGGTATTTAAACTTTAAAATTATTAAACGTATTTTACACTAGCTGTTGCCAGTGACTTCGTCCACGCGGACTTCGTTTACTCCGCACAGCACCTCCCCCGTAGGTGATAGCGTGATAATATGGAGCCTATATGTTGACCCGACCCGTTAGTAATACTCATGCAAAATTTGAAGTAAATCCATGCAGTACTTTTTAAGTTTACCCCGGACATACATACAGACAAACAGACAAAAATTCTAAAAACTATATTTTTGGCTTCGATATCGATTATAGATCACGCCCCAAGTATTCTTTTAAAAAAATATTCAATGTACAGTTTTGACTTTCCTACGATTTTATTATATGTATAGATATTCTTAAAATTGACAGCAAATTTTACCGATTGAAAAAAGTTTTAGTTTCCTAGTTGATTGGAAAGTGCCTCAATAAATTACCGCAAAAGTTTTTTTCATTATTATGTATTTATCGGTCTCTTTCTGTTCCATTCCAAAACTTGCGTAACTTCTGAAAGTATAGATCGGTGTTTTTCTTACAATCAGCAGTACATCGGCATATGAAGCCGTGAATATGAATGTACATCTCTGCCACACGGATGGTAACGGATTATTTTGATCTTTTAGCACGTTGGCATTATCAGTTTAATCTTATACACGTCCTTTACTAGTCCATATAAATAGTTTGTAATAATAAAATAATTGTTTTCACTAAAAATAAAAATACTTATAATATCAATCAAACTGATTCTATAATGTATCACACGAAATTTGAAACACCCTTTGCAATGTTGGTTTACTAACATTAAGTGCAGTGTCGTCACGCGCGATTCCTAATTATTTGCGATACCCATTGAATTGGGAAGATACGTTACCTAGACATAGCGCCTGGTCTTACAAAACTAGGTCCGTAGACACAGTGATAATTGGTGACAATCAAACACTCGCGGGACCTCATATCATACACATATATTTTCCGACTGTTTTTACCATTAAACACGCATCAAAATACCTTCTTGTATATTCAGCCAGTGTTATAATCACTCAAGGAAAAAAATAAGACACACGGGATTAATTTCCATTCGTAAGTACGGTTAAAATAATTTGTTTGAAAATAAGATTAAATTATTGTTTAGTTCGCCATGTTTGCGAGAGTGAGATAGTACAATACAAAAGTAAGAGAGAGAAACGTAGTTTGCTACGTTCGTCGCATTACTTTGCGTTCGACTGATCGAGCATAGGTTTAGCAATTGAGATATTAGAGCGTAACGTGTCTTCCCTTTTTATATCAATGGCGATACCATTATTCTGTAGTACTAGATTGTAAGCGAAAGAATTACCTCATTGATAAATTGACGTAGTACTAAATTGTTATTGAAAGAATTACAACGAAATGACAACATACATTGTGTGAGAATTATAAAATCTGAAAAGTTATCCTATTTTTATACTAAGAAAATGGCGCTGTATCTTTAATTAGCTACCGTTTCCGGCACTCTGTATAGAAAATTTATACGCAGGGAATACTGTAAATGGAACTTTAGAGAAACCTGAAAGCAAAATTTTAAGCAAGGATGCCGTCTTGTATTGCATAATTCTGTGCTTGTGCAGACACTATTGTATGGAATCAAGAGATATTCGTGTCAGTAAAGAAAGGAAATATAATTAACACGATCAAGACGTGGTCTTTAAGTTATGAATATTTCTGTTTATTTATACAGCGGTTGTTTTAAGCGTTCTGTAAAAATACCAGCGCCATATGATTTACTTTATTTTTATAATCACTTGATGAAAAATTTAAAAGCTCCGGCAGCGCTTTTAACAATAAATAAGACGTTCACAGACGTCCTTGGTCCACGTAAAACATTATTTTAAACTCTCCTTTGGATAAATGTCGTATTTGCTTAAAAATTCAAAAACAATGAAATATACTAAAATAGGACGTGTTTATTTTCATCATAATAAATGTCACACAATTAGACAATTAGAAATACTCCCACGAACATAGACACACTTAATTCACGCGCTTACTTCGCACGGGTGCAATGTAAGCGCACAAAAATAAGTTTTTACTACTAATCTTTCAAATTCTCGGCTCTTTTCTACTAAAATATGCATATATTTGAATTCTTTCTATTTAATTATTCTGTTTACTGAAGAAAACCGCATTAAAATTAAATACGTAATTTCAAAGATATGAACGAACATACAGCAAAAGTGACTTAGTTTAATACTATGTAAAGATAACAAAAATCTTGTGCGATCATCTTATGCGTTATTTGATCACTTAATACGGTCATATGTCATTATTCTTGGATATTAATAGACCAATGAGAATGATGAAGGTCCATACAAAGTTGGCCTCGAACGCAACGTATGTTGATATATGCTTATGTCTTGTAGTCCATTACTAATTTCTTCTGAAATGTAAATTGTATTATAGTCACTTGTAGTGCTAAAATTAACAAAAATAACAATTTTACAAAAATTACGAGATATACCTGAATATATTATATTACCTAAAGAATGTGCTAACTCATTACATGATAGAATGTACTTTACTTGATCATATAAAATTCCGAAAACAGGCTAAAAAAATCTCAAAAACAAATAATTTGTTGATAATATTTCTAATCTTCCACGTGATTTTTATATGGTAATATTTAGTTGTAAATACAAAAAAGAATGTACTAAATTTTAGTTTTCAGCTGAAGTATAACCTATATTTATTTATCCGAAAATTAACACGTTTCCCAGCGGTTTCTGAACATACCGCGCCACCCATTTTCTATAGAATTGACGCGCGTCGAAATACCTCGCCTTAAGCCATTCACGTCGCAATATTTCATCTACATAATAATACGTATTTGTGTCAATCAAATGAAGATTAAATTTTAACCACTGAAAGTTAAAAGATTAACAAATTTTGTTAACAGCAAAATATTTGTTACCCAGATTAAATAGATGACACCTAATTTTTTTAATTTCTTTAGGATTATACTAAGAATAGCTTGTTTATACAACGCTCTGTGTTGTAAGTTTGGACTGTAGTAACAAATACTTTCATTTTTGTTGCATTTTTTTATTTTTATAATTTGTTTGGTTGATCATAAATAAAAGAAAATTTAACTTTATGGCAGAAAAGAAAAATGTTTGCTTGATTTAGGAATAAGAAAAAGCGTTCAAGTTTGATTAGTTTCATGACTTTAAGTATGTTCCTCTTTAAAACTTACTTGCTACTAAAAGGTGCCCGTTGAGTTCTAATAATGGCTTATTGTACACTAGCTGTTGCCAGCGACTTCGTCCGCGCGGACTTCGTTTACGCCGCACTGCTCCTCCCCCGTAGGTGATAGCGTGATAATATGTAGCCTATATGTTGACCCGAACTATTAGTAATATTCATGCAAAATTTGAAGTAAATCCCTGCAGTACTTTTTGAGTTTACCCTGGACATACATACAGACAAACAGACAAAAATTCTAAAAACTATATTTTTGGCTTCGATATCGATTGTAGATAACGCCCCAAGTATTCTTTTATAAAAATATTCAATGTACAGTTTGACTTTCCTACGATTTTATTATATGTATAGATCAAATTAATTTGATAATTTCTTGTTGGACTTTGTACCTGATCTCATCAATCTCCTTTGCCGATCAAAATAATTAATCTTACTAAACTTGCATAATATGGCAACCTAAAGTGTTACTTATGTGAGTCTTAATAAAAAGTGGCTCTTTAGAAGTCCTAGTTGACCCGGCAAAACAATGTTTGCCGGGTCAACTAGGACTCAAATATTTTTATTTTTATAAATAGAATCATTTCATTTTGTCTAATAATATCAACGACCTATATCGACGGCCTGCGAATATTCCGGTAATAAGCTATTACTGAGTATTTCGTGTTATGTATTTTTTAGAATTTAGAGGTCATGATTCACCTTGTCAAATTTTTCCACAATTTTTCTATTAATATTTACAAAGATATGAAAATACTATTTATCTTTATATAAACGAATAATACGGTTTTAATCTAATTTATACTCTCCATCGACGAAAAACATCGCACTTTTGTGAGCAAGTGTATTTTGTCTCGATACGAAGACAGCTTAAAAAATTAGCTTCCTTTTGAGATGTAAAACTATTCGAAAAGTAAATATATAAAAAATACTATTTTATTTTTCCTGATCAATTTGTGTTTTTCTATTATCGGAATATTCGCGAAGGGCGTCGATATGTCCTTTCCGGATCGTAAAGAAATCGCTGTATGTTAACCTAAAATTGTAAAAACTGCAAGTGGAGCTTATAACTTGACTATTAATATTAAATATTAAAATAAATATTATACTTAAGCTTCCAACCCTAGGTTGGAAGCCTTAGTATAATATTACTAAGGATAAATCTAACAGTATTTACAATTTTGCAGTGACATATACACAAGGAATGTATACACCAAGTGTAAAGTAGGTTACACACGATTATACGGTGTGTACAAATAAAGTCTTGGTCCCGGTCTCCTTTGAAGAATAGGCCAACTGCCGTTCTGCCAGGCAGGTCATAAAAGGCGACCAATTGGCTATCGAGTCACTACCATCGTGGCTACTAGGTGGTAGAGTTCTGCATTGTCTCGCCCGGGTCTGGTACCACCGCCTTACCTATTCCTGCCGCAATAGCGTCAGTGCTTGTCGCTGTCGTGTTCCGGTTTGGAGGGCAAGGTAGCCGGTAAATTTATGCATGTGGCATTAGACTTCGCCACAAGATAGCAACACATATCTTTGGTGTCTATAGGTGATGGTTGACTCTTTCCATCAGGAGACCTTTCTGCTTGTTTGCTATCTTATGATATAAAAAAAGTACAGCTTGGCAAAAAAGAGTGCATTGCGGTGACGGATTGAACTAAAATACACTAAGTATGGCAACATTAAAATTATCGTGATTCGAGTCACAAACATCAATTGTTTCTTGTTTAATTTCCAATAATTTCACATTTTTATTATAATTCAAGTCTAGTGTTTTGGAGCCTATTCAATGAAATAAACAAACAATCAAATATTTCCTCTTTAAAATTATTAGTATAGACATCACTCTTAGTGGTGACTGATAAAAAATATATTTCTTCCTTGAAGAGTATTTAAAGCTGCTGCTTCAACAACGTAAACGGTATCATTGTGTGGTACATGTAGCTAAACTTCGAAGTATCAACATTCAACTACTTAATTACAACTAGGTATATGTGATACTATATAAACGATAGTGGCGAGCTCAATTATTTTTTACTCATTTTGCCAGGCTCTACGGTGTATAGTATCCTAATCTAAACTTACCTTAAAATTCGAGTAAAATTCGTTATGGCCTTAATTAGTCCAATAAAAAGTTTAACGAAACCATGATCGACCAGTTTTGGCGCAATGAGTAAAAATGTGTTCATTAATACTTAAATAATGATATTATGAAAGAAATTTTGATTAAAATTAAGGGGAAAGGGATGAAAAAAATAAAAAAAGGGTTGAAAAATGCCTTTTTTTAAATAACTTAATAACGGTAAGAAATAGAAAAAAAAGTTTCAAGTAAAAGTTGTAGAGAAAAAAATTCTACACAAAAAGTTCCTCTTCATTTTTTTGTTATCTGCTTTAGTTTAGCTCCAAAAAATAAAAATTAAATTTGCTTTGTAATTAATTATAAAATCTTACCAGAATTATTACGGCCCTGTACCATGTAGCGCGTGCATCACATTAGTATGTACTAACACTACTACACATGTATTCCCATATTTATATATTTTTACATATTTTACTACAAATTTAATTTTTATTTTTTGTAGCTAAACTTGTTAATTTTTATTTTTTGTAGCTAAACTAAAGTAGATAACAAAAAAATGAAGAGGAACTTTTTGTGTAGAATTTTTTTCTCTACAGCTTTTACTTGAAACTTTTTTTTCTATTTCCTACCGTTATTAAGTTATTTTAAAAAAAGGCATTTTTCAACCCTTTTTTTTCATCCCTTTCCCCTTAATTTTAATCAAAATTTCTTTCATAATATCATTATTTAAGTATTAATGAACACATTTTTACTCATTGCGCCAAAACTGGTCGATCATGGTTTCGTTAAACTTTTTACTGGACTATAATAATACATATTACGTAAACATTGGGAAAGGGCTAACAGATTTTTGCTTTAAAAATTCTGCCAAATGGTTATTCGGTGCGTTTTCAATTCGGTAGTAATTACGGAAAATTTGTCAAAGGTATTTACAAATTACACTGACTGATCCAACCCCAAAGTAACCAAATTATTTGCTTGTTATGGTTGTTAGCCAACGATACTAATACATAGAAACACATAGATAAATACTAGAGTATATTTATTAAACACCCAAATCCGGAAATACAAACATTTATGCTCATCACACAAATGCTTTTCGCTGTCGGGGATCGAACCCGTGCCCCGTCGATTGCGTAGTCAGGGTCGCTAACCACTCGACCAACGGGGCAGTCGTGTATTACAAATATGTTTCATAATATTAATAGAAATGTGGATCAATGGAAGTACCGGGAAAGATTAAGACTGATGATCATGATGATCAAATTAGTCGGATGTTGTCCGAAGTTGATATCTGAAGTCTCAAAAACCGGCGTATTTTAATGAAGGAAGTTATGAATGTAGAAGAAGCAAGGCAAGTCTGTCTGAATCGTGATATATGGAATGCCTGCCTACTACAAAATATGTATTAAAAATACATTAGAACTGAAGTATATTATCTATATTAATATATAAATATTATAAATGCTAAGTATGGATATTCGGGTGGGTGGATGTTTGTTACTCAATCACACCTGAAAAAACTGAACGGATTTAGATGAAATTTGGCACACAGGTAGATAATGACCTGAAATAGCACACAGGCTACTTTTATCCTGAAAAATTAGTTGTCCCGCGGGATTTACTAAAAACTTATATAATGCAGCGGGCTGCATGGTGTATAGTAGTTAAAAATATAGTAACAATATAGTAAATAAAACAATAAAACGTATGTAAAGTGTCATATTTGACTGCGTTTTGAATATCGTACACAAAGAGATTTAAAATCAAATAATGTAAAATGGAGCTCGGAACAAAATAACGTTAGACTTTGTACAAGATTGCTTTAAAATCTCATATTCACACGTTAGTTCAAAATTGTGACCTGAAAATATTTAAAAATTTGCAGAGTTTTTTAACTAATTTCAAAAGTCTGACATGAATAAGAAATTATTATCCTCGCTATGATCACAAATATTACAAATTGGAAACTTTCTCAAGTGCAATAAAAACTGCAACAAAACTTTAAATAGTCAAAGCATATTTTTTATGTCAAATAAACTTTAGCAGGGACTTTTGACGAGTCGACACATTTTTAATGATTACTTACGGATAAAAGTCGGCGGTTTTTTTTTTCATTTACATTGTTTTAATAAATAAAATAAATACATTACAATACAATAAATACATTCAATATAAAATAATAATTACAATACTGACCTCACGTTAGCAGTATAAAATGGGTTTCTAATGAGAAGCAATTAGGTAATTCCAGTCTATTTTGTCTTCTAAATAATGTAAAAGTATTACCGTTTTCAAGTAGTTTAGTTTTATTTATTTATATTAAATTTATTTTACACCAAAAATGTACATTTTTATACAAAATGCGAACTTAATTCCTACTCGTATTACCACCAATCAACCTTTGAGCCAACAGAAAACACAATTATTTATTGTTAAATTCTTATATATTCGGGAAGCTTATTGTAAAAGCGTATACAATATCCCATAAAAAAGTCACTTACGCTCAGGAGATGAAATGCGTGCACAAAAGGATATTTTTCCTTGTACCTACTTAGTGAACATCAGCGTTTTTCTTATATGAGCAAATATGTTTACGTTATTTGCTCATATAAGCATCTCTCTCATATATATCCTACGATATAACAGTAAGAATATTGATTTCTTTGACATTTTCTCTTAGATTTCCTTGAGCTAAGATTATAAATTACCTTTTTGCTCTAGTAATGCAAATATTGTATTTTTTCTTGTATTTTTTTAATGAAATTTCGAAAAGAATCCCATATCTATATCAAACTTCAGAAATTAAAGAATTTCACTCCGTTAGCACTAAAGTGAATTATGTGCCTACTTTTATTCACTCGCATAATATCCCTTAAAATATTGGATAAATTTCCAAGAATTACTCATTTCACGCGAATTTAGTCATGAAGAAAATATAATTTATAATACAAATTTATAAAACTCAGAGGAAAAAATTAAGTTCTAAAATATTATCCTGTTTTAATGGCAGCGACATTTTTGTGCTACGTCATTGAATTTTAATTTTTATTCTTGCTCTGGTTTTGTCTACGCTGTGCGGGCACTTTGTTGGACGAGCTATAAAATTTCTCTCTGTTCCATGACAGAACAATACAGTAACTTTGTAAATTAGGATCAGCGGTTATCGTCGAATGTTTTGGTCTGGATGTGAGCCAACCGCTATCTTTAGTACTAAAATCTTTGGAAAAATATAGAGTTTTCAAATTTGTTGCGTGATATTTTAAAAACAGAATCGGGCCAACGTATTTTAATGTCATTTGATAAACAAGATTGGTAAATTTATTCGATATTTAAATGTTCAATATTTTATGGATTGTGATGTCTTTAATACAAATATTATTGTATTTTTTCCTTTAAGATCTAATATTATATACAGGTTAAATAATAAAAGACTATATATATTGAAGGATTTAACATAATTAATTAAAAAAAATATGCTTTAGGGATTTTGTTGGATATGACTAAAGCATATGATAAAGTACAGTATAGTATCCTATTACAAAAGCTTTACGACATAGGCATTCGCGGCGTACCGTTACAATGGTTCAAATCCTACCTAAGTAACCGCCAGCATTGTGTAACAATTGAAAACTTTGATATCAAAAACTGTAAAATTGATGTCACAAAATCTAAAATGATACAAATAAAAAATTTTATCCTACAGGGAAGTGTTCCAGGATGTATACTGTTTGTATTGTATATTAATGACCTTCCAAAAATAATTAATGAATACTGTGTATTATTTGCGGACGACATCTCACTTTTGACATCATGTAAAAATAATATAATTTTAAATCAAAATCTTACTGACATTTTTAATAATTTAAATAACTGGATGAAAGACCAAAACTTTGACATACATTTTTCAAAGACGAAACTAATTCAATTGAGACCCTATCGAAAAATCTCCCTTAACATTAACTTTAAATATATGTAATAATATAAAAATAAAATGTATTGATACGTTCACATTATTAGGCTGAGACATAGATTCAAATATAAACTGGAAGAATCATATAAAAAAAATAAAACAAAAATGTCGAGCTTTACCTATGCTTTAAGAGAACTTCGCAAAGCAACGGATCTTATCACCGCGTAGTCTGCATATTATGCATATGCATACTCATGGCTTACATATGGCATTCTACTATGGGGAAATAGTGTGAATTTACAAGATATATTTATTTCCCAAAAGAAATGTATACGTATTCTCAAGAATATCAAATACTACGAAAGCCGCAAACCATATTTTAAAATCCTGAAAATATTAACGTTGTCGTCAATGTGCATTATGGAAGCAATTAAATTTATAAGAAAATATCCTCATTTTTTTAAAAATCAAATGGATATTCCACGACGCTTCGAAAGTAGATTTAAGTATAATTTAGAATTGTCACAATCAAAATTAAAAATGCATAGTTCCGTACCAAATATAATGTGTGTGAAAATATATAACAAATTACCAGATAAAATTAAATCAGAAGAAAACGACCGTATATTTATAAAACTTGTGAAAAATCTCCTGATAGAAAAATGTTACTACACTGTTAACGACTTCCTTAATGACAATTACATAAATTTTTCATGAAATGAATCGGTCCAGTCCTACATTGCAATATCTTAATAGGGTGTATAATGTATATGTTCACTACCTAATAATTAATTGTAATACCTAAAATTATATGTAACATAATGCAATAAATGATTGAGTATTGAGTAAGGAAGAAGTAAAATCCAATAAAAATATAATAAAAAGAGTAATTGCTTAAATATACGGTAAACATCAACGGAATTAGTATACTAGTATTAAAAATCGTGGCCACCGTGCGAGTAATAAGCGTGCTCTTGACAGAATCGTGCTAACAGAATCTGCGGCGGAAAATAGCTGTTTGTAATAAATGGACTTCAATATTGTCTGTACTACACATTTTTTCGGATAATTAGACAAAAAATTATGTACCTATATTTTTTACATATTCAGTATTAAAATCGAGTACTAAACACCCTTCTATATGTACAGTCCGTTACGGGTCAACCTGTATAAGGTATCTTTATATTTCTACGATATTACTTTAACTATTACGTCCTTAGTAGAATCCGATTTATTATTGTAAGTCATTGATATAAAAAAAACCAAGATACACAATCAGTGTGACAAAAACGTCCTCCAAAAATGAGCGCACAATTTTAAATTGTGTGCGACACTGTCAATTTTATTTCTTTTCGTACATTACTTTGTAAAAACAACCATAATTCTTGCTCTTAAGGTTGGATATGCAAAGACCACCATACATGTAACTACTATTTTTACCATATCTATAACTACTACTTAAATGAAATTAGGGACACTTTTGAGTGTCAGTTTTGTTCGGGACTGTGCATCTAGGGTTTTTTATATCAATGTTGTAAGTGAATGAAAACCAAAGTAATATTGGATCAATGCTGCTTTAAGATACAATTCGGTCATAAAAATGTATAGGGCTTCAAAAGTTGTTTGCTTATATAAGTCTATATATTTTTAAGAAAATGTATGTGTGATTAAAATAACTTATGTCAAGCAGTAACATTTTTATGTATTCAAAAAGAACAAACATCATGCTTCTGACACATTGTCATAAAAACCGAAGGAAAATCATATAAACTTTTCTAAAGAACTATAAGATTTTGCAGGCTTTGGGCAGTGGTATCTTTTTTCCTTAAGACATCTTTCTAGCCCGTTTTACATAAATCTTATAGCCTGAAGTTGCCACTAAAAAATCAAGACTATAAATTATTATTTATTATTTGTGAATATTACTTCTTTTCAAATTTATTGTATTATCTATAAAATCGTACCTATATATTAGTAAAATTGTTATTTTGTTATTGCTTATCATACTATATTCATTGTCTTAGTGGAATGTTTTTAATATACATATATGAAATAAATTGTACGTGACAATTGTACGTAATATGTATATTGTCTTAAAGACAAAATAAAAACAACCTTTACGTATTAAATAATAAAATTGATGTTACACAAACATATAGATGAAATATTTGTAAAATGTTAACTGTACATATAGGAGATCTAATAAATAGGAATAATTGTTATTGATATCAGACTGATAGCGTTTTTGATATAGAAATTCATACTTATTCGTCTCATATAATGAAAATAAGTGCGTGTTTTATGAAATTAAAATTAAGATGTATAATAAATGTTACTAAAATTATAATAACCTAATTAATTTAATTTAGGATTTTTCATATATTTAAAAATTTATAAATACTGATTTTACAACAACTAATACAGGCCAACCGACTTAAATTTTGTTTTGCTTTAAAAATAATGTTTAAGGCAAAAAAGTTGATACAGCCAGCACTCTGGGCTATAATTAAAAAAAGCGGCTAGTAACTGTTCTGGCTGAATTCAAAAAGCAGCTTTTTAGATTTTACCTATTATTAAATAACCACGAAAACTTTAAGTCTACGTACGCACAGGCACCTTGCTTAGCGCTTAGAGCCTAGCGAACCACCTAGCGAGTAGTAAAATGGACGTTCTAGAATATTCGTAAGCGGCCGCACTGCACGCTTGGCGCTTAACGAACCACCCAGCTAACTAAGTGGTTTGCTAGGCGCTAGTCACTAAGCAAGCCGCCTGTCTATGCGGAGTAGTCTATAAGTTATTAACTTAAATCGCATTTTCTGGAATAGCGTAACGTTTTCTAAGTATAGATTCGCCACTGCATCCCACTAGTTAAAAAAGTATCTTTACGCCCGTATCCCTGAAGAGGTAGGCAGAGGTACAAGTGCACCCACGATTAGCCGAAGATACTTGGTCTATTTCAATCATTTTATTTGGCAAGACTAATAAATTCAAAAAGTGAATTAAAATTGAAAATTAATTTAATTAGCAGTTATCACCAATAGGACGATTTTGATCGATTGTATTTTCCTTGCGTCAACCGCGTGAGCAAGATCCAGACATTATCATGTCTTTTCTCTAATAGCCCTTACAAGGTTCTTGTCATGTGATTACTATCATTAAGTAGTTTTAGTTTTATTTGAAATATATTTAAAATCTTAAATAGAAAGCCGATCGATAATATTTCTAATGTCATAGAATTGTGTATCTGAATTGCTTATTGTACATGCATAACTTGTTTTACATTAATGTCACTTTTGTAAATTATTGCTATAAACAAAAAATGTTTTATATACATCGAATTTTCATAGAAATCACAGGAATAAAAAATAAACTATGAAAAAAATTAAGGAAATCTCAAATCACTGAAACATGTAAATAGGTAGTACCATTAACTTTGTAGTCATTTGCATAAATAAGCCTAACACAAGTTCTCAAGGCTGCTTTGAAAAATAGACCACTTGCCGTTCTGCCAGGCAGTTTGTAAAAGCCGAACGATTATCAATACGAATCACTACCATCGTGACTACTAGGTGGTAGAGTTCTGCATTGTCTCGCCCGGGTCTGGTACCACCGCCTTACCTATTCCTCCCGCAATAGCGTCAGAGTCTTGATATTAGGTATCATGTTCTAGTTTGGAGGGTAAGGTAAAAAGTAGAATTAAATCGTTGCCACTCGGTAGCAACACACCATTTATATCTTTGGTGTCTATAGGCGATGATTGTCTCTTTCCATCAGAAGAATCATCTGCTTGTTTGCTACCTAAATAAATAAAAAAAACATGTATGTACTTATGTATGCACGTAAGGCGTTATCGCATGTTTGTAAAGAAAACGATACCAATAATATAAAAAAAAACATAAGTATTTAATACATTGAAAAATTTTTTTATCGTAACATCATTAATTTAGTTGATATTTTATTTTTTTAGTTAAATAAATTTTATTTAAATATCATAAAAGAATAATTTGTACATAATTTAAAAAATGGACATATATTTTTGAAAAACTAAAATGTTAACTAGCTAATTTCATGCTGTCGGTTTTTCGTGACGGTGTGCGCGCGCATCGTAAAAAATTACCATTTTTCCCTAACGCGCAAAAAGTATCACTTCAAAAACACAGTTGACTTCAATTCCGATTTCTATAATCTTTCATCCATGTTTTGCTTATTTGATATGAAATTACTTCAAATTCTTAGTCATTCATTCATACTACTTTAAGCAAAATACTTTGACGGGTATCACGAACGTTGGGCTTTTACGGCCTGCCTGGCGATAAGGTAGAAAGAAAAGTCGACGCTTTAGATTTAGAGGATAGCCGGTCCGGTTACAATCTCTTTCCAGATATTATGTAAAATATTTGAAGTCAGTTGTATCTAAAACTCGGTACCAGGGCAGAATTTAATTTTTTCAAACCATAGTATCCATTTTATGTCACGATTGACTAACAAATTAGACGTAAAAAGCAATAAATATTACATTTTTTTTAATCTTAGTTAAATTACTTAAAATAAACTTGTACTTTTATTTAATTCACAAACTTAAATTTTTAGTACGGTACTCAACTAGTTTCATTTCTTTAAAAGCATTTTAAGGACGTAATATATTTGAATGAAATGCAAGTGTCTTTTAAGTCATATAATTAATAATAATAGATTTTTTTATTTATTTGGTAGCAACACATAAGCTTACGATACCATTGACAAACTGTTTTTAAGTTAGCATTAGAAATATATTAAACTAAAAAAAAAACATTACACACACTACATTCGTGTGTCATGCGTGATACTATACATACGTATAATATTTTCTTTACGGTGAAAATATGTTGTCAAACTTAAAAGAGATTTTATTTTAAGGTTTTGTAAAAGAAACTCGACCATAGAATTAATAGCCTATGATCGACTTTTGACCACTGACTGATTGCTAGTTATATTACTTAAACGTCACATTGAGAAACGTTAGTGTGAAGACTGCAATCATTTTTATTCCCTTAAAATGTTAATTTTAAAATGTAGGACATTTGTTCTTACTAAACAATGAAATCGCTTTTAAGTTTGACGACAAATAATAGCCTATGGTCGACTTTCAATGACTCGATCTCTAGTTACATTAAACGTCATATTGATAAAACGTTAGCGTGAAGGCTGCAATAATTTTTATTCCCATTAAAATGTTAATTTTAAAACGTAAAACATTTGTTCTAACTAAACAATAAAAACGTTTTAAGTTTGACAACAATAATTATAGCCTATGACCGACTTTCAACGACTCGATCTCTAGTTACATTAAACGTCATATTGAGAAAACGTTAGTGTAAAGGCTGCAATAATTGTTATTCACTTCAAAATGTTAATTTTAAAATGTGGAACATTTGTTCTAACTAAACAATAAAATCGCTTAAGTTTGACAACAGATTTTAGCCGTAAAGAAAAAAATAGAATATATATGTGTGTAGGTATGTCACATGACTGTACTAGCGTGTGTAGTGTTTATTTTTTAAGGATGTCTAAATAAGCATCCTAAAACATATTTGAAATTGTACAGGATACGAATATAATATTATTTTTTATTGAAAAGAATTATGGTGTCTATTTTAAATTGTTATTCTTACTGCTAAAAGTAATTTATTTATACGAATATCAACTATCTTAAAATTAAACAAGTTTGGTCGTGAGTTAAAGATAATTCCGTTTTTTATTATCACGCTTTGTCGTAGTTACTATAAAGAGGGTTTTAATTAAAGCGCATGACAAATAGGTTAATGCAATTTCAATCACCTCGATAAGTAATTTAAAGTTGCTGCTGGTTTTGTAACTATCACTTGTATGGTAGATGACTTTTGAATGAGCGTGATAAGAATACATAGATAAATATATATGTAAGTTTTAATTAATAGTTTTTATGAATAGTGAAAAGTACGCGCTAACTCGACGCTTATGTGACTTGAACATTGTAAACCCGACTAATTGTAGATTTTATTTTTATTTTTGTACCCTTTGAGTAAAGATAATTTATACTGTCAATTAACATGTAACTGTTACATAGGAGACGCCTAGTTTACTTAATAAATAATATGCGTGATTTTCATTGTTTTATTTGCTTTTACTCCGGAGTACAGACAGTGGTCTCAGAAACAAACTTTTTTTGATTTGATTGACAAGCAGAATTTTGTGAACAACTTCGTTTTGATGAGACGCTCATCTTTTCTATCTTCGAAAAATCTTGAATCGGATAACTAATAAAGATATATAAAAAAAGAAAACTTTCGAGTTTCGGACTAAGAAAAGTTTCCACTTTACGTGTAGGACAAAGTAACCCTTGAATTATAATAATGATTAACAAGTAGTGAGAAAATTTGGTTGTTGTTAAATTTATTATTATTAATTTAAAAATCTCATAATTCAAAGGGACTCGTCAGAAAATCTATCCAATGTATAGGACAAAAATTTTTTGTGTTTTTCATAAAATAATTAAGCGATTAAAGTTAAAAGTAATTATTGTTATTAATCAATATTTTTCCTTCATCAAATTAAAACGTTCGAGGCCCCCTAATTTTATTAGTTACCCGATTCCAAAAAATCGAAGAAAGAAAAGGTGGCATTTCGTCAAAACGAAATAGTTCACAACTTCAACTTGTTATTAATCAAAAAAAAATTGTTCCTGGGACCACGATCCAGTATAGAATGTGCTGACGCAGACCTTCTAAGTAGCGGCATTGTAGGACGCCAGTCGTCCCCGCCCATGAAGCTGTATTATATCTGGAGGCAAAACTTCTAATACCTACTTGAAACCAAATTTTCAATACTGCTGTCATCTTCTGATGTCGTACCCTCTCTTACTAACACAGCTGTTTATAAAGAGATGGCGAGACCTCATAGACTGAGATATAACGTAAATATTTGTTTAAATTGGTTAATACGAGTGCTAGCTTCACCTTTACCTAATATTTCATGCCCTGCCGTAGTATAATCTATGCTATTAATCTATATTAATCATATAAATGTGAAAGTTTGGATGTTTGGATGTTTGGATGGATGTTTGTTAATCATGCAAAAACTTCTGTACGGATTTGAATGAAATTTGGTACATAGTTATATTATGATGACCTGGAATAGCACATAGGCTACTTTTTATCTAGGAAAAATTAGGTGATCCCGCGGGATGCGCCAAAAACTTTTATAATGCAGCAGACAGCACGCTGGAGCTATTATAATAAATTGGAAAGTTTGGATGGATGGATGGATGGATGTTTTTTACTCAATCACGCCAAAACTACTAAACAGATTTGAATGAAATTTATCCCGAAAAAATGTTTTTTTTCCCGCGGGATTCACCAAAAACTTTTACAATGCAGCCAGCTGCACGCTGGAGCTAGTATTGTGTAAGTATGTAACTTAAAATATAAGCTACTGGTGGCCTGGTACGGGCTTCGCTACGTATAATGTGAATATTAAAAAAAATTATTCGAAGATCAAATTCACAAAAAACGTGATGAATGAAGAGCCGCTCTACCAATTTTGTGCAAACTTCACATAAAACGTCTACTAAACTAGTCCGAACAAAGCCTAACATTTGGTTTGGATAAGGTGAGCCCGTTCTTGATTTATAAAACGAAAAGTGGCATTCGGCCTATTCGGATATAAAATTTTCGTCTGGAAAAAAACCACCCCTTCCTGTAAAATCGTTCTGGAATACAAAAATTGTCGTTATCTCTGGATCACGCTGAAATTTAAATAAAATAATTAGTTTAAATAGTGTAACAGACAGGTATATATATATATATATATATATATATATATATATATATATATATATATATATATATATATATATATATATATATATATATATATATATATATATATATATATATATATATATATATATATATATATATATATATATATATATATATATATATATATATATATATATATATATATATATATATATATATATATATATATATATATATATATATATATATATATATATAGATAGGCTCTTCTGAAGGAAAGAGAAACCATCGCTTATAGACACCAAAGTTATTATTGCGTTATTTGCGTTATATGCGTTACTATTCCTGTTGCGGGATGGCAATTGCATATACATAAGTAGCCAGTAGTGACATTGCCGAATTCTACCGACTAGTAGTCATGACGATACTGGCACGTAAAGCCAATCGGTCGTCCTTCACGACCTGCCTAGCAGAACGGCACTTAGCCTATTCTTCAAAGTAGCCCGGATCAACAATCAACACGGAGATATATTTGCCCAAACTTTTGCCTTTACGACCTGTATGGTAACATGTACTAGCTGACCCGGCAAACGTTCTGCTTCTTAACTACTATTATTTTTTTCTATATTTTCTCACTTTTTAAACCTTTCCTGGACTTAAAAATTAATTCAAAATCAAAATTAGCCCATTCGGTTCAGCCGTTCTCGAGTTTTAGCGAGACTAACGAACAGCATTTGATTTTTATATGTATAGATTAAATAAATTGTATTGGTATCATTAAGTAACACTCATGTCACAAGCAAACAATTTGCTTACTTTGGAGTTAAATCAATTCGTGTAATATATCTTTTTTATTTATTTTTACGTGCTTTTACTTAGTCAAACGATGCCACGTTAAATTAAAATACTAAGTGGTGGAGCCCCGCAACATCTCGCTGGGGTCTGATACTGTCGGCTACTTATTCCTGCCGCAATAGCGTCAATGCTTGTTACTGTCATGTTCCAATTTGGAGGGTAAGGTAAACGGTAAAGTTATGCATGTGGCATTACCAACTCGTCACATGGATGGCACACGCACCTCACACGTCTATTAAATTTTTTTAAACCAGTTTTTTATATAAAAGTGTTAAATATGTTTAAAAAAGGGTTATACTTTATATCTGTGTACTTATATTATTGTACTAGCGTTGCTCGCGACTTCGTCCACTTGGACTTCGGAAAATATTTTTTACATAATAAAATCGTAGGAAAGTCAAAACTGTACATTCAATATTTTTTTAAAAGAATTCTTGAGGCGTGATCTACAATCGATATCGAAGCCAAAAATATAGTTTTTAAAATTTTTGTCTGTTTATTTTATTTAAAATACATCATAATTTTTTTTCAAATTTAAAAAAGAATATTCAATACCGCAATAATAAGTGCGCGCAAGCTTAAAATGTCGTGCGGAGACCCATTTTCAGCGTTAAATTAAAATTATAAATAATGGAGATAGAGTTCCAAAATCTTAAAGTTTTTTCTTGGATATAATATTCAACACTCTTTATCGTCGGCACTTGGTGAAACTTCATATTCATACAATATTTTATATCGATAACACTTGTACTGTTTCACAATAAACTTTTATATATATTATCCGACCGGTTTCGCTTATATAAGCATCATCAGGGCAATTACAAGTTTAAACTAAAAAACAAAACAACATCTAACCGTTCTGATTTAACATTTTTTCTTGGAAATTTCCTCTTCTTTTTGAATCTTTTTTTGAAAAAAAAGATTCAAAAAGAAGAAATGGCATGTTTTAGAAATTTTAATTTCTTAAATGTCAATAGTTTATGAAATATTGTAATTGTTTATAACTTTTTGCAATTTTTTATGTGCTAATACACGCTTTTATCACATTTTTATGGGCGTAATTCCGGATCCAATGAGCTATCGCACATAATTTTAAGAGAAGGATCTCTATTTTAGACACTTTTCAACTTGTCGCGCAGACTAGAAGTGCTTGACTTTAGGAGAATAGGACTACCTCAACGCTCCACTTGAGAGACGTGCAATAACTACTAAACGACATGTACAAAAAATAGTACAGTAAACGAAATAGCAAAAATCCTTTAACGCGTCTCGTAAAATAATTCACCCCGCCTCAAATTCATTTAACTCGCTCCCGTACTAAAAGGCACGTGATGGTTTTCGTTGCTTTGTTCCCAACAAACGAATATTTTGATACGGAACGTTTACTTCCGAATCGCAACCAACCACTGTTTAGAGCGAGCTTTATCGTTCGGAAACTTAGGCCCGCATTATGTTTCACGTACCTACTGCCTTTATTAAAACTCGATTATTTTAGATTGTTTTATTTTTCAACCGAATTTTCATAAAGGAGGGGGTTGACGAGTTGACAAAACGGGACTCCGTCTGTCTGCCTGTCAGCTGTCACCGGGCTGTATGTCATGAACCGTATAGACAGTTGAAATTTTCACAGATGTATTCCTGTTGCCGCTAGAGCAAAAAAATAAAATAAAAACAGAATTAATCAATATTTAAGGGGAGATCCCATACAAAAAACGTGATTTTTTTGCAATTTTTCATGATCTTAATAACGACAACATATTCCCATGACATATATATATATACTTTTAAAATTCAGCTCTATCGTCACTTTAGTATCGAGAATATAGCGGAAGCTATCAGGGAAATGAATGACGATTTGGATGAGGTATACAAGTGGCCCAAATCTTTTGGTCTGTTGGTAAATCCAATGAAATCTCAGGCTCTGATTCTTGGTAGTCGACCCATGAAAAATTTGATAAATAGCAGTGATATTCCCAAATTAAAGTATAATAACACGCCTATACCTTTCTCCTATTATGCTTCTAATCTGGGAATAATTTTCAATTCCGACTTTTCTTGGGATTCTCATGTTAATAACTTGAGCCGTAAAGTTCACCAAGCATTTCATTCCCTTAGACCACTTCAAAACTTTCTACCGTTTAATACAAAAAATTTATTAATGCATACTTTCATTCTTCCAATTATAGACTATAGATTCTTGTTACCTCGATGCCACTGAAGACACAGTAAACAAACTTGAGAGGTTGCAGAACCTGCCATTCCGTTTTATCTATGGTATGAAAAAAAATTACTATAATTCTGGTTCTCGGGCACAACTTAAATGGCTTCCAATTAGACAGCCCACAAAAACTCACATACGTTGTTTATTATATAAGATTCTTTTTAATCCACAATCTCTTAAGTATCTTCGTGATTCCTTTGGATTTTTGCACTCTCCTGAATCCCCACGTCGCTCTAGCGTAAGAACCTTGTTGCGTTTTCCTCCTAGCAACTCTGCTGCTTATTTGCACTCGTTTACGGTACATGCTGTAAGTCTGTGGAATTCCCTGCCCAGTGAGATTGGCCTTTGTCAGACTTTAGAGACCTTTAAAAAACGAGTCAAAGAACACTTCTTAGCTGAAATGTAAGTTTTCCCTATATTGTATGGATTTTTTTCTCTACATCATTTTTTAAAATACTTTATTAGTAGGTATATGTTAATTTAGTTTGATAGTTTATATGTTTTGTTATCTTTTGTACACTAGGTCTACTCATTTCTTTATTTTCATTATTTTATTCTCTTTTAACGGGTTGGCTGGAAGAAATCTCTTTAAGTAGAGATAATCTCGCCCATTGTATTTGTTGTTTGCTATCTAATGCTATATAAAAATGCATCATCATTAATATAACGCCCGCATCTATAAGGGACCAAAATACATATCCGCGGCTTGAAATCAATGGCATAGCTATCGTAGGATCAGGTTTTACAGTGCACCAATAAAGCCCTGAAGCTCAGAGGGCCCCTCGTCAAATTATCGTTATGGAAATAAATAAATATTAAGATTTGATGAAAAAAACGTTGTCATCCCGAAAAACATAGGTGTACAATAAATAAATAAATTTGACTTAAATATGGAGGCGCTCGAATAATTGGAACACGCGCCACCGAGCGATTAAAATTTTATGTTCTAAGTGTCTTCGATCTAAGTTGATACTGTGTGTATAATATAGTACATATACATTATACATTTCCCCATTTTCCGTCATTAAACACATAGAGATTCTACCCTTCATACAGATGACGTATAATAATAATAATAATTCATTTATTTAACAGATAAAACATCCAGACAAATTGTTACATCATATTTTTTTAAAAAAACAAATATAAAAAGAAACTTATGAACTATGTTAGTTTTTTATTAGATTATCCTAAAATAACTAACTAACTACTAAATCCTAGTAAAAATAAGTACAAATCCCTGTATTATTTTCTTAACCCTAAAGTTTGAGGGCCAATCGGTAATATAAGTTCAAGCTACTTGAAAAGAGTAGATGGGGGCCCTCTTTTATGCACCGGGCCTTTATCCATCAAGAACCGCCACTGCTTAAAGTGATATAAAAAATACTTTCAAGCCTTAAAGTGATAAAACATATATCCACGGCTCGAAGTAGAAGAAAACTGAACCGAAAATAAAATCAACGGGTCGCTTGCTTTTAAAATTATTTGCATTTGTATGTTATTTTTTTATCCATATTAATATTATAAAAGCGAAAGCAACTCTATCTGTCTGTCTTCACGCCTAAACCATCGAACCGATTTGAATAAAAAATGGTACAAAGACAGTTTGAGACCCGAGAAAGGACACAGAAAACTTTTATCCCGGAAATTGGGATTTCCAGGATACTGTGCTGGTAAAACCCCGATACTGTCTATATTTTAAACCACGGTAATAAGGAGTAACTTAGGCTTATTTTATTTTCGAAATATTTCCAAATGGACAACTAGTAATCCATATCAATGACAAACACACAACACGATAATAATCAATAGTAAGACGAAAATAATTAAGAAACTTGCAACTACTTTAGTAATGCAAGATATCACATATAGGTAAATAAATTTGAAGTGTCTGTAATATCAAAAAAATTAGGTTTTTTCAAGTGCAGTGTATATAGTATAGTGTATATTTTTTTTAACTAATACATAAACAACCACTTTTAATATTTCGGCCTGTCTGTTATTCTGTGTGTAGGTACGGGGTAATGTCTGGATTTTCATTTTGATATGGATCCAATTTTGATGGAACTTTCACTGAAAAAAAGACTTTATAGGGCAAGACATAGGCTACTTTTTACCCAAGTCAACAAAAGGAAGTAATGACTTTGAACCACGCCAACGTAGTCGCGAGTAACAGCTACTAAAATATAAAAGTTAAAACATGATATGCGCTAACACTAAAACTAAAATTATGTTTGGAACGAAACTAGATTCAGTTCCATCCAGAGGCCACACCAAACTATTGATGTGCGAATCCTATTGCATGTGGTCAATAGTGATCCGTCAGCTTAAAACCTTAATTAAAGCCAAGCGCAATGTACATTCAACACATAAAGTAGTTAGGAATTGAATTATTAGTTTATGACACTATACAATAAACAAATATTTATTTATCACCAGAAATACTGAAGTATTAAATGTTATTAATATTGAGTTGAATTAAATTACCATCAGTAAAATAATGACAAATATATAAGTAAAAATAAACAGAAAAACATTAATAAATATGAGAGATGTGATGCCAAATTGGAAATCATTCAGATTAAACATATTATTAAGCGATATCGCTGCTTATGGTATGCTAATGGTGCGACTTCCAAATGTACCGCTCACTCGCTCACGAGTTCACTGAATTCCAAATGTACCGCGCAAGCAAAGCAACCATCATAACATGCTTTATTTAAAATACTTTTAAATAAAGCACGTTCACGTATAAAATATTTTTATAGCACACAAGCAGATGGCTCTCTAAATGGGAAGACACAACAATCGTCTGTATGTCATCAGTAGTAACACGCAATAGTAAAACATATATTTACCCATTTTGTATAGCCTTGTTAATGCTTTAAGTGACGCGGAATATTTAAATAAGGAAGTAATTATGCACAAACTTCGCCATTTGGATGCGCCCAGAGAACTCCTCAAAACTCGCGGAGTTTTCAGAGCTTTTTATCTCGATTTAACTGTGAAATGTTTCAGCGTTTCTTCGTTGAGTTAATATGTTAATGTTTTTAAAAGTTTTGCCACTTTCATCTGGAGTTAAATTATTTTTGACAATGTTTGTGGTTTGTTATATTTAAAGAGGGGATAAAAGTAAAATGATACAATTGATTATTAAAATTACCTATCGTCCTCTCTGATCATAATTCTTTGACTCCGTTTGAGCATAGAAAAAACAATGAAATTCACTCTAAGCTTGACACTAAATTTTAATCATAAACTGAATAATAAACTCCGAGGAATCGGGGACTGAGATAGGGGCGGGTGTGCTCTGTGTAATATCGACTAATTCACTGCACGTCAACATTCCGCAAAATTCCTCGGAGCTCGCGCGTGGACTGTATGTGTGTATATTATAATGTCAAATGAATGGTAGTGTTTGTAATATTTATTTTTATTACTTTAATGTATTTTTAATGCATATTATATAAAAGTATTAGCTTATTGTAATTTTTCACCATGTAAACTTTAACTGTGCCGTTGTTTGCCTCACCTCCGTTCGTGTTATTAAAATAAAAAGATGTACAATGTTTTTGCTTCACCTCATAATATATAATTGAAACGCAGTAAAACTGCAAAAAATCACTTCACGAAATTTATATATAACCCAACCAAGAATATACTCTCCCAAACAAAAAATATTTTGCAAATGAGCCTTTGTAAAACTAATTTTCGCCCGAGCATATAATATTATATTTTATAAAAATCTAAACCTAAATTTGTCTACTTGGAAGTGTTTTTTTATATCATAAGATAGTAAACAAGCAGATGGGTCCCCTGATGGAAAGAGTCAACCATCGCCTATAGACACCAAAGGTGTTAATGGTGCGTTGCTATCTTGTGGCGAGGTCTAATGCCACATGCATAAGTTTACCGGCTACCTTACCCTCCAAACCGGAACACGACTGCGACAAGCACTGACGCTATTGCGGCAGGAATAGGTAAGGTGGTGGTACCAGACCCGGGCGAGACAATGCAGAACTCTACCCAGTGTGAACTGTGAAGTAGAAGCGATTTATCATAATTAAATTACAATGTAAACGTGATGACGTAAATTTAATTTGACAAATTAACAATTAAATTATACGGCTGACTGATAAAGATCGTGGTACACCAGTGTGTATGGAGGTTCCATCAGTATGGAGGGTGTTCAGTTCTCGATTCTGATACCGAATATGTAACAAAAATAATTACTTAAATTTTGATTTAAAAATTCAATAAATAAATATTTAGTGCCACTAACGCACGGCGCGGTGCAAAGAAGTTCATTGTTCGTGACTCTATCCGAACTAGACTCGTCGACTACAACGTTCGGTGATCAGAGTGCTAAGTGTGAGTTTTTCTTTTCGCATTCGATCGTGAGGGCGTTTCGAGTTTACTAGGAATTTGTATGTGATTTGTACAGCGCCACCTAGTGGTAAACTGGTTTCTCACGTTTTTCTCTTCGCATTCGATCGTGAGCGCGTTTGGAGTTTACTAGGATTTTGTATGTGATTTGTACAGCGCCACCTAGTGGTAAACGTGAGAAACCAGTTTACCACTAGGTGGCACAAAGAAAAACTCACACTTAGCACTCAGACGTCATTTTGAATATTATTACACTTATTTCGTTGAGGTTTACTATGTGGTTAAGCAAAATTATCATTTTTTATATTAAATAGCACTGTAGACGTGTAGTATGTGTATGTGTGTATATATATGTATGTATGTATATATGTATGTGTATGTGTATATATATATTTGGATATATATATAATACAGTATTTAGTTGTTTCCTTATGCAATGATATAAATGTAAATAAGTATCTAGTTAATTGTGATAAGATTTTATACTTAAATTCGCAATATGCTCTTACGCACTACCCAAGTTTTTTCTCTCAGCACAACCAAGGTAAACTGTGAGAAAATGCTTAATAGCATTAAGTTACGCCTTTTGTACTGATTTGTGCAATAAAGTGTTTAAATAAATAAATAAATAAATAAATGCTTTTGCATTGTATCCGCTTGCAAAAAATCTCTATTGATATACCTGTATATAATGTATCTTATGACATGCTTTTTCATTGTATCCGCTTGCAAAAAATCTTTGTCGATATACCTGTATATAATGTATCTTATGACATGCTTTTGCATTGTATCCGCTTGCAAAGGAATCTCTATTATTAGGTATACCAGTATATAATGTATCTCATGACATGCTTTTGCATTGTACCCGCTTGCAAAAGAATGTGTAACGATATTCCTGAATATAATGTATTTTATGACATACCTGAAATAATCCAGTAAAAAATATAAATAAATTAAGTCAAGTTCTTATTATTTTAGGCATGCAATAAAATACATTATATAACGGTTAGGTAAAAAAGAAGTGGAAACCATTCGTATGCGCTCGATTTAAATAGAATCATAGCCTGTAATCGCCCTAAATGAGGTTAAGTCTTAAAGAAAGACGGCTTAAAGTAAGCCGCTCGGAAAATGGTTTAGCGTTAAAAACTTAATTAGGCCGTAACTCGCAGTTGAGAAAATAAACATTTTTAATTACCAACCTAGCTTTATTATTTCGTTGAGAAAGTAACAGATGAGCTGACCACCAGATGTTTACTTGAGAGATCCGCCATCTTGGATTATTTTAAATTTATGGCAAATGTTTTTAGAAAGTAAACAAACGTAATAGAACCTCCTTTAAAATTCATTAATATCTTGTCACAGATAACAAATTTTTTAGAACTTTAAAATTTGGGCGGTAAGTAGGATTACCACATCTGATGAAATAGAGAGAAAAATGACACCGTTTATACTTTTTACTCGACTGTAACAGTAGGAGGGTAAAGTTTTTACTGAGTGTATACATATATTTATTTCTAATTGGCTTACCCAAATAGCTTGAAGGATTTTAACATGTGAAATGTCGTTGTATTAGTATCAATTGTAGCAGTAACCTCGCGGCTACATATACGTATTATATCGGCTACAGCGAAATATCGCGCTAACACGATGTTGTCACAGACAACTACTTACATCATAATCACTTCATATCACTGGTAACAAACCGCGGCCCGCCGGTTATATTTGTGTGGCCTGATACTGTTATATATGTGCCGCCCACGACAAAGTAAAGAATATTGTAACATTCCTTAAAACCTTTTCTTCTCAAATTCGTAATTCATTAACATTCGTCCCTTAAAATCTTTCATTTTATGCTACTCTTTACTGTATTTTATTCGCA
The DNA here is from genome assembly GCA_036924255.1 of Apodemia mormo. Lineage (NCBI taxonomy): Eukaryota > Metazoa > Arthropoda > Insecta > Lepidoptera > Riodinidae > Apodemia > Apodemia mormo. The sequence goes on along the minus strand of JAUPFN010000007.1, from coordinate 3,418,310 downwards.
CAACGCTTACGAACCTACGATACTCCTTCATAAACATGATAGGTCTTATCGTCATATTGTATTTTTTCTATCATGGAATAAAATAAAATAATAAACGTCGAAACACTAGATAAATATCAAAATACGGCTTATACAAGAAGTTACTTAAACATGCGTATGCGGGTAAATTATTACAGTTTGCTATTATTATGATGGTTTATTGCAATTATATTGTTGTTTCTTTGTCAAGACACATGCACAAATATCATTAATTTGATGCCTACTGCCACTGCACTTGCCTACTGTCGCGAAGAGGCGCGTCAAGCCTCTTCAGGATGCAGTTTCACAATAGGCCGATACATCGTGCTAGCGCGATACTTCACCGTATCCAGATATATATAGCCGCGAGGTAACACAATTAAATACGGTAGATATCTTCTTTTTGAGATCGTAAAAACATTTTTAAGCAACAGGGTTTAAAAAAAAAAAGAAAAAAGTATCTTCACGCCCGTATCCCCAAACATTGCCGACTTTGCTCGAGTTTAAAGTTATTTCCCTATCTCTCGCAAACAGTACTGTTTTCTATACCTACTTTCAAATACAAGTATGTAAATGTTTACATGATCTCAAGTAATTAAACAAACTCTTTTATTATAAACTAGCTAACCCGGCAAACGTTGTTCTGCCTTTTTAACTACTCTTATTTTTTTCTATATTTTCTCACCTTTTAAACCTTCCCTGGACTTCAACAATTAATTCAAAACCAAAATTAGCCAAATCGGTTCAGCCGTAATCGAGTTTTAGCGAGACTAACAAACAACAACTAGCTTTCTCGCGCAGTTTTATGCGTGAATAAGGCAACATTTCATCAATATAGTATTTCACATAAACTTATATACACTATTTTAGCGTATTATGGGGTTGATTTAAAAAAAAAAACATAACTTGGATTTGACTACGGATCTCAAATACAAAATTTCATTAAATTTTAGACATGAAAGCATTTATGTTATTACTAACTGAGTTGGAAAACGTTGTTTTGCTATACAAATTACTTGTATTGAATGTTTTTGTGGGGTACTTATGAGTGAGGGATTAATTGAGATAAAAACTAACCTATCTTTTGAGTTCGACTAAACAGAAGATATCTACCAAATTTCATTGAATTCAGCTCAATAGTTTCGGAGTACATCCCGGACAAACAACGTGACACGTAAATTATAAAAATTAAGAAATTAAAAAAGATAGTAGTAAGGCTAAGAGGGGATTTTTGGCCTCGAGCACGGCAGATGGGGAAAAAACGAGAGGAAAATCGCAAACTATTGAGGCTCTCCACCAAATATTAACCCTTAAAACCCGATATCTAGAGCAATAACAAATTACAATAACTTCGGCTTATGGAAATTGTCAGATTATATTTTTTGCCCGTGTTGGTCCCGGGCTCCTTTGAAGAATAGACTAACTGCCGTTCTGCCAGGCAGGTCGTAAAAGGCGGCTGAGTGGCTATGCGTGTCACTACCATCGTGACTACTAGATGGTAGAGTTCTGCATCGGCTCGACCGGGTCTGGTACTACCGCCTTACCTATTTCTGCCGCAATAGTGTCAATACTTGTCATTGTCGTATAGCAACGCACCATTAACATCTTTGGCGTCTACAAGCGATGGTTGACTCTTTCCATCAAGAGAACCATCTGCTTGTTTACTATCTTATGATATATAACTACGCTCAAGAATGTCGAGCCCACGTTTTTTTTTTTGGAAATTTGTTACCCTCGTCAATTTTTGACAAGCACTGACGCTATTTTGGCAGGAATAGGTAAGGCGGTGGTACCAGACCCGAGCGAGACAATGCAGAACACTACCACCTAGTATAAAATAAAGTAGTTAGATTAAATTATAGAGTTTATAAATATATAGTGCACATCCTGTATTGCGTCACACACATAAATTACAAGTTAATAGACTGGTATATATCGCGTAAGGGTACGCGGACGACTGATGTCTCCTTTGAGTATTAATTTAATACTAAAAGAATGTCGCACAATGCCTTCACATATAGGGCCCTAACTCACCGGGACGCCATGGCGACGTCGTCCGCCACGTATCCAAATAATTGTGTTGAATTTTACGAAATGTACAAGTGAGTTAGCCGTCAAATATTTCAATATAAACTGTTTGGATACAGTGGCCGGTGACGTCGCCATGGTGTCCTGGTGAGTTAGGGCCCATCAGGTTTGCATCAGCGCATTCTATACTGTGTCTCCACGGTATAATATTTTGTTCTTTCACACAGACAAGTACAAGAACTTCAAGCTAACTAGCCGCTAGCTAGCTAGCATAAGGATATGACAGTGACATTAGCACAAACCGTTTAAATACAATTGTCACCTCATTTTTTATTTGAGCATCTCAGGCTACCACTTCGAAAATATGTATTTAGATATGTGTTATTATTGCTTTTTTATGATTTCATGTTTTTTCGCAGGATAACAAACAAATAGATTTATCTCCAGATGAATGAAGGTATCTCGGAAGAGAGAATTAGTAAATCTTCTTTTTTTTTATTTTTTTATGTCATAAGATAGCAAACAAGCAGATGGGTCTCCTGACGGAAAGAGTCAACCATCGCCTATAGACACCAAAGATGTTAATGGTGCATTGCTATCTTGTGGCGAGGTCTAATGCCACATGCATAAGTTTACCGGCTACCTTACCCTCCAAACCGGAACACGACAGCGACAAGCACTGACGCTATTGCGGCAGGAATAGGTAAGGCGGTGGTACCAGACCCGGGCGAGATAATGCAGAACTCTACCACCTAGTAGCCACGATGGTAGTGACTCGATAGCCAATCGGTCGCCTTTAACGACCTGCCTGGCAGAACGGCAGTTGGCCTATTCTTCAAAGGAGGCCGGGACCAACACGGCGAAGACCAACTTCTATGGGCAGTGTACAATAAACATCCCGAAAATATGTTAAAACAAAACTGTGTAAAAAGGTTATAAAGACAACCAGTCTGGGATTAAATGCTCCTCATTCCAATGTCATTTATATATATTTTGTGTAATCTTGTAATATTGTATGCTATAGTTGTAATATTGTAATTATTGAAAATAGAAAAAAAGACAAGCCCGCTGAGTTTTGTTCCGACGGATGACATCCGTCGGCTACGGCTCCGAACAGTTCCACGGAACACTGTCCGTGATAGATTCGGTAAAAGATGCAGGATGAATCTACATCTCTGCGTACATATAATGTTTAAAATATATTTATAAATGTCATCCCAAGAAATAAAATAAAATACATAGAAACGCTATTTATATCATCGATTTAAAATCCACGCAATAACTAACAACTATTCGTGTGTATCGAGTGAAATGATTGCGAAACGGTTTGTTCAGACAAACAAATACAACGGAACAGGGACTCCTTTATTCGAGCGCTAAGCCGGGGAAAGCGTCAATTTTAAACTTTCATCGTTCCCGGCACCCGGCGTGGGGTGGTATTATCCCTGGGTTGCCAACACTTTCATTTGAATTTTATACATAAAAATTAACTACAGTATGAACTTATATAATGAACTTCTTTTGAATCGTTATGAATTGAAACATAATTAAAAGAAAAAAGAAACAAATGCATAGATCTATAGGATTTAGTCTGTGAGAGAATGATATAGAGTTAATTGTACAGTGTTTTATATAAACCGAGATTTTTGTGTCACAGTCTTCCTACTCTTGTTATTTTTTTTTCAAATGATAGATGGCATAGCTGATAGCCTAATGGGCTACAAAAGAGACAAAGGACTGTTAATTCTTGTGGCGTGGCTACATTATTGCTTTACTTTATTATGTGTGTTGCAAACCAATTGACTGAATCGCGAACCTTTTTAATTCTATCACTTTTCTACTGCAAATAAGTTCTCTTACTCGTCTTTGAACTGCAAATAATCTATCTTTTGCATCTATGCGTAATTCAATACGAAATAGACTGTTATTGACGGAGTATATGTAGCCACCTAATTGACCTTAGTACAACCATAAAATGTATCAAGATCACCAAGAACAGGACGAGGATGGAACGATAATATGGCCGCTATATTGCAAAATCTTGTCTAATAATATTTTATAGATTCAGGAGTTACTTTACGGAAATCGATAACTCAAACAAAACTGACATCAATTTACTTTGCAACTTTCCGCGGGCGTGTATCCTCTGCAATGCCGCTGTTAGGAAAAAAACAGTGTCAGAAATGGAATAAAGTAACAGAGTAAGGACAATAAAGTAGACCCCAGCGGTAAAATTATCCACCTGCGTCAACCATACTTTCCACCACGTCAGTAATAAAACCAAAAGCATACAGTATACGTACTTAACGCATCTTTCACTTTATGGTCGTAGATCGTAATAGAATATTCTACTACCCATAGTGTTTTTAGGCATAACCATAGATAAAACAACTAGTGGGGTCCATACATAGATAAGTTAGCAAGTAGAATTAGTTTAGCTGCTTATACAGTAAAGAAATCAAATAACTAACTAGGTAAAAATACAATATTTGTATTAAAAATATATTACGAAAGAGAACTGTAAGGGCAATTTACAATCTTGGCCCGAGAGTTTCACTGAGAAAAAAATTCTAAATCGATATTCTTATGATAATATCCCAGTATATATTTGGAAATGTTAATGTACGCTAGTAAAATATTGGCTCATTTAAGAAAAATGCTGATGGTCACTCGCTAAACACAAGAAACAAGAACAAACCTTTTCTGCATACATTTTATCGCCACAGAATAAGTAACCCATTTATAGAGCAGTGTATATGTTTTTACAAAAGGATTCACAAAGGATAAATAAATAAACTTAAAAAATATATAACAACACAATCACATAAAAAGGTTAATATAAAATTTCAAATTATTTAGAGGACACAAAAAGCCTGAGAATGATTCCTCTTCATACCAATCCTTGATAATTATTGCGATTGATTAAACATTGTAATTGAGTTACTTCCGCAGCATTCTCTCTATGTAGAGCTAAGTTTCGATCCTGTACTAGTTATAAAATTGTTGACCCGTCAAAGGTGCCTGTAAAGTTTTATTTGAATTAAAAAATACTTTGACTTTGAATCTTTTCTGTCACTATTTTTAGTTATTATAGTGCACCAAAAACCCACTCCACAATATTACTTCTTATAGTACGAGTACATGCAATATAAAAATTATTTTAATGAAATATTTGAAGAATATGACAATTCTAACAATCTATAACGATTTGAAATGGATTATATTAATACTAGCGACCCGCCCCGGCTTCGCACGGGTATAAAATATTTATATAGCCTATGTCACTCAGTGAAAAAATGTGTAAACGGTTGATTTTACGGACCATCCCTGAAACTTCCAACTAAATTAAGGTATTTTATGCTCAAAAGGGTAAAAAATATAAACATAGATTTTTCAGTTCAAACATCTAATTTCTTATAAATGGCAGTATACTAATTTTTGAAAAACTATAATATTTTGAAAACGACGATGGCATTCAACTCAATTTTTGAGATCTAAAATATTGCTTTAGCTAAATAATCGACATGTTGAAAAATTTCGATGCAATTTCAAAAAACATTTTATTTTCAATATTCTTCATTGATCCAAAATCCCAAACAAATCGACCGATTTTGATTAAATTAACGGTCTTTGATGTACTTTTTAAAGGAGAAAAGCTGATAAGATTTATAAGTCAATCAGTGAATTAACCTGAAAATTGTTTAAAAAAAATAAGTAAGTTTGCTAAAAACAACTTAATTTTAATATTTGAAATGCTATAAGTTTTGAGAATTAGATTCGATTTTGAGTTTTGAAACGGCATTTGACGTAGTTTTTTTAAATATCATAGAATACCCAAAAATGAATGGTTGAAAAATTTCGAAGCTGTGTCGAAAAAACACTTTTCAAAATTTTTCGTCAACGATTACTCCCAAGCAGATATACAAATTTTGATGCAATTTATGTATTAGACGTAGTTTTTGAGGAATAGAACTGATTAGTTTTTGTACTCAATCGGTACATAAATCTAGAAGTTATATAAAAAAATACTGTTTTGCTAAATTTTTTTATGGTGTTTTTTCAAAATTTTTCAAAATCTTCTGGACCGAATCGGTTCATATTTTCAGGAAGTTTAAGTTTCGGAATCCAATCGAATGCCACCAACCGCGTTTCGATCGGTCCAGCCGTTCAAAAGTTATGAGATGTTTACATATACACACACATACAGACATACATACATAGAGACATACTGACGTCATCATGAAAATAGTCGGAAAAGGTTCCTAGGGCCTCAAAACGTGGAAAAAATGGTGAAAACTCGATTTTCGAAAATCGGGGTAAAATCAAATCAGTAACTTTCTTATCTACATACGTAGTGGGAAGTCAAAATGATTAAAATCGATCCAGTAGTTTTGATTTATTCATTACTGCCCGTGGCCTGCACGCGTTAAATTTGGAGTATAACAATTTCCCTTTCCCTAGACCATGAAGATTTCCTGCTGTCTTTGGAATATCTAAATTCATATACTACATTTTTACTTATTTACTTTTTACATTTTTACTTATTTACTTTTTACATTTTCACCTATTTCTTTTATTTTTACAATTAATATATTATAGAATGTCTTTATATACAACTTTCACAGCTTTCTTGTCATTAGACAATACAAACATGTTTTCTTTAGAGGTTACTCTTGAAAGAGCGACATATAGTTGGCTATGTGAAAAACAGTCAGCGCTCTAATCTAAGCCTGCAACGTTGACGGTTTAACCGTGCGATATGGTCATTGCAAAAGATGTCTTTACCGGGAACTCGGCGCCGCTGACCGGCAGGTAAACCCCGCAACCGCTATGCATTTTAAATCTGTAATGTCTTCGAAAATATTCATTTAAATTACATGCTGTAAACGGTCATATTGATCTATATTAAATCAACAATGTATTTAAGGTACTTAATTGGATAAGGACTAATGCTGTATTGCTTAAAATTGCTTCGAAAATAAGCCATCATTTCTCGTAAAAAGTAAAAGACAAAAAATGCTATTGTGGGTTATCCACAAGGGATAGACATATAACATCGCGGAGATTTCTGTAGACCTTTTCAAGGTGTACAAATACGTAGTACATTATTTTGATAAATCTCGTAGGGTTCAGCCTGCGTTTGCAATGTAAGCGGAAAAAATGTAATTATTTACGACATCACATTAGAAACCTCAAAAATTACAGTACTTCTCGACTCTATATTGAATGTTATTATACATATAAACCTTCCCCTTGAATTACTCTATCTATTTAAAAAAACCGCATCATAATCCGTTGCGTAGTTTTAAGGATTTAAGCATACATAGGGACATAAGGACATAGGGACATAGGGACAGACGGAAAGCGACTTTGTTTTATACTATGTAGTGATTCCTGAGTATGTTTTTTTTATATATTATAGGATAGCAAACAAGCAGTCGGCTCTTCTGATGGAAAGAGAAACTATAGCCTATATATGTTAATGGTGCGTTGCCATCCGTGTGGCAATGATGTGGCGATGACAATGTCCCCTATTATTCCCAAACCGGAATACGACAATGACAAGTATTGACACTACTGTGGCAGGAATAGGTAAGGCGGTGGTACCAAAATACTCGGACGAGACCATGCGGAACTTTACTACCTCATAGTCACGATGGTAGTGACAGGTATAACCAATCGGTCGCCTCTTACGACCTGTTTGGGAGAACGACAGTTGGTCTATTCTTCAAAGGAGCCTGGACCAACATATTGATTTTCTAAACACTTTTTGTAATCACCTAGTATATTATTAAAATTAATATTGGTATTTCTACTAAAACTGTATTAAGCCACGCAACTGGCAACCCTAAATCACCCCAGCATTTTCAATATCCCGAGTTAAACTCTTAAACAACATCGCGCGGTTAAACGCGGCTCGCAAATCGAGGCAACTCCTATAGCCTTCACTTTCGACAACTCGTTATGGAGTCGAGTGGAAAAGTTTTTGCTGCAATCGTACTGCGTAACAATCCAACCTAACTAACTGGAGAGTCCATCTGAACTAAAACTCCTCGCCTTCATCACCTATTTTCAACATAGTCGCTGTTGTAAATTTGTTTCAATAGCTTTAAATACATAGTAATTATTGAAAGCTTTTCAATATATTTGGGATTGTCATATAGTAGTTGTACGGTTCTCATCGCGATTGTTGGTGGGTAATTGAAAATATTCTACCACCTATAATCTGTCAACCGTCAATGCGAGACGGGTGACGGCATTCTGCCTACAATTGCCGTGCGAATTGCCGTATGCCGTAATGGAAATAGACAATCGCTTATATTACCTATATTATTATATTATTGCCTATAAATAAATTTCGCAAAAAGTTGTTTGATTTGCTGTGTGATAAAACTTATTATGATATTAAATAATTTTTAGCCGATAAAATTAAATGTTAATGGATAGAAATATAAGTTTGTTGAATTGTCCTTAAAAAAATTTCAATGTAGTAAAAATTTTGTAAATGGTGAACATTATGTAAATTATAAAAAAAAAAATTATTCAAAATATGAAATTTGTAATTATAAAAATAACTTTGTAATATGGAATCATCCTTGTATATTTATAACAAGAACATAAAATAGAGAAAAAAAGACCAGCCCGCTGAGTTTCTTCCGCCGGATCTTCTCAGTGTGTGGCCGCGTTCCGATCCAGTAGTAGTTCTGAAAAATCGATACAATTTATAGTTTTAAATGTAATATTATATAATGATATTTTTTTTTAATATTTTTACATCATATATTGGTAGAATATGTCGGTAACTTAATTATTTTTAACAACTTGTAACACCCATATTCTTGCAAATAAATATTTTCTTTCTTTCTTTCTTTCTATAAACATTTTATTTATTTATTTATTTATATAAAGGGACAGAAGGCAAGGAGCAGAAAGTGCACCTGATGGTAAGTGATCACCGCCACCTATGGACATCCGAAATACCCAAAGGTTTGCAGTTGCGTTGCCGGCCTTTTAAGAACGAGTAAGCTCTTTTCTTGAAAGCTCCCAAGGCGTATCCATTTGGAAACACCCCTGCCGGTAATTGATTCCGCGACAGAGTAGTGCGAGGCAAAAAGTGTTGAGAGAAACGCACAGGTGTGGATTTCCAGACATCGAGATGGTGAGAGTGGAATTTCAAATTTTGACGCGATGTCCGATGATGTGGAATTCGGCGGCAGAAATTAATCCAAATAACTCATCGGAACTCTCCCCATGAAAACACGACAGAAGACGCAGACTGAACCAACATCTCTGCGCAATGCCAAAGAGTCAAGCTGTTTCGAAGTAGCCTGGTCGTCAAAGATTCGAACCGCTCTACGCTGAATGCGATCAAGAGAAAAAAGCTGGTATGAGAACAGTACTCCATGTGTGGCCGAATTTGAGCATTATAAAGTGTAAGGCGATGGGCCGGCAAGAAGTACTGTCTCGCTCTGCTGAGCACATTGAGCTTTTTGCTGGCTAGTTTAGCCTTATCTTCCAAATGACCGCCAAACTGAACGTAATTCGATATGTTGACAAGACACCAAAGATATTAATGGCGTGGCAGGATGGCAATACCCGAGCGAGACGTTACGGAACTCTTCTTCTTACGATGTTAATCTCACTGCCAAACAGTTGCCTGGCAGAACGGTAGTTGGTCTATTCTTCAGACCAACACGGGGCAGGATATTATAAAATGACGACAGTTTAAATTCGGTGTTAAAACATATTTATCTTTGTAATCTGACGCCACCGTTTGTATACGGATAAATTAAAAAAAAATCCTCTGACATACACACAAGCTTTCCAGATAGACGCCTTTCTAAACAGCTGAATCTCAGACAAGATTTGTATTCTCTGAAAATATATTATGATGACGAATGCTCGCTTCATAAATCACCAATAAACGTAATGGCTATTTCTTTACAATGATGGAAAAATATAATTTATTTGAATAGACAATGGTCGTGGGAATACCACAGCTGTTCCCGAGAATACGTTTGATAAGGCTGAGGCCTCAGTGATAGCGAGCGGGCTAACGGAATTTGTACATTCATTATCTCCTATCGTGGTATGATAAAATCCCTATGATAAGCACGTACCGCGGTCAATCTCAGTCATTGCAGAATAAGTGGTTATTGTTACAGGTGGTAAAATGAAGTGATTGAGGTCACCCATCTACTAATGATACACTAATTATACCACCGATACACTAATGAAACTTGGTGACATATCGTGATCGTCAATTCATTTATTCTGCCTACCGTGCAAGGGAATCAATGTAATTTAATTTTTGTCGTAAATTTTCTGTGTTGTTAATTTCTGTTTCGGATAAAATTGATTCATACTTTACAAGATCAAAAAATTACAATAACAACTAATACTAATTCGACTAACTAATAACTAATTCGACCGCCCCGTTGTTCGAGTGGTTAGCGACCCTGACTACGCAAGCAACGGGGCTCGAGTTCGATCCCCGACGGGGACAAGCATTTGTGTGATGCGCATAAATGTTTGTATTTCCGGGTTTGGGTGTTTATTAAGTATATTCTTGTATTTATATATGTATTTCTATGTATTAGTATCGTTGACTAACACCCATAACACAAGCAAATAATTTACTTACTTTGGGGCTAGATCAGTCAGTGTAATCTGTCCCGTGAATATTTAATACAGAGTTTGTAGAACTTTTCAATGTCAAAAGAGAAAAGTCGATTTGTTTGTGCTTAACTTTTCAAATTTGTCATATCTTTACGAATACATCATATCTTAACTAGTAGAAATAAGCAAAATTTTATTTTTGTAATTTCTACTATCTAAGATTTTTAAAAGGTGATCTTTTTCCCATAAACTGAAAACCTCTCTAACTTGGTTGGATCAGAGGAAAAAAGTCATATAACCTTTATGATGTAAGACTACATTATATCCAAAATGCAAGAAAGAGTGACAATTTTGATTTAAAACTTTATTTTATTGTAGTGATAGATTGGAACACAAGCAAACATAGTAGTATATACATTCGTACCCGATATTATAAATGTGAAACTCTGTCTCTGTTACAATTTCATGGCTAAACTGCTAAACAATTTTTAATGAAATTTGCCAGAGATAGATGGAGACCCGGGATCAAACAACTTTTTTCAAAAAAGAAAAATTATATTGATGGCATGTTATTCGACTCACATGCGAAGATATTCGGATCAGTTTATCCTACAAACATTCTGGAGGCAGTTATGTAGTGTAGTGCGACACGCATAAATTTGCCTGTTACCTTACTTAACCGTGTAGAACGATTCGCTAAAAATAAGTGGTAATCGTTATTAGGTCGATAAAATGCTTCTATAGAGAGAATCGGTGAATTGTGGTGAACTGGAAAGTTAATAGAAAATCTGTTCATTCAGCTTACCATGCAGGAAACCGGCGGGGTTATCACATATCTCGCAAAGAGCAATTATCGTATTTGTTCAGTTATTGAAAGACAAATAATAGTCTTGTATAGTATTCGTTGCCGGTTGGCTATTTTTGGTGTTGTAATATCGCAAAAAGTGCATCAGCGACATTGATATATAAAAACCCAAGATACACAATCAGTGTCTCAAAAACGTCCTCTAAGAATGAGTGCACAAATTAAAATTGTGCACTTTATCGCGTACTATATGGTAGAGTTCCACAACATCTCAACGATCACGATATTTGATACCACCGCCTTACCTATTCTTGCCGCGATAGCGTCGTGCTTGTCATTTTCGTTTTCCGGTTTGGTAGGTAAGGTAGCTGGTAATCTTATACATGCAGCACTAAGTTCCCGCTACAAGGATAGCAACTCATCATTAACATCTTTGGTGTCGATAGGTGATGGTTATTTCTTCATATCAGGAAAGCTATCTTCTTGATTGTTATCTTCGAATTTATAAAAAAACCCTTGCGCTGACCAGTTCACCAGTTAAAACAGCATTTGTAGAGCTGTTTTAACAGAATCCTTTACCGATTTACGCGCTTTTACCGCTTTCTTTCTAAAAATTCTTATACGACAATGGCTCGATAACTATTGGATGGTATTTGATGGATATTCCTATTCACAGAGTTGGTTCTTCTTAGCTCTATAGTCTATGAGCCCGGTTTTATCTCATTTTTGCGCTCGACCGATCCTATAGGCGCATAGTCAGTATTATGGTTTATAGCTACTAACGATCATCCTGTGGTTGAAATTCGACTATAAACTAAACAATATAATCTCTTTTAAGTTTAATAACAAACTTAAATAGTAAAGAAAATAGTATACATGTGTGTATATAATCATGTATGCCATATGCGTGTAGGGTGTGTAATGTTTATTTTCATTTTAAATGAAAATAAAATTAATAAAATTTAAATAAAAATCATTTTAATCGAAAATAAACATTACACACCCTACAAGTTGTTCTTACGTTTCAAGTTTAAAATAATTGTAATGCGTAATCTAAAATAATATAAGAGAGAGTTAAAATTTGTTTATTTGCAAAACTCAAAAAGGTTGTACCGATTTTAAAATTTACATCACCAATATAAAGCCTCATTATCACTTAGTATCATTAACGAACGAAGTCACTGGCACAGCAAGTGTTAACATAAGACTTAAAGTTGTGAAGTTATTTTTGAATTCCACTGTACAAGAAGTTTCTGCTAAGTGAATACATTTCCAAATTATACAATTAGTTGAGGTTGACTCAATAGGAACGTTAATTTGGTGACACATTTTTACGGTTTTTCCTGCATTTGCATTTTAGAGTAGTCTAAAGTTGCATGTAATAATAGGGGAGCCCAAGAGGGGATTTTGGTATTTACTCGAGCGCGGCACCAAAGCTTCGCACCAAATATAAGCCCTTTCTATAGAAGGAGGTAACTATGGCAGAAAAAAAAACAAAATTAAGATAACTTCGGCTTGTGGAAATTGTCAGATTATACTTTTTTCGTAATTCTTCCATAATTTCCTCTATAATAAAAGAAAATTCAGACGCGCTCGAGTATGTCAAGACAACATTTGTTTGCAACTTTGTGATCCTCTCACTAGCTTACGCTACACTTGAATCGTCAGATTTTCTAAATTTTAGCTGGCAAATAACCCACCATATCCTAATCTAATGCGCTTGAGTGTTTCCATATCACTGTTTTTTTTAAACATTTTTTCCCACCATTGAAATGAAAAACATTATATAACCTTTTATTTTTCCTATAATTTAATCTACAAAATCCAATAGGTACCTACGACGCTCGAGTACCCTATTATTTATATATATTATTATATATATTATTACTACCCATTTAGCATCTTGGGCTCCCCTACTATAAAGTCTATAGAAAAAAGTCTAACATAATTAATGGACTTAACAAAATATCAAATTGATAGATGCAGAGATCTAATAAAATAACAATAATTTGTTTTGGTGTAAAGAATTTAATGTTGCGTTTTTACATAATCCATACTAATCTATATTAATAATATAAATGCAAAAGTTTGGATGTATGTATGTATGGATGAATGTTTGTAACTCAATCATGAAAAACTAATAAACAGATTTGGTTGAAGTTTGGCGCTCAGGTAGATGATGACCTGGATTAGCACATAGGCTACTTTTTATCCCGGAAAAGTATTTTTTTCCTGCGGGATTCACCTAAAACTTTTATAATGCAGCGGGCTGCATGCGTAGCATGCAGCTAGTTTTATAAATGCAAAAGTTTGTCTGTCTGTAAGTCTGTCTGTTACATTTTATCGGCTAAACTGCCGACCGATTTTAATGAAATTTGCCATGATGTTAGTCTAAAATCCGAGATCAAATATAGTCTAACTTTGTTTTTTTGAAATTGGGGATTAAATTTGGAATGAAAAACTATATGGGCCGCGACCGCCCCGCGACGAGACCACCCCGACGGGGCGGTCTCGTCAGGGGCACTAACCACTCGACCAAGGGGTCGAGTGGTTAGCGACCCTGACTACTTAATCGACGGAACTCCCCGTCGCTCTACGACGGGGACAAACATTTGTGTGATGGGCATAAATGTTTGTATTTCCGAGTTTGGGTGTTTATTAAATATATTCTATTATTTATATATGTATTTCTATGTATTAATATCGTTGACTAACACCCATAACGCAAGCAAATAATTTGCTTACTTTGGGGTTAGATCAGTAAGTGTAATTTGTCACGTGATTATTAAAAAACGAATATGGACGACATTCAGCCACACAGATAGCAACACACTATGAACAAGGGACCAAGCGGTAATTATTACAATTCTGGATTGCAATCTTCAGTAGGCACGATGTAAGTGATACGTTTTCCCCGTGTTGGTCCTTACTCCTTTGAAAAATAGACCAACTGCCATTCTGCCAGGCAGGTTGTAAAGAGCGACCGATTGGCTATATATGTCGCTATCATCGTAACTACTAGGTGGTAGAGTTCCGCAATGATTCGCCCGGATATTTGGTACCATCGCCTTACCTATTCCTGCCGAAATAGCGTCAATGTTTGTCATTGTCGTGTTCCAGTTTAGAGGGTAAGGTGGCTGGTACACTTATACACATAGTATTGCCATTCCACCACACGGATAGCAACGCACCATTAACATCTTTGTTGTCTATAGGCGATGGTTATTCTATCCATCAGGATTACATCTTATGAAATAAAACAAAACGTTTAAATCTTTTCTCATTTCTAAAGAGTTGTCATCAGAAAGGCAAATGGTATATTGTCGACAGGGAAACAGACTTGCATGGAGATTGATCTTCAGCCATCCATCAACTGTGTAAAAAGGTTTTCTAATAAAATTCATTATCAATGGACGAATTCAAAAGAAGAAAATATATTAAGAATACTCAAAAGATATCCTTTTGAAAACATAATGGTTATTTAATGATAGCTTGCGAAGATTAATGAATTGCTGTGACATATAGATGAAGGATAACTCCAGGTTTATAATTTTTTAAATTCTAGATTCGCAAATAAGCGACGTGCTTATTGGGGTCACTTTTGCGGTTCTTTTTTAGGATTCCGTACTTCGAGGGGAAAAACCGAACCCTTACAGGATCACTTTGTTGTCCGTCGGTCCTACCGTCTGTCAAAACCCTTTTTCTCAGGAATGCGTAGAGGTATTTAGCTGAAATTAATACGAAATATTTAAGTCTACTGTCCCTTGGAGCTGTGAAAAAATCAAACTTCTAAGCTAATGCAATCAAAAAATACAGACGTTTTGCCGCAAATTTTTGAAAATTTTCGAAACTCGCAACTTAATCAAAACTTATAGGGTACTTTCAGTGAACTCAGAGTCTTTTAATTTGGTACGAAGCAACGTCTTATAGCACAGGTAAAGGAAAAATTGCAAAAATAATAATTTATTTTAGTTTCATTTTATAACAAAAATATTTTTTATAGATAATGGTACGGAACCTATCGTGCGCGAGTCCAACTCGCAATAGGCCGGTTTTATTATTGTGTATTTAATAATAAGTCGTTCTACATTTGGATTTGTGAATATTTTACAAAAGGCGAGCTTATCTCAGTAAGATATTTCTTCCTGCAAACCCAAAAGAGGAGAGAGAACACGTGAAAAAATGTAGCATAGACATACTTACAATTAAAAAAACATACAAGATCTTGTTTTAATAACTATAATTATATACAATCATATTCCTGATAATCTTAAATCATTGCCTATAAATAAATTTCGCAAAAAGTTGTTTGATTTGCTGTTAGATAAAACTTATTATGATATTAAAGAATTTTTAGCCGATAAAATTAAATGTTAATGGATAGAAATATAAGTTTGTTGAATTGTCCTTAAAAAAAAAATTTCAATGTAGTAAAAATTTTGTAAATGGTGAACATTATGTAAATTATAAAAAAAAAAATTACTCAAAATATGAAACTTGTAATTATAAAAATAACTTTGTAATATGGAATCATCCTTGTATATTTATAACAAGAACATAAATTAGAGAAAAAAAGACCAGCCCGCTGAGTTTCTTCCGCCGGATCTTCTCAGTGTGTGGCCGCGTTCCGATCCGGTAGTAATTCTGAAAAATCGATACAATTTATAATTTTAAATGTAATATAATATAATGATATTTTTTTTAAATATTTGCACACCATATATTGGTAGAATATGTCGGTAACTTAATTTATTTTTAACAACTTGTAACACCCATATTCTTGCAAATAAATATTTTCTTTCTTTCTTTCTTTCTTTCTTTCTTCAACTTAATTCTAATAACAATAAGTTACTATGCCCTTTTATTCTAAAATTTATGCAGACATGTACATAAATTCCTATATGTTTTTACACTGAATTAGTCAAGATTACTTATACGATCTATTAATCTGATGTGTTGACTGAACAATTGGTCTGTTTACTCTACGGATTAAATGGATACGTCTTTTAAGACAACTTCTTAGTTTGATAGCGTAGCTTGCATACAGAAATATAAGGGTAATTTTTAAACCTTGTCTCATTACGATAAAACAGTACAACATGGTTTATTTATATTTTTTCACAATATAACTTACAAATGTATGAAATTGTTGACAGTAACACGAGCGTTTGCACATATTCGCAGCGACACATTCCCTTCCAAATGGCGTGTCTATTAGTATCCATGTGGTCTGTGGTTTACTCAATATAAAATACACGCATGTATATTTTTTTACGGTAAAAGTTTGTTATCAAACTTAAAAGAGATATTATTGTTTAATTAAAGGTCGAATTTTAATAAAAAGTTGTTCGCTAGTTTGAATTAATATTTTAATTCAGCCTTAAATTCGTTCCAGTACATGCAGTATGCAGTGTGGCAAAATTTATGTGACATAGAAATACAAGCATAAATCCCAAGCGGCCGCACAGACAGAGATCCATTGCAGCATTAAAGACGTCAACACTCGACCACTTCATTACGGGATGTGCCGTGCGGCGTGCGTTCGCATAATGAGACGCCAGATGGGCACATCACTGCACTTCGGACTATTACACAACACCATTCTTGTATAAACTACGTAAATTCCTAGATAGTAGGAAAAAGATATGTATTTTTAGGGCCGTACGCTATTTAGCGTACGGCCCTAAAAATACATATTAAAACTTAACAGAGATAACTTAAGAGATATCACAGTTTTAAGATATTATCAAGCAACGCGCGAGGCGTGCGTGCGTCTGACTTCGCTACCCCGCGTAAATGCGGAATACCCTGCTCTGCAAGACAGCATGCCGCATGTAGTCGAAGTAGAGTAGATAGGTTACAGATCATATGCCAAAAATCATAGATCATAAGGCATAAGTCATAGGTCATAAGGCATGAATACATAATTCATAAGTCATGCGTCACAGGTCACAGGTCATAGGTCATATGCTAAAAGTCATAGGTCATAAGGCATAAAGCGTAAGGCATAAGTCATAAAGCATAAGGCATAAGTCACAAGTCACAAGTCACAAGTCACAAGTCACAAGTCACAAGTCACAAGTCACAAGTCACAAGTCACAAGTCACAAGTCACAAGTCACAAGTCACAAGTCACAAGTCACAAGTCACAAGTCACAAGTCACAAGTCACAAGTCACAAGTCACAAGTCACAAGTCACAAGTCACAAGTCACAAGTCACAAGTCACAAGTCACAAGTCACAAGTCACAAGTCACAAGTCACAAGTCACAAGTCACAAGTCACAAGTCACAAGTCACACAAGTCACAAGTCACAAGTCACAAGTCACAAGTCACAAGTCACAAGTCACACAAGTCACAAGTCACAAGTCACAAGTCACAAGTCACAAGTCACAAGTCACAAGTCACAAGTCACAAGTCACAAGTCACAAGTCACAAGTCACAAGTCACAAGTCACAAGTCACAAGTCACAAGTCACAAGTCACAAGTCACAAGTCACAAGTCACAAGTCACAAGTCACAAGTCACAAGTCACAAGTCACAAGTCACAAGTCACAAGTCACAAGTCACAAGTCACAAGTCACAAGTCACAAGTCACAAGTCACAAGTCACAAGTCACAAGTCACAAGTCACAAGTCACAAGTCACAAGTCACAAGTCACAAGTCACAAGTCACAAGTCACAAGTCACAAGTCACAAGTCACAAGTCACAAGTCACAAGTCACAAGTCACAAGTCACAAGTCACAAGTCACAAGTCACAAGTCACAAGTCACAAGTCACAAGTCACAAGTCACACAAGTCACAAGTCACAAGTCACATGTCACAAGTCACAAGTCACAAGTCACAAGTCACAAGTCACAAGTCACAAGTCACAAGTCACAAGTCACAAGTCACAAGTCACAAGTCACAAGTCACAAGTCACAAGTCACAAGTCACAAGTCACAAGTCACAAGTCACAAGTCACAAGTCACAAGTCACAAGTCACAAGTCACAAGTCACAAGTCACAAGTCACAAGTCACAAGTCACAAGTCACAAGTCACAAGTCACAAGTCACAAGCCACAAGTCACAAGTCACAAGTCACAAGTCACAAGTCACAAGTCACAAGTCACAAGTCACAAGTCACAAGTCACAAGTCACAAGTCGTAAGTCGTAAGTCGTAAGTCGTAAGTCGTAAGTCGTAAGTCGTAAGTCATAAGTCGTAAGTCGTAAGTCATAAATTATAAGTCATAAGTCATAAGTCATAAGTCATTCATTCAAGTCATTGGTCATAAATCATAGGTCATGGGACTCAGGTCATGGGTCTTAGGTCAAAGGTAATGGATCATAGGCCATAGGCCGTAGGTCGTAGGTCAAAAGTCACAAGTCACTAGTCACATGTCATAGGTCATAAGGTATACATCATAAGGTCACATGTCATAGGTCAAACGGCACAGGTCATGGATCATAGGTCATGGGCCATTGGTCATAGGGCATAGGGCATAGATTATAAGTCAAGGGCCATAGGTCACATGCATAGGTTATAGATCATAGGTCATAGGTTATACGTAATAGGTCATGGGTGGTAGGTCTTAGGCCATAGGTCAAAGGTTATAGGTGAAAGACTAAGTCCTAAGTCCAAAGTCACAAGTCCTATGTCCTAAGTCCTAAGTCCTAAGTCCTAAGTCACAAATCACAAGTCACAAGACATTTGTCACAGGTCACAGTTCACAGGTCATAAGTTATAAGGAAAAAATCATAATGTCATAAGTCACAAGTCCTATGTCCTAAGTCCTAAGTCCTAAGTCACAAATCACAAGTCACAAGACATTTGTCACAGGTCACAGTTCACAGGTCATAAGTTATAAGGCAAAAATCATAATGTCATAAGTCATAGGTCATATGTCATAAGCACATAGGTCATGGGTGATAGGTCATAGATCATAGGTAATATGTCATAGGTCATAAGTCGCGAGTCACATTTCATAGTTCTAAAAGCATAGGTCATAAGGACATAGGTCATATGTCACAATATGTCATAGGTCGTAGGTCATAGGTCATAGATCATAAGTCATAAGCTATTTTATTAACAGCCCGGACCAACACGGAGAACATTAATCACTAATATATTATGTAGTATATATATATGGACATTGTGTTGACGAAATTAATGACATAATACCAAGTACACTTGCAGGAGATAGCGTAAACCACTTACACTACTGGGGTTAGGTAACACTTTACCCAACGTTTCTTTATTACTCATGTTCCCGTTGTCTATTTTACTGTACTTTTTTGTTACATAAGAGTATATACGTATATAGTACGGTAAGCCGTCGATATTAAAAAACATAATCAAACTTTTTTTTTTTAATTTTTTTATTTTATGTCATAAGATAGCAAACAAGCAGATGGGTCTCTTGATGGAAAGAGTCAACCATCGCCTATAGACACCAAAGATGTTAATGGTGCGTTGCTATCTTGTGGCGAGGTATAATGCCACATGCATAAGTTTACCGGCTACCTTACCCTCCAAACCGGAACACGACAGCGACAAGCACTGACGCTATTGCGGCAGGAATAGGTAAGGCGGTGGTACCAGACCCGGGCGAGACAATGCAGAACTCTACCACCTAGTAGCCACGATGGTAGTGACTCGATAGCCAATCGGTCGCCTTTTACGACCTGCCTGGCAGAACAGCAGTTGGCCTATTCTACAAAGGAGGCCGGAACCAACACGGGGACAAGTTATTGTAAGTGTAATAGTACATATTTTATGGATATCCTAGTCTATCTTAAAATGTTGTTCATATCAACAAAGTTTGTCTGGTAGAAATCATATTTATCATATTTTCTACCAGTCATCTATCTAATAATACCAGATAAATATGTAATAGATATTTATTTATTCATGGATTGTTTTATATATACATCGATTATAGAACTATTTTAATGGTGCAGTTATTCATTATTACTTGACATGATTCTAAACTACTGTGCTTGTTTCTTTCTTTTTAGTTTTCATTTAAGGCAATGAATCTTTTTTCAAAATGCAGTCGGGTTTATTGTTCTCAATATTTTTTTTATTTGTCATATAAAACTTATTTCAATATTATGTTCTCTATTTCAAATATAAGATTGTATGATAAGCTTTACAATCCTGGTGGATACATAAGGCGTAATATCTCTTGTGAACTAATCCCCAAGTTCCAACTACGTTGTGAATAAGTCGAATTTCGAGATTGTGTGCCTTTCAAGTCTCAGTGTTATGCAAGGGAGTGTAAATGAAAAATATTACTACACGATGAATCAGAACCGGAAATGTTTTATACTCCCGAACTCATATGTAAGTTTCTGACTGATGTTTTTCACCGCGTCGTTGGTTGTACGGTTAGTGGTACTGACTACGAATCGTGGGGCTTCGGGTTCAAGTTCATCTTGACTGTTTTCGATGTTTGTCAATGATATTTTTATTAGACTTCTATAATGTGACGATCTGTATACGGCAAACACCCAAAAACATAAAGGCCGGCTTAATATTGCAGCGAACGAGACACTATCTAGAAAAATCTACGCTTTTGACTGAGAGAATTATATGTTTATGTGTGAAGCTATTGATCACGGACGGGGTGGACGATGTAGCTATGATGAAACATCGTTGATAAAACATCGCTCATGAAGAACCATATACCGTCAATGTTTGGGGTTTCAATATTGATGTTAAAACATCGATGTCGATGAGCGGTACTTATATCGATGTTTGAAAAATCGATGTATCGTTTCATCCATAATTACCGTCGTGATTAGATACTAGGTGGTAAAGTTCTGCAACAGATCGCCCGGGTCTGATATTCGGAATATTTTGTCTCATTCCCAAATTAAATGTGTAAATCATAATATACCGAAACAATGGTCCACTCTACTTCGGATGGTAACCATCGTCTTCGTGATTATTTTTTTTACACTAGATTATGCCACGGGTGAACTTTCTACAGAAGTTTCTATTGCAAACAAATCAAATTATAACAATACAAACAAAAGTTCATTACTTATACTGACTCTAGTGCAAGCTACACTTTAAACGGCAAAATAAATAACAAAACCCGCACTAAATCTAATTTTTTTACTTTTTTGGCTAATAAGAAGATAGTACTCCACATCTATCTACGTTTATATCTATCCCGTTTTAACCCGATTTCAACGTATACGTCAGAGAAAGACAACAGATTTTGCCATTTTCTGACACGATTTATCTGCAATGAGACTATAGTTTATGTTTATAATCAAGGTTATTATAACTTCAACTTTAAAACGTAAAACTCACGGTTCAAAATTGCATGTTTCGTTAATCCAATGTGGTATTGTCCTAATGACCAGTGGGCCCTCTCTCGAGACAGTGGCGACACGAACAAATTAGGGAACAATGGACAATTAAGCTCGTACCAGACGGTACGTGAGTTCCAATTATTCGAGGATTTCGTTGGGAATGCTATCAAGAATGTGAGATTACGAATATTGCTCGTATCAAATGGGGTCGCTTGCCAAAAAACTAAGTGAAATCTGTGTAACGTGAACGGATAACCGATCCGATTAGTATTCTGAAAGTATTTTGTATGAAAATCTTTTACCCTTTGGAAACAGCAATGATAAATGTGCGGTCTCTTTTTCTGTCACCTACACTACCGGCAGCTTTGCTGTCAGTTTCACTTTGGCAAAAAACTTCGGTGATAGGGTTCTGTATCATGTCGCTCGGGTTTTGGTAGGTATTACTTTCTACATATACAGTGTATAAAGAAAACCATGTCGGATAAGTAAAGGTGTTATTTGGTACCATAATACGGTTACATAGGCGTAATTATTTTATGGATATTAGTTAATTAGTTTTCCCAACAAAAAAGTAATCTTAAATGGTATTTTCATACATTAAGTATGACAACACCTAATAATAAGTAAATTCTATTATCAAAGAATGTCACGCAAATCGTATTCCACCGAATTCCTTTATAAAAAGCCGAAAAATGAACCGCGCCTTCGCGCGGTGTTTGTGTGAAAGCCGCCAAAACGAAACAATGAAACAAACAGCGACAAGGTGTTGTCATTTTTAAAATATTTGCTTAACTCTAGGGAAATATAAGTAAAAATACGACTATTAAAAAAACGATATCTTTTATTTTCAGAAATAGTCATTTTAATATTTTTTCAGTAATGCCTGTAGCCAGCCTATATGCCTCTTTCGGATTGGACAGGGTTTTCTTTACACACCGTATATTCTAGTCGCAATAGCGTTAATATTTGTTATTGTCGTGTTACGGTTTGGAGGGTAAGGTAGCCGGTAGACTTATGTATATGGCATTGTCATCTAGCTACATGGATAGCAACGTACCATTACTTCTTTGGCGTCTATAGGCTATAGTTGTCTCTTTCCATCAGGAGAGCCATTTGCTTGTTTGCTACTTAATTATATTTAAAAATATGTAAACTGGTTGATCCTGTAGGTCAGCGCTGAAACTTCACGCCAAATAGAAATATTTTAAGCCTAAAGCGGCAAAGGCACCCACGTTTCACTGGCACAACCAGATGCATCAGGTATACCACCTTCTTTGAAGGGGGGAGTGATGTAACGAGGGCGCGATAAACCACGCTCACACTTGTCGTACACAAATACCATCGGTATCTTATCGTTACAATCATTATCAGATTTTATCACGCAGCGTACACGTGAAACTCTACTATATAAGATTAATTTAAACCCAGTTGAATTACAGTTCAATAAACACATCTACTAACCGACGTGTGACTGTCATTAAGTCATCGTAATATAGGTTCTCTCTGCATCTTTTATCGTATATATCATGGAGAGTGTTCCGACGAGTTGTTTGGATTAATTCCTGCCGCCGAATTCCACCATCGGACATCACCTCAAAATTTGAAGTTCCATCCTCACCATCTCGATGTGTGGAAATCTACAACTCCCGATTCTCCCGACACTTTTTACCTCACACTACTCAGTTTTGGAACCAATTACCGGCAGGGCTATTTCCGAACGGATACGACATAGGGACCTTCAAGAAAAGAGCTTACTCATTCTTAAAAGGCCGGCAATGCAACTGCAAGACCTCTGGTATTGCGGATGTCCATGGGCGGCGGTGATCACTTACCATCAGGTGCACCTCTTGCTCATTCACCCCCCCCCCCCCCCTCTCCTATAAAAAAAGTTAGATAGGAAAATCATTTATTGGAATATATTTTTTTAATTTATTATTTTTACATATTGTGTGTAATTTTTAAAAACAAATGAAAGTCGTGAAACAAAAGAGCGCTTACTAAATCAACGAAAGTCTACTATTAGAAAAAAATAACGCGACAAATTGAATAAAACAGTAATGAATGACGGGCGTATGTTCCCAGAGGTTCTATTGAAGTTGTTCCATGATGGGACTACTGATAGTACACTTTTAATGATTTTTTTATTTAATTAAATCAATTAACATTGTAACGCTTTTGTAATAGCAAGTTGCAACGGAGACTGATACTGTTACATACAAACTTGGGCCCCCTTGTAATAAGATGAATATTATGTTAATTAATATTTAGTTTAACGTTATATAAATACTGAAAATTTTACAGATTTTAGCAATCTGAGAACAGCGATATAAGATATTCACTAGAAGTAAGGTTACGGTACTATGGTATAGTTTAACTCACTGTAACCGTTTACTATTATATAAACAACCGATACTTGTAATACAGGCAACTATGCTTCATGTTTATAAATTGACACAATATTAAACACAGATTTTTGGAAAACACAAATTAAAGGATGCCTCTCTGTAAGTAAGTACGTAAAATAGCTAATGAAGTTCGCGACTTGCGAGTGCGACTCTTGCGAGCCGTCATTGATGTCAGTTGTAATTGTCAATTTTAGCTGTATTAAATCCACAGACACTAAATCGTATTAAGTTTGAAGTAACGTAATCAATCGATTATATAAATTGTATCGATGATATTTTTTCTTTTTATATTATAAATGGTTTGTAAAATAATGATGGTACTTTCTGTTGATTATACTAAATATTAATCAAAAATACACTTTTACATATACTTACGAGCTTATATTTCGATTAAAATTATTTACATAAAGCGATTGTAATTTTATCGATTATACAATTATAGTACTTCAAACTTATTTTCATGATTTCTTTTTTCTCAGAAAGCGGATTAAGCTCATATTTTAAACTTTGAAATAGAATAGTATAATTTTTTTGAACCATACCTCAACCTTTTACATTTGGGCCCAAAAATCCCCCTCTCCTTTTGTTTGCTTATTTATATCAGTAGGAAATAAAGTTTTGGCCAAGTTTTCCCCATTTTCCAAAACATCGTTGTTGCTGCTCTCAACACGTGTGCTTGTTTGAGTAGAAATGGTTTTCTTAGATGTTGGGGTTGTTTGTGTTCCAATATTGAATAAAAGATCCGGAGTACTATTATTGCTTCGCAATTGCGACTGGCCGTCGGATAGTCTTATATGATTCCGAGTGTGACACTTCGGGAACAACATTTTCGAATGCGACATGCGAATTTAGAATAGACTGACTTTCGCCAATTATTTCTGAAAAAAGATATCTAAGGATAAGTTCAAATTTTGCATGTTATTTATTCGCTTTTCTGCATTGTCTCGCCCAGGTCTGGTACAACCGCCTTACTTATTCCTGCCGCAATAGCGTCAGCGCTTGCTGCTGTCGTGATCCGATTTGGAGGGTAAGGCAGGTAGATATCTTTTTTCAGAAATAATTGTTTCTGAAAAAAGATATCTAAGGATAAGTTCAAATTTTGCATGTTATTAATTCGCTTTTCTGCATTGTCTCGCCCGAGTCTGGTGCAACCGCCTTACTTATTCCTGCCGCAATAGCGTCAGTGCTTGCTGCTGTCGTGATCCGATTTGGAGTATAAGACAGCCGGCAAACTTATGCATGTGGCATTAGACCTCGCCACAAGATAGCAACGCAACATTAACATCTTTGGTGTCTATAGGTGATGGTTGCCTCTTTCCATCAGGAGACCCATCTGCTTGTGTGCTATCTTATGATATAAAAAAATGTAATATAATTAATTATTGGACATTTTGGTGATGGGGACAGAAATATGCTTGGTCAGTTGAAAAATTGATAACCTACCCCTTTTGGGAAGGTTGAAAATCACCGCTTCTTAATAACACATACTTATCTTAATCTCGACATGGCAAAATACAGCAAAATAGATAAAATTCCAGCAAAGTCTAAATTTATAAAAAACTCATTAATACTGTCATAATGTTTACCTTCATTATATAGTTATATACATAAATATATTGAGGTATACCCAAAGGTTATATACAACATAAAGTTCGGTCGTTTGATCAGCAATAAAAACCTTTTCTTCTTTTCTAACGAGGCGTGAAACAGTAATAGGTCTGTAAGATAACCGTTAGGGAAGAGATACGTAGCGTTCAATTTTCAAAGGAATATGGGTTATTATTTCTGATTTCAAGAATGTATGTGTAGAAAGGACACATCTATCGATCTGCTGAGGAATGTAGATAGTATTTTACTTTTTAAGAATTTTTTAGCATAGGGTCGGTGTCAGTGTCTCTTTTTGTGAAGAGGGAATTTATTTGTAAGACTGGTTTTAGTGTCATGTGACTGCACGCTGACGGTCGGCGCTGATGGGTCAATATGTATGTAGTCATAGGCACAGAGTACTTTGTAACATAGGTACCTAAATAGAGACTTATCTCAAGACATGAAATGGGTACAAATAAAATGCTTTCGTATTGCAAATGCAGATGGCGCCACATACACATTCCACATGCACAATTTTGCTACATGGATTTAATTTTTCCGAATTCATGTATATTTTACTTATTTGAGAGATTTTTTTACGAAAGTTACCATAAATTTTACATTGAATTAAATTAATCAAGCTAAATTAAATAGTAAGTCCTAAAACTTATATATTATAATTTACAAGAAAACTTATCATCACGATTTATTAATTGATCACCGCCATCTATATTATACGTTGAGAAACAAAACTTGTGATTCTAGTGGCACGTTCTAATAAGGGTACCTGCGGCCCTACCACGAACTCTTATAGCAGGGCAATTTTAGCCGATAATTAAACTGTCCTGCTATTTCGTACCATGAAAGCGTTATCTAACAGGCCAGTCAGTGACCACGTGACCTATGCCGGCGAGCGATCGTTTTACTATTCAAACCAACTTCTGCCCTGCGTTAGCGTACCATGAAGTGTTTTTGTCAGACCGAAATCGATATTTGAACTGCTAAAGTGTCATAATATTGCCGGTCACTTGCAGGTGGTAAAAAGTAACTTTTATTGGATTGCTTTGTCTTAAATATACTGTAAACGTAGGTATTTTTTATTATTACTGCTATTCCTAGCCCTAGTCCTATTAGGAATTTATACTGTATATTTTTTAACATTAACTGTGTTTTAGAAAAATATTGATATTGGTATAAAATACAGTACCTAATTCATTACTTCTAAATAAAGTTATTTATTTATTATTTAATATTTACTTACTTTTAAAGCATTTTTTATTTATTTTTAATTTTATAAAAAAAAGTATCTTCACGCCCGTATCCCCAAAGAGGTAGGCAGAGGTACAACAAGTGTACTCACGATTAGCCAAAGCCTATCGCCACCCGGGCACTTCCAATCCCGGTCAACATTGCTTTTGTCAGAAAACTGAAAAACACATTTTGTTGAATTGTCCGACCCGAGACCTCATGTGATCAACTCCGACACCGGACCACTAGACCACAGAGGAGATACACATAAATTTAGATGTGTGATGAAAATTAACGTTTTGAGTGTGCACTTTTATTGAATCCCGTTGCAATATCTTTATGAGTACTTAAAATATCTCATAAAACTTCCAATTGTTGATTGAATATATTGATATCATACGATCGTTTTGCTTTCGACATCAATCACGTTCATGAAATCAATGTGTTAAAATTACAATTACACAGCTTTAAAATAGTCACAAACTATTCCAAAACTCTAATCTCAAAAAATCAAGACGTACTCAAGAAATTTAAAAACCGCGCTCATAACATAAATGTCTTTATTAAACAGTTCAAGGTCATGTGTAATATTCCCAAAGTTGCGTTCTTTAATGGATGCCGCGTAACAAATATTACGTGGTTTACTTTATGTTCCATATATTTTACGTAGACTTTAAATAACTTAAAACTTGATCTCTTTTGCCAATTTGTATTCTTAAATTCAAGATTTCTTATTAAAATGCATTAATAATAATAACTTTATACTAAAATTTAAAAATCGGCAAGTTATGTGTTTCTCAACGTTAATTTGATATGTCCTGCCAGAGATAATGTGACCGGCCAGAAGACGACGCATTGCAGGTCAACAAAAATTAGTTCATGGTACGATAGTAAAACCTGACAGGTTAATACTCATAGTTGAACTGCCTGGAACTTGACAAGTATTATAAGAGTTCATGGTAGGCCTTCTGGTCATAGGTAGCGTTTTTGAGTTGCACAGACCGCTCAGCGCTGACGGATAGGGCTGTAGGCTACATACTGACCGTCAACGTGACAGTAAAACCAGCCTAACCATTGGCCTACCTAGAGTTGTTGCGTGCAGGGTCCGGGGGACGCTACGCGAGCCGCGCTCGACATTTTCGCGTACTTAAGACGCAGTCAACACCAAAATCGCACACTCTATTTCTATCGGAGTAAATGAGAGCCCACTATCAGTGTAACTGGGCGGCTAAGTTTTATTATTAAGTAAATATTGAAATTTAAAAAAAGGGTAGATTATTTGTCAAATATGATTCGGTAGTGGTTTAGGTATGAATATGATGACTTCATGTTTTTAATTTCAGACACATATGTCTTAAAAATAAATATATAGAACCGTTAATGATGATTTTAACACTAATCTTTGCAATTATTTTCTATCGACCCAATTTTGTTCAATTATGTATCGGGTCCGGCAACGGTCTAACATATGATGAATATTAACATATATTTTTTGTGAACTGTTTAAATAACATTAATTTCAACAAATTATGTCTTGTCAGCCTCTTAATTGAAATTATATCCATGGCTTGTGTTTTCTGTGTCGGATTTCTAATTATTATAAATTATTTTTTATTACATAAATCGAACATATTATTGATTCTGAAAAGCCTCTACATCTACTTAAATTTTTAACCAATATGCAAAAAAAGGAAGTTCTTAATTCGGCTGTTTTTTATATTTGTTACGTCAAAAAATTATATTTGTTAAGAAAGCTTCTTTTTTATTTGGGATATTTGAAGTTTTGTTTTCACCTAATTCATATTCAAATACTCATATGTATTTGATGACATATCAAAACAGACATTTTATAATACAGGATAGGCAGAGTTTCAATTGCCAAACCTCACGATCTTGGCAATTTTGTTTTTAATATATTTGGGACTTGGTCGCCGAGCGACTACATCGTCCCATCAAAGCCTCAATCATAACATTTACTAAATCACTAGGTAAACACTTATTTACTTAAACTTAATTCCGCTAACTTAACACTGGTCTCCTCAGACAATGGAAAAGCCAGAATGCTATTCAAATAGCCAATGTGTGTTGTTTTGACGTCAAGACGTCGGTTCCTGAATGGTTCGTTCCGAACACACTCCACTAAAATATGTGTTACATTCTCAACTACTCCACACTCGTCACAATTCGGTAATCGAACTTTATTCATTAGATGTGCGAATTTAGAATATGCTCTGAACGCAATGTAAGAGCAGTTTTTAAAACTTTATCCAAGGATAATGATATATATGCCGCAGTACTCGACCACCTAGAAATTATCGATTTCTGTGGTTATAGTTTAATTTATAGTTCAATTACAAAAAAAAACATTTTATTATCCGACTTTACAAAAATCTATTGTTATGTTGTTACTCGTTTAGACCCGCGGGCCAAAACCTTAGCTAGCCCAAACGCCGGACTACCCGAAAAAATTATAAATTTTTATGTATCACAAATTTATGCAAGTAAATATATTTGTTAATATTAATTTACTTATTGTGAATAACAATAATATATTATTAATTGTTGTTGTATTACTTAATTTAAATTAACTTTGAGTCTTATTTTAGAAATGTAATAGATATTTATATAAATTTTGTATGTAACATCTTTGTATTTCTGGGTTTAGGTGCTAATTAAATATAATTCAGTATTTATACATTATGTATTTCTATGTAATAATATATCACTAATAAATAATACGTTTACTTTGGAGTTAGATCAATACGTTAATTGTTCAATGATATAATATTTATTAATATTATATTACGTTTCTAGTAATAAATAAATAAATTTGATTTTAATTTGTCGTTGAATGTCTAAAGCATACATTGTACCTACTATATGAGATGTAATGATATATCAAAGATATTAATTATCTCTGTTTCCAATATGATTGAACTCATTAGGTACGGATACCACAAATCACGAAATTAATTACCTTTACTGAATTTGCAATTAGATTTGATGATACATCGTGATCTGAACATACATTAATTATATTTTTTATTATTTACTCACTGTTTCGTACCCATAGAGTAAAACGGGATCCTATTACGAGAACTAAGGACTCCGCTATTCCTTCATCCATTCGTCTGTTTGTCCGTTCGCCCGTCCGTCTGTCCGTCGTGTCGCCACAGAGAAAGAAATCTACCTAACGCCTCAATTGAAATAGGTAAATTAGGTTTTCTTTAGATCCCACGCCCAGAAACAGTCGTCGAATTGCTCCTATACACAGACCACGTGCTCCCATGAAACAAAGAAAAAAAGTGGAAGTGAAGAGAGGGCGTGCCGCGTGCACCACTATTATGCGCTGTTACTCTAAACTGCCTTCAGTGATATTTAACATATCGTTAGGAGATAGTCTTTTTTTATATCATAAGATAGCAAATAAGCAGATGGGTCTCCTGGTGGGAAGAGTCAACCATCGCCTATAGACACCAAAGAGGTTAATGGTGCGTTGCTATCTTGTGGCGAGGTCTGATGCCACATGCATAAGTTTACCGGCTCCCTTACCCTCCAAACCGGAACACGACAGCGACAAGCACTAACGCTATTGCGGCAGGAATAGGTAAGGCGGTGATACCAGACCCGGGCGAGACAATGAAGAACTCTACAACCTAGCAGCCACGATGATAGTGACTTGATAGCCAATCGGTCGCCTTTTACGACCTGCCTGGCAGAACGGCAGTTGGCCTATTCTTCATAGGAGGCCGGGACCAACACGGCGAAAAAAGTCGTCATGCGAAAATCTATTACATACTGAATTATGCCATATTGTGCTATTCTTGAATACAGAAATGATAGTAGAATACAGACGATTAAAAATGGAGATATTTCATATCATTCGAAAGTACAATTTTCGTTTTATTTTAATAAAATTCCTGATTTAATATAATCTCTATTAATATAATATAAGGTCAAGCTAAAATCAGCCGTACATCTTACATATAAAGTTCATTTTAGGTTGATCTAATTTTTCTAGAACGATATACGTAATGGTAGTCATTTCGTATATCGTTCTGGAAAGTTCTTTACTCAAATATGACAAACTGAAAAATACAGAAAAATTGATACTGCCATCTATTGTAGAATAGTGAAACTATTAAGATTATAGTGTCACTATTGTACAATAGATGAGTCTATTTTAAATAGACTACAAAAGGACGTAAATACTCATTTTTTCTATCTATTGTAATAATCAAAAAATCTATTGTAACGCAGTTTGGTACATTTTTTAATTTTCTGTTTGCGTGTTTCGGGTTATTATTGTTTAAAATGAAAACGAGCAATGAAACATTGTTTGCATTAGTAGTTTACGAGCAACTAGCTGTTGCCAGCGACTTCGTCCGTGCGGACTTCGTTTACTCCGCACAGAACCTCCCCGCTAGGCGATAGCGTGATAATATGTAGCCTACATGTTGACCCGACCTATTAGTAATATTTATGCAAAATTTGAAACAAATCCATACAGTACTTTTTGAGTTTATCCCGAACACAAATACAGACAAACAGACAAAAATTCTAAAAACTATATTTTTGGATTCGATATCGATTGAAGATCACGCCCCCCAAGTATTCTTTAAAAAATATATTCAATGTACAGTTTTGACTTTCCTACGATTTTATTACATGTATATGTATAGATAATGCTTATTTTATGTGTGAGTTTGGTGATCGCGGTCCTGATACAAGTGTTTGTACTTCCCACTTCCGCTAGTTTTCTGTGTTCCATGCTCCTACCCGACTTGTTACAGAAATCGAGTATTTCGATTAAAATAAATTGTTTCCTGCCTCGTAGTCTACGGGTTAGCTTATTTGGTTCAGATGATGAGGTCCCGGGTTAGATCCAGGTCGAGCAAAAGTGCTATTAAGGTTTTTTCGAAAATCCAAAAATTTAATAGCAGCTCGGATTCTGGCAGGTGGTAAGACATTACCACTTCCGTGACTCGTGCTCGTACGCGCACGTTAAGCCGTCGGTCCCGGTTATCGCTAGAAATAGTCGATAATCCTTATCAGGTCGGTCAAATATGGCGATGGCGTTCTTTGCTTATCTCCCCACCGACCTACCAACCGACAACCCGTGTTCTTCCCCGTGTTGGTCTCGGGCTTCCCCCCATGTTGGTCCAGGACTTCATACCCGTGTTGGTCCCGGACTTCTCCCCGTGTTGGTCCCGGGCTTCTTTGTAGAATAGACCGACTGCCGTTCTGCCAGGCAGGTCGTAAAAGGCAACCGATTGGCTAAGCGAGTCATTACCACCGCCTCACCTATTCCTGCCGCAATAGCATCAGTGCTTGTCACTGTCGTGGTCCGGTTTGGCATTATATTATAGCATTATACCTCGCCACGAGATAGCAACGCACCATTAACATCTTTGGTGTCTATAGGCGATGGGTGACTCTTTCCATCAGGAGAACAATCTGCTTGATTGCTATCTCATGATATAAAAAAAAACAGTAAATCCAGTTAAACCCAAAAGTCTATAGACGTTGGGTTACTTTGCCTACCCTTCAAGGGTAGGCAAAGTAAACGCTCGGTTGCGTGATAATACTTACTTTATATATTTGTTTTTTTTTTGTCAGTCACATTTATACACTCCTGGGAATATGTGAACTAAAATGAAACATCCGAGGGACATCAATGA
This sequence comes from Apodemia mormo, assembly GCA_036924255.1. Lineage (NCBI taxonomy): Eukaryota > Metazoa > Arthropoda > Insecta > Lepidoptera > Riodinidae > Apodemia > Apodemia mormo. Next base: position 3,385,619 of record JAUPFN010000007.1, on the reverse strand, counting down.
CATGAAAAATCTGTATTATAAAAAAAATAAAAAATGACGAAAGTATGTTCTTTTGCTAAAATATGAGTGTAACAAGTAATAAAAAATAATTTAATTTATAAAGCATATTGTACTATAATTTAGCGAGACTAGAAAAATTTCTTTATTATGTATTATTAATTTGCAAAAAAATCTCTAAGATCACAATATGTTTTATATTAAAGCAAATTAAACAATTTTATACTAAAAATGTATTTATATACTAATACGTAAAGAAACAACTTTGTACTCCTTTTTAAGACAAATGCGTGGACGGTGGAGTATTAAGGAGAATGATGAGGGTCCACACAAGTTTGGCCTAAAACGAAACACATGATGATAGCTGCTGCTTACCGTATTGTAATACATTATTATTATCTTCTGAAATGTAAATTGTATCACGGACACTTTTTATAATACTAAAATTCACGAAACACCTTCAAAGATTAATATTACTTGAATTTACAATTGTTACATTCCATTTAGGCCACCCACATAGCAATATATCGTCAACATAAATATAATTCATTTTTGTATCACTCATCATGATGATTATTTGATTTCAACCACTTAAAAGTTAGAAAACGATATAACTTTCGACCGCCCCGTTGGTCTAGTGATTAGCGACCCTGACTATGCAAGCAACGGGGCTCGGGTTCGATGCCTGACGGGAACAAGCATTTGTGTGATGAGCATAAATGTTTGTATTTCCGGGTTTGGGTGTTTATTATGTATGTAAAAGTATTTATATATGTATTTCTATATATTATTATCGTTGACCAACACCCATAACACAAGCAAATAATTTGCTTACTTTGGGGTTAGATCAGTCTGTGTAATTTGTCCCGTGAATATTTATTTATTAACTTTTGTTTACTTTACTTTTTATTATTTATTATCTTTTGTTTACATTAAAATATTTAACACTCGTTCACAGGGTAAATAGATGACACTTGTTTTGTTTTTTATTTCTTTCGGATGATACTAAAAGTACTTTTTTATACAGCCTTCTATTTTGTAGGTTTCGACTATAATAATAAATATTTTAATTTTTGTTGCATTTTATACAATAGTTTGTTTAAAATTTTGCGTCTTACCTATCCGTCATGTTTATAATTCATTTTGGTTGGTCAGAAATAAAAGAAAGTGTTAATTTTAAGGCAGAAAAGAAAAATCTTTGCTTGATTTAGAAATAAGAAAAAGCGTACAAGTTTGATTAGTTTCATGACTTTCGACTAAAATCCTTTTAAATTAACTTGCTATTAAAAAGTGTCCGTTGAATTCTAATACTGGCTTATTGTAAATTAAATTAATTTAATAATTTCGGGTGACGCCATATCCTTATAGCCCTTTTAGGCCGATCTCATCACTCTCCTTTGGCACAGTTAAAGCTGAAATTGCGGAGGACTGCAGAATCCTAATATTTTTAAATAAAATGCATTGAAAATACATTAAGGGTGGTTTGCACCAAAATGCTTAAATGCATTTAGTCCCTTAAACATGTTTAGCAAATGTCAAATCGCCTTAAATACTGTCACTTTAAACGTATTGACTTAAAATGATTTAAGTATTTTGGTGCAAGCCACCCTTAATTAATAAAAATAAACATTACACACATTAAGTTTATGTGACATACATGGTTTTATAAACACGTGTATATTGTTTTCCTTACGGCTAATTTTTTTTAAACTTAAGAGAGATTTTATTTTTTAGTCTATGGTCAAATTTCGGCCACAGGCAATTACTAGTAGGTGTTGATTTATGACTTTCAAGAATATAATTGTATATCTTGATTGACATACAATATATCTCCGGCGTCTATCTATATATATATCTCCGGCGTCGGGACGTGACGACCCCATCGCCCGCTGGTGGAATAATCTTCTTCTGTGAAATTATTCTACCGGTGCAGTCAGTCAATAAAAGTGGTAGTGCTATGCTTAGCTGAATGGGCCGGCACGACCGGGGCAATACCACTACCTCACTTAAAACCAACGTAAAGTAACAGCTTTGCTGTTGCGTTCCGTTTGGTCTGTGAGGTTCCCGGAGGCCCTTTCCCCCCTCCCCCTAACACTATGGAAGTGCGATTCAAAGGTAGTAGTTTACCCCAGGGGGGTACCACTAGCGTTAGCAGTGGAGAATCCCCCTCTGGACATCCATGTTCAGGAATTTGTCATCAACCTAATCATGGATACCCAGGCTGCCCTGCGTACTCTGGGGGGGGCAAAATCGCGCTCACACACTTCGCTGCTCGGGGCAAACGGAACAAAAATCTTCAGGCATCCCCTACCACACTCCACGTGGACTTTACTAATATTAGGGGTCTTCACTCGAATTTAAATGCCGTCCACCACCACCTTGAGACGGCCAAGCCGGCTTTGTTCTTTTTAACCGAGACGCAGATATCTTCTCCGGCTGATACTTCATATCTCTCCTACCCTGGGTACAAATTTGAGCATTCATTTGTACCCCGGGCGGGAGTTTGTGCTTACGTCAGAGAGGATATCTGTTCTCGACGTCTCAGCAGCCTTGAAGGCAAGGACCTATCCATCCTCTGGCTACGTGTAGACTGCGACGACCATCCCCGCATCTATGCGTGCCTGTACAGGTCCCACAGCGGAAAAGCCGAATCAGACCGACTCATAGAACACATCCAAATTGCAACAGATTCCGTGCTGCAGCAGATCCCCTCCGCAGAGATCGTGATCATCGGTGATTTTAACGCCCACCATGCCGAGTGGCTCGGTTCACGTACTACCGATCATGCGGGGAGATCTGTTCACGATTTTGCTTTAGCGTATGGTATGACACAGCTGGTTACCTCGCCTACGCGTGTTCCAGATGTGGACTTTTTTTTGTTAGACCTTCTGCTGACCTCACACCCAGACAGTTATCAGGTTTCTGTAGACGCTCCACTTGGTTCATCGGACCACTGCCTAGTACGGAGCAAAGTGCCGATTTCGCGCTTATCACGGCCTCGTTCTTCAGGCTACCGTCGCATTTGGCACTACAGGTCAGCAGATTGGGACGGGATGCGGTCTTTTTTTGCATCTTACCCATGGAGGCGTGTGTGCTCCTCACTGGAAGATCCAGATGTCGTTGCTGACTGCGTCGCTGATGTGGTGCTGCAGGGAATGGAACTTTACATTCCGTTTTCTGCTGTACCCGTTGGTGGCAAATCTAAGCCATGGTTTGGTCACCAATGCAAAACGGCTTCACGCCGAAAGCATGAATCCTACCATGCCTGGGCTGCGGCATCGGCATCTCAGGATGTAAATACCAGCACACTCAGAAAGGAGTACAATTATGCCTCTAGGTCTTTTAAAAGAACCATCGCTAAAGCAAAATCCGAGCACATTGGCAGAATTGGCGGGAAGCTAGTTCGCCTTCCTTCGGGAACTCGTGCGTTCTGGTCTCTAGCCAAAGCTGTTCAAGGTAATTTCTGTATGCCCTCTTTTCCACCTTTGCACAAAGATGATGGCTCTCTAGCCCATTCTGCAAAAGAAAAAGCTGATCTTTTAGGCTCATTTTTTGCAGCCAACTCGATTTTGGACGACCAAGGAAATACACCACCTACTATCCCGCGGTGTGATACTTCCATGCCGGAGGTAAAGTTCTTGCAAACTACAGTGCGTAAGGCACTCTTTTCCTTGGACGTCCATAAGTCGAGTGGGCCTGATGGCATCTCTCCAATCGTGCTAAAGATGTGTGCTCCAGAGTTGGCACCGGTTTTAACGCATTTGTTCCGACTCTCCTACTCAAAAGGCGTCGTGCCCATAACTTGGAAGACCGCCTTAGTGCACCCAATCCCTAAAAAAGGCGATCGATCGGTCAAGTCCAACTATCGGCCTATAGCGATAACCTCCTTATTCTCCAAAATAATTGAGTCCATTATTAACTGCCAGCTTTTGAGGTATCTTGAGGAGCACCAGCTGATTAGTGACCGCCAGTACGGTTTCCGTCGCGGACGCTCAGCTGGTGATCTTCTGGTTTACTTAACACATAGATGGGCGGAGGCAGTCGAGAATAAAGGAGAGGCATTGGCAGTTAGTTTGGACATAGCGAAGGCCTTTGATCGGGTATGGCACAGGGCACTTCTTTCCAAGCTTCCATCCTATGGGCTTCCTGAGAAATTGTGCAAATGGATCACCAGTTTTCTGATGGATCGGAGTATAAGGGTCGTTGTTGATGGCGCATGCTCTGACCTTAAACTCGTCAATGCTGGTGTTCCTCAAGGTTGTGTGCTATCGCCTACGCTGTTTCTTCTGCACATTAATGACATGTTGCGATCGAGCAGCATTCATTGTTATGCGGATGACAGTACGGGCGATGCTTTGTACTCTGGCCGCAGCGGAATTTCTCTGGAACACGTCAACGAGTGCCGGAACAAACTAGTGTCTGAAATTGAAGCACAACTTTCTATTGCTTCGGAGTGGGGTCGATTAAATTTGGTCCAATTCAACCCCATTAAGACACAAGTTTGCGCGTTTACCGCTAAAAAATCACCCTTTGTCGTATCACCTCGTTTTGAAAATACTTCCCTGAAAGCCACAGCCAGTATTGGAATACTTGGAGTCGACATTACGAGTGACGTTCAGTTCCGCGGTCACTTGGAAGGCAAGGCTAAATTAGCCTCTAAAAAGCTGGGAGTTCTCAGTAGGGCCAGGCAGTACTTCACACCGGCCCATCGCTTATTACTTTATAAGGCGCAAATCCGGCCTCATATGGAGTACTGCTCTCATTTATGGGCGGGAGCTCCTCAGTACCAGCTCCTTCCTTTTGATCGAATTCAACGTAGGGCGGCTCGAATTGTCGAGGACGAGACTCTTTCAAATCGGCTTGATTCTTTGGCGTTACGTAGAGATGTGGCATCACTCTGCATCTTTTATCGGCTCTACCATGGGGAATGTTCCGAGGAACTGTTTGGATTAATTCCTGCTGCCGAATTTCACCATCGGACATCGCGACAAAATTCGAAGTTCCATCCTCACCATCTCGATGTCTGGAAATCCACAACCGTGCGATTCTCGAGGCATTTTTTGCCCCGCACCACTCCTTTGTGGAACCAGCTATCGGCAGAAATTTTTCCAAATGGATACGACTTAGGGACCTTCAAGAAAAGAGCTTACTCATTCTTAAAAGGCCGGCAACGCAATTACAAGACCTCTGGTAGTGTGGTTGTCTATGGGCGGCGGTAATCACTTACCATCAGGTGAGCCTCCTGTCCGTTTGCCCCCTCTTCTATAAAAAAAAAAAAAAAAATACAGAGTTACTTTTAAAGATCCAGCCAAATAATGATGATCAGAATCGATAATATGTTCGATTTATGTAATAAAAAATAATATAAAAAATTTTCATTTTTATCCAACACAATTACAGGTAAATATAAAATGACAAAATGCCGGCATTACAGAGTCCATTCACAAGACTCGGTGCATCGAATTCATGAATTTAGTGGAACATTTTTAAATATATATTTTTACATTATCTTGTAATAGTTTTACAATAATAATTTAAACGCATTTTCAATTCACAATATTTAGTTCCTAATTTTGAAATTTGGCCGGACCCTAAAATGTAACCCTGTATGCTGTTTTATACATCAATATATATCAATCAAGGAACTTATGTACGAGAACTGAAATATTACGAAGCAATATTTAAAAAATAAAAATGTACTTTATTTCGTCCCAATAAAGTTGACTTTTGTTTCTTACATAAAAAAGGGAAAAATGTTCTGAGCAAGACAACGACAACAGTGGATATTGTCTCTTTCTTGTATTTACCAGTGTAAATAAAATTATCGAATGATAGATTTTTATTTTGTATAATGTGTTAATTGTAATTAACACATTGAGTTCTAAAATGTGCTTATTTTAATTATTACGTTATTATTTATGCAGTGCAAAAATTGTTTTCTCGAAATAGTAGAATTAGCTGAACTAGTAGTAATTTGCAAACTACGCACGGCCACATATATATATATATATATATATATATATATATATATATATATATATATATATATATATATATATATATATATATATATATATATATGGTGCTTTACTGAGCAGAAAGAGACACACTCCACCAATGTTGTTGTACTCTTTGGAACGATTTTGAAGTGCACGTGAACATTTCAGATAGTATGTTACTTCCTTGATATCAATAGGTATAACTGGTTTCTCACGTTTACCACTAGGTGGCGCTGTACAAATCACATACAAATTCCTAGTAAACTTCAAACACGCTCACGATCGAATGCGAAAAGAAAAACTCACACTTAGCACTCTGGTGTTTGCTTAGTTATGATATAATGAAAAAATATATTATAGGAAAATATATTTATATAAAGTTTTTGCTTCTGTGCTAAATTCACTTAAGCCCAGTACAATAAAGTAGCTGCTATTATTCATTTTCTTGTAACGCTGATGGGCTTAAACAGTAATAGGGTAGAGAGATTACCATTAGGGGAAATGTATGTCTCAAACAACATTTTTAGGGGAAAGTAGAATGTTCTGTTTTGTATATAAAAAGAAAGAAAATAAAATTTGTAGGTTGTCTATTTATCAAGGAATAAGGGTAGTTTCAAATACAAGTAATCTTTATATTGATACGTAAAGTAAAAACTTTTTACTCATTTTATACTTCAAATTTTATACTTCATTAGACAATTGCGCGAACGGTGAAGTAAGAATTTGCTACAGTTAAACTTTACTTTACGGAGGACTGTAGAAACCTAATATTTTTAAGTTATATGTGTCAGAAATACATTAAATGAATAAAAATAAACATTACATATGCTACATTCATGTGACATATATGATATTATACACTGCCATTCACTTTACGGCTTAAGTCAGTTGTCAAAGTTAAGTTAGTTAGTAAAAAACAAAAATAGTTAGTAAAAAACAAAAAATTGATATATTCGTTGAAAAGGCCCCCGGATCATATAAGGGAAAATATGACAGGTACCGATGATATTCCTGCTGTAAAACGTAAGATAGTATCAAACTACGTATTTTCTACTCCACGTCTTTTCAGCATATCACTCACTAAAAATAACGTGTCACAGTACATCCTATTCCTAGAATGCCGTATATTGTACAACGAACTGAATAATGAATTTGATATATTCTTCAGCAGCCTTGTGACGATTAAAAATAAAGTTGATAATTTCTTCCAGTTTTTTAATCATTTATTATTAGTTTTAGTAAGTTGATAATTTCTTTTAGTTTTTTAATCATTTATAATTAGTAATTTTGTTTGTATTTGCCTTTTTTGTTGATGTTAACAGTTTTTTCTCTTAAATAATTGTGTACAGTTGCTATTTGAGTCACAGAATGAAAATGTTGTTTTTATTATACATAAGCTAGATTTAAGGTTTTGTTCTGTTACATGTACTTGTTGTTGTAATTGTACCTGTTTTAAAAATAAACAAGATAAAACTAAAAATTTCAAAAACCCCTACACATTTTCTTATCCTCAGACCGCCATTGTGCTTATGCATATTGCATGCATCATTTTAAAAACGAAACGTAAAAGGAGCTGATTTTCGAAACGGAATCCTGTACCATCACGTTAAAGTTAACATAGTTCCTTAATCAACAAGCTTGAGTTGTTTTATTACAAGCTCCCATAGCCTTCTCCTTGCTCCACCATTAACTCTGGAAATAATTCTGATTTAGAGCACCTATTTGCCAGTTCTACGACTACCTTTTAGTTCTATTGTCAACCTCTGCGACACTTCTAGCAATAAAGGCCAACTATTCTATCATCAGAACCCAGAAAACATTTTGTTTTAACAAGTTTGGCGAACTAAAAGTTTACCAAACTCAACTGAATTAGCCCACCCTCCATGGTTTTAACCAGTTTAGCTTAGGAGTTCTCTTGGAGTTCTTTCAGCTCTATCGTCAGACACCGGAAACCATCCGGCTGCAAATTCCTTAAAAGAACGAATCAAATGAGCTCAAAATTTATGGTGTTAATTGTAATTCAAAGTTCTAATGACCTCCTTCCTGCTTCATCGTAAGACCCTAGAAGTCATCTACCACCAGAGCATTTGTCAAAATAGAACAAATGCGTCCAAACTTGATAGGTTTATCTTGTTTAGTTTAGGAATTTCCATAGCCACCTCTCAGTTTTATCATCGGATCCCAAAAATCATTCAGCACCAAAGTGTATGTCAAAATCAAACAAATCAGCCCACAGTCGATGAGTTTATCTAGATTAGCTTAGGAGTTCTCATAAACTTGTTTTAGCTCTAACATCAGGCTCTGGAAGCCATCCTGCTCAAAAGTCCTTATAAGAACGGATCAAATGACCCCAAAGTCGATTTTATTCTTAAGTTCCCATGATCTCCTTCCAGCTCCATCATGGGACCCTGGAAATTGTCTAGCACTAGGATTTGTGTAAATAGAACGAATGAGTCCAAACTAGATGGGTTTATCTTTTTTACTATAGGAGTTCCCATGGTGACCTTCCATTTTCAGCCAATACTAGACGATTGAGTGCTAACTCGATAATTTTTTTTCGCATTTTGCGTCTGATTTCTGAATTTTTTACCTTCAGATCCTTGGCGTCATAAAAAAGAAATTATTGCAACGAAATAAACTCCTCCAAACTCCACTTTCTTAGCACTTTCTATCTGTGAGTTTTAGTAGAACTCTTTCAACTCCATCTTCAGATCCTCGTAATTAAATTAAGTTATCGCAACAAAACCGCTGAACCAAATCTCAGTTATCTCGTCAAAATTCTGCGTCTGAGAGTTCCAGTTGGGTGGTACCTTATGGATTGCATTGTCACTGAACTTACACAAGTTTTCCAAGTTTTAGTGCAAACGATAGAAATATATCAGAAAATCGCTGAAAAATGGTTTGCATTATTTAGAAAATCTGATATTTACATACGAACATTGCCAGTTAAATAGAAGCTGATGATCTTAGAATGAGGATCTAGCAGCGACAAGTCAAGGTCTCCATTTCATTGCAATATCATTAAGTACCAGAATACAAATTTTTTTTTAAATTTATTGTCCAAAACTTTCACATATTACATATATTGATAAAAACAGCTATGCACTAAAACTTTTAAAGCTTATCCGGCAGCAGCTGTGGAGTCGCCTGTGGATAATATATTATTAATGAATTACAAAGAGTATATTATAATCATTACGTTTTACTGAATTATGTTATAAATATAGTATTTTTTAAATTTATATTTTAATGGTTTTTTTTGCGAATAGAGCGATTGCAACTCAGTTGGTAATTCATTCAGACACAAGGGTAAAGTATATTGTAGCATCCTTTTTCCATACACATAATGTGTGTTACTCTAGGCAGAAGATATTTATCCATTTCAATATTGCGTAAAAACTTTGGTAGTTCTTTAATATTTAACAAATCCGGTAAATAAGTTTCATAAATAATTGAGTATTTAATTTTATCATATAATGGTATTACATAGCAATATTTGAAAAGAAAATTGGATTGTTTTTCGATTCTTTTAAAATATTTTTGGAAACTATTGTCTTTAATAGTTTTATTTGTAATTGATAAATATCCTCTATATAGGTTTTAAAAGTGTTGCCATAGCAACTGAATCCATAGTTTATGATAGATTCTGCTAGAGCTAGATATATATTTATTATTTATTATCGATAAAGCCTTTACAAGTTACTTAATTTCTTTCATGAATTTGAAAAGGGCTCATGATGTTGATACGGCTGAATAGATTCTATAGAATCACAGCTAAGAACCATTTTGCGAAATAGAGCTTTCATTTATGAAAACCGCAACGAAATCGGACCATCCGCCTGCTCGTTACAATGCCACGGACAGAGTTTCACAGATACACACCCAAAACTTATAACACATCTTGTTTTTGTGTTGGAGGTTTAATAAATAAATAATAATAAAACTCAGCCGAGACGTTGCAATACTCTACTGTGTAGCGAAGAATACAAAATTAAGTTTAATTATTAATTAAGATGTTTCATGTAAGTGCTATGAATTTATCGTAGCTTGAATATTAACGAAAAAGTCTTCCCTAAAATATTTCTAGCTCATATTTTGTTACACTCAAAAATATAATCGAAGTCAAAAATCATTTTCGACAGTAATTATCGAGGCCGTGTCTTCAGAGCAAATTGATCCATCTTCCTTAAAAATAAATGTCGACATAATGTCAGTTCTCGAGAGGCTTAAAGAATTGTTAGGGCTGCCATTACTAAGATGGCTAAAAATTTCAGTTTACGAGCATCCTATAGATAACCCTATAGAAAAAAATACACGTAAATCTAAAAGAAAACATTTCTGTCAACTAGCTGAGGTGCGAGGGGAGGTGGGATCGCTCCGAAGATCTCCAAATGATTGAGTTCATCCTACGATCCCGATATCTATTGTGTGCATTGCGATGACATTAAGCTTTTTATCGATATCGATAAAAATATGCTTTGGTTACGTGTTTTCTAAGCATCTGAGAGGAAAATGTAGGGCTTAAATATTCAGTTTAAAAGACAAAATAATGTTGTTAATATCAGTCGTTAGTTATTTTCTGCTTTCCTCATTAAAATTTTCCTGTGTAAATGTTCCTGGGAGATTTTCCTCAGTTGAAATAACCTACCTATATACCTATATGTATTTAAATAAAAAAAATGCTTGATGTGACCCTACTCTTTTGTCAAATTTTGTCAAAGTCTTTTCCCGGATTTATCCGCGCCCCCTTTTGTAAAATAGACCATCTGCCATTCCGACAAGTTGTTAGTAATAGGCGAACGACCGGCTATATGTATATATGTTGTAGCGTTACTGATCAATGACGTCGGTATTTTTTCATATTATTAGATAGCAAAAACCAAATGGCTTTCCTGATAGAAAGAAGAACCATCTCCTATGGACACCAAATATTTTAAGGTGCATTGGCTACCTGTGGCGAGATGGTAACACATTATTAAGTATTATCCTCCAAACCGGAACATACCATTGGCAAATATTAAGGCTATCATGACAGGAATAGGTAGGGCGGTGAAAACATATACCTGGGCGAGATATTGCGTAACTGTACCTAGTAGTCGCGATGGAAGTGACTCGAGTAACCCATCGTTCACCGTTCACGAATTGCCTGAAACAATATTAGATGGTCCATTCTTCAAAGGAATCCCGGACTAACACTGGGGAAATAAATGCCTTTATTGTATGCCTAAGTGTGAACCCGCTAAGGAGCTCTGGTATCAAGCAAACTCTCAAGGTCACAGATAAACGATAACTTTCGAAAAAATTAAATATTTTTATTAACATCTTCATTAAAATTTTGAAAATACATTTTTAACAATAATTTATTTATTTATTTTTCTGTCACAAACAGTCTTGTATTATTTTATTAAAACAGTTTTAAGGTGGCTGACACTATACTTAAACAAATCACTCAACTTTTACAAAGTGATTGCTATCCGGTAGTAATTTTAAAATGTCGACTAGTTGTGCTTGTAAAGGTTTATTTAATTTTGATTTTGAATTTAATTTTTGCTGGTAATTTAGTTTTGAATGACAATGATAATGATGATTTTTCTTCTATTGCGGATGTCCATATGTAGTCATAACTCTTTTATCAGGTATTTTTCCATTGTCATGGACGGATAGATTAAAACATAAAACTTTTAGACTTTCGTAGTATGCATTTTTAAATTTATCTTAAAAATAATTAGACACCCTTAAAATATAAACCTAACAAACAACTTTTAATTACTTTGCTCCTCATTAATATTTAAATAGAAAATGTTACGGGAAAAGATTATAACTCATTTGGATAATCGAAAAATGAGGTCAGGTCGATAATTCACAGCCCTAGTAGAAAAACGCCACCATAGATTACATTCTATGGAAACCGCATCATTTTCTTATAAAATTAAGCGATGTCATATTTAATTCATAAATAGTTAAGTTAATTGTGTCTTAGACGTAGAAAGATATAGGTACTTATCTATTATAATTATAAAGTAAACGTATCTGTAACGATTCATCTTGTGTTTAATATATTTCAGCTAATATAAACTTAATTATTCTCATCATCTCATCAGTAGGCATGCTGGGCGCTCTCGTGGGCTTAGAGATTACTACAATCGCTTACTGTACTTTAGCGTTGATTCTCTGCATAGCAGACGTGACATATCTCTTTTAATATATCTTCATAAAATTATTCACTCTTAATTTAACTCGCTATCGTTATTAGCGTCAATAGACTTTAACATCAGGCATAGAAATCGGTTTCCCAAAACGTTTGTTCGTGGAGTGTATAAAAACAACACATCATTCTACAAACCTATTATCAGGATGTGTGGATTATATAACGATAAAAGCGCACTTTTTAAACCCCTAGATATTTTCAATGATAATAAAAGTGCTGTTTTGAGGCAAGTGACGAAATGTTTCGTTTCTAATGGCATAGAATAATTAACGAAGTTTTGTTTTTGCTTATATAACATATTTTTCTTATTACTTCATCTACTTTCTTTATTTTATTTAATTTCTTTAACTTCATAGTATAAAAATTAGTATTATTAAAATGGAGGACTACTATTCTAAATTGTATGCCATACTTTGGTTAAATGATTGGTTTATATACACGGATGTAATTATAATATTTGTAATGTTTTGTCACTAACTGTTTGTGCATCATATTAAATAAATAAATAAAACAAACAAAATGTTTGTCGCTATTGGGAATCTAATCCGGGCTCCATAGATTACGAGACGGAATCTCTAGCCACTCGACCATACACATATACACTTTAGTAAACCATTTGTTAGCCGGTTCTGTGCTGCACAACTGCTTAAAGTGCTTGTTATATTTGATTAAATTCTCACAAATGTAAAAAGAATTATTTTTGTGTTATAGCGGAAGAGCGTCCCGGCTTTAGAGAAATGGTCGCAGGTTCAAATCCCGCGTGTCGATATTTTTCTTTGCTGTTTTTAAGGTAAAAAGAATTGTTCGCTTAGTATACAACATCCATAGAGAAAAATCTATGAACGCCGTAAATGGGCAAGAACCGTTCGGCTGGAGCTCATTTAGGGCGGATTAAGAATTAATTCGCGAGAGGGCGTTGGTGGCGCGATTAATTTCTCTCAACGATTTCTAGCGTGGATTAGGTTGTTCTGTTCTATTGAGTAGAAATTTAATTGGGAACTCCGATTTTAATTTCCCGGCACGTACAAGAAAATAAGATTCGCATTTCATTTAGAATTAACTGTAATGGACTGTGCGTATGCTTTTTACAACATAATATTATGGATAGCAAACAAGCAGATAGATCTACTGGTGGAAAGACATAACCAATGCATATAGATACCAAAGATACGTCTATAGACACCAAAGATATAAATGGCGCGTTGCCATTCACGTGGTGGGTTAAAGTACCACATGAATAAGCCTACCAGCTATCTTATACTCGAAAACGAAATAATATGTCTCTAACGCCATCGAGGCAGAAATATGAAAGGTATGTGGTACCTACCCACAGACTGTCTGTGCCTGTAATGATAGTAGGAAGATTATGGAAATAAATATATAAATAAATAAATAAATACATTAACTGGATACTGGATGGTTATCAGTGTAGGTTGTATTTGCACCCAGAAATTTAGTACTTACATGTACTTTCACGCCCGTATGCCCGAACAGGTAGGCAGGGATATAATAAGTGCACCCACGATTAGCCGAAGATACTTATTCCCACACAATGTGATAGATGGCACGCTTATCGCCAACCGAGCACTTATACAATCCAGTACAACTTTATTTTTATCAGAAAACTGAAAAACTTATATCTGAATTGCCCGACCTGGGAATCGAACCCAGGCCCTCGTGTGGTCAAGACTGACACCGAACCACTAGACCACAGAAACGACAACTGACGGATAAAACAAAATCCCTCCAGAGGTATATTTTACCCCTTGGCTTCTTATTCGGCACGACAAAATAGCACGGCATATTTCTATTTTTTCACGATATAGTATTTATCTACAAGCGTTTGACACTTACATGCATTTGCTCATATGAGCGGCTTGGTACCAGACCAATGCCATGTCTTTTAGTATTTGTGTGGTCTGTGATGGCTCATGGCATTGATTATTAAGATTGGCGTTGACCACACGAGGTCCCGGGTTCGATTCCCTGGTCGGGCACATAAAAAAGTGTTTTTTCAGTTTTCTGAGAAACACAAAGTTGCTCGGGATTGGAAAGTGCCCGGTTGGCGATAGGCTTGCCACCTATCACATTTGTGTGACCAAGTATCTTCGGCTAATCGTGGGTGCACTTGTTGTACCTCTACTTACCCCTTCGGGGATATGGGCGTGAAGATACTTTTTGGACATAAATAGTTTGCTGTCACTTCTTGTCATTTTTTTTATAATATAAGATAGCAAACAAGCAAAAGGGTCTCCTGATGAAAAGAGTCAACCATTTCCTATAGACACTACCCAAGCAGCAATCAAGCATGTTTAATACCCATAAAGCAGCTCATATAGAACTTAAAGTTCTATTGCAGCCGTACAATGGTGTAAAAAGATGCTTTTATCGGTATAAGAGACCTTTATGAGTTTATATACAGCCTAATGCTGTACGAGGCCTTTCTTAGAGTTCCGCGTAAGCTTTAGGCGTTATATCTGAATATTAATACACTACTGTACAGCTTTAAGCAATTTGTAACTCATTAGGCTGATTTTAATCCTTAAAGCTGTACATTAGCTGTATTTTGTTTAGCACGGGAATTTATTACAGCTTTAAGTGTTATTATAGTATCACTCAACGCTTGTTTCTGTAAAATGGGATATGCAATCACCGTTCTACAGCTAATATTTATGGCGTAATTGTAGACTGTTATGCAGCCAATGGTGTTAAAAAATCTGCATATACAGCTATAGTACAGCTCAAGGCTGTATTTCTGAGAAAATTGTTGTTTGCTGTTTTTATATCTGCATAGTTGATATCATGTGGAAAAAATCAAGAGGAATATTGAAAAGGAATATTTAAATATTATAAATTACCAACCAAGTAATCGTGATGAAGATAAAGCTGAAAAATTACTAATTCAGGTAAACCTACAATCGTCATTTTTATTAATGTTCAAGGAAAAGGGTTCCGTAACAAAAACATTAAAAAGTGATTGTAGGTTATCTGATTTATTATTTTTTAGGCTTATCTTCTTCATTAAGGTTACTTGGTTGGTAATTTACAATAACTGATTTTTTTTAATGTCATAAGATAGCAAACAAGCAGATCGGTCTCCTGATGAAAAGAATCAACCATCGCCTACAGACAGCAAAAATGTTACTGGTGCGTTGCTCTCTTGTGGCAAGGTCTAATGCCCAATGCATAAGTTTACCGGCCACCTTACCCTCCAAACCGGAACATGACAGTGACTAGCACTGACGCTTTGCAGCAGGAATAGATAAGGCGGTGGTACCAGACCCGGTCGAGCCAATGCAGAGCTCTATAACCTAGTAACCACGATGGAAGTGACTCGCATAGCCCATCGGTTGTCTTTTACGACCTGCCTGGCAGAAAGACAATTAGTCTATTCTTCAAAGAATATATAAAAAAGAGTTAAAAAGAGAAATAAAAATCATTACACTGAGAAAATATGTATTTTTTTATTTTTAACTTGCTACTATACGGAGTTTTACAAAAGCGGTATAGTAAGTCGAAAGGGGGTGACTCAGAGGGTCATTTTGAACAACTTTTGTTCAACGATTTGTGAAAATTCCCGAAAAACAATTTTGTTTTTCCATTGTGAAAAGTCACGTGACCAACAAAGTTTCTATGGAGAATCAATATTTTTTTCGCGAATTTCCAAAAGTCGTTAAACAAAAGTTGTTAAGAATGACCCCCTGAGCCACCCCCTTGCGGCTTACTGTACCACTTTTGCAACACCCTGTATATATGTATACTTACAATCGTTTTAAAAATATTGTATACTTAGATACAATTACAGGCAAAAGAGTATGTGTTTCTCTTTGAAGAACTAATAATATTAAATCACAAGCACGAAATAACGTATTCTTCTTAAAAATATTTTTGTGATAGACCAATATTTAAAGGGCTGGATTTTTCGTTCTTGATCAACTTAGTTATATCAAGTTGTTTTCTTGGTCATTATAATTCACCTTTATCCTCCCACAAACTGGGTACGATACAAATACGGTTTTGGCTTCTCTCAATTGTTTTTATTATTTTTTAAGGCATATTTCCCTGAAAAATAAAGTAAAACATGATTGAAATACATGTCCCATAAGTTATAGTTAACAATAAGTTGGTTTAGTTGTAAAGTCAAACGACCGACATCAATACAACACAATAACGAAATCAAGTGACAAACATATGTTTTGTATTTAGGGTTCTTCAATTTTTGTACGCATCTCTAAACATAAGTTAAGTGATTAAAAGCCAATTACTGTACAATAGATTTATATAGGGACTTAGTACAGCCTAAAGTGTATTTGGACGGTAATTAAAAGCCAATAGCCGTATAATAGAACAAAAAAGAGATTCAGTACAGCTATTTGCAGTATATCACCCTCCAAATACACTTTAGGCTGTATAACAAAACGCCGCCATTATTGTGTATTAAAAACAACATTAAAGAAATATATTGTTAAATAAAAGATATATTTAGCAATAGCTAAAGCTATATCTTGACAAGCAACTTATATTATGATCATTATGCCTTTATATACAATATTGTACCATAAATACTTGTATATTCTAACCTTAAACACAAACACTTACCGTATTTCGCAATGATTTTATTTGTGTTATCTTGATTATTTCGTTGGCGCGTGAATATTTTGAGGAAAAACACACACGACTTCACAGTCATTTAGAATTTGCACTTTGAATACACCCTTGAATACTGCTCCAAGTCCAAGAATTTATCGTTTATTAATATATTTTTAATTATGGTGTCTGCAGATATAATGTTATACAATATCAAAAACAGATTATAGTTACTTTTTATCATTTTCAAACACCTATTAAGAACATTTAGCTGCACAAGAGAGTATCTTAAGTATTATAGTTTCTTTATACACCGAATAACAGCCTTTGTACAGCCTATACCAGCTTGTACAGCTATTGTGCAGCCTATTTAACTCTTAGCTGTACAAGACAGTTACAAGAGAGTATCTTTAGTGTTATAGTTTCTTTATACACCAAATAACAGCCATTGTACAGTTTATAACAGCTTGTATAGCTATTGTGCAGCCTATATAACGCAATAAGCTGTATAACTTGGGGCCCTTTTTGGTGTTATATCGGCTTTGTACGGCTTCATATACAGCTTTAAGTTTAAAAATGAACCTAAATGCAGCCTATATACAGCTTAACGTGCTACTTGGGTAAAGATGTTAATGGTGCGTTGCTATCTTGTGGCGAAGACTAAAGTCACATGCATAAGTTTTCTAGTTTGGAGGGTAAGGTAGCCTCCAAACCGGAACACAGAGTGACAAGCACTGACGCTATTGCGGCAGGAATATGTACATGACCCGGGCGAGACAATGCAGAACTCTACCACCTAATAGTCACGATGGTAGTGACTCGTAAAGGCATACGGCCGCCTTTTACGACCTGCCTTACAGAACAGCAGTTGACCTATTCTCCAAAGGAACCCGGAACCAACACGGGGGAACAACACTTTAATGAAAAGAATGTGACAGCATACTATTTACAATTGTCCTATGCTGAGACAATGTTAGTGTAATTGGCTATTTGTGTCCTAGTTCACTATCATTTTTATCAAGATTACCATCAGATTGTTTGCTATCCTGTGATATAAAATAATGGATAATGATTTTAATTTTGATATATCTACCTGATTAAAATAAATGGCGTGATTATTTTATGCATGCCTGAGATCCCGTGATTTGATTTATAATATAGTAGTATATCCACAAAATAAGTTTGCCTTTTAAAATTTAAACAGTCAATATTTTAGGTAAATATTATTAAAACCAGGGGCGCTCAACTTCACAGCTATTAAAATTAAAATCGCTAAATGTTTGTGATTATATTTATAAATTTTACCATTTCTTAAGCTTTTAAATCCATACTAATATTATAAATGCTAAAGCAGCTCTCCCTCTCTCTTCTTCATGCCTAAACCACTGTACCGATTTGAATTAATTTTGGTACGAAGATAGTTTGAGACCCGAGAAAGTACATAGGATAGTTTTATCCCGAAAACCCAACGAGAACAGGAATTATTCAGGTAAAACCCGAGGACTGTCTAACATTTAAACTTAAAACTTGTATTTTATATAACTAATGTGTGTGTATGTGTGTGTGTCTTACGACTCTCCATATTGGTCTGGGCTCCTTTAAAGAATAGGCCAACTATCATACTGCCAAGCAGGTTGTAAAAGGTGAAGGTCACTAGCAGCAACGAGGTGGTAGAGTTCTGTCTCGTTCGGGTCTAGTACCACCATTTTACCTATTTCTACTGCTATAACGTCAGACCTTTTCACTGTCGTGTTCCGGTTTGGATGGTAAGGTAGCCGGTAAACTCATGCATGTGGCATTAGACCCCACCACAAGATAGCAACGCTAATTGTGCGTTTTTATCTTGTGGTGGAAACATTTTTATTTTCTATAGGATGGTTGACTATTTCCATCAGGAGACCTATCTTCTTGTTTGTTATCTTATGATATAAAAAAATACATCTATATACATACTAATATTATAAATGCAAAAGTCTGTCCATTACGGCTGTCCGCTTTTACCACTAAACCGCTGAACTGATTTTGATGAAATTTATCATAGATATATTTATGGATCCGAGTTCAAACAAAGACTACTTATTTTAAGAATCAACTTTACAAAAGGTTAAAAAGAGATGAAAAATTGCATTAGTCAGCTAGTAAATACATTAATAAAATAGCAAATCTATCTATACAAATAAATTAAATTGGAGTGTCTGTTTGTAATATTAAAATAATCGCTTTTTACTAAATGCATATGGATGTATAATATATAAAAATAGTGAAAAATATTATTTTGGTATATGTACCGTACATATACCAAAATAATATTTTTTGTTTTTTGTCTGTCTGTCTGCTTGTTCTGGCTAATCTCTGGAACGGCTGGACCGATTTTAACGTGACTTTCACTGGCAGATATGTGATGTGATAGGGAGTAACTTTTTTTCGAAACGTTTCCACGCGGACAAAGTCGCGGGCTCAGCTAGTTTTATATAAATTGCACGATTAGAAAATGACTTGTGCGACCCCTAATACAGAAAACTTATTCCCACCTGTCAGAAGCGATAGATAAAGTGGAATCGCTATTGCCACTGCATTCCAGACACGCACGCGGGAGAATATGGAATATTTTTATCGGGAGATTTTCTTAAGAGAAATCTTTTCCACATAACAAATACACTTATGCTTTAACGAAAATTCATGGCGGAAATTGTTATATCAAACGCTAGCCATATCTTTAAACTCTATCTAGCATGCGCAGCTTTGCCTGTGAATAAATTAACATGTCGATACTAATTCCCCCATATTACTCCGGGCTCCT
This sequence comes from Apodemia mormo, assembly GCA_036924255.1. Classification (NCBI taxonomy): domain Eukaryota; kingdom Metazoa; phylum Arthropoda; class Insecta; order Lepidoptera; family Riodinidae; genus Apodemia; species Apodemia mormo. Next base: position 3,366,028 of record JAUPFN010000007.1, on the reverse strand, counting down.
TTGAAGAATAGACAATCTGCCGTTGTGCCAGGCAGGTCGTAAAAGACGACCGATTGGCTATTATATACGTGTCACAACCATCGTGACTACAGGCGGTAGAGTTCTGCAACGTCTCGCCTGGGTATTTGGTACCACCGCCTTACCTATTTCTGCCGCAATGGCGTCAATGCTCGTCATTGTGGTATTCTGGTTTGGACGGTAAGGTAGGTGGAAGACTTATGAATGTTGCACTGCCATCCCGCCACCCAGATAGTAACGCTTTATTAAGGTCTTTGGTGTCTATAGTCTATGGTTTCTATTTCCATCAGGACAGCCATTTGCTTGTTTGCTATCTAATAATTTAAAAAATCTGTAAACCGGTTAACCCTGCAGACCATCCCTGGAATTTCCGGTTAAATTTAGGTATTTAAGCTCAAAATAACAAAAACTGTACCTAAGCATTTTTTTGTTTCAGATTTCAAATATCAATTTTTTTTAAAAATGACAGTAATTTGATATTTGAAAAATATCAAATTATGTCTATTTTGGAAAAGATGATAGATTTTTATCTTTCGGATGACATTCAACGCAATTTTTGAGGTCTAAAATCTTATATAATATTTTTTTTTAAATTTTAAATAAGTTATAAGTAAATTTATAATATTTTTGCACATCGGCATTACCGGTTGACTATGGCGATCTAGAAATTATTCTGTAACACCTATTGTAGTGTAACCCATTTTCATGCAAATAAAATATTTTATTCTATTATATTCTATTCTAAAACCTTTTCTTAGCTACATAGATTATAGCTTAAAAATGTGGAAGTAATATCAAAAAACTTTTTTCAAACATTTTCGACATTGATAAATCCTGAATAAATCAACCGATTTGAAAACAACTTTGAGAGAAAATCTGATCAGATTTTTAAATCAATCGATATATTAGCCTAAAAGTTACTTTAAAAATATTAAGTAAGGTTGATACAAACAACAAAATATTAATATTTTAGAAGCCCAAACTTTTAAAATCTTGATTCGATTTTAATTTTTCAAACTACGTTTGACGTAATTTATTAAGTACTAAATGATTATAGATTGTCAAAAAATGATTGGTTAAAAAATCTTGAAGTTATATCGAACAAACATTTTTTTAATTTTTCGTCGAAAATGACTGAACGGATAAACCGATTTTGATGCAGCTTAAGCATTAGATGCAGTTTTTAAGGAAAAGAGCTGATGAAATTTAGCACTCAATATGTTCATTAGCATGAAAATTATAAAAAAAAATACTGTTTCACCAAAATATTTTGACGTTTTTCAAAATTTCTCAAAATATTCGAGACCGAAATAGTTCAAATTTCAGGAAGTCTAAAGGAAGCAAAATAAAATCAAATGCCATCAACCACGTTTCGATCAGTCAAGGCGTTCAAAATTTATGAGATATACATACACATACACACACACACATACACATACAAACACACATATATACATACATACTGACGTTATCGTGAAAATAGTTGGAAAAGGTTTCTAGGACCTCAAAACGTGCAGATCTGATGAAAACTCAATTTTCGAAAATCGTGGCAAAATCAGCAACTTCCCTTCATACTTACGTATCGGAAAGTTAAAAATATGCAAACTTTGGTCACCTGTTTTAATAACTTGCAAATTTGCAAAGTTTTTGAGTTTCCAAGAACTTTTAGTTTTGTCCCTCGTAATTTGTATTGCAAAACAACGTTTGCCGGGTCAAAATTACGTGTCACGTTGTTTGTTCGCTATGGATATATCTACTTATTGGTTCAACTTAAAAGATAGGATAATTCTTGTCTCAATTAACCCCGTTCCCCCCTCTCAAGTACCCCCCAAAATATTCAGTAATACAAGTACAAGGGTCAAACTGAACGTTTGAAGAACTGGCCACTTGTAAACAATATAATAATAAAATAAGTTTAAATTTTGAAAATGGAACTCTTTTGCCAATATTATCGAGTATGTATTTCATTAAATTATCGTTTGTTTTAAGATTTGGCGGGAAATTGAAAATTGTTTCACCTCAGCATGAATTTAACGCAAGAAAATTTTCATGCCACGATTTTTATGACTTACGATGTCAAGAAAGTTATGGTAGACTTTGATTGGCCTTTCACGATGAAGCCTTATCTTTATCTGGCTTAAAGAATTTAACGTGATCGCATTAATCAGATCAATAATATGCGTGAGAGATGGCCTTCTGCGGCGAAGACTGAAGATAACATCATTGTTTTGCGGCGTATGATAGAGACTGACAAAAAGTTACCTATCACCAGCGATGGACAAGTTTAGGCATGGGTATGAGTCAAGTGCGTAAAATTCTCCATGAATATTTAACGGTCAGGAAGCTTTGAGTCCGGTGGATAGCTCATAATTTGACCGAAGCATAAAAACTCCGTCGTGTTGATTGGTGCCGTGAAATGCTTCAAAGATTATATAAGGTGACTCAAATGCTGTGTTCGATATACTTACGGGTGACGAAAGCTGGATTTACTGTTTTATTCCGGAAACCAAAAGACATTCAGCTCAGTGGTTGTTTTCTTCCAAGGAGTTGACAACTAAAGTTAAAAGGTCAAAAGGAAGTACCCTATAGGTTTTGATTCCCTTTTGAAATCGTAAGAAAATCTCAAAGTATGCGACGTAAATGGTCATGTCTTTTGATCGCGTTGACTGTGTTACAAGTTTGATTTTTAATAGCTGAGAGAGACCATAGTCTTTCCTGGCATCTACGCGTGGCGAGTAAGTGTTCCCAAGAAAAACGGATAGGTGGACAACAAAATGGTCCTATAAGAGTTCCGTTTTTTTGTAGATGATACATGATCACATCATGAAATGCGACACTTACATGAAATGAACAAAATTTGCATAGAAAGAGCAATTCTACGATGGTGCTACGATACATACACGTAGAAAAAACATATATTTTGCATCAGCGTAACAGTTTGAAGAAGTGCCGACCCGCATTATCTTGTTAGGCATTGGCAAATAACAAAGATCTCTAAAAATAGCTCAAAGTACATTTTTTTGATCAAACGAGCGAACATCTCCGGGTTACTGGAAGAATCCAGCTTATACATGTATGTATAAATGTTTGTCTTTTTTCATATCATCTTTTTTTTACAATATCACAATATTACAAAAAATATACATGAAATCGGTATGAGGAGCAATTATTAGTCCCAGGCTTTTTTGTTTTTTAAAATTGACTGGTAGATGTCTTATAGTTTCGGGAAGTTTATTGTAAAAGCGTATACATGCGAGAGCGAGATGCATGCCCAACAAGATTGTTTTTGTTCCTTGTATTTAGTGAGTGTACGTCACGATTTTTTTTATAAGAAGCAAATATTTTTACGTAGGTGGTTGAAGTTCTCAAATATATTGGGATATAACATTTTGAATATTGTTTTTTTTTAATTTTTCTCTCTGGGAAATCCTCGGGCTAAGTTTGTAAATTGCCCTAATAGCTCACTTCTGCAATACAAAATGTATACTTATATTTTTTTCAGCAGAATTTCCCCAGAGAAGAATTCCATATGACTTCCTTACTTTCTTATCTTAGGACATTTTCAATATTTATCATTGTTATCGTTCAATTGGCATCGGTTTGACTAATATTGGCCGCGGCAAATTAAAAATAAATAATTTAAAAAATGCAAAATATGTCATGCAAAAATCTTCTTCATTAATGAAATATACATATTGATAAATTGATCACCTCTTTTAAATAACTCACTAGTTTTCTTTTACCTTTGTATACTAGTGGGATAGAAGAATTAATTTCATTAAAAAAAGTGAGACCGGTTGAGTGATATGTTAAAAATAAAGTCACAAAGTGAAATTAATGTACAAGTAATCATTTAATCGTATAACAATGGAATTTCACGAACGCCGACGATAGAAAGTATCCATACATATAATAAAATCGTAGAAAAGTCGAAACTGTATATTAAATATTTTTTTAAAAGAATATACTTGGGGCGTGATCTACAATCGATATCGAAGCCAAAAATATAGTTTTTATAATTTTTGTCTGTTTGTCCGTTTGTCCATTTGTCCGTCTGTCCGTCTGTCCGTCTGTCCGTCCGTCCGTCCGTCCGTCCGTCCGTCCGTCCATCCGTCCGTCCGTCCGTCCGTCCGTCCGTCCGTCCGTCCGTCCGTCCGTCCGTCCGTCCGTCCGTCCGTCCGTCCGTCCGTCCGTCCGTCCGTCCGTCCGTCCGTCCGTCCGTCCGTCCGTTCGTCCGTTAGTCCGTTCGTGCGTTCGTCCGTTCGTCCGTTCGTCCGTTCGTCCGTTCGTCCGTTCGTCCGTTCGTCCGTTCGTCCGTTCGTCCGTTCGTCCGTTCGTCCGTTCGTCCGTTCGTCCGTTCGTCCGTTCGTCCGTTCGTCCGTTCGTCCGTTCGTCCGTTCGTCCGTTCGTCCGTTCGTCCGTTCGTCCGTTCGTCCGTTCGTCCGTTCGTCCGTTCGTCCGTTCGTCCGTTCGTCCGTTCGTCCGTTCGTCCGTTCGTCCGTTCGTCCGTTCGTCCGTTCGTCCGTTCGTCCGTTCGTCCGTTCGTCCGTTCGTCCGTTCGTCCGTTCGTCCGTTCGTCCGTTCGTCCGTTCGTCCGTTCGTCCGTTCGTCCGTTCGTCCGTTCGTCCGTTCGTCCGTTCGTCCGTTCGTCCGTTCGTCCGTTCGTCCGTTCGTCCGTTCGTCCGTTCGTCCGTTCGTCCGTTCGTCCGTTCGTCCGTTCGTCCGTTCGTCCGTTCGTCCGTTCGTCCGTTCGTCCGTTCGTCCGTTCGTCCGTTCGTCCGTTCGTCCGTTCGTCCGTTCGTCCGTTCGTCCGTTCGTCCGTTCGTCCGTTCGTCCGTTCGTCCGTTCGTCCGTTCGTCCGTTCGTCCGTTCGTCCGTTCGTCCGTTCGTCCGTTCGTCCGTTCGTCCGTTCGTCCGTTCGTCCGTTCGTCCGTTCGTCCGTTCGTCCGTTCGTCCGTTCGTCCGTTCGTCCGTTCGTCCGTTCGTCCGTTCGTCCGTTCGTCCGTTCGTCCGTTCGTCCGTTCGTCCGTTCGTCCGTTCGTCCGTTCGTCCGTTCGTCCGTTCGTCCGTTCGTCCGTTCGTCCGTTCGTCCGTTCGTCCGTTCGTCCGTTCGTCCGTTCGTCCGTTCGTCCGTTCGTCCGTTCGTCCGTTCGTCCGTTCGTCCGTTCGTCCGTTCGTCCGTTCGTCCGTTTGTCCGTTTGTCCGTTTGTCCGTTTGTCGGACTGTTTGTCTGTTTGTCTGTATGTATGTCCGGAGTAAACTCAAAAAGTACTGCATGGATTTACTACAAAAATTGCATGAATATTACCAACAGGTCGGGTCACCTTATAGGCTACATATTATCACGTTATCACCTAAGGGGGAGAAGCTGTGCAGAGTAAACGAAGTCCGCGCGGATGAAGTCTCTGGCAACAGCTAGTAGAATATATAGAAGGATTCAATGGCGTATCCATACTACTATATCGTCACGCAATCCCGGCAAATCGCACTACCTATCCCGATCTATGGTGATAACTCGTTACAGTATGTTGTATTGAAATATTGTGAATTATTTTACCGTAATTGTATTCGTCAATTAAAGAAATACCACCAAAATGGCAGTTGTTTCAGATAACTTTATTTAATAGATTTATTTGACGTCCTAATAATATTGATTTTTTAAATAACATTTTTTTACATTTGATATCACCTTTAATGAATTCACCTGAAATTGTTTTTTTTTTTTTTTAAATGAAATAACTCTTCGGTTTCTCAAAAAATCATAATTTTCCCCGTGTTGGTCCCGGACTCCTTTGAAGAATAGGCCAACTGCCGTTCTGCCAGGCAACAGACGAACGTTATGCGCAATATGAAGGGGTCGTTAGGGAAGACTCAATCGTATTAGATATATATACGGTGATATATATGTCGTAGGTCGATCGTTTAAATTAATGTCTAGATATGATCTACCATTAAAATACAATTTTATAAACATTTAAAAAAAATATAATATACATGTTGTATTAGAATTTTATTACGACTAACGCCATCTATTATGAAACTAACGAGTTAAAATGCTAACTAGTTAAAATGCCACTTTGGCTTAATTCATTTTCATTCACTCCATTTTAATACAATATTAATCTATTAATACACTTGTACTTTTTAACTTCCCGCTGATAAGGAAGTTACTTATTTTGCTCCGATTTTCAAAAATCGAGTTTTCATCAGCTGTGCACGTTTTGAGGTCCTAGGAACCTTTTTCGACTATTTTCGTGATGACGTCATGTGTGTGTGTCTGTATGTAAATCAATATGCTGGCATTTTATATCATACTACATTAAAAATCAATATGCTGGCATTTTTATCAAAATAGACTGCATGTGTGATTATTGTAAGTGTTTTCTTGCTGTTTTTTGTGACTTAGCAATTGAGAAATTTCAATATTTCTTAGAACTGAAAAATCTATGCTTATAGTTTTTACTCTTTTGAGCTAAAATACCTTAATTTAGCGGGAAGTTTCAGGATTGGACTGTAAGGTAAACCGTTTACAGATTTTTCACAATATGATTATTGTGAAACAGTACAAGTGTATTCATTGATTAATATTGTATTGAGATCAATTTCCAATCTTAGCCCGAGGGGAAAAAGCTAAAAAAAGGTATATTCGTGCCCGTATCTCCGAAGAGGTAGGCAGAGGTACAACGTGTGCGTCATCGATTAGCCGAAGATACTTCTTAGTCCCACAACGTGATTGATGACCAGCCTATTACCAACCGGGCACTTTTCCAATCGCGGGCAACGTTGTTTTTGTTTGACTGTTTGACTCGGGAATAGAACCCTGAGGGTTTCTCTGAGAGAAAAATACAAAAAATTTGTTCGCCGAGTTTCTACCGCTAATTCTTCGTGTCTGCGGTAAGTCCAGTATTAATCCTAAAAATATTGAAGGTTAATTAAATAAAACATTTTTTGATTTCGAAAATCGATGTAAAACCAGGAACTTCCCGATTTTAGAAAAAAACTATTAATCTTAGCAAAATATTAAAAATGTGTTTTTCTTTATAAGATCAACTTTCATTTTCAATACCCATTTTTCCTTGAAAATTCTTTTACAAGAAAGTTACCATAAATAAAAATTGATTTCTATCAATATAAGCTTTAAGAGCGAAGCGGTGGCGCGAGATGTATCTGGAGTTGCTACATATTATAGGTAGACCGTACTATATTATAGGTAGACCAGAAAATATGGTATAAAATTTTAGTATATAAACTTTATTTTTGTTCAGTGTAGATAACATTGATAATAATAAAAATCGTGTTTTTAATAAATCAAGAAAATTTTAAATAATTTTTCTTGTAAGTACTAAAAAAATGTAGTCTTAGAAACATGTTTTTTTTATTTTGGTTTTATTTTCCTGCGCCCTCCTAGACCAAAGCCTGACGACGCCTTTGATGGGAATGTTTGATGGGAATGGGAATTGTTTGGGCAAAAATACGCTGGATTTTTTTAGGATAGATCATTATAAACATTAAAACATGTAATTTTCATGAAAATACTTTCCTAACAATATTGCTAGGTAGTATAACTTTGCGAGCCCTAACAAAGCTCTGCTTTTTGCTAGTATATTTCTCATTTAAAGATAAATCACAATATCTGACTAGCAAGTCAGATATTGTGATTTATGAGAGTTTGCCGAAGCTCTTTAAATATAAAAATAAAGATTTCCATTTTAAAATTTCATTTTTATTTGCTAAAACCTTGGACAAGTCCCAAGTACCGCTGGCCAAATCGTCAAACGATAAGCGTTGAACGATTTAGCCAATGTGAGATGGCCAAATCATGAAATGCCGGCGTATCAAGATATGCCCATCTCGATATAGCCAATCAAGCGATCGACCCACGACATATATACGTATATCTACGGTGTGTAACAAAACGGCTATCCGATCATAAAAGGCGGTATTTGGTAGTTTAATATAACCTTATAGGTGTCATTCGTGGTGAAGGTGAAGTGGACAATATAGTTTTTAATACAAAGTTTCATCCCCTATTTCAGCCACTTGGGGTTGATTGTTGAAAAAAAATTTAGCCTATGTTTGAGCCCAAATTTTTAACTATTTCCATGCCAAATTGCATAAAAATCAGTCCAGCGGTTTAGCCTTGAAAGCATAACAAACAGACGGCAGACAGACTTTCGCATTTACAATATTAGTATGGATATGTACAAGAATTGCTCATTTAAAGGTAATAGATTTTGTTTATAATAAGTTTTTTACAAAGATCTCTTTTTTTGAACATTTAGTTTTATTTTAGAATACGTTACAATTTCTGCAGGAATTATAATAAAAATTCAGAGACTGGCACCTATAAAGTATTTAGAAGTTATATTTAATCTGTATTTTTTTTACAGCTAACTTATTCTAGAAGAACTGAAATCATGTTTGTGTTTTACTTTTGCTGAAGTGAATATTTTTTCTGACGTACAGGAAGGATACTTTTGAAAACGTACTGACTAAGCACGGTCATTTGTTTAAGCAAAGCTCTTAGATATTCTCTGCTACTCATATTATAGATTCCTCGCATAGCTCTTTTCTGTGGGACAAATACTGTATCGATGTCAACAACTTAAAGAAAATCTTCCTGGGTTTCTGTTACTCACTGTATTTTAATACTAATTTATGCCATCACGAGTTTACAGTTCGGGGCAAAATATTAATTTCTTAAGATTCTTAATTTGATATTCAGGATGTTAAGTACTATTCAAATGAACTCCGAGATATTTCAGATGAGTCACGTAGCATTCGTTCATCGTTATTACGTAGATTGGGCCAATGATTTCTTTTAATTTACGAAAGTTATTACTCCGGGGACATCCGCTTCATAATAAATTCCAATACTAAATGTCCAATATTAAATACCAATTCTTGTTACCAGTTAATAAAATTACCTTGAAAATGAAGGTTTTCCTTCATTTTCAAGGTAATTTTATTGATTGTGTTTATTTTGTTAGTAAAACCAATTATTTCTAATTTCAAATTCAATGTTGTTTTTACCACAGATCACACGAATACACGAAAATAACACGTAATAGATACAGGGACACACATAGGTGCTGGGTGGAGAACATGTAGCCACGCTTAGGAGCAAACGGTCAAAAATGTCAAACGATCGTAAATAATTGAAAAAGAAATGGAAAACTGAGAAAGGGTGATGGCAAAATGGTAAGCAGAGGCTTTTTGCTAAGACAATATTATGATAATGTTCATAAAATTTAGTTAAACACACAAGCATATCTTGAAGGTGAATTAAAACAATTTCATACTAAACACTAACAATTGATGCAGAATTCATAAATTCTTATTTCTCCAAATGGTTATATAAACTAAGAAAGTGCCCCCTGGAGGACGATTTTAGCTTTCTGTGGAACAAAGATTTCATAAAATGTTAATTACCTACTCCTTTACAAGCAAACAATATGTATTGGGTCAGTTTATTAAATTAAATTTTATTTATTTACCTAAAATAAAAATAAAAAATTACCGACAAAAGATCTTGTGTTCTTGATAAATATAAAAAAATGTTTGGAAAATCCAAAGTGCACGCCATAAAAAAAGTTTTTGTTTTATTTTTATATTAGGTTTTTTAATTAAATTTTAACGAAATGTATGTGGATTAAATTATTTGGTTGACATGAACAAAACCAAATATATTTAATTATAACCAATGCGAAACCCACGCAAATGTTCGTAAGCTGCAATATATTATTTGTCAAATCTATTCACAGAAGACACCTTGTTTTGGAAGTAATTTCCCCTTTGTGGTCCGGGATCTTTTAAAGATTAAACCACCTGCTGCCAGACAGTTCATAAGAGGCAAACGATTGGCTATGCGGGACTAACGAGGCACTACCATCGTGGCTATTAGGTGGTAGAGTCCTGCATTGTTTTGCCCGGGTCTGGTACCACCACCTCACCTATTTCTTCCGCAATAGCGTGGTGCATTTCACTGTTATGTTCCGGTTTGGAGGGTGAGGGAGCCAGTAAACTTATGCAAGTGGAATCATCTACTGGCTACACGGATAGCAACGCACCATAATCATCTTTATAAGCGATGGATGGATTTTTATTTTTTATATTTATATTTATGATATAAAAAAAAAAACTAAATACTGAAGTTGTCACATTGCTGACTACCGTCACATAAGGCAACCTCTAAGGTCAAAATTATATCATGGAAGAAAACCCTTCTTTATCAATGCCCAGGAATAGATGCTGGGTTTTATTATATATTTCTCATTATAAGACGCTGGTCAATTGTTGTGATGTATGAGAGTTTTCTGATGTTCGGTTAATTTTATCGCATGTTGCTGGTGCCAAGCCTTAAGATTGTCTCCTTCCGAAAACACCCAAAGAAGTTTACATTTCAAAAATAGCTTAATTTTTTATTTTAAAATGCTATCATGTGACGGCAAAAATCTTCTAGTGTAAAATGCAGAGCACTCAAAACAAGCCATCTGTTTAAAACTGTATTTTGAAAACGCTATAACAACTCGTAATCAGTGCTCGACCGTGAAAACTTTACTACAGTTGGTTAGATGCAAATCCTCACATAAATTGGCGAGGCGCCGACGGATTCGGAGCATTAATTTGTGGTAAATCGTGTGGAAAATGGAAATTTTGTGCAGCCTCTGGCATCGCGGGTAGCAAACTTTATGATGTCTTCGAAAATTCCACGAATCTCTTGAAACATTCTAAAATGGGCCATATCCGAAGAAATTTAAGGTTCGAAATATTCAGTGATGCGTTTTTTGATACGCAAATAATGGTTGTAATTTGTGATGGCGTCAGACGTGATAGAAATATTTTGCTGGTTCTTAATGAGAATAATGTATATATTTTCTTTTTTAGCTCCATTAAAAGGAAATTGAAAATCCTAAAGGTAATTTAGTTCGTGGAGAAAATAACAGTTGTTTTTGAATCCTTAGATCAAAGCTTCGACAACAAAGTATCAAATTTTCTTTATAATCTTAAATCAAATGAGTTGCATCGATCCTATTTGCAGCTTGATTGTTTATTATACGCATAAATGATTTTCGTATATGTACCCATATTAATAGTAAACATGCGAAGGTCTATCTGTCATGATTACGGGGTTATCCCCGTGTTGATTCAGGTTCATTTAAAGAATATGCCAACTACCGTTCTGCCAGGCAAGTAAAGGGCGAGTGATTGGTTACGCGTGTCACTATCATCATGGCTACTACGTGGTAGAGCTCTGCATTGTCTTGAGTCTGAAACCAGTACGGATTAAATGAATACGCCTTTCTAGACAATTTCTAATGTTGTCAGTGTAGCTTGCAATCACATACGGAAATAAAGACTTAAACTACTTACCAATGCAATACAATCACTCCAAGATAATTTTTAAACGTTGTCATTCCATTCGGTACGATAACACAGTACAAAATGGTTTAGTATTTCTATTTTTTACCATATTATATAAGGTTGGGGCAAAAGTACTTTCTACAATTATCATCGTCGGCACTTGGTGAAACTCCATTTTAATGTAATATTTTATCACTTGTACACTTGTGCCGTTTCACAATAAAGCTATTATCACTTATTGCCAACCGGTTTCGCTTACACAAGCATCATAAGGGCAATTTATAGTTACAAACTAAACACAAAATTAAATGTTAACAAAATAACAAATTTGAAGGCAAATGCACATCATACCCTCAAAATATTCGTTGCCGTAACTGACGTAGGGTTGTCAACACTATTGGTAACGACATTCCAGAGAAGAATCTTATAAAACAAAATATTAAGAAAAGTGCGCGAAAAATTAGAAAATTTAAGAATACTTAACCACCATATAAATTTTAATGCCATTTTGGCTGTGTGGAAGGACAATCCCGTAGACTTATATAAATTACGTTTCACGTTGTTTGTCCGCTATGGATTCCTAATATGTAATCTATATATATAAATCAATCCCTATTTTCTTTGGTCATGAATCACGCCTGAATGGCTGGACCAATTTCGGTAATTTTTTTTGTTGTGTTTGTAATTGTAAGGAGAAGAATCTTATAAAACAAAATATGAAGAAAAGTGCGCGAAAAAATTAGAAAATTTAAGAATACTTAACCACCATATAAATTATAATGCCATTTTGGCTGTGTGGAAGGACAATCCCGTAGACTTATATAAATTACGTGTCACGTTGTTTGTCCGCTATGGATTCCTAATATGTAATCTATATATATAAATCAATCCCTATTTTCTTTGGTCACGACATCACGCCTGAATGGCTGGACCAATTTCGGTAAATTTTTTTTGTTGTGTTTGTAATTGTAAGGAGAAGATTCTTATAAAAGAAAATATTAAGAAAAGTGCGCAGAAAATTAGAAAATTTAAGAATACTTAACCACCATATAAATTTTAATGCCATTTTGGCTGTGTGGAAGGACAATCCCGTAGACTTATATAAATTACGTGTCACGTTGTTTGTCCGCTATGGATTCCTAATATGTAAGGCAAAACAACGTTTGCCGGGGCAGCTAGTATATATTTGTGATTGCGATGGGCGCCTTCAGAAACTTAAAAAAACAGTATGTATTTGAAACTTTGTATGTTTTATAAATCTACTTTCGACTTTATGTCTCGAAAATTTTGTTTATCTAGTAGGTTCATTGTATATTTTTATACAAATATACAAACAGCTTGATGTGCTCATTTGAGGCACAGGAGTGTTCACACACCACCCGCCAGACTCCAAGCTGCTACTGATATTTTATATTTTCGAGAAAACCTCGAAAAAACCACAATAACACTTTTGCCCGACCGGGAAACGTGGACATCATGATCTGAGCCAAATATGCTATCCCCGAAACCACGAAGCAGTTGCTTATTATCCTATAGAAAAGTTAATAAAATGGTGACGCCGTTTGTACAATGACGAGACATGCAAATTGACTACGACATATACATACATTCTCAGGTAATATGTTAGCTGTTAGGATACACGTATCCGAGATTACATTTTACGGCCGCTCCGGACGTGAGCACTGTCATAAAACAACTTGTTACGCCGGACGACACAACGTCCCGAATTACTCCGAAACTTACTTAACTTTTAGGGGATTTTCAGCTTTTTCTTTTATTGAAACATAAGTTCCTTAGCCCGTATTTGTTAGGTAGGTCTACACAGAAAAAAATGTCCGATTTTTCCTTTTCACTCAGTATATAAAATAAAGCATGAGTCCTATGACAGATGTAAATAGGGATGTGCCAGTGTATAAATAATCGAAACGGGAGGTAACCTTTCATCTACCATTCTTTCATTAATAAATTTAATAAACACGCAAACCGATAAATACAAACATTAATGTTCATCACATAAATATTTGTCCCTGTCGGGGACCAAACCCAAAATCCCCACTAATTGCGTAGTTAGGGTCACTAAGCCATCAATTTAATGCATTTTTATTACGATACCTTCATAAGTATGCAACTTATATTCAAAAAAACGATGAATCTTCTATTATATATCAATGCGTTAAAAATGTAAACATTGTTTATTTACACACCAGCTGCACGCTGTAGCCTGCTGCATTACAAAGGTTTTTGTTTAATCCTTCGGGAACATCTTATTTTTCTGGGATAAAAAGTATTTTATGTACTACTAGCTGACCCGACAAACGTCGTTTTGTTAATATATTTAGAACAGTATTTCTCTACTATATAATGGATGTTATTTTACATATAAACCTTCCTCTTGAATTACTCTATCTATTAAAAAAAGCCGCATCAAAATCCGTTGCGTAGTTTTAAAGATCTAAGCATACATAGGGATTAGGGATAGAAATTGGAAAGCGACTTTGTTTTATATTATGTAGTAATTTCACGTTCGCCGTTTTTGCGCGATTGAGTAATGTATCCATACGTCCAAACAAAATTCTAGGGAGTCCCTAAAACTACAGCATTTGCCTGGCCTGATTCGCTAACCAAAAACCTCATATACCTAATTATTATTTGATTAAACGCATTATTTTAGTAAAAAGTGCGCAGTAACGTCTTAAACATCAGATAGATCAATAAAGTGTATGTCCTGGCTCGTTTGTCAAGAACCACAAGGAGCCGTTATTGGGGCCGACACAACATCAACCGTAATGTGAAGACTATCTATATCACCCAGATAACGTCAGGTGACTATGGGATTCTGTTTACTGACATGACAATCAATTTATCCAAGCGTGAAAGGGCAGAGGTCCTCCAAGATTTAATTTATGGCGTCTATTGTGTTGTGTCACAAAGCCCTGCTTCGTATGCAAGGCACGGAATAGATTATTCGATAACTCGTGAACGAAATCCTATTATATCGTGATGTGCTTATCATATAATGAAATAATCTTTGCGTAGTCTGGAGATTATTATAACGTTATCTTGAGCTAAGAATATTGACATAATTTCCGGAGTCATTAAATTAATAAGATTATAATTATAGCTTAACATTAATATTATGTCCAATTTTAACGATTATTTTTAAACGATTACAATATGCAGTGATTTTTGTGTGGAAAGGGATGATTATTGCCTAAAGATATCAAATGTGTCGTCGTCTATATGGTGTTGTAATGCTACTTACCTAAATAAGTTTGCCGACAACCTTACCCTCCCAACTGAAACACGAATTTATTAAGCAATCCAATCACTGAATCATAAAAGTATTGACATTTTGGAAATAATTCTCTATAATTTTATAAATGTTCAATATCAATATATTCACAGAAAATAACATTGACTTACTAATAAATAAGTTAATGGAAAATTATGTCATTTGAACTCAAAAATTTATAATTATGTAGATCTTAAAAATCGCGATGAAACTCAAATGAAATTTCCAAAACTAAGTTATACAAATTATGTCGCCTCTGTGGTCTAGTGGTCCAGCGTTGGCGTTGACCATATGAGGTCCCGGGTTCGATTCCCGGGTCGGGCACATAAAAAAGTGTTTTTTCAGTTTTCTAAGAAACACAAAGTTGCCCGGGATTGGAAAGTGCCCGGTTGGCGATAGGCTTGCCACCTATCACATTGTGGGATCAAGTATCTTCGGCAAATCGTGGGTGCACTTGTTGTACCTCTGCCTACCTTCGGGGATATGGGCGTGAAGATACTTTATACGTAAAACATAAATAAGCCTTTCGATTGTGCCTAAAATCAAATAAATTTATTTGAAACTTAAAAAAGTATTTGAAAATTGTCGAAACCACGTTAGCATCTATATTTTTATTTTTCGCAACACTCTCATCTCAACCACGTTAATTATTTTCCTGCCCTATATAATGAAATGATTACTTTTTATATTTTATACTGAGATAAAATATTGGAGATAAATAACAGGGAACCAGCTGTTATAACGAGTATTTACAAACAACAAATTCCACATTTAGAAGGACACCAAGAATACATAAATCAAAGAGAATTTAGTCTTCCCTTGAGAGGCGTACCCCAGCAACAGTGAAGTTGCATACATATTTACCAGGCTCGAGTTGGCGGCTACACAGTATAATGCTAATTGCTTCGTTTAACTAACTTTACTCGGGAATTTATTGCGTATTTGATAGCTACAAACTTACCACAAGGTCTTTGAATGTTTGAAGTAGTAAACATTAAAACAAGTTAATTGAGCGTGATTTACTATTTGTTTATGTAAAAGTATCTTAATCATTACGCTCGGTTCCTTTGCGGGCTAGGCAGAGTAAATTGAACGTTTATAGACTTTGCAGTTCACCGCGATTTACCGGTTTGTCGGTTGGCGAGATATGAGGTGATCATCATAGCAGCATTTACCGACATGTTAATGATTATCGACTATTTCTAGCGATAACCGGGAAGGACAGCTTTACGTGGTAGTACACCACTCCACCAGACTCCGAGCTGCTACTGAGATTTTAGACTTTCAAGAAGAATCACGATAGAACCTCAAGAACACTTTTGCTCGACCCGGGGATCGAACCCGGGACCTCATGATCTGAGCCGAATAGGCTACCCCTAAACTACGAGGCAATCAAACTATATAAAAGCAGCAAGTTATAAAAAAAAGAACGAGGGTTACCTTTATTCAGATTGAGCCGCAGTCAGGTTTTTAGTTTTTACTAGCTGTTGCCAGCGACTTCGTCCGCGCGGACTTCGTTTAATCCGCACTGCTCCTCCCCCGTAGGTGATAGCGTGAATATGTGTAGCCTATATGTTGACCCGACCTATTAGTAATATTCATGCAAAATTTGAAGTAAATCCATGCAGTATTTTTTGGGTTTACCCCGGACATACATACAGACAAACAGACATACAAACGAACAGACAAAAATTCTAAAAACTATATTTTTGGCTTCGATATCGATTGTAGATCACGCCCCAAGTATTCTTTTAAAAAAATATTCAATGTACAGTTTTGACTTTCCTACGATTCCTACGATTTTATTATACGATTTTATTTTATTATATGTATATTATTATATACTTATTTAATATCTATATATCTATACACTATACATATAATAAAATCGTAGGTATGTCATAACTGTACATTGAATATTTTTTTTTAAAAATACTTGGGGCGTGATCTATAATCGATATCGAAGCCAAAAATATAGTTTTTAGAATTTTTGTCTGTTCGTCTGTATGTCTGTTTGTCTGTATGTATGTCCGGGGTAAACCCAAAAAATCATACATACATACATATTATCACGCTATCACCTACGGGGGAGGAGCAGTGCGGAGTAAATGAAGTCCGCGCGGACGAAGTCGCAGGCAACAGCTAGTCTATTATTAAATATCAAATAAGGAAAAGGCTTCTGTCTACTTAGTATAAGCAACGTGAAAAAACTTTGTCGACTCATTAATTTTTCACAATTCGACTTGATATATCAAAAGCCTCGTACTGAAAAACAGCACATCTAGCAAAAAGCAAAATGTAAGTAAAACTAAAGTTATAAATACTTTTGAAATTATTAAAAACTATAATGTTTTTGTAGTAATTATGACTGAAATAAGTCGTTGTATTATAAAACCTTATATTATATAATTTAATCATGTATATTTCCTGTTTTTAAAATGTATCAATGTATATATATATATATATATATATATATATATATATATATATATATATATATATATAGTTAATTGTGCCTTTCTTCGTATTATATACCTACTACTAATGTCGTTTCATTTTATTCGATATAATGACATTGAAAATCTATATAATACATTTTAATATATATATATGTATATATATATATATATATATATATATATATATATATATATATATATATATATATATATATATATATATATATACATATATATATATATAGTATATAATATATATGTGACAACTTTAATAAATTAGTTTTTAAGCATGGATTCGGTTTTTTTGAAGCAAAACCTGCCAATTTGAGAAGGTTGTTGAGTACTGAATTCTTTGATAATTATGTTTATGTATACAGCAGGGGTGGTCAACTTGATTAGACATAAGATCTATTATTTACTAACGAAAGCCTGTGCGATCTACCAGTTACATACTTCTTGAAGTCTTAATTGAAACAGTTTAATGTTTAGTATACAATCATGTAGTATTCAGTCAGCGCAGTCTGGTCTACTTATTTATAGAAAGAAAGAACGAAAATATTTATTTGCAAGAATATGGGTGTTACAAGTTGTTAAAAATAAATTAAGTTACCAACATATTCTACCATTATATGGTGTGCAAATATTTAAAAAAATTATCATTATATAATATTACATTTAAAAGATTCTATCGATTATTTAAAATTACTACCGGATAGGAACGCGGCCACACACTGAGAAGATCCGGCGGAAGAAACTCAGCGAGCTGGTCTTTTTTCTCTATTTTATGTACTTGTTATAAATGTACAATGATGGTTTCATATTACAAAAGTTATTTTTATAATTACAAGTTTAATATTTTGTGCAATTAAATTTTTTATAATTTACAAAATGTTCACTATTTACAAAATTCTAGTAAAATTTTACATTTTAGTACATTGAAATTTTTTAAGGACAATTCAACAAACTTATATTTCTACCATCCATTAATATTTAATTTTATCGGCTAAAAATTCTTTAATAATTTGGATGAAGTTTGGCACAAAGATAATTTGAGACCCGAGAAAGGACATAGGGTGGTTTTTATTCCGAAAATCCCACGGAGACGGGAACTATTCGAGTCTTATGTTAGAAATTTTTCTACGCGGACAAAGTCGCGGGTAGAGCTATTTATTATATATTTTGACTTATATAAAATTGCACTTCCAAGAAAGTAGCGCTGCGACTCAAAATTTTAAATATTTCAGTATCCGTCGTATAAGGGTCCAATATCTTACTCAATATTATCTTGTCTTGTCTTGTCTTCTCTTATCGTATCTTATCTTATCTTATCTACTAAATAAATAATAAATATTATCTTATCTTAATAATATACCTTTAGATTTAAAGCATGGTTTTGAAATTAAGTAAAGACAAGCAACTTCACAGATAATATATTGTGTCACATTTTACACTTACTTCTGTCACTCGCAGTTGGACACCAGTTTTTTTTTCTTTCGTTTTCTTAAAAAACTGCTTTTTTGAGTTACGCCTATAAGTTTTTGGGGGTTCGATATGTTTATATAACATGTATAATATCGTTGATATCCCAAGAAAATAATCTGGTTACTTTGAAGTTAGTTTTTGTATAGTTTGCTAACCGATATTCTTATACATTATACTTACTGCTATTGTTATAATTGTAGTACGTTTTTTGCGAATTGCCTGGCAGGATATTTGATTGGCTATTCTTCAAAAAGGCTCGGATCTAGAGAAACTCATTATAATTGGATAATAAGTTCTATATTCCTCAGTTCATCAAAGCTTTCGGCACGTATTCGATACATCATTTCGGAATCAGTTCGGATGAAATGAATAATTCAGTCCGGAATGCACTGCTATTGAATAATTCTATCTTTAATACTTCAGAGAAGTAGGAATGAAGATTTATAGCACAAATGTTTAAGTTCACATAAATATATGTCTATATAATTTTTATATAAATAAAAATATGATAGAGTCTGTCATTCTGTTCGCATCAAGTAAAAACTATTACGTGTTAGGTTTTTATTTAATAAAGCAAGATTTTGCCCGATATCGTTGTTGTGCGAATTAAAATTATTTACTCTGGTAACACAGAGCTTGCACAAAAACAACAATGGCGGGTAAGACGGGTTGAAAACTCGGACATTCAGTCTCCTGCATCGATCAGAGTAACACGCACTGGCCTCCGTTAAAAAGTACAATAGTGTTTGAATAATCCGGAACGTGCATAAGTAATTTAAGGTAATGTATTTGTTAAGTTAGAATAGAATGTAGAATTAAAGAATAAAGTAACGTTATTAGAATAATG
Source organism: Apodemia mormo (assembly GCA_036924255.1). NCBI lineage: Eukaryota > Metazoa > Arthropoda > Insecta > Lepidoptera > Riodinidae > Apodemia > Apodemia mormo. Next base: position 3,346,566 of record JAUPFN010000007.1, on the reverse strand, counting down.
AACAATGTGAAAAGAAATACAATTGTAATATAAATTGATTACGTCGTTTTAATTTGTAAAGGCACGTCTTAATATTTAAGACAAGGGCCGTTATCACATAACGGAGCATATTTAATTTCTAAATGTAGGATATTTCTTACATTTCAGAAGTGGTCTACCCACAGTTTACACGAATCAAAGGTTACAATATATAACTAGATTATCAAATATTAGTTAGTGACATTCTCTCATATCGATATTCTATATTTCGTGAGTCTCATTTCATATAACATGTTTTTTGGTTAATAAAAAGAAGACTTATTATAATTTTTGCACACTGGCATTACCGGTAGACTATTTCAAAATACGAAACACCTTTGTAACCGATTTTTATAAAAAAAAAAAAGAGAAATTCTATTCTTCTATATTTAAAGTACCAAATATTACTTTAAAATCGATATAATTTAACAGTTAATTTATTTTTCTTTCTTTGTCTTGCCGTTCTAATGGTCTTTTTTTTTTTAAAAAGTACGTTGTTAGATATGTAGGTACGAAGAATATACTATGCTTTGTCGTTTTAAGTTTCAGATAATTTAAATACTTGAAAAATCACTCGTAACACTGGAGCGGTCACGTGGTAACGAGAGAATGAAATAATAAGTGCCTTGCCGTCAACGAAGCCCGTCTTCCTTGTGTAAGCAGAACGTCTTTTACTACGGATGACCGAGTATGAGTGGAGTTTGATACGACAGGTAACACTACTTTGCAAATTCATCAGGAAACGAACTTACTTTGATACTTCAGCAAAGAGGATTATTAGGAAACATAATTAGATTTCCCAACAAGATGGCTGTGAAGCTGTGAACTGTTAGGCAATTTGTCACCGCGCAGTATCCGTTTTTATGACCACCGCATATATTACGTTTGATTTAAGATATTAAATGAATGTTTTATTTAAAATTAAGATGCTCCGTAGATTGGCATAATTTAATACAGAAGACAAAAACAGCTGCTGGAAGGTTAAATAAACGTGAAAATCATGCATTACGTGTTAGTGCCGTTTTCTGTAATGGAGTAGATGACGATTCTGGTTATATCTGGAAATTCATTCGTCTTACGATATTAAAAAAAAATAAGTAATGGAAACAAATGTTCTTTTAGTAACAATTTCACAAAAAAAAAATTACTTGGCTAAGCCTAGAATAATCGGATTTATTGTTATATATTCCTGTTTACATTTGTATAGGGTAATAACTATAGTAGTCCATTTTAAGTGCTGCTGTAAAAATGATTTTCAAAAAAAGGGTACCTTGGAATATCGGTTTAGTGATGTCGCATATTACATTGAAGGTATATATAGTTTAAGGGGTAAAAACTAAAATTTTTTTTGAATATTGTAATTTTGGCTGAAGCACACCTGTGCAATAGTTATATTTTTTCGTCTGCCCTAATGACTTCTGTGAACTCTATTACACATAAATAAATTTTACTACATAGGTACTGAGAACGTGGGTGATTGGAAATGTCAAGTACATTTTAGAATCTATAGGTTCCAATGTATCATGTGTACTGATTTTAGTCCTGGGCCTGACGTGGTATTATTTACAGCCCAGTCTGGGTTCGGCTCAGAGTATAAAAGTTCAGCTGACTGATTAATTTACTTTTAAGTCTACTACAATATCTAAGTCAGTGTAGCTATCTTTATGAGCCAGATTCAAAATTTGATACAATCGGTGATGTTTACATACGATAAAGAAAATTTTGAAATAATAGTACAGGCAAATTTGACTTTTGATTTATTAAAATATTGTTATTTTAGTTACAAAATATATATTTCTTTTAAGGTTGATTAGTTGAGTAATAATTCTAATATTTGAAATTGTTGACAGAAAACTATAATTATTATCATAAGAAGGTTCCCTGCGCACCGCATTTTAAATATTTGTCTTAAAAACAATTTCACCCGTGATTCAATTAGTACGAAATTAGGTTACAATGCATACAATGTTTTTGGCAATTATACGTCTCGTTGAATTCTTAGAAGACTTATAGGAAATTGCACAACTTTATCTTGTCTCCTTAATATAATTATGAAAAGGAATGGCACGAGTGGATGAGCTATTTGAAAAACAAATTATCTGAGCTACTATTGCCTATGTATGACCCAGTGGTACAAATTGAACTACTTGTAGATGGGAGTAAACTAAGCAACGATGGTATATTGCTCCTGAGATGGTGTGATTTAAAGCCTTGCCATCTAGTAGTTTTCTTTAGTGTTAAACATCGTAAGAATATATATGGAAAAAAATATAGGTTTTTATTTGTAGGCATTGGCAGTTAATTGTTTTACTAAACCCAAAATACAGAGTTATATGTCCTGGGCCTACTGTATAGAATTAAAACGGATTGCAAAATTCTGTTTTCAACATTTATCAATACTGAATTTGTCTCTCGTATAACAAGATGGTATGGCAGCCTGTTGTTATAAATGTCTGTGTAGTACATGATATCAACCGGAAGTAAGAACGTGTCACGTGTCACGTGAACTCCCAAATACCCAGTATACTAACTATATTATAGACTAGCTGACCCGGCAAACCTTGTTCTGTTTTTTTTTACTACTATCCTATTTTTTATTTATATTTTCTCACCTTTTAAACCTTTCCTGGACTTCAACGATTAATTCAAAACCAAAATTGGCCAAATTGGTTCAGCCGTTTTCGAGTTTTAGCGAGACTAACGAACACGAATTGATTTTTATATATTAGTTCGAACAACCTTCACCAATTAATTCATTGATAACAATTATTTTTTTTCGGCATTTCGAAACGCATAGTATATAGAAAACCTCATATCTTTCAGATGATAATTCAGATTTCAGATGATAACAGATAGAAATAATAATTAAATCTATTATGTAATAGATAACATAACTTATATTAGGCTCAACGATTGTATTAAAATAAAGCTGTATAGGAAGGAAAAATTGTGTCGGATGAAAAATAAAAAAAAGGGGATTTTCGAAAATACGAGCACTATTAAATTTAAGGCATCGGCAACATAATATTTTTCTATAGTAAAATGCTTAACTGGTTACAAATTTGTTATATGTATAAGTACTGTGACTTAATCTTTCGCTATCCCACTGTTTTAAAATTCGGTTAGTGCAAAGTCTAAGTAACGATGAAGGGAAGTCGGATTCATCAGGTATGAACAGCACTAATTAGATTATCGGTAAGACCCTTCGGATGCAATATGAGTTATTCAATTGGTCAATGCGATCTTTTGCACTGTATCTGAAGAAAATTAGAGAATGGCTGGGCTATATATGACACCAACTTAACTGTCGTAAGGTAATAGGTTTGCAACGATATAAGTTTGCAATTTGCGTATTAATACATCCGATTAAACACATGGAACTTTACAATTGAGATAGCAGTTTTTCCTCCTCGCTTTAGCGAGAGAGATCTAATGGAAATCACGAAAATTATGTTCCGTTAGTGTGGCAAGAATAAAAAGGACTTTTATACTTCACATAAAATTCTTTCAAATGTTACTATATAATGAACCAATATAATATGATAAAGTTGGTGAAAACGGTTGCTTACTAATTCAATGAAAATGAAAACATAGCGAAAGTATAAGGGTTCCTAGTTTACTTCGGAACCCTAAAAATGGTAATTTAATATTTATCTACTTTGTTTTGAATTCATAGTAACATTCCAATATAAGAATTAATGGATTTTATTGGTTACACGTATATATAAAAATACTTCAATGGGAAGAATGGTCGTGATTCAGGGCGAACACGATTATTATGATAACATTTAAGATATTTTGCTTACAGTGGTGAAACCCGGGAGGTTCACTACAATATTATGGATATTACTGATATGCATTATACTATGGTTTCGGTTGTGAAAAATGATTTGCACCAAAACCATAGACAGAGGATTAGATATATTGTTGTGAGTCGGAAGCCACAATAATATATTATGATTAAAGAATGTACGATAGTTACGGTAGTTAAACCCAGGAGGGTTATAGCAGTGTTAGGGATGGATGGATAGATTATTTTATTTAAAGACTAACTGTTGCCAGCGACCTAGTCCGCGCGGACTTCGTTTACTCCGCACAGCCTCACTCCCGTAGGTGATAGCGTGATATGTAGCCTATATGTTGACCCGACCTATTAGTAATATTCATGAAAAATTTGAAGTAAATCCATGCAGTTCTTTTGAGTTTACCCTGGACATACATACAGACAAACAGACAAAAATTCTAAAAACTATATTTTTGGCTTCTATGTCGATTGATCACGCCCCAAGTATTCTTTTAAAGAAATATTCAATGTACAGTTTTAATTTTCTTACGCTTTTATTATATGTATAGATTATCGATATGTATGATACTACATATTGTTTTGGTTGTCAAAAAAAGAAACTCGCCACTAACAAAAAAAAAAAAAAAAACGGTTGCGGGTCGGTAGAGTCGCAATAGTATATTATACGGGTATATTATACAGGTATGAATAAATAAATAGAGATTTATTTATTTTATTAACAGGGTTAATTGTGATATATGAATATTATTTAATTTGAAAAAATATATAGTTCTTGGGTTAAATTGGATATATGTATTGGATAGTTATGATGAGACTGGGAAAACTATATATATTGTATGTATTGTAATAAATTGTATACATGATAATAAAGGACACGATCAGTTGATTTTGATGAGTTTAGAATTAAAGAATAGAATTATATTAAAAATAAATATGTGACAAAATTTATATATTTATTTTTATTATAATATTGGTCTTATCGGATATGTATGTTCTAGAATCTGCCAATTTTATCTAAGGAGATTCTGATGTATGTAGCAAAATAATAAAAGAAATAAAATATATACATATCGATTGTTTGAATTATTTGATGAGCATTAAAGTTTATTATGAAATTATTTTACATCGAGAAAATACCAGTAAATGCCAGAACAATTTGAAAAAAAAAGATGTTAAAACACCAGTTTTGTAACATTAAAGGATTCAATAATTTAAAATATGGTGTTACTGTATCGCTTTGAACTCTTACTTCCTTTTACTTTCACATGGTTTACTTAGTCTGTTGTGACATAAAATTCTTGCTTACTAGAGAATACGAGAACCTTGAATTGTAAAGAAAAATATTATATATTATACTATTAATAAAATAAATATTATTTATTTTATTGATAGTATGAAAATTTGTAATATAGTACAGACACTTTTATTGGCTTTGTTTTACATCATTTTATTGCATTGTTGAATGATATTTTTTGTATGTGTATTAAAATTCAACCTAATTTAATTTACAATCAGTGACGTATTAGAACTTTGTTATTAACGAGTTTTGAACAAACTTAAATTCAATCATAATATGTTTCAATTTATGCAAGAAAACAAAATGATTTTTTTTTTAAAACTTAAGTGTAGATCGATTGTAATCCTATATTGGTTTAATTATTAATTGTAAACCTGCTTCATGTAGATTTCCATGAGGTAATATTTGTTAATAATTATAATTATAATAGCTAAATAAATGATTATGGAAATGGTTATGAATATGTAATGGTCTAGTGCATTCTACAAACAAAACTGTAAGGCAAAGATAATAAGGACATAAAATGTTCTACCTGAAAGTAAACATAGATCGATTGTAATTCTATGTTGATTTAATTATTAATTGTAAACCTGCTGCATGTATATTTCCATGAGGTAATATATTTGTAAGCAAATATAATTATGATAGCTAAATAAATGACTATGGAAATGGTTATGAATATGCAATGTTCTAGTGCATTCTCAAAACAACATTGTAAGGCAAAGATAATAAAGAAATAAAATAGTTCTACCTAACATTTACTGTTTTTGGATATTAAACACAAACAACTTTCATCAAAGAAATTTGTATGTGGTTTTTCGAAAGTTTGCTTTATTCATTCAAAGAATATTTTTCATATAAGAAGGGAACCATAAAAGGTGTAATCTATATATGGTATATAAACATTGTAATGACTAATAGCTCTGTTAAGTAGATATCGATATAAGAAATAGGACTAATGTTGACGTAAGTATAGACATATATTTAAGATATTTTTCGTTTAACGTTATAATTCAAACGTAATTATTGATCCATCGTAATTATTGACTATTTAACTGCTATAATTTATTAGGTTTATATGTATGGTTTTCAGTCGCTAGTAATTATTAACATACAAATATGTAGTGAAATTATTGCATTAAAACATAGTAATTATCATTCTTGCAAATCTCCCCGCTGCAAAAAAAAAAAAAGGATTTTGTAAGTGTAGACATATTTAGATATTTTTCGCTTAACATAGTTCAATTGATATAATTTGATTGATTATTTATTTGATCGATTATTAAATTGTTATAACATATTAGGTTCATATGTATGGTTTTAGTCACTCATAATTATTAGTGCCCAAATACGAAAAAAAATTTACGTTAAAACATTGTAATTAGCATTCTTGTATGTTTAATATGTTTCGTTTATTTTATAATTTAATTTTAATTATTGGTCAATTGTAATTATTGATTTTTAATTGTTATAATGTATTAGGTTTAGATGTATGGTTTTAATCACTAGTAATTAGTAGTATATAAATAACTTGTACTAGCAGACAACATATAGCGGAACATTGAACCTTTCTTTTAAGAATTAAAATGGTTTATGCAATGTAATAAATAATATAAAATAAATGAGAAACTGCAACATTGAGGAGGCCAAGTGTTAGGTTTTGAAAAACAAGCGTGCATGAGGACATGCACGAGGTCAGGATGGTCGAGTGTTAGGTTTTTATTTAATAAAGCAAGATTTTGCCCGATATCGTTGTTGTGCGAATTAAAATTATTTACTCTGGTAACACAGAGCTTGCACAAAAACAACAATGGCGGGTAAGACGGGTTGAAAACTCGGACATTCAGTCTCCTGCATCGATCAGAGTAACACGCACTGGCCTCCGTTAAAAAGTACAATAGTGTTTGAATAATCCGGAACGTGCATAAGTAATTTAAGGTAATGTATTTGTTAAGTTAGAATAGAATGTAGAATTAAAGAATAAAGTAACGTTATTAGAATAATGAACAATGTGAAAAGAAATACAATTGTAATATAAATTGATTACGTCGTTTTAATTTGTAAAGGCACGTCTTAATATTTAAGACAAGGGCCGTTATCACATAACGGAGCATATTTAATTTCTAAATGTAGGATATTTCTTACATACGAATAGGATAAATTGCGTATAAGAAGTTTTACTTCTTCCATTTAAGGAGTAGAAAATATAACTAAATATTTTAATAGTAAAATGTATCCACTCTGTGTAATGTAGATCTAAATTGGATCTGAGTAAGGCATTTGTTTTTCTTTCACATAGCATTTTTAACCCCCGATGCAAAACGAGGAGTATTATAAGTTTCAGGTGTGTATCTGTGTATCTGTGTGTCTGTCCGTGGCTTCTTAGAGCCCTGACGGATGGTCCGATTTGGTTGCGGTTTTTTTTAAATTGAAAGCCCTATTTTGCGAGATGATTCTTAGCTATGTTTCAATAGAATCTGTTCAGCCGTTTCAAGATCACCAGCTCTTTTCTAATTGATGAAAGGAATTAAACAACTTGTAATGGCTTTATTTATACTAAATTTTGTATTCTCTTACTTTATTGATATTACAATTACATGGTAACCTTGACGTGGTACTTTGAGATCCTCATTCGAAGATTTTCTAAATATTGCAAGCAACACTTTTTAACGACTTTCTGATATCGTTTGTACAAAAACTTGACAGACTTGTAAAAGCTCAGTGACAATGCAATACTGTGGTACCATCCAACAAAGCTCCAGAGTTTTAACAGGATAAACTTGTTTGGACTCATTGGTTTTGTTGCTAAAAGTACTAAGTTTGATTAATACTCATATTGACGAGGATCTGAAGATGGTACTGAAAAAGTGCCACCGAAAACCACGCATAGAAAGAAGAGATAAGATGGTCAAGTACGGACTCGATGGATTTTTGATGACGTGTACTTTCCATTATATATAATGTCGACGATCTGAAGATGGAGCTGTAAGAGTGTCATTGTACTCGCAGATAGAAATTCCTAATATAGTGGAGTTTGGAGTCATTTAATTTGTTTTAGTAGGTTCTTTCTCACAATAATAAGGCTCTGAAGATTGAGCCAAACAAGTGACATTGGAACTCCAAGAATCCAGCTTCAAAATACAACTACAACGAACTCCTAAACTAAACGAGGCAATATTTTTGAATTAGCACTTAATTTTCTTGTATTGGCAAACACAAGTGCTGGATGATTTTCAGGATCTGATGATGGAACTGCAAAGTAACCATGAGAACTCCTAAACTTAATAAGATAAACTAATCGAAATTGGACTCATTTGTTCTGTTTAGACAAACACTGTAGTGCTAGACGATTTGCACAGTCTCATGATAGAGCTGGGAGTATGTTATGGAAACTTTGGATTAAAATAGAGAAATACCAACGAATTTGGTGTCATTTGATTTGTTATTATATTATATTACTTTTTTTTTTTAATTCTTTCATTTAATAGAGATTTTTTTCATATTATGAAAATGTCAATCTCATAGTAACTTATTCTAAGTTAAACTTATAACGTTGTCTTAGATCCAGATTGCTTACATAAATGTATACAGCATCCTAGCTGCGCCAGATGTTGGTTCAGCCAAGACACTATTATACAGACCCACGTTATTTTTACTTAACTTATTTATATTAATAAATCGTGTACGTTTCTCTGCGTTCCTGATACATTCCCCTAAAATGTGTTGAACATCATCTATATTTTCACACTCGTCGCATTTAGGAGATGCTTTTTTTTTCATGAGAAATGCAAAGCTGTTACTTGGAACGTGTCCGGAGCGTAGCCTATGTGCTTTTATGATTTCTTTTCTGCTTAAACCCGATATAGAAAACCAGGGTACGTGAGGCGGCTCAGTCTGTATGGTCTTATACCATATACCTTTAATTTTGGATAACTCGTTAAAGTATTCCTTCCACGACCCCCACCTTCCCTCCTACAGCTAATATATTACATAGTCGCCTCTGTAGTCTAGTGGTCCAGCGTTGGCGTTGACCACATGAGGTCCCTGGTTCGATTCCCGGGTCGGGCAAATAAAAAAAGCGTTTTTATTAGTTTTCTGAGAAACACAAAGTTGCCCGGGATTGGAAAGTGCTCAGTTGGCGATAGACTTGCCACCTATCACATTGTGGGACCAAGTATCATCGGCTAATCGTGGGTGCACTCGTTGTAGCTCTGCCTACCCCTTCGGGGATATGGGCGTGAAGATAATTTTTGATTTGTTATTATAAGGACTTTGGAGCGGAATGGCTTCCAGTACCTGATGATAGAGTTGGAAGATGTGCCCGAGAACTCCTCAGCTTAACCAGGATAATCCACCAAGTGGGGACTCATTCGGTTTGTTTTATCAAACAATTTGATGCTGGACGATTTACAGTATCTGATGATAGAATCGGAAAGTAGTCATGGGAACTTCTAAAGTAAACAAGATAAACCTATCGAGTTTGGGATCTTTTGTTTTGTTTTAACAAACATCCCGGTGCTAGACGATATCCGGGATCTTATAAAAGAGCTGATGATGGAGGTCATGGGAACTTTGAAATGAAATGGAGTAAATTTATTCCAAATTATTTAGAGCAGGATGTTTTTCAGTGTCTAATAATGAAGCCGGAAGAAGTCCATGAGAACTTTTAAGCTAATCTAGATAAACCCATCAAATGTGGGCTAATTCGGTTTATCTTGACAAATACTTAGGTGCCAGATGTTTTCCAAGGCATAATAATGATGGAACTGGAAAGTGGCCATCGGAGATTAGGCTGATATAGTTGGCCTTTGTTGCTAAGAGATTTGCAAGGTTTGATAATGGAACTAGAAAGTGGCTATGGAACTCCAGCACTAAACAAAATAAGCCCATTTAGCGTGGTCTCATTTGTTATAGTTTTACATACACTCTGAATCAAAATAATTTCTAGGGTTAAACAGTGGAGCTTGAGGTCATGGGAGTTTTGCAATAATACAACTCAAACTCATTGAGTAAGGAACCGTGGTAGCCTTAACCTGATGCTGCAACATCCTCTTTTAAAGATAATCAGATCCTTTCACGTTTTGCGCTTAAAATGATGCAAATGTAGCAGAATGGCGGTCTGAGGATGTGTCGGGGGTTATTGACAATTTTAATTTTATCTTGTATTATAAAAATTTGAAAAAAATGGTATTAGATGAAAATTATAAGATTCAGTGAGTAGTTTTTCAGAAAATACTGTAATAAGAAACTGTAATAAAGTATATACTTTAAACTACCTTAGTAATGATTGTGGTGAACCTCAGGCAGTATTTCAGGTATCCTATATTCTCTAATTTATATTAATGATCTCACTGATACACGAAGTAACTATTTAGTAATCTATGCTGACACTATCAAATTTGTTTGCTTTTTATTTATAAATGACACTTCTCTTCTCATTAAGAATATGAATCAAGCTAGTATTATCTTGACTCTAATCATTACTTAATCATCATCACTTTATTACTGACTAAAGATAATAAACAATCAATATAAATCATTGTCTCGCTATATACTCGTATATATGAATTACAGTCAATAAAGCATTCAATGTTTTTCGGGTTGTTTTAGATTCGTCCTACTCTATACTAATGCATATTTTATTTCAGCTGATTTATTTGCAGCGAAAGCTTTGAAGAACACAGCAACCTTAGTTACTAAGCACCTACAATTGCAAAGTTTAAGACGGTCTTTGAAACAAACAATTCAAACCCGCCCGACTACATTGTAGAAACAATAAGCTTGCCGCTGTAAGTATTATGTAGTTTTACAACCTCTGTTTACTGTGGAACTCCAGAAGTAACAGAGAAATATAATATACTACTATGTTTAATAAATACTAAGGTCTGATATCTACGCCTTACATATTCCTGCCGCAATATCGTCAGTCCTTGTAACTGTCGTGTTCCAGTTTGGAGTGTAAGGTAGCCGGTAAACTTAGACATGTGACATTTGACCTCGCCACAAAATAGCATCGGACCATTAACATATTTGGTGTCTATAGGTGACGGTTTACTCTTTCCATCAGGAGACCCATCTCACCCATCTGCTTGTTTGCTATCTTATAATATATAAGAAAGAACCCAAACAATTTATTAGCCAACCAGTATATAAATTCATTATAACCTTGCAATGAGCGATCATATCCTTTTGAAGATATTATAATCACAAGTTACGACTGCCTGATTCATGTCACACGACGATTAACGTAGCACTAACTCAAACCAAAGGGAATTCATTATAAAAGACAGCCGGGAAACAGATATGTTTTCGCTGCGATGACACATTGTTGAATAAGCTAGATGTTCATTCCATTATCAACTAAAATACAAAGTGAACACAATCAGTGTGAATTACGGAAACAACTGTCTGTATGTAGGAGCTGGGGAGCTGACGTGCGGCTGTCACGGGCCAGAAAATCCGCGGGATATGGCTTAGGCTTATAGCGATTAATATTCCTTTTGATAGGAGCGACATGCTGATATTATAAATTCGTAAGTCTGTATGCTTCGTTTTCACACATATATCTCTAAACCTTTACCATCAGGAAAAATGTCTGCTAGTTTGCTATTTTATTAATATTGTAGGATATATCTATATATGTACTGTATATAATATTATTAATGCTAAGTTTGGATGTTTGGATCAATGAATGGTTGTTACTCAATTCCGCAAAAACTTTTTGTTATATATATATATATATATATATATATATATATATATATATATATATATATATATATATATAACGCGGTGTAAATCAGTTTATCGATATACAAGTTGCGTATTACTTAATACAAAAGCTGCAACAAACTATATCGAAATTAGCAACAGAGTCGATTATTTTATTATTAAAGCGTGTTTTACCCCAAAATCTATGAAATTTTGTTTCTGTGGACACACTTATAGACACGAATAAACCTGGTACATATACACATATCATTGACGAAGAGTGACAATAATTGTCTGGGATCATTGATACAATAAGTCTACATAATCTACATAAATATCTCGAGAGTATTTATAATTTCTATTTTATGTTATCTTTTTCTATTGTTAATTTTACAATAATACGCTTGGGGTATTTTGGCTTTTTTATAGAGTCAGAATACACCTTGTATATACCGCTTCAACACTTTCAGGTTTGGTAAGTATTCAATAGGGCACAGTACAAAGAGCTTAAATGTATACCTTAGCCACAGCAATTCGTAGCTATGTATATGTACTTGTAGTGATTTTTTTTTCTATTTCTTTTGAGCCTCTTTTCATTTTGAAAGAAAAAACTTTTTTTCAAAAATGATCTCCCAAATAGCTCAATAATACATATATAGCTCATTACCGCAAAGGCCGCGAAATAGGAAATTGCAGGTCGAGTATAAAGTTAATGGCGGCGCCGCAGGCCAAGAATAAATTAAAGGAAAATAATTATCTGATTGTAAATGAGCACTTAAAATTAATGATGTACTTTTTTGTGTTTAATCTTTATATTAATTACTGGGTCATTATATATTTTATTTATTTGGTGTACAAAAACAACATTTAATCATCTTTATTAGTTACTAGCGACTTGCCCGCGGTTTTACCAGCATAGCTTTTGTTCCCGTGGGAATATTGGAAAGATTTATATACTAAAACCTTCCTCAAGAATCAATTGATCTATTAAAAAAAACGCATCAAAGTCTGTTGCGTAGTTTTAAAGATCTAAACATACATAGGGACATAAGGACATAGGGACAGACAGAGAAAGCGTCTTTGTTTAATACTATGTGGGTGATTCCGTTCTAACTGTGATATAATGTCAGTACCGTGTCATGTCTATTTTTAGAATTTATTTATAAATTGTTAGTTTTTTTGTCGTAAACATTAGAATTTATGAGTTAATTAGTTTAAATCATTTATTACGACAAAAAAACTAACAATTTATAAATAAATTCTAGAAATGGACATGACACGGTACTGACATTTAAGTGATATATTGTAAGTTTTCTGTAAGTGGCAAGTTATATTATATGAAAATAATGTTGAAATATGTTTATTATTTTCCAATAAGTACAAAAATTTCATAAATTAATTATTAATTAATGACCTGTGAGAACAAACAATACAGGACATTGAATATCACAGTTAGAACGGAATCACCCATGTAGTGATTGGTCTTCCTTTTTTAATAATTGATGATTTTATATCATGTATGCCTTTTAATATAGATCACCTAATAAATTCACTTCTTGTACATGAATATCTTCACGCCAGATGCCATCCGTGATAGGCAGTGTGTGACATACCATGATCAGATCTATATTTATAACTTTATAGTTGGTGGTATTGAAGCATTTGGGTTCGGTAAGGCTAAAACTGTGCCTCCATGGTTCCAAGCCTAGACGTGGCGCTCGGGTTATTCGTGAAGAAAGCCAACCTTTTTAAAAAATAGTCAGAAATCGTCTACCGGAGTTCTATCGCAAGACCAGCCTCAGGATTTGGATGCTGGTGGGGTCGTGGAAGAATGCTTACGCGTGCCCGCAACATCTGGTGCAGCCTAAACATCGAAGACGATGATTGCAGTGGGTTGGCATGGACAAATGGGCAAAACTGAAACATAATAGGTATAAATCGGCCATGATGTAGATAGCCTTTAATTTTAGCAATCTCATTAAAATATTCCATATAGTATATTCTGTCATATAGTAGTCCGATAACGGCGTTGACCACTTCCGGTTCCGGGTGCGATTCCCGGGTTGGGCAAATTAAAAAATGTATTGTTTCAGTTTTCTGAATGTAAAAACAACGTTGTCCGATTTTGGTAAAGTGCCCGGTTAGCGATAGGCTTGCCACCTATCACATTGTGGGACCAAGTATCATCGGCTAAGTAGGTACTCTGGTTATACATCTGCCTACCTCTTCGGAGATACGGGCGTGAAGACCCTTTTTCAATCATAAGTTTGCTTAGGAAGTGGAATTTCGATTCAGTCGTAGTTATCACTCCGTCAAAAGTGCGTGTAAAAGGTTAATGTGAATATTTTATTTTCATTATGGTGAATATTTAAAACTAGCTGTTGCCCATGACTTCGTCCGCGCGGACTTCGTTTACTCCGCACAGCTCCTCCCCCGTAGGTGATAGCGTGATAATATGTAGCCTATATGTTGATCTGACCTGTTAGTAATATTCATGCAAAATATAAAGTAAATCCATGCAATACTTTTTGAGTTTACCCCGGACATACATACAGACAAACAGACAAACAGACAAACAGACAAATAGACAAATAGACAGACAAACAGACAAACAGACAAATAGACAAATAGACAGACAAACAGACAAACAGACAAACAGAGAAACAGACAAACAGACAAACAGACAAACAGACAAACAGACAAACAGACAAACAGACAAACAGACAAACAGACAAACAGACAAACAGACAAACAGACAAACAGACAAACAGACAAACAGACAAACAGACAAACAGACAAACAAACAGACAAACAGACAAACAGACAAACAGACAGACAGACAGACAGACAAACTGACAAACTGATAAACTGATAAACTGACAAACTGACAAACAGACAAAAATTATAAAAACTATATTTTTGGCTTCGATATCGAATGTAGATCACGCCCCAAGTATTCTTTTAAAAAATTATTCAATATACAATTTTGACTTTCCTACGATTTTATTATGTATAGATAGATAAGGAACAAAATTGCACCTGTTCAATCACAATCAATTAGTCTTATAAGGCTTTTGCAGATTTTATCGCACTCTTTGTGGCTACGTCTATTTGTAACCATTAGACCGAACTGCACATCATGTAGACCGTATTGTCCGCTTTATTCTGCACTAACCGTCACTTTATGGTGATTGTTTTGCTGTCCGTAACGTATGGCGGTAAACGCTAGTTATACGAACCGGAATAGTGTTAAGTGTTAGATATTTAAAGTTACCTACACCACAGATCATATAATAAACCTTCACATGCACTTTTGATGAGTTGCCATTTTTTTATAATTACTGCCAGATCAGAACGCCACACACTAGGCATGGATCATTTAACAGTTAACATATTAAATTTCGTACTAATTTTTTTAACAATTAACAACTGTTATTTATATTAACAAATACTGTTAAAAGTAATTTTTATCCATCACTAAAATTACCAATAACTTGATATGATAACAACGTTATTAAAATATTTGAGAGAGCGTTTTTTTGCTCGCTAACTTGATTTATGATAATACTGTTATTAAAAATATTTCGAGAGTCCGTGATAACTGTTAAAAGTTTATTATTCTAGATGACCTTTTTTTGGTAGCTTCGTGTTTTTACTGCTTCTAACACTTATTATATATAGGCTACTGATATAGTATAACATAATAAATAACTGTTAAATATTAATTAACTTTAACAACATACAGTTAATCTAATTTAACAATAATTTCCATGCCTACCACACACTGAAAAATCCAACGGAAAAAACTTTGCCAAATCTTCTCGGGTGCCACGATACGAACTACCAGCAGAGGGGAATCACTCCTCAGTTCTTAATATGCTTTTATTAGCTTCAGTTGTATGTTAGTATGTAACAGAAATTTTGAACATGATTTTGCTTACTTTAAAACGTCGGATTACTTTGAATTTTTGCATACATATCAAGGACCAATCACAATGCAATAATATTAATAAATCATCTTCATATCTTTACTAGGACCTTCAAAATTAGCGATTGTTTGTAATTGGGCTCATGCTGCCTTCTTTAGATGAATTAGCTCGTTTTCAGGTTCTTCTCCGTTTTATTTTATCTGATGTCGGTAACATGTCCGAGGAGAACAGCAGAAGCCCAAATTATTTATTACGGGGGTAAATTAAATAACAGTTTAAAAAACTAAAAACCAGCTCTTATAAAAAATCGAACTAAAAACAATTAATAGTTTTAAAAAAACTAAAAAACACGTTTTTATAAAATCCAAACTAAAAATAAAATATAATTTTAAATTAAGAATAGTGTAAATAATATAAAAATGTTTTGCATTGTAAAAAATGCGTGGGGTGATTTTAAGTTATCCATCGACACCATGCACCCCACACTTTTTTTACAATGCAATACATTTTTATGTTATTTACACTACTCTTATTTTTTTAGTTTGGGGTTTATAAAAGCGGAATTTTTAAACGATTCGTTTATATGTATATTAAATATTAAATCGTACATTCGATCGCACGCGCCGCCCGGGTGGCGTGCAAAATAACTCACAGTTCACGTACGGTTATAAGGTTCAATTTTGCTTGAAAGAGTATAGCTCTGCCGAGCCTAGGTATATTTTTATACCTAAACCTGACTTTTATTAGGGAGTGGATCTTCTGTAGGGTAGTATTATTAGGTATTCTGTCCTACCAGACAAGAGGGCAAATGATTTATTCATGAAAAGGTGCTTGGATCACCACGAAAAAATTTAAACTCTGTAGATTTTTAATACCTTATTATTGGGTCAATCGATATAAATTAATAATTAATCCATACTAATATTATAAATGCGAAAGTAACTCTGTCTGTCTGTCTGTCTGTCTGTCTGTCTGTCTGTCTGTTACGCTTTCACGGCCAAACCACTGAACCGATTTGGATAAAATTTGGTACAAATATAGTTTGAGACCCAAGAAAGGACATAGGATAGTTCTTATCCCGGAAATCCCACGGGAACGGGAACTATGCGGGTTTTTATTTTAGAATTTATTCCACGCGAACGAAGTCGCGGGCACAGCTAGTAATATTATAAATGCGAAAATTTGGATGTTTGGATGGATGGATATTTGTTACTCAATCACGCAAAAACACTGAAATTTGGTACACATGTAGATGATGACCTGGAATAGCACATAGGCTGCTTATCCCGGAGCAATTAAGTAATCCCACGGGATTCGCCAAAAACTTTTATAATGCAGCGGGCTGCACGCTGCAGCTAGTATTATATATGTAGTTGGTGTTCTGTGGTAAGGATTTATAGTAAGTTCGCGTTAAGAATGCAGTGAGTCATCGTTATCTGCTGGCCCTATTAACCAATCAAATCACTTATAATTAGAAAGTCAAGTGATTGGTTAACCGGTCAGTGGATAACGATTACTCACTGCATTTTTAACGCGAACGTTCTATAAATCATTACCACAAAACACCGACTACATATATGTATAATAATACCGACCCAATAATATTGCAATGTTAAAATTCTACAGAGTTTAAATTTTTTCGTGGTAATTCAAGCACCTTTTCAAGAATAGATCATTTGCCCTCTTGTCTGATTGTCTGACTCACTGCATTCTTAAAGCGAACACGCTCGGAAACAACTCAGTAGCGATCACGTTTCATTGTCTGTTTAAGCCAGCGCTTATTCTGTTTTGTTCATTCTAGCGTATTGCTAAACCGTAGTGCCAGACAGTGTCAGCAAACGTACAATAATTATTGTACACGTACCATAATTTCATGAATTTTTCGACCCTCAATCCTAAGCGTACAATTTTTCCAACTGCAACAACAACAACATTATCCTGCCATGAATGCTTGGTAAATGTTTTCTGTTATCAATTGCTCTCTGACTCTTCCAATCCTACCTTCCTCCCCCCCCCCCACGTTACAATTTCATCGTTTACTTACATTTACACATGCACTTTTCAATAAATAATGTCTTAAAATAGAAATTAAATATGACTATTAGTGTACAATAATTTTGCTAAAAGTACAATAATTTTGCTAAAAGTACAATAATTTTACGGCTCAATATGCTTCGGTTGCGAGGTGAAACGTGTGCTGAGTACGCAAACTGTGTGCTTTTGTGTTTGCCGCTGACGTGGGTGAAAGTGTGATGGATGTAGGTGGGTAATTGGGGCGCTTGGTTCTCCTTTGCTGTCTATACCTCGGTGAGTTTTATCCATTTACTAGCTGACCCGCGCAACTTCGTCTGCGTCACATAAGAGTGACCTATAATTAATACCATTCTAGAGGATTTTTTTAATTAATCCATTAACCACTAGAAAACTATTAAAACAAACAATCATACCTACAGTACTCTAATATATACAGTGTTTAACCAATATATTTTACCTATGTCTGCTATATTTGTAGGTAAGTACATTCATTTGAAGTTTGATTATATTTTTTTAATATCTACGGTAAGAGTATAACAAAGCCTATTATGTTATAGTCATCCCACAATGTTCGTGATCAGTAAGACTGAAACTGTAGTAAAAAATGGCACGTAAACATGAGTTATAAAGGAACATTGGGTAACACTACTGGGATGTCAATCGATGTATAGTTTACGCTATCTCCTGGAAGTTTACTAGTATTCTGTCATTAATTTCGTCAACACTACTATTTCTAGCCGCCAATATTGCCCTTTGACACATCCACTGGTAGTCTTTGTTTTCTACTTCGATATCTTCTAAGTTATTGGTTAAACCTTCCTCATTATTTCCTGTGCTTATTGATGAAAATTGCATAAAATGACGTTCTGTAGTTTTTGAGTTTATCGCGAACATACACGTGCTATCACCGACACTGTTCCTTCTGCATATCAATGACATGATGCGAATACGCAACATACATTGCTATGCAGATGACAATACTGGTGATGCTACATACTCCGGCCGAAACGGTATTTCTCGGGAATACGTCGAAGAGGGTCGGAACAAGCTTCTGTCCGAAGTTGAGAATCGACTAACCCATGTCTCGGAATAGGGTCGTCAAAACCTTGGTCACTTTTAACCCCAAGAAGACACAGCTTTGCGTGATTTCCGCTAAAAAGACACCCTTTGTCGTTTCACCTCGATTTGGGGATACTCTCCTGACAACCTCAGCTAGTATCGGGATTCTGGGAGTCGACACATCGAATTACGTTCAGTTTGGTGGTCATTTGGAAGGGAAGGCTAAACTAGCCTCCAAAAAGTTCGGTTGTTCAGCAGAGCGAGACAGTACTTCTTGCCGGCCCATCGCCTTCAACTTTATAAGGCTCAAATTCGGCCCCACATGGAGTACTGTTATCATCTCTGGGTCGGAGCTCCTCAGTACCAGCTCCTTCCTCTTTATCGCATTCAGCGTAGAGCGGTTCGAATCGTTGACGACCTGGCTATTTCGAAACGGCTTGACTCTTTGGCATTGCGCAGAGATGTTGGTTCACTCTCTTCTATCGTATTTTTCATGGGAAGTGTTTCGACGAGTGATTTGGATTAATTCCTGCCGCCGAATTCCATCATCGGACATCGCGTCAAAATTTGAAATTCCATCCTCACCATCTCGATGTCTGAAAATCCACAACTGTGCGTTTCTCTCGACACTTTTTGCCTCGCACTACTTTGTTGTGGAACCAATTACCGGCAGGGGTGTTTCCAAACGGATACGACTTGGGGGCCTTCAAAAAAGAGCTTACTCATTCTTAAAAGGCCGGCAACGCAACTGCAAGACCTCTGGTATTGCGGATGTCCATGGACGGCGGTGATCACTTACCACCAGGTGCACCTCCTGCTCGTTTGCCCCCTCTTCTATAAAAAAAAAACACACGTGGATGGGACTTTGTTTTCAACCAACGAAAACACGGAGGCTATCAGTTTGACATGTATGTACTAGTATGTAATATTGTTGGAATTGGATTATATTTGTGTGTGATGATTTCATAAGTATACTTAATATGTATGTCTGAAGGTTTATATGCTTGTATGTGTGTACATTTGTCCACGAACTTTTTGGGAACAAGAAGTCGAATCGAGATAATTATGTTTGATTTTAAGTAGGTATATTTCGAAATCGGTTCAGTAGTTCTTGAGATAAGGGCAGATCTTCTACCAAATATATCTACCCATAGCAAGCCAGTTTGATTTTTAAATTACTTTTATATACTATATGTTTCAAGTTTCTGCTAAATCCATGTTAGATGCCCGTTAATTAAAAATAAAAACCCGATATACAATTTTATTGGTACGGGTACTTAATTTATTACATAATTCCTGGGTAGATTTAGGCCAGGCTCACAATGCTTGCTATTTAAGAGCCTAATCTGCATAATCCTACGGTATAAATGAAATAACTACTTTTCTTTACGAGGTAAAATAATTGGCACTTAAAGTTTCTAACTTCGCAATGCTACTGTTTCCCCTGGTTACTGCATTTAAATTTTACTATAGTGGCCATGATGTTGGTAAATATAAACAACCACCCAAAATTTTTTTTTTATATTATTCTATGTCATATGACAGCAAACTAGCATATGCCTGTCCTGATGGAAAAGCAACCATCTCCTTTAGACACCAAAGATGATAATGGTGCATTGCTATATATGTGGTGGGATGGTAATGTCACATGCATAAATTCACTGGCTACCTTACTCTCCAAACCGGAACATGACAGTGGCAAGCACTGATGCTATTGCGGCAGGAATGTGCACGGTACCAGATCCGTGTGAGACAATGCAGAACTCTACAACGTGGTAGCCACGATGGTGGTGGCACGTATAGCCAATCGTTTGTCTTTTACGAACTGCCTGGCAGAATGGCAGTTGGTTTATTTCTTAAAAGGGTTCGATGCAAATATGCGGAAATATTTTTTATTTCTATTGTAGAGGTACAAAGTTAACCTCTGCTATCTATTTGGTATACACATTTTTTAAAATATAAATAGACAACTTTGTTACTTACATATCTTATTTATTCTTTGCAACTTGTTCGGTTTGTCATAAATAAAAGAAAGTGTTAACCTTATGGCAGAAAACAAATCTTTGCCTTTTACAAAAATTAAGAAAAAATATACAAGTTTGAAGAATGTTCTTTTTCTAATGCAATCACTATTAAAAAGTATCCATTAAATTCGAATATGCGTTTACTATTATTATTATTTCATATTATTTATTTGGAGCAGTAAACGTCATACATTGAAAATTACTATACAAAAAAATAGCTATTTAATAACGCAGCCAACAACACTGTTCTTAGACTTCTACCTTCACATTAACAATCTAAAAAAATTAAGACAAATAATAACATGCTAGATTGTAATAGACAAAAGAATTTAGAAAATAATTAAAAACAAACATCATATTACTCACATCATATAAGCAATAACTTATTATTTCTAATAATATTAATCACATTAAAATTAAATTTAAAATATAAAGTAACTAGGTATTAGTGTTAGCACTACATAAATCAATTTGTAAGACTTCAAAAGTGACTGTTTAAACTGATTAAAGTTGACGGAAAAAATATTATATATTAAAATAATTAAATATGATTCAGTTTATATTTTTGTAGGACTGTCAGCCGATTTTAAATAAATAAATAAATAATAAATATTTACGGGACAAATTACACTTACTGATCTAACCCCAAAGTAAGCAAATATTTGCTTGTGTTATGGGTGTTAGTCAACGATACTAATACATAGAAATACATATATAAATACCAGAATATATATAATAAACACCCAAATCCGGAAATACAAACATTTATGCTCATCACACAAATGCTTGTCCCCGTCGGGAATCGAACCCGAGCCCCGTCGATTGCGTAGTCAGGGTCGCTAACCACTCGACCAACGGGGCGGTCATTTTATTATGCTCCTTTGCACTAGGACTATAATTTGCATTGCAAATATTGTATTTATATATCAACGAAATTACCTATAAATGAATTCAAATGGCATAACACAATAATTAACGTAACTAAAACACACAAGGCGCGTAGTGTTAACATCAGAGTGCTAAGTGTGAGTTTTTCTTGTCGCATTCGATCGTGAGCGCGTTTCGAGTTTACTAGGAATTTGTATGTGATTTGTACAGCGCCACCTAGTGGTAAACTGGTTTCTCACGTTTACCACTAGGTGGCGCTGTACAAATCACATACAAATTCCTAGTAAACTCCAAACGCGCTCACGATCAAATGCGAAAAGAAAAATTCACACTTAGCACTCAGTAAGCTGCCTAATTTTTTCTACAAAAAACTAAATCTATCGGCTAACATCTCAAAATGTGGTACCTACTGCAGTTTTATGTCCCGTGTAGTTAATTCCTTTAAATGCAGTTGAGTCTACAATATCTACTCTTTTCCCAAGTTGTACATTCATCTACGTACTTTACAATAAGCGTTGAAAATTTAATAACTTTGTTACTCTTACTACACCAAAAACAGATTATTAACAACCAGTGTACTACTTTTGGAATCATGGTTCTTATTTCGTCATACAGCTTACCAATTCTTCTTTTCCTTTTTTATAAAAGTAGTGTCATCCCTATATAATATAATAATTTCTTGCAATGATTATCATTCACATAGTAAGGCAAGTCATATATGTATATAAGAAATAAATATGAGCCAAGGATGGACCTTTGTAGAACATCCAGGGTGAAAACGTCACTAGGTCTTCATCTTATTCCATCAACTCTCTGAATTCTTCCATTAAAATGAGTAATCAGAAAAGCCTTATTTCTAATTCTTTTTATTAGAAAAAAGCATGCTACGATGAACACAATTAAATGCCTTAGACTTCCTGGCTTAATAAATTCACTTAAGTAATTCAACAGTCGAGCGATCCCTTGTAAGAACAAAACTGAACGCGCAAGGTTGTAGAATTGACCATCAGATTGTACATACACACCAATTTAGATATTAAATGTTACACATCATCTGCGACACTGTGAAGCTCGTTTTTTATTTGTTGTTGCGATGATCACAGTTAATAATACATATTATATAACGTCATGTGTCTACGCATTATGGTAAAAAGATCCTTAAGGGACCAATGAACAAATAAGTGAAAAACAAACTGACAGATGGATGGATACACAGAGAAATCTTAGTTATGGACTTGGTTCAAATATAGAACCCTAAAAAATAATTATATATTTTTCCAATCAACCTAAATGCATGTCGAAAAATTTTACTGCGAGTTTCTGACAGCAAATCCCAGCTTGTCTGATATTTCAAAACTTTGTTGACGTGTTTTTACGAATAGGTTCGGTTAGGAGGAAATTTGAATTCAAGTTCTATTTTTAAATTCTTTGCTTTGCTTAAAGCCCCGTTTTCACTTCGATTAGAGCGAGTGCGAGTGTTTAATGCAGGTGCTTAGTATTAAGCAAAAAATACGTGAAGACAGCCGTTGATCAGTGCGAGTAATTAGTAATAAGTGTCTATTAACTTTTAATACGCTGAATACATATCACTCGTATTGATAATCAGCTGTCTTCACTGTATTTTTTGTTTAATACTAAGCACCTGCAATAATCACTCGTGCTCGCACTAATCAAAGTGTAAACGGGCATTAAGACGTTATTTTAAATTTTTGATTCAAGGAGAAATTTAGAAATAAACAAAATATGAAGTATTTAATAATAATATTATAGCGTTAAATCTTTTTCAGTATATTGTACTTTTGTGGTAAGAAATTAAATATTAATATATTATTACCTACCAGCAGTCCACCCCGGCTTTGCACAGATGGTGTAGATATCTAAGAAAAGTGCAGCCATGTTTAATAAACAAAATAACGATAAAATAATTCGACCATTCTTTATTGTAACACTATCTGACCTGGCCAATGTTCAATCGAAGAAAACTAGTAATTTTGCAAATTTTCACGAATTTTTACGTGTTTTTTTGCGATGCCACCGAAAGGAAAAACAGAACAAGTGGTGTATAAAATGAAACAAACTCACTGTATGCCTAAAAATATTAAAAATACACTCAACGAGAGCCGAAATAGTGTTTATTGTGCGCTTTTCTGCTTGTTACGTTTGTGATGTGAAGTGTGGTTGACGAGGGTGGATAACTGTGTCGCTGGGGTCTTCATTATTTTTTAAGCCTACGGTAAGTTTGTTCCATTTCTTACACCGCTTTTTTATGTTTCCCCTTATAGAGGCAACGCAAAAGTACACGTAAAAGTTTGCGGAAATTCGCAAAATAACTAGTTTTCTTTGATTGAATAATGGATTTCCGCAAATCTGAACCTATAAAATACCGGCAAACATTATTTTGCCATGTAAATTACTGAATTAAAAAATAGGGGAGATGGGTAAAAATTTAGGATTATATGTTTTTTTAAATTTATTATTAAATAAATAACAGTACATTTAACTTACATATAGAAGTGTTAAAAAACCATAAAGGTTTATATTGGGCATTACTGCACATTAATTTTAAAACATCATTATACATATAAAACACGGATATAATAACATAATAACGTTGGTAAACATTCATTCAAAAACTTAAATCACATTTCTTGAAAACTCTCTAAGTTGTTCAAGAAATAGGATTTAAGTTTGGTTTAATATTTTTTGTGTACTTAATGTCTTTTACAAATTCAAATAGCAGTTAATTTAAGAAACGAGGAATCCACCAGCTAGTTGTCCTCTCACCGTACATATTTTTTGCGCGCGGTAAACAAAACCGATTCGTAGAAACAGCTCGAGTATGTACAGGATGTTTTACTATATTCTTTAAAGATTTGTTAAAAAAATTTTCTTTGAGTAAAATATACTTAAATTGTATTTGTACCGGCAGTATTTTACAATGTCTAATAAAAAGGCCTAAGTCGTTATTATTAAATTGAAGCTTAATTTTTGGAGATACTATATTCTTTAATATTTATTTTTTAATGCTGAATCATTAAAAACTTAAAGCAAAAAATTTAAAAAAAATAGGGGTGAACAACCCTTACCCAACTTAGGGGTGTGCAAAATAGATATTAACCGATTCTCAGACCTACTGAATATGCATATACAATTTCATAAAAATCGGTCAAGCCATTTCGGAGGAGTATGGTAACTAACATTATGACATGAGAACTTTATATGTAAGATTTTGAGGATACTCTCTCAATATCTTCTGTATCATTCTTAAAAGGCCGGCAACGCAGCTGCAATACCCCCGGTATTGCGGATGTCCATGGGCGGCGGTGATCACTTACCATCAGGTGCACCATCTGCTCGTTTGCCCCCTCTACTATAAAAAAAAAACACTTATTCAGTCATTTTATTATATTTTAAGCTTTTTAGATTTTCCTGTACGATTTTAAATATTTTCCTTCATACAAATCTTGCCCTGAGAGTAGACAAAACAATATAATGATAATTTTATCGATTTTGGTGCATTTATTACAAATTTATTGTTTTTTGTTAAAAATATATTATATCCAACCGACCGCCCGGTTGGTCGAGTGGTTAGCGAACCTTACTACCAATCGAGGGGCTGAGGTTCGATCCCGTCAGGGACAAATATTTGTATAATGATACATAGATCATGATGACATAGATTTCTGGGTAGGGTGTTTATTAAGTATCTGCCAGGCAGGTCGTAAAAGGCGACCGATTGATTATGCAAGTCACTACAATCATGGCTACTAGATGGTAAAGTTCTGCATTGACTCGCCCGGGTCTCGTACCACCGCCTTACCTATTCCTGCCGCAATAGCGTCAGTGCTAGTAACTTATGCATGTGGCATTAGACCTCGCCACAAGATAGCTACGCACCATTAAATCTTTGGTGTCCATAGGCGATGGTTGACTCTTTCCATCAGGAGACCCATTTGCTTGTTTGCTATATTATGATATAAAAAAACCTCTGATTCTCTCCATCTCCACCTCTAATCCTAAATATTCGCCTCTGTGGTCTAGTGGTCCAGTGTCGGTGTTGATTACATGAGGTCCCGGTTTCGATTCCCGGGTCAAGCATATCAAAATGTGTTTATTCAGTTTTCTGATGAAAACGACTTTGCCCGGGACAGGAAAAGTGCCCAGTTGGCGATAGGCTTGCCACCTATCACATTGTGGGACTAACTACTTCGGCTAATTTCGGGTGCACAAGTTGTTCCTCTGCCTAGCTCTTCCGGGATACGGGCGTAAATATACATTTTTTACTCTACCACCTACTTGGAAAGAAAGGTGGGGTATTGGCAAAAAAATATCCAAAAAATAGTTTTAATAGGGGCACCCTATCATTACCCCCGGCGTTTGGGGCACATTAACAGAAACTACAATAAATAACAGGTGCCTTATCTGAGGCAGCATTCCTGGGAAGCGCCCTTAAGTGATAATTTAACTAATTTCAGCCCCTAATTAATTCGTAACGCGCTATGAATACTACGAGATAAGATTAGCCCTCTAAAATATTATTCAATTTAGATGTTTCACGCTTTTCGGCCGTGTGATTTAGACAGGTTTTAGGTTTAATTCAATACTCAAACAAGTTTATAGAACAGATCAAAAAGGTATTCGCGTTTATAGGCGTTTGTTTATGTATAGGATAGCGATTAAACAAGTTTATAGGACGAATTACAAAGATATTCGCGTTTATAAGCGTTTTGTTTATATATAAAATGCCGATTAAACAAGTTTATAGGACGGATCAAAAAGATATTCGCGTTTATAGGCGTTATGTTTATAAATAGGATAGCGATTAAACAAGTTTATAGGACGGATCAAAAAGATATTCGCGTTTATAGGCGTTTTGTTCATATACAGGATAGCGATTAAACAAGCTAATGGGATGAACCAAAGAGATATTTTCGTTTACAGGCGTTTTGGTTATATATATGATAACGACTAAACAAGCTAATGGGACGGATCAAAGAGATATTCTCGTTTACAGGCGTTTTGGTTATATATGTGATAGCGATTAAACAAGTTTACAGGATGGATCAATAAGATATTTGCGTTAAATTTAATAATTGCGTGTTTTGTTTTTATATAGCGATTAAACTAGTTTTTTATTTATTTTTTATAAAGATATACGCGCGTAGCGTATGTATTAGGTAGTAAGAGTTAACCATCGCCTATAGACACCAACGATGTTAATGGTGCGTTGCTATCTTGTGGCGAGGTCTAATGCCACATGCATAAGTTTACCGGCTACCTTACCCTCAAAACCGGAACACGACAGTGACCAGCACTGACGCTATTGCGGCAGGAATGGGTAAGGCGGTGGTACCAGACCCGGTCGAGCCGATGCAGAACTCTACCACCTAGTAGTCACGATGGTAGTGACGCGCATAGCCTTTAACGATCTGCCTGGCAGAATGGCAGTTGGCCTATTATTCAAAGGAGCCCGGGACCAACACGGGGAAAAGAAAAAAAGTGTGTTTTTTATGCTATGCTTTCCCTGAAGAAGCTATAACACATGCATAAGTTCTTTTCATTTTTTAAATATCATAAGATAGCAAATAAGCAGAAAGAAAAACCATCGCATATCTATCCCATATATTATAAACAAAACGCTTAAAAACGCAGATATTGTTTTGATCCGTCCTATAAACGTGTTTAATCGCTATTCCATATATAAACAAAACGCGTAAAAACGCAGATATTGTTTTGATCCGTCCTATAAACATGTTTATTCGCTATTCCATATATAAACAAAACGCGTAAAAACGCAGATATTGTTTTGATCCGTCCTATAAACATGTTTAATCGCTATTCCATATATAAACAAAACGCGTAAAAACGCAAATATCTTTTTGATCTGTCCCATAAACTCATATAATCGCTATCCTATATATTAATCATATGTATATTTTTATTGAATAATAAGGTAAAAATTTAGAACCCAATTTTTACATATACAGTATAAGAACCAAGTACCAAACTTTTTTTTTACCAGTTAACCTGATTTGGCTCAGATAATAAGGTATCAGGTAAGGATAAATTCTTATACACCCACATACGTTATCTCGCCACATAGAAAGCAATGCATCATTAACATGTTTGGAGTCTCCAGACTATGGTAAAGACACCGATAACTCGAGAAATCATTTAATAGTAAATTTAACAAATGGATAACTATGAATATTTCTCTAAAGTAAACAATATCACTGTTGGTAAATGATTACGAATTCCAAATTGAATATTCTGAAATGCACCAATTTGAAAATACACGACATTTTACCCTTGCTCTGTATTTAGGCTTAATAAAATGTTAGGCTAGGTATAGAACTGTAAATTTCAGCAAATTCTGCATTTGTAGCGGCATGCCCGTAGGGAAATCACTAAGCGCCATGTTGCCTAGTTCCAGTTACAAATGAAAATAACTTACGTTCGAAGTTCTCATATTATGTCGACACCAATTTTCTATATTTCATATTTTTACGTAGTAACACGAAGAACGTAGTGTTTTCGGGTGGCTTCTTCACGATCTCATGTAACTTAAGCTGAAGCCCTTTTAAGATATGAAACCTGTTCCCCTAAATACGTAACAAAACTTCAATCGAATTGAAGCGTTTAGGATTTTAGGTAGCTATTATTTTAGGTAGTATACTGTGAAAAACTGTGCTTGAGAAAAATGTGTTTTTCATGTTTCTCAAGCACGGGGTGAGTGCTATAAAAACAAAAATAATTAGCTAATACTGTGTTATCTGTTGTGCTGGGCTTCAGAATCATAGCTAAATCTACAAATAAATTACGTGAAATGCGATTCAGAATCGCAGCTGTTGTCTGTTGAACTACGATTCAAAATCATAGCATAACCAATAAATAAATTAGTGAATGTCACATCTGTTATCTGTTGAGCTGAAATTTTCAACCTACAAAGAAATTACGTGAATTTCGACTAAGGATAGCAGTTGTTGTTTGTTGTCTGTTAAACTACGATTTCGGATAACAGCTTAACTTATAAATAAATTACGTGAATGTCACAGCTGTTATCTGTTGAGCTGAGATTTTGAATCATAGCTCAATTGACAAATAAATTACGTGAATTGCGATTTAGAAGTGTCTGTTGTCTGTTGAGCTGTGATTCGGAATCATAGCTCAATCTACAAATAAATAAGGTGAATTACAACTCATAATCGCAGCTGTTGTCTATTGTCCTGCGATTCGGAATCGTAGCTTAAACTACAAATAAATTACGTGAATTACGATTCATAATCGCACCTGTTGTATTTTGACCTGCGATTCGGAATCATAGCTCAACCTACAATTAAACTACGTGAATTGCGATTCATAATCGCAACTCTGCTGAGCTGCGATTCGGAATCATAACACAACCTACAAATAAATTACGTGAATTGCGACTCATAATCGCACTCGTTGTCTTTTGAGCTGCGATTCGGAATCATAGCTCAACCTACAAATAAATTACATAAAAATCGCAGTTCTCCCTAGAAATAAATTACAGAAATACCAATAAGAGTTTCAGTTACCTAAAAGATTCGATTGAAGTTTTGTCACATGAATAGGGACACTGAGATTTTGTTTACTTGCTTCCATGTCACTTGTCTTAGTAGTTTGTTGAAAATTTTCATTTAGGGTTGGAAAAGTCAGAACAGGCAATTTTACTTTTTATTTATTAAGAAGGGGTCGCGGTCGCCAACTTGTAAAAAACTTTACCCTGTATTGGCCAAATCATTCGCAAATAAAACTTGTGAGATCCTTTTTTATCACAAATTAAATTCTTTTATTTTGTAATTTTTTATCGTAGAATAATACGATAAAGGACAACAATTTTTCAATTAAAAGACGATAATAACTTTGTTATGTTTGGTTCTACAAAATATCGACAAAAAAATTACTAAACCAAAATTGCAGAGAATTTAGTTAGCAACAAAAAGTGTTTGTACAGCATTTCTGTGCGACGTATAGTTTGTTTGATATAGTGTAACACCTTTGACAAGATGGAGGCCGCGGGACATGTACCTATGGCCCAAAATAGTGTGCTTCGACAATTGCAAGCAAATCCAAATAATTAACACTTAATGGGCAATGGGCAAACCTCTACTTGTTTCACTTGTTACCTCAAAATTCGGGATAATAGGAACATTTGCTAGTTAGAAATCATTGGCTACGGAAATCCGCAAAGGATTGCAAAGTGTGTTCGACTTTTGCAAGCAAAACCCAAAATTAATTAACATTTCAATGGGCTACATCAATTATCTCTACTTATTTAAATAATTACCTACGTCAAAATTCGGGATAATAGGAACATTTGCTAGTTAGAAATCATTGGCTACGGAAATCCGCAAAGGATTGCAAAGTGTGTTCGACTTTTGCAAGCAAAACCCAAAATTAATTAACATTTCAATGGGCTACATCAATTATCTCTACTTATTTAAATAATTACCTACGTCAAAATTCGGGATAATAGGAACATTTGCTAGTTAGAAATCATTGGCCACGGAAATCCGCAAAGGACTGCAAAGTGTGTTCGACTTTTGCAAGCAAAACCCAAAATTAATTAACATTTCAATGGGCTACATCAATTATCTCTACTTATTTAAATAATTACCTACGTCAAAATTCGGGATAATAGGAACATTTGCTAGTTAGAAATCATTGGCTACGGAAATCCGCAAAGGATTGCAAAGTGTGTTCGACTTTTGCAAGCAAAACCCAAAATTAATTAACATTTCAATGGGCTACATCAATTATCTCTACTTATTTAAATAATTACCTACGTCAAAATTCGGGATAATAGGAACATTTGCTAGTTAGAAATCATTGGCCACGGAAATCCGCAAAGGACTGCAAAGTGTGTTCGACTTTTGCAAGCAAAACCCAAAATTAATTAACATTTCAATGGGCTACATCAATTATCTCTACTTATTTAAATAATTACCTACGTCAAAATTCGGGATAATAGGAACATTTGCTAGTTAGAAATCATTGGCTACGGAAATCCGCAAAGGACTGCAAAGTGTGTTCGACTTTTGCAAGCAAAGCCCAAAATTAATTAACATTTCAATGGGCTACATCAATTATCTCTACTTATTTAAATAAATGCCTACGTCAAAATTCGGGATAATAGGAACATTTACTAGTTAGAAGTCATTGTGTATATAGAAATTCGCAAAGGACTCCTAAATGTGTTTAGACAATCATATTATGATGCAAGGGCGGATAAGGGGGTATGGATTTATTTTTGCCAACTGGGTCTTGACTGAACTTTAAATATGTAACCCATCCATCCAGCCTTTGGGTCAGACCCAAAGGCTGGATTTACCCTTGTTGAGTTATCAAGCCTTGGCAAGTCGAGGTACCAAAGTTTATGTCTAGTGTATTCAGTGCTGGCTTTAAGAGGAGCCGACACCAGCCATGGGCGCCCGATAACAGGGGCGCCAAATGTTTTTTTTATCGTACATGCTATCATATTATAATAAAGGGCACTTTAAGATTGACTCACCCAGGGCACTTGGATGGCTCTGGTCAGTCATTGGCGTATTACGGTTGGGAGGGTGACATTGGTACAATGATGAATGTGGCATTTCATCTACCATACGCCTGATAACGCATCATTACATTGTCTAAATGAAATGCCAATCCCAGTGCTTGAAACCGGTTTAAAAAATAACGGTTAATAGAAGTTTTAACGGCTTTTATAAAAAGTTTCACTCGGAACCTATCTGAGATGACAGAAATCGGTTAGAGTCAATACGGTGGTATTGTACGTCACATTCAGTGCGGACAAAAATTGGAAGCGGTAAACATCAAATAAATATTTTTACAAAACCTCTATACACCGGTTTATTGATTCAAACCCCTTATAATTTTGCTTCATAAGGAAACTGGTATTTTTGAGGTTAAGGTAGAGCTATACCTTAACAAAACGCTTCTTATGTACTTGTGCTGATTTAGATTTAAATATTAACCGGTTAACAAGCCCTGGCCTGCTCCACATAACATATACCACTAACGCAATGCCTGTCTCTTTCTATCAAGAGGGCCATCTATTAGAACTTTTAAATTAACTCGTTATACTATAATTTTTAGGGTTCCGTACCTAAAAGGTAAAAACGCGACCCTATTACTAAGCCTCCGCGGTCTGTCTGTCCGTCTGTCACCAGGCTGTGTCTCATAAACCGTGATAGCTAGAAAGCAAAAATTTTCACAAATTATGTATTTCCGTTGCCGTTACAACAAATACTAAAAATAAAATAATGAGGGTAGGGGGGGGGGGTATAATACAACAAACGTAATTTTTGCCGTTTTTTTATAGACGATGATACGAAACCCTTCGTGCGCGAGTCCGACTCGCAATTGGCTGGGTTTATTGGTTTGCAGGTTGAAAGGCCGTATTCTGTTAATCACTGGATTCCAAGCTAGGAGATAATCATCCTCCCTGTTGAAACTTTTATATTTTCTAATTTCAATAGCTTCCCGTACCACACGGGGAACATAGTGTCGCTCAGTAGAAAGAACCTGAAGTCGGTGGAATACAATCCAGTGTTCAGTGCTGGTGTCCAAAATATGTTCAGCTATAGCCGACTTATTAACCTACCTGTTTTTTACAGCTGTGATATGCTCGTTGAGTCTATCTGCGATAGTACGTTTAGTTTGACCTATATAAGCACTACCACAGCTGCAGTCCACTTTACATACGCGTGGCGCCTGAAAGGGTATGACATCCTTAGGCGTCCCCACATGCCCCTTTAAGCTTGGCGTATAGATGGTAGGTATATATTTTATCAGTAGCGGTTTTTTTATAGAATAAGAAGATAGCAAACAAGCAGATGGGTCTCCTGATGGAAAGAGACAACCATCGCCTATAGACACCAACGGTGTTAATGGTGCGTTGCTATCTCGTGGCGAGGTCTTATGCCATGTGCATAAATTTACCGGCTATCTTACCCTCCAAACCGGAACACGACAGTGGCAAGCGCTGACGCTATTGCGGCAGGAATAGGTAAGGCGGTGGTACCAGACCCGGGCGAGACAATACAGAACTCTACCAACTAGTAGCCACGATGTTAGTGACTCGTATACCCAATCGGTTGCCTTTTACGACCTGCCTAGCCGAACGGCATTTGGCATATTCTTCAAAGGAGCCCGGGACCAACACAGGGATTTTTTTTTATAGAAGAGGGGCAAACGAGCAGGAGGTGCACCTGATGGTAAGTGATCACCACCGTCCATGGACATCCACAATACCAGAGGTCTTGCAATTGCGTTGCCGGCCTTTTAAGAATGAGTAAGCTCTTTTCTTGAAGGCCCCCAAGTCGTATCCGTTTGGAAACACCCCTGCCGGTAATTAGTTCCACAACAAAGTAGTGCGAAGCAAAAAGTGTCGAGAAAAACGCACAGTTGTAGATTTCCAGACATCGAGATGGTAAGGATGGAATTTCAAATTTAGATGCGATGTCCGATGATGGAATTCGGCGGCAGGAATTAATCCAAATAACTCGTTGGAACACTCCCCATGAAAGATACGATAGAAGACACAGTGCCAAATGCAATGCCAAAGAGTCAAGCCGTTTCGAAATAGCCAGGTCGTCAACGATTCGAACCGCTCTACGCTGAATACGATAAAGAGGAAGGAGCTGGTACTGAGGAGCTCCGGCCCAGAGATGAGAACAGTACTCAATGTGGGGCCGAATTTGAAGCTTATAAAGTTGAAGGCGATGGGCCGGCAAGAAGTACTGTCTCGCTCTGCTGAGCACACCGAGCTTTTTGGAGGCTAGTTTAGCCTTACCTTCCAAATGACCGGGAAACTGAACGTATTTATTACATTACTAGCTGTGCCCGCGACTTCGTTCGCGTGTAAAAAAATTCGAAAATAAAAACTCGCATAGTTCCCGTTCCCGTGGGATTTCCGGGATAAGAACTACCCTATGTCCTTTCTTGGGTCTCAAACTATATTTGTACCAAATTTTATCCAAATCGGTTCAGCGGTTTACCCGTGAAAGCGTAACAGACAGACAGACAGACAGACAGAGTTACTTTCGCATTTATAATATTAGTATGGATTAATTATGAATTACATTATCATTACCTTATCTTATCGGTAATTCCTTTATGTATGTAAATACATATATTTTAATATAACGCTTAATGTTCTGCTTTTCTTTACAACCATTTTTTTGGGTAGGTACATCCTGAGCACTGATCACTGGATTGGAATTCAATCCAGTGATCAGTGCTGGTATTCAAAATATGTTCAGCTATAACAGACTTCTTAACCTGATTGATTTTTAAAAAAAAAACATCTGTTTGTTTACTACCACATATTATGAAAAAATCAAGTTTGAAGAACATATTTTCGTCTCAGAAAATATCGTCGTCGTAAAAGAGACGTTAACATAATATCTTATACCATGGCAAACAAACGATCAAAGTTTAATCTTTATCGATGGTTCAGGAACAAAAGCGAACACTAGAAACCTTTTAGTGCTTTCAACTTCCATAAATATTTTATGTAAGTTAGTTTAACAACAAGTATTCAATGTAGACACCGTGGCCGAGCGAGAATACACTTTATTGAACAAAGAGAGTTTTAAATCGCATTAAAGGAACTTCGTTTATGATTATATTAGCGCAAATTATGCTGAAGCTTTGTTAGGTGTGTTCAGCACAACTTTCTAATCTCAGAAATCTGAACCGGCTAGTCAGAATAACAAAATTTTATTCTGATTATCTGAGTTTTTCAGCTCCGCTCCTATACTTTCTTTAACTGACAAAAGCTAAATATAAAATAAATGTCAGAATTATACAATGGCACCTTGACTATTACTAATGAAATAACTAGACATATCGAGCTACGGCAAAGATTTGCTTTGTCACGATGTGAACTGCAACCACACGTTCGCTTATGTTTTTTCTATAAGAATAAAATAATAGTTAAGAAATCAGTGCCTCAAGCACGAACTCCTTGCGAAAAAGTATTCGTATCGTCATCGAGAAATAAATGTATGAAAAATGATCAGCGCCCCTATCGTACGTAAATGGAACTAAATTTCGAAGCACAAGCAAATTATTGAACTTTCGTATCGCAAACGTATCGAGAAACACGTGAAACGTAACAAAATTACGAGCACGAACGGCGTTTTGAAGTATCGTATCGCAAATTTCGAAGGCTGGGTATCGAGAGGTGACGAATCTTTTTTCACTTACAAATTGCCGGTGAAAAAAGTTTCGAGTTGTTTAAAATTATTTATTACGCTCGTTTTTTTAAAAATTAAGTAGTTTTAGTTACTTCCGGATATTAGTACAATCAACGGAAAGCTAAAAAATGCAAATACCACCTATATTTCAACGTAATTCTCTATTATATTCTCATTGGAAGTTTACTTCAAGATGAAGAAAATAATAGATGAGATTCGATATAAGCAATTTTTATTCTCACATTTTTATTTGTGGTAATTTTTCACTGTTTACATTTATATTACAATACTGGCTGTTGCCAGTGACTTCGTCCGCGCGGACTTCGTTTACTCCACACTGCTCCTCCCCCGTAGGTGATAGCGTGGTAATATGTAGCCTATATGTTGACCCAACCTGTTAGTAATATTCATGCAAAATTTGAAGTAAATCCATGCAGTACTTTTTGAGTTTACCTCGGACATACATACAGACAAAAAGACATACAGACAAACAGACAAAAATTCTAAAATCTATATTTTTGGCTTCAATATCGATTGTAGATAACGCCCTAAGTATTCTTTAAAAAAATATTCAATGTACAGTTTTGACTTTCCTACGATTTTATTATATGTATAGATTATTTTTCAAAGAAGTTAGATGTAGGACTAAACAGAGAAAAATATTTGATTCTATGGATTTAAATGGTACCGAATTTAAAAATAAATATCGCCTCAACAAAGAGGCTCTTACATTTCTCTGTGAGCAACTCCGCCGAAAAACTTCATTAAGACTGAGTTCCAGGATAACTCTAGAGCTTATTTCCTTAGAGGAATCTTGTTTCTGGAAGAAAGGATCCAATCTTCACTTCACATCACGAAACAAAAAACTGCACATCATAAATAAGTTACATAAAACTTCCAGGACGTACTTTTCCATGAACTTCACCATAGTAATGTACTGCATAAAGCTAGTCTAGTTTTCATTTTATAATATTTTATTTATATTTAATGCGAGGAAACAATTTAAATGTAATGTTTTCGAGAGCCCGTACGATTGATTATAAACAAACTTGACCTTGTCTTTGTTTGGTATCGTATACCTATATGAAGTGCCAAGCGGTCGTCTCATTCAAAAACCGTAGAACAACGTAAGATCGTTGTTAGAATGGTTTCGTCAAAATAAATTTGATTTTTCTTAGAGTAGAGAATGCATTTCTTTATTTTTGTGTATTTTATTAATTATGCTTGAGTTAGGTGTGATTTTAGTTATCAATAAATATATTTCTATATAGAATATAATGAAACCAATAATATACGAATAAGTTTTTGAACGAAACTAGTATCTTCCTGCTTACGTTAGGATGACGTCACTAGCGTAATCGTATCGAGGTCTCGAGAGTCGATAGAAGGTGCTTCGTGCTTCCTACTATCGTCATACTCCGTTAACGTATCGAGTCCTCGATACGTTAACGATACGAAAACGCTTAAATTTCGTGCTTGAGGCTCAGTACTGATTAACTTACGAGTCGCAATTTTTTACTTATTTTTACTGGTTATTTATTAACGCCTGCCGCAAAAAGAGGGGTGTTATAAGTTTGATGGAAGTTTGTCTGTCTATATGTCTGTCTGTGTGTATGTATGTCTATTTGTCTATCAGTGTCTGTATGTGTGTCTGTATGTTTGTCTGTGTGTCTATGTCTGTCTGTAATACCGTAGCTTATAAACGGGTGAACCGATTTCGATGCGTTTTTTAATTGAATGTTGTTTTTCTAACAGTGGTTTATACCAGTGTTTTATCAAAATCGGTTAAGCCATTCTAATAGTACATATAACTTATAATATATATAATGTAGTTTTGTTTTAAATTTGAAGTATTATATGGTACTAGGTCAGGAAGAGAGAGCTACGAAGATGCTGTCATAGAATATACACCTACAGTTAAAAAGAGAGGAAGGCGTATATACCGTTAACATTTCAAAAAATTCGAATAAAAACCGTGGTCTGAAAAAAGACTGACTGTCTATAGTTAAAAAATCTTTACCACGGAAACTAAGGATAAATGCGGGCCGCAAGTTTGACACTTCTGCCAAAACATTGACTTATTTATAATACGAAGAAAATAATTCCATATGTACATTTTGCGGCACGCCAATACAGTCGGTTGAGAAGCACTGCACTGCGCTGGTTATTAAAAAAAAGGCCCACGCGCTAAAGCTCGAGTGCCCGGGCGCGTGTTAGCTCAAATTTGACAGCTCAAATCAGACAGCACATAAGACCGACACCACAATAGAATAATAAGGCAATAGATCAACTCCATTCAAGGCACCTGAGTCGCCGCACGCACACAGACGTGTCGTTTACACGGCCGGCTCTTGTCCGGCCAAGATAGGTTAGCGGTTACACGTCTGTGTGCGTGCGGCGATTCGGGTGCCTTGAATGGAGTTGATCTACTGCCTTATTATTCTACTGTGCCAACACCTTCCAACGAAACTTGACCGCAATGGTGGCAACCGCATAGCGTGCATGTGGGTCAAGTTTCGTTGATCAGTTTTGGTTTTACTTTGGACCAGTCTAACTTGAGCTGTGACGTAAACACACACCTAATAATTCATAATCAAAATTATTGAGCCTTTCAATATGCGAGTAGGTACTATTTATCTTTTAATAAGTTAGTATTTTGTCAGGGCTTTACATAGGTACTATTTACTAGGTAAGATACTTATTTAAACAATCAAAAGTAGACAAGAAAGTAGGTTAAGTATGTCAAATGTAGCAAGAGTAAGTGGAGCAGAAGAAAAGTTATTATTAACAAATACTTTAAGGCGAGGCATCGCGACGATTGGGAAAAAACTGGTTTGCTAAATCACGTTTTTTTGTATTGATTGTTAAATAACAATTTTACAAAAATTACACGATATACCTGAAGATATTGTCTAAGGAATGCGCTAACTTTTTACACGATAGAATGTACTTTACTCGATCATATAAAATTCCGAAAACAGGCCAAAAAAATCTCTAAAACAAATAATTTGTTAATAATATTTCTAATCTTCAACATGATTTTTATATGGTGATATTTAGTTGTAAATACAAAAAAGAATGTGCTAAATTTTAATTTTCAGCTGATGTCCTATATTTATTTATCCGAAAATTAACACGTTTCCCAGCGGTTTCAGAACATACCGCGCCACCCATTTTCTATAGAATTGACACGCGTCGAAACACCTCGCCTTAAGATCGAAATGGTCTTCACAGTAGTGTGCTTTAGTTTTAGGACCTATTGAATCAACTGTTTTTACAGCTATCATCCATTTTTCCTCAATTTTGGATCCTCAGGCACATAATAGAAGATGTTATCAGGTGTTTGAAGTGTTGAATTAAAGCACGCACAATACAGTATTTATCCCCATTTTTACTGAGAACTTATAAATTATAATATTGATTTTTACTAGGTACATAGCGGCGGCGTGTGAAAAAGAGCGCCACTTTGAATGACCAGGGTTCACTCAAAGACACAGTTTTTCTCGTCATTTTTTGTAGATTTATTTGGCATGCAATAAGAAAAACGTTTGTCAAACCAGTTCTTCAGACCAAAATGTTTCTAGCATTCAAATAAAAAAAAATATTAAAAATAAAAAAACCCGACTGCATAAAAGGTTCATTGCCTTAAATGAAAACTAAAAAGAAAGAAACAAGTCCAGTGGTTTAGAATCCTGTTAATTAATAAGCAATAACTACACCATCGAAATAGCTCTATAATCGAGGTAGGCACCTACCTATAAAACAATTCATGAATTTTAATTCATCACAGAACGTTTAACAGTCGGGGCCCTTTGTAAATATTTGATAGCTAAAAATTGAATGAGCCCCGACGACGACGAATTGAATTGTTTTATAGGTATATCGATTATAGAACTATTTTAAATGGTGTAGTTATTCCTTATTAGTTAACATGGATATATTACGAGGTATATACTCAAAGTTACTAAACATGATTCTAAACTACTGGAATTGTTTCTCTCTTTTTACACGCTTTTTATTAGCTTCACCTGTATGTTTGTATGTTTGTATGTTTGTTTGTAACCGACTTCTTTGGGCGCGATTTTGACTCACTTTAAACGGCCAGATTTCGTTCAAACTTTGTAGATTTATCGAGGACCGATGACAATACACTAATTTGATAAAATTATTCTATTTTTAACCGACTTCAAAAAAAGGAGGAGGTTCTCAGTTCGGCTGGTATATTTTTTTTATGTATGTACACCGATTTCTCCGAGGTTTTTGAACCGAATTACGTGATTCTTTTTTTGTTTCATGCGCAATAGTTTCGAATTGGTCCCATAAAAATTTAATTCAGGTAGGCCCAGTAGTTTTTGTTTTATGAGGATTTTTTTATTTATTGTACCTATCTCGATGTCTGAAATCAAATCTCACAAGTAAATTTGATCCACTTCCCGGTTACCGATTGAGCTGAAATTTTGTATACGTATGTTAATTGAATGACAATGAAACCTTATTATGACATGGAGCTGATCTGATGAATCTGAATCGGAAGGTGACCACAGGACCTTAATAATTAAATGGTTAAAAATCGGTTAATAACAAGACTATTGAGTTTGGACTCATTTGATTCATGTTGACGAGCACTTTGGTGCTTGGTGCTAACTAGGATCCTGTAGGGTTCGATGATGAAGCCAGAAGGTGACCATAGGAGCTCAGAAATTAAATGACACAACTCTATCGAGTTTGGGCTCGTTTGATTCGTGTTGACGAGCACTTTGGTGCTTGGTGCTAACTAGGATCCTGCAGGGTTCGATGATGAAGCCAGAAGGTGACCATAGGAGCTCAGAAATTAAATAACACAACTCTATCGAGTTTGGGCTCGTTTGATTCGTGTTGACGAGCACTTTGGTGCGGGTGGAAACTAGTTATAAAAGGAACTACTCTTAACAAAAG
The DNA here is from genome assembly GCA_036924255.1 of Apodemia mormo. NCBI lineage: Eukaryota > Metazoa > Arthropoda > Insecta > Lepidoptera > Riodinidae > Apodemia > Apodemia mormo. Next base: position 3,306,637 of record JAUPFN010000007.1, on the reverse strand, counting down.
TCTTTGTTCTACGTCTGTCAAGTCGGTCAGTTCAAGAGGTAAAGATATAACTTCCATGTTGTTCCAGTAGGCCTGAGAAGGAACTTGTCTTTTTTTTATGGTAGTCGAGCAAAAAAAAAATCAAAACGTGCTTTAACTAATGACGTCTGTTGTTTTGGATATAATAATTTCTTACAGATTGTACATGGTACTTCAGCATATTGATTTATGGTGGTTATAAAATTACGCTCAGTAATTAAACGAAGTCTTTGTGACGTCTGACGCGCTACCGCTAGGCGGTTCTCACGTGGCTGAGCAGACTCGATTGCTGTACGGTTTCGTATCACTACTAATCCACGAGCTCTCTGCTCGGCGGACTCCTTAGCTATACGCTCCTCAATGAGACCAATTCTATGAGCCTTCTGCTCGGCAGACTCGTTCGCTAGTAGTTCTCTCGCTAGTAGTTCTCTCGCTAGTCGCTAGTTCGCTAGTTCGCTAAATAATGAGATCAACTCTAATAGCTCGCTGCTCAAAAGACTCATTCGCTAGACGCCCTTGGATCTTACCGAGTCTACTTCTACCAAGGCTGGGCCAAAGCGGGTTTACAAGCATGGGCCAGAGATATACAGCATTGCGCCAAGCATGGCCCATATCTGGCCCCGTCGTATTGTCCTGTATGGGAGTACGACAGGAACGCCTTGCACACTTACACACACACACACACACACACACACACACACATACACCACACACACACACACACACACATATGTCTATAAGCGTGTAAGTAGTTCCGTGCTTCTACCGCGGCACTCGACTAGGTATGCGCATTAGAGTTTGCAACAGTGTCTGCGCATATAACTTAGATTTCACGAGCCACGAAGAGTCCGCCACCGTCTCTGTGACTGAGTTTAATTGACTGAGTAAAAAAACAAAAAAAAAAACAAAATAAATGTGCATAATATTTATAGATATATCACCATCCATGTTAACTTTACATGGATATATATAGATATACAGTCTTGTAGTTTTCGTTTTTTATTAATTGTAATTAAACGACACTGAATTTATTAGCCGTTCGCATTCGATGATCTACAATTGCCGATTAGAATTAAAAAAAATAACTCGAATAATTGATTTTTTCATAAGTTACAGTGTTTCCGGAGTTTCATACATGACGGACAGGAAATTTTTTGACCTATTTTCATATTTTTTTCCGTTTGTATTGCACTAAATTAATTTTTAGCAAGTATAGAATTAATCTCCGTTAAATTATCTCGACAATAGTATGCAAAATATCTTGATTCCTTTAACTAACAAGGCTATAATACTAAAAATAGTTGCCAAAATAAGGCGAAAAAAATTTCCGAAGGTGGTATCAAGAGTCTTCGCAACCGGCGTGTTTGTATGAAAAGAGTGATGAATGTGGAGGAAGCAAGACAAGCCTGCAAGGATCGTGATGTATGGCACTTGGTTCTCTCTGCCTACCCCGTAAGGAATCTGGCGTGAAGATATGTGTATATGAAAAAAAAATTTCGATCGTAAAGCACTCTCTGATGCTTCGCATCATGAGTCGTGCAATAGTTTAATATTAAAAAAACAAGCTATTATAAATAAACCAAACTAAAAAGTAGAAAATAAATAATAGTTTAAAAAAACTAAAAAACACGCTTTTTATAGAAAACCGAACTAAAAAATAGAAAATAAATTTTAATAAATTTAAATTAAGAATAGTGTTAAAAATTTCAATAATTATAAATTAATAATAGTGTGAATAAAAAAAAAATAATTTTATTTAAAAAAAAGCGTGGGGTGCTTTTTAAGGCATTACCGAAATGATAATCACTCTACTCATATCTGTCAATAAAATATTTATAACTATTGACACCATGCACCCCACGCTTTTTTTTAAATAAAATTATTTTTTTTTTATTCACACTATTATTAATTTATAATTATTGAAATTTTTAACACTATTCTTAATTTAAATTTATTAAAATTTATTTTCTATTTTTTAGTTCGGTTTTCTATAAAAAGCGTGTTTTTTAGTTTTTTTAAACTATTATTTATTAGTTTTCATTTAAGGCATGAACCTATTTTAAAGATTAAATGCAGTCAGGGTTTTTATTTTTAATATTTTTTTTTTATTTTATACTTTTTACAAGCTGAATTTTTAGTTTTCATTTAAGGCATGAACCTATTTTAAAGATTAAATGCAGTCAGGGTTTTTATTTTTAATATTTTTTTTTATTTTATACTTTTTAGTTAATATTCACTAACTTTGATGTTAGGATTATTAAATGGTAAGTTATGCAATCTTGTCATTTCATTCAGAGAGTCAATATCGTAGGGATTATTAAGTAACTTTAAGTAACTTGCGGTGGTCTAAATTACTTATTATTAGCCCCTCTAGAGACCTTTTTTTTGTTTACGCAGGGGAAATGAATTTACGCACGACCGGGCCACTGAGCGCGGCCCGAGTGTGGGACTCGCTGGCTTCCGCTGCCCAGCTATACCCACTAAAACCCCTGCGGCGTCCCTCCTCGATGCTTTTGTACGCGGGGTGATGGGTACGCGTGAGCATTCTTCCACAACCCCGCCAGCATCCACATCCGTCTCGTACCGGGGTTGATAACAACCCCGTTGGACTACTTTGGCCATTTTTTAACAAGGTTGGCTTCCACAGACTCGTGCGCAGGCGAGGGCAGAGCCCCTGCGTTTGCACCGCGGGCGTTGGAGGCCCACTACCCCACGACGCGAAGGTCCTCTGGGCAGATGCCCTAGGCTGTAGCCCTGGGCAGGTACCCTTCCCCTCGTGGCAATTTTTTAACGAGGTTGGCCTTTCGTTCAATTTTACCCTGTCCACGAAGTGCATCGAATTCTATCGTTGATAGTTCGATTCTATCTCCCAGTCCAGGACCAAGGGCAGTAACGTATAGTTAACATCTTTGGTGTCTATAAACAATGGTTATATCTTTCCATCAGGAAGCTATCCGCTTGTTTGCTATCTTATAATATAAAAAAAAAATCTGTAAGAGAGTTGACCCTGCCGGCAATACCAAACACTTTTTTATATCTCCAGAACTCTAGTACCTAGGAGTCACGATGATAGTGACTCGCATAGCCAGTTAGTCACCTTTTAAGAGATGCCTGGCAGAGCGGCAATTGACTTATTCTTCAAAGGAACCCGAGACCAACACGGAGAAGCCCAAGACCAACACGTGGAGGCCGAGACCAACACGGGGCAATTTTGTGTACTAACACATACACACACACACAACAATACACTTTTCAAAGTTGAACCGTTAGGAACAAAATTAAGTTGGTCTGTTTATTCCTATCAGATCAATTAAATAATTGTACCGCCAGGAACGATTATAATTGATCAGTTTGCAGTTAATTCGTTTAGTTGATCCGTCTGGAAATAGGACTTTTTTTGATTAATTACAAGCTGAATTTTTGTGAGCAGCTTCGTTTTGACAACCATCTTTTCTATCTTCGAAAAATCTCGAATCGGGTAACTAATAAAGTTAGCTTCGAACATTTTAATTCGGTGAAGGAAAAATATTTTACTGATAACAATATTTTTTTTGCTTTAATCGCTCGATTAATTTATGAAAAATACGAAAAAAATTTTGTTGTACACATTCGATGATTTTCTGACGAGTCATCCACTCTAAAGATTCGGAATTATGAGATTTTTAAATTGATATGAATCAATTTAAAAACAACCTAATCCCTCACAACCGCTTGTTAATATTTATTATAATTCAAGGGTTACTAAGTTCTACACGTAAATTGGAAACTTTTCTTAGTCCAACACTATAAAGTTTTCTTTTTTATCTATCTTTATTAGTTACCCGATTCAAGATTTTTCGAAGAAAAAAAGATGGGTATCCCGTCAATACGAAGCGGTTCACAAAAATTCAGCTTGTTATTAATAAAAAAAAATTGTTCATGGGATCAGTGTCTATGAGAAGCATAAGTGCGGCTATAACGATTCATAGGCCCGGGAAATGTAATTGTCCGCACTGCACTTCATTGTTTGAGCTTGACCCGGGGCGAGGTGGTAACAAGATAAATTTTTATACAAGAATACTGAACAGCTCGAGTTGATATGGTAACGATCGCTCTCAGAGTTGATATTTATGGTATGATTCTATATCAAAATTGCTGAACCGACCAAATGCTGAAATACCAAGTGTTATATTTATGTCATAGAATAGCAAAATGACTTTCCTGATAGAAAGAGGCAACCATCGCCTATAGCCACTATCTACCAGTGTAGCATCCACTAGCTATTAGTGTAGCAATACCATATGGTATACCACCCGGTAATGCCACATGCATAAGTTTACCAACTACTTAGCCTCCAAATCGGAACACGACAGTGACAACTAGTGACGTTAATCCAGCACGAACACATATGTGGTGGTACCATACCCGGGCATGAAGTTACCGTACTCTTTGACATCTAGTAGTACTAGTGGTAGTGATACGTAAAGCCAATCGACAAATGGTCTATTGTTCAAAGCGGGCTCAGATTAACATTTTTTTATATCATAAGATAGCAAACAGGCAGATGGGTCTCCTGGAAAGATTCAACCATCGCCTATACACACCAAAGGTGTTAATGGTGCATTGCTATTTTGTGGCACAGAATACGTAGAGACTACCAGAAGTCAATGTTACATACAAGTAATATTCGAGCATAGCACACGTAGACACCTCTCACGGCGCGAATTCTCCGACTGGTGCGGTACAAACTGTCCCGAACCATTCCGAGATATCGCGTCCGTGAGAGGTGTCTATGTGTGCGTTGCTCGAATATCACATGTATGTAGATTGACTACTGAGTCTCCAGTATACTGTGCTTGTGGCGAGGTCCAATGCCATATGCATAAAATTACCGGCTACTTTACCCTCCAACCCGGAACACGACAGTGACAAGCACTGACGTTATTGCGGCAGGAATAGGTAAAGCGGTGGTACCAGACCAAGGCGAGACGATTCAGAACTCCTAGTAACCACGATGGTAGTAACTCGCATAGCCAATCGGTTGACTTTTACAATCTGCCTGGCAAAACGGCTGTAGACCTATTTTTCAAAGGAGTCCGAAAAAACATTTCGATAAAGTCTTTATGAATAAAATAATTTTGCTTAAGACACCCGTCAAAAACGTGGTTTAAAGCCGACTATTTTCTGTGTTTCCAATCTGATGCCACCATATCTGTATTTAATAATCGCCTCTGTGGTCTAGTGGTCCGGTGTCAGTGGTGATCACATGAGGTCCCGGGTTCCATGAAATGAAAAATGAGTTTTTTCAGTTTTCTGATAAAAACAACATTGCCCGGGATTGAATAAGTGCCCGATTTACGATAGGCTTGCCCCAGGCAATGTAATTCCGGCTAATCGTTGATGCACTAATTGCACCTGTTGCCTACCTGTTCGGGGAGATAACTATTTAACTTGCTAGATACTTTACTTCTTGGCATTCTTACCGGAAAACTTAGAAATAATTTTGCACATCAAAGGAGGCATCATGACCAGGGCATGCTCCGATAGTGTGGAAATATAAAAATAATGACAGATGAAGAGTTATCAAAACAGATACACATGCGAATGAACGATGTAGATTCTGGGAAACTCAGATAAAGGAAATTAATGGAGATGCCCTAACTATGAAAAAAACGTGCATATATACGGAACGAAACATGGCGGATTACATACTTCGTGTGGAACTCCATCAGGAGAATGTTATTGTTCTATGCTTTTGTATTTTACCACACACAGTACATACTTTTATATAAATTTATCCTTGAAGCTTATTGATTTCGTAATAAAGTCCACTTTGACATTATCTTAGTTAAAATGGGTTTTTAGGGTTCCATGCTCAAAAGGTAAAAAGGGACTCTGTTAATAAGACTCAGTTTCAGTAGCAGTAGATAATTGTGACGATAGTGTCGTACCACTACAACTACTAATGAATTATATTAAAATTATAAACGATTATATTTTATCCTGTTTATTAGTGTCCACAGAGTATATTTATGGTTTACAACGTAAGTACATAGCGACGAAAAATGGCGGCTAGGCACACTCGTGACGTCACGAAAAATGTTGTCAATAAAGCAAAACTATTGCGTATAGAGTTGGCTTGTTTTCATTGCATATGTTAGACAAAGACGCCATTATGTTTATTATTTCGTCTTCTAAACTATTACATACCTAAGTATCTATATGACATTGTAACATCACCATTAGTTTCCTTTATCAGAGCTGGGAAATACCAAGACGTGCCACGATCAGATTGATCGGGTGCCGTCCGCAGGTGGTGTCGAGTCTTCATAACCAGCGTGTTTGTATGAAAAAATTAATTAATGTATAAGAAGCAAGACAAATCTGCAGTGTAGTGGTTCAAGCAATCTACAAAACGCTACCAGAAAAAATAAAATATTGAAAATAATGTAATTCAAAATAAAATCTTGAATCGAGATATCACAAATATTTATCTTGTTCACACAATATACAAGTTTTGACGCTTCTTAAATGAATTTCGGTCCCCAGGCAGTACACCTTACCTGGCTGGGAAGATCTTCCTTTTCCCCTTCTTTATCCTTGTGTGACGTGATCAACCTCTACAGTTATGACGTCACTCTGACAAAAGTTGGCCCGCTTGTTCTATAACTATGACCGTTCAATGGTAAGGACCTTCGGCGCCACATGCAAGGATTATGATTATACGGGATTCGGTTCTCTCTATCGACACCCTAAGGGATCTGACGTGAAGATATGTATGTAAAGAGACTGTAGAGGTTGGTGATCACGTCGGTGAAGGTACTCCATCAATGTAAAGGTTGATGACTTGCTGCTTGTCACTGTCCTGTTCAGGTTTTAAGGGTAATCTAGCCGGTAAACTTATGTATGTGGCATTAACACCCTGCCACACGGATAGCAACGCACCATTAACATATTTGGTGTCTATGTCTCCCTTTCCATCCGGAGAGCCATCAGTTTGCATGCTATCTAATGATAAAAAAACTTATTATAGAGCCAATTTATTAGTGGGTTCATTATCATTTATCACAAACTTATAAACGTCTTTTGACTTGCAAATAATATTACATGTTATCACAGTATAACCTCCGACAAAATAACAAGATTCAGCGTTGCCTACAATCGCAGCGCAAGAAAATATGTTGAGAATATACGGAAACACAAAAATAAATATTCACGGGACAAATTACACTTACTGATCTAACCCCAAACTAAGCAAATTATTTGCTTGTGTTATGGGTATTAGTCAACGATACTTGTAAAGGACAAAAACGGGTCTGTCGTTGGCCGTAATAATAAACAAAGCGCTCGCGAAAAGTTGTCTCGGCTCCGATCCGAATAAATACCCGTGCAGAGCCTAGAAAAATCACTTCCTCCAGTTCCTCTGAATAAAATAAATAATAAGTGATTAATTATAGATTGTAAATAAAATCGAAGTTAGAATTAGTGTTTACATTCACTCAAATACAGTCCACTACAATCCTAATACATAGAAATACATATATAAATACTGTTACGTAGGTAATAAACACCCAAACCCAGATATACAAACATTTATGCTCATCGGGCAAAAAATATGTTGCGATATTTTTTCAACGTTCTCCATTATAGATGCGATAGAAGATGCTGAGCAAGCTACATTTCTGCGTAATGTCAGAGTCAAGCCGTTTAGAAATAGTCTGATTATCACCAATTTGAACTAAATGAATACAACCAAGAGGAACACGCTGGTACTACGGCGCTCTGGCCCACAGATTAGAACAATACTTCATGTAAGACTAAATTTGTGCCTTAAAAAGTTATAGGTGATTTACCAGCAAGAGGTATTGCTTTGCTCTACCGGGTACTAGTTTAGCCTTACCTTCCAAATGACTGTGAAACTGAACTTTATTCAAAATGTCTACTTACACAATTCCAAAATTGACTAAAGCTGTCAGGGGAATATCGCCAAATCGAGGTGATATGGCAAAATATGTCTTTTTAACAGTAAACGCGCAAATCTGTGTCTGCTTGGGGTTAAACGTTACCAAATTTTGACAACTCCATCCTGAGACATCAGTAAGTAGATTCTCGACTTCAGACACCAGCTGGTTCCGGCACTCTTCGAAGTGTTCCCGAGAAATACCACGACATCGAGAATATATAGCATCACCAGGTCTGTCATCCGCATAAAAATATATGTTACTAAGTATACTAGCTCGCAACATGTCATTGACCTGCAGAAGAAACAGTGTCAGTGATAGCATGCAGACTTGGAGAACCCCAGCATATTTATATCGAAGTATGCACCGTCAACTACGACCTTAATGCTCCGATCAGTCAAAAAACTAGTGATCTACTTGCATAATTTCTAAGAAAGCCCATAGGAAAGCGGCTTCCAAGAAACGCGTTATGCCATACCTGATCAAAGGCTTTGATTATATCCAAGCTAATTGCCAATGCCCCCTTGGACTCAATTGCCTACACCAAACGATGCGTCATGTATACTAGAAGATCACCAGCTGAGCGTACCACAACGTAAACCGTACTGACGGTCACTAATCAGCTGGTGCTCTTATAAATACTCGTACTTCAGGAACTCACAGTTAATGAGTGCATAATTTTGGAAAACAAGGAGGCTACAGGCCGATAGTTAGACGGATTAGAGCGATTACATTTTTAGGGATGGGATGCACTAAAGCTGTCTTCCATGAATTAAGTACCACGCCGAATGAGAAGGAGAGCCGGAACAAGCGCGATAATACTGCCGTCAAATCTGGAGCACGCACTTTAAGCATAATCGGTGGGATGCCATCCAGCCCATGCGACTTATGGACGTTCAGGAAAATGGTATTTTACGCAGACTACAAAATTTTTTTTTCCAGCTTAGAACTATCGCAAAGTGGGATGGCAGGCGGTGCATTTCCTTGGGTCTTCCACAGTCGAATTGGCCGCGAAGAACGAGCCCAGGCGATCGGCCTTCTCCTGTGCGCTATTTACGGGTCAGAGAGTCATGCAAAGATGAAAGGACTGAGAATAAAACGCATCGAGTCCCGATGTGCTTACCTATAATGCCAAACACGACAAAAGCCTGCTAAGTAAAGCCATGGTAGGCGTGTAACCGATAATTTGCTCCAATGAACAGGCAATGGTCCGACGTACAATGTGGTACGTCTACAGATACCTGGTAACAGTCCAGATGAGAGATCACGAGAAGGTCCAACAGTGAAGGCGTGTATAATCATATCATCCATATCGGGAAATCGAGTAGACGAAATTACTAATTATGTGAATTCGCCATGCACTAAAGCAAGTGTTGTCCCCGTGTTGGTCCTGGGCTCCCTTGAAGAATAGGCCAACTGTCGTTCTGCCAGGCAGGTCGTAAAAGGCGACCGAGTGGCTATGCGCGTCACTACCATCGTGACTACTAGGTAGTAGAGTTCTGCATCGGCTCGACCGGGTCTGGTACCACCGCCTTACCTATTCTTGCCGCAATAGCGTCAGTGCTAGTCATTGTCGTGTTCCGGTTTGGAGGGTAAGGTAGCCGGTAAACTTATGCATGTGGCATTAGACCTCGCCACAAGATAGCAACGCACCATTAACATCTTTGGTGTTACCACCATTAACATATAGGCGTTGGTTGATTCTTTCCATTAGGAGACCCATCTGCTTGTTTGCTATCTTATAATATAAAAAAAAGTTCGTAAACAGTTCGTTAATGCCCTACCAGTGGGCGATGGACCCCGTCACGTCACTTCGCCGCAAAATTTTCCGAAGTTAAAACTTCTGTTGGCGTTGGTAGGGGAAAACCTTATGGGTTTGCATCAGCAACATGCTAATGTTCAAGATAAAATTATAGTCCCTACGCCGATTTCTTGCTCCTTTTTGTTAACCACTTTTATGGACGCAATCTTGAATCTGGTTATTTTTGAAGTTTGTAACCTAGTGTGTTGTCCATTAATAAATAATTTCTTATTCTTATTCTATACTAGCTGTTGCCCACGACTTCGTCCGCGCGGACTTCGTTTACTCTGCACAGCACCTCCCCCGTAGGTGATAGCGTGATAATATGTACTAGCCTATATGTTGACCCGACCTATTAGTAATATTCATGCAAAATTTGAAGTTAATCCATGCAGTACTTTTTGAGTTTACCCCGGACATACATACAGACAAACTGACAAAAATTCTAATATAAAACAACAAGTATTCTTTTAAAAAATATTCAATGTACAGTTTTGACTTTCCTACGATTTTATTATATGTATAGATGTATCACTACACCATGTTTTAGAAATAAACATAAAAAAGAAACAAACAAGCAATTGATATAATAAAATATATTAATGACAACTACTGGGAATTATCCAGATCCATAATTGAGCGTTCCTGTATCATGGTGGAATGTTGGGTAATCCTCATACGAAACTTCAACTCGTCATCGGAGATCAGATGCTGTGTGATAATATGCTGCCTATTTCCGCACCCGGCAACTGAAATATGACACATTTTTTTTAATTATTTCATAGGATAGCCGGAACACGACAGCGACAAGTCTTGGCGCTATTGTGACAGGAATAGGTAAGGCGGGTACCAAACCCGGGCGAGACATAGCAGAATTCTACCACTCCGTAACAAAATTACTTATGCCCAAACCTCATTAGGCCTTAATAATGTTGAAAATTATTTTATGTAATAATTTATTTCATGATATTGACGAATTTTTAAATTGCAAAATGAAAGTAAAAGTTTCTTCCAGTGTTGATCCAAACCCTTATAAAAGGCGAAAAGGCTAAAGGCTAAAAAGTAAGCTTCTTTCACTGTTGATCCTGTGGCGACGCCATAACTGTGGAGGTTGATGACGTCACACAACGACAAGTACGGGGAAAAGGAAGATCTTCCCAGCCAGGCGAGGTGTACTGCCTGGGGACCGAAGTCCGTTTGAGAAAGGTTGAAACTTGTATATAGTGTTACAAGATAAATAATTGTGATATTGCAAATAGTGAACATTTTGTAAATTATAAAAAATTTAATTGCACAAAATATGAAACTTGTAATTATAAGAATTTTGTAAATAGTGAACATTTTGTAAATTATAAAAAATTTAATTGCACAAAATATGAAACTTGTAATTATAAAAATAACTTTTGAATATGAAACTTTTGTAATATGAAACCATCATTGTACATTTATAACAAATACATAAAATAGAGAAAAAAGACCAGCCCGCTGAGTTTCTTCCGCCGGATCTTCTCAGTGTGTGGCCGCGTTCCGATCCGGTAGTGATATTATATAATGATAATTTTTTTAAATATTTGCACACCATATATTGGTAGAATATGTCGATAACTTAATTTATTTTTAACAACTTGTAACACCCATATTCTTGCAAATAAATATTTTCTTTCTTTCTTTCTTTCTTTCTTACTATTAACATTGAAAGCTCACATATTTGGCCCGTTAAGGCATATTATGGCATAAGCATGTTTATATATTTATCCTATGAAATTTTATGTGGCGCCGCTGGTTGCCACTGTCAGGGTGACGTCATCACTGTGAAGGTTGATGACGTCACACTGGTGACGTAAAGAATAAACAAACATAAAAAATACAGCCAAATTGAGAACCATCTCCTTTTGGGAAGGCTGTTGAAAGTGCATATAATCAGTGTCAATAACTCCTTTTGGGAAGGCGATTCAAATAATTAGTGTCAATAACTTGACACGCAGTTCTGCTGTTTTACAGGTTGACTAGTAAAAGACTAGACATACTGAAGGACAGTGTTCAGTATTAGATTTTAATTCCCAATATGTAAAAAATGTGTACTTAGATATTGATCTGATTATCCAATAAAAGTTTATGTAGTATAACTGAGAAGCAGTTATAAAACACTTGAATCACTTTTACAGGCACAGTATATTTTTTGACACCCTCAAGAAGCGATAGAATTACTGAATCGAAAACATCTTATCAGTCTCCGATTGTCCATTGTTGTTAATAATAACGTCACTATCTCACAATAACAGGTACATAAATCACACAGGTGTGCCACACCTGGCCGGCTAATACTTGTTACTAAGCGCAGCTGCTAACATTAGATACCAGCGCATAGATGTCAAAGAATATTGTTTACTAAAAGCGATTTAGCGAACTCGTGACCCTTCACACCATCATGCGTACCTCACACTCCACGAACGTTATTTACGTACACAAGGATGTAATTTTTTTTTTACTTTTTATCAAACTCGACAAAGTAGCCACTATCATCCGCGCGAAATACTGATTTCGATTTTTTTATTGATTACATGTGACCATCAAGTATCGTGTCCTTTAATAGGTACAGTTTTTTACCAATCAAAATGTAGAAAGAGATATTCCACCATTGGATATAGTAGCTCCACTCACCTGGACATTTCACCCTTTGCCTTTCGTTAACGAGACTAAATATGACTTCTTTTTCATAGACATGCCCACATATTTTGTTCTTAACTGGGTCTTCGATTGGCTTTTTGGTAATAGGATCCAACTGAAAACATAAATCCTTATGATTAAAATTACAGTAGTTTACCTAATCTAGCACTTCCATAGTCCAGTGCGTATAATAATCCGGCACTTCAGTAGTCCGGTATGTCTAATAATTCGGCACTTCAGTAGTTCAGTACGTCTAAAATCCGACGCTTCAGTAGTCCGGTACGTCTAATAATTCGGCACTTCAGTAGTTCAGTACGTCTAATAATCCGACACTTCAATAGTCCGGTACGTCTAACAATACGGCACTTTAGTAGTCCGGTACGTCTAATAATACGGCACTTTAGTAGTCCGGTACGTCTAATAATCTGGCACCCCCGCTCACGTATCTCTCACTCCTCTCTGCTCTTGTTACGCCCTTGCTTTTAAAACTCATATTTAATTGTAACATGTCACTTATATGCAAATATGCAATACATATAATATGTAACATAATGTAAAATATATGTTTTACTTTTCACATTTTATGATTATTTTTTTCTATATAATCCAATAATCGAAACATTAAAATAATTCGGAACTCCTTAGGTTCTGAAGTCTTTCTAATAAATTATGCTAGGTTAGTGAAACTCCACTGTAATTCTGTTAGCTTTTCAACATTTAATTTAATTAAGAGAGTAAATACTTTTAATCTTAGATGTTTAGTCGAAAATTCTGACGAGATGAGTAAAATGCTGTAAAATAAATGGAATGGTCTAGCGGGCCTTTAAGTAATACACCATTTTCCATTCTGCGTGGCAGTTCATAAAAGGCATAAGTTTGACCAAATATGTCCCTACCATCTTTACTACTAGGTAGAGTCCGGCTCTTCTCAGTCTGGTTTCGCTGGTTTGGTTTATTCCTGACGCTATATAGTCAATGCCAGGTTCCAGTTTAGAGGGTAAGGTAGCCGGTAAACTTATGCATATGACATTATCAACGCACCATTAATTCTTCTTTGCTATCCTATATCATAATATAAAAATAATAATTATTATTTTTTATCCTTTGATATAAAAATAATAAAAAAGTATTGTTTTACGTTGTGTATAAGACAATTGTTTTTGCTTCTGATTTGCTTTTCTTTTTCGCTTTAGAAGATTTTAGGCAATTATTACAATACTAATAACGTAATAACATTTTTTCTATTTTCTTTTTTTTCTATTTTTTTTATTTTTAGCTTTAATTTATAGTTTAGTTACTATTTTTTATTATTTTTTTATATAAATGCAATATTTTATTATGTTATTTTGTCAGTCTGGGATGCCTAATTTTAATTATTCGATATGTATGATGACGGCAGATGGGGTAAATATGTAGGTTTCATTAATTGTATACATAAAAAGTGTTATTTTGTAGATTAAGGCAGTTTACCATTAAATAAGAGACAATAAATAAAGTTTCCATTGTAATAAAATACTATAGTCTCATACTATAGTCTATAGTCTCAAAAACAGGACACCGGTACAGTGAGACAAATTAAGTAGTCTTGGGTTATAACAGGTCAAATCAGATATCTGTTGATCCTGTTACTGTTACTGAATAATAACAGATGTCATTATCTGTTATTAAAGAACAGCCTGTTATTTTTCCAAGCACGGTCTGTCAATAAATAATTCACGTACAGTACAATTGTGAGTACTGGTAGCATATTACAAAGTACTCTGTGGTGAGTAGAGAGTAGTGAGTACTAAGGCCAATTTAGTAGACAACATTTGGCAAATGCCAGACACGTACAAGTATATAATATGGAGCTACTGCGTTTTATATAATCTTCATAATATAATCTTCAAAAATGTGTACATGGTTGACCCTGCAGGCCATACCTGAAACTTCCCGCTAATATGAGGTGTTTTAAGCTAAAATGAGTAAAAACTATAAGCATAATAATATATTTTTTTAGTTCAAACATCTACATAGGTAGTTAGTTAAAAATTACAGTAGGCTATTATATTGATTTTTTAAAAGCCGTGTAGGTATTTTGGAAACGATGACCAATTAAGATTTTCCAAATGGCATTCTATTTAATTTTTGTGATCTAAAGTTCTATTTTAGCTACATAATTGATATGTTGAAAAATGTCGAAGCGTTTTAAAAAAAATATTATAATAAATATAACTAGGTACCAGTTCTGCTAATCACCCGAACCGTGGGATGCTCTTTATTCGTATGTTTTTTGCAAATACGGATCATTAAAAGATAATTTAGCCTTACATAGATATATTGCAGCTCGCATAGTGCCCACCTACATCTACAAAATGGTCCCACACGACACTGTCTTCTTTTTTGCCATACATTTGCCATTTTGCTGAACTAATATTATAAAAAAATTTATACAACTCAAACCTAAATTATTTAAATTTAATAGCTAAATATATCCTATCAGAACTGCTATTTATTACCTATATACACAAAAAGAATATGAATACCTACTAAGTATTTTTATTCGCACTAGTAAACCTTTTGTTTACAAAACAATTTTTTGTTTTCGCTAAGTAAATTCAAAACGAAATCGAAATAACGTAATCCGAAAAACGGAATAGCAAACAAATTACCAAAGAAAGGTTACGACCTGGGTGTCTAATTAATATCACCTTTATAGTTAAGTCATAAAGTCGTAGTTACGTTAAACATTTTATGGCCAATGGCGTCAATGCTAACAAAGACGTTCGGAAACGCGCTATTATTTAAATGTTTCGAACTTTCAAGTAATTTCTGTTGTAATTTTACTACGAAGAAAAAAATATTTTACCGTTATTTAGATTTTATACGAGTACCTATATTCATAATTTTATGCAAACAATTGAGATCGACATTTTTGTTTTTACATACCTACAAAAGGACGTAATATTTCAACATATCGTTAGAAGTACTCTTGCAGTGTTTCCGAATTGAAAATTAGGAACAGGAACAGATAACAGATTATACGACTATAAACAGTTGTCGCTATTCTAGGAAGATAATTTGTTATAAAAGATTACTATTTGAATTTTCGGATAATAAATACTAGGTGCTTCTCGTTTTAGCAAGATTCAATTAAGCGGGTGTGAGTGAGAGAGACTAATACATACGAAGAACAGGTAACACGAATATCTGTTATTGAGTACTTAGTACCTAATACCTACTGTGACTGAAGAATGTAGTACAGATTGTGATTCAGTTTTGTGACTGATATTTTTTAACAGATATTTGATATTATAGGAACAATTGTTATGTAGTATCTACGAATACCTGTGATTTGTATCTGTTATGATAAATACGCCTCACTACTAAAATTAAGTGTTTACTACTATATATATATATATATATATATATATATATATATATATATATATATATATATATATATATATATATATATATATATATATATATATATATATATATATATATATATATATATATATATATATATATTAGGGTGATTCATTTGCGACAAACTTTTTTTTTAGAGCAGGTAAAAGTTGTAAACGACACAGCCGAGCGATGTGTTGCGCTCATTGAAAAATTCAATGAGTTTGGCACATACGACGAAGATCAAAAACAATGCCTATTATTAACTGTTCAAAATTATAGAAAAGAATTCCCAACATGTACCAAAAAACTTTATTCAACAACAAAGTAATACCTAACTTATGTGAAGATATATTTAGTTAACAGAGATTTCATTTACAGTTTATAAAATAACAATTCATTTTCTTTCGGTTGTATTTCTAATAAAAATATAAACTATGATAAATTACAAATTTATTAAAATTTTGTATTAACTTTTTTGTTTCCCGCTTATTGTGTTATTTATTTATTTGTGTGTGTATGTGTGTCTGTATGTCAGTATGTGTAACATGTCAGGTATAAAAGTACAAAAAGTAAAATTGACAATGTAATGAAAAAAATAAATTTGAAACAAAAACTTGAATTTAAACATCATAATTTGTAAATTTTTTATCATTTTTCTACATTTTTAGTTACAAAAGTTACTGCAAGTTAAAAACTATGAGTCTGAGAGACTTAAGTTACGACCTTTTTTGAGGAGAATCAAATTTTTTATAAAAATATGTATTATTTTTTCCATCTATCAATCAATTTTCGCTGTAAAAATAAAAAAATGTGCATTTTATTCGAAAACATAACTTTGACAGATGGTACCAGTGGACCAAAGCAGGCGACATTAAAATTGACGAAAAGTCATTTAAAGAGCGTGGAATCCTGGATATATTTCAGCAATCAGAATGCCAATATCATTAAATGTGTCCAAGCATTAGCAATTTGAAAAAAAAAATGTTTACATGCATTTCTAATGGGAAAAAATCAAATTAAAACGGCAAGCACTTCATACTCGAATTAAGAGCTCTAACCTGGTGGACATTTTTTTTTCAATATGTAGAACAAAATTTTGCTTGAGCACCTAAAAAAAAATGTTTGTCGCAAATGAATCACCCTAATATATATATGTATATGTATATATATATATATATATATATATATATATATATATATATATATATATATATATATATATATATATATATATATATATATATAATAAGACTGATTCAAAAAAATAGACAGTTATTTTTTTTCTTATTAATATTGAAAATATTGTTTGAAATGACGAAAAAAAAAACGTGTGAAAATTAGAGCTCTTAATATTAATATTAAGAGGTGCCGAGTCGAAAATTTCAATTTCCCATTTAATTAACGTGGGAATTTTTTTTTCTTACTTTGGAATTTTGTAACTCTTTAACAAGTCATCGGACTAGTTGAGTCAGAAAATATTTTTGTAGAGAATTGAACACTCTACAAAAAAGCACTCTTACAATTTTTCGATAAACCGATGCGTTTCAGACATTCAAGTTTAAAATATAATTTATAATATTTTCTCATTTTTTTCCAATTTATTGAGGAAACTATTAAGTTTATCAAAAAATTTTGTCAAATTTCTCATACAATCGTATCTAAATTTGTCAATTAATTCAAATTTTTTTTTCAGCTAATAATTATTTTTATTTAATTTCCCTTAAATTTCCTATTGTGAGTGTGTGTGTGTGTGCGGCCGTTTGTAAACCTCTCATAACTTTTGAAAGGCTCGTCAAATTTCATCGTGGTTGGTGCCATTCATTAAGGAATTCGTTACTTACGTGTATATCTTGAGATGCTGTTATTGCCAAATCAGACTCATCAAGGTTGGCTGAAACGAATTTTTTTTAGATATTACACAAATTTATGGATTTATATATTACTTATTGATTTTTTTAAATTTCCCTTACCGCGGATTTAATTAACGAGACTTAAAATATCTGCAAAAGTAAAGCTGTCCTAATAAATTAGACTTCTGATAGCTATATTTCATCAAAATTCCATTGAAAAACGTTATAGATACAGTATCTACACAAAAATAAAAAAAGTATCTTCACGCCCGGATCTCTGAAGAGTAAGACAGAGATACAATCAGTGCACCCACGATTAGCCGAAGACACTTAGTCCCACAAATGTGATAGGTGGCAAGCCTATCGCCAACCGGCACTTAACCATTCCCGGGAAACATTGTTTTTATCATAAAAACCAAAAAAAAAAATCATCAAATTACACAAACCGATCTAACTCCAAACTAAGCAAATTATTTGCTTGTGTTATGGGTGCTATTCAAACATACTACTACATAGTAATACATATATAAATACTGTCACATACATAATAAACACCCAAACCCAGAAATACAGACATCTATGCTCATCACACAAATGTTAGTCGCTGTTGGGAATCAAATCCGAGCATTATTTATTTGTGTTAGATTTACTAATCACTCGACCAATGGGGTGGTCAAAATGATTTACAACATAACTTTAGTAACAATAAAGCCGACTGCTGTATATGGTGACAATAATTGTACAATTTAACTTTAGTAATGATAAAACCAACTATTTATTCATCACCTCTTGATGGAATGTGTATGATATCGGGAAATAAGTAAAGAACTGTTAAATATACTAAAAATCAACAATAATGACATTGGACAGTTTGACAGTATTTTAAGTCAGCCCAGCTCAGACGAAGCCAAAATACTTTTTGCATTTGTAAATCTTTCCATTAGTAGTTTTTTTTTTTATATCATAAGATAGCAAACAAGCAGATGGGTCTCCTGATGGTAAGAGTCAACCATCGCCTGTAGACACCAAAGGTGTTAATGGTGCGTTGCCATCTTGTGGCGAGGTCTAATGCCTCATGCATAAATTTACCGGCCACCTTACCCTCCAAACCGGAACACAACAGCGACAAGCACTGACACTATTGCAGCAGGAATAGGTAAGGCGGTGGTACCAGATCCGGGCGAGACAATGTAGAACTCTACCACCTAGTAGCCACGATGGTAGTGACTCGATAGCCAATCGGTCGCCTTTTACGACCTGCCTGGCAGAACAGCAGTTGGCCTATTCTTCAAAGGAGGCCGGGACCAACACGGCTATAAGATAATATTGTAGTATTATATATAGTATTATAACAGGGTACAATGGAACTGGCGTACACATGATGTAGAAGTTCCATAAATAAAAATGATTAAAAAAAATGATAATTTTACTAATAAAGTCAACTGATGTAAATGGTAATGACTTCTTAAACTAAAATAGATAATATTTAATAATAAAGCCAACTGCTGCAAATGATGACAATAATTCTACAATTTAACTTTGGTAATGTAAAGCCAACTGCCGTAAGTGGTGATGATAACTTAACTTTAATAGTAATAAAACAAACTGCTGTGATGATGACAATTTTACAATTTAACCTTAGTCATAATAAAGTCAACTAATGTAAATGGTGGTGATGACTTTACAGTTGAATTTAAATAGATAATAATAAAGCCAACGGCTATCTATCTATCTATAATTGATAGATAGAACCAACATCTGTAAATTGTGACAATAATTTTACAATTTAACTTTAGTAATAATTAAGCTATTTACTGTAAATGGTAATGATAATTTTACAATATAATTATAGTAATAATAAAGCCAAATGTAAATAGTGATGATCATTTACAATTTATCATTTATAGAAATAAACCTAATATTATTTGCCATACACACCTCTAGCCATTTCTCGGCCTCTTTGAATATGTTTATCCAGTTCAAGCATATATGGATGTCTCTGTACATTCAGCCTATTCTCTGCCATGCTACTCAAGTGATTCGCAAAACATTCATGTAATCTATCAACATTTGTATGATCTGTTTCTCTCTGAAAAAATAGGTAAAAAATCAACAAAATCCAATGCATAAAATACTAATTTATAATTTTACTATGTAGCTGAGTTATGCAATATCTCAACCGGGTTTTGGTACCACAGCTTGTTGTTCGTGAATGTCATGTTCTGGTTTGGATGACAAAGTAGCAGGTAAACCTATGCATGTGGCACTCTTTTCGCCACACAATTATCAGCCCACCATTACATCTTTGGTGTCAATAATTGGATCTCTATTCAACAAGAGAACCATCTATTATGTTATCCTATAAAATAAAATAGTCAGTAACTATGAAATATTGTAATAAAAGAGAAGTCCCACATACTTTTAAGACAATAAAACCACTATCCTGTTTGGCACTAATTTAGTATTATGCACCTATTGGTGGTTAATGGAATGCAAAATACAGAAGGCTTATTTCCCCTCACTTCATTCACCAAAAATGTAGTTTTTTTTATGAATGTTTGTGTAAAAATTAGGTACTCAATGGATTCTCACTTTGTGGAGCTCCTATGGCATAACTGTACTTACTTTAGCAATCCACCAACTCGGAGTTTTCGGAGGGAGGAGGGAGAGGGCTAAAATGTCTCTTTATATTTTTTAACAAATATAATATCAGATTATTTACCTGTAAAATAACAATTATAGGGATGTTTGGGGGTAGAGGGGAGGAGCCAAGGCTCAAAGAACAATGAATAAGGACTACATACTTAGGGTGTATAACTTATGCAAAAAAGAGGCATATTACAACTAGAGTATGCGATGAAAAGAGAAAATAAAAAAACAAATTAAGTTCTGACAATAAGGAGTTTCATGAAAAAGTATAAGATTTTTTTATTGCAGTTTTTACTTAAGATCCTAGTCGAATTGTGTATGCTTTGGTGCTGCAGGAAGTTCAGCCCCTCCGCCCTTGCATAGCAAAGCATAGGCACTATTGTTCACCATCACAACATTGGCTTAGCTCACATGCCTTATGCTCATACGCTTAGCTACAGAGAGTGATGACTGCTTACCTACAAACCTTTCAGATTTCTAAAAGCACCTGTTCACACATGTTCTGGTAGGCTACCAGAACATGTGCAAGTTGGGATTCTTTGATTTACAATTACCTAGAGTTCTGATAAAAATCATGCAGAAATAATTAACAAGATAGTGAAAAACTTTAGTTTCATGATCAATTAAATTTTATTTTATTTTCTCTAAAGTAATAATGAATAATTATAAACTAATAAAAAAAAATTAAAACAACAATAAGTATTTACAAAACAAAATAATTACATCCTAGAACTTTAAAAATGAACATGTGAATGCAACATGACGTTCCGTTGAAAGTAATATTAACCCGCCATTGGTGATATCAATTTCACTTACAACATTGGTAACACCAGACTCACAGCCAGCCATTGGCTAGTTATCCTACTTTAGGTAGTTTAGGTTTAATTATAAACAAATTTATGAAAATAAAACACAAAAATTCAGTCAACCACAGGTTGTTTATAACTTATTAAAAAATGATACGACACAAAAAATTTACCCATTATGTTTATAAAAAATTTGAAATTAGTAAAATTTTTTAATTTTTTTGATGAAAATCAGCCTTTGTCAATCTTAGGACATTACAAACTCTTATAAAATAAACAAAAATATATAATCTTGTAACAAAAAAATATTACATGTATTTTAACTATATGAAAATATTATAAATATTATTACTTACATGTTTGGTGATGCTGGTTTTATTGACCGGGTTGGTGCTGATACTCGTGAACGTACATCCGTGGCAAATTCATGAGTGGTACCAAAGGTGGGGGGCTTAAAATGAGGCAATTACTTGAAATCGCAACTCAAATCAACGGCGGGTGAAAAATTGTATCAAATTTTTCGAATCACCCGGTCTCTCAGACATATACGTCACTAATGGGGGATTAAACTCATATTATAAACTGCACATCTCAAGGTGGATTTCGTTTGAAAGAGGCTACCAACCCATATAAAAAACTAAGGCTAAGCAAACTCAACTTTGTGATGTAAATTTCAAATGTCAAACCAAATTCTTCTCTGTTTTGTGGTTGATTTCATTAACTTATATTTATATCATATTAAAAGCACTTGTACTGTTTTACTTGACTTTTTATTTAATAAAACCAACCGGTTTCACGTTTTAACGCATCATCTGGGCAAAAGTTATTATTGTTTAGTACAATTGACAATTTGACAATTAACAATATATACTAAAGGTAGTATGAATATTTTAAATTTAAAATTATATTTCACAATATCGGTGTTACCCACACATCATAATTACCCTTTTAAGCAGGGAGAATTGTGTAATTTATTAATTCAATAGTATGTCAATGTCAATAGTGCAAAGTAATAGTACAATTGGATTGATTAATATGTAAAAATGTCATATAGATTCTAATATCCAACTAACCCCAGCAACAACTAAGTAGTGGAAGTAACAAGTATGTGCGATACTAATACAAGATACTGGCAGAATCATCTTCTGTAGAAAAGATGGGCATTGCCACTATAAATAATTGAATTGAATTGAATTGATTCTAATGTCAATTAAAATAATTAAATTTTAAAGTTCGCTAACCACTTGACCGCCCCGTTGGTCGAGTGGTTAGCGAACCTGACTACGCAAGCAACGGGGCTCGGGTTCGATCCCCGACGGGGACAAGCATTTGTGATGAGCATAAATGTTTGTATTTCCGGGTTTGGGTGTTTATTATGTATGTAAAAGTATTTATATATGTATTTCTATGTATTATTATCGTTGACTTACACCCATAACACAAGCAAAATAGTTTGCTTACTTTGGGGTTAGATCAGTCAGTGTAATTTGTCCCGTGAATATTTATTTATTTATTATTTAAGTAAATGTCGTGATATATTTCCCATATAAGATTAATATAAAATAATAATGCAAAATTCTAGTATTAAATTATCATTATTGAATGTCAATTATACATAATTATTAATTCAAATTATATAAAGAATAAAGTAATAACAATAATCAAAACAAAAACATAATAATAAAAAATAAAAGTAGTAAGTTATACATTAATCATTAAAAATATTCAGTAAAGGAGAGGCGTTTAATTCTCTACGGTCATTTAGTAGTTGGGTCTGATGTTTAGGTCTATTTATTTCCAATGCCTCTAAAGCATCAAGTTTCTTCCCTTTATCACATATGTGTATAGTTTTTATATCCCTTGTAACGTCCTAAGATTGATATGCATTGATAGCAGATGGCTCTCCTGATGGAAAGAGAAACCATTGCCTAAGCTGACACCAAAGATATTCCATTGTGCAGTGTTATCTGTGTCATGGCAAAACCACATGCATAAGTCTACCTACCCTCCAAACGAGAACATGACAATGACAGCTAACCTCCTATCAGTTACTATGATAGTGACGTGTATATCCAATCGGTCAGCTTTTACCACCTCCCTGGTAGAAAGGCAATTGGTCTATTCTTCAAAAGAGGTCAGACCAACATAGGGGTAATATACTAGTTAAATGAATTCATCATTGAAGATGACATTTACATTTATAATATTGATTGATAATTTCATGTTTCTAACTATTTATGTGTTCTATCTGTCTACGGGTGGGAGGGATGCGCTGTGCCATGCTCCCGGCTCCATGGGTACCACCATCTTGCTCGTTTCTTCTGTGAAACAGCTTTGCTGTGTTTCAGAGTGAAGTACAAGATAGGCAGTGTAATTACTAGCACTGAGACTGAACATCTATTATGTCTCAGGATAGGCAACACATAAATGTGTTACCTGGGCTAGTTCCAGGTAAACTAGTTTATGTTCATTGGCAAGGTCGACCACTTACCATCAAGTAGCACATCTGTCAGTTTGCCTATCCAACTAACATAAAAAATCTATCTATCTATATTTCACATTCCAGCTCTTCGAACCATTGTGCACATTTGATATACTGGCTACATAGTGTGTAATAAATACTCTACCTAAAATTGAAACCATAGGCAAAGCCGTTGGAAATAAATTTCCAAAAGCTTGTAGGTAATTTTTGATTGTTTTGATGATTTTTTTGCCTTGATTTTATATAGTTTGGTTTGCTCTGATACTCTATAGTGCTTTTCCTAAGAAAATAATAAAATGTAAATAAATAGCCAAAATAAGCAATGTATTATATGTCACATGCCATGCTGTATAAATGGCTAGTTCGAGAAATCTATCAAAGCAGACTATACCTAACTTAGCCACACTTCTGACCATAGTGCACATTTGGCTAATCCTGTCAACCCAGTTTTTACCAGAAGCTCAGGACATTATGGTGGTGCTCATAAGTAGTTCCACTATATAAAAATGTGTTTTAGCACTTATCTTGTGCTTGGAAAAACATAAAAAAGAAAAGTTAAAGTTTCATTGTTAAGTTTTTAAAGTTTTCCGTTTTCCCACGCTTAGCTCAGTTGGTTCAGTCAGAGTGTTGCCCGGCTTTAGGTTAGGTCGCTGGTTCAAGTTTTGTCTTGTCAAAATTTTTGTGCTAAGTTTTTAAATAATTTTCATGTTAGCCTTTTACCATGTAATATTGAATTACATAAGACTTTAAATGAGTAGGTTGCTGGAAAAAAATATCGACATTTGATCATAAAAAACTCACTTTAGACCTTTCCAATGCTTGATTGGCAACTTCCTGCTGCGCTTCTAGTAAACAATATTCTTCAACGTATGACTTCAGTTTCCTATATTCACTTTCCTTTTTATCAGTTTCTAAGTATTTCGATACATTATCGGTACATAAGTATAAACTATTAATACATAGTTTTCTTAATTCGTTTAAATCTGAATCAGCCATATCTAAAAACTGAACTTTCGCAGAACTACACTGGTCATCAAAAAAATCGGCCCACCTGCATTTTCACCGCAAATTATGCGTTTTCATTGGCAAAAGAAAACATATTGTTTAATAACTAAAATGATTTACTAATCATGTTTATTTACACTAATTTAAGTACTTTAAACATTCAAATTATAAAAAAAATCAATTTAATTAGGATTTGAAGTCAAAATCATTAATTTCACATTTTTTTAGTTAAAATTTCAAACTCACTTATTTTTTTAATCATTAAAGTTATCGTCACCATTTTTTCATCTTAATATTGGGTATTTCCTCCTCTTGCTCGAATAACGGCTTGCATTCGCCGTTTTAAAGATTTAATCAAGGTTTTAATGGTCTCTTGAGGAATTCGTTCCCATTCTTCCTTGATGGCGGTTTCCAGGTCTCCCAATGTGGTAGGGGCTGGATTCCGTGCTCTTACCTTTTGTTTTAAGGTGTCCCACATGTGCTCTATCGGGTTTAGATCAGGGCTTCGGGCGGGCCACTGCATAGCACGAATGCCGACCTCTTCTAAATACTGGGTGACATTGCGCGCTATGTGTGGCCGTGCATTATCATGCATAAGTTGAAAGTTTTCCCCGATGTAGCCAGCATAAGGCACCACATGGTCTTCTAAAACCTCCGTAATGTATCGTGCAGCAGTTAAAGCACCTCTACTTATGAAAACCAGCTCCGTTCGTCCAGTTAAAGATATCCCGCCCCAAAACATTACAGAGCCCCCACCGTAACTGACTGTTTCTCTTATGCAACACTGGGCATAACGTTCACCCGGTCGTCGCATTACATTACGACGTCCGTCAGAACCGTATTAAGTCATTCGACTCTCATCACTAAAAAGAACTGACTCCCATTGACCTATAGTCCAGTTAATGTGATTTTGCGCAAATTGAAGTCTTGCTTGACGATGAGCTGTGGTCAAAAGTGGTCCCGTTGCTGGTTTATGTGGTCTTAAATTCTGCTCTCGAAGTCTCCTTCTAACAGTACTGTCACTTATAGCCACACCCCGATCTTCACGTAAGCGTTGTTGGAGATCGACGCCAGAAAGGTGTCGATTTCTTAAAGCCGATACCACTAAAAAGCGATCGTCCCTTTGAGTTGTCACCCTGTGTCTGCCAGATCCAGATCTTCTTCGATACTGCCCAGTCTCTAGAAACCTTTGGTAAACTCGTCGAACTGCAGAACGGCTGAGATTCAATCTTCTAGCCACGACACGTTGACTTAAGCCCTGTTGCAGTAGAGCCACAACTTGCGCTGCCTCCGCTTCAGTAGTATCCATTATTTTCAGGCAAAATTAATCAAAACTACAGCTTCAGTAAATAAACTTAACGTAAATAACAAGATATCCCGAGAAAAGTTTGTTTCGGACTGGAAACACGAGCTTAATTTGTACCGACGTAAACCGTCAAATCAGCAATTAGCAGTATTTTTGAACAAAAAATAATCAAGTACCGTTAAGTGCCATAGGATTTATGACAAACAGAGTGTCAAACATGTTATCCGACCCTCAAAACAAAAAACAACTGTGAGAAATGGCTTATCTACGAAATAATTGAGAAATAACGAACAAAAACAGGGTGGGCCGATTTTTTTGATGACCAGTGTACAAATCTATAAACCTTGAGCTGAATAGTATTATAAAAGATATTTAAACTAATATACTAGCAAGATTAATATATTTGTTTACTATTGTGTTAATATTGAAACCGTATGTAATTATTTACTTTTTACTTCGTGATAATTCAATTCAAAAATCAAAATTTTAAAAACATTAAACAAAAACTCAAAACAAAAACAAACTAGGGATGACTGATGAGGTCGTGTCAGCGGTCAACCAAGTGTCAACTAAGAGCACAGAACATCTACTACTACCGCAGACTAAGAGTGTGATTGATATATTCGCAACTTCTTTCAAGTGTACAAAATATGCACAAAATTCAGTTGTCAATCGTTTACAAACCAATTACAACAAAAAATTTGCATCGATTGACATTTTTAACACCAGCAGGACTAGCTTTAAACGTGATATTACGTCATTGTTTCGTGTAAATAAATAAATAAATACACTCTGTCATAATAATGTATGCAATCAGTAGGGACATATAGTTCTGTAAATGGTGTAAAATGATAATTGGAATTATATTATGCTCTTCACAGTATTGCTAGCGACCGAGGAGTTACGAGAATATAACGTATTTGTAAACTGTTTAAAATATATATATATATATATATGTATATATATATGTAATGTATGTATGAATATATTCACAACCCCTTATCGAAGGAAAGAGAGAACCTGGTTCCATACATTACTACCGAGACCTACCTGTTTCGATTTGTCCACTTTCATAACTCTCGTCTATTACTGTTCAAATAACCGAGCTTCCGATAAAACTAATAATATGTATGTAAAATAATTATATGTATATTTTTAACCACATTGCAGATCACACGCACACACATACACATGCACACTCACACGCAAGTACACGCATATCCATATACACACACTCACACCCTCGTCATTACTACTTAGTGACGTAGTTATATGTAAATATTAAAAAATGTAAGTCCGTAATTGGCTTTAAGAATAATTCTTATAAGTAAAATTTAAAATAGATTAAGAGCTGTGGACTTTGTTACACAAAAATAAATAAATAAATAAATAAATAAATATTAGTATTCGCTAAGATATTAGTAATATTGAAAGGATTCGTGGATTAGTAATCCGGCGAACTGTAATATGTTAATATTTCATATTCGCCTAATATCTGTAACGGGTATCCAAAATGAATCGGATTGGCGCCCGTTCGGATTCGTGAAAATATTTTAATATTTTCACGATACGCCGCATCGTACGTACGAATGAGACAGGCGTATTTCCTGCAGTATGCTGTTGTTTTAAGGTCCAAATTACAGTGAAATATTAGTTAATACTGATATATTAGTTAAGATATTTTCCTGCCGTATCAGTATAAGATCTTATTACAGTTGCTTTAAGGTCCAAATTACAGTGAAATATTAGTTAAGATATTTTCCTGCCGTATCAGTATCAGATCTTATTACAGTTGCTTTAAGGTCCAAATTACAGTGAAATATTAGTTAAGATATTTTCCTGCCGTATCAGTATCAGATCTTATTACTGTTACTTTAAGGTCCAAATTACAGTGAAATATTAGTTAATACTGACGTATTAGTTAAGACATTATAATATTTGAAAGTGAATATATTAGTATCACCTAATCTTGAGAAATATCGGTATTAACCCATCTCTAGTGTCAACAATTAATGTACGCCATTGACGTGTATATTACATTATTATCACGTCAATGAACGCGTACCATAATTTCATGAATTTTCAACCCTCAATCCTAAGCGTATTGCGTATCACAATCTTGACAAAAAGTACAATAATTTCAAATGTTAGCAATTTTGTATACATATAAAAAAATGATAAAACTACATATTTTTTGAACATAATATACTATCCCGATGAATGCTGAGTAAATGTTTCCTGTTATCAATCGCTCTCTGACTCTTGCAAACTTCCCCCTCACCCGTAAAACTTCATAATTTATTTACATTTACACATACATTTTCAATAAATAATGTCATAAAAGTTAAAAAAGAAATTAAATACAACTTAAAAAGTGTGCAATAATTTTGTTAAAAGCACAATACTTTTCGGCTCTGAATCAATCATCGCGAATCTGCTTCTAAGTTCTAACACTATTTTTAATTGTCAGTTTACAGTTGCTTTATGCTTAGGTGACCCATAGACCTACAATAACATTGCGCAATACTTTTATTGTGCAATAATATTGAATACCCACTTTGATTCCAAACGTACAATAAATTCACTCAATAAAATTGACAAACCAGTCTGATCAATATTTTCGTGCGAGCAACATGTCTGACGACGAAGTTTTAGTGGCAACAATGCTGGTGAGTTTCTATATACATATAATAAAATCGTAGGAAAGTAATGTATGTCCGGGGTAAACTCAAAAAGTACTGCATGGATTTACTTCAAATTTTGCATAAATATTATTAACAGGTCGGGTCAACATATAAGCTACATATTATCACGCTATCACCTACGGGGGAGGAGTAAACGAAGTCCGCGCGGACTAAGTCACGGGCAACAGCTAGTTGTTTAATAAATCTCTATACACTCAAGTAAAACTCCCGTTCTTTACCTTTTATAGCATTCTTGCTCGCCATTTTGCTAATATTTATGACATGATCATATATTAAACACCGTGACTGACCGAACGCGACTGCTCTAAACTCTGAAGTGAAAAATATTGTGCAATATTAAGCCCACACATTGCAAGAAAAAAATATTGCGCAATAAAAATTAAACCCGCTCAAACTTTCGTATAATCTTTGTGCAATCTTCAATATTAACCCTAAAGGGTCGATAATATTGAACAATACGTAATATTGCGCAATATTATTGTAGGTCTATGGGGCACCTTAGGAAATAGGAATACCTACTATCTCCGGAGGTATATACTCAAAGACAATTACCTTATTGTGAAACAGTAAGTCGGGCACTAATTAATACTACAAGTAGTATTAATTAGTGCCCGACCGAACTTTCGGTTTCGGCCAATAAATCAAGTTTCAGTTTCGGCGAAAATTGCCCGAAACTGTTGCCGAAACGAAACTGTATTCGGAAGGTGTCGTACGCGCTCACCTAACTTCATTACTCGCGGCAAAGCTTTGGTGGACCCTGTCGGCCCTGTTCGGAATTTGTCGTGCGACGTTCGGATAGCTCTGTAGCAACTAACAACACAACTTAGTCAATAGTCAGTGCGTGAGCACCCGACACAAATATTCGTTAGAAGTTATGTTTTGATTTACATGTAAGTTTTTGTTTCGTTTCTGTATTGAATGATTTATATAGTTTAACATAATTTTTTCGCTGTTGAGGTTGGCTTGTTGAAAATGCCAATAGGCATTCAATATACTGTAATTGGGCATAAATTTAAATAAATAAATAAATATTGAATCTGTAAAGAACACAGGTCATTTTAATTTTGTACAACCCTTGCGTGTCTTTTGGAGTGATGAATATTAGATAAACTAGAATAATTTCCTACGATTTTTAAATCAATTAAATAAAATATATCGCTAGGGACAATAATTTAAAAATAATTGAAACTATAATTTGATTGAATTCTATCATCATATGTAAGTGTTACCATTTTATAAAACTTTAATTATATTTTCATTAAAACAGTAATAAGTTTATATATCATAATTTTCATTATAAGTATCAAATAAAAATTCTCCCTGTTTTTTGTATTAAAGAAAAGTTAATGCTAATTTATTTTTTGTTCCTTTAAGTAGGTACCTATAAAGTGTTTTTGCATAATCTTAGCTCAGAATTCTGGTAATCTAACTTAGATTTCTGAGATTAGCAGTTGTACTGAAGACACCCAATGACAAGATAAATACCAAGGAAGTTACATTCTACCCGGAATGTTCACACGCGCTTCAAAATCGTTCCGAAAAGTACCACGACATGGGTGGAGCGTGTCTCTTTCTACTAAATAAAGCGCCAATCGCCATATATGAGTGCGGCCATTCATAGTTTGCAAATTACTACTAAGTAATCCTTTTAATTTGAGAAACAATTTTTGCATTGCATAAGTAATTACGTAATAACTAAAATAAGCACATTTAAGAACGCACTGTGTTAATTACAATACATTTTATGCTATTTTATTTATCGACGTGTATGAATAAAAAGGATTTAACGATTACCGAATACGAAAAAATCTACCATCTAGATAGTTTTATTTACACTGGCAATTGCATTAAAGGGACAACATTCACTCTTGTCGTTGTCTTGCTCAGAACGTTTTTCTCCTCTCTTATGTAAGAAACAAATGTCAACTTTATTTGTTACGAAATAAAGTACATTTTTGTTTTTCAAATATTTCTTCGTAAAATTCCAGTTATAGTATATAAGTTCCTTGATAAATACCTAACCACAGACCAGTCTGGCGCAAGCAAGGAACTTATATATGATAACTGGAATTGTTACGAAGCTATATTTGAAAAATAAAAATGTACTTTATTTCGTTGCTCATAAAGTTGACATTTGTTTCTTACTTAACAGAGGGGAGAACGTTTTGAGCAAGACAACGACATGAGTGGATGTTGTTCCTTTCTTACAATTGCCAGTGTTAAAATAAAACTGCTGATGGTAGATTTTTATATATTCGGTAATCATTAAATCCCTTTTATTCATACACGACGATAAATATATTAGCATAAAATGTATTATAATTAACACAGTGAGTTCTAAAATGTGCTTATTTTAATTATTACGTAATTACTTATGCAATGCAAAAACTGTTTCGCAAATTAGTAGAATTACTTAGTAGTAATTTGCAAACTACGCATGGCCATACTTATATTTGGCGATTGGTGCTTTATTTAGTAGAAAGAGACACACTCCATTCATGTCGTGGTACTCTTCGGAACTATTTTGAAGCGCGTGTAAGCATTCCGGGCAGAATGTAACTTCCTTGGGGCAAGTCATTTGGAAAAACCAAAATGTGCGGGCATTGCCGTCTTTTTAGTGGCTGTATATAACCCGTACATATTACGAAGCACGCAAAAATCTAGATCTTCTACTAGCGTGAAGGCTTTTAAAGTTAAACGGATTATGTCAGCCATGGCGCTGACATAATCCATTTAACTTTAAAAACTCACTACATGTCAATTATTATTTTAGTCATTTCAGAAGTAGTAATATACCGCCATTTTTAAAGGGATTTTATTGCATAACAATAAATATAACATCTAATTTACAACGATTTTAAATAAATTTTGTTTTTAAAACGTTAAAGTTTGCTACGTATCAAAAGAAAATTAAATGATTAATACAATTCGCTAAATACGTTGTATAAAAATTGGCCAACTGGGTGAAACAAAGTGAATATATTTATTGCCAAATATCTATGAACACAGACTACTATGATGCTTACGCATATCTATGAAACAAAAAACGGTTAGCGCTAAATTTATTATTTTATCTTTTTCCTAATTATTTACAAAGCAATTATAAAGTATTTAACAAAAAAATCTAAATGATTGTAGTAAACAGCAGAGTAGTAGTGCAGTGCATATTACATTAATGCGATTATCGATAAAATTCTTTTTATATTACAAAAAAATATTTTGGTGTTTAAATCTTATTTGTGTATTAGAAATAATAATATTGCGGTTTAAATACAAAAAAAAAACAATTTTTTTACTTAAATTTTAGCTCATACCTGCGGAAAATACTAATAATATTAATTCTCAAGATTGATACGATAAAAGTCGAATTAATAAATTATTTAGACAACTTTCATTAACATGTAATGAAATTTAAAAAAATACTTGTTAGTAACATTTATAGATTTCGTCAGTAGATAGTATTTACTGACAAATATTCACTTGTGCAATTCTTATTGGTTTTGATTATGATTTAAAATTAATTTTTTAATGTATAGGGGTCGAGGTTACAGAGAAAAAGGACAGATTTTATAAAAATTATGAAGTTCCATTAATTGAAGTTTGTATGTGCAAAGGATTTCAAAACGGAAAGCCTTTCAAAAAGTTAAGGAAATACAGTTGTAAAAATATGCTATCACTTTTATAAGATTTTTTCAACATCATCAAGATACCACCGCAAAATGTTTAGGTTTTTGTATTACTTTAAGTACACAATCGAAATAGAAGATTGCTGATGAACACTTTACTGTTCAGATGTATGAGTATTTAGTATTGAGTAATTGCCAAAATAGCAACTTAATTTATGAAAATCATATATATGTAAATTTTCATATCAAATCTCATATGGGCAGCAAAAATCGAAAGTTGTATATCAATCATCATCCAGACAAATTTGCTTTTCTCTCTCCTTATTCCCCGTATTGGTTGAGGCTCGTTTTGAGTATAAGGCTATTTTCAATTTTGCCAGGTTGTTTGTAAAAGGCAAACGGTTGGCTAACAGCGTCGATACCATCAGAAATACTAGATTTTTTTAATATCAAAATAGCAAGCAAGCAGATGGATCTCCTGTTGGAAAGAGAAACCATCGCCTATAGATATCAAAGATATTAATGATGCGTTGTCATCTGTGTGGCAAGATGGCAATGCCACGTGCGTAAGTCTACCGGTTACCTTATCCTCCAAACTGGAATACGACAACGACATGCATTGACGCTATTGCGGCAGTAATAGATAAGGCAATGGTAGCAAATATCCGGGCAAGACGTTCTAGAACTCTACAAAATAGTGGTCATCATGGTAGCGATACTTAGAGTTAATCGGTTGCCTTTTGCGACTTACCTAGCAGAACGCCAGTTAGTCTATTCTTCAAAATTAGCCTGGACCAACACGGGGATAGTAGAGTTCTACAACATCTCCCCGAGTTAGGGAGCCACTGTCTTATTCCCTATTATGATGTATGAATATCTCGCTACACGGATAGCAATGCAACACTAACATCTTTAGTGCCTATAGGTGATGGTTTTCTCTTTCTACTAGGAAAAGCACTCGCTTGTTTACTATTGGTGCAAAAAAAATTATTACTATCTGCGCAAATAAACATTTAAATTGATAACGAAAATCGGTGTTTTGCCAAATTTACGCTGATTTTGTAATAATACACATTTATTTGTTACAGATAATTAAAAGGTGACCAGCGTGAAAACTATGCTGAGCACTACCGCCTACTGTTAAGCCTTATTGTATATGAAGCTTTGATTGTAACACTCACAGCTAATCATGTAAAAAGACTTATTATAAAAAATATAAGATAGGTGTCTAACATTAATCGATTCGGTGAAATTAAATGTCCTTAGTTTTGTTTCTTACTCTGTAGGTAAAATATATTCTGAATTCTCATTTTACCTTTTATCATTGTCTATTGAAACATGCATAAATTATCTTGAAAGTTGAAAGACCTGGCTTCAATTAAAGATATCGTTTGAAAAACCTTAGTACGGTTCCTAAATAACTTTGATATTTCATATCATTGTTTTATAAAACTTTTCAACGCAATGTTGTTCCATTCTATTTCATTTTTCGTATGAAACAAGGAGAATCCGCGTGTTGGCTATCAAATAACATTTCCTCTGCGCTGCAGTACCTACGCTGGATGAGTGCGTACTGACGATATCGCGCTAACGAGCGTCAAACGATCAATAAATATTAATAAGTATTGATGGATCACAAAAAAATCAGAGTTTTTATCAATATTCTTGCGTATTGCATTTAGACGTCAATATTAGTCAATACTTATTGACGAGATCGCGAATATCGCGATATTTATCGACTGTGTAAGCCTTGTCATTTATTGAGCCGGTGTGTACGCAGCAGTCCAACCCAAATTATAGTAATAACCATTATTATATATTGTAACCATTATTTACATATGTTTTATGTAAATAATGGTTACTAGTTACGTACTCTATTAATACCAGTTTATTTTATTGGCTTTGCTAGGCTTCAACCATATTTAGTCCCACTGGCTTATTTGGATATTCCTGTCGCAACAGTGTCAGTGCTTGTAACTAACGTGTTTCAGTTCGAAAGGTAAGGTAACCGGTAAACAAAAATGAAATAGAATGAGTAGACAATAGTGGACTATTTTCATTAAGAAAATCATCTGCAATTTTGCTGCACTTAAATAAAGAAATACTGGATAATCATGTTCTTTTAAATGAAATTAGGTATACAATCAGTCATTGAAAATTATTAAGGTTGTGGAAAGTTATTGATTCATAAATTATTTAATAATGACTTCTCAAAGGTCTTAATTATTAAATAATGATTACTCAAGGGCTAATTTAAGTAATATATTATTATTTTTGGGGATGTCACGTGAACTATCAACTAACGTTCAATAAGTGCCAAGTAGTGGTGAAGTAACGTAGGTCCTCTTACTAGTCTGTGACTGAAGTGCAGACTGCAGGTTTCGGGCATTTCGTTCCGTAATTCGACTTCATAATTCGTATATACACGATGGCAACACTATTTCGTAGTAATTTAACTTTAATGACAATTAAGCACTACGAAATCCGTAAGTCTTATTTGTCAATAAAATTAAACTATTATAAACAATGTCAATATTTTGTCAGCTCTGCGATGGTAAGTTAGAATAAGATTTTTGTAAATAATATATTAAGTTTACATAAAAGAATTGAACAACAATTGTTACATAATAAGGAAATTTAAAAAAAAATTAAATTACAATGTTCAATGTTAATTTTTTTGCATTAAAAAAGGCTTAGGTAGGTATTTGATTTTCTTCTTATCTGATTCTAATTGAACTTTGATTTCAGAATTGTAAATTATTTTTACGTAGTATTGTATACTCTTTGTGAATTATAATGAACTTGTAAGTTGTAAGTTCTAATCAATTTTTTTCAAATATGAAAAGAAATTATGCTGTTAAACATTGTTGTTGTGATTATGCCCATAATTTATTTAAAATACAAGATTTTTCTGGGATTTTTTTTTTAATTTATAATTATAATATATGAAAACGAAATTACAGTTATATCAAACATTTTTGTTGTTGTGATTTTGCCCATAATTTATTTAAAATACATAATATTTATGTTATTTAAATTTGTAATTAATTATAATATATTGGTAATTGTATAAATTTAATTTAAAATAACATTCAACATCCCATAGTACACATTCAGTTATCCTCACACCTTTCCCCTCTTTCCTGATTCCCCTTGTGGCCTAGTGCTCCGGTATTGGCGGTGACCACATGAGATCCCGGGTTTGTTTCCTGGGCGTATCAAAAATTGTGTTTTTCCAGTTTTCTGTTAAAAACAAGATTGCCCGGGATTGGAAAAGTCCCCAGTTGGCTATAGGTTGGCCACCTATCACATTGTGGGACTTAAGTATCTTCGGCTAATTGTGGGTGTACATGTTGTACCTCTGCCTATCTTTTCAGACACGGAAATGAAGATATGTTACGATATCCTCACACCAAATATTCCTATGCCTAATGTAACTAAAGTTGTAACCTTCTAATTCAAACAAAATATTTAATGGGGATAACCTGGATTTGTAAAGTGACAGTCATATCGTCATATAACAGGAAAAACTCATTAGGGGCCATCCATAAATTACGTCACACAAATTTCATAATTTTTTGACACGTCCCCCGTCCTTGTCACAGCTGGTCACATTTGTGAGATCTCCCCCTACTCAGTGTGATGTCACATATTTTACAATTTTACATTGGAACAATGTTCTCATTCGATTATTTTTTATCTATACAGGTGAATTAAAAATTTAACGTTGTAATAGTTAGATATAAAATATTATATGTATTTTTAAAACTTTGTGATGACATGTGATGTGAAAATTTGTGATGTGACAAAATTTAGGCCTTTCCGCACCCCTTATCACACAATGTCACACTTTGTCCATCCCCTCCCTCCACCTTAATGTGTAATGTAATTTATGGATGGCCCTTAGTAACATAGTAAAATTTATGATCCTGAAAGTAGCAGCCAGCTGCCAGAAAAAAATGGTTTGGGATATCTGCGCTTTAAAGTGTGTAACTATAATGGAATTTCACCGAATGCCGATGATGGAAAGTATAGAATATGTTTATGAAAGTAGAAAGTATGTAATATATTACCTGCATATGGTAATAAATGTAATATTTTTTCCTTTCTAAATTTTTTTAAATCAAAAACAAAATTTTGGGAATCTCTCACCAAGCCACCCAATAATCAAATTTTGTAATTAAACTAATTTTTTAGTTTCAAAAAACATGGTTTCCATTTTATTACACCTCAGAAAATTCTGGAGCTCATGACTATTCTAACACCCATTTTCAAAATTAAAAAATATTATCTCTTTGTTCTCAAAAAATCTAAAAATGGTATTTTTTGCACTTTGAAATTTTTCATTAATTTATTAAATATCCAGAGTTTTTAATTTAATTAAAGAAAATTACTTGGGATATACAGTCCAAAAATGGAGATAAATTATTAATATAAAGAAATACCATAATATTTTTATTTTTGAAGAATCTAAAAATTGTATTTTTTAGGTTTTGAAAATTTTAATTAATTCTTTCAATATCTTGATTTTTTGGTTTTGGCTTTAATTAAATTTAAATTTTGACATGAAAATAAAAAAAAATTAAAAATATACCGTCACACCAGGTTTTTCTTGTGTGGTAGGCAGAGTAAACCGAACTTCTATGGAATTTCTGATTCCCTACAATTCACTTGTTTGTTGGTTAACCATGGTAATAAATTGAAGAAAAAACAAAAAAATAAGATATTGAACGAATTAATTAAATTTTCTAAATCTAAAAAATACCTTTAGATATTTCAAAAATAAAGATATAATATTTTTAATTTATCTTCATTTTTGAACTTTGTATTCCAAATCAATTTTTTTAAGAAATTATAAAATCACGATATTTAATAAATTAATGAAAAATTTGAAATCCAAAAAATACCATCCGTAGAATTTTTGAAAACAAAGAAATGATATATTTATTCATTTTTCAAAAAAATAGTTTTAGAAAAGTTATGAGCGCCAGAATTTTCTGTGGTAGAAATGAATAACAAGTACTTAATGGAAATATTGTTTTTGAAACAAAAATATGAGTTCAATTACAAAACTTGATAAATTTCTGTTGTTGGCTTGATGAGAGCTTCTCAAATTTAGTTTTTGATTAAAAAAAAACAGAGATAAAAGAAATATTCCATTAGTTACCATATGCAGGTAATTTGACAACAAATAATTTTCTGTTTGGTACAAGCCATAAACACAGTTTAAAGCGGAGATGTCCTAATTTTATTTTCGGATACCTGGCTGCTACTTTCAGGATCATTAAAATATTGATACAGAGACATTTTGATGATTTTTTCTTGTCCGTGTGTTAATAAGGTGGCCCATATACCTACCAAAATATTTCCCAATATTAAGTATTGTGCAATATTATTAACCGTTTACGGCTTAGGGTAATATTGAAAATTGAACGAAAGTTTGAGCGGGTTTAATTTTTATTGTGCAATTTTTTTTTCTTGCATTGTGTAGGTATTGCACAATATTTTTCACTTCAGAGTTTGGAACGGTCACGTTCGGTCAGTCACGGTGTTTACTGTATGGTCGTGTCGTAAATTTAAGCAAAATGGTGAGCAATATGCTATAAAAGATAAAGAACAGGAGCTTTTACTTGAGAGTATAGAATTGTATAGAGATTTATTTAACAAAATCATCAGCATGGTTGCCGCCAAAACTTCGTCGTCAAACATGTTGCTCGCAAAAAAATATTGATCAGATTGGTTTGTCAATTTTTTTGAGTGAATTTATTGAACATTTGCAATCAAAGCGGTATTCAATATTATTGCACAATAAAAGTATTGCGCATTTTTTTTGTAGGTCTATAGGGCGCCTTAGAAATATAGTAAATTTATTTTTCCTCTTTATACTTATATTAGAAAATGTGTTTAGGAACTTGTGACCTTATCCAGGTCAAGAGAGAGTTTAAATTGATTACATTGTATCAATAACTCAACATCATCATACTGTGTGAGTTTTACCCAAAGACCTAGTCTTTGGCTAACCTAACAACCAACAATATATGCCATATACCTACTTTCGTCATATGTAATAAATACTAGCAAAAAGCAGAGCTTTGTAAGGGCTCGCAGTTACTATCTAGTAATATTGTTATAAAAGTATTTTTATGAGAATTACGTATTTTCACCTAAACATTACATTCGCATCAAAGGCCTGCGTCGGCAGGCTTTGGACTAGGA
Source organism: Apodemia mormo (assembly GCA_036924255.1). NCBI lineage: Eukaryota > Metazoa > Arthropoda > Insecta > Lepidoptera > Riodinidae > Apodemia > Apodemia mormo. The sequence continues at coordinate 3,268,173 of JAUPFN010000007.1, read as the reverse complement.
ATATTTGGTTTTTGTTTGTTGTTATTTTCGAGGAAAAATATGTATTAAAAATGAAGGTTGATCTTATAAAAAACACATTTTTGAAATTATGCTGAAATAATTGTCTTTTTTTCTAAAATCAGGAAGTTCCTGGTTTTACGTCGATTTACGAAATCAAAATCAAAAAATGTTTTATTTAAATAAACCTTCAAAATTTTTGGACTACGCAGGCACGAAGAATTGACGGTAGACACTCAGCGAATACATTTTTCGAATTTTTATCTCAGAGAAACCCTCGGAGTTCGATTCCAGAATCAGGCAAATAAAACAACTTTGCCCGGGATTGGAAAAGTGCCCTACTGGTGATAGGCTGGCCACCTATCACATTATGGGACTTAAGTATCTTCAGCTAACCGTGGATGCACACGTTGTACTTCTGCCTATCTCTTCGGGGATACGGGCGTAAATATACCTTTTTTTAGCTTTTTACCCTCGCCCTCGGGCTAAGATTGGGAATTGATCTCAATACAATATAAATCAATTAATACATCTGTACTGTTTCTCAATAAGCATATTGTGAAACTCTCGAACGCTCTATTTACTCTGTTCCCAGCAAACATCCCTGCCCTAGACCTAAATTCTCCTTGTGCTTCCCACAATATTACTTCGAACTTCCCTTGCATTCTCCTTTGAATGATTTTATTATACACCTTCGATGCCAAAAAGATCAAACTGATGGCCCTATAGCTATTGTAGATTATACTTGAACCTCGCCTTTATACGAGGGCACGATAACCGCGCGCCGCCAGTCAAATATGAAGAAACAATTCATGAAGTAGGTAGTCTCTTAATAAGTTCAAAAATTCTAATAGAAAATGTATCTTCTATCAATTTTAACTCGTTAATTTAATAAAAGATGGCGTTAGTAGTAATAAGATTCTAATACAAATTGTACCTTCTATTTTTTTATTTTTATAAAATGGTATTTTTGTGGCAGATAACAAGTCTAGACATGAATATAAACTACCACGTCGAAGCTCAAACCTAAAAATGCGATATTTTTTCAGTAAAATGTAGCACAAAAGTGCATAGAAAGTGGCCTAGTGTAGGGCTCGCTTCGCTCGCCCTGATAATACAATCGTAGTCCTAGGTATAACTAGTGTATCCTGAAACGCTAAGGATCAACTGGTTTAGCCTAGGATAAACTACTTTTGCCTGAAATCGGGTTTGGCCGGTATCATATTTTTTTTTTCGAAATGTGCTTTAGCAGTTGGTCCAAATGTCCACTACTGCGAAACCGGGCTGTTTGGACGAGCAGAATGTTGAGCTAAAGTTTAAGTGGGCTTAGGGCCCGCTCGCTAAGCGTGTCTTATAATAAACTTGAGTCACGATTTAGGGCAGTATCTTGATTCTTGATGATGAGTGGGAGAGTACAGGATTTTGACTCGAGTCGTTAATAACTCTTAACCACCCTGGTCTGTATGATAGCACTTATCGGACCGAAATAGTGGGCCTAATCGCCGCCGGCGGTGACGCTGGCGTGTGTCTGTAAATGGTAAAGTGTAATGATTAAATATCATTACACTTTACGACTTACAGACACACGCCAGCGTCCGGACGATAATATCGGGAAAAAAGTTATCAGTGTTATTATAAACGAAAGGAAATCTTGACAATGCAGTTAAGACATCTTACTTTTACGAACAAGGACTGATATTACTTTCTAATTAATTAAATGTTACCAAAATGAATGTAAAAATAATTGAAAAATTAAAAAAAGTTTAATTTGTGTCGCAGTTGCAAATACCTAATGTTAATCTCTTTATGTCTCTTACGAAAATAGATGGCGTTAGGTACTTGTATTGATATGTAAATGAGAAAGTTACATATGGGAAAACTACGTTGAATATTTAGTTATTGTTTTCTAAATTTATATTACAGAACGTGCATGTTAATATAGTAAAAAAAACTAAGTTGCGAGTAATAAGCATTTTTAACTGAATTTCTTTTTTTATTTCTCCTACGGTATCTAACACCAGGATAAAAACTATCCTATATGTTGCTCCAGGCTTCCAGCTATCGCCATACCAAAATTTATTAGTTTCTGTCCCGTAGGTTTTTTTTGCGATTGACGGAAAAATTAACAGATAGACAATAATTCTAATAATTTGTTATTTCGCTTCTGTTATCAATATTTTAACCGACCCAATTAATATTTTTCAAAAAAATTTTATGTACAGAAATCACTTTTCTTTTATTATATTATGTTTAGATATTAGATATATTTTAATTTATATATTTTTCTTTTTTTTAATACCTGTTGTTTTCCGGGCTCCTTTGAAGAATAGACTATCTGCCTTTCTGCCAGGCAGTTTGTGAAAGGTAAACGATTGGCTATGCGAGTCACTACCATTGTGGCTAATAGGTCGTACAATTCTGCATTGTCTCGCCTGGTTTGATACCACCGCTTTAGCTATTACGTAATGGTTTTTAGTGCCTTCACTGTCATGTTCTGGAGGGTAAGGTAGGCAGTAAATTTATGCATGCGGCATTAAGACTCCACCACATACCATTACCATCTTTGGTGAGTATATGCGATGGTTGCTTCTTCCATCAAGAGAGCTATCCGCTTGTTTGCTAATTTATGATAAAAAAAATAAAAAAAATAGGAGTATAGTTAAATCAGAAATTTTCGGTGATTATGTCGAATTTTACTGCCTCCACTGCTGTACCCATAGCAGACCTAACTTGTTATATAAATGGCAAAATTAGAACCCAATCCTGTCTACTACTTACATAAGCAACAGGTTTACTTGGTTGCCTTTAGATTCCATATCTATAAGTATGTGTCCTACTGAGTGTCTTTCATTGTGCTAAAAGTCTACACAATTTTTAAATTCGTTCGTTAGTTTACATTTAGTTTTTCTAGTTTTTCTTGCGTCCTGTCCCCCTTTAATAAGGTGGCGCAACAGTAAAAGAGGTAACCAAAATCTAAGAGGTTACAAAACATTCTTACAGCAATAGTGAAATCAGTTACCTTATTTTTATGTCTAATCCCTTATTTGGAAGAATTCTACTACAAGTAAAATCTCATTTATTTTCTTGTGCAGGAATTCTATTATCTTTTTAATAATAAATATAATAAATAATTTAATCATCTGCTGCCACATTACACATCATTAAGGAAGAAAAATAACATTATATAAAAAAAATCTTGCTTTTAGAACCACCCTATAGTTACAACAAAATATGGCAAGATACAAGGTGCTCAAGAGACCCTTTTTGACAGCTCTTCATTCTTTAGTTTTATGGGAATTCCATATGCTCAACCACCAGTCGGAAACCTACGGTTTAAGGTAAGTAAATCTATATACATATAATAAAATCGTAGGAAAGTCAATTATGTCCGGGGTAAACTCAAAAAGTACTGGCAGCATGGATTTACTTCAAATTTTGCATGAATATTACTAACAGGTCGGGTCAACATATAGGCCACATATTATCAAGCTATCACCTACTGGGGAGGAGCTGTGCAGAAAAAAGGAAGTTCGCGCGAAGTCGCGGGCAACAGCTAGTGTATAACTCTTCATTATACTTTCCATATTTTTGAAAATTGAAAGATTTTCTTCTTTCTTTGTTTTGTTTTGTGAAAATATCAGATTAAAATAAATCTGTAAACCGGTTGACCCTGCAGGCCAACCCTGAAATTTCCCTCTTTGAGGTATTTTAAGCTCAAAGGAGCAAATAATATTACGCTTAGGTAAGCATAAATTTTTAGATTTAAAAAATCTGAAGTTTGTTAAAAATGACAATATTTTGATTTTTAAAAAGCTGTATATTTTGGAAATGACAATATTTTGATTTTTAAAAAGCTGTATATTTTGGAAATGACAAGCGATTTTGATTTTTTGAATGGCATTTAATGCAATTTTTGCGATTGAAAATGTCCTAGCTACGTAATCGATAGGTTAAAAAATGTAAATAGCAGATAAATCGACTGATTTTGATCCAATTTACGGTAGATAGATATTTGAGGCAGATTTCTTTAGGAGAAAAGCCGCTTCGATTTTTAAATAAACATATTTGTCTGGAAGTTATTTTAAAAAAATGAAACAAGGTTGTTGAAAACAATAACATACCTAATATTAATATATTTTGACAACTTGATTCAATTTTTATAATAAGGCGAATAAGGCGCAGTTTATAACTTCTAAAATATTGTAAACAGTAAAAAATCGATTGGATGAAATACCTGGAAGATACGTCAAAAAACACTTTTTTTCTAAATTTTTAATCAACAATAACTCATGGAAAGGATAAACCGATTTTGATGCGATTTGTGATATTGAACGCAGTTTTTTAAAAAAAAGGGAAAGAGAGAAAAGATTAGGTTTTGTAATGAATCGGTGCATTAATATTTGGACGTTATCAAAAAACTTTTCTTCCGATCTTTTTCCGAATTCCATCATCGGACATCGCGTCAAAATTTGAAAATCTATCCTCACCATCTCGATGTCTGGAAATCCACAACTGTGCGTTTCTCTCGACACTTTTTGCCTCGCACTACTTTGTTGTGAAACCAATTACCGGCAGGGGTGTTTCCAAACGGATACGACTTGGGGGCCTTCAAGAAAAGAGCTTACTCATTCTTAAAAGCCCGGTAACGCAACTGCAAGACCTCTGGTATTGTGGATGTCCATGGGCGGCGGTGATCACTTACCATCAGGTGCACCTCCTGCTCGTTTGCCCCCCTCTTCTATAAAAAAAAAGCTATATCCGTCCGAAAAAAATCCAAGTTATTCTCAAATCGTACTTAAGCTTTATTTCAATAATTGTGACTACAAAATTAACTGTAAATTTAAAAATGTAATCACCTCTGTGGTCTAGTGGTTCAGTATCAGTCTTTTGACAACATGTGATCCTGGGTTCGATCCTCGAGTCGGGTAATTCAAACTGTGTTCTTTCAGTTTTCTGATAAAAATACGATAGGCTATCACATTGTGGGACTAAATATATTCGGCTAATGTGCACTTGTTATGCCTTCTCTGCCTACTTTTTCGGGAGTACGGACATGAAGATACTTTAAAAATTGTTAAAAGTAATGAATTGAGCAAAAAAAAAATAGTCCACACAACAATACAAAGCAGCTGCATCTTATTTGGTAATTTTTTTTTGGTGAGTATATAAGGACAAGTATGAAAGTAAGATTTAGGAAAATCGATTTCTTGTTCGAGACCCGAAAAATTTGTGTGAGGATGAGTGTAGATGTTTGAATTTTTGGTTTTGGATATGTATTAAATATATAACTGTATTTAATTGTTATATTGATATAGTTGACCAACACTCATATCACAAGGAAATAATTCCTACTTTCAGGCTAGATCTTTGAAGCAAGAGATTAGTTATTATTTATTTATCCTTAACACGGTAATAATGCTTTGATTCATATTTATATAAAGTTAAGATTTTAGTTGGGTTGTAATTAGTTTATTGACAACTAGCTGTTGCCCGCGACTTTGTTCGCGCGAACTTGGTTTACTCCGCACAGCTCCTCCCCGATAGCGTGATAATATGTAGCCTAAGTAAATCCATGCAGTACTTTTTGAGTTTACCCCGGACATACATACAGACAAACAGACAAAATTTTTAAAAACTACCTATATTTTTGGCTTCGGTATCGATTGTAGATCAAGCCCCAAGTATTCTTTTAAAAAAATATTTAATGCACAGTTTTGACTTTCCTACGATTTTATTATATATAGATAAGCATTATATTATTATAATTATTTTCTGAAAGATAAGATGTAACTGCTACCTGGGGTTACTGGGGGTACTGCTGACGTTGCGGGTTCTACCATCTAGTAGTCACCATGGTAGAGATACGTATAGCCAATCGGCAATCAGTCGCCGTTTACGATCTGCCTGACAGAGCGGCAGTTGGTCTATTCTTCAAAAGAACCCGGACCAAAACGGAAGTACCTACAATTATGACTGTACCTACAATATGACTTATGACTGCTATAGTTTTATAATATGTTTTTAGGCACCGCTTCCTTTGAAACCATGGACTGGAATTTATGACGCAACTAAACATGGTGCAGTATGCCCTCAATTTGACATGCAAAGCTTAGAATCACTTGACGGAAATGAAGATTGTCTCTTCTTAAATGTATACACACGATCTTTAAACCCAGACGTCAAGGCACCAGTCATGGTGTTTCTGCATGGTGGTGGATTTATGTCTGGTTCAGGAAATACAGATATATACGGCCCTAGATTTTTGCTTCAACACGATGTTGTATTAGTGACCTTAAATTATCGACTTGGATTGCTTGGATTCTTATGTTTGGACACACCAGAAGTTCCTGGTAATGCCGGTATGAAAGATCAAGTTGCTGCTTTACAATGGGTTCAAGATAACATCATTAATTTTGGGGGTAATCCAAATAATGTGACTATTTTTGGGGAAAGCGCTGGGGCAGCATCAGTAACTTACCACTTGTTTTCACCAATGTCTAGAGGATTATTTCACAAAGCAATTGCTCAAAGTGGAGTTTGTTTAACAGATTGGGCTGTTGGCAAAGACGGTAAAGAAAGAGCGTTTCGTGCTGGAAATCTATTGGGAAAAGATACAAAAGATACTGATGAGTTATTAGACTTCTTGCTTAAGGTACCAGCACCAAAGTTAGCAGCTTTAAGTATGAAAACTGGATTTAAAGATGAAAGGCATCGAGGGTTGCCTATACACTTGGCGCCTGTGGTAGAAAAGAAATTTAATAATGTTGCATTTCTTGAATGCTCGCCCCTGAAATTGCTACAAAGTGGACAATTTTATAAAGTTCCCTTAATCGTTGGATATAATTCTTGCGAAGGACTGTTCATGGCTAAACGCTTATTAAAGAAACGCGACTTTTATAACAAATATCCGTCATATTTCATTCCTAGAGAATTAGTGGAACGGATCTCAAAGGATAAGTTAGAGGAATTTGGTCATAAATTAAAAATGTTCTATTTCAAAGATGATTTAGGTCCAGATGATGTTGAAAAAATGGCCCATATTAACTCGGACTTGCATTTCGTGTATGGGGCTTATCGATTTGCAAATTATTTTGCAAAACATATCTCTACCTATATGTATAGATTTGATTGTGTGACTGAGTTGAACTTTCTGAAAAATGTGTTAGACCTCTCTCAATACAAAGGGGTTTGTCATGTAGATGAGCTGTTTTATATGTTCGATAATGTAATGAATAAAGATATTTACGAAGAGAATCCAGAATGTAAAAGACTTATCAATATGGTTACAAAGCTTTGGACTGATTTTGCTAAAACTGGGTAAGTCATAATTTTGTTAACTTTTTTAATAGAAAAGGGGGCAAACGAGCAGGAGGTGCACCTGATTGTAAGTAATCACCGCCGCCCATGGACATTCGCAATACCAGAGGTCGTGCAGTTGCGTTGCCGGCCTTTTAAGAATGAGTAAGCTCATTTCTTGAATTCCCCCAAGTCGTATCCGTTTGGAAACACCCCTGCCGGTAATTGATTTCATAACAAAGTAGTGCGAGGCAAAAAGTGCCGCGAGTAACGCACAGTGGTGTATTTCCAGACATCGAAATGGTGAGGATGGAATTTCATATTCAAAATATTGACGCGATGTCCGATGATGGAATTCGGCGGCAGAAATTAATCCAAATAAGTCGTCAGAACACCCCCCATGAAAATACGATAGAAGACACAGTAAACCAACCTCTATGCGCAACGCCAAAGAGTCAAGCCGTTTCGAAATAGCCTGGTCGTCAACTATTCGAATCGCTCTACGCTGAATGCGATCAAGAGGAAGAAGCTGGTACTGAAGAGCTCTGGCCCAGAGATGAGAACAGTACTCCATGTGAGGCCTAATTTGAGCCTTGTAAATTTGAAGGCGATGGGCCGGCAAGAAGTACTGTCTCGCTCTGCTGAGTACACCGAGCTTTTTGGAGGCTAGTTTAACCTTACCTTCCAAATGACCGCGAAACTGAACGTAATTCGATATGTCGACTCCAGAATCCCGACATTAGCTGAGGCTGTCAAGAGAGTATCTCCAAATCGAGGTGACACGACAAAGGGTGTCTTTTTAGCAGATAACACGCAAAGCTGTGTCTTCTTGGGGTTAAAAGTGACCAGGTTTTAGGTAACTTAAAAATATATTCTGCTTATGCATATGAATTACGTCAAACTGGCGTAAGCAGAGTGTTTAGTTTTTTTATGTTAGTTGGATAGGCGAACTGGCAGACGTGTCACCTGATGGTAAGTGGTCGATGTCGCTAATGAACATAAACTAGTTTACCCGGAACTATCCCAGGTAACTTATTTATGAGCTGCCTATAGACTGAAACATAAGATGTTGAGTCTTGGTGCCAGAAATTACACTGCCTGTCTTGCCCTTCTCCCCGAAACACAGCAAAGCTGTTTTACGGGAGAAACAAGGAACATAGTAGGTACATATTCCACTTCATTCACATTTTGTTGTGTCCAACACCTTAAGGAGATGCCCATGATCTAGTTATGTAGTAATGATTCATTTTAGTTGATGGATATTTTAGCAATTATATTTAAATCTAATATTTTGTATAATGGAAAGCAATCACCACTGCTCAATGACATTGCAACATGAAATATCTTCCTTCTTTCGAAATTTCCCTGACAAAGCTCTTTGAAAAAAAACCTGTAAAGGATTTCCTAGAACTTAAATGTTTCTACAAAAAATCACTATTACACAACCATATGTCTAGATGATGTAGGTTAAATTTTGCGCTATAATCACTACATAGTATAAAACAAAGTCGCTTTCTCTGTTTATCCCTATGCCGCTTTGTATGCTTAAATCTTTAAAACTACGCAACGGATTTTGATGTGGTTTTTTTAATAGATAGATTGATTCTTGAGGAAGGTTTTAGTATATAAACCTTTCCGATATTCCCACGGGAACAAAAGCTACGCGGGTGAAACCGCGGGCAAGTCGCTAGTTTATAATATAATAGCAAAAAGTGTTTAATGAAATTAAATAGTTTATTTAATTTTTATACATTGTATAACTGATAGAAACGCGTAAAAAGTTAGCGTCTCCGCAAAAATTAAAGTTCTAAAGTAGATAAACATGTAAATAACGATTTGCTGAATCACTCCTACACTGTAGACATAGGTACTTTTAAATTTAAAGGGATTGATACTGAGGAGCTCAAGTCCAAAAGTGTTATTATTTTTCCATATAATGTCGAACTTAACCCCTCAAGCCTCAGACCGGAAAAATATGACAGCTCTTTGTTTTATAACTTTCGGTCGGCCGCAATTCGGTAAAATGTGACTACACCCATTTTGAATTTGTACTCTATTTTACGTAATAATAGTAATTAATTTAGTTTGAATAAGCTTCGTGATTGACGGCCTTGGATATATTCTGTGAAATGAGACAGCTATATTGACATTTACCGCTGGCTTGTTAAAATTTTTAGCGTTTTGTTGTAACAGCCAGCGGTTATGACTGCGCGAGCGGCCTTGGGTTTTGTGCGGTTAACGTTGTAACTAAATCTACATATTAAATGTTGTAACTATACCGTTCGAAGCCAATGGCAAATTCATCGGAAGCCCCCCCCCCCCCCCCCTCCCCCTCCCGTAAGATCGTGTGTTTCGCGTATGATTTTGAATTCATCACATCATTGTAACAGCAGAAAGTCGTATACGATTTTTGAAACAAATACTTTAACACACATTAACAAAAAGCATTGCAAAACCCGTATTCCGGTTTGTCCGCAAGCTCTCGCATTTAGGTATACGTATAAGTTATTAAATAAACTATCTTTATAAACTTGCTAAACATTGCAAAAACAATTCTAAATTATTTATAATCAGAAATCTATAAACAACCACAAACTATGACTAAATATTTAGGTAGGTATAAACACTATCTTTACAAACTAACGAAAACATCAAAAGCAAACTATCTACGTTAGTCAATTACAAGGTTAAACATAGCAAAACCGTATGTATGAACTCGTTAAAACAGGAAAAATAAGCTAAGGAGCCTATGGTTTTGCATTTAAATCGTGTGGTTGACAACATTACGCGTAACGAGCATTTTATTCTCTGTCGGATATGTTATAACACTGGGTTACATTTTTTTTAAATGCATTAACATTTGAATACTTGTAGTTACGCCATTGGTTGTGACTTATGTGGCTACCGAATATGACTTGAATATGGCTACAGAAAACAGCTATCTATAATAACTAATGCTCCGGTTACACAATAAGCTAACGACCCATCTACGTAGCTTCACTGGTACCTCCCGCGAGATCAATTTGCCAAGAAAAGCTTAGCAATATTAAGGCAAATAATCAGCGCTTCCCCTTTGCCCTCGATAACATCAGACCAGCAATGAGTAAGATAAACTTGTAGATTGATAAAAAAACTGGCAAGCCGACTAAATTCACTTGTAAATTTTGCATAAAAAAACCTAATACTTGAATTACTTGGAGCCGATTACATGAATCATTAACATTTCAAATTTAATTAATCTCTATTTATGAGAGAGCTCATTTTGTCTTTTGTTTTTAAAGAAATCTCTGCAATTTTCTAGGAATCCAACACCAGATCAAATTTTTAACGTCAAATGGTCACCATACACAAGGACAGATAGAGAATACTTAAACATACAGCCCCAATTATCAATGGGAAGGAATGATGAAAGAGAACGAGTTGAATTTTTGACAAAACTATATGATGAGGCTGGGTTATCAAGTCTAGAAAATTGTAAACTGTAATTATATTATTTGTAGTAAATTTAATACTTGGGTAATGGGTTACATTGGAAGAATACTATATTCTAATTGATTATTTTAAATTTAACACCTGCACTGTTTCACAATTAAAAAAATTTACTCTGATGCAGTAAAATGTGAATTAATATTTTATGTATATATTATATATATTGTAAATTATGAAAATGTTATATTTAAAATAATCATTATGACCGACTCTCATGAACTTTTTACGATGGAGACTTTAAGGTGGGTGGTTCCTTTTAAAATTATATAAAGAAGTTAATGTGATTATGTAAATTTGATAAATAATATTTGCACAGAGTAAATTTGTTATAAATGTAAAATTATTTATTTAGATGGCATTGAATTTAAGTGTATTATTTTATATACAGTGTGTAAGTTAATCAGCACATTTTTAAACGAACTGTTTTGTACCAAAAGCTTTTTGAGCTTAGTAAATGAATAAACGGAGATTATTATAAAAAAAATCTACATTCTTTCTACATACACACGAATGCAATTAAAACAAATAAAATACCAAATTAAAATTTTAATGTATAAACATTACATATGGATACACATGTATACATTTTTTTTATATCATAAGATAGCAAACAAGCAGATGGGTCTTCTGATGGAAAGAGTCAACCATCGCCTACAGACACCAAAGATGTTAATGATGCGTTGCTATCTTGTGGCGAGGTCTAATGCCGCATGCATAAGTTTACCGACTACCTTACCCTCCAAACTGGCATACGACAGTGACCAGCACTGACGCTATTGCGGCAGGATTAGGTAAGACGGTGGTACCAGACCCAGTCGAGCCGAAGCAGAACTCTATACACCCGAATGCAAATAACACAAAATAAAATAAGTGCCAGACTCTTAATGGCGCGCACACGTTAGACCAATGGACAGTGTGTATTTTCTCAAACATGTTACGAGTTACGAGTCAAACATGTTTAAATATTAATAATAATAATTTACGAGCTATTTTTTATGTTTAAAAATGTTACTTGTACTCTTACAAATATTATAATATTAAAATCTTAAGTTTTAAAAATAGGAATTTGTAAAATTTTATAGCGTTTTATACACAGAAAATGGGTAATAATTTAAGATAACAAGTTTTAATACGTAAAGGCTTTAATTTTTATACTTATCAGACAAAAGAATTAAATGAAATGTTATTATTACAGCAACTTTTTCATTGCTTCAACTTTAACGTTACTACATACATACATCGCTCTGTTGGTTAAATGGTTAGCGACCCTGACTACGCAACAGACGGGACAGACAAATGTGATGAGCATAAATGTTTGTATTTCTGGGTTTGGGTGCTTATTAAATATATTCCAGTATTTATATATGTATTTCTTTGACTGACACCCATAACACAAGCAAATAATTTGTTTACTTTGGGGTTAGATCATTAAGTGTAATTTGTCCCGTGAATATTATTATATTACTTAAAAAACTCACGATGTTTCAAGTATATATTGATCATTCAATAAAAATAACACCCTTTTTATGGTTCCGAAATAAACTAGGAACCCTTATGGTTTCGCTATATCCGTCCGTCCGTCTCTCCGCACGATTGCTCAGATCCTTATAACTAGAAAGCTGTAATTTGGCACGAATATCTATATTAATTAATTAATATCATAAATGCGAAAGTTTGGATGTTTGGATAGATGTTTGGATGGATGTTTGTTACTCAATCACGGTAAAACTAATAAACGGATTTAAATGAAATTTGGCACACAGTTAGATGGTGACCTGGAATAGCACATAGGCTACTTTTTATCCCGGAAAAATTAGGTGATTCCGCGGGATTCACCAAAAACTTTTATAATGCAGCGGGCTGCACGCTGCAGCTAGTACAATAGAACGTCGAGACGTGCTACGACGCGGCATAATATGTAAGAAAATGTGTAAGTGTATTAAATGCTTCGACTCGCTTGCCGCTTGATTACGTGAATTAGGCCCCAGATCCTTATAACTAGAAAGCTATAATTTGGTACGAATATAGCCATTATATCAACCGGTCTTGGTCGAGCGAATAATTTTATATACAACTCGCTTACTCATCAATCATCATCATATTGCACCTCACACACACACACACATAGAGAGAGAGACGGACACACAGGGTCACACACACGCACGCACATACAATCTTTAATGCATATAGACATTAATGGCATGTGTATTAGGGAATTTTATTAGTACCTATTGTGTTTGTGATATTTTATCAAATTATCATTCATTCCAATTTCATGTTTTATTTCTTTATTTAATTTGTTCAAATCTTAAAGTTTTTGTCTTAGATTTTGGTTCTATTATTGTTATTATTATTTAATTTTTGTATTTTAAATTTTATTCGTTTTTATATTTCAATAAAATTTAATGTTTTTATTTAAATTTAAGCTGACTAAGCTCCGAAAGTCAAAATTGTTGTGTGTACGAAGTAGTAATCCGTAATTGGCTTATGTTTGATGTAAAATAATTGTATTTTATCTTATTGTTAAAAATGCTGTGGATTAATTGGTAATAAATAAATAAATAAATAAATATAGGTACATATTGGTCACGTCAACAAAGTGGTAACATAAAATCTTACCTACCACTTTGTTGTTTTTGTTGAGTCTATCAAACTTTCTATCCGATCTACGAATTGTTCGCAAGTGCTCCGAAAAATAACGTGCTTCAGTGCTTGTCGCTGTCGTGTTTCGGTTTGGAGGGTAAGGTAGCCGGTAAACTTATGCATGTGGCATTAGACCTCGCCACAAGATAGCAACGCACCATTAACACCTTTGGTGTCTATAGGCGATGGTTGACTCTTTCCATCAGGAGACCCATCTGCTTGTTTGCTATCTTATGACATAAAAAAACATAAACCCAGTGATAACGTGATAACCCAGTGATAACCTTTTTTTATATAATGGGATAACAAATAAGCAGATGGCTCTCCTGACGGAAAGAGAAACCATCTCCTATAGATACCAAAGATGTTAATGGTGCATTCTATCGCATCTTACGCAATATTAATACAATGCCACGTGTATAAATCTATCGGATACCTCACCCTCCAAACTGGAACACGACAAAAGACAAGCATTGAAATTATTGCGGCAGGAATAGGTAGGTAAGGCGGTGGTACCAAATACCCGGCGAAATGTGGCGGAACTCTACCACCTAGTAATCATGATGGTAGTGACACGTATAGCCAATCGGTCGCCTTTTACGACCTGCCTGGCTGAACGGCAGTTGGCCTATTCTTCAAAGGAGTCCGGACCAACACGGGGAAAATGAATTAGGTACCTTTTTTATATAATGGGATAATAAATAAGCAGATGGCGCTCCTGATGGAAATAGAAACTATCGCACAGTGTGTTAAGAACCTGTATTTTGTTTCACTTTGTTTTTATTCGAAAATACTATAGTCAATATCATTACAGACGTCAAACTCCCAATGCGACAGAACTTTTAGTTTTAAAAAAAACCGTTTCTAAGTTTGCTTATATCTGGGTCTAAAAATTTACAAAATTTTTTTTGCAGAAAAACCAAATTAAATACTATAAAATTGATTATGCCATTTAATTATGCACATACAACTGTACTACCCTTAAAACTATTGCCTGTTTACTGTGGTCAAATAAAGTGGAAAATGTGTTTTTATCATTTTCGGTCTTATTTATTTTTCTTGATTATAACACCGTATTAGAAGATTTATACATGAATCGATAGCTTATATAAATGGCTATAATCTGTATTAAGATCATATTCTAATTCTATTTAATATTATAGTTATATGTGCGCAAATAAATGGCATAATCAGTTTTATAGTATTTAATTTGGTTTTTCTGCAAAAAATTATTTTGTAAATTTTTAGACCCGGAATAGGCAAACTTTGAAACGGTTTAAAAAAAACTAAAAACTATCGCATTGAGAGTTTTACTCTGATGTTTGTAATGATGTTGACTATAGATTTTTGAATAAAAGCAAAGTGAAACAAAGTCGAGGTTCTTAACACACTGTGCATCGCCAATAGTAACGTAACGTTCGCTCTAGATTCTAGAATCATTACGTTGCCTGCCTCTTACACCTGTTCATACAAGTAGAGCAAGTAGTTCCTCTGATAAAAATAAAATAAATAAATATTCACGGGACAAATTACACTTACTGAACTAACCCCAACGTAAGCAAATTATTTGTTTGTGTTATGGGTGTTAGTCAACGATACTAATACATAGAAATACATATATAAATACTGGAATATATTTAATAAACACCCAAACCCAGAAATACAAACATTTCGCACATCTGCTCAAATAGTGTCACAAGTCAAAAAAACGATTCTCGAGTAAAAGGGGTTTAAAATTGCTCCTGCCTATTTTATTCGCTGCCAACGCCACTAACGTCACTAACGCCATGTAGTATCAAATCATTAAAAACAGTGGTAGACCATTCGAGATAAAACTATGGCATTGGCAAAAGTAATTTTACAATTTTTTGAATTGTGACACTATTTGAGCGGAAGTGCCATTTATGCTCATTACACAAATGCTTGTCCCCGTCGGGAATCGAACGTTCGTGATGGCGGTAAAGCAAGGGTAATGAATGTGCAGATAAGAAAGGTGCACGTGTATCTTAAATTAGGTTTCTGAAAAACTCCACTTGTCTAGGCTCCAAATGAACCGAGCAAGTTACCTGATACATTCTGACATAATTAAAAGTAAGATATTTCACAAAGCCAGCAGATGTCTCTCCTGAAGGCAACCATCGCCTATAGTAACTAAAGATGTTAATGGTGCGTTGCAGTCCGTGTGGCGGTGTGTTAATGTTACTGGCTACCTTACCGTCCAAACCGTAAGTAACCTCCAGTTTGGAGGTTATTTACGGTTTGGACGGTAAGGTAGATAACACCTTAGAGAATCAAAGATTTATTGAATTTAGATAAACTTTGGCATATAATTAGGCTTTACCAATTTTTAAATTGGAAAATGCAGTGTTGGACAGGCTTGACAAAAAACTGATGCCTAATCAATCACCGGGCTCCATTAACCTAACTTAAATGTTGTTGTTTACTAAACTAAACCTAACTTAAAGGTTGCGTAAATAAAACAATTAAATGTGATAGATTTTAAATATATTAGCATCAAAAATTGTAGCTTGGTGAAATAATCATATAATCGTCTAGTATGTTCAATTTATTGCGTACTTGGTATAGTAAAAATGAATGAAAGAGATTTGCAAAAGCGGCTAGTCGTGTTTAAATAAGATATTTTTTTCAATAAGATTCAATTGTGTACAATTTTTTTTTGTACACGATGTTTTTTCAACCGAAGAAAAACGGAGCAGGAATCGTTATCTATTCAACGGGTTGGTATATTTTTTTAATGTTAGGCGACGCATAACTTCTAACAGAGTACTTAGTCCTATTTTGATTGATTTTTTTTATTGCAACGAGAACACCCAGAGAGTGGTCCCATTAAAAAAATCCAACCATAAGGGTATGTAAATGAGGGATGATTGTCTACTCACTCACATTTAAATGTATGACCATGCGTATTTTTTTACAAAAATTTTCGATTTTGATAATTCTTTTATTAGATAGAATATATCTCAAGGATTGCTTCATATATTTAAAAAAACACCCAAATGGGTATGAAAACAGAAAATCGATTATTCACTTAATAATTTTAATCTATGACCACGCGTAAATTTACGTCGGTTTAATTTTTTGTTAAAAATATATAATTATACTTCCATACGATAACTAACAAGCAGATAGCTCTACTAGGTTAGGATTTAAAAAGAAAACAATATCCTCTAGATACCAGATGTTAAATGCGTTGCTAACCACCTAGTTTCCCCCGTGTTGGTCCCGGACTTCTTTGAAGAATAGACCAACTGCCGTTCTGCCAGGCAGGTCGTAAAAGGCAATCATTTGGCTACATGAGTCACTACCATCGTGGCTACTAGAAGTAGTGTTCTGCATTGTCTCGCCCGGGTCTGGTACCACCGCTTTACCTATTCCTGCCGCAATAGCATCGGTGCTCGTCACTGTCGTGTTCCGGTTTGGAGGGTAAGGTAGCCGGTAAACTTACGCATTTGGCACTAGACCCCGGCACAAAATAGCAACGTACCATTAACATCTTCGGTGTCTATAGGCGATGGTTGACTCTTTCCACCAGGAGACTAATCTGCTTGTTTGCTATGTTATGATATAAAAAAGGACAAAGTAAGTTAGCCACCACACTTAAACATCTGGTATTATCATCATGTCACATGTTTAAGTTTGGTGGCTAACTTACCCACTCAATCGAAACACGACAGTGGCTACATTGACGCTATTGCTGTAGGAATATTGGAACGGTAGGTACATCATTGTATTATTATTCAGGGACGATGATTATGCAGGGAATTATGAACAGTCGATCACATTCAAATATTATCAAATTTCAACAATATTAAATGTATACATGTCAAATTGATAACCTCCGTTTTTCGTTGGTTGATAAAATAATGGTCTTTCGAGTGTAACAAATTTAAGCTTAATAATATTATGTTCCTTAAAATAAATTGAAATCTTTGGCGGTTAGAAACAATACTGAACACGTTAGCCGCTTTTACATTCGTACTATGGATTATTGTATTATTGGAAAGATACATATTGTTAGATTGAAAATTTACTTTGATGTACTATTGCGCTAGAGTATTTTCTGATCGCATCGCCCACATTGGTTCGGGCTATACAGAAAAGAATGTCCGCATTTCCTCTAGGCGGTTTGTAAAAGTCGAGCGAATGCTAAATAGGGACTATCATCGTGACTACTAGGTGGTAGAGGATCGTCGTAATACGAACGCTAACAAAATTCACAGCGTTTTTATCTATTCGGCTTGGAGGGTAAGGTAACCGTATACCGGTTACCTATGGCTATGGCTTTAAATGCTGCTTCGGCAGCCACGCAAAACACCATTTATTTTCGCATAGTTTTTTTTATATCATAAAATGAATGGAAAAAGAAACCATCGCTTATAGATGACCATAGATGTTAACGGTGCGTTGCTTTCAGTGTAGCGGGATGGCAGTCACATGCATAAGTCTACCAGCTACTTTACCCTCCAAACCGGAACACGACAATGACAAGCATTGAGGGAACATTGGAACACTTTGTACTGTTATCGGCACGTTTTTTGAGCGCAGACCTTGACTTGTGCAAAAGTGAATAATATAGCGTCAGTAATACGGTTTATTTTGCCGTGCGCAAAGTGATCCACACTCCATAGGCGAGCGCTCAAAAACCGTGCCGGGTACTATACGTATGCCTTAGGGTTGCAAACAAACAGATGTTTCCCTTCGTGTATAGCAAAGATGTTAATAATGTGGCAGGGATATAACGTTATATGCATATATTTATCGACTTAAACTATAAACCGGAATATGTCAATGACGAGAATTTACCAATCTAGTCAGGGTTTGGAACTAGTAAAGAATTTGCAGAACACTAAAACCTACACATTTTCCCTATGGTCCAGTGCTCCTTTGAAGAATAAGCCAACTGCCGCTCTGCCAGGCAGGTCGTAAAAGGCGACCAATTGGTTATACGAACCACTGATATCGTGGCTACTAGGTGGTAAAGTTCTGCATTGTCTCGTCCGGATCTGGTACCACCGCCTTACATATTCCTGCCGCAATAGCGTCAGTGCTAGTCACTGTCTGTTCCGATTTGGAGGGTTAGGTAGCCGGTAAACTTATGCATGTGGCATTAGACCTCGCCACAAGATAGCAATGCACCATTAACATCTTTGGTGTCTACAGGCGATGGTTCACTCTTTTCATCAGGAGACCCATCTGCTTGTTTGCTATCTTATGATATAAAAAAAACCTAGTTCGTAGTCACGATGTTTAAAACAAAGGAAATAACCTAACAATTTATATCTTTTTCTCATAAATACAGACAAGTATATACCTAATTATTTTATTTATTTGAGATATATCTACTTAAGTAAGACTTTTGGGCAGTGCTTTAAGAGATTTATAAAATCTATGCTAATATTAATTACTGACAAAAATACAGGAAAATGTAACAAATAGTAATGTAGCAAACGTAACGCGAAAGCTTAAATTTAATATTACCTAGATTTATTTATAAAAATAGTATAACAGCAAGTTTTTAGGCTCACAACTCAATAGTTATCTATATATTAGGTAATACGTGAAGCAAAAACTTTGTACTCAATTTTATGAGAATTACGCGAATGCATGAAATTTAACACAGTTAAATTTTACATTGCGGAGGCCTGCAGAAACCTAATTTTTATATAACATGCATTAGAAAGACTAGTATTTATCCCCAACCATTCAGGAAAATTATTAAAATATAAATAAATAAATATTGCTGGCCAAATTACACGAATTGATCTAATCCCAAAGTAAACAAATTATTTGCTTGTGTTATGGATGTTAGTTAACGATACTAATATATAGAAATACATATACAAATACTGTAACATACATAATAAACATCCAAACTCAGAAATACAAATATCTATGCTTACCAGACATTGTTTGTCCCTGTCGGAAATCAAACCCGAGCCCCCTAGATTAGTAATAAGGTTCGCTAACCACTCGAGCAACGAGGCGTTTAAATTTTAAAATCGCCTACTCAAGTTTAAAATATAAAAAAAACATTAAGAAAGTGCTTTACATACCGAATTGTACATACTTGGAGAAGACTTGAAACTTATTAAATACACATACGTTAATTCTTTGTTAATGGCCTAAAATCTCGCTGTATGTATAACATGAAGCATCGGGGCTACAATTTCTATTGAGAATACATAATAAGTCATTCAATTAGACTAACCCTTACAATGCGGTAACAAACTTCTTCATTAATCTCCAGAACTTAATCCGTTGGATAATTTATCAAGCGGTAGGGAACGTGTACATTACAATCTAACACCTAAAAAGTCTATATGACCTAATACATTATAATAAATAAACTAAGTAAATAAATAAGACTAAGTAAATAAATAAAATAAGATTTTAAAAAGTAAATAAATTACAATAAAGACAAGTTTAGAGTCAGAAGCTCTACCTCTTAGCAACTTGTGCTCAAATCCTTTTTTATTGCCAGCAATTTCAACTCATTAATAAACCAACAATCCCGTTTAGAAACAACAAAAATGTAAGAAGAATCAAGCCATTTTCCCGAGTTATAATAATATGGTAAATGCGTATAAAAATAAAACATTCACAATCGCTATAAACAGATATTTGGTCCAACAACCGTAGAGTGCGTTCACGGACATTAACAATTAATATTTATTTTAGAATTGAATATTAAAGGCTAAATATTTAGTATTGAATATTAAACGACTTAAATTGCGATTAACGACTTAAAATGGAAAGTTAAATGTTTAAAAAGTATTGAACATTTTTATATTTAAAAAAATATGAATCTACAAGATTTCGACTTACATTTTCAATTAACCCTTTCAACGCGGCAATTTCAATATTAACATCCTTATATAATATCATGTTCCAAGCAATGTACGAATAAATGAATAAATGAAATGAACGCGGCTGTAATATTCATTTGAAACTAGTTTGCATTTTTTTGGTTGGTTGTTATTAAGCTATAACATACGTAATTTCCTTTGTGAAACATATAATTGCGATATTATTTGGATGTCCACATTTACTTAAATATAACACGACTAAGATAAAGCAAGCGTATCATTGCTTTATTCTAACATCTGTGTCACAGCATTACCGCACTTCCACTTGCATCTTGTGTTCCGTTGAATCAACTATAATTAAAATTTAAAAATATATGTTATTCTACTTAAACACTTTTTGTTTTTATCTTATGCGTCGAATGTTGCATCTACAAATGAAAGCTTACCTAGCGATTTCTTCAATAAAGATTTAAATGTATACATCATTTTTAATATAATATATATTAACGGGTCTAAACACCTCATATAAAAGTGAAATATTAAATGCTAAAAGCGTATTTATTTAGAATGAAAAAAGCTTAAGAAATATTTTAGTGTCATTAATTTTAAGTTAATAAAATATAGTGTTAGTGAACTAACAAACTTACTAACTCTTAATATTATAATGTCAAAAGTAACCAAATTTATTACATCAAAATGCTATAGCAATATAAACTATATACTTAATAAAGTTTTACATTCGTATTCGGTCTAGTCCTACTTACTGTTTCCATTAAAAACATTCATCAAGGGTGCATTTAAATTCTCTATTAAGGTGCATTTAAATTTTCTGCTACACTTACTGATTGATTGGTAGAGAATACCGTTAAGATATTAAAATGAATATTTGTAAATTTTACTTTATGTAAATAAATAATGTATGTAAACAATAATTTCAATTATCACTGATAGATTACACTTTACTTACAAAGTATCTTTACACTGATTTCTTTAAATGATGAATGAAAATCCGACTTAAATTGTAATCCAGAATAATTATTAGTTGTGACATTAAACATGATTAGTATGAATTAAACAATTTCAATTTTTCTTAGTGGTCCTTCGAGCCGAATATTTTTAATAATATATTGCACGGCATTATAATTGAAATTTTATAGCTTGAGTATTGAGGACTCCAAATGTTTACTTTTGACACAATTACACAAGTGTCATAAACTACTCTGCAATTCTGCAATCCAGATGCGACACAAACTGATATAAATTCTTGTACTGTTATACTTTGGGGCAACTAATAATATCATCAGGGCAACAAATCAATACTACATTGTTGAGTATTGATTTATTGTCCTGATGATGCGTTAAAACACAAAACCGGTTGGTGTTAGTAATGTAAAAACTAAGTATAACAGTACAAGCGCCTATGACATAATTTAAATATCAATTAATATGGAGTTTTACCAAGTTTGCCGTTTTAAATGCAAGTCATTCATACATTTATTAATATTGCAAGCGCAATGCTACCATTGCTTGCCGTATAATCACTTGTACTAGACTGTGTTGATGTAGACAGGATTACGGATGCACCGATGTCAACGGGACGGCTACTCCAAAAAACATGTCTCATCATGGATCCCAGGCTTTCACCACTGCTCAAGCGATGCACCGTCTCAACTTTTAATGAAAACAACTAATATTATTGCGCTTGTCCTTGGGGATCGATGTCCTTGTTTCAAAGGACTCACCGTTTTGTTATTACTGGATTTTATCGACTCGAGAGTGACTATTGGTTGTATATAACCAGGGTCTTTAGATAGTGCTCATTCAAAGCATAGAAAGGAATGGACCCTTCCCGGTTTGACGACACATCACCATTATGCTCATTTCGATTGTCTAGGACAAGCTAGGCAACCGACTTTGAGTTCGAAACTTATTGAGATTGAGACAAAATGGCGCGTGAAAAACTTTAAAAACATAGAATATCCCCTTAGATTCCGCATACAGGGCAAGATACAGTCACAACGCATACTTGATTTAGCTAATATAGAAACGCGCGCTTCGAGTCACGGCTTCAGTCACGACCAATTTTTAGACCTGTGCGCAAGTGCGAGTTTATGTCATTTTAGATCGTGAAAAAAATCATTTAAATGGCTTCCTGTGCAGTAATGGATGGTGTGAAAAGTTAGCTGAAACATCAAGTTACAGAAAAGATGGTATAACCTTTCTCCGATATGTAATTTTTTATTTATTTCTAACATATTACGAGCTTAACGGATTTCAAGTTATGCTGGTTATGCATCATACAAAAATAGCACGCGTTGATGTCTTTTGGAAAAGTCTCTTTTACTTATTAAGCTAATTACTTTAGCCATCTCTGTTTAACATGAACACGTGGAAGTTAGTGTTGGGAGTAGGTGGGTATCGATATTTCAACTACGCAAATATTTAGAAAATTAAATAAAGAATTTAATTTTAAATATTAAAATTAATATTACAAGTCATTGCGATTGGATATTCCAATGCAATGCAATGTATTCACCCCGTGTTGGTCCGAGCTCCTTTTAAATTGACTGGTAAGCATTCTGCCAGGCAGGTCGTAAGAGGCGACCGATTGGCCATACATGTTACTACCATTGCGACTACTAGGTGGCAGAGTCCCGCAACGTTTCGTCCGGGTATTTGGTACCATGATTAAATTGTATTAACACTATTAAAATACCACTAATTATACTAACATTGGCGTATTTAACATTGCTGATTATCAAAATAACAATTTATTTATGTAATGACTGAAACAAAGTTGTCCTTATTTCATCTTATGAAAAAATACAATCATGAGCATAAATGTATTTGTTTTTATTTATTACATAGGTACCCATTTTATGCTCTGTTATTATTTAAAATATCATAACTAGTAAAAGTAAGAAGTAATTCCCCCAGGTTGGTCCCGGGCTCCTATGAAGAAAAGGCCAACTGCCGTTCTATCAGGCAGGTCGTAAAAGGCGACCGATTGGCTATGCGAGTCACTACCATCGTGACTACTAGGTGGTAGAATTCTGCATGGTCTCGCCCGGGTCTGGTACCACCGCCTTACTATTCCTGCCGCAATAGCGTCAGTACTTGTTACTGTGGTGTTCCGGTTTGGAGGGTAAGGTAGCCGGTAAACTTATGCATGTGGCATTAGGCCTCGCTACAAGGTAGCATCATTAACGTCTTTGATGTTCATAGGCGATGGTTGATTCTTTCCAACAAGAGACCCATCTGCCTGTTTGCTATATTAAAAAAATAGGCTCTAACTGCTAAATAAATCTAGAACTGAAACGATATTTTTTTAATGTGCCATGCTCTACGTTTTATTATTATTATGTTCTTAGTTTTCATTTCACAGCTATTCTTGTTGGTGCAATTATAATATTTACGGGCCAAGTAAATGGAATATCTGATTCATGATTTTGTTCGGTAGACGATTGTGTTATGCTGTACTTCATCTGCATTATTATTATTTTTTTTGTGTTCTTCTTTCTCAGCTTTTTAAAGCTAGTTTAGATCTGCAACTTATTATTGTCACATCATACTACGAAGCCCGCCTGATGGTAAGCAGCTACAGCACTTTGGACGCTTTCTAACACCGAGGTGTCAATTACGCATTGGGCAGATTCTGTACGTGGGAGGTACATCCCCAGTCGGCTGCCCAATTTGAGCAATAAAATTTAAAGAAATTTAAACTTTCTCATTTTTAAAATGAAAGTGCTTTTAGTGTTCCGTATCCAAAGGATAAAACGGGACCCTATTTCTAATTCTTTACTGTTCGTCCGTCCGTCACCAGGCAGTATCTCAAGAACTGCCACAGTTAGACAGTTAATTTTTTTTTCAAATCATTTATTTCTACTGCCACATTAACAATAAATATTAATAACATAATAAAATAAACATTTAAGGGGAGCTCCCATACAATAAATGTGATTTGTATGCATTTTTTTTTATCTTAATAACGACAACTGGTAGAGGCTTGGAATATTCACAGAATATTTAGTTATATATTCACTTTAAAAATAATAGTTAAATTATAATAAAATAAATATTTAAGAGTGCCCCCCATAAAACAAACGTTATTTTTTGCAGTAAGTATTTATCGATGATGATACGGATCCCTTCGTGCGCGAGTCCGACTCTCACTTGGACGGTTTTATTTAAATTCGATAATTTGATCTGCCCTGTCGCCTATGTCCCATCACTATGATTCGTACGTTTTCTAGTGCAACCTTGAATAGGCCAATCATGGCGCAGCTGTCGCACTCCCCGCGCCTCCTAATTTTGTGAACTCGAATACGAACAAAAATTCAATGATGCGGAATCTAAGGGGGGTAATCAATGTTTAAAAACAACAAAGAAAAATTTCGACACGCAGGGATTGAAACTGCGATACTCCTTAAAGCCGGGAATGTCGCAGGTTCAATCCCGGCGTGTCGAAATTTTTCTTTGTTGTTTTTAAAGTTTTTCAAGTTTTCCCAAGCATGAGGTGTGTTTTGTGCTTAAACACAAAAATAAATTGGCGCGTGTTTGGTATTTGTAGGACATTGTACAATACATTGCCATACTTAAAATCTTAACACATTTATATAGAAAAATATTTTACAATATTTTTAGAAGTTGTACTTTAGATTATTGCATCGATAATGGTGTCTTTGTTTTTTTAACTATCACATGTATACAAAAGAGACATAATTACAAATTATAAATACAGTGTCGTGTGACGATGCATTTATGCAACAGTAAATTCTGAATAGAACTTTTAATTTTTCTTAGTTTATAGTACACACTAAGAAAACACAATATTATAACACTAAAAATCTCATTAACTCATAAATAATAAATTCTCATAACTAAAAACTGACTAAATGACTAGCTTTATTTTAAATACTAAATTAAATGCATATTATCAAAAAAGTAGTTAAAATGATCTACAGTTTTTATTTGGAATGCAGTTAGTACATTTGAAAATCAGTAGAATATATATACGTAAAATGATACCAGATGGCGTGACATATGTGTATATTACAAGGAATTACATACTATCTGGAATGTTCACGTGCGCTTCAAAATCGTTTCGAAGAGTACAACGACATTGGTGGAGTGTGTCTGTTTCTGCTCAGTAAAGCGCCATATCTCTGAAAAGAAAACCTATGGAAGTGTCATACCTACGAAAAAACGTGCATACATACGCAACGAAACATGGCGGATTACATACTCAGTGTGTTAATCCATCAGGAGAATATTATTGTTGTATACTTTTGTATTTTACCATACACAGTATATACTTATCTATACAACTATCCTTGAAACTTATTGATTTCGTAATAAAGTCCACTTTGACATTATCTTAGTTAAAATGGGTTTTTAGGGTTCCATACTCAAAAGGTAAAATGGGACTCTGTTACTAAGACTCAGTTTCAGTAGCAGTAGATAATTGTGACGATACTGTCGTACTACTACAACTACTACTGAATTATATTAAAATTATAAACGATTATATTTTAGCCTGTTTAGTAGTGTCCAGAGTATATTTATGGTTTACAACGTAAGTATATAGCGACGAAAAATGGCGGCTCGGCACACTCGTGACGTCACGTAAAATGTTGTCACTAAAGCAAAACTATCACATATGTTATATTTTCATTGCATATGTTAGACAAAGACGCAATTAAGTTTATTATCTATATGACATTGTAACATTTCCATAGGTTTCCTTATTCAGAGCGCCATATATATAAGTGTGACCGTGCGTAGTTTGAAAATTACTACTAATTCAGCTAATTCTACTAGTTTTTTGAAAACAGTTTTTGCTCAGCATAAATAATTACGTAATAATCAAAATAAGCACATTTTAGAACTCAATATGTTAATTACAATACATTTTGTGCTAATTTATCTATCAGCGTGTATGAATAAAAAGGATATAACGGTTACCGAATATATAAAAATCTACCATTCGATAGTTTTATTTAAACTGGTAATTACAAGAAAGGGACGACATCCACCGTTGTCGTTGTCTCGCTCTGAAAATTTTCCCCCTTTTTTAAGTAAGAAACAAATGTCGACTTTATTGAGACGAAATAAAGACAATTTTTATTTTTTAAATATTGCTTCGTAATAATTCCAGTTCTCGTATATAAGTTCCTTGGTATATTATGAATTATCAAACGTCAATCTACAGATAATCTATTTTACTGCTTCTAAATGTTACCTACCATAAGAATAAAAGTGAAATAAGGCTAGATAAAATATTTATTAAATATGTTACATACTTATTACAAATAAGGAATTATACATACTTGTAATGATTTTTGCTGATTGTTTCTCTGAAAGAATGAATATCATAAACTTCTGACAATTCACTATATTAATTAGCGCATTATCTGTTGAACATCGACCAAATCTCAATCTACCAAGTACTGTTTTTTGATAAAAGCTACGCTGCTAGTATTTGACACCTGTTTTTATATATATTTTTTTACTTTTAATTACTGTTCAAAACAAAAGTGATTTCACTAAAATGTGTCTGACTTTTTGGTATCTATTTTTCTGCTTGCACCTGTGAAATAATAGAAATAAGGTTTTTACAACAAACCACCAACTTCTCACTCAACTCTGCTTTTGAAATCAACTTTTGCAAGGATTCGTGAACATTCGCTTCCTTATAGTCCAACAAAATGGAGTTGTTCTTCGAGGTCACATCTAAAAACGCGATCAAATTTTCCACGCAGTTTATGAATGTCTTTGCGCAGTTGGTTTCTATGAGGACTGCGACGTGTTTGCCAATTTCCGATCTTATTAACTGGGTGATAAGGCTGTCAAGGTCGATTTCGGACTGTTGACTGTCAATAGCAAGGAGAGTCAGGGTCAGTATAGACTCGTTCTGCATTATTGCATGAGGTGATACCATCATGTTGACTAAACTTGAGACGCAACCTTCCACCTGGAAAGCAAAATATATCTTATAGCAAGGTAGTCACTGATGTGAATAAAATTTCTTATAGCAAAGTAGTCGCTGATGTGAATAAAATTTCTTATAGCAAGGTAGTCACTGATGTGAATAAAGTTTCTTATAGCAAGGTAGTCGCTGATGTGAATAAAATTTCTTATAGCAACGTAGTCACTGATGTGAATAAAATTTCTTATAGCAAGGTAGTCCCTGATGTGAATAAAATTTCTTATAGCAAGGTAGTCGCTGATGTGAATAAAATTTCTTATAGAAGGTAGTCCCTGATGTGAATAAAATTTCTTATAGCAAGGTAGTCCCTGATGTGAATAAAATTTCTTATAGCAAGGTAGTCGCTGATGTGAATAAAATTTCTTATAGCAAGGTAGTCACTGATGTGAATAAAATTTCTTATAGCAAGGTAGTCCCTGATGTGAATAAAATTTCTTATAGCAAGGTAGTCGCTGATGTGAATATAATTTTTTATAGCAAGGTAGTCGCTGATGTGAATAAAATTTCATATAGCAAGGTAGTCGCTGATGTGAATAAAATTTCTTATAGCAAGGTAGTCACTGATGTGAATAAAATTTCTTATAGCAAGGTAGTCCCTGATGTGAATAAAATTTCTTATAGCAAGGTAGTCGCTGATGTGAATATAATTTTTTATAGCAAGGTAGTCGCTGATGTGAATAAAATTTCATATAGCAAGGTAGTCGCTGATGTGAATAAAATTTCTTATAGCAAGGTAGTTGCTGATGTGAATAAAATTTCTTATAGCAAGGTAGTCGCTGATGTGAATAAAATTTCTTATAGCAAGGTAGTCCCTGATGTGAATAAAATTTGTTATAGCAAGGTAGTCGCTGATGTGAATAAAATTTCTTATAGCAAGGTAGTTCCTGATGTGAATAAAATTTCTTATAGCAAGGTAGTCGCTGATGTGAATAAAATTTCTTATAGAAGGTAGTCCCTGATGTGAATAAAATTTCTTATAGCAAGGTAGTCCCTGATGTGAATAAAATTTCTTATAGCAAGGTAGTCGCTGATGTGAATAAAATTTCTTATAGCAAGGTAGTCTCTGATGTGTATAAAATTTCTTATAGCAAGGTAATCCCTGATGTGAATAAAATTTCTTATAGCAAGGTAGTCGCTGATGTGAATAAAATTTCTTATAGCAAGGTAATCGCTGATGTGAATAAAATTTCATATAGCAAGGTAGTCGCTGATGTGAATAAAATTTCTTATAGCAAGGTAGTTGCTGATGTGAATAAAATTTCTTATAGCAAGGTAGTCGCTGATGTGAATAAAATTTCTTATAGCAAGGTAGTCCCTGATGTGAATAAAATTTGTTATAGCAAGGTAGTCGCTGATGTGAATAAAATTTCTTATAGCAAGGTAATCACTGATGTGAATAAAATTTCTTATAGCAAGGTAGTCGCTGATGTGAATAAAATTTCTTATAGCAAGGTAATCACTGATGTGAATAAAATTTCTTATAGCAAGGTAGTTGCTGATGTGAATAAAATTTCTTATAGCAAAGTAGTCACTGGTGTGAATAAAATTTCTTATAGCAAAGTAGTCACTGGTGTGAATAAAATTTCTTATAGCAAGGTATGCATCCTCTGTATAGCCCTGACTGCTCCATCAGATTTCCACCTGTTTGGGTCATTGCAGAACTCTTTAGGAAACATAAAGCTAACCTCAAAGGAACACTGAGAACGCTACCTGTCAGATTTTTTTAATCGAAAATGTCAAAATTTCTACAGGAATGGGATCATGGCGCTACCCACAAGATGGCAACAAGTCATCGATCAAAATGGCACATACATATTATAAATAAATAAAAATTATACCTAAAAAAATATTTTCATTTGTATGAACAATACGAAAATACTTTTTCCCCGACCTAATATAATATTGTAAAATAAAGCACTTCTCAATCAGTCTGGTTGTTTTACTACCTCCTGGGCAACTGACGTATCACTGTGGCGAAGACAACATCTAACCTTCTAAGCCCTTAATCACCTGGAGCACCCTCTGGCCTGGCGGCAGTGAAAAGCCTCCACCACGACCTGCCTTCCTACTACTTTCCATTGGACTTCGTGGGATCGACACCTTAGTAAGTTTCCTCTCACTGTGGTAAGCAGTGAGAAAACCACCACCACCTTTATACCTGACCTCCCATCTCTCCGTCTGTTACCTTAAGACGCACGGTACAGACATCCTGGTTATTATTATATATATTTATGTATTCCATATATGGTAGGGCTAGGGTACTAGGGACTTAGGACATTAGGAACAGTAGGGCCTTAGGTATCTATAGGGTCATTACGCTACCAAATAACCCTGCCATATTGATGTGCAGCGTGGCAATGTGAGCTATCGAAGGAATTTAACATCACATCATCGCCGCGTTGTACAGTCATTAATGTGAATAAAATTTCTTTCTGACATTTTAGAGCGTTTAGCAAAACTTGGTGGCCTATGATTTTAGTAAAGTTTAAATAGGGAGGATGATCATAAAATATGTACAAATTGTTGTCATATTTTATAAGTCAGAGAGTGGGGATGTTTTCGGGACGTCAAACGGCATAGAAAGAGTGCACTCTGGGAAGCCCCCATGGTTCTGTCGGGGCCTACACTATGGAACAATCTCATAGATATTTGAGACTACCTGTAACTCTGGGAGTTCATATGGTTGCATACACGGACAATGTGGCTGTCTTGATTGAGGCAAACTCACGGGCTGAAATCTTGTGGAAGGCTGTGGAGGTGCTTAAATTGTTTTCAGCTTAGAGAAAAGAAGAGGAGATGGGATCTCAAGTACTTCTTACCTTGGATTTTCAAGTGTTTGACTGTCAAGTGAGTGGATCTTGATTATGTGTTATCCCCGATGTTGACGGGGTATGGGTGTTTTATGTAAAGTCTAAGACTGGAGTCTCAGTGAATCGGCTGTCTGTTAGTGTGGCAAAGTCGAGGAGTCTGTTGTGATATGACGTTCAGCTCTAGAAAGGGGAGGGTGAACCGAGGGTCTAGAGGAGAGTTTTGTTGAAAGCAAAGTGAATATGCAGGTGAGCAAAAAGAAAGCAGTCTATATTCACTAGACACCTTCCCTAATCTCCAAAGATTCGACTGCGACGCGCTGCGTATGATCGAGAGAATGGCAGGGCCAGGAGTTCATGGGGGTCCCTGTGCCAGTCCCCGGTACCTGCATTAGTGCGGCGCGCGCCAGCAGGCGGGTGCTGCTGCACAGTAGTTACCTGCAGCAGCGGACGGCGGTGCGGCAGCAGGTGCGCGGCGCGCGCCAGCAGGCGGGTGCTGGTGCACAGTAGTTACCTGCAGCAGCGGGCGGCGGTGCGGCAGCAGGTGCGCGGCGCGCGCCAGCAGGCGGGTGCTGGTGCACAGTAGTTACCTGCAGCAGCGGGCGGCGGTGCGGCAGCAGGTGCGCGGCGCGCGCCAGCAGGCGGGTGCTGCTGCACAGTAGTTACCTGCAGCAGCGGGCGGCGGTGCGGCAGCAGGTGCGCGGCGCGCGCCAGCAGGCGGGTGCTGCTGCACAGTAGTTACCTGCAGCAGCGGGCGGCGGTGCGGCAGCAGGTGCGCGGCGCGCGCCAGCAGGCGGGTGCTGCTGCACAGTAGTTACCTGCAGCAGCGGGCGGCGGTGCGGCAGCAGGTGCGCGGCTCGCGCCAGCAGGCGGGTGCTGCTGCACAGTAGTTACCTGCAGCAGCGGGCGGCGGTGCGGCAGCAGGTGCGCGGCGCGCGCCAGCAGGCGGGTGCTGCTGCACAGTAGTTACCTGCAGCAGCGGGCGGCGGTGCGGCAGCAGGTGCGCGGCGCGCGCCAGCAGGCGGGTGCTGCTGCACAGTAGTTACCTGCAGCAGCGGGCGGCGGTGCGGCAGCAGGTGCGCGGCGCGCGCCAGCAGGCGGGTGCTGCTGCACAGTAGTTACCTGCAGCAGCGGGCGGCGGTGCGGCAGCAGGTGCGCGGCGCGCGCCAGCAGGCGGGTGCTGCTGCACAGTAGTTACCTGCAGCAGCGGGCGGCGGTGCGGCAGCAGGCGCGCGGCGCGCGCCAGCAGGCGGGTGCTGCTGCACAGTAGTTACCTGCAGCAGCGGGCGGCGGTGCGGCAGCAGGTGCGCGGCGCGCGCCAGCAGGCGGGTGCTGCTGCACAGTAGTTACCTGCAGCAGCGGGCGGCGGTGCGGCAGCAGGTGCGCGGCGCGCGCCAGCAGGCGGGTGCTGCTGCACAGTAGTTACCTGCAGCAGCGGGCGGCGGTGCGGCAGCAGGCGCGCGGCGCGCGCCAGCAGGCGGGTGCTGCTGCACAGTAGTTACCTGCAGCAGCGGGCGGCGGTGCGGCAGCAGGTGCGCGGCGCGCGCCAGCAGGCGGGTGCTGCTGCACAGTAGTTACCTGCAGCAGCGGGCGGCGGTGCGGCAGCAGGTGCGCGGCGCGCGCCAGCAGGCGGGTGCTGCTGCACAGTAGTTACCTACAGCAGCGGGCGGCGGTGCGGCAGCAGGTGCGCGGCGCGCGCCAGCAGGCGGGTGCTGCTGCACAGTAGTTACCTGCAGCAGCGGGCGGCGGTGCGGCAGCAGGTGCGCGGCGCGCGCCAGCAGGCGGGTGCTGCTGCACAGTAGTTACCTGCAGCAGCGGGCGGCGGTGCGGCAGCAGGTGCGCGGCGCGCGCCAGCAGGCGGGTGCTGCTGCACAGTAGTTACCTGCAGCAGCGGGCGGCGGTGCGGCAGCAGGTGCGCGGCGCGCGCCAGCAGGCGGGTGCTGCTGCACAGTAGTTACCTGCAGCAGCGGGCGGCGGTGCGGCAGCAGGTGCGCGGCGCGCGCCAGCAGGCGGGTGCTGCTGCACAGTAGTTACCTGCAGCAGCGGGCGGCGGTGCGGCAGCAGGTGCGCGGCGCGCGCCAGCAGGCGGGTGCTGCTGCACAGTAGTTACCTGCAGCAGCGGGCGGCGGTGCGGCAGCAGGTGCGCGGCGCGCGCCAGCAGGCGGGTGCTGCTGCACAGTAGTTACCTGCAGCAGCGGGCGGCGGTGCGGCAGCAGGTGCGCGGCGCGCTAGCAGGCGGGTGCTGCTGCACAGTAGTTACCTGCAGCAGCGGGCGGCGGTGCGGCAGCAGGTGCGCGGCGCGCGCCAGCAGGCGGGTGCTGCTGCACAGTAGTTACCTGCAGCAGCGGGCGGCGGTGCGGCAGCAGGTGCGCGGCGCGCGCCAGCAGGCGGGTGCTGCTGCACAGTAGTTACCTGCAGCAGCGGGCGGCGGTGCGGCAGCAGGTGCGCGGCGCGCGCCAGCAGGCGGGTGCTGCTGCACAGTAGTTACCTGCAGCAGCGGGCGGCGGTGCGGCAGCAGGTGCGCGGCGCGCGCCAGCAGGCGGGTGCTGCTGCACAGTAGTTACCTGCAGCAGCGGGCGGCGGTGCGGCAGCAGGTGCGCGGCGCGCGCCAGCAGGCGGGTGCTGCTGCACAGTAGTTACCTGCAGCAGCGGGCGGCGGTGCGGCAGCAGGTGCGCGGCGCGCGCCAGCAGGCGGGTGCTGCTGCACAGTAGTTACCTGCAGCAGCGGGCGGCGGTGCGGCAGCAGGTGCGCGGCGCGCGCCAGCAGGCGGGTGCTGCTGCACAGTAGTTACCTGCAGCAGCGGGCGGCGGTGCGGCAGCAGGTGCGCGGCGCGCGCCAGCAGGCGGGTGCTGCTGCACAGTAGTTACCTGCAGCAGCGGGCGGCGGTGCGGCAGCAGGTGCGCGGCGCGCGCCAGCAGGCGGGTGCTGCTGCACAGTAGTTACCTGCAGCAGCGGGCGGCGGTGCGGCAGCAGGTGCGCGGCGCGCGCCAGCAGGCGGGTGCTGCTGCACAGTAGTTACCTGCAGCAGCGGGCGGCGGTGCGGCAGCAGGTGCGCGGCGCGCGCCAGCAGGCGGGTGCTGCTGCACACTAGTTACCTGCAGCAGCGGGCGGCGGTGCGGCAGCAGGTGCGCGGCGCGCGCCAGCAGGCGGGTGCTGCTGCACAGTAGTTACCTGCAGCAGCGGGCGGCGGTGCGGCAGCAGGTGCGCGGCGCGCGCCAGCAGGCGGGTGCTGCTGCACAGTAGTTACCTGCAGCAGCGGGCGGCGGTGCGGCAGCAGGTGCGCGGCGCGCGCCAGCAGGCGGGTGCTGCTGCACAGTAGTTACCTGCAGCAGCGGGCGGCGGTGCGGCAGCAGGTGCGCGGCGCGCGCCAGCAGGCGGGTGCTGCTGCACACTAGTTACCTGCAGCAGCGGGCGGCGGTGCGGCAGCAGGTGCGCGGCGCGCGCCAGCAGGCGGGTGCTGCTGCACACTAGTTACCTGCAGCAGCGGGCGGCGGTGCGGCAGCAGGTGCGCGGCGCGCGCCAGCAGGCGGGTGCTGCTGCACACTAGTTACCTGCAGCAGCGGGCGGCGGTGCGGCAGCAGGTGCGCGGCGCGCGCCAGCAGGCGGGTGCTGCTGCACACTAGTTACCTGCAGTAGCGGGCGGCGGTGCGGCAGCAGGTGCGCGGCGCGCGCCAGCAGGCGGGTGCTGCTGCACAGTAGTTACCTGCAGCAGCGGGCGGCGGTGCGGCAGCAGGTGCGCGGCGCGCGCCAGCAGGCGGGTGCTGCTGCACACTAGTTACCTGCAGCAGCGGGCGGCGGTGCGGCAGCAGGTGCGCGGCGCGCGCCAGCAGGCGTGTCCCCTCGGCAGCGGCGCGCGCCCCCCCCGCGCCCCCCCAGCGCCCCGCCGCCGCCAGCGCCTCCCTGCTGCTGCACAACGACCGAGCTACCTCCTCTGGAAATACATTATACACCATTTTTATGTATACAACATTTTATCTCATATTCAAGTTTAAAACCAATTCTTTTTCTTAAATGATCCCACAAAAGAAATTAAATACTTTGTGCTTTGCCGCATTCACATTTTTTTTACAAAATATTTCAATATTTACAATTAATCTAATTCCGTACAGTATCTTTTTATAAACTGGTAATGTGCGTGTCGGGCCACACGTAATTAGGGTTCCGAAGTTGCCCATCACAATGCGGACAAAGAAGAGGGCTTTTATTGTTTCATACTATGAACGTTTAACACTAATAAATCCATTATTATAACTGCACCATAGGTTCACTGACTATAAAAACTTTTCCAAGCACATTTTAGAAGTTGGTCCACTATTACTGAAAACTTGTGAAGTCTTTAGAAGAGCCTTGATAGTGTTCCTTTTAATTTTATTAATTATATTTACTACTATTGTGAATTTTCTCTCACCCCGGCCACCATAATTGACAGCTACTTGCTGACTACAACTTTTGACTCATACAAAAATTAACACTAACGCTTATTTTACAAACAAGTCCTTTAATCAAAAAATTATTTTCACAAACCTAAAAGGTTTATAAGTTTTTAAAAATTAATTCATAAAAATATTTTTTAAAAACCTATCTACCTATACAACAACTGTACATAACAATACCTCACACTACGGAGTAAACGAGAAAAAAATTAACATCCCCACTTTACATTTCTGATGCGGTTTCCGATGGTGCAATTTAATGGTGGAAATTAATTTAAAAAATTACACAAATTACTCTACTATAGAAGATGTAGGGAAAACCTATATCTTTATGCAATATCAAAATATCAAATTGATTAGAAATAGCCTGATCGTCAACAATTTAAACTGCTCTATACTAAATGTGATCAAGAGAAAGAAACTGATACTGGAGCTACAGCCATGCATAGCCGAATTCGCACCTTGCAAAGTTGCAGGAGTTAAACTGACAAGAAACATTTTCCTCTACCTAGCACACCTAGCATTTTAAAGGTTAGTCCTTTCTCATAAAATGATCATAAACTAAACATTGTTTGATATTTTGACTCAAAGAATTTTAATACTGGCTGAAGCTTTGTCAAGTATATTCTTAAAATAAGGTGACACGACAAAGGGTAATTTGTAGCAGTAAACACAAAGAGGTTAGGATTAAATTGAACTAAATTCAGTTGACTCCAATTTGAAATCTTGATAACTTGATTTTTGAATTCAGAAATGAGTTGGTTTTCCCATTCTTTAAGGTGTTCCTGAGAAATACTACCACAGCTGGATTATAAAGCATCTACAGTTCTTTCATCTAAGTAGCAATAATTGTTACTGTAAAAAGGGGGGTTATGGATTTGGGTTGTGATTACCCCTTTTTGGTGATGTTGGTTAGATGGTTACGGAGACTAAATGAAGAGACCGGAATTTGTGGCTATTATTATGTATTTCCACTGGTTTACATTATCTTTACAATAATCAGTTAAACAATGGTAAATGGCAAAAATACTCATAAATGGTGTGAGCACAAGGTGTCATAATGGTATCTCACGATGGACTCCAAAACTTATTGAATTGAACATAAAATATAATCTATATTAATATTATAAATGCGAAAGTTTGGATGTTTGGATGGATGTTTGGATAGATGTTTGGATGGATGTTTGGATAGATGTTTGGATGGATGTTTGTTACTCAATCACGCAAAAACTGAACTGATTACAGAACGGATTTAAATGAAATTTCGCACACAGGTAGCTGATGACCTGGAATAGCACATAGGCTACTTTTTATCCCGGAAAAATGATGTGATCCCGCGGGATGCGCCAAAAACAGTGTATAATGCAGCGGGCTGCCCGCTGCAGCTAGTGAAATATAAAAACGCTGAGCTTTTCGATTGCGTAGTGCTCGAACAGTTACTTATTCACAAAGTGACATTTGTATACAAAAGACACAGTGTGATAGCACACACACTTGGAAATAACGGTATTGACATCACACAGAGCACTATGTGGTCCCTGTAGGAAAATGGGTTGCACAAGTAAATGTATTTGAAGAAGCATTTTGCATAGCATCACGCAAACTTACGTAATATAAAATGAAATCCTTACCTTGTCCATCTACCAACATCCTAAGTGACGCCATAAGTTTATAAGCTACGGTAGGATTTTCCACAAGCGGCAAAGCATTTATGAATATTGGGGCAGCACGTCCTGCATCTGCCACCACTTTCTTGTTAGCTGTTGGCACTAGTAAGTTACGTATAGCTGACAAAGTGCCATCTTCAATTTTGTTAACTGTCACGTTGTCTATAGATTGTGTTTGTCCATCTTTTGATTTAGTACTGATAGCGTGGTAATGTTCAAATATATCTGTAAAGAGGTTTTTCAATGTTTTTTTATCTCACTTGCTGGTTACAGGTTTGGTAAACTTAAAGACTAGAAATTCCCCTTAGAGATTGCTTATGCACATGTGGTTTTTATATCATTAGATAGCAGACAAGCAGACGACTCCTAATTGAAAGAGAAACCATCGCCTATAGACACCATAGATGCTAATGATGCATTGCTACTCGTGTGATGGGAGAACAATGCTACATTTACACTCCAAATGGGACAATAACAAGCATTGACCCTATTGCGGCAGAAACAGGTAAGGTGGTGGTACCAAAACCTGGGCGAGAAGTGGCAGAACTGTACCACCTAGTAGTCACAATGTTAGTAACACATCACAGGGCGGTGAAAAAAAAGAGATTGAAGTTTAAAAAAAGTTTAAGGGTGTATTATTTATTATACACCCTTTTAAACTTAGATCTCAGTAAATCTTAAAGAACACAGGCCATTTTGTTTTTGTACATCCCTTGCGAGTCTTTTGGAGTGACGAATATTAGATAAACTAGAATAATGTTCTACTATTTTTAAATCAATTAAATAAAATATATCACTAGGAACAATCATTTAAAAATAATTGAGACTATAATTTGAATTCTATCATCATATTTAAGTGTTACCATTTTATAAAACTTTAATTACATTTTCATTAAAACAGTAAAAATTTTATATAACATAATTTTCATTATAAGTGTCAAATAAAAATTCTCCTGTTTTTGTATTAAAGAATAGTTAATGCAAATTTATTTTTTGTTCTTTTAAGTACCTATATAAAGTGTTTTTGCAAAATCTTAGCTCAGACTTCTGTCAATCTAACTTGGATTTCTGAGAAGCAGTTGTACTGAAGACACCCAATGACAAGATAAATACCTAACCACAGACTACTAAGGAGAGAACTGTTTGTTTACGTTAATCTTATCTAAATTCCAACTTTATTTAGCTACTATTCCCCAAGTTAAAAAAATATTTATTAAATGTGGATAAGTTAAGGAGTTGATATAGAATCTTAAGGAATATATTAAACTTTAAGTTAATAACTAAAACAAACAATGTATGAAGTACTGCCCGTGTTCTTTCAGTATCAATCTCTATACAATTCAATAATAAGTTACAATAATATGAGTGATTTATGGGAGATCGACGACCATACTTATCATTGAGGTGTTTGGCAATTATATTGTTAAAATGGGAATTGAA
This sequence comes from Apodemia mormo, assembly GCA_036924255.1. Taxonomy (NCBI): domain Eukaryota; kingdom Metazoa; phylum Arthropoda; class Insecta; order Lepidoptera; family Riodinidae; genus Apodemia; species Apodemia mormo. Next base: position 3,230,585 of record JAUPFN010000007.1, on the reverse strand, counting down.
GAAAAAACGAAGAATAACAAATAATCAAGATAACTAATTACTTTATAAGCAAGTCCCGAGGATATGGACAAGAAGATATATAATTATTTTTTTTATATATCATAAGTTAGCAAATAGCTCTCCTAATGGATAGAGAAGCCATTGTCTATAGACACCAAAGATGTTAATTAATAATTTATTTACTTAATTTTAGTTAATGGTGCATTGCTATTTGTGTGGCAAAATATTAACACCACTTGCATAAGTTTAATGGATATCTTACCCTTCAAACATGAACATGACAATGACAAGCATTAACGCTATTGTGCCAGGAACTCTACCACCTAGTAGTCATAATAGTAATGTTAGGTATAGCCAATTGTTCAACTTTTACGAACTGTCTAGCAGCAAGATATACGGTTTATTATATATAACACATATATCAAAGATCAAAGATCAGCAGATAAAACTCATTTCCTATTTTATTGTGGAACTAGCTGTTGCTAGCTAGCTATGCGGTATAGCCGCTAGCTGAAGCTATGCGGGTGAAACCGCGGGCAGGTCGCTAGTATGGATAATTTTATTAAATTACATAATACAGGTCAAATTGATAAGCTCCCTTTTTTAAGCTGGTTTAAAAATTATCATGTCATGTCAAATCATGAAATAATATAGCAATTTACAAAAATATTTAACCTATAGGAATATGTATGTCCATCACGACATTGTCCATTGTGACCAAACATTTATTACATACTAGCTGTTGCCTGCGACTTTGTCCGCGCGAACTTCGTTTACTCCGCACAGCTCCTCCCCCATAGATGATAGCATGATAATATGTAGCCTATATGTTGACCCAACCTGTTAATAATATTTATGCAAAATTTGAAGTAAATCCATGCAGTACTTTTTGAGTTTACCCCAGACATACATACAGACAAACAGACAAAAATTCTAAAAACTATATTTTTGGCTTCGATATTGATTGTAGATCAAGTCCCAAGTATTCTTTTAAAAAAATATTCAATGTACAGTTTTGACTTTCCTACGATTTTATTATATGTATAGATAATATCATAATTTCTAAATATTTGCTTACCAAGAAGTTTGTCGAAGGTCTTATTCTCCATCATTTGGATGCAATGGTCATCCTGCCTGGCAAAGTTGCCCATTGCAAGCACTCCGGTTATCAAGAGGTGGTAATTCTTTGAGTCTAACCATTTGTGCATAATCTGATATATTTCTCCTTTTCCTTTGTCATATAGAAGATTCATTGCTTCATCTAAAATTTCAAGAATGTTTAACAGTATGACAATTAAATTGTTAGTTTTTTATCAATCTATACTAATAATATAAAGAGACAAAATTTGTAAATCCATACTAATATTATAAATTCGAAAGTAACTCTGGCTGTCTGTTACGCTTTCACGGCTTTGATAAAATTTGGTACAAATATAGTTTGAGACCCAAGAAAGGACATAGGATAGTTCTTATCCCGGAAATCCCACGTGAACGGGAACTATGCGAGTTTTTATTTTAGATTTTTTCCACGCGAACGAAGTCGCGGGCACAGCTAGTTTGTTTATTAACAGTAATCTCTGGTACTATTGAACCGATTTTGAAAATTTGCTCACCAGTAAAAAGCTACATTCCATGCTAATTTTCACTCTATTCTCACTCCAATCAACAATTAATTAGCACAAAATAATGTATTTTTACATAAATATTTTATTAGTGAAAGTAAATTTATTTTACTAACTCAGAGTGAGTTGGTCTGTTTGGCTGTAGATTTCGTCGCTGCGCCTGACAAGCTCCATATGTGATATTTGTAAGGTTTTAGGATACAACAAAAAACATGTTATTAACCTCTCGAAACTTTGACACGCAAGAGCGAATTAAAGCGCCAGGTCTCATCACTCGCCTTTTGGCGGGAATGGTGACTTGGTCGACTCGTTGGAAAAAAAATCTTTTTATTTCTACAACTAAGTCATATTTTCTCATTCTATAAAAGACTGTGTATCAATTGGTATATTTTCTGTCTATTAAGCATCAAAATAAAGTAATCGACAAAGTAGTTTTTATATTTACAAACAAATATTACAAAAATCACATGAAAAATAATGAATTTCTAAATGACTTTATTTTTGGCTATCACAATATATTTCTTACAACGAATTGTCCAAATAGAATAATTAAACAGCCTTTTTAATAAAAACAATACTGTAAGTATGAGAGAAATGCACCGTAAAACAACAAAAAATTCAGTTTTATACCACTAAAAAATCGAAAACACACGCGGTCCGGTCGAATGAACAAAAGTGGCTGAAGTATAATAAACGACAATAGCAGATGTCAGTTTACGAATTTGACATGACAGATATTTTATCATAGAATAAACGTCAAAGATGTTTTCATACCACATTAGACTTTATAATTAGAAATTTAAAGTTTAAATTCAAAAATTCAAAAAATCAAGCGGCGTAAAATTTTGCTTTCAGAGTGACATTACACGCATTTGTCATACGTAATGTCTAATATTTGCCTCCACGAGAGTCGAGTGGTTAAATTAAAAAGTAGTCTATTTGTTATTTAATAACAAATAATAAATGAACAAATAGTTTATTTCTTAATTTAATAACAAATAATAAATGAACACATAGTTTATTGGTTAATCTATACATATAATAAAATCGTAGGAAAGTCAAAACTGTACATTGAATATATTTTTAAAAGAATATTTGGGGCGTGATCTACAATCGATATCAAAGCCAAAAATATAGTTTTTAGAATTTTTGTCTGTTTGTCTGTCCGGGGTAACCTCAAAAAGTACTGCATGGATTTACTTCAAATTTTGCATGAATATTACTAACAGGTCGGGTCAACATATAGGCTACATATTATCACGCTATCACCTACAGGGGAGAAGCTGTGCGGAGTAAAGGAAGTCCGCACGGACGAAATCACTAGCAACAGCTAGATTAATAATAAATTAACAAAATAGTCTTATTGTTAATTTAATAAATGTTTTTTGTTGTTTTGTTAATTTGTTATTAAATTTGTTCATTTATTATTTGTTTTTAAATAACAAATACACTATTTGTTAATTTAAAAACATGTTTTTTGTTGTTTCCCAAAACCTTACAAATATCACATATATGGAACTTGTCAGGTGCAGCACCAATTTCTTATTCAGCTATTTATGGCAAACTCTTTGCCTTGGCCGTTCTAGGAAAATGTCATTGTTAAGATTTTTTACTGAAGTTTAATGTGCTTTTGATACATGAAGCTATTGGTCTCAGTTGTCACAAATAAAGTGGTAGGTAAATCGCTATGTTACCGCTAGCCCTGCCCACATGATCAAATTGGACACTATAAAAATGAGTGTATTAGCTATTTCTAGCCAATTAAGAATAAAACTGCAATAAATCGCACACAAATAATACTAACCTCCCATAAGGACTATAACTATTAAATCACAAGCTTTCTTCATACATTTGTCCACTTCTTCGCAATCAGCATTTATCTCATCCATTTCCAATTTTTCCACGAGTTGCTCTAAACGTTTACATACCAGTTTTACTCCACCTTCTTTAGCCAACAACATTTTTACTGAATCTGCAAAAAAGTAATTTAAATGCTATGTAACAATCTGTACATATAAATAAATCTATCTGTGATTTCAAAATAATTGGTTTTTTTCAAGTGCAGTTTTTGCGATATTAATACCTAAACAAACAATTTTAAAAATTATGTCTGCCTGTCTGTCATTGTGTGTGTATGGTATAATCTCTGGAATGGCTGAACCAATTTTAATGAAACGTTCCATGAAAGAGAGGATTTTATAGGGCAGAACAAAGGTTACTTTTTACCCAAGTGAGCAGAAGGAATATATGATTTTCGATCAAGCAAACAAAATCACAAGTAATAGCTAGTTTATAAAAGGTGTGAAATCGTGTGACTAAGTTTTAGTGCATGCATGTGTTTGAGTAAATGGCTGTGATTAGTTTGTAGAAAGGTTATTTTTCATTTCCAAAAAGCTTAAAGTTTCTTGATTATTTCTATTAAAGTTAGGTTTTGAAACAACTCTTTAATATTTCAGAGTAGGCATACAATTATAAATCCAAGAGAGACTTAGTACATAAATCTAATGCACAAACAACAATAACTACCATGTTCTGTTTGTGAATGGAAATGTTCCAGACACAGCTCCGACACCTCAACACTTGTAGTCTCTTTCAGAACATTCAATACACACATGTTGAGTTCATCTTCAAACAACACTTCTGGGTCATTGAAATTAATAACACTCATAATAAGAAGCACTGTAGTAACTAAATCATCTTCCATCGATTCTTTCTCCAATTCAACAGCAAGTATTCTTCTTAATACATCTGTTAATCCCTCCTTTACTAAGGGGTCAGAAAACTCCTGACCACCAATCACATAATTTAACACTACTTTACACATAAGCACCTTTATTTCACTTAAGGGTAATTTAGATTCATCCAAAGTAGTTTTTAACACTTTAATAAGTGCTATTATATTTGGACTTTCAAGTATAATTTTACGAGATGTATCGCAATCACAGCATAAATTTCCTAAGGCTCTGCAGCATTGTTTAACAAGTTCTAAAATATCCAATGTAATTTCTTCAGATAAATACGAGAGTATTGGTTCAATAACATCTTTATGGGCATATGTTTCCCTTTTAATTTCACATTTCGCTATTTCTGATATAGCTTGCACCGTTAATAAAATAATTTCTCGATCGTCACTTTGTAATAAAGTTTTTAAGCTAGTAAAGACGTCGTATCGGAAATCTTTTCCGCTTGCGATAATTTCATTGAGTTTGTCTTTTAGCTCACTTGTATTACAGTTTTGTAATATTAAAGTCTCCGAAGATTTTTCGGAAGGAGAACCTAAAATTGAGAAATAAAATTGTTTATTTTATTAGAGAATAAGCAAATATGTAATCAAAGTTATTGGCTTTAATAAATTTAATTACCATCCATTTTGGTATTTTATAAATTGTAATATAATAAGTATATATATTAATTTTAAAGTAATTGTTTTGAAAACAAAAACATTGTACTTTGAAGGTTAAATAAGATCAACCAATCAAAAATGCGACAAAAAATTGACTGATTGATTTACCGATTATAGAGTTGTGCAATGAAATCACAGACTAAATGAACTGTTGAACTGCACTCTGCAGTGAATCGTTCATATTTGGTTCGTATTTAATAAGTAACGAATACTCAATACACAGTCTGATTCGAAATACTGATAGTCTTATTGATCGAAATTCTTATAATCGGATGTGCTGCGGATGTGTATAATAAGTTTACAATGTTTTTCTTCTTAATGTTTTTAAAACTATTATAAACCTACTATGCGTTCTAACTGAGAATAGGATCGCGTTTATTATCAATTCGTATCATAAGTATGAAATTAATAATGTCAACAAAAAAAATATTTGTAAAAAAAAATTGGGCAGAGTTTTTGAAGAACAAATAACATTCAAATAATTCTATAATAATAATAACAATAGTGTTCCACATCATACTACATGCACCTACCTAAGTGTATTTATTTAAATAATGTCATTATACACATATTTTCCCCGTGTTCCTTTGAAGAATAGACCAACTGCCGTTCTGCCAGGCAGGTCGTAAAAGGCTACCGATTGGCTATGCGAGTCACTACCATCGTGACTACTAGGTTGGTAGAGTTCTGCATTGTCTCGCCCGGGTCTGGTACCACCGCTTTACCTATTCCTGCCGCAATAGCGTCAGTGCTTGTCACTGTTGTGTTTCGATTTGGAGGGTAAGGTAGCCGGTAAACTTATGCATATGGCATTAGACCTCGCCACAAGATAGCAACGCACCATTAACATCTTTGGTGTCTATAGGCAATGGTTGACTCTTTCCATCAGGAGACCCATCTGCTTGTTTGCTATTTTATGATATAAAAAAAACGTAATTCGAAACACATCATTAATTTTGGACTTATGCAATATTATGTGCGACAAAAAAGATTTGTGCATCAATGATGTCGGCAACAAAGTCATTATAAGCGGTGTAAGGGATTTAAAATCCGATAGACATATTTGTTTAAGTATTTTGTTTATAAAAATAAATCTATTTGTATTTTATATTTTCTTTTCTTTTCTACTTTAACTTAAACACATACTAGCATGGACGAATGGGAACCTGAATAAAAAATAATACCAATTACAACGCAATTTTTTTTGATGAATTTCTTTGTTAGTATTTTTGGTCACCATACTCATCACGTAGAGAGTATAAGTGTTCTGTGCTCATCATTAATGAAGTTTTTGCGAAATACGGAACATAATATGGCATCCTGATAGTCTTATTCTCAGTTGGAACGCAGTGTACTATTTAAATTGATAGAAGTCAGAAGCTCGTGTTCCCTCAAAGTAAAGTCAAAGCTGGCCACATATCATAACCGTTAATCCGTTAACCTATAATTAAAATAGTTGATACGAGTATTTTAAACAGATTTAAGTTAACTTTAAAATAGTTAACGGACTAGTTAAGTTCCGTTAATTTATCATAAACAAATTAATCATAAATCGTAAATTTAAACGCAGTAAAACTGCGACAATCGAAATCCAACCTCCTGTATACCTGGAATTCAGAAAATGACCTGAAGAGAAGCATACTCTCGCAAATAAAAAAAATATGTTGCTAAACCGGTTGAACCTGCAGGTCATCTATAAAACTTCCCTCTAAATTCAAGTAATTTAAGCTCAAAGGAGTAAACATTATAAGTATCTTATTTTTCAGTTCAGACATCTAGCTTGTTAAATAAGAGAATATATTGAGTTTTTAAAAGCTGTATGTTTTGGAAACGATAATCAATTTTGTTCTTTCGAATGGCTTTATGCGATTTTTGAGATCTAAAATGTTGGTTTAGCTACATAATCGATAGATTGAAGAAAAATATCGATGTAATATCACATAACATTTTTTTTTTCAAAAATGTTTGTCCAAGGAACTTATATATGATAACTGGAATTATTACGAAGCAATATTTGAAAAATAAAAGTGTGCTTTATTTCGTTACCAATAAAGTTGACATTTGTTTCTTACTTAACAGAGGGGAAAAACGTTCTGAGTATTTGGTAATCGTTAAATCCCTTTTATTCATACACGTCGATAAATACATCAGCACAAAATGTATTGTAATTAACACAGTGAGTTCTAAAATGTGCTTATTTTAATTATTACGTAATTACTTATGCAATGCAAAAACTGTATCTCAAAATTATTTTTTTTTTATGTCATAAGATAGCAAACAAGCAGATGGGTCTCCTAATGGAAAGAGTCAACCATCGCCTATGGACACCAAAGGTGTTAATGGTGCGTTGCTATCTTGTGGCGAGGTATAATGCCACATGCATAAGTTTACCGGCTACCTTACCCTCTAAACCGGAACACGACAGCAACAAGCACTGACGCTATTGCGGCAGGAATAGGTAAGGCGGTGATACCAGACCCGGGCGAGACAATGCAGAACTCTACCACCTAGTAGCCACGATGGTAGTGACTCGATAGCCAATCGGTCGCCTTTTACGACCTGCCTGGCAGAACGGCAGTTGGCCTATTCTACAAAGGAGGCCGGGACCAACACGGCGAAAAAATAGTAGAATTACTTAGTAGTAATTTGCAAACTACGCTTGGGCGCACTTATATGGGCATATTTTTACTCTAGTGTACCTTTAGTTTTTCACATGTCAGAAGATTTAAGTTAGATCTTTGCAACTTTTAAATCCCGATATATGAATCATTGTTTGTTTTGACAAAGAAATAAGAAATTCAAAATATCTCGTGGATTATAAAATATTAGTAACGGAAGCAGCTAAATATCTTAATTTTAGTATGCCCAATATTTTATTTGGGAAAAGGGTCAATTTTTATTACTTTACCTGATCATTTTTGTTGTTGTTTTTAATTTCGTAAAGTTTAGGTGTAAATTTATAAAATTGAACTCCATTTCTATTAAAATAGAAATAAAAATAGCTTAAAAACTAGTTAAACCAATTCAGAAAAAACGGATTCCCTCAATACGTTACCAAAATTATTTCCGTTATATAGTCCCCTAAAGAGAAAAAAATTGTCAACGAAACTAGCTAATTAGTAACTGGCAACCTTTTTCTTTATACGGCAATTCTCAAAACTGTCATACAGATATAATATGTGCAGTTAACATCTGATAAGAAAAGGTCATGCTGCGCGTGTCTCCTTGTGTTCTCTGCAATACTACAGGTTAGTCTTACATATTTTGATAATTTTATTAGTATTATTGCAATATATGTAATCATTAGGCAGCAATAATCATTCAGCTATACAAATGTAGCTATGACATTTTCATACCCTTTGTAAAAGATGGGTATTTTCCGATTTTTCTAATAAGGGAATTTACCGTTACTTACTTTTCCGTTACTGCATTGGCAGTAACGTAGGCAAGAGAAACAAAAAGTAACGGAAAAGAAGCATAAAGTGGGGTTCAATATGAGACATTCTTCTAGGTCAGTATCATATTAATACAGTTTTTTTTGAGTAAAAGTTTTTTATAACTGAAATTCTTACTTGTTTTATCTTTTTATTATGTTTAGGACTATGTCACCTCTAACATCGACAGAAAAACAAAAAGATAAAGAGAAAAAATAAAAAATGATCCGAAGAAATATGCTATTCAGGAAAAGAAAGTTTTGGTAAGAATTCGAAAAAATATGGCTAAAGCAAAAAAAATCGGAGAAATGAGTGAAGAGGAAAAAAATGAACAACGAAGAATTTAGAGAGAAAAAAAGAAACGCGAGGAGCAAAAACAAAAATTGGAAGTAAAAGAAAACGTGCCATATAAAACTAAAAGTTTAGTAATCTATGAGACTGAATTCGATCTAAGGCTGATTATCTTTGTTTTCTTTGAGAAAGATTTCTTAAGTTATGTAAAGTTTCTTCCTTAGTTCTGTAAAATAGAATTTCTTGTGTTTGTTTAAAAAACTGCAATACTTAATAAAAGTTTTCATTGAAATGTCTTAGTTTTGATTATGTTTACAAATCTCGCTATTACTTTGTGAGTGACAATTATTTCAGCAAAATGTTATGCATTTGCTACACAATATAAAACTGCCTTAGAATTCCGTTACCGATCTTTTCGTTACTTCCACAAAAATAATATTATTAAATTTTTCGTTACTTTATTAATTACTTGACTAATTCCTTAAATTTCTTTTGTACGTAATAAAATATTGTTTAATATTTCTTATAAAAAAATAATCACTTATTTTCTTGCCATAATTTTTAAACAGAAATAAAAAAAATACCATGTTTCGTGTGACCCGGTAACGGAACTAAAAGAAATGTGCCGTTATTTTAAAATTGATTGACTGATTTTGAAATGATTAAAGTTATAAAGAAAAACTGTTGCTTTATTAAATCTCGACATTTTCTATACTTTTTTCTGTCTTTATTTTCGTTTTATCTTTCAATAAGTGTGATAACGGAAAAGAAGAAATTTTTAGATCTAGCTGTAGTAAAATCGTTATATAAACGAATTCAGTGAGTTTTTAATCCAAATTTGTTAATATTTTAGTAAATAAAGCTTTGTGGATCATTTAGAATGCATTCATCAGTCGGTATAATAGCTTTTGCATTTTTACTCTCATTTAAATCATGGTACATGTTTACAAAAATATGCCCATATATGGCAATTGGCGCTTTATTTAGTAGAAAGGGACACACTCCACCCATGTCGTGGTACTCTTCGGAACGATTTTGAAGCGCATGTGAATATTTCGGGTAGAATGTAACTTCCTTGTGTTCGTCATTGATAAAGCCTAAATAAATTGACCGATTTTGATTCAATTTACGGTATTCGACGCAGTTTTTTTATAAAAAAATAGCTGATAAGATTTTTGGATTAGTAGGCGTTTGCCCCGTCGAGTTTTTTCCGATTCGGGTGAAACGACCACCTCCAAAATATTCTTAATATTTTTGAGTAGTGTTTGCCCCGCAACTTCTTTTAAGCAATATTTGTACAGTTGGAATCAAAATCTTAGGTAGGGTGATATAATTTAACTAGAAGTTACCTTGACTTGTAGGAAAAAAAATATTTATTAACAATTATCATAACAATCAACGTAAAATAGAATAATTAACATGATAAATCACAATAATCAGTCTTATATCAATCACAACGCGTACAAATATAAATTACAATAACCTTTTTAAAGATTTAAAACATTAGTTATGTTTTTAAAAAAAGTAAAAAGTATCTTCACGCCCATATCCCCGATGGGGTAGGCAGAGGTACAACAAGTGCACCCACGAGTAGCCGAAGATACTTGGTCCCACAAATGTGATAGGTGGTAAGCCTATCGCCGACCGGGCACTTTCCACCAATCCCGAGCAACTTTGTGTTTCTTAGAAAACTGATAAAACACTTTTTTATGTGCCCGACCCGGGAATCGAACCCGGAACCTCATGTGGTCAACGCCAACGCTGGACCACTAGACCACAGAGGCGACTCTTGTTAGTAATCAAAAAGAGTTTGTTCCTAGGATCCCGGGCTATAATTATTATAATTTTTAATTACAATAATCAACCTCTTACTATTTTAAATAGTTTTCATATAGATTTAAAACATAACTACTCACAATAATTATTTTACGTCTTAACGATAATAATCAGTCTTACAATCTTTAATTTTAGTTACAAAACACTCAAAATGTCCGAGTGAAATTGTTTAATTTTCATAATCTAAAAAATTAGTGGATATATGTTCGTCAATTTGTATAGTCTCAGAAGAATAAAAAACTACGTGTGCTCTACATCGCACCTCAAAGTAACGTACCTATTTTTTTTACCGAGCGTGGCGATGCCAGTAATAAAAGTATATTTTGTTATAATTTGCAAAATTCTGAGGCATCCCCTCAAAATTTTGCAAATTACAACAAAATATACTTTTATTACTTTTACCCTTTTAACCAATCACGTACCAACGTAAGAAAGAGACAACAGTGCTTGGGCTATTAAGGTGAACGCACACTTATCCAAGCCGAACGCATCGAACGAGTGGAACGTAACGAATTTTAGAATTCGCTATATGAAATCTCATGAAACCTCGCACACTTGTCCACGTCGAATAGACATTGAATTCATGAGATGTCATAATATAGAGAATTCTAAAATTCGTTTCGTTCGACGCGTTCAGCTCGGATAAGTGTGCGTTTCTTTATATTAGCTATTGTTTGTGTGTCACTATATGTACTCGTACTGTGCGTGCAAGTGCAATATGCTTACTGCAATATGATCGGATGCTGCTGAGTTTCATTGGTCTTTATTAATATTAAATGGGTCGTGAATAAAATAATTTTTATTTTAGTACTTATTTTATATTTTCACTAAGTCGAAAATAAACTGGCATGGTAAGTGAGATTTCGGTTTCTAGTATTTATTTTAATTACATATATTATTAAACTTATTAACCATAAAGAAAAATAAAAATATGTAATACTTCATTATGTAGCTGGCTGATGTTACTTTGTCCCTAAAAAAAGTTGCGGGTCAAAGGCCACTCAAAAATGTTAGGAACTTGGTACAATGGACGCTTTGAATGGACGTGGTCGTTTCACCCAAATCGGGTGAAACTCGACGGGGCAAACGCCTACTAAGCCAGATTTTTAAATCAATCGGTACATTAGTCTGTAAGTTAATTTCAAAATATTAATAAGTAAGGTTTCCGGCGTAGGGACGTGACGACCCCATCGCCCACTGGTGGGATAATTTTTGTACAAAAATTATTTAACACCGGTGCCAACCAAATTAGTGGTAGTGCCATACTGCATTTGCAACTGAATAGGCCGGCACGCCCGGGGAGATACCACTCTCTCACTTGACATCGACGTAAAGTAGCGGCTCCGCTGCTGCGTTTCGTTCGGTTTGTGAGAGTCCCGGAGGCCTACCCCCCCCCCCCCCCACGTACACTATGAATGCGCAATTAAAACAGAATCTACCCCAGGGGGGTACCACTTGCACCAGCAGTGGAGAATCCCCCTCTGGGCTTCCGTGCTCTGGATTTCAGCCAGATCACGGATGTTCAGGCTGCCCTGCGTATTCTGGGGGGGGGGGGGGGGGCAAAATTGCGCTCACAAACAATCCTGTCCGGGGCAGACAAAGCAAGAAGGCCATGACACCCCCTACCACGCTTACTGTGGATTTCTGTAATATTAGGGGGCTTCATTCCAACCTGAACGCCGTCCACTACCATCTCGAGACGGCGAAGCCAGCTTTGCTCTTCTTGACCGAGACACAGATATCTTCTCCAGCTGATACTTCTTACCTCTCCTACCCGGGGTACAAACTGGAACATTCCTTTGTACCGCGGGCTGGTGTGTGCGCATACGTCAGAGAAGATATCTGTTACCGGCGCCTCGGCAGACTTGAAGGTCAGGACCTATCCATCCTCTGGTTACGCGTAGCTTGCGACGACCATCCACGCAGCTACGCGTGCCTATACAGGTCCCATAGCGGGAATACTGAAGTTGACCGGCTCGTTGAGCATTTACAAACGGCTGTAGATTCCGTGTTAGAGCAGACCCCCTCCTCAGAGATCGTGATCATGGGCGATTTTAATGCCCACCACGCCGAATGGCTTTGTTCGCGCACCACCGATCACGCGGGGAGGTCTGTTCACGATTTTGCCTTGGCGTATGGTCTTACACAACTGGTAACTTCGCCCACGCGAGTTCCCGATGTGGATGACCATACGCCTTCACTGTTGGACCTTCTGCTGACCTCTCATCCGGACCATTACCAGGTATCTGTGGACGTCCCACTTGGTTCGTCAGACCACTGCCTGATCCGGAGTAAAGTGCCGGTTTCGCGCCTATCACGGCCTCCTTTAGCAGGCTGTCGTCGCGTTTGGCACTATAGGTCAGCAGATTGGGACGGGATGCGGTCTCTTTTTGCGTCCTACCCATGGGGGCGGTTGTGCTTCCCGCTGGATGATCCGAGTGTAGTCGCTGACTCTATTTCCGATGTGGTGCTGCAGGGCATGGAACTTTTCATTCCATTTTCTGCGGTACCAATTGGTGGTAAGTCTTAGCCTTGGTTTGGTCGCTCTTGTAAAACGGCTTCACGCCGAAAGCAGGAGTGTTACCGGGCTTGGGCTGCTGCGTCCGCATCTTGTGATGAAAAAACCAGCATATTACGTAAGGAGTACAACTCCGCCTCGAGGTACTTCAAAAGAGCTATCGCCAAGGCAAAATCTGAACACATAGGCAGAATTGGCGAGAAATTAGTTCGCCTTCCTTCAGGGACCCGTGCGTTCTGGTCTCTCGCCAAGGCTGTCTTAGGGAGTTTCTCACAGCCCTCTCTTCCATCTTTGCACGGAGACGATGACTATTTGGCCCATACCGCAAAGGAGAAGGCCGATCTCCTGGGCTCCTTCTTTGCGTCCAACTCGACTCTGGATGACCAAGGGAACGCACCGCCTACCATCCCGCAGTGTGATAGTTCCATGCCAGAACTACAATTTCGGCAGTCATCTGTGCGTAAAGCACTACTTTCCTTGGACATCCACAAGTCGAGCGGGCCGGATAGCATCCCTCCGATCGTGCTAAAAGTGTGTGCTCCAGAGTTGGCGCCAGTATTAACACGCCTATTCCGGCTCTCCTACTCACTCGGCGTGGTACCGAATTCATGGAAGACAGCTTTGGTTCATCCCATCCCTAAAAAAGGAGATCGCTCTAATCCGTCTAACTATCGGCCCATAGCCATAACCTCCTTGTTCTCCAAAATTATGGAGACGATCATCAACTCTCAGCTCCTCAAGTATTTAGAAGAGCACCAGCTGATTAGCGACCGTCAGTACGGTTTCCGTCGCGGCCGTTCAGCTGGTGACCTTCTAGTATACCTAACTCATCGGTGGGCGGAAGCAGTTGAGTCCAAGGGGGAGGCGTTGGCAGTTAGTTTGGACATAGCGAAGGCCTTTGATCGGGTATGGTACAAAGCGCTTCTCGCGAAGCTGCCTTCCTATGGGCTTCCCCAGAAATTATGCAAGTGGATCACCAGTTTTTTGGCTGATCGGAGCATCAAGGTCGTTGTCGACGGTGCGTGCTCCGACCTTAAATCTGTCAATGCTGGTGTTCCCCAAGGCTGCGTGCTATCACCGACTCTGTTTCTTCTGCATATCAATGACATGATGCGAATTCGCAACATACATTGCTATGCGGATGACAGTACTGGTGATGCTACATACTCCGGCCGAAGCGGTATTTCTCGGGAACACGTCGAAGAGTGCCGAAACAAGCTTGTGTCTGAAGTTGAGAATCGACTTACCGATGTCTCTGAATGGGGTCGTCAAAACCTGGTCACTTTTAACCCCAAGAAGACACAGCTTTGCGTGTTCACCGCAAAAAAGACACCCTTTGTCGTATCACCTCGATTTGGGGATACTCTCCTGACAGCCTCAGCTAGTGTCGGAATCCTGGGAGTTGACATATCGAATTACGTTCAATTTCGCGGTCATTTGGAAGGCAAGGCTAAATTAGCCTCTAAAAAGCTCGGTGTACTCAGCAGAGCGAGACAGTACTTTTTGCCGGCCCATCGCCTTCAACTTTATAAGGCACAGATTCGGCCTCACATGGAGTACTGTTCTCATCTCTGGGCCGGAGCTCCCCAATACCAGCTTTTTTCTCTTGACCGCATACAGCGTAGAGCGGTTCGAATCGTTGACGACCAGGCTATTTCGGAACAGCTCGACTCTTTGGCATTACGCAGAGATGTAGGTTCACTCTGCGTCTTCTATCGTCTTTATCATGGGGAGTGCTCCGACGAGTTGTTTGGAATAATTCCTGCCGCCGAATTCCACCATCGGACATCGCGTCAAAATTCAAAGTTCCATCCTCACCATCTCGATGTCTGGAAATCCACAACTGTGCGTTTCTCCCGACACTTTTTGCCTCGCACTACTCTGTTGTGGAATCAATTACCGGCAGGGGTATTTCCGAACGGATACGACATAGGGACCTTCAAGAAAAGAGCTTACTCATTCTTAAAAGGCCGGCAACGCAACTGCAAGTCCTCTGGTATTGCAGATGTCCAGGGGCGGCGGTGATCACTTACCATCAGGTGCACCTCATGCTCGTTTGCCCCCTCTTCTATATATAAAAAAAAAAAACAACAACAAAATATTAATATTTAAAAAGCTATAACTTTCGAAAACTTGATTCGATTTTGATTTTTGAAACTGCATTTGACGTAGTTTTTTTAAATATTGTAGAAGGTCGAAATATTGTAGAATTTGAACTTTTAAAAAAACATTCGATTTCAATTTTTGAAAAAAATTTGGCATTAAACGCAAACTTTCAACTTACAAAATATTGTTAAAAGTCAAAAAGTAATTGGTTACAAAAGTCTCGAAGTTAAGTATATCAAAAAACACGTATTTTTTTTCGTCAACGATAACTCCCGAAGGAATAAATCGATTTTGATGCAATTTATGGCATTGTATGCAGTTTTTAAGGTAAATAGCTGCTTAGTTTTTATAATCAATCAGAGCGTTAATTTGAAAGTGATAATAAAAAAAAATACTGGGTAACCGATTTTTTTCTTTCAAACGTTCTCAAAATATCCTGGGCTAAATCTGCTCAGATTTTCAAAAACTCTAAGTTTAGCAGAAACCAATCGGATTCCATCAACTACGTTTCGATCGGTCAAGCCGTTCGAATTAATTGAGAACCTAGTAAGGTTATTTTGGAGATTAACATTGGTTTCTCTGAGTACTTAATTTAACGTTTTAAATATTTATCTTGGCATGCATATTAGAATAACATCGATGTATTAGATAAGGCAGAGCAAATGTCACTTTCTTGATCGAGACGTATCTCGCATTGTTTATCCTAACTCGATTTTCTAAAATCGAGATAAAATCAGTAGCTTTCTAATCTACATACTTAATATTTATGTAGCGGGAAGTTAAGAATTGTAAATCCGTCTTTACATGATGAAGTTATTATTCAACATACACACAGAAATATTTAAACGTCTGAATTGAAAACTTTCTGTTTTTGAGCATTTTGAACATGACCGAGTGACTGTGAGAGTATAATCCTCTGCTGTTCGTAATGCTGGAGCTGCAATTGCATCTATCGTCACAAAGCTTCGTGCAATGACACGATAAATGAAGATGTGACCTTTACATTTATCGTGTCATTGCACGAAGCTTTGTGACGATTGAGGCAAGTGCGGCTCCAGCATTACATTAATTTAGTTACCTACTTATTCTGAAATGACCAAATACCTACAAAAACACTACCTAGTTTAATAAATATGTAACTTATAAACTTATGTGACTGGCTATAATTATTGGTTATCGTCGCAAACATTCCGGCTGGGTGTGTTTTAGCGCGCTAATATCTTAAGCGCCCCCGAGACGGTCAAGCGGATTGATTCAAACACGTACATTTTGGCTTGATTCAAACCGTTTTGATCGTTTACATAGCTGGTATGTAAGGTTTGTCAAACATTTACGTGTTTGGAGCTTGTTTGATGAAATTACATATTTTTGTTGTATTTGACGCGTCGTTTGACCGTGTTCCGACGCGTTTGATCAAACACGGCTCAGTTTGCGTTATATTTCACAATGTGAGGTTGTGTGTGGTGAATATATTAGGCGAAGTTTTTTTTTTTTACATTTTTAGCAAAATATTAACGAAATAAGCGCAAGGAAATCGCGGTCCTTTTTGAGGGCATTTCACTATTTATTTACATTTCAACACTGCTTACGGCGGCGCGGCGTACAGAACGACACTGTGCAGTGCCGTTTGATGAACGTTCAAACCTGCACCAAACGGTATGATCCTTGGTATGATCAAACCATGGAACTATTACTACATTCATCCGAAGATCAAACACGTAAGGTTTGAATCAAACCGTTTGACCGTCTCGGGGGCGCTTTAGGGTTTAAAATTGATGAATGGAAGGAAATTTTGAATTTGAATGAAAGGAAAATATGCCGTTAAAAATAAGAATTGAAATAGGTATGCCCACTTTGAAGTGATGTACAGACAAACATTTGTGGCAATTTTATTCTATTTATACGGCGAGTAAGAAAAGCCTTGTCCCATCTGAACATTAACAGCTAGCTAAGTAAGCTTAGTAAGATACATTTCTCCGATCAAAATAAATAGTTAAATATTACAAAGTAATTAGTGGCCATAAAAACACGTGTAGTCTGTTTCAAAGAGGCAGATATAGTCGCCTTTGAGATTAAAGACGTCGCCAACGTCACTGCCGATAATGCGACGTGGTGTTATCGTTTAAAATACAGAAACAATATCAAAATAAAAAAATCAAAATATATTTATTCAGATAAATAAATTGTGCTGACACGCTGAATTGTAAAATCACTAAAAACTATCTTATGATCTAACTTAACATATATCTGCCTGAACTAGGTTAACCTGTGTTTCAGTGAATTGGGGGTAATTTATCAGCTTACAATAACTTTTGAGTTTTAAAATGTAAATAGTATCACAGACATTTTTTAATGTTACATGTAGGTTGTAACTTGTATCCGACTCCGGGGATATACTACTTATATAATTAGTGTTCAGAGTTATTGCCTGAGATGATATGGAAATAAAAGAAATGACTGCACAGTAGTTATATAATATACGTCACCCTACGTGCGTCTACGGTTCGGTGTTACAAAATGGTTACAAAAGTACATACATATTAGTCTTTGGTTACAAACGACTGGTTGCGACTGACAGCCTGGCTGTACACGCTAACTAACTTCACACTTTACAACATTACTGTGTCCCTACATTACAATTCACAAAAAAACTACAAGGGACCCGATTCACGTAACAAAACGTCAAACGAGTCGAAGCATTTAGGGCTCTTACACATTATGCCACGTTATATAGTCTTAATGTATGTAAGAGCCCTGAATACAACAACTCGGTTGACGTTTTGTTAGATGAATTGGTGGGCTATTAATTTAATTCACAGCCCACCAATCGCACACGCACACGCACACGCATACGCACACGCATACGCACACGCATACGCACACGCATACGCACACGCATACGCACACGCATACGCACACGCACACGCACACGCACACGCACACGCACACGCACACGCACACGCATACGCACACGCACACGCACACGCACACGCACACGCACACGCACACGCACACGCACACGCACACGCACACGCACACGCACACGCACACGCACACGCACACGTACACGCACACGCACGCGCACGCACACGCACACGCACACGCACACGCACACGCACACGCACACGAACACGCGCGCGCGCACGCACGCACGCACGCACTAACGCACGCACACACGCACGCACGCACGCACGCATGCACGCGCGCACGCACTGGAGTGAAGATCTGGACCTCAAAACTTGAAGATCTGGTAAAAACTCGATTTTCGAAAATTGGGGCAAAATCAGTAACTTCCTTATCTATTTACTGAGCGGAAATTTAAAAAACAGTTTAAGCTGCCGAGGCAGTATTAACTGGGCTTTATCAAATAATTCATTCAAACTTCAAATAATCTAAAGGAAATTGTAGCCTTCTGGGGTAATAAAGATATTACGATAATCACAAAGCAATAAAAATATCAGAAAATACTGTGCCAGCGCGCGCGCCCGACATTTTATGTGACTCGAGTGGTGTTTTGTTTATTGTAATGCTTTTAAGCGGACATGATTTTGTATTTTTATTTTGTAATTGTTTTTTATAATTGTTACGTAATGTCAAGTTTAACTTATAATTTTGAAAGACAAAATAAGTTTGGTCCTGGACGATCTATCATGTAAGTTATATTGGTTATACCACGGGATTATACTCACATTCATACATACACAGTGGCGGCGCAAGATTATAAATTTATGTGGGCAAGGCAAAATACATTTTGCGAGGCCCTCTGCTCGCAACGCAAGTTCGGGGAATACGCTATATTAGCGAGGCGCGGCGGCGACTCGATAGCGACGCAAGCACTTTTCGTCGCGTTCATGGCTTTTGAGTAATAGGTACGTACATAAATCTTCGTGACGTGGCTCAGGTCGCCCACGCCTTATACCGCCTCTGTACATACACACACAAACACATACATATACATATGTATGCATACGTATGCCTATGTATATATGTATACATGTATGCCTACAGCGTGCAAGGGACGACCTACCCAAAATCCATACCATGGATTTGGACCATGATTCTGTTTTTATGTCAATTTTTTACACTAGCTGCTGGGCTTATTTAAAAAAAATCCGGCCAAGCCCGCGTTAGACTCGCATACCAGGGGTTTCGTAGATATAGGAACCTTGGCTGCAAATATATTTTAAGATTCTAGGTCAATGGAATGCACCCTATTGATTCTCTTGTAAAATTGTAAAATATGCGACATAAACGGTCACATCTTTTGATCGCGTTTTTTTTGGATGTAACTAAAAATTTACGGTTTTCGAACACTTTTCTATAAATGTGCTGTTTGGCATTGCTTCTTGCCAAATTCTATAATTCTAGGTCTACGGGAAATACCCTATAGATTTTGATACCAAAATCGCAAAAAAAGCGTTTGATCGCGGCCGTTATAGTCTAAGAGCCCTCGACACAAGACTTATGGCCGATAGATCAGAGTGCTATCTGTGAGTTTTTTTTCTTTTCGCATTCGATCGTGAGCGCATTTGGAGTTTACTAGGAATTTGTATGTGATTTGTACAGCGCCACCTAGTGGTAAACGTGAGAAACCAGTTTACCACTAGGTGGCGCTGTACAAATCACATACAAATTCCTAGTAAACTCCAAACGCGCTCACGATCGAATGCGAAAAGAAAAACTCACACTTAGCGCTCAGGACCTTTAAGGTCCTGATCGACGAGCGACCGTATAACGCGGTCTTATGGCTCGTCGGTAAAGCTCGCCCATGTATCATCATAATACCGCAGTTTTAACAATTGGCCATCAGTTTTGTGTCGAGGGCTCTTAGATCATTACGACCGCGGTATAGGCTCGTCTGTCGATCAGTATCTTTACAAGTTCCTGAGAATAAGGGTCTTGACAGATAGGCGGACAAGGAAATGATCCTATAAGGGATGCGTTTTTATCTTATGAGATACGGAGCCCTAAATCTAGTAAAATTTAAGGAAATAGACAAAATAAATAATGTATTTTTTTACATATATAAATCGAACATATTATCGATTCTGAACAGCCTCTGAACATTTGACCGGACTTTTAAAAGTAATACCGTATTTAGGCTTATACAGGGTTATTTTTTTATCACCTGCCAAATTTAAATAGGTGATTCAGACCATGAAAGTAAACAACTTTCCCAAAGAAACATGGGTCGAAAAGTGAAAAAAAATTCGACCTCCCCATAGAAAACTGCTCGATCACGTGGTCGATTTCGTATAGAAGGTCTGAATTTTTTTTCACTTTTCGACCCGTGTTTCTTTGGAAAAGTTGTTTACTTTCATGGTCTGAACCACCTATTTAAATTTGGCAGGTGATAAAAAAATAAATCCTAATTGCGTGGTGTGAAAATAATAAAAAATCATAAAACGCAAGTTTCTCGCATTTCTTATAAAACGATCCATCGCCTATAGACACAAAATATTTTCATGGTTGGTTTCTATCGTTGGGGGGGGGGGGGTTATTTTATTCCCCCCCCCCCCCCCTCCTCCCTCTACGAATGCATGATATAAAGTTCAAACCGGAACACAAGGGTGACATGCATTGACGCTATTATGGCGTTGTGGCAGGAAAAGGTAAGGCAGCGGTACCAGACCCGAGCTAAACGTTGCAGAACTCTATCACCTAGTAGGCATGGTAGTGACACGTATAGCTAATCGTTCGCCTTCTACGAACTGCCTGGCAGAATGGCAGATGGTCTATTCATCAAAGGGGGCTGGACCAACGCAAGGATCTGTTTTTATCAAGATCTGCTTGTTAGATATCCAATAAAATAAAACAAATCTACAGAAGTCTGGACTGGAAGGCATATCCCGAGCCCCTCCCATCGTCAAGCACCCCGGCATTTGTGAGATCACCCTACAAGAGTCTGTACCAGGGGTTGAGGAGGAAGAGTGACAGACGGGTGTACAACAAGAGGTTTCTGTACTCTGCTAAGCCAACAGGTCATAGGCTGTTCTGTCATGGAATGTTTGATTGTACGGTAAGCATGTGGTATTTTTACGCAACTCCAACACTTCGAGACAACAATAGAAGTGTTATATTTTTCGAACGTATGTATGTATGTTCATGTCGCAGACAATCTGTACGCTTTGTCATTATACAAATGAAAATTGTCGAAGGCAAATTTTTGATGATACAGGTAAATTGCAACTATGTGAACTATTAATTCCAATGCCGCTGACCTTCGACGGAGCCACGCTGCATGGGACTCCTTGTTATCTTTGCAATCTGATTGTACTATTTAACGTATACCTAATTTGTCTTTGCCACCTGACGTCGCTATTTGTATACGGTTTACTGGACGAATTATAGAATTTACCTGCGACATATACCTATATCTTTGAACCGTTCTTAAAGGCTTGATGGATTTCAGAAGGTGTCATTTTTATATTTTCATGTTGTTTACTTTTTCGATTATTTTCACGATGACGTCGTATGTGTATGTGTATGTGTGTGTGTGTGTGTATGTGTGTGTGTTTACGTGTGCGTGTGTGTGTGTGTGTATGTGTGCGTGTGTGTGATTGCGCGCGCGTGAGTGCGTGTGCGCGTGACTGCGTGTGTGTGTGCTGGAGCCTGGAGTTGGGGGCCTCAGCGGCTTCTTTGGCCTCCGATCACTGTCTTTTAATTGCTGCATTTGTTTTATGTGTACGATAAAACCACAGACAAATTAAAACTTACTTTCCCTATTAATGATAAAAGAAAAATATTTGGAAGAGTATTCGCTGACTACCTTTAGTTTGTAAAAAAACTAAAATAAAAGATCTAGAAAATCATGAAGATGGATAAAAGTGGACATATTTTTACTTGCCTGTACTAGAATAGCAAACCAGCAGATGGCTCTCCTGATGGAAAGAGAAACCATCACATATAGACATCAAAGATGTTAATGGTGTGTCGCTATCCATGTGACTTAATGGCAATGCCACATACATTCTACTACACAAGTCTACTGGCTACCCTACCCTCCAAATCGGAACACGACAATAACAAGCATTGACGCTATCACAGCTGGAATAGGTAAGGCGGTGGTACCAAAAACCCGGGCGAGACGTGGCAGAACTCTAATACCTAATAGTCACAATGGTAGTGACTCGATAGTCAATCGGTCACCTTTTAGACCTGCCTGGCAGAACGGCAGTTGGTCTATTCTTCAAAGGAGCCCGTATCGACACAGGGTGTAACAGTACTATTTTTAACTTACTATTATTACCTACCATATTTTTTAGGGTTCCGTACCTAAAAATTAAAAACGGGATCCTATTACTAAGCCTTCGCTGTCTGTTTTTATATGTATGTCTGTCTGTCTGTCACCAGCTTGTATCTCATAAGCCGTGATAGCTAGAAAGCTGACATTTTCACAAATTATGTATTTTCATTACCGCTATAACAACAAATACTAAAAATTAAAAAATTAAAATACCAAAGGGGGTTCCCATATAATAAACGTATTTTTTTCGTATTTTTTGCTTAATAGTAATAACGGTAACAGGTAGACGCTTAATTTTTTACAGAATATTTAGTTATATTATCTTTCAAAATAAATAATTACATAAAAACAAAGTAAATATGCCATACAACAAACGTAATTTTTAAGCAATATTTAACTCGATCTTATAAACAAGTAGAATCTTGAATAGGGATGGTACGGAACCCTTCGTGCGCGACTTCGACTTGCACTTGGCCGGTTTTTAATAACAACGTTTGTTTTCTCAGATTTCGCATATATCAGTCGAGACGAATGGAAGTATACCCATCATGTTCCGCGGTGGTGCAGGATACAATTACTTCTCTGTGGTGATCAAGGCCAGGCCCTTCGACGAACTCTCCGGCAGAGTCAGAGCTTACTGTCCACAGACGCTAGCAGAAGAGAAACCTTTCTTCTAAGACTGTCCCAATTTAAATGTTTAAATTAAAATATTATCTATGTTTTGGGATATTTTTATAAATTCATGCGATATTTTCCGAAAATCCATATTTTTAGAAAATTAAGGTAATTTATGCCTCATTAGATGAATGTTGAGGTAATGCCCTAGTTTCAACATTATTTTTTTTAATATCAATAGGGAAGCGCTTGACCACCATCACTCGTGGTGGTAAGCTAAGATGCGGCCTAAGATGGAACGCGCTTCTCTAGAAGGTACTCTTCTCTTGAATATCCCCAGATTGTACTCGTCAGGGAACACAAACTCAGGAAGCATAAAATTAATAAACAGGAACACGACAATGACAAGCAGCACATGATGATCATGATCAATGTTTTTATTGTCGAGGCGCACAGATTCTAGGCATCGCCATATGGTGGATGTTCCACGTACCCGGAAAAAGAGGTTCGACTCGACATTCTTCATTCGAACCGCAAAGGACTGGAACATGCTTCCTGAGTCGGTGTTCCTCGACGAGTACAATCTGGGGATCTTCAAGAGAAGAGTGAACAGGTACCTTCTAGGGAAGCGAATTCCATCTTAGGCCGCATCTTAACTTACCATCAGGCGAGATCGTGGTCAAGCGCTTCCCTATCGTAAATAAAAAAAAGCATTTCTAGTCCCTTGCGGTTCGAATGAAGAATGTCGGGTCGAACCGCTTTGTCCGGGTACATGGAACGTCCACAATAACATGCCAAAGTAAAGCATTTTTTGGACTTAAACTGTAATTTTTATTTTCATGTTTCAATAGTATAACAGTATGAGTACACAGATTATAAAAAGAACACTTTTATAAAATTCAGATACGATAGCAAGTTTATCCCTTGTTGGTCCGGGCTCCTTTGAAGCATAGGCCAACTGCCATTCTGCCAGGTAGGTCATAAAAGCTTGTACTATGCGCTCAGAGGAATGGTTTAGTTACTCTGAGACTATGCGATCCAAATGAGAATAGGGTAGCGCTTGTTATCAACTTCACATGTGTGAAATTAGTAATGTCCATCGACATAGTATTGGTCGAAGGTAATGTCAACAAAAAATATTTGTTTAAAAAAATATTGCTGATTTATTGTAGAACAAATAATGTTTTAATAATATTATTTTTATCAATAAAAATTAGTAAAAAACATCAGTCTAGCTGTTCATCTATATATATAAAAAAATCGTGTTAGTTACACCACTTATACGTCAAAAACGACGGGCCAATTTTGATGCGATTTTTGTGGGTTTGGGTTGTCTTTGACCAGAATAGACTAAAAAGTATTAAAATATAATATTCATCAATAAAAAAAAAAACTGCAAAATATATCAGTCTAGCCGTTTAAGCATCTATGTACCTATATGTATATACAAAAGTCGTGTTAGTTATTTTACACCTTGTTTTATTACATGGTAACATGATCTGATGGGAAACTAAATAAAAAATATACCAATTAGAATGAAAATATTTTTTAAAGTATTTCTTTGTTAGAAGTTTTTTTGCACACCTTAATCATCAGTGATGAAGTTTTTGCAAAATGCGGCGTAATATTTCATCCTGACAGTCCTATTCTCAGTTGGAACGTATAACTCTGTGATAAAAGGCGACCGATTGGCTATGCAAGTAACTACTATCTTGGCTACTAGGTGGTAGAGTTTTGTATTGTCGTCCAAGTCGGTACCACCCTTACCTATTCCTGCCGCAATAGCGTCAGCGCTTGTCACTGTCGGTTCCAATTTGGAGGGTAAGGTAGTCGGTAAACTTATGCATGTAGCATTAGACCTTGCCACAAGATAGCAACACACCATTAACATCTCTGTTGTCTATAGGCGATGGTTGACTCTTTCCTTCAGGAGACACATCTACTTGTCTGCTATCTTATGATATAAAAAAAAACTCTTCCCGCAAATCTCCAACTGCCAAAATGGAATGCAGTTATTAACATTATGACATTATATATACATTAGACCCACAGATGACTTTGTAACTTATGACTATTAAATGATTATCTTACTTAATGGGGGTCAATAGCACTCGGTAATAAATTCTTATCTTCAGTTGCAGTGATCCCTGCTAAATGAAGTGAGTTCAACGCAATATTTATCAGAAATATTTACCAATTTGTTTGTAGTTATTTCCCGACTTCAAAAAAGGAGTCGTGAATGCGACATATATGCAATTTGAGTAGAGTAGAGTATCTTCACGCCCTTATCTTTGAAGTGGAAGGTACTCACGATTAGCCGAAGATACTTAGTCCTATATTGTGATAGGTGGCAAACCGTTTCCAACCGGGCACTTATCCAATCCCTATGCTTATAGTTTTTACTCTTTTGAGCTTAAATGCCTTAATTTAGCGGGAAGTTTCTGGGATGACCTGCAGGGTCAAACGTTTACAGTTTTTTTATGTTAGACCATGCATTACTTTTTTACAGAGTAGTTGGAAATTGATAATTCTTTTTTTATTGGAATGGATACACCAAGGGTACTATTTTTTTTAATTCTACAAGGGATGATTGGTTGTCACTCACTCATTTTATTGTATGGCCATTGACCACGTATAACTTTTTACAGAGTAATCCGGTTTTGATATTTCTCCTTTAATGGGATAAGATACGACCCCGAGGGTTGTCTTAAATAGCTCTCGAAAAGAAAATCCACCCAAAAGGGTATGAAAATAGAGGTGATTTATTATTGACTCACTAACTTTTCTTTGGTATAAATTTTTTGTTAAAAAGTTATTATGTTTGAAAATGCAGTGGTGTTTAAAATGCACTCTTGTCTAATAGCTACATTGTGTTAGATTCATGGTCGTACTTACAACGGGAATTAAAATCAATTAACCATATTCAGTTCCGGCGAGTCAGAGCTAGTTACAACTCCTTCTGTCAGATACAGGATGTTGGAACTTGCTTCATAC
Source organism: Apodemia mormo (assembly GCA_036924255.1). Lineage (NCBI taxonomy): Eukaryota > Metazoa > Arthropoda > Insecta > Lepidoptera > Riodinidae > Apodemia > Apodemia mormo. The sequence continues at coordinate 3,204,520 of JAUPFN010000007.1, read as the reverse complement.
ATATTTTTTACCAGTAACCGCTCCGAAAACCGAGTTGTTAGTGTATTGTAGAAGTACCTGTTTTGGCCATCTTAGAACCCTTTTTGGCCACTTGAAACAAATTATTTAAATTAAAAAGTATAGTATCTTCACGCCCATATCCTCGAAGAGGTAGGCAGAGGTACAGTAAGTGCACCCACGATTAGCCGAAGAAACTTGGTCCCACAAATATGATAGGTGGCAAGCCTATCGCCAACCGCGCACTTTCCAATCCCGACCAACTTTGTGTTTCTCAGAAAACTGAAAAACACTTTTTTATGTGCCCGACCAGGGAATCGAACCCGGGACCTCGTGTGGTCAACGCCAACGCTGGACCACTAGACCACAGAGGCGACATTTTTTGGAAATTAATGTACAATGTTAAATAATATTTTATTAAATTTTTAAACTTTCGCATTTTAATTATTCCAATTTATAAGAATGCTAGCTGTTGCCAGCGACTTCGTCCGCGCGGACTCCGTTTACTCCGCACAGTTTCTCCCCCGAAGGTGATAGCGTGATAATATGTAGCCTATATGTTGACCCGACTTGTTAGTAATATTCATGCAAAATTTGAAGTAAACCTATGCAGTACTTTTTGAGTTTGCCCCGGACATACATACAGACAAACAGACAAAAATTCTAAAAACTATATTTTTGTTTTGGATATCGATTGTAGATCACGCCCCAAGTATTATTTAAAAAAATATTCAATGTACAGTTTTGTCTTTCCTACAATTTTATTATATGTATAGATTATATACCTACACACCGAATTTTTTTATAAATAAATTGACATTAAAAAACAAGTGGTACATTTTTTAATATAATAAGATAGCAAATAAGCAAATGACTTTCCTGATCTAAAGAGACAGTCGTCGCCTGTAGATACCAAAGAAGTTAATGGTGTGGGTCATTGCCGCTATTGCGACAGAAATAAGTAAAGCGGTACCAGACCCGAGCTAGACAATGCAGAAGTCTATCAACTAGCAGTCACGATGGTAGTGACTCGTATAGCGAATCAATCGCTTCTTACGAACCAAATGGTTTATTCTTCAAAGGGAACCCGGACCAATACAAGGAGTACAGTGACCACCAGCAATACCCTTGTTATTGCAGCTGTCCATGGGCATCGGTGATCACTTACAATCAGGTAAGCCTCTTACCCGTCTGCCCCATTCCATAAAAAATTGGTTCTTCCATCCTACACATGCCTACAGATGCAGACTGAGACTGGGATTCGGTCTCCGATGAGGTTTTATTGTCTAGGTCAGGGGTTCCTGTTTGAATGTTGTAAATGTTTTAAAACCCGCGGCGCAGTTACAAGTTTAGTATTTTGTCACAGCGCCCGAAAAAAGACAGTCGAAAGAAATAGGCAGGTACCTAACAACTACGAGTAAGCGAGCGCGGCAAGGTAAAGGGGGGGGGGGGGGGGGGGTTTGGTTTCAACAGTTTTTAAGCACGTAGGTACTTTGGCGAGTGAGCGAAACACTTAAAAAGGCACCCGCGTATATTTGTGGTTTCGAGTAATCATAGATAGAGGATCGACTCACGGCGCCCCTCTTTACTTTCTACGGCGCCCTAGGGCGCCGCGGCGCACACTTTGGGAACCCCTGGTCTAGGTGATTATTAAATAATTTCAGTGTGATATTTATGTGTTCATATGTATGGCTTAAACCCAACCCTGCGTTTCCCACCTACGTAATAGGCAAGCAATCGGACAATCACGTGGCAACAGATCAGAATCGAGCACTGCCCCCAACTTAAGTACTTAGGTAACACATGAGATCAATCTCTGACCTACAAATCGCATTGCCTTAAAACGAAGCACCAACTGTTTGCATGAAACAACCTTCTACGCCGATTCACTGTCGCAAAATAGTAAGTAACGCCACATGTACTCCGCACAACTAGCACTGTTTAATGTTTCTCTGCTGGGGAAGTTGCTTGTTCGGTATGGCACCGATCCGCACCCGCGAAACAGGTTATACACATACATAAGTACACATACAGGATAATGACACATACATAAGTTTACCGGCTACCTTACCCTCGAAACTGGAATATGACAATGAAAAGCATTGACGCTATTGCAGCAAGGGTAGGTAAGCAAGTGATACTTAACCCGGGCAAGTTTTTGTACTCTGCCACCCTGCCACCTAGTAGTCACGATAGTAGTGACTCGAATAACTTTCTCCTTTACGAACTACCTGGCAGAAGAAGAAAAAGAAGATTATCCAAGGATTTGTTTATAGATTGTGCGAGGATTTGAAACCCATAATGAAAATATATCCTCAGAAATTTACGAATTTAAGTATAGAAACAAAAGTGAATATATAAGTATTTAAAAAAAAAATAAAAAAAGTTTACATAATTTACTAATTTACATAATATATAAAATCAAAGAACAACGTAGACCCTTCAACAAGTTGTACAGCAAATAGTGTGCAGCACTGGCACAAGTTATTTCTGCTTAACTATTGTGTAACTAGAATAATATAAAACCAGCTGTCTCCTCAAACGTTATTTAGCCATACAAATTACTTACATTGTATATTTTGGTGGGGTACTTGTGTGGGGGGGGGGGGACGGATTGATTGAGATAAAACCTATATTTTAAGTTGTATCGAACAGTAGATATCTAATTACAAAATTTCATTGAAATCGGTTCAGTAGTTTCAGAGTCCATCGCGGACAGACAACGTGACACGTAATTTATATATATTAAGACTAGCTAACCCGGCAATCTTTGTTTTGCCTTAGAAATAATATTTTGGTGGGGTAGGTACTTAACATCGTCGTTTATAAAAAAATAATAATAATTGTAAGTAATAATATAATATTTACAACTAGCATTATAATTTACATTCTGATAAATAATATATATAGGAATAGGTAAGGCGGTGGTACCAGACCCGGGCGAGATAATGCAGAACTTTACCACCTAGCAGCCACGATGGTAGTGACTCGTATAGCCAATCGGCCGCCTTTTACAACCTGCCTGGCAGAACGGCAGTTGGCCTATTCTTCAAAGGAGGCCGGGACTAACACAGGGAACACATTTATAAGATCGTATTGTTGCCCGTCTGTCTTTCGTTCGTCCGTCCAAAATTCCCTCTTGGGTTCCCCTACTAAAAAAATTGTTTACCCAAAACAAACAACCTGTATCTATCTCGTTGCCCTACAGTCATATTTGATATTTAATTCAAAACAGACGCCATATTTATTGATACGTTATGTCGCACACGAAATTGGTCTGTTAACTTGTTTGTGCACGAGTGCTTTTATTGTATTGTTATTATTTATTAAGCGATTCTAAATTAATACGTGAGTGATATAATATAATGTATTTGTGTGGAATATCGGATTTCTTTCGTCGCACCAGGCCGGTTATTGAAAGAGTAAGTGGGTAATTTTTGTTAACAAACATGTATTATTTATATTATGTCATATTTGGGTAAAAATCAGTTAGGTGGTGTGATTAAAGCGTGTAAGACTTATAAAAAAAATGACAAATATTTCGACTCAAGTTTTAACCAACATGCCAAAAATGAGGAGTATTTTTCATGTGTCTTTAGAACTAGGTCACATAGGTATGTTGCAATTTTGAAAATTGTTTTTTCGTTTCGTTTTTTCAGGTATTTTTTATTTGGTCCCATTTAAAGAATACGAGCAAGACTTCATACATCGTTTTTTTTTAGTTATTACCTTAAAGTTTAATATATGTACTCCTTAATTTATCCGCATTTAATAAATATTTTTTTGATTTGGGGAATACTAGCTAAATATACTTGGATTTTAAGTAAGGTTAACGCAAGGTTAACGTAAACAATTAGTTCTCTCCTTATTAGTCTGTGGTTATGTATTTATCTTGTCATTGGATGTCTTCAATACAACAGCTACTAATCTTAGAAATCTAAGTTAGATTGACAGAATTCTGAGCTAAGATTTTGCGAAGACACTTTATAGGTACTTAAAAGAATAAAAAACAAATAAGCATTAACTGTTATTTAAAACAAAAACACGGAGAATTTTTATTTGATACTAGCTGACCCGGCAAACGTTGTTTTGCCATTCATATTAGGAATCCATAGTGGACAAACAACGTGACACGTAATTTATATAAGTCTACGGGATTGTTCTTCCACGCAGACAAAATGGCATTTAACTTTATATGGTGGTTAATTTTCCGCGCAATTTTCTAAATATTTTCTTTTATAAGAACCTTCTCCTTACAATTACAAACACAATAAAAAAAAATTACCTAAATGGTCCAGCCATTCAGGCGTGATGTCGTGACCAAGGAAAATAGGGATTGATTGTTATATATAGACTTATAATAATAATTATGATATATAAACTTATTGCTGTTTTAATGAAAATGTAGGTAATTAAAGTTTTATACAATAGTAACACTTAAATATGATGATAGAATTCAATCAAATTAAAGTTTCAATATTTTCATATGATTGTTTCTAGCGATATATTTTATTTAATTGATTTAAAAATCGTAGAAAATTATTCGAATTTATCTAGTATTCGTCACTCCGAAAGACACGCAAGGGATGTACAAAACCAAAATGGCCTGTGTTCTTTGGTGAAGATCTGATGCAGAGTTCTAAAAACACTGGAAATCCGATTTAGTTAGTTGCAGTTTTATTGCGTTTAAATTTCTGAATAAGGAAACGTATGGAACTGCCATACCTACGAAAAAAACGTGCATACCTACGCAACAAAACATGGCGGTTTACATACTCTGTACGGTACTCCATCAGGAGAATATTATTGTTCTATGGTTTTGTATTTTACCATATACAGTATACATTTATTTTTAAAACTACACTTGAAGCTTATTGATTTCGTTATAAAGCTAACTTTGACATTATTTTAGTCAATATGGGTTTCTAGGGTTCCGTACTCAATTGATAAAACGAAGACTCCGTTTCAGTAGCAGTAGTACTACGATACTATCTTACTACTACTACTAATAAGATAATTGTGACGATACTATCATACTACTACTACTACTACAACAACAACTACTACTACTGAATTGTATTAAAATTATAAACTATTATATTATAATCTGTGTAGTAGGATCCACAGAGTATATTTATGGCTTACAAATTAAGTACATAGCGACACAATATGGCTGACTCGGCACACTCGTGACGTCCGCGTCACGTAAATTGTCAATAGAGCAAAACTATTGCGTATAGAATTGGCTTTTTCGTTTTCGTTGCACACGTTAGACAAAGACGCCATTATGTTTATAATTTCGTCTTCTAAACTATTACATATTTAAGTATCTATATGACATTGTATCATTTCCATAGACGTTCCTTATTCAGAAGTTTAAATCATACATGTCAACGGTTTAAATGCATGAGGCGAAACAGGTGAAGGTTGAAGAACGCTAACTTATCCCTCCCTCTTTGAACAAATGTGTGTTATGGCTCGAACTCTTTTCTGTCATTTTAGCTCACATAAGTTTTAAAATCGTATTTTTATTTATTAAATGTAATAAATACATATACAAATTTTGTCTATTAATTTGTAGTTGACTGAGTAAGATTTATTTAAAAAAAATAATGTGCTCTGAGGGCTAAAAACTTGGCCAATTAAAAAAATGCAACGAAATTTAAGTTAAAATGAGGGGTTGTTGTAAACTCGCCATAGTTATGAATTCGCCGCACAAAAATGACATAAAAAAATGTGTAAATTCCATTGATATAAAAAACCCAAGATACACAATCAGTGTGTCAAAAACGTCCTCCAAAAATGAGCGCACAATTTTAAATTGTGCGCTCATTTCAAATAGAATCGCGTCGGCCGTGTCACTGTCAATTTTATTTATTTTCGTACATTGCTTTGTAAAAACAACTATAAGTCTTGCACTTAAGGTTGAATATGCAGACATATGTTTTTGCCATATCTATAACTAATTAAAAGAAAATTAGGAACACTTTTGAGTGTCAGTTTTGTTCGGGACTGTGCATCTAGGGTTTTTTATATCAATGGTAAATTCGCCACAATTCTAATTTCGTATTGTAAATTCGCCACCCATCTTTATTAACTATTTTAAATTCGCCACACTGATTTTTTTAGTACACATCGCAGGAAATTCGAATGACAAATATAATAATATATTTATAAGTATAGTATTGTTGTAATTGTAACAAGTATTAAAAATTTCAATTTTCATATATATGTATATGGAAATCACAGTTTTGATAAATGACTACAACAAAACTATTATATTAAAAAATATCAATAACTAAATTTAAAAACACTTATATATACTAATAATCATAGTAATGTTTTAATAATAATAATTAAAATATTATATACTAGCTGTTGCCCGCGACTTCGTCCGCGTGGACTTCGTTTACTCCGCACCGCACCTCCCCCGTAGGCGATAGCGTGATAATATGTAGGTATTATGTTGACCCGACCTGTTAGTAATATTCATGCAAAATTTGAAGTAAATCCATGCAGTACTTTTTGAGTTTACCCCGGACATACATACAGACAAACAGACAAACAGACAAAAATTCTAAAAACTATATTTTTGGCTTCGATATCGATTGTAGATCACGCCCCAAGTATTCTTTTAAAAAAATAATCAATGTACAGTTTTGACTTTTTTTACGATTTTATTATATGTATAGATATTAAAAAACATAAATGACTAAACTAAAAAACAATTATAATATAACAATCACAGCAATAATCACCGTAGTGTTTTAACCTAATTAGAAAAGTCTGTCTGTCTGTCAATGTCGTGTTCCGATTTGAAAGGTAAAGTAGTCGGTAAACATTGAGGTATTACTACTACGTACTACGTACGCTAGAAATATAGTTCAATGTCGGTAAACTTATACACGTGGTACTATCATCCCACCATACGTAAAGCAACGATCCAATAACATCTTTGGTGTCTATAGGTAATGGTTGTCTCTTAACATTACAGATACAGAGCCATCTACTTATTTGTTATATTTAAAATACTGGAAAAAACCATAGGTGTACCAGATTTCGAAAATTTAGCAGATCTATTGTAAAAAAATAAAAGAAATACAACGAAGTTGAGGTCAAAAATTAGATGTTTTTAGGTGTACAATTCATAAACTAAAGGCACTTACAATATTAAAAAATACTGGAAAAAACTACAAGTATTATAAGTAATAGTAGTAATAACTAAATTTAAAAAATGTAATAAACCCATACTCCAACTTTTTTAATAATTGTAATTTTGTAACGCAGTTTTCGGGTCAGCTGGAAGAAATCTCTTTTTTTGGGGACTAGCTGTTACCAGCGACTTCGTCCGCGTGGACTTCGCGTACTCCGCACTGCTCCTCCCCCGTAGGTGATAGCGTGATAATATGTAGCCTATATGTTGACCCGACCTGTTAGTAATATTCATGCAAAATTTGAAGTAAATCCATGCAGTACTTTTTGAGTTTACCCTGGACATACATACAGACAAACAGACAACTGACAAACAACGGCTCACTCTTGAGTCTATTGGAGCAACGCTCGCTAGACCAAGGGCCGCTTCAGCGGTTAGGATTGGAACCCTTTCCATTCTACACAGCTAATCTTATAAGAGAGAAGCAATGCATAAGTTTATTTTTAAAATAACTTCTAGGCTAATATGCCGCTTGATTTAAAAAAAAAACGAATCAGCTTTTTCTCTTTAAACTGCGTCAAATACAAATTGGATCAAACACGATCAATTTATTTGAGATTTATCAATGACGAAATTAAAAAAAAAAGTTTTTTGACATTACATTTTTTAACCTATCGTTTGTAAAGCTTACTAGCGACCTGCCCGCGGTTCCAACCGCGTAGCTTTTGTTCCCGTGGGAATATAAGAAAGGTTTATATACTTAAACCTTCCTCAAGAATCAATCTATCTATTAAAAAAACCGCATCAAAATCCGTTGCGTAGTTTTAAAGATTTAAGCATACATAGGGATAGACAGTGTTTTATAATATGTTGTAGTGAAACAACATTTTAGATCTCAAAAATTGCGTTAAATGCCATTCGAAAGATCAAATCAATCATTGTTTCCAAAATATATCTACAGCTTTTCAAAAATCAATAAACTGACGTATTTAACAAACTACATTTTTGAACTGATACATCTATGCTTATAGTTTTTACTCATATGAGCTTCAACTTTGCGGAAATTTTTAGGGATGACCTGCAGGCTCAATCGGTTTACAGATCTTTGATCAGTTCCTTGTCTTTAGTAAGTAGGTGCATCACGAATTTTCTCAAAGGAGCAAATATTTTTACAAACAGGTACATTAAGCTTTCAAATATATTTTGGTATCTTTAAAGTAAGAATATTGATTTCTTTAAATATTTCTCTTAGGGCTAAACCCTCGGGCTGAGATTGTAAATTGATCTTATAGTTCTTTTCTGCAATACAAATACAGTATTTATTTCAGCAGAATTTCTCCAGAGAAGAATTTCGTACAATGTAATGCTGTGTAATGATTCATGAATGGTTTTCAACCGACTTCTCAAAAGCAGGAGGTTATTAATTCGACTGTATGTATTTTTATATTTGTTAACTCAGAACTCATTCCTTAATGAACCGATTATGGAAATTCTTTTTTTATTTGAAAGGGTCCATCCCTGTGTGGTCCCATTTTAATTTTGTGAAGATCTGGTGCAGGTTTCCGGAAATACAGGAAATGGGAAGTCAGCTACTGCAATTTTACTGCGTTAAAAATTATGTTATGAAGTAAAGTGAAGGTGAGAACTTGATGTACGTTCTCCCTCAAAAAGTGCAGCCGTGTACTTTCGCCGCGGTAAACACCCGCGACAACAAAGGCGCGGTCTGCGAAAACTAGGCAACATTACCCTGTTCGGAAACGTCATCCCGTGGGAAAAGACAGTCAAGTACCTCGGGGTAACGTTGGACAGCAAAATGTCATTCAAACCGCACATACAAAGAATGAAAGTTAAGGCTAAGTTCGTTGTAGGTCGGTTATATCATCTTATCAATAAACGCAGTAAAATGTCACTTAGACACAAGGTGACACTTTACAAGTCGTGCGTACGCCCCATCCTTTCATACGCTTGCGTAGCGTTTGCCCATCTCCCCCGTACGGACTTGCATCCGTTGCAAGTAGTACAAAATAAATTCCTGCGTATTGCCACGGGAGCACCGTGGTATATGCGCAACGTAGACCTCCATAACGATCTCGAATTGCCGAGCTTAGCAAAGCATTTCAAAGACATCTCCGAAAGATACTTCGATCGTGCCATCTCGCATCCGAACCCACTGGTGGTAGCCGCGGCTGACTACATCCCAGACCCAAATCCCGATCCCAAACTACGTAGGCCCCGCCACGTTCTTACCGATCCCGATGACCCGATAACTCTGGCCAACGGTTTACACGATGACACTACACACCTACATTCGCGACACCGTCGCCGCCGGCGGCGACGAGGACCCCTGTTTCGCCCTTCGGCGAACCGAGCCCAAGGGCAAGGTTCGGCGGACGGACAAAACAATGCCACTAGCCCTCTCATCGCAAATCACGACCCCACCCTAAGCCGAGGTTCGGTCTCACAGGAGACACCCTTAGGGCGGAGGGCGTACAGCCCTACACCTTTAAATTCTGGCTGAGCACTCTGCTCGCCCACGCGACCGGTGAAGCTGTAACAGCCCTTAAGGCTAACAGCAATTGTGACATTCCGAAAAAAAAAAAAAAAAGATGTACGTTCGTAAAAATATTTGCTTGTTTAAAAAAATTGTGACGTATACTCACTAAATACAAGAACAAAAACAATCTTGTTGTGCATGCTTCTCGTCTCCACAGAATAAGTAACTCTTTTATGGGGCAATGTATACCCTTTTACAATAAACTTCCCGAAACTATAAGAAATCTACCGTTTGATAAATTTAAAAAATGTGTTAAAACAAAACTGTGTAAAAAAGGATATTATAAAATCTCAGATTATTTAGAAGACAACAAAGCTCCTCATACCGATCTCACATATATTTTTTGTAGTATTGTGATATTGTAAAAAATAGATGATATGACAAAAAGGCAAGCCCGCTGAGTTTCTTCCGCCGGATCTTCTCAGTGTGTGGCCGCATTTCCGATCCTATAGTAATTTTTAAAAAACATGTTAACGTGTCAAAATAACTTGTAAAAAGTTTTATTGAATAAAGTAGGTAGGTACTTCTGATTTCTGAAGGTTTAAATTCATGCGTTTACTTTTTGATAGGTTTTTATTTATTTACTAGCTGTTGCCCGCAACTTCGTCTGCGCGGACTTCGTTTACTCCGCACAGGTCCTCCCCCGTAGGTGATAGCGTGATAATATGTAGCCTAAATGTTGACCCGACCTGTCAGTAATATTCATGCAAAATTTGAAGTAAATCCATGTAGTAATTTTTGAGTTTACCCCGGACATACATACAAACAAACAGACAAAAATTCTAAAAACCATATTTTTGGCTTCGATATCGATTGTAGATCACGCCCCAAGTATTCTATTAAAAAAATATTCAATGTACAGTTTTGATTTTCCTACGATTTTATTATATGTAGGTATAGATTATATGTATAGACTAGCTGTTGCCAGCGACTTCGTCCGCGCGGACTTCGTTTACTCCGCACTGCTCCTCTCCCGTAGGTGCTAGCATGATAATATGTAGCCTATATGTTGACCCGACCTGTTAGTAATATTCATGCAAAATTTGAAGTAAATTCATGCAGTTCTTTTTGAGTTTACCCCGGACATACATGACTTTCCTACGATTTTATTATATGTAATAACATAGATTACACAGTACAATCAAAACCATTCTGGGACTCTAGCCTCTATATTAGGATAACTCGTGTTATTAAAGTTAGACCCTTCCCTAAGGTTCAACAGTTTGATCTTTATATTAAACTAAACTTAGTCCCAAAAAATATATAATATGCCGAATAGGACTCAATGCTATACGTAAGATAAAATATTTTGCAGCTCAAGGCCACACTTTGAATGTTTTACAACGAACGCATTACTAGACACAATATACAAGATGACGCGTGCGTCGTGACGGAAAAAGATTATTAAAAAACTTGGTTCCAGTTCCATTATGCGTAGATACTTAGCGATGATGATCCAATTTTAAATGTCAGATAGATAATTGTGTAACACGCTGGCTGGGACTCAAAAGTGCCCGTAGACTTGTCTCCCAAACAGAAACACTAATTCAGTTCACGCCTCTTATCGAAACTAGTGTGTTCCGTCGCGTTTTCGTGCGTCATTTCGCGCTCATCCTTTCGTTGTGATTTTTCGTTAATTTATTGATAGTTATGACTGATTAATTAGTGTTTTCAAAAATAATGGAAAGAAAAAGGTGATTTGGCAACTAATTGCTTCAAAATTAATTTATTTTTAATGCTTATTTCTCTATGTGCAAAATAAAAAAGTTATTTTTTCTTTTTCTCCAAGGCTTTATGCCATACAGCCACATAAATTTTTTAAAGAAATAAAATTGAAAAAGTGCAATTTATAAAATACGTTTTGAAATAAAAGCGATAAAGTCGAAACGCGTAACAATTAGGTACGAATTAACGAGCAGTTAAAATGCTTTTGTTTACGTTGTCCAGATATAAAAAATACATTTTTTATGTTTTACTAAAGACAAAACGTTGCCAATGTCAATCGTATTTCTAACAATATGTTTACCTATTCTATATACATCTTGATGTATTTACAAATTATAATGTAAAATGTTATAAAAAGTTAATTCACAAATAGGAAAAAGGCACTACCTCTAACAGGAATTTAGAGATCATTAGAGTTATCAAGCTACCGGTCATTTATAGAATATAAATAGTAAAATAGATTAACCAAAAAAAAAAACTTACATTCATAAAGTTTAAATACTTATTTTTCTTTTTTTTACCATAGAATAGCAGCAAATGGTTTTCATGATGTAAAACCATTAGGTAATTATGCGTTGTTATACGTGTGTTAGAAACGTAATAATATCACGTACATAAAACTGGCTAACTTAGGCTAAGTTAGCCTCTCAATGTGAAACGGCAGTGAGAAGCACCGACATTATTATGGCAGAGATTGATAAGGCAGTGGTACCAAACCTGAGTAAGGCTTTGCTACATTCTTATCAACCACCCCGTAAGTAGTTACGACGATATTGATATTCTTAGCATTCCTCGCCTTTTACGATATGCCTGATATTAAGGCTTTGATATATTTTTTAATAAGAGCCCGGATCAACACGGGAAGACTATGATGATATTATTATTTACACTGTGAATGAAAATAATTTATTCTACAGTCTACACTTTTCATCTGTGGATTTGTGGATTTTGTTTCTGGTTAGCAACTGTAAAAACCCTGCACTATGTAAGTTCCTCTGGAGATCCCAGAGCTTTAACAAATGCGCCTAAGGCTGCTATAGTGGAGTTTTAGTCGATATGAGTCGGACATAACCAATCTATCCCCCACGTGAACAATTTGGTACCCATGACGGGTTTCCCCACTTAAAAAAGAAACTGTGAACATTCTGATTTTGCCTTATTGTGAAACAGTACATGTGTATTAAGTAATTGATAAATATTTTATTGAATATAATATAGTAATAGAGAAAACAATATTTTCTATTCTATACATAATAAAATCGTAGGACAAAACTGTACATTGAATATTTTTTTAAAAGAATACTTGAGGCGTGAATCTACAATGGATATCGAAGCCAAAAATATAGTTTTTAGATTTTTTGCCTGTTTGTTTGTTTGTCTGTTTGTCTGTATGTATATATGTATGTCCGGGGTAAACTCAAAAAGTACTGCATGAATTTACTTCAAATTTTGCATGAATATTACTAATAGGTCGGGTCAACATATAGGCTACATATTATCACGCTATCACCTACGGGGGAGGACCTGTGCGGAGTAAACGAAGTCCGCGCAGACGAAGTTGCGGGCAACAGCTAGTAAATAAATAAAAACCTATCAAAAAGTAAACGCATGAATTTAAACCTTCAGAAATCAGAAGTACCTACCTACTTTATTCAATAAAACTTTTTACAAGTTATTTTGCACGTTAACATGTTTTTTAAAAATTGCTATAGGATCGGAAATGCGGCCACACACTGAGAAGATCCGGCGGAAGAAACTCAGCGGGCTTGCCTTTTTGTCATATCGTCTATTTTTTACAATATCACAATACTACAAAAAATATGTGTGAGATCGGTATGAGGAGTAATTAATCCCAGGCTTTGTTGTCGGGGGAGGAGCTGTACCAGCTGGCACCAGCTAGTACTACATAAAATAGATACATGCCATGTCAGCTGGGAGTTTGGTACCATGTGCTTAGTTTAATTATGTTTGTTGCTGAGGAGCTTACTAAATACGAGTACTTACACGATGCGATGATTTCGCGAATATATATCGTAAGAATGAATAAGGAATTACTGCTTATATTGATTAAAATATATTTATATTAAATTGATCGTGTATATTTAGAAAATGTAAAAATTCAATTAGTTTATGATGCAGTAAAGCAATTGTTCATCTGTCCGTCTGTCACCATGCTGTACTCGTGAGCCGTGATGGTTCGACAGTAGAAATTTTCACATATGATGTATTTCTGATCCCACTATAACAACAAATAATAAAAACAGAATAAAATAAATATTTAAGGCTCCCATACAACAAACGTGATTTTTTTATTTTTTTTCTCGATCTTAATAATGACAAGTAGTAGCTGCTTGAAATATTCATAGAATATTTAATTAAATATTTACTTTAAAAATAAATAATTGAATTGAAATAAAATAAATATTTAAGGAGGCTCCCATACGACAAACTTGATTTATTGCCGTGCTTTATAGATGATGGTACGGAACCCCTCCTGCGCGAGTCCGGCTCGCATTTGGCCGGTATTTTTCCTTTAATATTTAACAGGGACTCTACCCGTTTTTAAGGTACTAAGCGTGATGTTTCGTTACTGGCTTTACGTAGGTATTTCCCGTGTTGAACCTTTTTGAAGAATAAATTGTCTTACTGCTAGGCATCTCGTAAAACAGGCACTAGAAGGCTAATATAGGTTGGTAATGTTCTCTCGCCCGAGTTTAGTACCTTACCAAATTCGACAGCAACAGTGTTTGTGCTTGTCGCTGTCGTGTTCCGATTTTGAGAGTAATGTAGCCGGTAAACTTATGCTAAAACCACAACACAAATTACAGTCATATTAACCACATTGGTGTCTATATACGATGGTTATGTATCTTTTTCGATCAGAAGAACCTTCTGATTGTTAGTTATTCTATGACATAAAATAAAAAAAATAATTGGATAAGTAGCTTCAGCAATTCACAAAACAAACCTGTTTTGACGGATAACAACATAAGTAAGATCTTTAAAACATAAAAATACAATCCCTCCATCTTTATAAGCACTTTAAATTTAAAGGAATAGTGTATTTGAATTCAATTAAATGATAAAAAAAAACTTTAAAATCAGCAAAAATATCACAATGATCTAGTTGAAAAGTCAATTGCTTGAAATGTTACTGCCAAAAATCAGGAATGCCAAACATCATAGTGGAGATATTTTGAAAATAGGAATTCAAATCTTTGCCAAACAAATACATTATTAAGTCGCTTCGCCAGTGCCGTACTACTTGCTATATTTTAAAAGCTATAACTTTATTAAAATTAGTAATGTTTAAATAAAATACTGTCTCGTTAATCAAGCGATTGGCTTATCATCTAACAATGTTGGCAACAGATAACGGCGCCAAATTCACTTCGGCTGCTTTTAGTTTTCATTGAAAACAATTCAAGATAATGATGCGAGCAATGTAGTGTCATAACAGGATAAACAAAAACCATCAAAGGATGGACCTCGTCCAGATAAATGACTTTAGGCCATGCCTTGAAGCAGATGAGGCTAAAAATACTAAACCCGGCGAATATCCTGAATTTATTAATATTTAAAGAAAACCACCATTTTTTGGAATGGATGATCATATCTAGTAATTTTACCGAATTTTGTACTTATATTTATATTATGTTTTACGGAGAAACTGTAACTTTTAACGTGACTTATGTTTCAGCTCAATTTGCAATTAATAAAACTGTAAAAATATTTAATTAAAATTGTCAAAGATTAAAAATGTGTTTGGTATTTTTATCCGCGTAACCAATTCTGAATGTACAACCTCATTGAGCTACGAATTCAACGGCTACCATTTCTTAACACTAACTAAAATTCAAAAGAATTTAAAAGTACAAAAAATATACGTAAAATTCAAATTGAATCGTCTGCTAAAATCTGAAAATAAAGTTGACGTGTTCAAAAAAGAAATATAGGTAATTTAATTTGTAGAACAACTGAAAGAAGAAAGCAACGCATGAGTAAGCTCCGATAAAGTTACTCGTACAGTTAATAATTTAAAATCCTGCTACTCGGATCACAACGCTTTATTACCTGCCATCGTAGAAGTGTATACGCGGTGGTTATCTCTTCTATCACACTGTTTGCTATCTCTTGCTATCTTAGAATATTTTGTATTTTTGTTAGGAATGAAATTGCATTTTGATATGATTTAAAACTTTCTTTTCTGCTATAAAAAATCTTATATATCTGTGACTAAAAACAATAATAAATAATTACTTTATAAATTAATTATAACTGAACAAGTTTAAAAAAAATAATTCATGTTTTGTAGGCATTGGGTTAATGATTTGACACTAATGTAATTCTGTGGACTTTGCTTCGAATTATTAGTCCGTACGGTTACGAACTTGACAGATTCAGCCACGTGTAAATGTTACAATCGTGGTAAAGTTTGCTATTCCACTGATCTTATGTTAGAGTCTATAAAAATCGACTTTTTAATACATCATAATTCTTCAGTATTGTTCTTCAAAAAAAAATCATATAACTTATACTTATTATTATCTTGAAATGTATTTTTTCTTAATCATTTAAATAAAACTTAATATTTATTTGCTGTTGCTGAAATAAATAACAAATTATGTTCGTACTAAATTCAAAAAACTTTTTAATTATTTGGCTTCTAATTTAACAAATTAAGTTATGTGTAATGAATGGATGTTTCCGTTTAACTCCAGCGAAAGCATAATATTAACATTTACAAAAATTAAACAGCAACATTTTTAAAACTTTCTTCAATTTATTATTGTTTTCTTTAAACCAATTATAGTTATTATTACTACTAAATATATTGTACAACTTACGATATCGTTTTTAATGATTGTTTTGTGTTTTCTTCAGCTTCGTCTTGAAACTAATTTAAATAAACCTAAACCTTATTGGCTGTTACTAAAAACAATAACAATTGCTTAACAAAAAATTCTGAACAAAAAAATTGTTAAAGAGTAAAAAAAATGTTCCGTCCAACACTGTTCCGCGGACTGAGTTCCGAATCCGCTGATCCGTCCGCCTACGAACTTGACAGAAGCCGGCGAGCATCGCTCAGCGCCGAGCAACGGCGGAAGCTGAGCATGTTGCGCACCTCCAGCATCCCGACGCCGCTGACTCCGGTGAGCCACATTTACCATTTGGTACCCTGCCCGAGAAAATGTTGTCATCAGGTACAATTCTCATTTAGATGTCCTTATTTGAGTGCTAACTGTGTTATCAGGGTCGGCGTGATCTTTTTATGACAAAAAATCTAAAGTACACTTATTGGCCGAGTAATTTTAGATAAGTTACGGAATTTCAATTTCTTGTTTTCCAATTTGTACGAAAACGCTGTACCGCGCCCTGGGTACGAGCGGCTAGACAGGATGGAGTTATCGACCGCAGATATTGTTTAAACTAATAAGTAATGTTATAAAGAGGAAAAATTTAAGGCGAGGTATTTCGACGCACGTTAATTCTATAGAAAATGGGCGGCGCGGCATGTTCTGAATTCGCTGGGAAACGTGTTAATTTTCGGATAAATAAATATAGGACTTCAGGTGAAAACTAAAATTTATGACATTTTTTTGTATTTAAAACTAAATATCACCATATAAAAATCATGAGGAAGATTAGAAATATTATTAACAAATTATTTGTTTTAGAGATTTTTTTAGCCTGTTTTCGGAATTTTATATGATCGAGTAAAGTACATTCTATCATGTAATAAGTTAGCACATTCCTTAGATAATATCTTCAGGTATATCGTGTAATTTTTGTAAAATTGTTATTTAACAATCAATACAAAAAACGTGATTTAACAAACCAGTTTTTTCCCGTTTGTCGCGATGCCTCGCCTTAATGTTTTATCCATAAGTGACATAGGGTACTTTTTACCTAACTGAGCAAAGAGAAGTTAATGTTTTTTGGTCACGAGAACGAGGCGAATGCCTAGCTAAATAATATTTGTAATGAAATGGAAAATATTCAGTTTAATCAAAAAAATTTAATGTTAATCATTACTTCAATATATTTTCTATAATTTTGTTAATAAATAACAACAAAATTAAACATTCAGTAACATTACACGTGGGCATTATGGCAGGGTAATAAGGCTTAACTTTAAGTACTTCATTATTAAACAGTCAAATTATTGTTTATGTCATATTATATGAGTGGTTATTGAAGATCAATAATCCCAGTATTGTTGCTGTAGTTATTAAAATATTGTTATTGATCTCAAATCCCAAATATATAAAGTATTGCTTACTTATTTAACTACTTATGCTAAGCCCTTATAAGCCTTATAAGCCAAGGCCTTATAAGCCTGCGTCACCTTAAATTCCTAATTTTGCTTTTGTTTATGGTAAAAGCTAGTATTTTTTGTTCACGTTTTATAGAACATACCCTTAAGTGTTGATGTTAATTCAGACTTGAAGTTGATTTTAATTTTAATACAGGTATTTTTAACTAAGCCTTGTTACCCGACAGGCCTTATTACCCGCAGGTAACTTACGTAATAAGTAAATTAATAATTCTAATTTTAATTTTGTATTTTTCCATAAAGTGAACCATTTACTTGGTTGCTATTATATTCTATTGTTTTAGTCTATCTGTATTGTACAATGTTATTGGGGCCGGTCGCACTCGAATAAAAAGTTGTGATGCGCGTAGGCTAAATTTCGTACTTCGTTAAAGATATATAATATGTAAAGATACGTATTAAACATTAACGTATATTGTGTAGATTTAACAAAAACGGTAACACTATATCTTGCATAGTACCTAAAAGCTTATCACAATTCGCCGAGATGGCCCAATTAGAGCGATTTCTTGTTTTTATCAACCTCGACGAACGTGAAGGCACTACGCAAAAGGACTTAGCTGTATTGTTTTGCTCATTTAGAGGAGACTGGACCAATTTGTGTTTTGATTATAAATGTTTGCTCCTTAAAAACATATTGTGAGCTCTTTTCGTTGATAGCTATCAATAGATAATCGTGAAGAGCAAAAAATATAAGCCTATATTAACCTTCGAAAGAAATTGTGTTTTGACTGAATTAACTTGATGCTTTTGATTTGTTAATTAAGGACTGAAGACTAGAATCTAGTTCTAGGGTCCTAATTACAAAGTCTATTAAAAAATGAAAATTAAAAATATTTTTTATATGAAATAAATCATTTTCTAAAATAACAATCTTAAATATTTTTGAGAATAATGAATATTTTTTACGGCAGGTAATTAAAAATTAATTATAAAAATATTATTTTATAACTTAAAAAATTTAATTGTGACATTTACCTTTTGCTCTTTGAATCTTTCTTTTTAATTTTCGGAAATGTCAGATACCTCTTGCAGTTTTTGCGACATTGAAGTCTTTACTAGAAAATGCAAAAAATTAAAATACCATAGCCTTATTTTTGCGGACTTCACCTATTCTTAATCGGAACAAGTTGTTCTCATGAGCTCATTAATGTGTGAATATCCGTCGGCCCTGATCTTAATTAACAGCCTTTTCCCATCCCAAACGCACAGACTGCTATCGCACCATTTTTATAGTAAAATTTCAATATAGTATAGTAAGGTAGTAACTTCCTATAATTTACTTTAGAAGCAATCTATCAAATATCATCAATTAAACAAAAATGTTACTTATTATGTAGACGTAAGTAAATGTATTATTAAATTTTCAACGTTTTATGTGAACTGAACCTTTGGTCTCTACGCTGTTTTTGAAAGTTGTACTAGATAAAAAAAATGCATTGGCGACAACAAGTTGATACACTAGTCACTAGTCATAGTTCAACAGCATTTCCAGCAAAAAAAGACGGAATACTGATGGCAACACTGGAATAATTGTGTATTTTATCTACTTATACAAAATTATGCTATACGGGATTCTTCTCTAGGGAAACTCCACTGAAATAAACACAGTATTTGTACTATCCTTCGGCCGTACCCGCGTGTATCCTTACGAAAATATTAGCGCGCTAAAACTCTTTGACGTACCGCTAACCGCTCGTTTAGGCACACGCAGTGAGAATGTTTGCGACGATAGCCAATAGCCGGTCACATCTGCATGTATCGCGTCATTGCGCGAAGCTTCGTGTCGTTAGACGCAGGTGCGGTCGCAGCATTACAAAACGAGCTGTATGGGCAATTTATTTCAAGGGCTTCCCTGAGAGAAAAATTCAAATAAATTAATATTTTGACCGTAGTTCAATATTACATGCTATAATTAATTGATAACTTGATGAATGTTCGTAAAAATTCCTTTAATCCACGTTCGTAACTGATTTTTGGTAACCAGATACGAATTTGGTAATTAAAAAATGGAGTCATAATAATTAAGTAACTCTTTCATGAGACAATCTAAAGTTTTTTTTACAATGAGCTCGTCGATGCTATTACAGATACCAGTTAACTATTTTTAAGTTTTTATTAAATCAAAACATCTATGCTACAATATACAATGTTAAAACCATGTCCGATCCGAAAAAGGTATATATATATAGGTCAATGATATTATCAAAAAAATAATAAAATAATTCTTTTTATTAAAATAAAATAAAATATCGCATTTTAAAGTGCCTTATTTTAAAACTAAACTTGAGGAACTTCCCCTTAAATCAAGAAAATATTTTTAAAAAACTATCAATATCCATAAAATAATTACACATCCATACTAATATTATAAATGCGAAAGTAACTCTGTCTGTCTGTCTGTTACGCTTTCACGGCCAAACCACTGAACCGATTTGGATAAAATTTGGTACAAATATAGTTTGAGACCCAAGAAAGGACATAGGATAGTTCTTATCCCGGAGATCCCACGGGAACGGGAACTATGCGGGTTTTTATTTTAGAATTTTTTCCACGCGAACGAAGTAGCGGGCACAGCTAGTATTATATATGATTGTATTAAGCTACCGAATAATGCCTTTGACGATCGCACAGGGTTTTTTTACACACCGATATTAATATTATAAATGCGGAAGTTTGGATGTTTAGATGGATCAGGATGGATGTCTGGATGGATGGATGTTTGGATGGATCGATGTTTAATGCAATCACGCTAAAACTATTGAACGGACTTGAATAAAATGTGGCGCATAGGTAGATGATGACCTGAAATAGCACATAGGCTACTCTTTATCCCAGAAAAATTAGGTGATCCCGCGGGATTCGTCGAAAACTTTTATAATGCACCGGGCTGCACGCTGCTGCTAGTAATAAATACATCTATAATAATAAAATACAAACAAGTAAGTCGCCTCTGTGGTCTAGTAGTCCAGCGTTGGCGTTGACCACATAAGGTCCCGGGTTCGATTCCTGGGTCGGGCACATAAGAAAAGTGTTTTTTCAATTTTCTGAGAAACACAAAGTTGCCCGGGATTGGAAAGTGCCCGGTTGGCGATAGGCTTGCCACCTATTACATTTGTGGGACCAAGTATCTTCGGCTAATCGTGGGTGCGCTTGCTGTACCTCTGCCTACTCCTTCCGGGATATGGGCGTGAAGATACCATACACAGAAGTAAAATTGGAGTGTCTGTTATAATAAATTGAAATAACCGCTTTTTACTAAATGCATATGGATGCATACACGGTACGTACCTATACCAAAATAACATTTTTTACAATTTTTGACTTTGTCTGACCATCTGTTTGTTTCGATTAATCTCTGAAACCGCTGGATTGATTTTGGCGGGACTTTCACTGCCAGATAGCTGATGTAATACTGAATAATTTAGGCGGAGTAACTGCTATTTAAAAAAAAATAACACGGACTAAGTCACGGGCCCATCTAATTTAATTAAATTATTTAAATGAAATATAACTTATAAAAAAGGTTATTATTAAGCATTCCAATATGTAGAAGACAAAAAGTATAAGTAGCAATGAATCAATGACTTATATCTCCAAATTCTCCAAAAGGAACACCCACGCTAGAAAAGGGAGATTTTATTTTGTTTTATATAGGTATTTAAGGAGTTGTCTGTTTTTGTCAGTATTCTATATTGTTATTCCAGACCACAGACCAGATGAGTGCTAATATATACGCCCTTGGGAAGAAAACACGTGTCGCAGCGCATATGAGCAAACGGTCCTATAACTGTCAAAAATGTCATACATTTGTAGATATATATCATATCGTGAAAAATAGAAATAAACCGTGTTGTACTGTTTTATCGTACTGAATGAGATGACAACAGTTAACAATTACCCTTGAAGTGATTTTATTTCATCGGTAAGTAGTATAACTCTGTATTTATGTTTCATATAAGGTACTTAAGTCGTAGTAATTGATTATATTTTATATATTCTTTATATGAATACAAATGTTCTGTAGATAACAAATTATACACTCACTATTCAGAAAGGCAAAAGATACATGCAATCGTATAATTAATATGGCTAAAATTTTGAGAAGAACTGGCTCCTATAACACAGTTTTTACTATTTTAGGAGTCAGAGTATTTTATATATTGTACATTGTAAAATTTGAAATAAAAATATATTATTATTATTTCTGTGTGTAATTGCAAGTTACAAGTACTGATGAATTAAGAAATTGTCTTGAAAGGTGTAGGTATCCATTTAATCCGTGGTTGTCTCATTTTCAAGAATTCTGCCAGGGAATTTATTAAATGTGAGTGATTGGCCTAACGTGTCACAAGTTTGAAGTTACTACAATCGTGGTAGAGTTCCGCAATGTTGCGCCCGATTTTGGCATCACCGCTTTACCTATGCCTGCTGCAATAGCGTCAGTGCTCTTCACTATAGATTTCCACTGAAGAGTTTAGTCAAACGGAATTAAATACTGCATAAAATATCATACACCAGTGTCAACAAACGTACAATGATTTGTACATACACTTGACAAAAATACAATAATTTTGAATAATAGCAATTTTCTATATAATTTTTTTTTTTTTTGAAAAATAAATATTATTGGAATATTTGAGTCGAATTTCCCGCCTTACCAATAGCTGAGTGAGTTCTCATGTATTAGGTACGAAAGTTGACTGAAAAATTCCTTTAAAAAATTGTTTAATACTCGCCGGAATATCTATCTATATACATATAATAAAACTGTAAGAGGTCGAATTCTGTACATTGAAGATATTTTGAAAAATTTTTTTGGAAGATTCTCTTTAATCGACACTGAAGCGAAAAATGTATTTTTTTTTAATTTTTGTCTGTCTGTCTGTCTGTCTGTCTGTCTGTATCAAGGCCGCGCATCACGCCGAATCCACTGAACGGATTCAAATGAAATTTAGCATGGTTAAAATTCATACTCCGAAGAAGGTTATAGGATACTTTTTATCCCAAAATTCAATACCGTTCCCGTAGAATAAGGGATGAAAATAAAAACATATATTTAGCTTTAATTCATTAACCTGCAGTCCAAAATCATTTATTATTTTTTTGTTCAAAAGTAAGTACTATAAAGATTATCCCTTAAAAATTTCAAAGTCATCAGTTTTATAATTTAGAAGTTACAGACATCACAAGTTTCAACGGTTTCCGGGTGGTAAGTCCAGTTGAACGTGACACCCGGATTGTATACAAAACCTTTGGACGCACGGCTCATTATAAGTTAGTGTTTCATTTCAATGTGTTTGTATAATGGATATAACCCGAGAGATCAGTTTAAATATATACTGTTTTATTAAAATGTTATAAATGCAATTTTACTAGCCTAAAAATGAGTAAAATATGTGTAAAATGTAAACCTAAACATTTTATTTATTTATATTTGAAAATAAAACAGATCATTTTTCAGTTTTTTGCCAATATCTCAAAAATATGCATTTGTTCTTTATAAAATTTTACGTAAGGATAGGCTATTGGGAAAATTCACTATTTTGTTTTTACATTGCCTAACGTAAAAAAGGGTAAAAAAAGTATCTAACCGTCCATACCCGGAATACGTAGGCAGAGGTACAAGAAGTGTACCCACGATTAGCCGTATATACCATCTCACACAATGTGATAGGTGGCAAGCCAATTGCCAACCGGGCCTTTTTCAATCCCGGGCAACGTTGTTTTATCAGAAAAGTTAAAAACACGTTTTGTTTTGCCCGACCCAGGAAGCGAACCCGGGACCTCATATGGTCAACGATGACACCGGACCACTAAACAACACGGTGAATATTTCAAAATTCTTAGAAAATGAATGAAACTTCTGCGAAGTTGTAGATGTTGGAGTGCCTAAACTACTTAGTGTACTCAGACTCCAAAATACTTTTTAAAAAATTGTTAAGTAGAATATACGAATATGTACTTATAACTTCAGTCCTGGATAAGATCAACATCTTACAGAAAAAACTTTAGCCAAGATAACTTCATCAAAACAAATTCAATAAAAGGTTACTTAACTTTCCTTTATTTGTGAGAATCGAAAATCAAAAATGTGAAAAAAAAAACGTGACTTTGTTGTTGTTTTATTGAAGTATCATCACTCCCGGTTCCCTTGCGGGGTAGGCAGAGTAGATCGAACGTCTATAGACTTTCCGTTTCACCGCGACTCACCGGTTTGTCGGTTGGTGATATAAATGGTAATCCTCATCGCCGCATATACCGACACGATAACGATTATCGACTATTTTTAGTGATAACTGGGACCGAAAGTTTTACGTGCTCATCCGAGGCACGGGAGTGGTCCGCCAGTCTCCGAGTTGCTACTGAGATTTTAGATTTTCGAGAAAATCCTTGAAAATATCTCAATAACACGTTTGCCCGATCCGGGGATCGAACCCGGGACCACATATCGGGAGCCGAATAGGCTATCCCAAGACCACGAGACAGAGCAGTTTGTTATTAATTAAAAAAACCCTTGACTGCTCATCTTGCTTATTGAAAATGATACAAATTTACATTAAATCTTTTAGAGATTTAAAAATAATAATAAATTTATGAAAAGTGCAACAAGATTTTTTTACTGCAAATCGTTTTCAATGCACAAAGATAAGCTTCTTAGTCAAAAGTTATTTTGGTTTTTGTTAATAACAAACTACAAAGCCATGTGTTAATTAATTTATTTTTAAACATCCCGCTACAAAAAGTGCCTTAAATAAAAATGATTCAAAAAAATAAAACTGAATAAATAACTTTTCATCTTTCTAACTAGGTATATATTTTTAACTTCCCGCTACGTGTCTAGATAAGTAAGTTACTGATTTTACCCCGATTTACAAAAATCGAGTGTTCACCAGATCTCCACGTTTTGAGGACCTACGAACCATTTTCGACTACTTTCATGATGACGTGTGTGTGTGTGCATATGCGTATGTGTGTGTATGCGTATGCGCATGCGTATGCGTATGCATATGCGTATGCGTATGCGTATGCGTATGCGTAGGCGTATGCGTATGCGTAGGCGTATGCGTATGCGTATGCGTATGCGTATGCGTATGCTTATGCGTATGCGTATGCGTAGGCGTAGGCGTAGGCGTAGGCGTATGCGTATGCGTAGGCGTAGGCGTATGCGTATGCGTATGTGTATGCGTATGCGTATGCGTATGCGTATGCGTATGCGTATGCGTATGCGTATGCGTATGCGTATGCGTATGCGTATGCGTATGCGTAGGCGTATGCGTATGCGTATGCGTATGCGTATGCGTATGCGTATGCGTATGCGTATGCGTATGCGTATGCGTATGCGTATGCGTATGCGTATGCGTATGCGTATGCGTAGGCGTAGGCGTATGCGTATGCGTATGCGTATGCGTATGCGTATGCGTATGCGTAGGCGTAGGCGTAGGCGTATGCGTATGCGTATGCGTATGCGTATGCGTATGCGTATGCGTATGCGTAGGCGTAGGCGTAGGCGTATGCGTATGCGTAGGCGTAGGCGTATGCGTATGCGTATGCGTATGCGTATGCGTATGCGTATGAGTATGCGTATGCGTATGCGTATGCGTATGAGTATGCGTATGCGTATGCGTATGCGTATGAGTATGCGTATGCGTATGCGTATGCGTATGCGTATGCTTATGCGTATGTGTATGTGTATGTGAATGTGTATGTGTATGTGTGTATGTAAACATCTCATAACTTTGAACGGCTTGACCGATCGAAACGCGGTTAATAGTATTCGATTGGATTCCACTCAATTTAGACTTCAGTCAAGGAGATTGTGAGAAATTTTGAAAAAACCTCACATAAGTTTTTGGCGAAACAGTATTTTTAATACAATTTCCAGATTAATGTACCGATAGAGTACAAAATTTAATCAGCTATACATCCAACTGCGACCAATGCATAAATTGCATCAAAATTTATTTATCCGTTCGGGAGTTTATAGTTGACGAAAAATTTTGCAAAAAAATTTTGGCATAATTTCGAAATTTTTTAACTAATCATTTTTAATCTTCTGCAATATTTTAGTACTTACTAAACAAACAATAAAATTACGTTGTTTACAGTAAACTTACTACATATTGTTTAAATAACTTTCAGGTTTATATACCGATTGATATAAAAATTGAATTAGAGTTTCGATTTTTATATCAATCGGTCGGTATAAAGTAAACTTACTACATATTGTTTAAATAACTTTCAGGTTTATATACCGATTGACATAAAAATCGAATTAGAGTTTCCCTCTAAAAAACTGTGCCAAATACTGGAAATTGGATCAAAATAAACGATTTATTTGGGATTAAAAAAAGTCTCTTTTTTACATTTATAAGAGAGAGAGAGAGAGAGAGAGAGAGAACTGTAGTCAATTACTAATTAATTAATAATTACTCTGCAAGGATGGCCAAACGCGAACGAAGTCGCGGGTACAGCTAGTTATTTAAATAAAGTTACTTCAGTGATTCTCTTTTTCAATAAATCAATCTCTATATTCTGTGATAAAGCTTTCAGACAACAATTAGGTACATCCCCGTTTGAAATGTACAATAATTTTATTGATATTAAAATAATTTTACGGCCCTGATACAATATAATTTTTTCACGGGTCTGCCAATACTGGCACACACAGCACGTTAACAACAATAATTTTCGTTGATCAAATTTAAACATTACGTTATAAATATTATTGTTAATATTGTATCTGCTTGTTAAATATACTGGAAATTTCTGTATAAAATGCATACATAAAACTATTATTACCCGGCTGTAAAATTAATTATACTATAGTTTATTAATTATGATTAAAGCATAATATTATGTACGATTTTTATGACGTATTAAAATTTTTAGCTTTTCTTTACTCTGCAATTATAAAGCCTCTACCTGATAGAATGCGATGCGTATGCGATTTTTATGGCTAATCGAAATCGCATGCATTGTTGCGATATTTATTTGTAATATATTTTGAACTAAATACAGTTTTCAGGGCTCTAATAAACGAAAAATCTTGAAGTATATCGTAAAAAAATGTTCGAAATTATTTAATCAACTGATTTTTATAAATAGTAAGATTTCTGGCAGAAAAGCTGATATTTTTTTTATAATTTAAAAAATCTACTGAGCCAAATTGATTCAATATTTCATTAAAAACCTAACTTTGATAAAATCCAATTGAATGCATTTAATCACATTTCGATCAATTTAATCGTTCAGAAGCTATAAGAGGCTTACATACAAACATACGAACGACACGTAAATACCTACACAAATCCGTATAAAAAGCTTCCTAGGACCTTAAAACATCGAGATCTGATGAAAACTCGATTTTTTAAAATCGGTGTAGACCAATTATAACTTCCTTAGCGGGAAGATAAAAATGTGAATCAATGCATAGATCAACAGGTCGCTGGCACATAAAATATATCTTTGTGCTAAATCTCTACAGATTAACAGAAAAATAATAAATGTAATTAAAAAAAAAAACAACTTCAAATATCTGTCAACTAGATTCATATTTCAAAAACTCGATTTTAATGAGACTTAATTTTTTTCAGAGTTGGAATATATTTGATTTAAATGAAAAAGGATCAACTCAATATGTCTCTAACTTGTGACAAACATACATACACTTACGAAATTAATCATTCGTACTTGGAAGCTTAAATACGTCATTATACTCAAATATTATCTAATCTAACAATATCACATACATACATGTCAAACTTATAACCTTCTTTTCTAAAGTCGGTTAAAAATGTACCATACCTATATCTTGGTCTAGGCAGTCTTACCTTGTCTCTTTCACAGTCATAGAAACGCGCAAGTCAACTCAACGCGCAAGTCAAGTCAACTCAATAGAAACGCGCAAGCTTAATAACTCGTGACAGTATTCTTGGACAGGAAACAATTATAAATTACATTTTACGTTCAATTATCTACTGATCTCGTCTGTAAACTCAGAGAATAGGAAATTAATATACTGATCTCTGGTAAACTTTACCTTACGCGATAAACTTAGGAATTGATACCGTGCATAAAATGTGTATCTACCGTAAATCTGTTTAAATTTTCTGAAACTAAACCAAGTTTCCGGACTTAATTAAAACTTATGCACGATTTACATTTTGATTAGCGGGAGTGCTAGTGTTTAGCAGTTGCGGGTGATATTGCGAGTAGTCAGTGTCCAACACTGTTTATTCCCCATGATTAATACATTGAGCTTCAGGCGTCGAAACATGGACGAACAAACCAACATCGCTAAACACTTATTATTAAACAAATACTTTGAAACGTGTTATGGACCGGGCAAGCTGCAAGTCAGAGGCAAGCAGGGGGCGCGGGGCAGGGTTATTCGCAAAATAATAGAACAGCGTTCTATTCACTTAACTACGCTGATTACACTCGCACTAATCAACGCCTGTCCACAAATGTTTTTTGTTTAAAGCCCCGTTTTCACTTTGATTAGTATGAGTGTGAGTGTTTAATGCAGGTGCTTAGTGTGATGATAAAAATACGTGAAGACAGCCGTTGATCAGTGCGAATGATAAGTAATTAGCATCTATTCACTTTTACTACGCCGATTACGAATCACTCGCACTGATCCACGGCTATCTTCACGTATTTTTGACTTAATACTAAGCACCTGCATTAAACACTCACACTCGCACTAATCAAAGTGAAAACGGAGCTTAACACTAAGTACCTGTATTAAACACTTCGCACTCGTAGTAATCAAAGTGAAAACTAGGTTTTATAGCGCGTAACATAGTGGCGTAGGTTTCCCCGTGTTTTTCTGGGCGCCCTCTGAAGAATAGGCCATCTGCGGTTCGGCCAGGCAGTTCTTAAGAGGCGAATGACTGGTTATACTAGTCCCTACCATCGTTGCTACTAGGTGGTAGAGTTCTGCACTGTCTCGCCCGGGTATGGTACCACCGCCTTACCTATTCCTGCCGCAATAGCGTCAATGCTTGCATTGTCGTGTTTCGGTTTGGAGGGTGAAGTAGCCGGCAAACTTATGCATGTGGCATTAAGATAATGCATAGCAACGCACGCATCGTTAACATCCTTGTTGTTTATTTCCATCTGCTTGTTTATTATCTTAAGATATGCAAAAAAAGCTAGCATGGGCATCACTAGAGCTAGCTTCGGGCGGCCGTCATGGTGCATCCCAACAGCTCCAGTTAAGAAAGCTTTTTTTTATATAGAAAAAAAGGGACAAACGAGCAGGAGGCTCACCTGATGGTAAGTGATTACCGCCGCCCATGGACAGCCACATCACCAAAGGTCTTGCAGCTGCGTTGCCGGATTTTTAAGAAGGAGTATGCTCTTTTCTTAAGTTAAAGAAGCAGGCAGTGACCGACTGGTAAAACGTCTGACTTCCGTGCTGGACGTTCGGGCTGATTAATGTAAATAAACACATAGCTATCCGTGTTTCGGAAATCACGTTAAGCCGTTGGTCCTGGGTAGGTCCCATTCTTTTTTATACTGAGATTTTTAACGGTTTATGTAAGAAGGTTATATTTTTTCAAAGTCAGGTGTCACCCAATCTAAGGTGACATCGCTCCACTCTACTACTTACGCTACGCCACTACTTATAGTACGAGTTTCGTAGAGAAAGTCACGAAAACGATGTTTGGCTTTAAAACAAATGTTGCTACGGTACAGCATCTAAAATCATAGTCATTAAATAGCCTATCGAATTAAAAGGTTTCCATTTTAATGGTCAGGGCTCTTGTAAAAAAAGATCATCTGTTTTCTTGTCAGGCAGTTCGTAAAGCGGACATTCGAATAATTTCCTAAACTCATTACAGCCATCAAGATAACTAAATCTCTCTCTCTTTAAATAGTAGAATTCTGTGTCGGTTCCGGGCTCCTTTAAAGAATAGACCAACTGCCGTTCGGTCAGGCAGGTCGTAAAAGGCGACTGATTGGCTATGCGAGTCACTAACATCGTGGCTACAAGGTGGTAGAGTCCTGCATTGTCTCGCCTGGGTCTGGTACCACCGCCTTACCTATTCCTGCCGCAATAGCGTCAGTGCTAGTCACTGTCGTGTTCCGGTTTGGAGGGTAAGGTAGCCGGTAAACTTATGAATGTGGCATTAGACCTCGCTACAAGATAGCAACGCACCATTAACATCTTTGGTGTCTATAGGCGATGGTTGACTCTTTCCATTAGGAAACCCATCTGCTTGTTTGCTATCTTATGATATAAAAAAAAAGTGTCGCCTGGTGTTTGGTACCACCACTTTTATTGCGATAGCATCCGTGCGTGTCAGTCATGATTCGATTTGTAGTTCTGCTTCGTCTCGCCCGGGTCTACTGCCTTATCTATTCCTGCCATAATGGCGTCAGTGCTTGTCATTATTGTGTTCCAGTTTGGTGGGTGAGGTAGCAGGCAAACTTAAATTACCGCCACACGGATGTCTATACTCTATAGGCGATTGTTATATCTGCAGCGGGAGAACCATCTGCTTGCTTCCTATATGTAAATAAATAGTTTTTTCAATTCCAACAAGTAATCCCAATAATAACGGAAAAGTCTTTGCACCATTTTTAAGACAATTGCTCGAATGGTGGAGTATAAATATGGCACAGTTAAAGTTTACATTGCGGAGGACTGCACAAACCTAATAAATTTTAAATAATATTCATAAAATTAATAAAAATAAACATTAAGCCCCGTTTTCACTTTGATTAGTGAAACACAAAGTAGTGCACAAAGTGAAAACGGGGCTTTACACACGTTACATTCATGTCAAATCAATGAATGTATATTATTATACACGTCATTGTGTCAAATACATTTTCTTTACGGCTAGAGCGAGTTGTCAAACATAAGAGATTGTATTGTTTAGTCTATGGTCGAGTTTCGGCCACAGGCGATCGTTGGTTATTTTAAATGTTCAAAGAATAATGACGGGTTGTCATACAAACAACCTACCTGAAAGTTTGTGATGTCTTCAATTAACGTGGCGGTTTTTGTATTTAAAATTAATGCTAGAATATTACAAACGAATTTCTATCCTGCGAAAAGTAGGTATATTAAGTTCACTGGTTTTAACAGACAAACGGGCTTAGATTTTTAAAAAAGCTTCAAGATATTTAAGATGATTTTTTTACTTCATTAGATAGCAAACAAGAAGGTTCTTTTGATGGAAAGAGAAACTATCGCTTTTAGAAGTTGCTATCCATGTGGCGCGATGCCATTGCCACATGCATAAGTTTACCGGTTACCTTACCCTACAAACCGAGACACGACAATGATAAGCATTGACGCTGTTGCGACACGAATAAATTTGGTGGTGGCTAACATAAACCTACCCGCGCAAGATGTTGCGTAGCGCTATTCACACTGTACCTTGTTAGGTAATTGTAGTTACAGCGGTTTTGACACGTATAACCAATCGGTCGTCTTTTACGACTTGCCTGGCATGGCGATACAAAGAGTTGGTCTATTCTTTAAAGAAGTCCGGACCAACAAGGGAATAAATTGAAATAAAAAATAAACGTTTAATAGATTCAGGGGTTACTTTGCGGAAATCCATAATTTAAAGCAGAAATTATGGTATTTAATTTGCAAATTTCCGCGAAATGTTATATGGAACTGTCGTGACGCAACAGAAATGAAAGGTAGTGTAAGGAATAGGGCAAACTTATCCAAATATTTCTTTCATATATACGTTAATGCTTCACCCTTCATAGAGTGAAGTGCTATTCGACTCTCCTGAAGGTGCTTCGGTTGCGAAGTGAAACGTGCGTTGAGTACATAACTTGTGTGTTACTGCCTTTGCTTCTGACGTGGAAGAAAGTGTCGTGGAAGTGGGTGGACTATTGTGCCGCTGTGGTCTTCTATAATTTCAGACTTTGGATAAGTTTGCCCTATTCCTTACATTATTTTTATGTCTGTTGCATCACGGCAGTTTCATATAACATTTCGCGGAAATTTGCAAATTAAATCCCATAATTTCTGCTTTAAAAAATAAACAGTTTTACAGATTTTTTTACATACTAAGACAGGTAGTCATTTCTTGAAATATAAACACAGATCAGTGATTTACTAAGTCCAAAATATAGAAACAAATGATGCAAAGAGAATATAATGCAAATATAAATAATTATTTTATTACATTTGACAGCTAACATCCTTGACAACTGATAAAGATAATCGTCTAGTCCTCGTATGACTCTATATTAATCTATATAAATATTATAAATGCGAAAGTTTAGATGTTTGGATGGATGTTTGGATAAATGTTTGGATGGATGTTTGTTACTAAATCACGCAAAAACTACTGAACGGATTTGACTGAAATTTGGCACACAGGTAGATGATGACTTGGAATAGCACAAAGGCTACATTTTATCCCGGAAAGAGCAGGTGATCCCGCGGGATTCACCAAAAACTGTTATAATGCAGCGGGCTGCACGCTGCAGCTAGTATTACAAATGCGAAGGTTTGGATGTTTGGATAGATGTTTGTTACTCAATCACGCAAAAACTACTGAGCGGATTTAAATGAAATTTGGCACACATGTAGATATTAACCTGGAATAGCAGAGAGGATACTTTTTATCCAGGAAAAAAGGTAATCCCGCGGGATACACCAAAAATATGTATAATGCAGCGGTCTGCACGCAGCAGCTAGTAATAATATAAGTTCCATTACATTTTATTATAAATGTTTAATTTACTTATTAAAAGATAAGATATATTGAGTAAAATACAGCAGTGTTTGGTGGCAAAATCAAACTAATTAGGTACTTTGACTAATTTAAAATGGCGATATTTTAAATATTGATAGGCGTAATACCTATGGGTGAAATTGCACAAATTTACTAGTTTTTTATGTAGGTGATATAACTTATAGATTTTCGCCATATTGCTCCCGGGCTCCTTTGAAGAATAGGCCAACTGTCGTTCTACTAGGCAGGTCGTAAAAGGACCGATTGGCTATGTGAGTCACTGCCATCGTGGCTACAAGGTGTGAGATCTACATTGTCTCGCCCGGGTCTGGTACCACCGTCTTACCTGTTCCTGCTGCAATAGCGACAGTGCTTGTCACTGTCGTGTTCTGGTTTGGAGGGTAAGGTAGCCGGTAAACTTATGCATGGGGCATTAAACCTCGCCACAAGATAACAACGCACCATTACCAGCTTTGGTGTCTTTAGACGATGGTTGACTCTTTCCATAGGAGACCCATCTGTTTATTGGCTATCTTATGATAAAAAAAGATCATTTTAAATAGGTACTAGGTTAATGGACCCACAGTTATTCTTGAACATCAGTTTTGAAGAGCTTATTACTTTTTATTTTAATTAATCACATTTTTGATCTTCAAGAAAAAACAATTTACAATATAAACATATCACCGGTCACATTGGAATCTAACATTAATTGCTTCAGCGTTAATCATTTTTATCCGCCATTTTTATCATTCGTATAGTAAGTACATTCTGTTTTACCTTTGCTTCGCTCATCGCTATTGAAATTCATCTCATAATACATAAATCTAAGCTACGATTACATTTACTTATTTACTTATCACTGTTAAGCTACAATTTAGTTACCAAATAATATATAGCTAACTTCTATTTAATGAAGAACAAAATGTAAGAAGCCTTGGAAGTACCTTTAAGCCGGATTTTTACACTAAATGATAGATTTGTAAGGATTCAGCTTTGTGTCGCCATGCCCAAAGTATTAACCTACATAGCGTAAACTATATTAGTATGTTATAAATATATGGCTAAGTCTGTTGACATACCATGTAAACTTATAACTTTGTAAGTAATTTTAAATGGATGTGTCAAGTACGGGTTTTTTTTAATTACTTTTATGGGTGCGCAGTTCTATAACTGACTCGCCGGCATCTGGCTTTTTCGAATGGGTAGCCCATCCATTTTATAACTAACTAGTCGGCACCCGCTTATTCGAATGGGTAGTCCGGCATTTGAGCCCGCTAAGATTTGGCTTAATTGGGCGAAGCTTTGAGACGATATACAAGATCGGCCACGGCATCATGCTAGGGCCGCTATTGCGTGTATCGTCACAAAGCTTCGCTCCGTGACACAGTACTCGCAGATATGGCCGGCTATTATCGGCTATCGTCGCAAAAAAAAAAAAAAAAAAACAAGCCCGCTGAGTTTCTTCCGCCGGATCTTCTCAGTGTGTGGCCGCGTTCCGATCCGGTAGTAATTGTAAAAATCGACTCACAACATTTTTAATTTTTAGTTTAATGATAAATAATTATAATTTTAAAATATTTGCACACCATATCATGGTAGAATATGTTGGTAACTTAATCAAATTTTAATAACTTGTAACTCCCATATTCTGGCAAATAAATGATTTCTTTCTTTCTTTCTTTCTAAAAAAACATTCGGACTGCGTGAACGTTATCGCGCGGATAGCGGCACGTCAAAGAGTTCTAACGCGCTAACATATCGCGCTGCATGATAGAATAGCGTTGCTAATCTATCAGCTCAGACGTATGTGGGTGCTTGTGTAAAATGGAGTGGAACGATGAAATGGTAAGCTAAGTATATATGTATTATGAGATTAATTTCGATAGCGATGAGCGAAGCAAAGGTTAAACAGAATGTACTATACGAATGATAAAAACGGCGGATAAAAGTGAATCAATTAGGGCGGCTTGCACCAAAATGCTTAAATGCATTTAGTCCCTTAAACATGTTTAGCAAATGTCACTTTAAACGTATCTAGTGACTTAAAATGATTTAGGCATTTTGGTGCAAGCCGCACTTAGATTCCAATGTGAATTCATACGGGATCCAAAAAATGTGAATCACAAGAAACATTTTAGTAATTATTAATTGTTAGCACACATGTAGACGTAAAGATAGTAGTCGTCCATTTTGTCCACGTTTGAAAATGATTTCAGCCATCTTGGATTATTGCGCGATAGTTCGTGAAAAATATCGTTGCCGCTAATATGACCACAGCTTTTATAACAATAATTTTTTAGTGTCAAATCGTACAAAGCTTCGGCACCTATTACTTACGACGACGATAAACGCAAATGCGGCCCCAACATAATAAATATGCACGGCATACTTGTTAAAAATGTGGTCTAGTGGGTAGTTTGTTTAGCCTAGATCGCGAAATCCCAATTCCGATTTTCATTAAAAAAGGTTATTTCGTCAGTGTCGTTGGTCTTGCTTATTTTGTTTGACTTAAATTGAAGGTCCCGCGTTTGATTACTGGGTCGGGCAGTGTAATTGGATTTGTTGTGTCTAGAAAATAACCTGAAGTAGCTCGGAGTTTTGTAATGTTATTATGTTAATAATTGCGTACTTTCCATGAGCACGTAAAGCTGTCAGATCTGGTTATTGCAGGTAATAAATTATCTAGGGTTTAACAAATCGCCAGTCGTTAAGGAATGTACAATTTTTAAACGTTTTGAGGAAAACATATTGGCCATTACGACTTGACTTGAGAGCGTTAAGTTTTTAGGCCTCAGACTGGATCTCGGCGATCTGCAGCGCGGTGGCGAGAGCGGCGCGGTCTAACACAGATTCTTATTGAAGTGAACTGGATGACAGCAGCGCGACAGCTCGGGCGCAGCTGTGTTAGAGCGCTATCACGCCGCTTTTGCCGCCGCACCGCATATCGCCGTTATCCAGTTTGAGGCCTTAAAGACGTTATGTCCCTAAAGTGCGCTAACGAAACCTTCGTAAAGAGATTCCGTTGTCCGTCCATCTGTACGTCTGTAACACGGCTGTATATTCTAAACAAGTGTTTTTCAATATTTCTTATTGCGCGAGGATCTAGGATAAAATAATCATTTCAACATTTTTATTTATGAGCAGGTGTATTATAAATTTGTTTCTTACGGCCCCTAAACAATCGTCCACGACCCTCTTATAGAGGTTTCGGACCTTCCAGGGGATCACGACCCTTAAAACACTGTTGTAACAGAGACATTTGATTTGATTTGAAGTTTACACAGTTTGTATTGCAATAAGTTCGAGTTATCACCAACAAGAAGCAATAGTCAGTCAATCAGCAGTGCGTTTTTCCTCCTCAGAGGATCTATTTTTGGTTCCCGTACCTAAAGGGTAAAACGGGACCCTATTCTAAGACACTGCTGTCTGTCCGTCCGTCCGTCTGTCTGTCTATGCGTATGTCGCCAGTCTGTATGTCAGGAAACGTGATAGTTGAAATTTTTACAGATGATGTATTTTTGTTGTCACTATAACAACGAATATTAAAAACACGATAAAATAAATATTTAAGGGGGCTCCCATATAACAAACGTGATTTTTGACATTTTTTAAGGTTCCGTACCTAAAATGTAAAACGGGGCACTATTATTAAGCCTCCGCTGTCTGTCTGCCTGTCTGTCTGTCTATCACCAGGCTGTATCTCATAAACCATGATAGCTAGAAAGCTGAAATTTTCACAAATTATGTATTTCCGTTTCCGTTATAACAAAAAACACTAAAAATAATAAAATGGAAATATTAATGGGGGGCCCATATAATAAACGTGTTTTTTTCGTATTTTTTTAAAGATGATGGTACGGAACCTTTCATGCGCGAGTCCGACTCGCAGTTGGCTGGTTTTTTTATAGAATAAGGGGCAAACGGGCAGGAGATTCACTTTTTGGTAAGTGACCACCGCTGTCCATGGACAGCCGCAAAGGAGTATGGGTATTGCAGTTGCATTGCCGGTTTTTTAAGAGTAGTCCCTAAATCGTATCCATTCAGAAACACCCTTATCGGTAATTGATTCCACAAAGGAGTACGAGGAGAATAAAATTGTCGAGAAAATTGCATGGGTGTGGATTTCTAGATATCGAGGTGGTGAAAGTGATTTCGAGTTGTGCCGTGATGTTTGGTTCACTCCGCATACCCCTGCAAGAAAGTAGTGTGTAGATATATACTGATATTATAAAGAAGTAAGATTTGTTTGTTTGTAATGAATAAACTCAAAAACTACTGGACTGATTTTGAAAATCCTTTCACCTGTACAGGGTGGGCAAAAATCGTGGATCAAATGAAACAGGGTGATAGTTGCGATTATTTGCAATAAAAATATCTCTACGGCGGAGCTCAATCTTGATGATCTTAAAAATTACGACTATTTTAGTGTTTTTGACGACAACAATAAATGGTGTTTAGTTGTTTTAGGGAATGTATCAACACCACCAAAGTGCTTTTATGATAGTGGGTACCATGATTTATGAGTATTGGCACCTATTTATTTTTTTATTTTTTTATTTATTTTATGTCATAAGATAACAAACAAGCAGATGGGTTTCCTGATGGAAAGAGTCGACCATCGCCTATAGACACCAAAGATGTTAATGGTGCGTTGCTATCTTGTGGCGAGGTATAATGCCACATGCATAGGTTTACCGGCTACCTTACCCTCCAAACCGGAACACGACAGCGACAAGCACTGACGCTATTGCGGCAGGAATAGGTAAGGCGGTGGTACCAGACCCGGGCGAGACAATGCAGAACTCTACCACCTAGTAGCCACGATGGTAGTGACTCGATAGCCAATCGGTCGCCTTTTACGACCTGCCTGGCAGAACGGCAGTTGGCCTATTCTACAAAGGAGGCCGGGACCAACACGGCACCTTTTTAATTACTTTTAAGTCTCGTTAAAAATTATTTGTAACTTACCTTACTGTAAAAAATGTACTACCAAAAAGTGAACTTGTATTAAAAAACTTGTCTATAATAATCCCAACTATCACCCTGTTTCATTTGATCCACGATTTTTTGCCCAACCTATATATAACTATATCATCAACTGACTGAGTAAAAGGTAGTAATGTGTGTACCTAGATCACGCGAAAGCAGTCGTGGGGTACAGCTAGTTTATTAATATAAATAACCTTGTAGACAAATTTTAATCAAAAATAAACCATCATGGCGGCTATTATTTGAAAGTTGGCATCTAATAATACAAGTTTGTCGATCAAACAAAAGTCTATAAATAGCTTTATTAGCGGCGTGCCATCAAGTTTACGTCGCAGACTGGGGTGTTTAACCTAAATATCGACACTAAGACTAAACAGTTAACCTTTTTATGCCAAGATCGTATCGGCTATTGTCTTATAAAAATATTTTTAGGGTTCCGTACCCAAAGGGTAAAACCTATTACTAAGACCCCACAGTCCGTCCGTCCGTTTACCCATTAGTCCGTCACCAGGCTATATCTCAAGAACTATGCAAGTTACATATTTGAAATTTTTACAGATGGTGTATTTTGGTTGCTGCTATAACATCAAATATTAAAACAGAATAAAATTAATATTTAAGAGGGGCTCCCATAACACTAATGTATTTTTTGCCGTTTTTTATCTATATTAATTGATTAATTAATTAATTAATATTATAAATGCGAAAGTTTGGATGTTTGGATGGATATTTGTTACTCAATCACGCAAAAACTATTGAACGAATTTGAATGAAATTTGGCATACGGGTAGATGATGACCTGGAATAGCATATAGGCTACTTTTTATCTCGGAAAAATTTGATGATCCCGCGGTATTCGCAAAAAACCTTTTATATTGCAGCGGGCTGCACGCCGCAGCTAGTAGGTTAATAAATAAATAAATATGACTTGACAATTACACGAATTGATCTAACCCCAAAGTAACCAAATTATTTGCATGTGATATGGGTGTTAACGATACTAATACATAGAAATAGGTACGTATATAAATACCTACTGGAATATATTTAACGAACACCTAAACCCGGAAATACAAACATATGTATATGCTCATCACACAAATGCTTGTCTCCTTCAGAGGCGAAACCCGAACCCCATTGATTGCGTAGTCAAGGTCGCTAACCACTCGACCAACGAGGCGGTCTATTTAGGAGATTGTTGCCTCTTACCGTTATTCAG
Organism: Apodemia mormo; assembly: GCA_036924255.1. NCBI lineage: Eukaryota > Metazoa > Arthropoda > Insecta > Lepidoptera > Riodinidae > Apodemia > Apodemia mormo. The sequence continues at coordinate 3,165,820 of JAUPFN010000007.1, read as the reverse complement.
ACGGAAAAAAAGTTTAGCAATATTATCATAATCATCCCGTTAGTCGAGTGGTTAACGAATCTAACTAGGAATAGATGGAGTTTGGGTTCGATTCCCGACAAGGACAAACATTTGTATGGTGAGCATAGATGTTTGTATTTCTGGGTTTGGGTGTTATTACGTATGTCTCTGTATTTATCTACTTATGTATTTCTATGTATTAGTATCGTTGACTAACACTCATAATACAAGCAAAATAATTTGCTTACTTTGGCGTTAAATCGATTAGTGGAAAGCTTGTCAGTCTGTCTGAAACGCTTTCACGGCTAAACCACTAAACCAATTTTGATGAAATTTAATAATAAATATCGATTATCGTTTGGAGGTCTGGCAACAACTAGAAGGTCTGGAAACAATAGACCTGCGCTCGTGCCCAAAGTGCCAAGTGGAAAAGAGGGAAGATCTTAAAAATTATACAATTCACGTGTCCAGTTAAGATAAGCCCAACGTTGACTATACTTGGTACTGTCATAAGGTCAATGCTTCTCCCTGTAGTGAAACGTTTTTTACCGATTAGGAAAGTTAAGTGCGTGGCTTTACAAACCGGCTACAAAAATAACACGCATCATTAATATATCTGGTGGCGATGGCTATATCTTATCATCAAAAAAGCCGTCTTCTTGTTTTCTGTTTTAAGCTGTAAAACAAAATTTTATATATATTTAAAACATCCGATTTTCATAAATTTCGCTATATTACACAAACTGTTAGAAGCGTATTTTATTTTCTAAGTAAATTATCTTGTTTTTAAATCCCAGGAACCGATTTTTAATGTTCTAAATTATGTCATAACACTGTCCAAATAAAATTCACACGTCGTCATCGTCTTTAAAGTAGGTATCGTCCACTAAAAATTACTACTTCCGCTCAAAATATCATCGTACTACAAGTGTTTAAAATATAAATTGATTCCTGTGACAAATGTCATTATATATTATTAGTTGATTACATTGATATAAAAAACTCAAGATACACAGTCAGTGTTTCAAAAACTTCCTCTAAAAATGAGCGCAATATTTTAAATTTTGCGCTCATTTCAAATAGAATCGCGTCAGTCGCAATACTGTCAATTTGATTACTTTTCGTACATTGCTTTGTAAAAACAACTATAAGTCTTGAGCTTAAGGTTGGATATGCAAAAACATATATTTTTACCATATCTATAACTACTTGTATGAAATTAGGGACAGTTTTGAGTGTCAGTTTTGTTCGGGACTGTGCATCTTGGGTTTTTTATATCAATGGTTAATTATTGCACTTCAGTGATTAATGGTCTCGATTGCTCATTTCTCTATATTACCCACAGACCAGAAGCGTAGTTACCACCGTATCTGCCGTGTCAATAATACGGGGGCCCCAGGGGCCATGGGGCGCCCAACGTACGTAAGCAAACACTAATAAAAACTTCCTAAATGGCAAAAGTCAAAAAAGCAATTGCTTTTTAAAAAAAAACGCAAACAGAGTGTATATTTAGTTTGAATTGTTTGTAAACATTTTGGCAAAAGTGCCAGATAATTATGATGAATAAATATTTCATTTAATTTTATACAAACATTTTTTTTTCTTTTGTGAGAAATCCCGTCATAAAGGCCCATTATACAGGGCCTTGCCAAGGCACGCTACGCCACTGCCACAGACTGTAGGTAATTAATCAAATTTGTAACAGAAAAAAATGAGAATAAGATTTTCTTTCTCTTTAAATCTTATTATTTACATTATAATTTTGTTCACTAGGTACTTTCCCTATGAACTTTGTTTCAATTTTACCAGAAGAGCCATAAACAAGCGTTTATAAAAAAAATCTATTGTCAGTCTATTCATTCTCACGTGATATAGTACAGGAGACAGTGGGAGATCGTCCTTCACCGATCTGATAAACAGATGAGACGTATATTTTATCAAATATTATTTATAAACAAATATACCTATAAATACTTGCCTATCCAAAAGTGCTCATGGGTATTTTTAATTAAATTAACTTTAATCGATTTTTTCATCACTTTCATACTTTTGATAACCAAATAAAATTTATATCACTGATAATTTTTAACACACAGAATATGCCTAGGTAGGCTTGTCTACTCATTTCTGTGTATGGCTACCTGGCAAGCAGGTGTGAACAGGTAAGTCAATATAGGTGACTCCATCGATCTGCTAACTTGTCGAAAGTTATATCAAATTTTAGATTATTTCATTACAAAATCAGTTACATATACTTGGCTGCAAAAAATCGTACTCAGAGTACTGTTGCCAAGCTAAAAACTTGCCATGAGCACTTTTGGATAGGCAAGTAATTATAGGCATATTTGTTTATAAATAATATTTGATAAAATATACGTCTCATCTGGTTATCGAATCGGTGAAGGACGATCTCCCACCGGCTCTTAGACCAATACTTTTGACGTAAAAGAACATTATTGTTTTAATTAATGTAGTTTGTCTAACACAATTTCCTACAAGCCCGAGCTTAAGACAAATAAAATCAGTTTTAAATGTGTCGACATTGTTTTCCTCTGTTTACCCTGTCCCGTGTCGGCGGTATATTTTCGCCGAATAATTGGCAGCGAGTAGCCAGTTGATGTGGAGCTGTTTGGGTACAGTCGCCAATGTGTGGAAGCAATTTCACGTACATCAATGCCAATTGTAAACACTTTTACAGAATAATGTTAATAGCGGTAAGTTTAAAGGTACATTCATATTTTCTTGGTCACAATAAAAGTCATTGTGTGTATGTAAGTTTCCTATGAGTTCTAAAACGATTGAAGCGATATTTTTCATATCATAAGGAAGCAGATGACTCTCCTGAAGCTACTAGTTCTGCATTGTCTCGCCCAGGTTTGGTACTATCGACTTACCTATTCCTGCCACAACAGCGTCAGTGCTTGTCGCTGTAGTGTTCCGATTTGGAGGGTAAGGTAGCCGGTAAACTTATGCACGTGGCATTAGATCTCGGCACAAGATAGTAACGCACCATTAACATCTTTGGTGTCTATACGATGGTTGACTCTTTCCACCTGGAGACCCATCTGCTTGTTTGCTATCTTATGATATAAAAAAATGTGTAAGCGGTTGACCCTACAGGCCATCTCTGAAATTTCCCGCTAAATTAAGGTATTTTAAGCTCAAAAGAGTAAAAACTATAAAGTCGAAACTAAAGAGTTGTATATTTTGGAAACATTGAATGAATCTGATATCTTTCGAATGACAGTCAACTCAATTTTTGAGATCTAAAATATTGCTTCAGCTAAATAATCGATAGGTTGAAAAATTTCGTAGCAATGGCAAAAAATGTTTTTCAAATATTTTCATTATTAATAAATCCTAAACAAATTGACCGATTTTGATCCAATTAACGGTGTTTGACGCAGGCTTTAAAGGAGAAAAGCTGGTGAGTGATTTTTGAGTCTATCGGTGTATTAGCCTGAAAATTATTTTAAAAATATAAAGTAAATTTGCTAAAAATTACGTAATTTCAATATTTGAAAAGCTGTAACTTTTGAAAATTAGATTCGATTTTGATTCTTGAAATGCCATCTGACGTAATTTTTTTAGTACTAAGATATCGTAGAATACTAAAAAATGATTGATTGAAACATTTCGAAGTTATGTCGAAAAAACATTTTTTTTTTAATTTTTCGTCAACAATTTCTCTCTAACGGATAAACCGATTTTGATGCAACTTATGCATTAGATGTAGTTTTTTGAGGAATAGACTGATTAGTTTTTGTACTCAATAGATACATTAATCTGGAAGATGTGTTAAAAAAATACTGTTTCGCCAAAATATTTTTGGGGTTTTTTAAAAATTTCTCAAAATCTCCTAGGCCGACTTGACTCAAATTTTCAAGAAGTCTAAGTTGAGCAGAATCCAATCGCGTTTCGATCGGTCCAGCCGTTCAAAAGTTATGCGATGTTTACATACACACATACGCACATACACACACACACACACACACACACATACATACATACATACATACATACATACAGACATACTGACGTCATCGCGAAAATAGTCGGAAAAGATTCCTAGGACCTCAAAACGTGGAGATCCGGTGAAAACTCGATTTTCGAAAATCGGGGCCAATTCAGTAACTTCCTATCTACGTACACTACGTACTACGTAGCGGGAAGTTAAAAAGACACCAATATTTTTTTAACGCAGTAAAACTGCAGCAACCGACTTCCCATTATCTATACCTCCGGGACCCTGCATCAGATCTTCACTAAATTAAAATGAGACTACACGACGAATATACTAGACAGGGATCCCAGAAACAAACTTTTTTTTTATTAATAACAAGCTGAATTTTTGTGAACAGCTTCGTTTTGACGAGACAACGATCTTTTCTATCTTCGAAAAATCTCAAATTGGGTAGATTATAAAGATATGGAGCTTTGAAAATTTTGATTCGGTGAAGGAAAAATAGTTATTAATAACAATAATTTTATATTTTTGACTTTAATAGCTTGATTATATCATGAAAAACACAATGAAACTTTTGTCCTACACATTCGATGGTTTTTCTGGCGGGTCCTTCATTCTAAAGTTTTGGAATTGTGAGATGTTTAAATTGATATATTAATCAATTTAATAACAACCTAATTTTCTGACAACAGCTTGTTAATTATTATTGTTATTCAAGAATAACATTGTCCTACACGCAAAGTAGAAACTTTTCTTAGTCCAACACTCTAAAGTTTTCTTTTTTATCTATCTTTATTTAGTTACCCAATTCGAGATTTATCGAAGATAGAAAGGATGGTTGTCTCGTTAAAACTAAGCTGTTCACAAAAATTCAACTTGTCATTAATGAAAAAACAGTTTGTTGATCCTGGTCTATACCATAAACAAAAAAATAATTTTCAAAATCGTTTCATAAATGACCGAGTTAAATGACAAACAAAAAATATAGAGTCGAATTGAGAATCTCCTCCTTTTGGGAAGTCGGTTGAAAATACTATCAGTATGGCGGGATGGTAATGTCACATGCATTAGTGGCTAACTTATCCTCCAGATCGAAATAGGACAATGATAAGCATTGACGCTATTGCGGCAGGAATAGGTAAGGCGGTGGTACCAAAGACTTGGGCGAGACGTCACGGAACATTACCATCTATTAGTCACGTCGGTAGTGACACATATAGCCAATCAGTCACCTCTTACGTTCTACCTGGCAGAACGGCAGTTTTATTCTTTAAAGGGGGCAGTTCTATTCTTTAAATATTACAAGTATGCTGGCAACCTTGTTCGCTTTTAATTATGTTTAAACGTAGAACCGTAGAATTGTATAGTCTTATTCTATGACTAGCTGTTGCCTGCGACTTCGTCCGCACGGACTTCGTTTCTCCGCACTGCTCCTCCCCTGTAGGTGATAGCGTGATACTATGTAGCCTATATGTTGACCCGAGATATAGGCTACATAGTATCACTTTTTGAAATAAATCCATGTAGTACTTTTTGACTTTACCCCGGACATACATTGACTTTCCTACGATTTTATTATATGTATAGATTTGAATTTGTAAGTAATAGTTAGATTTTCGATGGGCTAAGTAAGACGTATGCCCAAATAAATGTAAGAACCAAAATAATATATTTTTTTTAATATAATAGTAAAAGTAAACGGTTTCGCGTATCTCTTAGTATATAATAAGAAGAATAAGCAGCCGAGCAGTGAAATAAACGCCTAGGCGATCGCAGATCGTCACAGTATATACTCAAAGCCTAATAGGTTTAAAACTAACTGTAAAACTTATAAAAGTTTTATTTGAATTGCTTTTTGTTTATGAAACTTTCACTTATTTGAAAGTACATCTGAAACATCTGATGCTATACTTTATTAAATAATGAGCTAACCGCCTATATCCATTCATTGCAACTTGGTTTCAGTGCTATGGAATGTTAAATGTCAAAGGGATCTCCATAGTAGGCTAATTTTTTTAACCAACTACAAATGATAGCGCACGACAAATAATGACTTTTACAGGTAAATTTTTAATACCTTGGATTACATTATTGTAATTTGTGTAGAGACCTCTAATTTTAAAAAAATACAGCCTATATTAAGCGTCAATTATGTAGTTTTCTATTGGTAAAAGAATTTTGAAAATCAGGCGTGAAAGCGTTACAAACAAAGTCACGTACATACATACATACATAATATCTTCACGCTAGATCCCTTACGGGGTAGGCAGAGAGAACCGAGTGCCATACATCAAAATCCTTGCAGGCTTGTCTCGCTTCCACCACATTCATCACTCTCTTCATACACACACGCCGGTTGCGAAGACTCTTGACACCACCTTCGGATAGTACCTACTCGATCAATCTGATCATGGTATGTCAGAAACATGGTATGTCATAAGCTCACTTACGCATTTATAATATTCGTTTGCATAATTTATAAAGGGTATAAGCTTATTCCATTATTAAATGTTCGATTATGGACGTAATTTAAACAGGTGGAGTTATATATATGAACTTTTAAACTAACGCGTTCTACTATCATTTTTAACAATATATAAACGGGTCAAAAACGCGTACATATATAGAACTTACTTGTAAAGCTCGACGTTTCGGCCAAGTTACATTGACCGTGGTCACGAGCAGACTGGAGCTGCGAGTTTCCTCCGTCGTTCACGTCGGGATCGATTTTCATCTACCCCCTTCTGGTCTTGACGGATTTATGTTGGCTCCTGCTTGGAATCTAGTGATCAGCAGAATAAAAAAGCCTTTGCACCTGCAAATAAATAAAGTCCAAGATACGGTTAGTGTTGTATGTAGGCTAAATCCGAAAAAACAAGACCAGAAGGGAGTAGATGAACATCGATCCCGACGTGAACGACGGAGGAAAGTCGCTGCTCCAGTCTGCTCGTGACCACGGTCAATGTAACTTGGCCGAAATGTCGAGTTTTACAAGTAAGTTCTATATATGTACGCGTTTTTGACTCGTTTATATATTTTTAAAAAGGTGGAGTTATATTTTAAACGTTTTAGAGAAAATGTATTATCAGTCAGTAAGATACTAGATACGACCCGAGTTGAGAGTCCAAACGCGAAAGCATTTGATTTTGGTTGTTTTCATCCCTAAAGAGCTCAAAAGAACATTATGGTAGGTAGGTTATGTATGATGTGAGTTGGCATTATGCTGGTATATAACGTTAATATTTGTTAAATAAATATATACGTCCATCTAATCTAAAATTACGTAATCGTAGGGACGTCATATCTCGCCCATCGTTGTAGAGCAGTAGTTCTTAATCGGTCCGCGGACCACTGGTGGTCCCTGGAAACACCCAAAGTGGTACGGTGATTGTGTTTTATTTATAGCAATAGAACAACCCTTTATTCACTTACTATACGAGTATATTACTTCCAAACAGTACGTGGTGTATGCCAAGACCGATATTTTGTAAAGCGGTCCAACATTCCTACTGTTTTAGAGAAGTGACTTGACAAAATGTCGCATTGGGGGAAGTGACATTTAAAATATGACCCCGCGTTAAATAAGGGTTGACGCGGTAAATACTCGTATTTTCAACACGGACACAGAAACCTATCTAATAATTCACGGTAAATATGCCTATATAATATAAAACAGAGCAGGTGCGTCTTTACAGTCGTTTGTGGAGCGGCCGTCATCGTAAAATATTCTCATACATCGTAAATTACCAAATATATTTTTCCGCATCTCACATTATTTCGTCTACAAATCATTTGTATGAATAACAATCATTGCGTTATAAAATATGTCGATAAATCAAAAAACGATAAATTAATTTAATGCAATACTAGCCGTATACCCCGGCTTTTATCGACCTATACACAATGCCGAATTAAGACCACTTGGTGTACTAAATAATTTATCCTATGAGTACTTCCTTAACCATAAATAAACTAATATTAGTCTTCAAAAAACATATTTATTACAACCAGCGATCGCCCTGTGGTCGAAATTTGACTAGGTATATATTTTACTACCTATACAATAAAATTTAATTTTAACAACAGGCTTTAGCCATAAACAAAACAATACAGATAGGTGTAGTACCTAACTATATTATTATATGTGTGTCTTTGTTACATGGCATTGAACGGTAATGTTTATTTGTATTAATTTAGTGTGTTTGTATATATCAAAATTTTATAAAAATATATTTATCATGTATACCATAAAGCTGTCCTTTTATACGAGATAGTTCATTATAGCGTAGAAAACCTGTTATATTAGACAGATCCCGATTTGTTTCCGACCGCTTTAGTAGTTTCTCAGTATGAGAGCTAGGTAGAGCATTAAATTATAGGCCATCCATTAGAGCAGATACAATTTGTCTCGGGTTTACGTTACGTTACGTTTTTAGCTGACTTTGAATAATTATTAGCAGGGATGTTATGGAACTCCGTGACCGTAACAGAAATTATCGGATATCTATATCTATACATATAATAAAATCGTAGGAAAGTCAAAACTGTACATTGAATAAAAGTATCTTCACGCCCATATCCCCGTAGGGGTAGGGGGCAATCCTATCGCCAACCGGGTACTTTCCAATCCCGGGTAACTTTGTGTTTTTCAGAAAACTGAAAAAACCCTTTTTTTAATGTGCCCGACCCGGGAATCGAACCCGGGACCTCATGTGGTAAACGCCAACCCTGGACCACTAGACCACATATTTTTTTAAAAGAATACTTGGGCGTGATCTACAATCGATATCGAAGCCAAAAATATACTTTTTAGAATTTTTGTCTGTTTGTCTGTATATATGTCCGGGGTAAACTCAAAAAACACTGTATGGATTTACTTCAAATTTTGCATGAACTAATGAACATTACTAATAGGTCGGATCAACATATAGGCTACATATTATCACGCTATCACCTACGGGGGAGGTGCTGTGCGGAGTAAACGAAGTCCGCGCGGACGAAGCCGTGGGCAACAGCTAGTTCAAAATAAAAATATATTTGTAACCATAACCGTATCAGTTACAAAAGTTTCGGATAGTTTCAGATAAAACGGAGTCTAAATAAAACGTTTCTAGACTAATGACCCTGAAGTTAGCGGACAGCAGACAAAATAAAATTTCAGATAGGGATATCTACAAGCGAAATTAAGTTTTTCGAGTTTACCAAATTATAAATGGTTTGTCGTTGACTTACCTACAGATGATAATAAACAATTTTTTTTTGCTAATAAAAAATTTTTTACGTTAAAAATTAAATTTTGGGAAACTCTCACCGTGTTTCCTATAGTTTCATAAATATGAAATTTTCAAATTTAGTTTATTTTTAGATCCAAAAAAGATGATTTCAGTTAGTTTTTTAAATTTTGGCTAAGGTCATTCTGGGACGTATATCTGCGAGTAAAATGATTATTATTAAAAAAAAATAAAAGTCACCTTTTCGTCTTTGAAAAATCTAAAGATGATATTTTTTTGATTTTAAATTTGTTAGTCGGATCGTTAGATATCCTTAATTTTTTATTTTTTTTTTAAATTTTGGTGCCGGATATCAAAGTAAAAAATAATCAAAATCAAAATTAAAAAACTGTCATGTTTTCATTTTTCACGAATCTAAAGATGATTGATCTCGGATTTTTTAATTTTCTTATTTATTTCTTGAATATTCTTATAAAAAATAAATAAGAAAATAAAAAATCCGAGATCAATCATCTTTAGATTCGTGAAAAATGAAAACATGACAGTTTTTTAATTTTGATTTTGATTATTTTTTACTTTGATATCCGGCACCAAAATTTTCAAAAAAATAAAAAATTAAGGATATCTAACGATCGGACTAACAAATTTAAAATCAAAAAAATATCATCTTTAGATTTTTCAAAGACGAAAAGGTGACTTTTATTTTTTTTTTAATAATAATCATTTTACTCGCAGATATACGTCCCAGAATGACCTAAGCCAAAATTTAAAAAACTAACTGAAATCATCTTTTTTGGATCTAAAAATAAACTAAATTTGAAAATTTCATATTTATGAAACGATAGGAAACACGGTGAGAGTTTCCCAAAATTTAATTTTTAATGTAAAAAATTTTTTATTAGCAAAAAAAAAAATTGTTTATTATCATCTGTAGGTAAGTCAACGACAAACCATTTATAATTTGGTAAACTCGAAAAATTTAATTTCGCTTCTAGATATCCCTATCTGAAATTTTATTTTGTCTGCTGTCCGCTAACTTCAGGGTCATTCTAGACTAAATAAAACGTCTAAAAATGCTTTCAAAATCGAATTTAATAAGGACATTTTTTTAATAAGTTAATGTAGATTCTGAAAATTGTAGAAACAGTATGATAAAAGCTTTTCACGGAAAGGAGGTGGCACTACTTCACTGAAAGTTCATCTCAAATCAAATAAATCAATGCATTATTAGTAAATAAAACTTAAAATGGAGTAGATAGATATAATAATAATTATTTACCTATGTGACTGACTGTAATATAAAATGATAACTTAGACAGTAAACTAAATAGAATTTAGAAATAAAACCAAATTGTAAGGTTATACTATTTTTATATTACTTTAATCTAATATCCGTAACCGAAACTATCTTAAACTACCGGATAATCCGAAATAATTACATATTCGTAACCGTATCCGTAGGGGAACAGAGGGTATTACCGTACGGCGGCTAATTTCGTACATTCAAAATAGACAGGAATAAAAGGACAGAAAAATACTTGTCCTTGTTGCACGCGTAGGATACGTTGAGTTAGCTGTCACAGCAACTGCCCGCGACAGTCTGCGTAGCAACATGGCGATGGGAGCATAATTTGTGTTTTCGCGATCGTGGATATAATATTTTACGTTAGAAATTAGAATTGTAAGTACTTTATTGTGTATATATCTCTTGTTTTTATTGTCAAAATAGTGCCATAACATTGATTTTGAAAGAAATTAGTTGTTTTTAAATTAATATTAACGTCCACTTGCACATGATTTCATTTAGTAGTGGCAGGTAGTATATCGGCTAAGTGCGTACACGTGTACGGTATTAGCCGCATCGAAATAATATGTCCCCGGAAAATATTGTTATATATAGTAAAATTGTTTTTGAAATTGCGTCAGTAAATAATTTTATTATTTTAATTGCAGAATACTTAGACCAGTCAAGACGATCATTTACCCTCTTAATACAATTTTTTAGCCCAGACGGTAGTTACCAGTAAGTAAATCAAAATTTTATTTTTAGATGGAGCCGAAAAAGAAGTGTTCGTGGTCCCCCAGAAAAATGAGAAGTGCCATAAGAGCCATTCGTAGTGGAGCAAAATTAAGGCCGACAGCTGTTTTGTATGGTATTCCTGTTATGACTTTATCTGATTACTCAAAAAGGGACAGCTATGATGTTTCTCTTCGAATGGGCCGAAAACCCGTTTTTACTCCTGATCAGGAGAAAGAAATTAGAGACCAAATATTGCTTCTGGCAAACATGTTTTATGGATTGACGCCACAGTCATTAAAGGCAGCAGTTTTTGCTTATGCCGAGTCTAATAAAATTAAGCATTCTTTCAATAAAGATAAGAAAGAAGCTGGCAAGGACTGGATGTATGGATTTCTAAAAAGAAACCCTGAAATAAGTATCAGACGCCCGGAACCTACCAGCGTAAATAGAATTGTTGCCTTTAATGCCACAGAGTTACAGATATTCTTTGATAATCTCTCATTAACATACGACAAATACAAATTTCGTCCTCATAGAATATTTAATGTCGACGAAACAGGAATTAATGCTGTTCACAAACCGGGAAAAATACTTGCTCCTAAAGGAATTAAGCAGGTAGGAGCTGCCACTAGTTGGGAGCGTGGGAAGAATATTACTGTCTGTTGCTGTATTAGCGCAACAGGTCAGTATGTTCCACCACTTATTATATATCCTCGATTAAGGATGCATCCATCACTAGAGCAAGGAGGCCCGAACGGTTCAATCTATAGATGTAATAAGTCTGGATGGATGATTGAAGAATTGTTCTTCGTATGGCTAGTGCATTTTGCAGAACATACAAAACCCTCAATGGAGGACCCAGTACTATTGATCTTAGATAATCACAGTAGTCACATTTCTGTGAGAATTTATGATTTTTGTCGCACAAATGGCATTATTATGTTAACAATACCACCTCATACGTCGCACAGGACACAACCGCTGGATCTTACAGTGTACAGTCCATTGAAATCAGCTTTATATAAAGAATGTGATGCCTATATGAAACTTCATCAATATGAAAAACTAACACCACTGCAATTGATTCCACTGTTCACTCGAGCATATTTGAACGTAGCTAATGCAGAAAAAGCAGTTAGTGGATTCCGAGCATCAGGCATTTGGCCCTTTAATCCAAATGTTTTCAGCGAATTGATACAAGAAGGAAATGAGAACCCTCCTGATAGGATTTCCGCTGAACAAGCTGTTGAAAATATAAGTACGCAGTCTGAAAATTTAGGTGCAGCCGGTCTACTAGATATTCCAATGGATTTTAATGAGATGTCGTCTTTGATACCTATGAATGAAGAATCGAATGTATCCGTTGATGATATACGTCCGTCAACATCAGGAATCCAAAATTCGATACTTCCTGAAGATCCAGAACCAAATATAGCATATGATGGAGGACCATCAATATCAGGAATCAAAAATTCTCTACTTTGTGAAAATCCAGAACCAGACACAGCTTATAATTCACTTCCATCGACATCTAAAACCAAAACCGCTTATCAAACCCAGGCAGAAATACAGCAGATCAAACGAAAACTTTTTGAGCGAAATAAAACACCTGAACGCGCTATACTTTTCAGTGAAATATCACCAGCTCCTGAAAAGAAACACACTCAAAAAGGAAAAGGACTAGGGAAAAGGACTAAACAACAATCAAAATTACTTACTTCGACTCCTATGAAACCTGTTTTAGAGGAAATTGAAGAAAAACGAGCAGTCAAGAAAAATAAAATAGAAAAACACACTGAGACTATTACAAAAAAACGTAAGAGACAAAATAAAAACAGTAAAAATAAAAAAAGATTAAAGAAACGAATAGAAAAGGAGAATTCATCATCGTCTGATGAAGAACAACATGTTTTATGTGATGATGAGGAAGAGTTAGATGATGAATTTGTTGATGGAATCGGAGGTGAGACAAGTATCGAGGAGCTATGTGTCATATGTGGTGATTTTGGGAAGGATAAAGAATTGTGGTATAGGTGTGTAAGCTGTGGGAGCTGGTCGCATGCTTTGTGTTCAGGATCTGATTCTGCTGATAATTATTGTTGTGGAATTTGTGCGTAAGGGCCTAGTATAGATTCATGATTATGATTATTATTTTGTTACCGTTTGTTCTAATTTTAAATTATATATTTGTGTAAAATTGACAGTGTTTTATTTGCTAATTCATCAATAAAAGGGTTGGATATGTATGTACGAAATTAGCCGATTACGTGTACGGAGTTACCCGCTTAATTCGGTTAATACCGTGCAAATACCATTTTGAAATAAAGTACTTTATCTGATATAATTGTGGTTTTTATATTCTGGCATTTACTATATCTAAAGTATACTTAATTGAGAGTAAATTAAAATTGTTTATTTTCTTTTTTAACGAATACTTTTGAAATAATGACGTTTTAAGGTTATGTGTACGGCAATACCCTCCGTTCCCCTACCGTAATATAAAGTCATAAACAGTTGGCTTAAAAGAAAAGAATTAGTGTCATTTTATTTTTTAACATTTAAATAAATTAATATTAATTCGGTCTTGATATAATGTTTTTTAAAAAATATTTTTTACTAGCTGACCCGCGCAGCTTCGCCCGCGAGTAGATTAACATGTCGTCAAGATAGCTTTTCATGTACAAACTTCATCACCTATTTCTACCCTTTAAAGATTGATTTTTGAAAAAAAAATAGCCTATATTTGACCCCGGCTCTTCAATTACTTCCATGCCAATTTTATGAAAGTTGGTCCAGCGGCTTAGCCGTGAAAGCGTAACATACAGACAGACAGACTTTCGCATTTATAATATTAGTATGGATTTGTAAAGCTATTTTAAACAACTGGTTTAAATAAGTAGTCGTGTTAAATTCTGTGAATAAACTAGATTTTATTTAATTAATTTTTAAACTTTTTATTTCATTAGCCATAAAGTTAAAAATTCATTAGTCATAAAGTACACTAAATAGAACGTAGCCTCTCTGTAATACAGCAAAAATAACAGGCACACTATGTCAAAAAATGATGTACATATTTAAGCTACAGTAAAAAAGATTTATCTGTGTAATAATAATAATAATAATACGTGAAGCAAAAACTTTGTACCCCTTTTTAAGACGATTACGCTAACAGTGAAGTATGAAATTTGGCAGTTAAAGTTTACAGTGCGGAGGACTGTGACATCGATAATATGTCTGTATATATTAATAACACATATGTTTACTATTTTTTTTACGTTAAAAGTCTATTGTCAAACTTACGAGATTTTATTTAGAAAGTTTAGAAAGCGTAGAAAGTTTAGAATATAAGTATCACCATGCTGATTTCCTTGTGGGGTAGGCAGGAGTGAACCGAAAGTCCATATACTTTGTGGTTCACCACAATTCACCGGTTCTTTGTTTGACGAAATGGTTGAACCATCACCACCAGACTTGGAACTGCTACTGAGATTTGTATTTTCGTGAATAATACTTTTGCACCGGAGATCGAACCCAGAGGCCAGAAGTCCGAATTGGATAAACCCTAGGACACACGGCATGAGTGTACCTTATCGCGCGGTTGGCGGTACGTCAGAGTTTAAGCACGCTAATATCTTCAGGATGATACACGGATGCAGCCGAAGGGTAACTAATCTCGCAAAAACGGTTAAACGTATTAGATGAAACTGTGTCAGTACACAGACAGATAATTAGTTATTACAGAATCATGAAAAGTACAATATCTCCACGGGATTCGGGATTCGCCAATAACAATAATCGCACATTGGGCTTAAGAGCGCTGCTAATTTAATATTATATAAATAAAAGTCGATGTATGTATGTTCGGCAAAAAACGGCAAGGGCTATTTCGACAAAAAAAATCAGGCAATCATCAGATTAGCCCGGCATGTGATTCTGGCAAGGCAAGGCGGTCAAGTATTGTTACATTTGTCTTTATTTCAGAAGTGTTCTTAGCTACATGTTGGAGTTAGGTCAGAACCCATTTCCTTGAATATTAGAATTAACACATTTCTATTTGCAAAAAATAGGTCGCAATATTTAGATGCTAAAAGAAACATTTCTAGGTCATAATAATTCACCGGCAGTACTGATGTTCGAAGTTTTAATATCTAAAAAACAGGTAAGATTTGTAAGCTCGTAAATTTGTTTGTAAGAAATTGTCTATTGAACACCAAAAATCTTTTTTGAAAATTGTTTTTCTTGCAGAACGGTACGATGCTTGTTAACAACGAAAATCATAATTTATGTCCACTGTATTTAGTTTACGTTCACTTTGTATAGATAGCGCTGTGTCATTTATAGATCGCGTTATCGTGTGCTAGCAGCGTTTTTATTTTACTAATCGCCCACTGTTCATTACGAGCACATCATTTAATACCTGTTGTTGGAATATTGTAATATATCAGTTCAGTATATGGGAGTGTTTCATTTTTGGACTTTTATTCATGGTCCATTCGATTGCCGGTTACCGGAATTGGAGGATTTTGACATCGAAGTCGGCAGCAGTACCGATCTAGTAGTGGATTGCTACTAATGGTACGTTCATCATCATCATCAGCGTGCATCATCATCATCAGGATTCATCATCATCATACCTTTCAGCTGGAGTTGAGTTTAATAGTGAGTGAGTGACAAGTGGACAAATCGTGAGTACATTTAAAACATTATTAGACTTAAAAATTTGTGTCAAAATACAACTTGTAAAATTTTAAAAATATTTTTAGACTTGTAAATTTTAATGATCAATATTGGACTTGTAGTAATTTCATTAATTGCATGTTTAATTTGGACTTAGAATAATTTCGAAAAAAGTGACTATACGGGGAACCTATGCCCGATTTTTAATTGATAATCTAAAGTTTCAAACACTTAGAAAAATTTCATTATAATTTCAACTTTATATTTTAATAGTTAATATTTACTTGTGTAATTGGATACATATTGTAACTTAAATTTCACTGGTTTTAAAGTTTATTTTGTAATTAATTTAACGGCGAGCATTTACTTTGGCTCTTTACATGAACAAGATGGAATCGTATATTAAAGTGCAAGATAATTTGTATGAAAGAATACTTAAGGCAAAAGCCAACTTTAAGAAATCGCCCAAAGATCGGTTGGCAAATGATTCATATTTACAAACTAGATTGGATGCCCTTGAAGAACTGTGGTTAAAATTTTCCACAACACATACCAAACTCATACAAGATTCTGATAGTGATATCCTAAAGTTGACACCATATATTCAATCTGATCTTTATGGAAATTGTGAAGAATTGTACATTGAGTACAAGTTTGAGTTACGAGAAGCTCGTGCTAAATTAGTAAAACGGCAACCTGCGGGAAATGCACATCTTCCTAGTGCTCAAGCATCCTGTTCAAATCAGCAAGGTTTCAAACTGCCGAAAATAGTAATTCCATCGTTTTCCGGAAAATATACAGAGTGGACGAGCTTCAGAGACCTGTTTTTGTCTTTAGTACACAATAACTCAAATTTAGACGACGTTCAAAAACTCCACTATCTAAAATGTCAACTCAATGGAGAAGCGGAACAGCTTTTGCGGCATATTCCAATCACAGCTGAAAATTACCAATTATGCTGGAAACAACTGGAAGATCGTTACAGCAACAAAAAGTATCTTGCCAATTGCATTTTAAAAAAGTTCATGAGCCAAAGAAATATAACATCAGAATCGGCTACTGCACTAAGAGAAATGTTAGATACCACTAATGAATGCATGCATGCTTTGAGAAATTTGTCTGTAGATGTAAGCTCTTGGGACACTATTATTATATACATTTTAGCCTTAAAATTAGATGCCGAGTCCCGCAAACAATGGGAACTCAAAACCAGTGAGAATTGTAATGAGTTACCAACATATAATCAGTTTAAGGAATTTTTAGAAATTCGTTCTCGGTCACTAGAGTTTATTGACCCTAAATTAGTTAAACAAAATATCTCACCATCGAAAGCTATTGTCACTTCAAAGGTATTCCATGCTACAAATATAAATTGTATTTATTGTGCTGATGAACATCATTTACGAAACTGTAAAGGTTTTGCAAAAGAGATGACTGACGCTCGACGTAATTTCGTACAATCACATAATCTTTGCTTCAATTGTCTGGGTGCAGGTCACAATGTATATTCGTGTCGCCAGAATTCCAGATGTCGAATTTGCAAAAAGAAACATCATTCTCTACTTCATCCCAAAAATGTTTCAGCTCCAACAGAATCACCCATGAGTGGGTCAGAATCAGGTGCTTTAACAGCATCGACACCACAACAGGTAGAAACAACTAACAATATCAGAGCCTGCTTCTCAAATATCAGTGGTCAAGTTTTACTTGCCACCGCATTAGTTAATGCGAAGTCACACACAGGCTCAATGATAACACTCAGATGTCTTATCGACCAGGGGTCACAGGCTTCATTTTTAACTGAAGCTGCCGTTCAACTTCTAGGGCTAAGGAAAATAGCGCACAATAGCTCCATATTTGGGTTAGGAAGTGACGAATCAATTTCAGTTACCTCTAAGGCGAGGGTTGAACTTGAGATTCATTCACTTCATAGCAATTTTAAGGTTTGCGTTCAAGCTTTTGTGCTCAACAAGCTTACCTCATTCCTTCCTGAAAGGAAGGTTTTAGTTGAGTTATGGCCTGAGATGTCCGGCATAGTTTTGGCAGATCCCTCATTTGGAACACCAAATAAAGTTGACATGCTCCTTGGAGCAGATGTTTATAGCAAAATTATCCTAGAGGGCTTAATTAAGAGTTCACCGAAGTCACCAATAGCACAAAACACACAATTCGGTTGGATTCTATCTGGTCCAGTTCAATCAAATTCTAACGCCAGCACCATCAGGTGTGCACCACATTCATCAGAATGATGAATACGAACTTTTAAAAAAGTTTTGGGAGTTAGAAGCAGAACCACTGGATATTAACCACCCTCCTCTTACAGAAGAAGAACTAAGGTGTGAACAGATATTCTCATCCACTACAGTGAGAGACCACTCAGGGCGATATATTGTCAATTTGCCTTTCCGTACCGTTGATCCAAAAAGTAAGTACGGTAACTCAAGATCCATTGCAATCAACCAATTTCATAACCTGGAAAGAAGGTTGATGAAGAACCCGAACCTCAAAGGTGAGTACGCTGCTGTAATAGAGGATTACAAGAATCTGGGACATATTGAACGTATACTAGATGATCAAAAGGAGTCAGCGGATGCTGTATATCTTCCACACCATGCAGTGGTTCGTGAGGACAAGGACACAACGAAGGTTCGTGTAGTGTTTAATGCTTCTTGTCCAGGCATTAACGGAGTCGCACTCAATGATGACCTCATGGTAGGGCCACCTCTGCAGTATGATTTACGTCACATTATAATGCGTTTGCGCAAATATCCCATTTGTCTAATTTCAGACATTGTAAAAATGTACAGACAAGTACTTGTCACAAAGCTCCATACCGATTTTCAACGTTTCGTGTGGCGCGAAAATCCTAACGAGGAATTGCAACATTTCAGGCTTCTAAGAGTCACGTTTGGAACTGCGTCAGCACCTTACCTGGCTGTCCGAGCATTACAGCAAGTAGCACACGACGATGGCGAGAAATTCCCCTTGGCTTCTGAAAGAGTCCTGCAAGAGTTCTACATGGACGATTTGATGACTGGTTGTTACTCTGTAGAAGAAGGTATACAGGTTTATAATGAAATGACGGAGATGCTTAAAGGAGCCGGTTTTATCTAACAGAAATGGAGTAGCAACAGCGAAGAAATTCTGAAAAATATAGATGAAAATCCAACTGAGATTAAACAAAACCTGAAATTAAAAATTGATGAAGTTTTAAAAATTCTGGGTCTTACCTGGAACCGTAGAAACGATGTATTTAAATATACAGTACAACTTCAGCCTTTCTCCAAACCTGTAACAAAGCGAAAGGTTATATCAGAAATTTCACGGTTATTTGATCCACTGGGATGGCTTGCACCAGTCATAATCTCAGCTAAAATTTTTATTCAAAAATTATGGCTTTCAGGAATTGAGTGGGATGATCAACTTCCTCCTCAACTACTGAAGGACTGGTTAAGCTATCGCAGTGATTTGAATGAACTTACCAAGTTAAGGATCCCACGTTGGATCCATACAAGCAAGGACGACAGTGTGCACGAATTGCATGGATTTTGTGACGCCTCAACCGATGCGTTTGCCGCGGTCGTATATTTACGAGTCGTAAATATTAAAGACGAAGTTTCAGTGTCACTAATAACTTCCAAAACGCGGGTTGCTCCTATAAAGCAAATTTCTATTCCACGACTGGAGCTGTGTGGAGCGGTGACACTTACTCGACTGCTAGTGGAAGTAGCTAAAGTAATGGATATAGATAAATCTAACGTTCACGCTTGGACTGACTCGCAAGTCGTTCTCGCTTGGTTGAAAGGACAACCTAACCGTTGGAAGACGTTTGTCGCTAACCGGGTATCAGAGATTATCACTTCTATAGAACCGTGCCGCTGGCAACATGTCTCTACGAAAGAAAACCCTGCGGATTGTGCATCACGTGACTCCAAACATTGGGATCTCCGCCTCTGGATGGAAGGCCCAAAGTGGCTGAAAGAAAAGAGAATAAATTACCCAAAGGTAACTGAGGACATACATTTAGAAGAAAAGAAGAAAAATATTTGTTTAGCGTCTACTTCTGAAGGCGTAATTCAAGGACAGTTTGAACCAGAAGAAATTTATACACGATTTTCATCACTAAGAAGGCTAGTTCGGGTTATTGCCTTCTGTAAGAGAATGACAAAGCGAATTAGAAAGAAAGATGTTAAAGAGTGGATTACCAGTTCTGAAATAAAAGATAGTTTAAACACATGTATTAAAATATGTCAAGAAAAATATTTTGCCGAGGAACTGCAAAACTTAAAAAATAAAGAGGAAATAAGTAAGAAAAGCAAACTTAGCTCACTTAATCCGCTTATCGATGATGATGGTATACTTAGAGTAGGTGGCAGGCTCCAACAAGCAGACCTCAGTGATGATCGGAAGTATCCAATAATTCTGCCTCGTGGATCCCATTTTACGTACTTGATTATTGCTGATGCTCATGACAAAACATTACATGGTGGTCCCCAGTTGATGCAAATGTATTTGCAATCAAAGTACTGGATAATAGGAGCTAAAGACTTGATACGTCTTTATATACGTAAATGCGTACGTTGTGTACGATATTCAGCTCGTATTAGGCAACAGCTAATGGGGCAAGTACCAGCTGCAAGGGCTACTTCCTGTCGACCTTTCTGGAAGACCGGGATCGATTATGCTGGGCCCATAAATATAAGAACCTCAAAGGGCAGAGGTCACCAATCGCATAAAGGCTACATTTGTTTATTCATTTGTATGGCCACTCGCGCTATCCACCTAGAAGCAGTAAGCGACCTTACTGCTCAAGGCTTTCTCGCGGCCTTTAAGCGCTTTACAGCACGTCGTGGTCATTGCGCCGAAGTTTGGTCCGACAATGGAACCAATTTTGTGGGTGCTGCACGAGAACTTAAATTCCTATTTGCGCAAGAAAAGTCCAATATAGCAGTTGAAATTGCAGACCAGCTTGCTATAAACGGAACCGATTGGCATTTCATCCCTCCTCATGCTCCAAACTTTGGCGGATTGTGGGAAGCAGGAGTAAAATCCACAATATATCATTTAAGGCGGGTGGTTAGCAATTCTACTTTAACTTTTGAGGAAATGACGACATTACTTTGCCAAATAGAGGCTTGTTTGAATTCTCGGCCAATTTCAAGGATAACTGATAATCCTGATAATCCAATCCCACTAACACCGGGTCATTTTTTAATAGGCGAACCGCTGGTTTTAGCACCTGACGTCAACTACGAGACTTCTAACATCACAAGCCTCCGTAGGTGGCAACTTACCCAAAAAATGACACAAGATTTCTGGCGTCGGTGGTCACATGAATATTTGGTCCAATTCTACCATCGCTACAAATGGAATCATATTGTTCCTGAACCCAACATTGGAGATTTAGTACTAGTGGTCGAAGATGATCTTCCACCTGGTAGATGGTTGTACGGTATTATAGTTAACAAGCATCCTGGATTGGACGGAATTACGAGAGTCGTCAGCCTTAGGTGTAAGGACAATATAATAAAACGTCCTATATCCAAACTCTGTTTTTTGCCCGTTACAACATGAAATTTTGTTGAAAACGTTGTATAAATATATAAGTAGTGTTATAAGTTGTTTTTTCATCAATGTTTATTTATCATTTACCGTTGTTTTGTATTTAGCACATTTTCAATCAGATTATTATTGTTGTTTAGGTTATAAATTTCAGTTTTGCAATTATTGTACAATTGCACATTTATTATTTTATTTATTGTTTTATTGTGTTTACAGTCCATTGCTCTTTTGTATATAGTGATGAATGGTGGGCTGCGTTAAGGAAAATTTTAAAGAATTTGTCCTTGGTGGGCTGTATGTTGACAACGAAAATCATAATTTATGTCCACTGTATTTAGTTTACGTTCACTTTGTATAGATGGCGCTGTGTCATTTATAGATCGCGTTATCGTGTGCTAGCAGCGTTTTTATTTTACTAATCGCCCACTGTTCATTACGAGTAGGCTTGGGCCTAACCGGTCACTACAGAGAGCGCTCAATTTAGTTCATAATCCAAGGATGAACTAGTTCGTTCTATTAGTTCATTAGTTCTTTTTTTGAAATAATTTATTAAGAACAATAAATAAAGAAAAAAATATAGTTATGATTATTGTAAGTTTTGTTTATTGTTATTTAAAAAATACAAAGTATTACATGAAAATTTTACACGTCCATTTATGTAATATGAGATTTTTTATTTAAATAATGAAAAATAAAATAATTTATATTAATGATTAGTCAACAGCTAGGCTAGTTCCTAGTATAATGTGTAATTATATTAGAATACTTAAAAAGTATGAATTTTTACAATTAAAGTTGACTTTTTTGTTATGGCACATAAAATCTTTTATCGAAATAAAAACGAAAAAATAAAATGATTTATATTAATATTTAGTCATAATTAACGTGATATATAATAATAATAATCAATTATTTGTAACAATAAATGGGAATATAAGAGAAAATTTTTAATTTTAGTTAAA
Source organism: Apodemia mormo (assembly GCA_036924255.1). Lineage (NCBI taxonomy): Eukaryota > Metazoa > Arthropoda > Insecta > Lepidoptera > Riodinidae > Apodemia > Apodemia mormo. The sequence continues at coordinate 3,143,401 of JAUPFN010000007.1, read as the reverse complement.
CTTACCGTAAAATAAGACGTAAATGGTATTAGTATTCTGTTTGATAATTAGCCAGCAATACTTCAGTTGACGATTGTTATGATTTCATATGATTTGATAAAATTTCAACCATGGGGATTTGAAGTTGTTTAGTATCGATATCGATTATCGAAATATCAAGGCGCGCACAGTAAAAGTAAATAACTCGGTTGGTCACATAGTGCCACTGTCTAGTAAAGTGAACGCTAACAGAAATATAAAAAGAACTAGGAGCGGGATTTTCAATGAACCAGTTCGCATAGTTCACTTAAAGGAGCGCTCTTCCCACCTAGGTCGCTCGCGAACTACCCAAGACTAATTACGAGCACACCTTTCAATACCTGTTGTTGGAATATTGTAATATATCAGTTCAGTATATGGGAGTGTTTCATTTTTGGACTTGTGTTCAATGCTTCTGAGTAATACCGCCTACATTTATTCTAATTTTCTTGCGGGAAATTAGTATGGGTTATACCTAACGTGACCATTTTCTTGGTCGGAGCGGGACACTTACTGAATTAATTTTGTATATCAATATAATTAACTCTTTTAATCTTGGCTTTGGGCGGGGGGTAGAGGAGTGGCAAGAGACAGGTGAGTAAAGATATTTAAATGGACAACCATTCCTTAATTAGATTTGGCTAGTGAGGATTAAAATATATCTAAAATTTTGAAATAAATACAAACTATCTTAAAATTTAGATAAACGATGAATAAGTATTAAAAATATTGAATTTATTTAAATATTTAAAATATAATATTAGAACATTCATTAAACAATTCGAATGCAAGCAATTTCATGCAGATAGGTGAAAGGTACGTAAATTGAGTTTGATAGTAAAAACGGGACATTTTGGCTCTCACCCGCGACAGATAGTCTAAAAACGGTACAATCCCGCCCAAAGCAGAACGTATGGTCACCTTAGTTATACCCTGTGGTTAGACCTCACGAAGCGGTTTGTCTTTTATACATATAAAAGACTAATTCACACTCGAAGGGTTCCACGCAATGTTTACTTACACTAACACACATATAATTAATTATAAGTTTCAAACCTACGTACGTAAAATAGACAATTAAATGCAGTAGCATTTACACTGTGGTCGAAATTCGACCATAAACAATAAAATCTTTTAAGTTTGACTACAGACTTTAGCCATAAAGAAAATTATATACATATTATGTGTATATTATCACGTATGTCACATAAATGTAGAGTGTATACCTAATTTTTGTTTTTATTAGGTACTTTAATGTATTTCTATTGCTTATTAGGTATATTAAGAATATTAGGTGTCTCTGCAGTCATACGCAATGTAAACTGTAACACAGTTAAAGTTTAAATCGCGGAGGACTGCATAAACTCATAAACTGCGTTACAGTTTACATTGCAAATTATATATATATATATATATATATATATATATATATATATATATATATATATATATATATATATATATATATATATATTTAGGAAATATATATATTTATATATAGGAAAATTAGAAAATGGCAAAACAACGTTTGCCGGGTCAGTTAGTTAATAATAATAAACATTACACACAGTACACTCATGTGACGTAGGTACATGATACGCACATGTTTTGTCAAAATTAAAAGAGGTTTTATTGTTTCGTTTTTTGGTCGAATTTCGATCACAGGATATCGTTAGTACATTTCAATTTTATTGCATATTCCATAATCTTACAAGGGAGGTGAGAGGAAGGGCTTAAAGTTAGAGCATTATGGACCCTGTCGGGCACAGCAATTTATAAAAGAAGAGGGGACGACTTATAAAAACATTCAATTTAATGTTATTTAAAATGAAATTATTATTAGATATTGTAGATACACATATTTAAACTGAAATATATTTAGCTAGCTGTTGACGCAGCTACGCCTGCGCGTAAAACAACAATATTATATCGTTATAGTTTTTCATACAAACTTTCAGCTCTTTAGGCTGATTTTTGAAAAAAGTAAGATATGTTTGACCCTGGATCTTCAATTATCTTCATGTTAAATTATATCGAAACCTTTTCAGCGGTTTAGCCGGCAAAGCGTAACAGATAGACAGATGGACAGACACACTTTTACATTTACAATATTAGCATGAATAAACATGCTTACCCAAAAATACAAACATTTCTGTTTATCAATATTACACACACGCTTGTTCCTGCTGAAAATCGAACCTGAGCCCCATTGTTTGCTAAGGATTCATTATTTGTAAAGATAATTTTTTTTTTTCACAATACTAACTTTGCAAATACGGACCGACCTTTTTTATTAATTGAATCATTAATTGTTTTTGAATCCACGATAAAATGCTCCATAAATAATGCAAGAGTGCAGATGATCAATAAATCGTTATTTATAAAGGAAACCTGCTAATTTGCGCAAATATAAATCACTTCATTAATACAACATGTTAACAGTTCATTATTTAATGGATAATTTAGTCCGCAAGGCCGCTGGTGTAAAACGGGGATAAAAATAAACTAAGTGGTTGTCTCGTGCGTACGATCACGGTTGTAATACGCAAGCGGCGTTCTGCTAAGTTTACATGTCGTGAAACAGAAACCAGATTAGTATGCCGCTAATGTTTCAGCTGCATTTGCGTCTTTCGTCACAAAGCTTCGTTTAATGACAGGATAAACGCAGATGTGACCGGCTATTATCGGCTATTAGCGCATACATTCCGGACTGCGTGTGCTTTAGCGTTAGGCATATGTGACTTATCTAAGATACGAGTATTTGAAATACAGATACAAGATACAAAATACATATTTTCATCTTGTATCTAAAATACTTTTTTAGAAAGGATTTTGTATCTTATATTTAAATACTTTTGGTTAGTATCTTAGTATTTATTAAAAACTTTTTCTGATAAAATACTATTTCTGATAAAAAATATATTATTTGGTGTCAATTATAAAATAAATGCGTAGAACTGAACGAGCCGTTATTAATGTGAGAAAAAATTGATAGATGGCGACTCTTTCTCTCTGACATCGGCTATTAAGCTATTATGATTGATTTATAATCTCTACCCTGTTTGCCGAGCTCTGCCCCTGTGGAGCGACTCTTTTATTTTGGGGTTATGATCCTGAGGCCACATCGAAGAAAAATGACGGATAAGATGTTCGAAGAGCTGGTTTTACTTAAGTCTAACTTCAAATTCCAATAATTGGTCTGCTGATCTATGTATAATGAGAGCTATAAGAAAAAATCTTAAATGCAAATGTTTTTTTTTACAAAAGTATTTGTATTTTATAAAGTATTTATAAAATATCTATTTTGTATCTAGTATTTTAAATACCTTTCTCGAAAGTATTTTGTATTTGGTATCTGAAATACTTAATTTAAAATTGTTTTGTATTTTGTATTCCAAATACTTTTTACAGGGTATTTTGTACATCACTGCCGTTGGCGCGCATATAACTTTGGGACGATAGACGCAAGTGCGGCCCCAGTATAAGTAGTAGAGATGTCAGATGTCACGAATAGCGATTCTGTCAGTACCGAACATCCGCCCGAAACTTTTGTCTAGTTACCGACGACCAACCAACACGTCTACGTTCTTGTAGACCTCGGAACCCTAAAAATGGATTATATTTGTGTTATGAATGTATGTATAAAAGATCGAACAAATGTTTTATTTGAAAGAAATGGTATTACGTATGATGTTACGATTACCATTTAATTCTATTAGCATATTCTACCATAATATGCTGTGCAAATATTTATCAATTTTTAATTACTTAAATGAAATTAAAAATTAAATTATTAAATATAACAGCTTATTTTTTATTTGCATATACAAAATTTAAGAAATTACATTAAAGTACATAATCTTTGACTAAACAAATATTCTTAAATCATTTTAAAATTACTAACATTTAATTTTATTTTCAAAAACTCCGTCTAAATTGTAGTATGTTTTAACCAAGAGGGAATCAAACAGCATAATATTTCAAAATTTTTTTAAGGGTAGTGTTTTAGATTATCAGGAATATGGTTATATTTGAATTGATATGTTTTAGACGTTTTTTGTGTAGGTAAATAATGTTTTCAGTTAGGTACATGCAAATTATTAATATTTATAAAACATGATGTTGCTGGCTTTCAACTCTACAAACCCTAACTTGACAAACTCTACAATATAAACCTTAGTCAAAATATGTTTCGCCGTTTCGCTACCGTCACTGGCTGGCCAAGCTTAAAGGTAGTGTTTGTAGAGTAAGGGCATGTAGAGTTGGAAGCTTGGTTCTTCAGGAGGTCTGATAACTTTTTGACAGCGCAAGACATAAGGTCTCGTCATGGCAACACTTTACATAAAAATAAGAATACCCTAAATATTCTAAAAGTGAGCGAATCAAATACAGACCCAGAAGTTCTTTAGTTTAATAACAGCGTATATAATTGTTCTATTTAAATATCTGTGGGCAGTAGTATCCTTGCTATGACCAGCCAAGCGAAGCGCAAGAGCCTTTTTTTTCAAGCACTTCCTCATTTTTCTGAACCCTCATAATATATGCACAGTATACTGGAGACTAACAGTAGTCAATCTACATACATGTGATATTCGAGCAGCGCACACATAGACACCTCTCACGGATGCGATATCTCGGAATGGTTCGGTACAGTTTGTTCCGCACGGTTACTTGTATGTAACATTGACTTCTGCTAGTCTCTAAGTATTCTATGATATGGGTTCGGATTATACTAGATGAACAGAATTCTCAGGATATGATGTCGGCAATAGATTTATTAAACATATTTTATATCAATGTTAAACATGTATAAAGTTTCCATTGCTTCCATTGCAAGCTTCTATATTTCAGATTTTGTTAATATTAATATCTAAATAAACTCGATTTCCTCACAGACTTAGTTACTGGATGAACATCAAAATTCTTAGCGTACTTTCTGAAGTTCTTGAAAACTGCAATTTAGTATGTAAGCTAGCATTAGTACACAAACAACAAAAAAATATAAAACTTTCTCCGTTGGTTCAGACGTGGCCCGGAACCAACAGAGCGTCTTGGTTCCCAGCTCCTTTGAGGAATAGACCAACTGCCGTTCTGCCAGACAAGTCGTAAAAGGCGACCGATTGGCTATGCGAGTCACTACCATCGTGACTACTAAGTGGTAGAGTTCTGCATTGTCTCGCCCTATTCCTGCTGCAATAGCGTCAGTGCTTGTCACTGTCGTGTTCTGGTTTGGAGGATAAAGTAGCCGGTAAACTTATGCATGTAGCATTAGACCTCGCCACAAAATAGCAACGCACCATTAACATCTTTGGTGTCTATAGGCGATGCTTGACTCTTTCCATCTGGGGGAGACCCATCTGTTTGTTTGTTATCTTATGATATAAAAAAACTTTGAACATTTACCCGCAAACTCCTTAAACTAGAGGATGGAATTTTGAAATTTTAGAATGATGGAAAAAAAATTATAACAAGGAGTCTCTACATAAATTTTCAAACCTCTATCATCAAAATTAGCGGATGTCTCTTACAATATTCCATCCTCTAGTTTAAGGGGTTGGGGATAATAGTTCGAAACCAAACGAACAAGCTACATATTTTGACTAAGGTAGTTTGTGAAGTTAGGGTTTGTAGAGTTAGAGCATGTGGAGTTTGAAGCTTGGTTCTACATGAGATCTGATAACTTTTTGTCAGTTTTGACAGTGCCAGCCTATATGAACTGTTCGTGGCAACATTTTACATAAAAATGTTTTGGTGGGATAATCTTTTTGGAAAAATGGTTCGACCGTTTATTTAATAAGTTTTGTAAATTATATTTGTGATTTAGCACTCACCACGTGCTTGGGAAAACTTGAAAAACATTAAAAACAACAAAACAGTAGCAGTCGTGGGACTGCCGATAGAAGTGAAAATGGAACTATTAAGTTGAGAGTAATTAAAACTATATGCAAAACATAGCTATAAATATACTATTATCATTAGCATGTCGGTGACGCGAACCGAGGATTTTACCCTCTACCAAAACGCTCAACGCGCCTAAAGAAGTTTTCACTTCAAAAAAAATGTTTACCCGTAGGGTTTGAACCTACGGCATTCCCTCAAACCAGGACGTTCTACCAACTGAGCTAGTATCGACTGGTTCAAATGCGAAATTCCTCTTTGCATGTGATCGATTCCATCGATTGTACTGATTGCTAGATATATACAAGGTTACTTCTAAAACACCAGCAACCTCGCAGGACTACATTATAAATAACAACATTTGTTCTATGACTTTTGACATTACTCAATACATTAAATAAAAATGTTTTTTTAAGTTTTCATTGTCTTGTCGTGACATTTCTAACTCTTCATTCGGATGCACTGCTAGTAGTAATAATAGTAACACTTTCCTACCTAATCTTTACGACGCACGTAGAGTTAAAAACGGTCAAGCGAAAAATTTAATTCATATTAATTTTTGTATGAAAGTAAAATCCAACAAATTATCAAAAGTCGTAGAACAAATGTTGTTGTATATGATGTTAGCTACCTTGTCCTGTGAGGTTGCTGGTGTTCTAGAGTTAACCCTGTATACGTATTACTAGTTAAATGAGTTCATCGTTACCTCTAAACGGAATCCATTCCACCTTTCTCCGTCTTTTCAGGGTGTGTCCGTACCGATAACTGACCACCACGAGCTCGTTGGTATTACCTTAACGCCTACTCTTAACTTTGGTTCGTACATCGAATCAAAAGCCCTAGTTGCCTCAAAAAAGCTAGGTATTCTGACAAAGGTGAGACAGTATTTCAGCCCGGAACAGTTGCTCAACCTTTATCAAGCACAAGTCCGTTCATGCATAGAATATTGCTCTCGCCTCTGAATGGATCCGCTAAATACCAGCTGGAGACACTTGAGGCGATAGAGAGGCGTACAAAGAGGCTCATAACCGACAGATTCTAGGCATCACCATATGGTGGACGTTCCATGTGCCCGAACAAAGCACTTCGACTATAAAATTTTCATTCAAACCGCAAGGGACTGGAACATGCTCCTGAGTCTTTGTGGGGAACACAAAATCAGGAAGCATATTCCAGCCAGACACCGGACCACTGACCACAGAGCGGATATAATATACATATTATGTTATCAAATAAGAAGTAGGTATAAGTACAATCTGGGGATCTTTAAGAGAAGCGTGAAAGGTATCTTCTAGGGAAGCGCGTTCCATCTTAGGCCACGTCTTAGCTAACATGTCAGGCGACATCGCGGTCAAACGCTATCGACACTAAAAAAATGTATCATCACGCCCGGTTCCTTTGCGGGATAGGTAGAGTATACCGTTTGTCGGTTTACTCGGCCTACTCGGTAAGTAAACGGTTTGTCGGTAGGCGAGATAAGTGGTGATTCTTATCGTCACGTTTACCGACATGTTAACGATCATCGATTATTTTTAGCGATAGCTGGGATCACCAGCTTTACGTGCTCATCCGAGGCACGGGAGTAGTAATACACCACTCCGCCAGACTCCGAGCTGCTACTGAGATTTTAGATTTTCGAGAAAAACCTCGAAAAAATCTCAATAACACTTTTGCCCGACCCGGGAACCGAATTCGGGATCTCATGGTCTGATACCCCTAGAGCACGAGGCAGTCCAACAAGAATCCTCCTTGGTTTTTTCTTATGTGTAGGCACATGACGTCATGACATTTTCTCTTTTCCAAAATAAAAACTTGCGAGGATTTTATTATTTTTCTTGTAACTACACAAGAAAAATAATAAATCTTTTGTAATACTTCTTAAGATTTTAATACTGCTAATTCCCTTAATTTTAAGGTCATTTATTTTTAAGATATGTTTCGCTATCAGACAACAAAGAACGATATGACATACTTTCATTATTAGTTACCACAGTAATAAATAAATTTATTTGCAAGTAAATATCTAGATAGGTGTTGAAGTTATTAAAATTGATCAGTTACTAGCATGTTCTACCGTGATATGGTGTGCAAATATTTAAAGATTATGTTATTTTCTATGTAGTTTAAGTACTATTTTTGAACATTTTCTAGATAGGTTACATGAAACATTTATATGTCCGACTAGCTGTAGCCCGCGACTTCGTACGCATGTTGTAGTGACTTCCGTATTAGGATTTTAAGAACTTGTTGAACTAACCCTAATTGTATTTTCCTGTGGGAACGAAAGATTTTCCCGCAGTAAAAAGTATCCTAAATGTTAACCCGGGTAATTAGCTATTATTATACAAAATTTAGTAAAAATCTGTTCAGTAGTTTTTGCATGAAAAGCGAACAGACAAACAAACAGACAAAAAATTCAATTTCTATCGTTTTGGGGTTTATGTCCTATACACAATACGCAGCAATAATTTTTTTAAAGAAATATTTCATGTACAGATTTGATTTCGTTACTGTTTTATTATATGTATAGATTTACATGAAACATATTAAAAAATTATCAAAGTATTTTTATTTACATTCACATATTAAGATATCTTTTATTGACTAAACCAAGAAATATTTTATTATTTCCATGCACTTTTAACAAGTCAATTTATTTAAGTGCTCGTAGATTTAAAATTACATACTACCGGATCGGAACGCGACTTAGCCTTGAGGAGATCCGCCGGAATAAACTCAGCGGGATTGTCTTGTTTTTCTTATAATTTACAAAATTCTATTTTTTCAATCAAAATGTTTGCGTTTAGGTTTTTTAAATTACGTACCTGACAAGAAATATTTTATTTTAACATGTTAACTTATTAGCAAAAAAATCATTTACGTAGTAGTAGGTATGTATGATGTTTTTTTATGAGCAAATATAATAACTTTTTAACATAATTAATTTAAAGGCAATGATTTAAAACTATCAGGGATATAATTGTACGTCTATAATATTAATTGCCATACAAAATGCATTTTTTGTATAAACAAAACGTAGTGATTGTATACTCTTTGGTATAAACATTGAGTTTTTGGCAAGGCACGTCATGTTGTAAGTTTAAGTTATGCATGTGGCATTAGACCTCGCCACAAGATAGCAACGCACCATTAACATCTTGGTGTCTATAGGCGATGGTTGACTCTTTCCATCAGGAGACCCATCTGCTTGTTTGCTATCTTATGATGTAAAAAAAAAGTACTGTATACCTATTATACATATATATTAACATTGGCTGAAAAACGCCATCTGTGCTAATATGCTAAAACTAAGGAACAATCTAGTTAAAGTAGACCTTCCTCGGAATTCCGTTGATATCGCTGTTGTCTTGTTACGAATTCTCTACTCTCGCTAATCTTAGAGAAAAAAAAATGTTTTTAAACCATTTTTCAAGCTACATACCTATTTGCATCGAAATTTATAAACATACGTCGTAATAGGTTATGCTTCCGTCAGTTATAAATTTGCTGTTATTGCATTATACCTACATAGAAACATTCTCAAATTAGCAAATCTTCACGGATAAGAATTACGGCGTACGCAGAGAGAACTGACTGTCACACAAGGTACTAGGCAGTCCAGAGAGCCCTGCTTCCTCCTTAACATAGAAATATGAATATTCATTACTTTCTTTATATAAACACGCCAGTTTTTAAGACTTTTGACACCACTCTTAAATGTCGTATGGAAATAAGTCTGTAGCCTCATTTATGTCGCTGGTTACATCAATTTATTTCGCAATTGTGTTGTATATTTCTAACGACAATCTTTCATCTGCCTTTTATTTTACGTGTCTACACCAACAGAACCTACATCGGTGCTTAATTATCAGATATTATCATATTATATTAGCTAGCAAGTAAAAATTTGGTACGATTCTGAAGACAAACTCTGTTTTACTGTAAAATTGAATTTGGGCCGTAGCACACGACCGTTTAAATAAAACTACTGCAGTTAGAAGGTCGAGCTGTAACCAGGTTTTAGATTATTTATATTCGAAAACTCGTCATATTAATGATTATAAAAGTCTAAATAGGTATGTTTATTTTTACCTTGTTATACGCGTGTATGTATGGGTGTGTGCTCGTTTCTCAAACATTGTATTTCTGGATATAAGAATACTGTTTTCAACAGACGATTCCTTTTCGTTGTGCGATGATTAAAGGATATATTTCGCTTAAAAAAAGAAGTGTAAAATTTTTTCGTAGTCGGCTTTAATTCAATTTCGTTTTAGGGAAAACATTGAATTTCTATGTATGTTCTACCGACCGCAAGTGCGAATCCAGCCTTCAGGTCGGAGGGGATCACATACCTATTTGAGGTTCAGTCAAGATAGGCTCAAATCCTTAACTGTTTGCAATAATAAATCCATACCTAGAACCCCTGCCTAGGGGGGTCATGACTTCCATGACCCCCCCCCCCCCCCCCTGGATCCACCCTTTACCGACTTTATAATGAAATTTTGTGATGAGCTATTTAATTTAGTGTTGGCATCCACATTTCGCCATCCTACTACACGTCCGCCGTAGTGCAAGCACGGATCCAGCCCTTAAAAAAAGGTTGTTGTTGATGGTCACCGCTATCTTAGTGCAAGTCGGAGACGAAATCGCTGTTGATAGGTATAACATTATGTACATCCTGCCGAGAAAACCTGCAATAACGGTAACTCTAAGTATATTTATACATATAATAAAATCGTAGGAAAGTCAATGTATGTCATATAATGTAAAAATGCATTAGAAATACATTAAATTAATAAAAATAAACGTTACATACACTACATTCATGTGACATACGTGATGATACACACTTGTACAAAAAATAAATGTGAGTTTTTTTTATCAACGATTATGTACAATACTTTAACCCTAATTGCTTAAAATTTATGCATGTAAATAAAAAATATTTTTTTTGTTCGGTTAATTAATATTAAATTTCTTTTGAGTAATTAAAAAATTGTTAAATGTTTGCACGCTATATTATGGTAGAAGATGCGGGTAGAATTTTCCCGTTTTGGTCCGGGGCTTCTTTGAAGAATAGGCCCAGTGCCGTTCTGCCAGGCAAGTCGTAAAAAGCGGACTGATTGGCTATACGAATCACTACTATCGTGGCTACTAGGTGGTAGAGTTCTGCATTGTTTCGCCCGGGTCTGGTATCACCGCCTTACATATTCCTGCCGATTAGCACCAGTGCTTTTCACTGTCGTGTTCCGGTTTGGAGGGTAAGGTAGCCGGTAAACTTATGCATGTGGCAGTAGACCTAGCCACAAGATAGCAACGCACCAATAACATCTTTGGTGTCTATAGGCGATGGTTGATTCTTTCTATCAGGAGACCCATCTGCTTCTTTGCTATCTTGTGATATAAAAAAAAAGAATTAAATAGTAATTGTAACAACATGTGCAATATAGTGCAGTGCATAGTGGCGCATTTCTTTGCAATTTTTTTTAAATTAGTATTTATTATGTTTTTAAATTCCCGGAAAGTTCTCCTGATTATAAAAGTGTACGATGACACTTGATATCTTTCGCGATTATTATTTAAACAACGAAAACTATATACTTAGACCTGAAAAAATGTAGTTTTTGCAATCAATTTTTTTTTTTATATTCTTCACAATATTTTGAATGAAAAAGTCGCCACACACATTATCGTATCTTTAACCGATTAATTGTTATGATTTTTTTAAAATTCAAAATCACCGAAAATCCTAATTTTCATGAATAAAATAATATAACTTAAAAATTGAAATGCTATAATTTTTAATTTTTTATCAAACATTTCTATTATATTGAAAAAAACAGCCCAAATAGATTTTCAAATTTTTGCTTATTATTATGTTTTTTACGTTATAATAGTATGCTTTATACTGATTGACAACTTTTGACAACAATTGATTGAAGACTGATTAACAACTGAAAAATAATTTTTGAAACGAGCCAAAAATTTTAGGCAGGAGGGAATTTTCCATTTTAAAGGTTATAAAAATTGTTTATGGCAGAAAAAAGTATGTAAGAAGGGTTAAACATACATTTTTTTTTTCAAAATGCTAACTAAAGCCTCATTGTCTATTTGCATTCATAGTGCAAAGGATTAAAAATCATAAATAAAATGTTTGTAGTACATACTCTCTACTAGTTTACAGGAAGATAAAAAAGACAAATACATTTGTCGTTATCCTGAAAAATGTCTACCTGTTACAATGAACATAGTAGGTTTACTGGGGTTATAAATTTTATGATGTCAAGAATATCCTTGCACTTTCACCATTAAACAAAAAAATTTTTTTTTCAATATTCAGAGTAAGTACTATAAACTTAACTTTTTCATTATTGTTACTCCTTTGCACTATGAATGCAAATAGATAATGAGGCTTTAGTTGGCATTTTGAAAAAAATGAATGCTTAACTCTTCTTACATACTTTTTCTGTCATAAACAATTTTTACAACCTTCAAAATGGAAAATTCACCCCTGCCTAAAATTTTTGGCTCATTTCAAAAAATATTTTTCAGTTGTTAATCAGTCTTCAATCAAGTGTTGTCAAAAGTTGTCAACCAGTAGAAAGCATATTATTGTTATAACGCAAAAAAACATAATTGTAAACAAAAATTTAAAAATCTATCTAAGCTGTTTAGTTTAATAGATAGAAATTTTTGATAAAAAATTAAAAAGTATAGCATTACAATTTTTATGTTACAACAAACTGATTTTTTGCTATTTTTTCTCGATCTTAATAACGACAAATGGTAGACGCTTGAAATATTCCGAGAATAGTAAGCTATATATTTACTTTAAGTACGTATAAATTAAATTAAAATAAACATTTAAGAGTGGCTCCCCGCTCCCATACATCAAATGAGATTTTTTGCCTTTTTATAGATAATGGTACGGAAACCTTCGTGCGTGAGTCCGACTCGCACTTGGCCGGTTTTTTTAATTATGCCGGATAGAAAAGTGACTACACGACCTACACCACGATTTATCGATTTTGTCGAGTGTGTAGATAAGTGCCGAATACCATCACCGAATATATCGGCTGTTCTGGTGATATCTGAGGTCTTTACGTGCTCATGAATGACACGGGGATGTTAACATGAAATGAAACTCGAAGTTGTTATTGAATTTTCTTCGAAAAATCTCTATCACCATTTTGTCCGACCTGGGGATCAAATCTAATAGTCGTCGATTAGACTAACAATAAAGTAACGGGGAAGATTTATTTATTTCTATTTACATATTTTTTATTATTATAGTTGGGCTAATTTACAAATGGCCGGCAAAAGGATGTCGTAATGGGTAAACAACAAACAATTTTACAGCTACAATTTTTGTTTCGACCGAGTGTTAGTTGCTGGACCGTTTTAGTTTCTCTGGAATAACATAGCTATCCAGACTCCCACACAGTTCACTCGTGTACATTCCAGCTAAATTTAATTCCATTTATAAACCGAAATAATGACGGCAAACGAAGATAAGGCTGCATTGGTGAGATATTTTTGCCTTTTTTAGCTTTTGTTTTTGTAAAATACCAAAAAAAGTTTAATTTGTAATATCTAATGACAGAAAAACAACAAGACTGTGCTAGATGTATTTCTGCTGACTAGGTGTATATGGATGTGACGGTATTTATTTATATATTGAAGGCTGTCTAGGAAACTGGTTTTTGTGTTTAAATTTCATCGGAGATAAAAATTGTTTTAATTTGAAGTAATGGCGGGAAATTATAAAACGTAAAAGGATTTTTCAAAGACTGTCCGTTTTTGAGATTTTAAGCCTGTATTATTTAAAATACAATTATTTTAATGGAGTGAAACTAGTTCATCCCACATGTCCAGTTTGTCCAGGAACTTACATCGAATTGGAGAAAATTTTAGTTGACATCTAATCTTGCCTGTCAAAAAAGGAGGTTTGTGTCATTTTGCGTTATATTATTTTTATTCCAATTAGTTTTTTCTAATGCTTGCATGACTACTTTGATATTTTAACTAAATTTAATATATATAATTTTAAATTAAAAATTACTGTAAGCTGGTTGATCCCGAAGCAAATCCCTGAAACTTTCCACTAAATTGAGGTATTCTATGCTCTAAGAAGTAGAAACGACACATAAGCATAGATTTCTTAATTTAAAAAGTTCAAAAATCTAAAGTTTAAAAAATTTGGTACAGTATTTTAATTTTTGAATTATTTTCAAACTGATCAATTTTGATCTTTGTTATGGCGTTCAATGCAATTTTTGAGCTCTAAAATGTTTTGTTAGCTATAAACCGATAGGTTGAAAAATGTCAAAGAAATGTAAAAAACTTATTTCAAAAGTTTTCGACATTGATAAATCCCGAACGAGTCAACCAATTTTGATCCGATGATTTACGGTATTTAACGCAGTTTAATAAGTAGAAGATCTGATTCTATTTTGAATTTTGAAATCAATCGATATAGTTAATAGTAGCCTGAAAAATATTTTAAAAATATGAAGTACTAGGTAGGTAAGTTGCTGTAAACAAAATAATTATTTTACATTTGAAAACTTGATTCGCTTTTGATTTTTGAAACGGCTTTCTATTATTTTACAGCATCTATCAATATGCGATGCTTTCGAGGCGAACTTTGTATGGACCGTTATCATTCTCTTTTGTACAGAATCTTCGGTTCGCGCGTCCAATTCGCATTTGTCTAGTTTTTTTACTTACCTATTCCGGTCGCAATATCATCAGTGCTTGTCATTGTTATTTTTTGATAGTCGGTTGATTTGCGCTTTAACATTAAGTCACCACATAGATATCAACGCACTATTAACATCTCTAATATCTACTGGTTTCGCAAATAAATTATGAAATACTGCCTCTGACTTGCCTTAAACTATAAAATATTTATTAGTGATCAGTGTCATCATTTATTAGTGACAGGAGAACAATGTGCTTATCCGTCATTTTTTTTATTTATAATGGAACACCAACAACAAATACGCTATAATTTTCCCCTGTGTTAGTCCGGGCTTCCTTTCAAGAATAGACCAGCGTCTGTTCGCCAGGCAGTTCGTAAGAGGCAAACGATTGTTTATGTGAGTCACTACCATTGTGGCTACGCTAGATGGTAAACATTCCTGCAACGACTCGCCCAGGTATTGATACCACCGCTTTACCTATTCTTGCCACAATAGCGTTTCGGAGGGTAAGGTAACCTGTATTCTTGTATTCCTGTATGCTAGTCACATTAACACCCCGCTACATGGATCATCTACATCTTAAGTGTCTATAGTAGTAGGGAATCCCAAGAGAGGATTTTTGGATTTACTCAAGGGCGTCAGATTAACATGGGGGGGGGGGGGTTGCCTCACATACTGTTGAGGCTTTCCACCAGATATAATTCCTTTATATAGAGGTGGTAACTAGGGCAGAAAAAAAAAACAAAATTCCAATAACTTCGGCTTGTGGAAATTGTCAGATTATATTTTTTCGTTATTCTTACATGATTTCCTGTAAAATTAAAAAAATTCGAGAATTTCAAAACAACGTTTTCCTTGCAATTTTATGACCCTCCAACTCCCTTACACTACAATTGAATCGATAGATTTTCTAAATTTTAGCTGGCAATCAACCCACCATACCTTAAACTGACGTGATTTAATGTTTCCATGTCACAGTTTTTAAAATTTTTTTTATTTGTATATTTTTTTCCACCACAGAAATGAAAAACATTATATAACCTTTTATTTTTACTATAATTTAATCTACTAAATCCAACAGGTCTCTACGACATCGGTCGGACAATCGCTCGAGTAACTACCCATTTAGCATCTTGGGCTCCCCTACTATAGGAGATGGTTTCTCCTTCATTATGAGAGCCGTCTGCTTGTTTGGTATCCGATGATATAAAAATACACATGATATAAATAGACGTAGGAACGATCCAAAACTATTACGCAGCCAAACAAAATTGAATAATTTGACTTTATTAAACTCGACCTGCGCATCTCGCCCACGACTAGATCGTAGGTAACAGGTTAACAATATAATCTTTTATACAAACTTTCGTCTCCGATTTAAGTCTAATAGAGCCTCTATTAGATAAAATTAACGGATTTTCAAATATCTTCCCGTACATCATTTACCTCGACGTATGAATTGAACAAATGAATGTAACATTTGTTAAACTTACGTTTAACAAATGTTACATTCATTTGTTTCTCCGGCGGGGTTATCACGTAACTTTCAATGCGAAAACATCATAATTGTTAAGTTATTGCAAGACACATAACAGTCTTGTATATTAGTGACAGTTGTTGCCGCTTGAATATTTTTGGTGCTGTGACATCACGAAAAGTGCATCTAGTGACCAGCAAGCAATTGGCGACATTTTTGATAAGTTTTCCGTTACGTTTAATAGTCATCGTTGATCGCTGCCGGATTGCAAACGTTAGGTGATACGCCTGCGAAACGGCTCTAACGATTTTAGTGAAATTTAGTATTTATAAAATCTTTAACTATTAAAATTGATACAGATAAGTGTCATCTCCGTGATAATCTGCTTTCTCATGAAATATATTATCATCTCCTTCATGCTGTTTTTTGTATTATTCTAATTCAGTTATTTTCCATATAAGTATGTCATTTAATTAGTTATAATTTTATTTTTTTTGTTGTCAGTTTTTTGCATAACCGTTTCAAGTGACAGACAAAGGTAGCCCAGAAAATCAACTGTAGGGTTGATAATTAAATAAAGGCTGAGTGGCTTACCATTTTACCATCGTGCTGCTATATGCTCTTTTTTTAACTTCCCGCTACGTATGTAGATAAGGAAGTTACTGATTTTGCCCCGATTTACGAAAATCAAGTTTTCACTATATCTCCACGTTTTGAGGTCCTAGGAACCTTTTCCGACTATTTTCGCGATGACGTCAGTATGTGTGTGTCAGTGTGTGTGTGTGTGTGTGTGTGTGTGTGTGTGTGTGTGTGTGTGTGTGTGCGTGCGTGCGTGCGTGGGTGCGTGCGTGCGTGCGTGCGTGCGTGCGTGCGTGTATGTGTGTATGTAAACAGCTCATACTTTAGAACGGCTGGACTGATCGAAACGCGGTTAACGGCATTCAATTGGATTCACTCAACTTAGACTTCGTGAAAATTTGAATCAGGTCGGCCCAGGAGATTTCGAGATATTTTGAAAAAACCCTCAAAAAAAAATTTGGCTATACAGTGTTTTTTTAATATCACTTCCAGATTAACGTACCGATTGAGTACAAAAACTAATCAGCTCTATTTCTCAATAAACTACGTCTATTGCATTAATTGCATCCAAATCGGTTTATCTGTTTGAGAGTACGACGACGACGAGAGTGTTGACGAAAAATTTTGAAAAAATTTTTTTGGTATTCAATGATATTTTAATGCTAAAAAAACTACGTCGAATGTCATTTCAAAAATTAAAATCCAATCTAATTTTCAAAAGTTACAGCTTTTCAAATATTAAAATTATGTTATTTTTAACAAAGTCACTTAATATTTTTGAAATAACCTTCAGGCTAATACACCTTATGTATCTTATAAATCTTATCAGCTTTTCTTCTTTAAAAACTTTCTTCAAATATCCTTAATTGGATCAAAGTCGGCCAATTTGTTTGGGATTTATTAATGAAAAGAATTTTTGAAAAAAAATTTTGACATGGCTTCGACATTTTTTAATTTATCAATTATTTAGCTAAAGCAATATTTTAGATCTTAAAAATTGAGTTGAATACCATTCAAAAGATCGAAATCGATCATCATTTATAAAATATTCAGCTCTTCAAAATTCAATATACAGCCATTTTTAACAAAATGGATGTTTAAACTGAAAAATTTGCTCTTTTGAGTTTAAAATACCTTAATTTAGCGGGAAGTTTCAGGTATGGCCTGCAGGATCAGCCGTTTACATATTTTTTTATATTTATACTATGTTATAAAGAATGACTCAGATCTCAGTCAGGCTCAGATCACGTCGATCCCCGGGTCGGGCAAAAGTGTTTTTAAGGATTTTTCGAGATTTTTCTCTAAAATACAAACTTTCAGTAGTAGTTCGGAGTCTGGTGGAGTATTACCACTCCCACGCCTCGGATGAACACATAGAGTCGTCGGTCCCGGTTATCGCTAGAAAAAGTCGATAATCGTTATCAGCTCGATAATATGCGACAATGGGAACCCCATTCATCTCGCCAACCAACAAATTGGTGCATCGTGGTCAACAGGAAAGTCTATAGATGTTTGCTTTGTATAATATGGTGCGTTGCTATAGAGGTTTTAAATTTTAATACGCTCTACGAGGTGTTAATAACCTACCTTACCTTACCAGACTGAAACACGACACTGATAAGCACTGATGCTAGTGCTGGGTAGGAATAAATTAGGCGGTGGCACCAGACGCGGGCGATATAATGCTTAGTCCTTAGAACTCTACCACCCAGTAGCCACTCGTGCCTACTTACACACTGCCCTGGAAGAACGGCGACGATTTATTTTTCAAAGGATCCGGACAAACAAGTCTCTTTCGTCGGATCTTCTCAGTGTGTGGTCGCGTTTCCGATCCAGTAGTAGTTTAAAAAATGTTGATGCGTCAATATAACTTGTAATAAGTTTTATTGAATAAAGTACTTTTGATTTCTAATTATTGTACACGAGGTGAAAAACTCTGCGAATAACCGACTTCCTATATATTCGAAAACCTGAAATTCACCAAATTAAGATGGAATCACCTGGAAAGAACATCTGAAACAAAAAGCAATTTTATAAATCGGTTCAGACGTTTCTAAATAATTGGTGAACAAACATAAAAAAATAGGCAAACCGTATCATTTCAAGACTATATTTTTATCTACAACAGTAGATAGTTAATAGGGAGCTAAACAAATTCCTGGGGGGAGGGGGGCAGCTGCCCATTCCCCCACTCGGTACGCCCATAAAGACACCATTCACACCTTTGGAGTTTGGTGTCTATAGGCGATGGTTGCCTCTTTGCATCAGAAGAGACATCTCCTTGTTTTCTGTCTTATGGTGATATAAAAAAATATACATTGTCTGGTAACTGAACTAGGGGTGTATAAGTACATATGATTACATAACTAACAGGAAGCGATTCCGTTAGGTATGATTGTGATCGGTCGCCACAAAGTCGCAGTTGTCTAATTGTAGCCCGTCGTAAGTGGGTTGTGGGTTCATTCGAAACGGCTCTTAATCAGCGTGACGGACGTTCAAGGAACAATGCCAATTGACCCAGTCCCACATGATCGCTATAGATGTCATATCGATGGATATACAGCAGTCAACAAAAATCCTTTACGATTGTCAAAAATATTATTTGGTAGCATATGAATATTGATAAATCAATTTTCTTGATCAAAATTATTAATATCAAATGATATTTTTAAATAATACAAATAATCCCCCTTGTATTTAGTTCCGTATTGTCTCGTTCGATTATATGGTACCACCGCCTTACCTATTCCTGCTGCCGGCTAAGACATTGGTAGCACAATCCTATATGTGCGATCATTTTGTGGATAAAGTGGTCTAAAAGACCTACTATCCTAACGCGACGGGGTGTTATCTTTTACAAATCGTGGTAAGATCCCGTAAGCCGTTAATTAACAACAAAATCTGACAATTGTGTACCTTTATAACTAAAAAAATAAAAATGCCGTACCCTTTGTAACTAGAAAAATAAAAATGCCTCTGACTGACAAAAGTTTCCTAAAACTTTTCAATTTTCTACTAATGACGCCATTGATTACAAAAAAAAAAATATTTTTTTTGTAATCAGTGGCGTCATTAATTACAATAAACACGTTTTTAAAAACAAGCTTTGTTCAAAAGCTCAGTTGTACTGAAAAGAAAATAATGAAGGACATCTTAGAGTTGAATTTTTTTTACGATACCACTATTTTAGTACTACGCAGTACTATTTTTTTATATTATAAGTTAGTAAACAAGCAGATGGGTTTCCTGCTGGAAAGAGTCAACCATCGCCTATAGACACCAAAGGTGTTAATGGTGTGTTGCTATCTTTTGACGAGGTCTAATGCCACATGCATAAGTTTACCGGCTACCGTACCTTCAAACCGGAACACGACAGTGACAAGCACTGACGTTATTACGGCACGAACAGGCGGTGGTACCAGACACGGGCGAAACAAAGCAGAACTCTACCACCTAGTAGCCATGGTAGTGACTCGTATCCGTTGCCTTTTACGACCTGCTAGGCAGAATGGCAGTTGGTCTATTCTTCAAAGGAGCCGGGGACCAACACGGGGAAAGATTGTACTACTACATTATAATAATTACCACCTCATTGATAAATTACTAGATAGTAGGTTTTATTGAAAGAATCACAAAAAAATGGTAACGTTTCGTAAACAGAATATAAAAGTTGTAAAAATCATGAAACCGAAAAAATATCCTGTGTCTAAACTATTGAATTTCTTAGGTTGTTTTTTTTGTTTACGGTCCAAAAAAATTCCAAGGCACTATATCAAGTAATTTTCCAGCATCCTATATCGTCGGTCCAGTGGTCAAGTAGTCAATCTGAAAAAATCACTTTTTCCAGGAGAGCAAAAAGAATATTGAAATTATTCCCGTAAATCGGGATGTTAACGTATCTTTCTGAAATTTTAAATTTAGTATTAAAAAATAAATGTCTTTAAGTGTATGTTAAACTAAATATTCATTTATTATTATTTATGTAAATAAAGCAGATTGGTGACTTTACCGTGGTCACTTTAGATTTCAGTAATCTTTATGTTTTAAATTAGCCTATGTGGTAATTAGTCTACTTTACCATGGATTATTATTTACTATATAAAATGAGCTGGATGATGGTAAGTGGCCAAATTGCAATGCAATTGTAACAATATTCGAGATATTTGCAGGAAATTGTAGATATTTAGGTCAGTATTTCAGGAAAGTAAGTGTTTATTGTATGACACAGAAAATATATAATTTGTGAAAAAAATATTTATTCTCTCATTTATGTTAGTATGAAATTGAGAAAAAATGAAAATGAAATATTCTTATTGAAAAACGTAATAAAGAAGTATGTTACGTAACGTAAAGTAAATAATAGAATCTTATAACTAAACAGGGTTATTCGTTATCCTCTGTGGCATCAGGCTCTGAAAGAGCATCTCTTGTAGTTTCCGAAGAAGGAAGATTTGCATAAAAGCTATAGTACATCTTTGGTATTTGTAAATCCGTGTATAACTTCATGAGATCTTGTTTCTTTTTTGAAGAGATCTTAAGTCTTTCTAAATACGCAGGTACCGGATAGGAAATCACTTATATCTTCTTTTTTTAATTTTGAATTATTATGTATTAAGTTTAAAATAAAAATTCAACCACTCAAAGCAACAGTTTCTTTAAATTTTTTACAAAAAATGTTCAAATTGTTTGCCTTCAGCTTCAATGCAGGCCCTACATCTCTTTAAAAGCAAACGCTTTATTTTACGCGCGAAACTTCTTGAATTGATGTATTCAGCGCCCCCGCAATTCTTTGGCACAGTTCATTACGTTTGCTTACAGTACAGGACTTACAGTAAACTTGATCCTTCACAGCTGCCCAGTAAAAGAAATCAATGGGGTTTAAGTCTGGTGATGGCCGGCCACGAGATCGTGCCAGTCCGACCGATCCACCTAATCGGATATTTTTCGTTCAGGAATTCCCTTATTGAGTGAGCATAGTGCGCAGGGCAGCCATCTTGTTAGAGCCACATACATGCGTAAATGTTGAGTGGCATGTCTTCCAATAGGTCCGATAGATGATTTTGTATAAATTCTAAGTAAGCTCCAGCTGTTAAGTTGTCTATGAGTTCGAAAGGTCGTATAATTTTACCGTTCAAAATACCGGTCCACATGTTTACTTTAAAGCGACATTGTGACCGATCTTCTCTCATTAAATGTGGGTTTTCTACGATGGCTACTTAAACCTACATACACATTATGTAGGTTTAAGTAGCCATCTTTTTTAAAAGTTGACTCATCCGTCCAGAGTACTTTATCCAGGAAGTGGGGGTCTCTTCAGTGTCTTTGTAACATAGTTTCACAAAACGCAACCCTTGCAGGATAATCTCAAGGTAATAAACTCGTTGCACATGGTACGGGTGGAGCTCGATTTGCTGCAAAATCCAGTGTGCTGTACTTTTAGGCACTCCTATGCTTGTCTCAAGTCCACGTACTCGGCACAAGACACTCGGGTCTTCTGCGACTGTTGCTAAAACTTGTTCTTCGTATGGAATGCTGGATCTCCCTAAGCTAAGCTAAGCTAAGCATGATCGGTGCAGATTAATAAACTGTCTATGATCCAGATGACGCTCAGAATTGGGGTATCTCTCACGATAGAGTCGAGCTGCTGCATTAGCGTTGCACCTGCATTCTCCATAAATGAGATGCATGTTTGCATACTCCTTTGCTGTGTATCAAAGCGGCATGGTCAATCACAGAATACACACAATCACGCGGTCAGCGATAATGATAGTCCAAAAGAAAGCCAAGTTCGTCACAAACGATCAAATCACAAATCAAATCCAGGTAGCACGTAATCAAGTCCAATAAGCAAAGCCAAAGTTCACAAAACACTTCTCAACGTCGCGACGTTGAGAAGTGTTTTGTGAACTTTGGCTTCACTTTTTTTTGGCTTCACTTTGGCTCGCGTCGCAGAGCAAATGGTGCGTATTTCGTGACAATGACGTGACAGTCTATAGTATGGACTAAAGTGTAGTTATGTAGAGATGACCCAGTATACTAAAATCGACAAAACTTAGTATTTTCAGATGATTGCTTATTATAATTTTAAAGGTCATGACTGTATCTTGGTAATAAGTTTAACGATTTAGTCAAATTTTATATTTAGCATTAGGTTTTTATTTATTATATTTACGTTATATCACTTGTAAAAGCAATTTCAATTTATTTAATAGGTCAGTTATGTTACTAGACCAAAGTGAGATAAAAATACCAATTGTTTAAAGAACAAAAGTAAAGTTATTAATCTGCCACTTAGACCAGTTGATCACTGTGAATTTTAGCATTACAATAAATTTGTACCAAGGTAAAGAATTCAAGCTGCCACTAAGGCTAGATGATCACTGTGAATTTTAGAATTACAATAAAATTGTACCATTGTAAACTGTTCAATTAGCCACTTAGACTAGTTGATCACTGTGAATTATAGCATCAAGAATAAATTTGTAAAAAGGTAAACTATTCAATCTGCCACTTTGGCTAGTTGATCACTGTGAATTTTAAGATTACAATAAAGTTATACCAAGGTAAAGTGTTCAATTTGCCACTTAAGGTAATCGAGCATTGTGATATTTTTGAAAAATGAAAATTGTCTGATTTGGTCAAATAACATATCGTCTCATAAGACACTTTACTATTGCAGACATTGTATGATTCGCACTTTGGCACCAGGAAGATGGTCCAAATCTTGTACAATTTTAATGTTACGTTTACCATATTTTACCACAATATGTAATAAAAAAATATATTAATATTGACATTTTTATCTCAAAAACACCAAAATGGCAGTTTGGCTACTTGACCACTGGACCGACGATATATGGTTATAATAAATGCTACCAAACAATGTCTTTGACGATCGGACAGCGTTTTTGGTACACACTGTATACTGGCCGACTGATATTTAAATTTTGACCTAATTTTCCTACAAAAATTTGTAGTGCGGACACCCACGCAAGGCGCATAGAAGTTCAATGTTTACAAACGGCAACTTACCAAACACGTGACTTGACTCGTTAGTAAATCGTGCAGTGACCATACTTTTTGAATTACTACACTAATTTCATTGCGTTTACTATGTGGTTAAGCAATATTCTCTTTTTATTATAATACTAGCTGCCACGTGCAGCCCGCTGCATTATAAAAGTTTTTGGCGAATCCCGTGGGATCATCTAATTTTTCCGGGATAGAAAATAGCCTATATGCTATTCCAGGTCATCATCTACCTGTGTACCAAATTTCATTCAACAGCGTTCTGTAGTTTTTGCGTGATTGAGTAACAAACATCCATCCATCCATCCATCCAAACCAAACTTTCACATTTATAAAATTAATTTAGATGTTTATTGGTTATGTATAACCATTAATTACTGTGACTGTGAAATATTGAAATATTATGTCAACCTCATCATTGTGGTCTAGTGGTCCGGTGTCGGTTTTGATCACAAGAGTTCCTGAGTCCGATTCCCGGGTTAGGCAATTAAAAATGAGTGTTTTCAGTTTTCTGATAAAAACATCGTTGCCCGAGATTGGATAAATACCCGGTTGACAATAGGCTTGCCACCTATCACATTGTGGGACTAACGGCCGGTTTCCGAAACGCAGATTAATTTTAACAAGCGATTAATCTCTGTTTAATATAATTTTTACAAGCAAATGATCCGTTAAATACAGATCGCTTGTTAAAATTAATTTGCTTTTCCGAAACCGGCCGTAAGTATCTTCAGCTAATCATGAGTGAACTGATTGTGCCTCTGTCTACTTCTTCGGGGATATGGGCGTGAAGATATATTTTACACGTCAATGTGTACACTATAGATGATAGCATTACAAGTACGAAAACTCTCACATGAAGTTTATATTATTGAGCGATTAATAAAGCATTTCTGGCCTTCGCGTCGTACCTATTTACTAACACTCCGTAGGCCGTAACCTTGCGAGTTCATTCGCTTCCACTAGCCAGCCCCAGCCGCTGGCTACATACATATGTTATGGTCTATTTATTGTCGTTTTGTTTATACATACGCTGTAAGGATGACTTTAGATTTATCGGACGAATATCTATACTTATAGCTTGTTTTGAGTGACTATTGATTCTTAAACCACGTGTCCGGGAGTCTATCGAAGAACAGCAGACAGCCTGCCGGGCAATTCGTAAAAGGGGAACGATTAGCCAAACGTGTATAAAAGTGAAAGTGTGATAAAAGTTAATATAGGTAAACAAAAATGTTAAAACGTATCTGCATTCACTGTATATACTCTTTGACGTTGGGAGATGTTGGCGTGCGGGATAGTACTTACGCTGCGCCTGTCACTAACTCAAGGTCGTTCGCAGGTATAATCGCCTTAACATCATGACTATTAGTAGGTAGAGGCCTACTCGTAGAACGTTTTGACGAGTTTAATTTTATTATATTTTATTTTATTTTGCAACGTTTAATCGAATTTGGTACCAATGCCTTGTCTACTCCTGCATCGATAGCGTCGGTGCTTTTACAGTAACGTTCTGGTTTGGAGGATAAGGTAGCCGAGACTCTTATACATGAGACATAACATCCTTGCAACACGCAAAGAATCGCATTAATAAAGGTGGGATCTATAAGATATTCGTCTGTTTTTATGGTTATATTTTTTGTGTTTTAGGGTTCCATACTCAAAGGCGCCCTATTACTAAAACTCCGCTTTCCTGTCTGTATGTCTGCTCTCACCAGGCATATCTCTTGAACCGTGAAAGTTAGACAGTTAAATTTTTACAGATAATGTATTTCTGTTGCCGCTATAACGAAAAATAGCCATTAAAAACAGAATAAAATAAATATTTTAGGAGGGCTATACAACAAACGTGAGTTTTTGCCGTTTTTTTATAGATGATGATACGGAACCCTTCGTGCGCGCGTTCTACTCGCACTTGAACGGTTTTATTTCTATATATCAAGTATCCTGTAAGCAAAGACTTCTTTGTACTAACGTACTAGACAAATATATGTGCGACGCCATTTATAGACTTGCTTCATTCCGTCGCGTTGTGGCTGTGGGGCGCATTGAGACGCATTGCGTGTTTCAAACACTCAAAACTTTAAGAAGTTTTGTTTTACAGCATAGTTAGAGAGATTACATCATTATATCATGTATATATTATATAATCGAGATTTAAGAATATTACCAAAATTTAAACACTGTGTGATTTTGTGGTTAGCCGTATGGTTAGCTAGTAGATAATTCTTTATGCATTAAGCTCGCCATTTGTACCCTATACGTTCAGTATGTAGTTCAATAAAGATAAATAAATAAATAAATAGTTTTACATATTTTATAACTAAGTTTTCTACCAATATACGATGTGTAAAGAAAACCCTGTCCGATCGTCAAAGGCATTATTTGGTAGCTTAATACAAACATATTTGTGTCATTATTTTGTGGATATAGATACATACATTTTCAAAAAATTTCTTGATTTAAGGGGAATTGCTCAATTTTAGTACTAAAATGAGACACTTTAAACTACGACATTTTTCTTATTTTAATAAAAATAATTATTTTGTTATTTTTTTCGATAATGTCATGGACCTACCTATATACCTCTTTCGGATCGGACAGGGTTTTCTTTACACCCCGTATTACAAATTTAGTTCACGCAATTTGGTTTACCCTGTTTACGAAACGGAACACGACTTCCACTTAGCATAGCTTCTCTAGTGCGTAGTATATATAACCGAGAGGCAGTTTGGCCGAATAAAACACTTAAATCACTTTCATACGTACAGTATAATTTTCGGGCAGATTAAATCCCTCAAGAAGCAAAAGAATTTCATACAAGCGAAAATATCTTATCTTCGCCTATTTATACTATCCTTATTTATATTTGTCCATTGTTCTTAATAGCAGTTGACTTTCATCAATTTATAAGACGTTATCACGTCAAAAACTGGATGACCCCTAAGCAATGATTGTCTGTTATTTCCCGAAAAAAATGGCCAATCCAATATTTTCTCAGTTATGTACAGTAGCGATTTCTAGTTGAGATCAACTTTGCGAGAGTATTGACAAGCCGTAAATCTAATTCCGTCATTTGCATAACATACGATTATTAGCGTCATGACGAGCAACAAGCGTGCATGAAAGCCAAAATACCATCGTAAATGAAAATTAGGTTAGGGCATTCAATACTATACATGTACATACTACACATATTCTAATTTCATTTAGTACGATATTTTCTTTTCATATCTAGCGATCGTCGGTGGACGAAATTCGAATTTTTTTCGAATTTTTTCTTTTAAGTTTGACAATAAACTTTAGCCACAAAGTAGGATAAGGTGCTTGTAGCCGTAAAAGAAAACAAGTATACATGTGTGTATAATATCATGTATTTCACATGAACTTAGTGTGTGTAATGTTTACATCGTGAAGGAAAAAGTTTGAATCCCTTTTTAAAACAATTGCGCGTACTGTAGAGTATTTTTGGCACAGTTAAAGTTTACATTGCGGAAGACTGCAGAAACCTAATATTTTCAAATAATATGCCCTAAAAATACATTATACTAATAAAAGTAAACATTACATACATTAAACCCATGTGATATACATGATATTATACACACATGTAGGTACACTAGTCAGTTGTCAAAATTAAAAAAAGATTTTATGTTTAGACTAGCTGTTGCCAGGGACTTCGCCCGGGCGGACTTCGTTTACTCCGCACAGCTTCTCCTCCGTAGGTGATAGCGTGATAATATGTAGCCTTTATGTTGACCCGACCTATTGGTAATATTCATGCAAAATTTGAAGTAAATCCATGCAGTACTTTTTGAGTTTACCCCGGACTTACATACAGACAAACAGACAAAAAGACAAAAATTCTAAAAACTATATTTTTGGCTTTGATATCAATTGTAGATCACGCCCCAAGTATTCTTTTAAAAAAATATTCAATATACAGTTATGACTTTCCTACGATTTTATTATATGTATAGATAATATCAAATTTCGGCCACTGGCGATCGCTAGTATACATAACGAGGTAAATAATTATAAAAAAGTTTTTTTAAATTTAATCAACTAGCCTGTTACGTATCGTATATACGTCGTATTTAATATATGTGCGTACTTCAATGCAATTTTTCAACAGTAATCAAAAAATTATTATTGGTGTAGGTTACTACCGAAAACTTCGTATATTTAAGTCTGTCATGTTCATAAAATATGTACCTATTAGCATTGGCGTCATATCAAACTATAAGAGAGTAATAAACTTAAAATAGAGTCGTAACTGACAATGAGGTTGACTATAAGCCGAAACAACACGTTTAATTTTTATCTATTTCAATTGTTATTTTTGGCATCACACGACTTACGCCTTTGTCGCAATCAATGTAATAGAAAAAATAACGTGAGGCACGAAAATCACTCAATGGCCATTTCTCACTTTTTACGATTTACAGTTATATAACAAGGTTTTAGGAGTAAAGAGCAATCACTACATATATACGTCTTATTACGAGTAAATATTTAACAGATTTGAATATTTACTTCTATCTTTTGTAGGGCAATTGGCCCACCTCTCGTTCCCACCACTGTAACTTCTGTAAACCAGAATCAACAGCGGCAACCGTCCTGATAACCTCTGAGTTGCGAGCTCAGGGTGCCCTGGGGAAAAGCTTAGCTGTATTGTGTCCCACAACGAAATTAATCAGAAGTATATAGGAGAAGTAGGAAAATACATCCTGTTTCCCTCCCTTTTAAGCAGGAGACAGCAAAATATTAAAAGCATAAAAATGCTACGAAATGAGACTTTTACAATCAGGTTAAGCCTGATTGCTATTACACCACGGAAGTTTGGAAATTAGGGACCTACCAAAATGGCCTACTTAATTTTGCTTCCAGTACTAAGTATGACAAAATCGTTTGAAGGCACGGAAGTTTCCACGTGTTCCCACAAGGACGGAGTAATAAATTACACCGGATATACATTGAATACTATCAAGCATTTGAGTACGTTCGTTTTGCCAAAGATTATACTTCCAAAGAATGTGGTGTGCAGTTTGTTCTTATTTGCAATTTAATGAAGAGCATTCGCAAAAAGGAGAAGGAACTAATTTAAATGAGAATAATTTAGCTTTAAAGTTACCATGGCTAGTGAGAAACTGCGCAACACAATGGTCTTTTTCTATCCACGTTTTACTTAAACGATCCCGGACGCATGGGAAAAAGTTATATAAATGCTGTTCTTTAGTTGAACAACACCAACGTGACTGCCACTTATCAATTAATTCATTAGCAACGTCAATTACAGGATGAAAGAAACGACGTATTTTTGTTTTTGCTTGTGGGTTGATTAATTCTGGGTTGGTAAAATTCCTAGAATTGTAGTACATTGAAGCCCGACGCTGAATTTCTAAATCTAATGGTAAGACACCTGATAAAACGGATAAAGCTTCGGAGCTTACAGTGCGATATGCTTTACATAAAAATATTAATGCAAGGCGTTGATTTTGAAGTAGTTTGCGCTGGATCGCACCACTCGTAACTTTATCAGCCCACGCTGAAGAACAAATACAACCTAAGTACGTTGCATTGTAAATTATCTTTAGTGTTCAACGTTAAACCCCATGTCGAGGTAGATATGCCCGCAAAGGATAAGAAATTCCGTTTAGCTATTTCACCGATGTAATTAATATGATTTATAAAAGTTAAATTTTCTCTAAGACCAAACCTAAATATATGTTACGGGTTCTTTTCTTTTTATTGTGCTATTATTTATTTTTATACTAGGAGATGATAGAAGCGAACCTTTTAATAATAAGTAAAACGTTTTATGGGGTGCAAAGTTTAAATGATTTCTTAAGCCCCAGTTGATTATCAAATTAAGGCTAGTGTGAGCCAGCGACTCTATCTATGCTCGTGTGTTTTTTCTACTATTTACTATTTCTACTAATTTATTATTAATTACTATATCCACTATTTACTATCTATTTACTTCTATCTATGAATATTTCCTTCACCTGCATTATCATCGCTAAATGATAGGCGAAATAAAAGTACAAGATAAAATTAAAAAGTACAAGATAAAATTTTTGAAAAACCGCCGTCACATCCTCAGACCGCCATTCCGCTACATATGCATCATTTTAAGTGCAAAACGTGAAAATTTATTGCAGAAGTTCCATGGCCACTTTTTAGTTCCATTATAAAACCCTGAGAATCTCCTAGTAATAAAAGCCACCGATATCAGTCCAATCTCCGATGGCCACCTATCAGCTTCATCATTATTATATCTTAGAAAATATCCGGCAGCTAAGTATTTGCCAAAATTAACCGAATTAGCTGACATTCGATGGGTTTATCTAGATTAGCTTAAAAGTTCTAATCGACTTCTTTTAGCTCTATCATCAGACACTCGAAAACATCCTGTTCCAAAATCCGTAGAAGACGAATCAAACGAGACTAAAATCGATGGTGCTGCCCAATTTTCATTCATTCGTTCATCTCGTTCCCATGACCTTCTCTCACTTTATCGTAAGAACCTGAAAATAATCTAACACCAGCAGGCCTACTCTTGAAAACAATATGAATCTTTAACCAATATTGATAAAATTAACAAATTTCGAATATCGTCAAACAAACGGTACTCTTGAAACCAATATTGCCCACATTGATTCAGTATAGTAACGACCTAATTATTGAAAATAGATGTCATCGTTACACGTCAAGCTAGTGTTACAAGTACAAATTTTAAGGAATCGGTACAATATAAAAAAATCGTTAACTTATATTTTGTGTCTTTTTAATTATAAATAAGATTCCATGATGTGAAAAGTATTTAAACGATTTATAATTCTGCTTCATTATTCCCAAAAGTACATATTTAATTTAAAAATACATATAGTAAATACATTATTCGCTGCTCACTTTTTAATCTGTTGTGAACTGTCAAGTCAGAACTGTAATTAACCGTATGGCACAGACCACAGCATTTTCGCCACATTTTCCGCCTTGTCTTTTTACGTATTAGGTACGATATTTGTTGTTAATTGATACAATTCAAATGTTTATATGTTTTTATTGTATGTTTGGGCCTAAATCCGTTATATTATTATGTAGATAGGTTTCCAAAAAATATTTTTTGTTTGAGAGAGTATATATATATTTCCAGTTTGGTCCCTTATTAACTGGGGGAAAATCTAACTCAGGGCTCCAAAGTT
The DNA here is from genome assembly GCA_036924255.1 of Apodemia mormo. Classification (NCBI taxonomy): domain Eukaryota; kingdom Metazoa; phylum Arthropoda; class Insecta; order Lepidoptera; family Riodinidae; genus Apodemia; species Apodemia mormo. Next base: position 3,112,487 of record JAUPFN010000007.1, on the reverse strand, counting down.
ACACAAGATTGAAAGTTAGTTTATGCAGTATTACCGCGTTTAAATTATAAAAATATTTCTTATTTATTTTTATTTTTACGGTATAACTCATGGTTATAACTGTAACTAAAACATAATTATTATATGTATCTCAGATGGGGATACTATTTATTCTTTCCAAATAGTAGTAGGGATTCGTTGGTTCCCGACCACCCGGGTCGTTGGGTCTGGATCCCTGTTTCTGTCCCACCTGTGTTTCTGACCCACTTGGTGGTCGGTCAAAACTAAAAAAAAAAAAAAAAAAAATTTGGTGTCAAAATGGGGGTTTCCGGGTACGCCCGATCGATTGCAAGCATCCGTTTTTTGATATCTCGCACGGTTGCAAAGTTAGCATTCCTGGCTCTCCTTCGTTATCTAATCACCTCATTATCATTAAGCTCGAACGCCCGTCACACAATCGCACTATTAAAAGCTCATTAGGACGTCTCGCATTGCGTATCACTTGCAACTAATGAATATGGAATAAAATAAATATCATCAAGCTGATTCCCGTGTCGAGAAGGCAGAGCGAGCGTCTTAACGTTCCACTGCGATTCACCTGTTCAGCGGACAAAAGCACGATTATGGCGATCATTCTATTATCATTTTAGCAGCCTGTAAGACTTTTACTTTTTTTTTTCATAGTAATTTATATCATTAACATCGTGAGTACTGACTAGTTGGTGAGTTCTGCAACGTCTCGACCAGGTTGAGTACCACCACCTTGACCCATCTTATTACATACATCATCAGTGCTAGTCGCTGTGGTGGTGCTATTATTACTGGGTCTGTGTGCTTATTAAATATATTCCAGTACTTGTATGCATGTAAAAAAGTATCTTCACGGCCATATCCCCGAAGAGGTAGACAGAGGTACAACTAATGCTCCCACGATTAGCCGAAGATACTAAGTTCCACAACGTGATAGGTGACAATCCCGACCCAGGAATCGAACCTAGGACCTCATGTGGCAAGCATCGTCACCGCACCATTATGCCGCAGAGGTGATTTGTTTGAATGTATTTATTTAGTGTTGTTGACAAACACCCATATTGCATGATGTCTGGGCTAGCAGGATCGGTCACTTCCGGTATCAAAAGCTTCACATGCTCTTAAGGTATGTGGGTGTTTCGCAATACACAAGTATGAACTTCACTAACGATTCATTGGAATGTTGTATCATAATTGCTAATGCGAATGTGATGAGCAACAAGATTTGTAACAGAACGTGTTCGCTAATGTTAATTGCTTAAAACTTCCTATATAAACCTTGGATGAAAGCACATCTACAATATATCAAATAATTATTTTAACAGAGATAGTGCTACATTATTGTAACGTGTGTGTGTGTTATTGTGTTCACGTGCTACTTCGATAATATGGATGTAAGTATCTCATTTATTGCTCTTATAATATCTTATATATTAAATATGTGTAATGAATGTAGATATAATATTTTTGTCGTTTCATATTTTTACAATATTATTCATGTATTTCACCGGAGAGGAAAGTATACTTGTATGATGAACGTACACATATTTTTTCAGATTTGGTTAGAAAATAATATTTATACCTACATGCACACACAGAAATGATGTATGTGTTAAATCTATACATATGTGTACTACATGTATACTGAACAGAAATTTTATTCAGTCGTTAAGGCGTGTAAGAACTTGTAACAAATATACACGCACAAACTTTAGATTTATAACATAGTATTAGGATTTTACGTTAGCTATGTCGTAGTGTCTAATATTTGGTATTATGTCCTTTACAGAATTCCTCGAGCATCCTTGAAGAGAACACTTTAAAACATTATTATTATCCACTGTCTGACGACGACGAGTCAGATTTACAATTGACACAGCCATTGAAAATAAAAAGAACACGTAGCAGCAGCAGTTTGGACGACCTATTTGAAAAGCCAGCCAAAAAGAAGAAAAAAATGTCGTCCTGCGTTGGAAGGGCGTCTCGAGATGGTGGAATGGCATACATATCAACCAATACCGACGATGGGGCGCAAGCCACACACTTTGTAAAAATAGAAGTTTACGATCTAAAAAAACTGGCGAGGATACCCCCAACTGATCATTGGAAACATGCAACCACTCGGATTAAATATTATGCGGCAAGTCATAGGCTCAACAAAATCAATGAAGTGATCTATGATATATCTAAGGAAATAGCCGATGCACCTGACGTAAAAAAATATCACTTCGACAAAAATACTTGATATTGTTCTTTCAATGACTGATTTTTTAAGTATGCTATTGTATAAAGTTTCAATGTAATTAGAGATAATAATGTGATTAATACTTGAATACTTAAATAAAGATTTTATTTTTGTTATCCCATTTGTTTTTTTTTGTATTCCTATGACATACAGGGTAAAATAATACAACGAAATTTCTTTATCAATTATATTTTATTACAGAAAAAGTATTTAAACAAATTATTTACAATTTTATCATTAATAACAGTATTAGTAGTAAACATATTAGTGAAGTTAAACATACATACTCCATAATATCTGAAATATATAAAAACTAGACAGTAAATTCCACACATAGAACTAAAACAATTTTGAATTACTTTATTATTATAATTCCACTTCTTACAATTTGTTACCAAAAATGACTCATGATAACCAGTTGGCTTTCTCCCGAAAGAATCAAAATATTCCCCAACACCATGTTTATCAATGCATATTGCTACCCAATGAGAACCAGGCTTTGTATCAGGATCTAAATTTGATATAGAATAAAAGGGTAAGCTAACATGTACTGGTATACGATTAGCTGCAAAAACATTAAGCTTTAAGCTACCATTAACCATATCCAGAAACTTTTGGATTTCTATAGAATCCATCATAGGATTTAATTTTTAAAAGCGTCTATTTTTAAAGATATGCTGAATGAAATTGACAGTAAATACACTAGCAATATAATATATAAGTACTATTTCATAAATTAATTAAAATTAAGATTAGCTATTATAATCTATAATAACCTCTCTATTTTTGTTTATTTCTATAACATTATCAAATTCTGCATATACTATACAATTTACTGTTGATGACAAAGTGCCTTCAAACCGTACTTCTATTCTAACACTTCCACGTTTTACTAAATTCCAATGAGTTGTAGAGTTTGCACTTAAGTCTGGAGTCATATCAAAAGCCATTAGACAGTACCCGTTTGCAAAAGCTTCTTTAGATATCGAATTACCTTCATTTAAAAAGTGTATACCGGTCCCAGAGAATAATGTATGATAAACGCTGGTAAAAGCATTGTCGGAAAAATTGGGAGTTAATGTTTTCGGTGGTATTTGCTGTCCATCTACATATACACTAAGCAGATTGAGGTTGTTGTGTTTAAAATCGAAGGGATTCGTTTCGAAACTGCCATTAAATGCTTTATTGCTAACGAATCCTATAATACACCTTTTAGGCATTTGCCCAAGAAATACATTATCAAGAACTTTCCCTTGAACACCAGATGGAATAGTTAATACTTTTACTTCAGCTCTAGCAACTGGGTACTTAGCTGTGGTTGTTGCTAGTACTTTTTCGTGTGCAAGTAATATTGATGGATTGATTCTTGCTTTACGGATTATGAGCGAAGCATTTATTATATTAACTTTGAATTTATTTTCTACTGTGGACGATATGAGATTAAAAGAATCTTTCGAACGAACTAATTTTAACCGCATTTCAATACCATTAACTAAAAATTTCCCTTGATTAAATATATCACCATGTAAATGACCTATCATTTCAATAGTTGAACTCTGCTTTGATAGTTGCTGTCGCTTAGCAAATCCTTCGTTAGTTGCGTCACACGAAGTAAACTTTCCTGGAGTATCTTCATACCATAAACCACAGGTAAGATGGGAAGCTTTCGCTGCTGGACCATAATTTAATAAAGTTTCTATATACGCACGATATGCATATGTGTTATTTGGTGGAGAAACAAGTTTCTGATTTAAATAAATATCCAACTGACTAAAAAGCGAGTGTAGCCAATTATTTACAGGTGCAACATTGGCATCGACAGCTAATCTTGATGAATCAATATTTTCTATTCGTGCACTGATACTAATCATTGTGTGTGATAAGTCAATATATTCATCACCAGCACCAGGTATTAAAAACTCGATAGGGCCATCATCAGTTAGCGATGATATCGGACGATATTGCATCCATTGACCACTCTCTATACTTGTTTGTGTTGTCGGTAAAGCAAAGATATCCAATTCTGATTTCACACATTCACAAGAATTATTGTGTAGGAACGCCATTTTTAATTTCCAAAAATATCTTTTTTATTTTTGAGAGCTCCTTTAAGAGTTCTTCTTTGTTTTGATGTCTTCTTGTGAGTGATAGACTTAAGTCTTTGCCTTTTATTTTTATAACCGGATCCTGCCATTATGGAGTCGAGTTTTTCATCAGCTTTTCTTTTTAAATTAGAAGTAGCGGTTCGGAATCGAGTTTTTATCGATTCATCAAGAGGTTGAGCTCCAACCAAATCACTTAGAAGACCAACTCCAGCGTTTAATGCTTCTTTTCCAAGAACCTTTGCGCCACTTTTTAAAATTGGAAATACTGACCTAAATAAACCCCCTAGAAAACTCCCTATGCCATGTCCACGTTGATATGGTGTTCCTTTATAAATTATACCTACACCAGATCCTGCTTGTGCAGAGTAATAGTGATGATAGGGACATACCATTTTTATATATTTAATGTAATATTAAGAACTTATTTTTTTGAAATGAAGCTTAATACATGAGGTTCCAAATTGAAATGGTACTCTTTCGCCAATGCTCGTTCTTATATCAATTTCTATCACATCAAATTCCCTACGTAAAACAGGAAGATAGTGTGCAGGAGAAAATACATTAATTTTGTAGGCTCCATAAATATATTTTGTAGGATCTAATGGAATTATTCTCAGTAAAGATGACATTACATCTCCTATTATCTGTGGATGTACTATATCGGAGTAAATAAATAGTTGTGACGGTAGACCTAAATGTAAGTTTATTGGATACTTACCAATATTCTGCCTAACAAAATTTGTATTGGGTTCGAACCCAAGTTGAAGTGACAATTTGGGGTTAGCTGTTATTCGAGTAATGTTACTTGTCATATTTGTTACGGCGACAAGTCTTGATATTTCATCGTGTTGAAACTTTACTTTCCCATTTAATAAAGGATTTGCATTGAATGCGTTTAAGAAGTTACTAATATTTTCGTAGTTTGTTGCTGGTATATGGGATTTATATTCAACGTTAGCATAATCTGTTTTTGAATCGGGTAAATATACTTTTTTAGAAATGTATACTACATTTTCATGATCCTGTACATTTAACATACTACACGGATAGTGACATTCAACTAGACCGACCACCCATTCTCCTTCTAGCTTAATAGTTTTAGGTAGTTTAGTGAAGAAGTTTGCTGTTGTGTTTTCTGGAAAGTAGCCCATGGAGCTGTTACTAAGTAACGTTAAATAAAAACTATTATCCATTATATTTTCTTTAAATTTGATATAGGAACCCAAGTATTAAATTTATTCGGATAACCTACCCACTTCACAAGCACTTCTTTTCTGATTCCAGAATAACGTGAACCTATTATTTTATCAATTTTAAAATACGATGTGGGGTCATAAGAAACTTTTTGTAATTCATTCTCATAAAATGTACCTACAATTCCCTCGTTTAGAATATCTTTTATGGTATAAATCAATACAGGCTTACGTTTTACCGAGGCCACTATAAAAATTTCATCACTCCAATTAGTCTCATAGCCTTTTTTAAATATATGCTTATATTTAGTAATTCTAACGTAGTCGCCTATACTTAATTTTGGATCCTGATTATTGTGTACCATTTTTTTCCCCTGTAATCGTCCTTCGTTGATATTACGCCATACAGTCATTATATTATTAAAATTAACATCAACTGGGCGCATTTTTATAGTCGAATGAAAACTATAATTATAGGAATAGACTAATTCTTGCAATATATCTATGTATCTATATGTATTTTTGTGGGTGAAGTATCGCCACATTTTCGTTTTGAGAGTTCTCTGAAACCTTTCCACTATACTAGCCTTAATATCAGGGTTATTCGTTGTGTAATAATTAATATTCTTATTCATTAAATATTGTCTTACATCTTTTGATACGAATTCGGTTCCCTTATCCGATTGTATGTGACTAGGTGTGGCCTTTGCCTCGCAAAATATGCTCTCAAAACAATTTTTTATTGATTGTGAATTCTTTTTAATTAAGGGTCTAACAAATGCATATTTACTAAATACATCAATAACACACAAAATATAATTATAACCATCATTATATTGACTATACTTTCTCATATCACTTAAATCTACTTGCCAGAGTTCATTTAAGTTTGATAAGATATATCTGTTTCTTGGAAATTTTCTTTTTATAGGTTTATGAAGAGTATAAGTTTCCTGTTTTTGCAGCCATTCTTGAACTTGTTTTCGATTCATTTTACCTTTCATTGCTCTAGTTAATGCATTTACACTACTATATCCCGCCGGATTTGCTATATCATAGTAAGTACTATGTATATCTAATAAGGTGTCCATCTTTCCCAATCTATTTTTCTTCCTGGTTTAGATAATTTCGGTGTATTTAGTTTTGTAGGAGTATTAAGACGAAAATCTTCTACATACAATTCATTCATGAATTTATTTATTTCAGGATTACCAACACATATTAGTGGTACTTTAATATCTTTTAATGCTTTTGCAAACTTTTCCCACCCATCAGGTTTATATTTTAAGGGTCGGAGAGTTATATTTATGAGATCTATTATATTGCTTTGAGGTAAATGTTCTTTGTTGATCACAACAGTACCATCATCATTCCAGGAAATTTTATCGTTATTTTTATAAAGAGTATCTAAAAGAATGCTACCTTTCTTTTTGTAAGTTTTAGGAATAAGTCGTTTCAAATAATCAGCCGTGTAGTGTTTTAGTAATATATCCGGAGATTCCGGTGTCTGTACGTCCTGAACTGGTGATAACTCTTTTACAAATGGAATCATCTGCTTCTCGCTTGTGTTGTCTTTAACTTCTTCAATTGTGATAGGTAACTTTAAAGGTTTTTTATCTTCTTGTATTAAGTGTAAGTATTTCTGTAATTCTTGGAGGTATAATGACCATTTTTCACGATCATCAATTTTACTTTTTAATATTTTTTGCATTTCCTTGTCTAATCTTGACAAAGAATCATCAGAAATATTTTCTCTTTTCTTTAGTCGCTCCAATGCGTCTGGTTCAATCAATATCATTTTCTTTGTAGTATCCATTTTGTTTTTATTTATTTATTATGTAATTCAATAATCCACTTAATACTGTGCTAAGAATAATAGGAAGAAAAGCCCCACCTTTCTGTATAATGATTCGCTTTCTTAACCTATGTTTACCCTTCGACACTAGCAAACGCAACAGCTTTTTATATTTCTTTAATTTAGACTTTTCTGTTTCCTTCAATATTATTTTACCATTCAGAACATTATAAATACATTCACAAATACAGTTTATTTCCTCATCGCTACAGACTTTTAATAAGGCTGTACGATGTTTGGGTTTCAGTGTATGTAAAGCTCTTAATAAATCTTGATGTGTCTTCACTCTTTTCGACATAGCTCTACACTGAGAAATTTTAAGGTGTAAAATAGTTTATAAACGGTATCAAAAAACAACTGCACTGCAGAATGTTACCCGAAGACTTAGTGACATCTGCAAGTTTTCCATCAAAAATTTTATAAAGGTTTTCACAAATAAGATCTAATTCATTATCACTGTAAGATTGTATTAAAAGTTTGCGATATTTTGATTTAAAAGTGTATAAAATTTTTCTACTGGACTTTGCAGTAGACGCTGTTTCACCGACACCATTCATCGGATACTATTAAGAATCTCATCGTTCAAATCGTATTTAAATCCTTTTTTCGGTACATACACTATACAATGTTCATTTAAGGGAAATATTTTCGTCTTAAACCGATATGCGTCATTCGTAGCTTGTTTTAAATCTATCATCAAATACCCATGAGGCTCATTAGTAGCATCTCTGTAAGATTCTTCCACGAATTTTGGATTGTCGGGAAACACCTGACGGGCCAAATGTTTTATTTGTGTCCTATCTCGAGGATTTTTGAAATATATGAGATAGCTGGTATTTAGAGAAATATCTCTCTGACCTCTGCCCTGATGGAATAAGTTTTGGGTTATGTAAAATACACTTAAATTTCTGTGGTGGCTTCCTTTCGTGAAGATATCAACTATACGACCATCCGATTCTCTCATAAGATCATCGATAATGAGTAATTGAGGGTGTTTCCCATTAAACATATTCATATCAGGTATTCCTTGGATATATGTCACATCTATTCTATTATAAAGTGGTTGCATTTCATCATAACACCATAATATTTTATCAAACTTGACATCACATATATCTTTTATGTAAGTCAAAAAATTTGAAACAAAGTTAGACTTTCCACATCCACTAGGTCCAGCCACTATCGATGTGAATGGATGAATAAAGTGAATCATTTTTATTCCGTATTATATTAAACGTCTACCTCTTTATAAACAATAATTTATAATGGCATATGAAGAAATAAAACAGAGTCTTTATATACAAATAAATTTATTGCTCAGAACACATTTATACTATACATATTTTTACACAAATTATTTTATTTATTTATTTATTTTATAGAAAGAAACTTATTACTATACAAAGTATGTCATTTCACTTAAGTGCTACGGAGTTTATATTCTTAAAACTACAGTTACAAATATTAAAAATACTTAAAACTACGTTACATTTATTACAAATTACAAACAAAAATATTTACAATTTCTTTAAATTATCTTATTGAATAATGCCCCCATGCGAGGGTGTCTGTTGAATTAGGTATTAAATACCTTTTAGTATCATTAGAAGACAAACAAATCTTATTAATTTTTTGAGTAAAAACTATGTGCTTAATCGATCTGAATCTATACATTTCCGCTAATTTGATTGTGTTATTCATTAAACAGGACTCAAAATCTTTGAATGTTAATTTCTTAGTAACACTCTTATTAACACCCTTAGCTTTAGTTATTAATTTATTATCAACTATCATTGAATACATTTTTGATCGCAACCCAACAAATTCACGAAATATTTGCCCATTATTTTCATCTTTGAAAACCCCGATTTTTTTCTTGTTTATCAGGTTATAATTATAAATATTATTTTCCGGGTAATCTGAAGTATCGAAATATTTTTCTAAATCTGGTTTAATATCACTGTAAAAGTTTTTCGTATATATTTGGTATATTAAACTATCTGTATCAGTATATAGTAATTTTGGGCTTAAAAACTTACTTTTCATATAGGTGTAATGAAAATCAAACATTAAGGTTTTTGAAATATCCAGTATACAAAATCCGAGATATATTGGTTTATTGTATTCAAGTTTTACCTTTTTGAGTTGAACAGCTACTAAGTTTTCGGAAAATATAGAAAGACTATGAAATTCGGGACGTGCAATAAGTGATTGAGCTCCTTGGGTCTTTCCAAGATTTTCCCAATGGGTAAGTAACTTAACATCAACTCTTTTTTCTATGTTTTCCATCGTTTTACCAAATATTGAATTATTCATTAACTTATAGAAATCTTTTTCAAACTCATTTTTTGATAAAGTTCGAAGAGATGTGTTAAGATCTATGTATTGTTTTAACCAAGGACTTTGTCTAAATTTTAAAATTCTATGAACCTTTTTAAGTATTAAGCCCAGTGACAAACACTGTTTAAGATTTCGGTAATGAATTACGTATTTTGTTTTATTATTTAAATTTGTTACTAATTTGGGGTGAATAGATTGGTCTGTGCAAATACGTTCAGGACATAAAGGTAAATCTGAGTGAGTATCATGTAGGTTTTCAGGATATTCCAAATCTACTTCTACTATGTATCCATAATCAGAATCGTCAGAAACATCGAATTTTGTGTTGACATCTACCCATTCAAAGTTATTTATTGGAAGATATTGTGACATTGCCCACCCATATAAATTATTGGCATCCAAATATATCAGATAGGAATCAGGTTGTTCCTTATTATAATCTTCCATGTATTGATTGTTTGCTTTAGCATAGCGATTACTACACTGTGAAATACCACCTCGTATACCTGATTTTAAAAAAGAAATTATCTCAAAGTCTGTTAATAACTCCAATTCCACTTTTGTTAATTTCATCATGGCATCCCAACTTAACCCTGGTGCTGTGTAATAGTGACATGGATCCAAATAGTAAGTAGTTAAACATACATTTCTAAAATTCTCGAATACATCGGTCAGCAATAAAACATCTGTTTTTAAATATAGATCGGAATAATCACCCATATTTTTACATTTAAAATGTTGCCACACGTCCTTTGCATGTTTATAATCTTCATCTGACACATTAGAATCGGACATTGAATTATAAAACCTTTCCTTAGGGGGTAACGTTGTTAAATTTAAAGAATGAAATGATTGCATTTGTTCATACGGATAAATTCCTTTTCGCTTTACACGTACAAAGTCCTCATTATTTGGAAAGTTTTTACGTAATTCAATAAATTGTTCATTATTTAGGTTTTGAGATAATTTTTCTAAACTACTGGACATAAACTTTAAAGAATCTATAAATCGTATACTAATACTACGATTGTTGATCTTTATAGTTTTTGAAAAAGATATGTATTTTTCTTTGTTTTGTGGTATTACTTGAATGTTACCTTCAACTACGTGTAAAGCACGGACTATAAAGTGAGCATCATAATGGCTCATGTTATGTAATATGACTGGTACAAAGTCAGGCGTTACATATTTCTTACCACAAATTGTATGTGCAAAACCTTTAAATTCGCCGGTATATGAATCATACACGGTGAAATCTTCACAATTTAAATCTAAATCACAAACGTAACATTTACTATCATGTGTTGTAAAGTTTACATTTTGTTCAGATAGTGGTTTTGGTGATTTGCGGAAAGTGTTACGTTCTATAATGTTTTCTAAATCCTTAATTAAACTCTGAATAAATACACACTCACAATCATTTCCTTTATAAGATACATATTTTGAAATGCTATCATCATATGAACATTTAATATAATAACCAAAGCTATATACATCATGTTTCTGTACATTTTCTGTGTGTGATGCACATGGATTATTCGAACAACTATAAATTGGCTTTAAAAATGATTCGAAATCTGCATATATTACAAATGGAATTTTTAGTTTTTTGTGATAGCTTTCAAATTTTAACTTATTGCTGTGTGTTAATGTACCAAACCAATCCTTCCTTAAAGCATTTACGGATGGAATTTCCGTACGGATTTGCATACAGTCACTTTTTTGGTGATTCATTAAAGCATCTTTCTTAGTAAAGAATAGTAAACACCCATCGCAAATAAAAATTGCATTGTTTCGATTAGTAACTTGTTTTGACAATAAACGAGATAAGTTTTTAATGTAGCAATAATGATTAGTGTTGCCATGTGTTAATAACAATAAATTTACGTGAACAGGTCTACGTTGTTTTGTATGGTGTAAAGGCCCAACTACGATATATTTTTTTTCTTTTTTACTGTACTCTAAACCAAAAACATTAATGCTTAGATTATTTAAAATTTCAAATTTTGAAATATCACGTAATTTTACTGGGAATGCTATTTGATTAAATTTTAATTTATTAGAGTGTTGGCTATAAGCAGTGACTCTATCAGAATGGTTTTGTGCAGGATATAAAGCGGAGAGAATTGCCCATTTGAAACAAAGAACATCTGTGTTTTTCACATTAATAACTGCCTTTTTAGAACGTATGTCACGTGGCAGCTCAATAAAAGAACTACCCCGACAGGGATTAAACTTTCCTACATTCAAATCTAATTCGGTCAGGTGTTGAAGGCTCCAACCACTATCTTTCCTTTCAAATTCACTAATCTTATTGGTTAAGATACTATAAACAGATGTAATTAGTTCATTAACATCAGTACTCATACAAACAATATAGTTGGAAGTCTGAAAATCAAATGAATTTTTTAAATCTTTCGTTTGCTGAATAAAACTCCCCCGCAATATAAAATTAACCTTAAATGTAGTAAATTGTTTTATACATTCGGAGAGTAGTTGCACAACACTGTTATTGATTGAAGAAAAATATAATTCCGGGGTTGTAAAATCCTTGGAAGAATTCGTACCTATCCTATATGTTAGTAATCGGTCTTTAAATGCAGTTTCAATTATATCTACGTTTTCCAAGGAGTGTTTCAATTTAAATAAGTTATTTTTATGTAAATGACTATTAACATGATTGGAAAAATACCTTTTTTTTACATTAACGTTGCAAGTAATACACTTCATCATTTTCACAGTAGATGGTGTACATTCTTGAATCGACGTCTCTATATTATGAAATGTATGATCTTTAGATGTAGATGGTATTGCACCTGGTTCTCCACAACCCACTTGGATGAAAGTACTGAAAATTTATTAATAATTTAGAAACTGCATATAGCGGGTATATAAATAATAATATTTCATATAACAATAAATTGCGTTTACCTTTCAATAGTTTCACACATGTTGTAGAGTTCTGAGTCTAAATATTGAGAGTCAACGAAAGGCTGTGATCTATTTCGGTGACCATGACAAAACTCATCTTCATTGATTCGGCGATGTTTTTCATGATTGCCATTTTGATAATTATCTTCAGATTTACGTTTACATTGAGCTTGTTCCTTCTCTACTTTGCAACATATTTCATATAGTTCAGCATCGTAGCACGAATCATATAGTGACTCAACTAAAGTATCGTTACTTAATTCAAAATATAAACTTTTTATAAAAGACATTTTTACAGTTGGTTGTACGACAACTGCGTTAAAATATACAATAATAGCACTTGTTTAGTGCAACGCTGTTATATATATGGCACCTTTCCACGCCCACTTCATTAACTAAAGACCTTTAAAATTCTTTTAAAATTGTTAACTGATGACTAAAATTAATCACCAATCACATTATTATCTCTAATTACATTGAAACTTTATACAATAGCATACTTAAAAAATCAGTCATTGAAAGAACAATATCAAGTATTTTTGTCGAAGTGATATTTTTTTACGTCAGGTGCATCGGCTATTTCCTTAGATATATCATAGATCACTTCATTGATTTTGTTGAGCCTATGACTTGCCGCATAATATTTAATCCGAGTGGTTGCATGTTTCCAATGATCAGTTGGGGGTATCCTCGCCAGTTTTTTTAGATCGTAAACTTCTATTTTTACAAAGTGTGTGGCTTGCGCCCCATCGTCGGTATTGGTTGATATGTATGCCATTCCACCATCTCGAGACGCCCTTCCAACGCAGGACGACATTTTTTTCTTCTTTTTGGCTGGCTTTTCAAATAGGTCGTCCAAACTGCTGCTGCTACGTGTTCTTTTTATTTTCAATGGCTGTGTCAATTGTAAATCTGACTCGTCGTCGTCAGACAGTGGATAATAATAATGTTTTAAAGTGTTCTCTTCAAGGATGCTCGAGGAATTCTGTAAAGGACATAATACCAAATATTAGACACTACGACATAGCTAACGTAAAATCCTAATACTATGTTATAAATCTAAAGTTTGTGCGTGTATATTTGTTACAAGTTCTTACACGCCTTAACGACTGAATAAAATTTCTGTTCAGTATACATGTAGTACACATATGTATAGATTTAACACATACATCATTTCTGTGTGTGCATGTAGGTATAAATATTATTTTCTAACCAAATCTGAAAAAATATGTGTACGTTCATCATACAAGTATACTTTCCTCTCCGGTGAAATACATGAATAATATTGTAAAAATATGAAACGACAAAAATATTATATCTACATTCATTACACATATTTAATATATAAGATATTATAAGAGCAATAAATGAGATACTTACATCCATATTATCGAAGTAGCACGTGAACACAATAACACACACACACGTTACAATAATGTAGCACTATCTCTGTTAAAATAATTATTTGATATATTGTAGATGTGCTTTCATCCAAGGTTTATATAGGAAGTTTTAAGCAATTAACATTAGCGAACACGTTCTGTTACAAATCTTGTTGCTCATCACATTCGCATTAGCAATTATGATACAACATTCCAATGAATCGTTAGTGAAGTTCATACTTGTGTATTGCGAAACACCCACATACCTTAAGAGCATGTGAAGCTTTTGATACCGGAAGTGACCGATCCTGCTAGCCCAGACATCATGCAATATGGGTGTTTGTCAACAACACTAAATAAATACATTCAAACAAATCACCTCTGCGGCATAATGGTGCGGTGACGATGCTTGCCACATGAGGTCCTAGGTTCGATTCCTGGGTCGGGATTGTCACCTATCACGTTGTGGAACTTAGTATCTTCGGCTAATCGTGGGAGCATTAGTTGTACCTCTGTCTACCTCTTCGGGGATATGGCCGTGAAGATACTTTTTTACATGCATACAAGTACTGGAATATATTTAATAAGCACACAGACCCAGTAATAATAGCACCACCACAGCGACTAGCACTGATGATGTATGTAATAAGATGGGTCAAGGTGGTGGTACTCAACCTGGTCGAGACGTTGCAGAACTCACCAACTAGTCAGTACTCACGATGTTAATGATATAAATTACTATGAAAAAAAAAAGTAAAAGTCTTACAGGCTGCTAAAATGATAATAGAATGATCGCCATAATCGTGCTTTTGTCCGCTGAACAGGTGAATCGCAGTGGAACGTTAAGACGCTCGCTCTGCCTTCTCGACACGGGAATCAGCTTGATGATATTTATTTTATTCCATATTCATTAGTTGCAAGTGATACGCAATGCGAGACGTCCTAATGAGCTTTTAATAGTGCGATTGTGTGACGGGCGTTCGAGCTTAATGATAATGAGGTGATTAGATAACGAAGGAGAGCCAGGAATGCTAACTTTGCAACCGTGCGAGATATCAAAAAACGGATGCTTGCAATCGATCGGGCGTACCCGGAAACCCCCATTTTGACACCAAATTTTTTTTTTTTTTTTTTTAGTTTTGACCGACCACCAAGTGGGTCAGAAACACAGGTGGGACAGAAACAGGGATCCAGACCCAACGACCCGGGTGGTCGGGAACCAACGAATCCCTACTACTCCAAATTCTTCTAGTTTCTCATCTTAACAAATTTTGGTTCTAAATATTTTAGTAACGATGTAAGAATCTATAAAATTTCATATGTTGGTCCCGGCCTTCTTTGAAGAATAGGCCAACTGCCATTCTGCCAGGCAGGTCGTAAAAGGCGACCGATTGGCTATCGAGTCATTATCATCGTGGCTACTAGGTGGTAGAGCTCTGCATTGTCTCGCCCGGGTCTGGTACCACCGCCTTACCTATTCCTGCTGCAATAGCGTCAGTGCTTGTCACTGTCGTGTTTCGGTTTGGTTTCATTAACATATTTGGTGTCTATAGGCGATAGTAGATTATTTATCAAAACAGAACAAAGAAAATACAAACAGAATAAAAACAAATAAAATTTCTCCCCGTGTTGAACCCGGGCTCCTTTGAAGAATAGGCCAACTGCCGTTCTGCCAGGCAGGTCACTACCATCGTAACTCCTAGGTGGTAGAGTTCTGCATTATTTCGTCCGGCTCTGGTACCACCGCCTTATCTATTCCTGCCGCAATAGCGTCGGTGCTCGTCACTGTCGTGTACCGGTTTGGAAGGTAATGTAGCCGGTAAACTTATGCATGTGGCATTAGACCTCGCCACAAGATAGCAACGCACCATTGATAGCACGCAAAAAAAACTAAAAACTGAATAAAAAATTGATGAAAAACTAAAATTCCCTATTTTTATTCGTTTTCCCTTCCTCTCCATTCGTTTGTCCACCAAAGTTGAAAATTTCTTTATTATATTTATTACTACCGAGATTTTTTTCCCATCCCCATTAGTACATTAAAGCTGAATATTTCACAAATAAATCCATTAATCACAAAATTGTTTACGCAAACCTACAATATATTTAAAAACCTGTCCAAGAATACCCCACACTGTTGGATACACGAGAAATAAAATTATCATCCCCACTTTACGTATAGAAGATCACTAAATATATATTCGGACCAAATTATAGTTTTCTTGTTTGAATAATCTCTGAGCTAGGCTGCGGACGGACGAACGGACATGGCGAAACTATTAGGTTTCCTATATGACTTTGGAACCCTAAGAAAGATTAAGTGAACTAAATACTGGCAGTTTAATGTACAGTTTACCTATTTAGAATTATAGCACTGATCAATCACCTCGCCGCTACCCGATCAAAGTATTTACAAATATTTAGCCATTTGTTAACAATGTTAACGTTATAAATAGCAGGTTGTTTCACACTTTGGTAAATGGAAGGAAGTATTAATTTATATAAATTTTGCTCTCTAGCTTATACAGAGTTACTAAGTAATATACCGTTTTCATTTTTTATAGAAGAAGTCATAGGCGTACCCAGGTTCTGGGTCAGGGGGGCAACCGTAACATTTTAAGACTATTTTTATCTTAATATCTACAACAGTAGATAGCTAGTAAGAGAGGTAGATAGCTAGTAAGAGAGGTAAACATATTCCAGGGGGAAGCAGCTGCCCCTCCCTGCTCCATCCCCCCCCCCTCATTACGCCCATAGAAGCAGCGGGACTTAATTATAATATAGTATTGAACAGTTCGATGGTTTCTAAGCCAGTGGCCCTAAACTGGCCGCTCGGTCTCTGTGCCGGAGGTTCTACAGTCTTAAAAAACAATACATTTAAATTGAAAATAATAATTATAACATCAGTGGACATATTACATGAATTGATCTAACACCAAAGCAAGTACTTCATTTGCTTGTGATATAACATGGGTGTGTTTAGTGTTATCGATACTTAATATGTATGTAAACACGAATACATATCTTAATAGTTAATACTGAAATATGAAGCACGGGGTGAGTGCTATAAAAACAAAAATAATTAAAAAATAATAATTAGAATACTGAAATATATTTAATAAACACCCAAACTCAGACATTCAAACATTTACGCTCATCACACAAAATGCCTATCTCTGTCGGGAATCGAACCCGAGTTCCATTAATTGCGTAGTCAGGGTCGCTAACCACTCGACCAACGGGGTGCTGAATATATTTGAGTCCCAGGAAATATGGTTCCGTTGTCTTGCATGTCAATTGCTATCTTCCTGTGTTAGTCCGAGCTCTCTTTGAAGAGTAAACCATCTGCCGTTCTGCCAGACCAGTTCGTAAGAGGCAACAATTGGCTATGCTAGTCGTGTTAAGTTTTCGAGGGTAAGGTAGCCGATAAACTTGAGCATGTGGCATTAAAACCCTGCCACAAGAATAGCAACACACCAGTAATATCTTTGGTGTCTATACGCGATGATTACCTACATCTTTCCATGTGGAGAACCGTCTGCTTGTTTATTAACTTATGATATAATAAAAATGTAAAACAAAAATAGTATGGAAGATTTAGATATCTCTCTTGATTTTAAAAACTTTTATGAACAAAAAGAAATTGACACAACTGGATTTAAATCAAGGACCTTACCCTAATGCCAGGCATCCCCCTTGTTAGTCCGGGGGATGCTCCTTTGCAAAGCTATTTTTTTTTATTATATCATAAGATAGCAAACAAGCAGATGGGTCTCCTGATGGAAAGAGTCAACCATCGCCTATAGACACCAAAGATGTTAATGGTGCGTTGCTATCTTGTGGTGAGGTCTAATGCCACATGCATAAGTTTACCAGCTACCTTACCTTCCAAACCGGAACACGACAGCGACAAGCACTGACGCTATTGCAGCAGGAATAGGTAAGGCGGTGGTACCAGACCCGGGCGAGACAATGCAGAACTCTACCACCTAGTAGCCACGATGGTAGTGACTCGATAGCCAATCGGTCGCCTTTTACGACCTGCCTGGTAGAACGGCAGTTGGCCTATTCTACAAAGGAGGCCGGGACCAACACGGCTATGCACACTTAAGTCAAAAAAATTAAAACTTTCAAATCTTAATTGATTCTTTCTAATAAAAATAGACAGTGTTTGTTGTCAGACAATCCGTAAGCGGTAAAAAAGAGATAAGTGTTACCACTGTAAATACAAGAGTTCTAACCAAAATTGGTATTCGCCATTTCATTAGCCGCTAAACGTCAATACATTTCAATGCCGTGATTTTGTTTAGAAGATAAAATGGACAAAATAAAGTACGCGGTAAAGCTGGAGCTAAATCTATTTCACCTGAAACAAATGCTTGAGCTTTCAACTTCTCTACTTTTCACCCTCAGAGGTCTCACGTTCTCTTTCCCATCATAATAAACCCTTACATATTTCCCCCGTGTTGGTCCCGGGCTCCTTTGAAGAATAAGTAGTAGAAGGCGACCGATTGGCTATTCAGTATTCGAGTCACTAGCATCGTGGCTACTAGGTGGTAGAGTTCTGCATTGTCTCGCCCGGGTCTGATACCACCGCCTTATCTATTCCTGCCGCAATAGCGTTAGTGCTTGTCACTGTCGTGTTCTGGTTTGGAGGGTAAGGTAGTCGGCAAACGACGTGTGGCATTAGACCTCGCTACAAGATAGCAACACACCTTTAACATCTTTGTTTTCTAATTTCTATAGGCGATGGTTGACTCTTTCCATCAAGAGACCCATCTGCTTGTTTGCTATGTAATGATATATAAAAAAAATTAAAATCCTTCTTAGAGAAAGACAACAATATTAGCAGTTTGTTTTCAAGGATATATTAGAATTGTTGTCTCCAAATTTAGCCCAGGTAGACGGAGCAATAGTTAACGTTTTACTGCACGCTAGGAATAGTACATTATTGCAATAGCCGCGAAGTAAGCAATTATGGGTTGAGTATGAGTTTGAAGGCAGCAACACAAGCCAAGACTTCATTTAGCCACATCCATTGAGACATATTGTTTTTCTGCAACGAAAGAAAAGGTTATATATTATAAATACTTCTGCCGCTTACCGAAAGGATAAGATTTGTGACTACAGTAATACCCCGACTTACGCTACCTCGACTTACGCGAATTCGGAGTTACGCGATTTAATTTTCTTCGCGATTTAACCTTCTACATCAAAATAACTTCAGATTGTGTTTATACATTTTATTAATATAGTTTGTCATATTATCTAGAATTAAATTAAAATTTATTTCCTAAATTATTGTTTTATATTTTCTAAATTATAGTCTCCGGTCCCAATTAAACATACTTTGTATGACTTTATAGGTATATGCAAAATTGTACCCCGACTTACGCGAATTCGACTTACGCGGATAGCGCTCGGTCCCACCTATCGCGTAAGTCCGGGGTATTACTGTATTTAACCACGTAAACGCAATTTGTACCAAGATTGCAACAACTAACAAGCAACATCGGCGCGGTTTTTGTTCCAAAATCAAAAATCGGGTCGGCAATGGTTTTGGCTTTCTGTGTGCCTATGATATGATATTACGCGATTTTTTTTAAATTTAAAATTAGGGGACGTCTATAAATAATATGAGCCGTAAGGGAGGATGGGTGACTAGACAAATATGACGTATTTTTTCGTATAAAATATTAATATTTTATTAGGAAGGAACGAAGGAAATTGGGACAAATTAAGTAAAACGTTACTCTACTAAAATCTGTATATTAATGCATGAAGGGAAAACTTTGTACCCCTTTTTAAGACAATTGCGCGAATGGTGAAGTATAAAGTTTGACACAGTTAAAGTTTTCATTGTGGAGGACTGCAGAATTCTAATATTTAAAAATAAAATGCATTATTCATACATTAAATCAATAAAAATTCACACACTACGTTCATGTGACATGCACACAGAACACTAATACTCTTGGACATACATGATAAAATACACACATGTCTCTAAATATATTAATATTACTAGCAGACCCGGCAAACGTTATTTTGCCATAAAAATTATTGAATTAAAAAATAAAGGTTGATGGTAGAAGACTGAAAATTTAGGGTTGTATATATTTTGAATGTGCAATTATAAAACAATATGTATAAAAGAATGTATCCAAAAAAAAATTAAGTGTGGACAACCCTTAACACTTAGGGGCCATTCATAAATTACGTAAGAGGTTTTGAGGGCTAGTTTGACCCCCTCTTCCCCTAATGTAAGACATCATAAAATTACGACTAGTCCCCCTTACCTCTTGATAAGAAATTTTCGTAAAAAAGGATATATTGATAAAATATAACTCCATTTATTAATATTGAAAATAGACTTTATTGCAATCATACTAGCAGAGTCCGCAGAGTCTCGTTCTTGGACACACTTGTTTGCGCGCTTTGAAGAGATTGAGGCGAAGAGGGTGGATGCGGAGATGGTGCTATTCTACAAAGCCATTTTTAGCGCGAATGTGGTAGAATTTTCAATTTCAAATCTTACGTAATTTTAGATTCTCTGCCCCCCCCCCCCCACCCATAGTAAGAAGTTATAATATTCAATCAAAACGGGGGAGGGAACATCGGGGAGGGGGGCACCCCGAAACGCCTTACATAATTTATGAACGGCCCCTTAGGGGTATGAAAAATAGATAATAGCCGATTCTTAGACCTACTTCATTAAAAATTTCAAGCCGTTTCGGAGAAGTGTGGTAACTAACATTGTGACACGAGAATTTTTATATAAGACTAGCTGTTTCCCGCGACTTCGTTCTGTTACATCCCTATTTTCCATGCAATAATGCTGAAGTGCATATAAGCTGGATAGTCAGCAATATATGTGTATAAATACTCGCTGTTTCCCAAATATTCTTCAGTTAGATATTCTCTAGCCTAAACGCTGCCCAGCTACGGACCTGGTTTCTGCCCGCCGGCCTGGACACAGCGAATAGACTAGTGCTATATCCATACTCCGGGTCGCAATAACCCTTCACAAGGGAACCGCGAAAAAGTGTGATCCAAGTTAGAGTGTTTATAGTTAAAGTCCCATTAGTTAGTAGTTGTAGAAAGTGAAATAAATAACTTGTGTTCCGAAAAGGTGCTTTTTTTTTATAAGTGCTCGGAGGCGCAACCTAACATTGGTGTCAGAAGAAAAGGGGATTGATATTCCCTTGGTCGCCTACTCCTGACGACGACCATCACCTCTACAACAAGGGCTAACTAAGCGTTTGGCCACCTGCTGTCTCCGCCGTCTCACTGACGCTCTAGAGATCGCCGCCGACGCCGTGGACTCTACGTTACCTGTCATCTAAGCCGCATAGTGCGTGAGGGTTATCTGCCCAGCACCAGGCTATACGCTGCCAAGGTTATAACGAAATATTTAAAAACACGTAAATAACTCGCACTTCGCATCGACCCGTAACTGCAACGCTGCAAATTCCATCGCCGCATCACCTCGCCAGTAATAAGACGCCGCTGACTCAATTCCATGTTCTACATACTACTGTTATCGTGAGTGTTTGCCTGTATTATAATAATTTATTATTTTTGCCATAATTTTGCGTTTGGATTATTTTTTCATTTCAAGTTTCAATTCCGTTTTATACAAATTCCAACCTAAATCTTATTAAATATATGTTCACGCCGTATCACTTATACCGTAGTTAGAGAGAGAAGCCATTGTGTATTTTAATATTTTATCAATCTTATCAAATATATCTTCACGCCGTATCACTTATACCGTAGTTAGAGAGAGAAACCATTGTGTCTTATCGAATATATCTTCACGCCGTATCACTTATACCGTAGTTAGAGAGAGAAACCATTGTGTATTTCAATATTTTACTAATCCTATCGAATATATCTTCACGCCGTATAACCTATACCGTAACTAGAGAGAGAGGATTAATTGTGTATTTTAATATTTTGCTATATAAACGGCTTAAAAATGGTAAATGAAAAGAAAAACGTCCAGTCGACATCTAGTTTACAAAGCGTGGGTATGGAAGAGCTAAGTTTCTCTATTCTCACGAAATTTGTCAAGTCATTTGATGGGGATAAAACAAAATTGTCTCCTTTTCTAAGAAATTGCGAGAATGCATTAAGTTTAGCCTCTCCCTCACAACAAAACATTCTCTTTAAGTATATTTTGTCACAATTAGAGGGCAAAGCTGAAGCAGCTTGTTCTCTAAAAATATTTGATAATTGGCATGAATTTAAACAGTTTCTAAAATCAACATTTGGGGAAACCAAACATCGCGACCACCTATTACTAGATCTGCAAAATTGTAAAATAAAACCAGGCGAATCCGTTACCCAATATAGTTTACGTTTGGAAACTTACCTAACTCGATTACAAACAGATATAACACATTCGACTCAGGACGTTAGCGAAATAAAAGGCCGGATTGCCAGCACCGAAGACCTGGCACTCCACACATTTTTATTGGGGCTCCCTGGTGACATCTCTAATATTTTGAGATGTCGAAACCCATCAAACCTGCATGAGGCTATAAACCTTGCTTGCCAAGAGGAAAAGCTACAAAATTATATAAAATCCTCGCGGCATGAAACAAAACCTAGATGCAGAATATGTCATAGGGTAGGACACTCAGACAAAAACTGTTATCAAAACAGACCACAACGTCCTATCCTTAATCTTTCCCAAGGCCCATCGCATAATCAACACCGCCCTTTTCCTAATGCATTAAATAATCCACCAGTTGTATGTCGATATTGCAAAAACCTAGGCCACGATATTAGTCAATGTAAGAAACGGCAATATAATAATTCGCGACAGAAACATATTCCTAATTCTCAACAACAAATTAATAACTTCACAGAATTAAGCAATAATGATAACGGAAACAATTTTACCTATAATCCTCCTGATCCTATTTATACAAATTCTCATTTAAATGACGCTGATCTAAATTTAAACTAAAGGTGATTCCGGTTCCGCGTCGTACGGAATCGCCTAAACAAACCGACGCTTTCGATGTATTACAAAAATCTAATAATTTTGTTAGGCCCACTGTGCCTGCTAATTATACTAATTATCCTAAATCTAATATTGTTACTACATCCACTGTATCTTTTAATCCTACTATTTCTGAGAAACCTGAAGATTTTCCTAATGCTAATTCTACTAATTCTATTAAATCAACTATAACTACTAAATCTACTAATCCTACTAATTCCACTAAATCTACTAATTCTAATTCTTCTAAATCCACTGAATCCACTGTATCTCTTACATCTACTAAATCTACTAAACCTACTAAATCTACTAATTCTAATCCTTCTAAATCCACTGAATCCACTGTATCTCTTACATCTACTAAATCTACTAAACCTACTAAATCTATTGAATCTACTAATTCTAATTCTTCTAAATCCACTGAATCCACTGTACCTCTTACATCTACTATATCTAATAAACTCACCGACTCTACTATATCTGACATGTGTATCGAAATCCCTAAATCTTCTATATCTAACAATACTCAACTAATTATGAATAACCCAGACAGTTATTCTAATATTCATGAAATTCATTATAATAATAAAACACATTTGCCACATATATATGTTAAATCAAAATATTCAGATAAATTGTTAGTTTTATTAATCGATTCGGGTGCAGGTATATCACTAATAAAACGATCATCATTACAAATTCAACCAGAATTAATTCGCGAAACCATACAATTTAAAGGAATCGAAAAAGGTACTAAATATTTTAATAGTCTTGGTCATTTTAATTTAGATTTTATATTATCAAATAATAATACTGTTCTTAGTAAATTTCACCTAATACCTGATTGTGTTAACATAGAATTTGATGGTATTATTGGAAACGATTGCCTTAAGTTTCATAATTGTAACATAGATTATAAAAATAAAACCTTAGAGATAAACAATTATTTAATACGAATTCATTTTACTAAGCCTAAATATACTGTTCCAGCTCGATCCGAAATGGTCATTGAGTGTAATGTTTTAAATCCAGAAGTAATAACTGGTTACATAAATAAATGCGAAATTCAAAAAGGCGTATATTTATCTCGCTGTCTCGTTACTATTAAGGAAAATAATCACGTCAATGTTTCCATTCTAAATACTAATAATAATGATGTTTTAATTAAACCATTATGTTTAGAATTAATTCCTTGTGATTTATTAAATAACTCATCAGAACCTATTAATTCTGTAAACTTTACTAACTCAAATAATCACTGTTCACCTGCAGATAGGTGTTCAAATGTCTTGAAACAAATAAGAACTTCACATCTTAACCGTGAAGAATCGGAAGCTCTACTAAATCTGTGTTCAGAATATTTTGATTTATTTTACTTAGATGGAGATACTTTAACTTGTACAAATACTGTAGAACATGATATTAAAACTACTAGCTCACAACCTATCTACGTTAAAACATATAGATACCCTGAGTGTCATAAAGAAGAAGTCAATAAACAAATACAAAAAATGTTAGATCAAAAAATAATTAAACCTTCTAACTCTCCTTGGTCTTCTCCAATCTGGGTTGTCCCAAAAAAGCAAGATGCTTCTGGCCAAAAGAAATGGCGCATAGTAGTTGATTATAGAAAACTCAACGACATTACTGTTGGAGACGCCTATCCTATTCCCAACATTACAGACATACTAGACCAGTTAGGACATAGTAAATACTTTACCACTCTCGACCTGGTGTCAGGTTTCCACCAAATTAAAATGAGTAAAGACGACTCCCCTAAGACAGCCTTCTCCGTTCCTAATGGTCATTTCGAGTATACAAGAATGCCATTTGGCTTAAAGAATGCACCTGCGACCTTTCAAAGACTTATGAATACTGTTCTCTCCGGTCTCCAAGGTCTGCACTGTTTTATTTACCTGGATGACGTCATAATCTATTCCCACTGTCTCATTTCTCATATTGATAAACTCAAGCTAGTATTCGAAGCACTCCGCAAACATAACCTCAAGTTGCAGCCTGACAAATGCGAGTTTCTACGACGAGAAGTCGCATATCTAGGCCATGTCATAACTGACAAGGGTGTGTCTCCTAACCCCGATAAGGTAAAAGCCGTGTCAGAATATCCTACACCAAGAACTCCAAAAGAGATAAAGTCTTTTCTTGGCTTAATAGGATATTATCGTAAATTCATTAAAGATTTTTCTAAGATTACTAAGCCCCTAACTTCATTATTAAAGAAAGATACGGAATTCAACTGGACAGACAAACAGGAAGACTCTTTTAACAAACTAAAACTAATGCTAACTAATGCCCCTATCTTACAATATCCAGATTTTTCAAAGGAATTCATACTCACAACTGACGCCTCTAACTATGCTTTAGGAGCTGTTCTGTCCCAAGGCGAAATCGGAAAGGATTTACCTATCGCATTCGCATCCCGAACTTTAAATCGTGCTGAAGGAAATTATAGCACAACAGAGAAAGAACTGCTAGCTATAATTTTTGGTACTAAAACTTTTAGACCGTATCTATACGGTAGGAAATTTAAAATAATAACGGATCATCGTCCCCTTATCTGGCTGTTTAACTGTAAGGACCCAAGCAGCAAATTAGTAAGGTGGCGCTTAAAGTTAGAAGAATACGATTACGAAATCGTATATAAAGCAGGAAAACTAAATAGTAATGCCGATGCTCTCTCCCGTCCTCCGATTCATGCAATTGACCTATTGATTGATAATATAGATACCATCACCTATGAGACCTTTATGCGTAAAAGATCGAGTCCAACGGTCTACGATACGATAATCACTGAAACAAATCAAAACCTTTTAAAAACACCGTGCAAGGCAATTGCTTATCCAACGTCTGTCGATCTCGATAATTCAAACCCCTATTGCGAAGACATACTTAATCTATTAGAAGACAAAGAATCATTCTTATCATCCGAAAAGGAATTATATACTGTCAAGTCTTCTACGATAAAAGACAAAACGTTTTTTCACATGTTCATAAAAGTCCATCACTTTGATTCCGCTAGCTACAAGGACATATTTAAGGTCCTTAAGGACTTAAGAAATAACCTTATAATTTTTCATTCTGAAATAAACGAAATTGCCATCTCTGATTTTTCCAATCCCTTTGATAATTTAAGATTTATTTTAATTTATGACATGATATCTTTTATATTTCATAATACTGGTATCAAGATTAATGTTTATCACAATAAATTGATTTATCCTAATCCAAGTGAAATACCCACCATACTTAAAGATAATCATGATTCACCTATTGGTGGTCATATGGGTTCTTCACGCCTATATAATAAATTAAAAGAATCCTATTACTGGAAAAATATGAAAAACGACATTGAGACATATGTAAAACACTGTCCCAAATGCCAACAAAATAAAGCATTACGCGCTTGCAATAAAGCCCCTATGCAAATCACTTCTACTTCCTCTGAACCTCTCCAAAGAATATCCACCGATATAGTCGGTCCCTTACCTGAATCCGGTCCTGAAAAATATAAATACATCGTTACCTTTCAAGATGACCTAACCAAATATTCAATGGCTTATCCTATTACTAATTCGACAGCTGAAAAGACAGCTGACTGTCTAATTCAATTCATTTGCCACTTCGGAATCCCTAAGACCCTTTTATCCGATCAAGGTGTTCATTTCATTGCTGATGTGTATAAACAAATAACATCTTTGTTTAAAATTAAACACCTTTTTTCTACTCCTTACCATCCCCAAACTAATGGTGCTCTCGAAAGAAGCCATGCTACTCTGAAAGAGTACTTGAAATCCTACGTTAATGACAATCATAGTGACTGGCATAAATTCCTTCCAACTGCTATTGTCTCCTATAATACATCAGTACACTCATCCACAAATTTTACTCCCCATGAGTTACTGTTCGGCTGTAAGCCTCATATTCCTAGTTCCCTCTATGATATTGATCCAACAGTAACATATCCTGACTATGTCAAAATGCTAAAACAAAAACTAATTAATACTCGTAACATAGCCAGAGAAAATATACTTCGAAGCAAAGAGAAATCTAAAATCTATTACGACAAAGACACGAGAAATGTCTCTTACAAAGTCGGAGATATGGTTTACTTAAAACAACATCACAGATTACGGAAAGCTCTATCCAGTATATGGAAAGGCCCATACAAGATAATTAAGATTCACAGTAACAACGTCACTTTACTTATAAATCGTAGACATGTAAGACATCATTTCGATGAAATCAAATTAGCCCACAACAAACCAATTTGCTCATCGTCAAATTCAAATACGGCTATGGCTCCCTTAGATATGCCTATTTTAGATTAATTAACTTTTTAGCGATTTTCTTTATATTTTAGATGTTATATTATTCTTAACTTTTTGTTTACTACATATTTACTATAAGCAACTCATTATATATTATTGTAAGTTAGTCAAATCCTTTTATTCTAGGGCCATCGCGCCGGGAATCTTCGCAACGTCAAACCTAACTACTCCGATAGTTAACAGCCCAGGTCTCTTCTACGACCCTATAGGAAGCTTAAAGTACTATAATGATCACTGGAATATCGTAACATTCTCTGACTTATCTTATATTCAGCCTCATATTAAAACTCTTCAAAATATACTTAATACTTGTAAACAAATTTGTGACACACATAAATCGACTAGTGTAAAAACTGATTGTTTGAATGTTCTAAGTCCGTTAGAAAGTTTGTTTACCAATGTACAGAATAACTATATTTCACTTGCTCATATAACCGATAGAAATAGTTCTGAAAGAATTAAAAGATCAGCTTGGTTCGGAATAGGTGGTCCAATATTAAAACAACTATTTGGCTCACTAGATGAAGATGACGCCAAATCTTTTATTGACGCTATTAATGCAATTCAGGATGATCAACGACATCTTGCTTCTATATCAAAGGAAAATATACATATTATAAGTTCTACTATTTCTTCTTTTAACAATACTATTTCCAAATTAAATTCAAATGAAAACATTCTTAATGATAATATTCAAAATCTAGGGAAAATTTTAGACACTGTTTCGACAAATGCCAATAAATTAGAGGTAGTTTCTCATCTATCAATGGTGTTCAGTGCCTTGGAAAGCTCTCTAATGATACTCAATTTTAGTTTACGAGATCTTATTGATGCTATTCTATTTGGGAAACAAAACATAGCTCATCCATCAATACTAAGTCCTATGCAACTATATAACGAATTAAATTCTAAAAACAATGATGTTATTCCAAACCTTCCGTTACACTTAAATCTTGATAATGTTCATAAAATCGTAGATATTTCTGAAATTTCTTCTTTCATTAGCGATAATAAACTAATTTTTGTTATTAAGATTCCTCTAGTTGCATCTTTTGTAGATTATACACTGTATCATATTTATTCGCTACCAACCCCACATGATATCCATAATCCTAATACTTTTGCTTTAATTAATCCATCCGCAAAGTTCTTGGCAATAACACAAGATAAATTATTATATTCCACGCTACAAGACCTAAGTGAGTGCAAAGTGATAAACGGCAATTACTATTTGTGCAAACTAGGAAATATACAATCTAGTGTCGGAAATCCAATTTGTGAAGTGATTATTCTAACCGAACACGTTAAAGGTATCCCAAACTCTTGTAACTATAAGACTATTGTTGGTGAAATAGATATATGGCAAAAACTTAATAATAATATGTGGATATATGTGCAATCAGATGTAACAAAATTGTCTATTAATTGTAATGGTAGTATTAATGATTATGATATAATTGGCACAGGCATTATGAAATTGCCAAAATATTGTAAGGCTTATCATAAGTTATTTCAGTTCATTCCATCCCAGGAGTTTGAAATTAAAGTCTATATTCCACATCCAAATTTTAACATAATAGAAGATGATTGTTGCTCAAAAACAAAGTTGAATCAAACTATACCATATCTGTCTCCTGTTAAATTATCAAATGTAAACTTAGATTATTTGCAATATGCTTCTCACAAATTAAATCAAGCCGATGACGACTTAACCAGGATCGAAACTCAACCATACCATATTAAATATAGCTATTATTTTAGTATAATAACTACTTTGTTATCCGTTTCTGTATTTTCATTTTGTTCACATAAACTTTATAAATGCTTTTGTTGTAACAAGAATAGAAATACTTCATGTTGTGTTAAGATTATCAACAATTGTATAACGAAATCAAAATCAAATGTTCATGCCAGATCGAGTATCGAAATGTCTAATCGAGACTATGATACTGAAAGTACTGATTCAAGTATTACGCCCAAAAGGAATCTCGAATTGTTGTAAATTTTATTTTTTATTTTTGCTCTGTCTATTACTATTTTGATGTGTTTAAATTAAGTTATTTTTAATTAAGGTTTATAAATGATTTTCTTTATTGTAATAAGTATTTGCTTACATTTAGTTACTATTTCTAGTTCTGTTGAAATAAAATTTACTAAATCATTGTTTTCTATTTCGTCTATTCAAATGCTATTTTCTATTTCATGTTTTTACTATATCGTTACATTTACCTTATAAGTTTAATAAATCTCAATTGTTATATTTCACTATTTCATTTCGATTTCGTGAATATTTATAATTTTATAATGATAATTAATTCCATTCAAATGTTATTTTCTTTAGACTCTTTCCTGTTATTTACTATATTGTTACATTTACATTTAAAGTTTGATAACTCTTAATTGCTATATTTTACTATTTCATTTCGATTTTGTGATTACTTTGAATTGTATAATAATTAATGATAATTAATCTACGCTGTAATTTTCTATGTCATTATTTTTTATATTGTTATTTTAACTGTTTCTATTTCTTCTTAATTTGGATCATACTCACATTCTATTTCTATTTTCCGCATGTTCCGTTCTAAAGGGGGGAGGTGTTACATCCCTATTTTCCATGCAATAATGCTGAAGTGCATATAAGCTGGATAGTCAGCAATATATGTGTATAAATACTCGCTGTTTCCCAAATATTCTTCAGTTAGATATTCTCTAGCCTAAACGCTGCCCAGCTACGGACCTGGTTTCTGCCCGCCGGCCTGGACACAGCGAATAGACTAGTGCTATATCCATACTCCGGGTCGCAATAACCCTTCACAAGGGAACCGCGAAAAAGTGTGATCCAAGTTAGAGTGTTTATAGTTAAAGTCCCATTAGTTAGTAGTTGTAGAAAGTGAAATAAATAACTTGTGTTCCGAAAAAGTGCTTTTTTTTTATAAGTGCTCGGAGGCGCAACCTAACAGTTCGCAGACACAAAAATATTACTTACATTTGCTCAGTTGAGTAAAAACATAGCCTATAGCCTTCCTCGTGAATGTAGCTATCATACACAAAAAGATTTTTTAAATCCGACTAGTACATCCAGGGATTAGCGCGTTCAACCAAACAAACAAACTATACAGCATAATATTAATATATTATAACTAGCTGTTGCCAGCGACTTCGTCCGCGCGGACTTCATTTATTCCGCACTGCTCCTCCTTCGTAGGTGATAGCTAGATAATATGTAGCCTATATGTTGACCCGACCTGTTAGTAATATTCATGCAAAATTTGAAGTAAATCCATGCAGTACTTTTTGTGTTTACCCGGGAAATACATACAGACAAATAGACAAACATATAAACAGACCAACAGACAAAAATTCTAAAAACTATATTTTTGGCTTCGATATCGATTGTAGATCACGCTCCAAGTATTCTTTTAAAAAATATTCAATGTACAGTTTTGACTTTCCTACAATTTAATATATGTATAGATATTATATTAGTATAGATAGATAAATGCGAAAGTTTGGATGTTTGGAAGGAGTCCCTCAGGGATCCGTTCTCTCCGCAACTTTATTCCTGCTACATATCAGTGGTCTGCTGAAGCCCGGTATTTATGGGTACGCAGACGATAGTACTGTTGTGGAGAGTAACGTACCCAGCGCGCGAGCCAGTACGGCACAGATCCAGTCTCTCAGAGTGGCGATGGTCGATCGTATTAACCTGTCCTTACTGGCAGTCTCCGATTGGGGCGATGCAAATCTGGTCAAGTTTAATGCGGCTAAGACCCAGGCGGGTCTATTCTCCGCTAAACGGAGTCCGTTCCATCTATCTCCGTTTTTTCAGGGTGTGTCCGTGCCGATAACTGACCACATCGATCTCCTTGGTATCACCTTAACGCCTACTTTTAACTTTGGTTCGTACATCGAATTGAAAGCCCAAGTTGCTTCAAAAAAGCTTGGTATTCTGGCTAAGGTGGGACAGTATTTCAGCCCGGGACAGTTACTCAATTTTTATCAAGCACAAGTCCGTTCGTGCATGGAATACTGCTCTCACGTTTGGGATGGATCTGCCAAATACCAGCTTGAGACGCTTGAGGCGATAGAGAGGCATGCCAAGAGGCTCATAAACGTCGATAATCTGGTAGGCAAAAAACTCCAGGGTCTCGCTCATCGCCGCGGAGTGGCTAGTTTATCGGTCTTTTATCGGATACATTTTGGAGAATGCGCTTTGGAATTGCACGAATTAGGTAATTCCGCCATACATTTTTTATCGATCGTCCAGGCGCACAGATACTATGCATCGCCATATGGTGGACGTTCCACGTACCCGAACAAAGCGTTTTGACACAACATTCTTGATTCTAACTGCAAGGAACTGGAATGTGCTTCCTGAGTCTGTGTTCACGGACAGGTAAAACCTGGGGATCTTCAAGAGAAGAGTGAACAGGTACCTTCTAGGGAAGCTTACCATCAGGCGAGATCGTGGTCAAGCGCTTGCCTATCGACAGTAATATATATATATATATATATATATATATATATATATATATATATATATATATATATATATATATATATATATATATATATATATATATATATATATATATATATATATATATATATATAGTCGATAATTGTTAACGTGTCGATAAATGCGGCGATGAGGATCACCACTTATCTCGATATCAAAACCGCCGAATCGCGGTAAACTGGAAAATCTATAGACGATCGGTTTACTCTGCCTACCCCGCAAGGGAACCGGGCGTGATGATACTTACTTATATTTGTAACATTTATGTCCATATTAGCAAGCGTGTAGTCCACTGCATAATAAAAGTTTTTGGTGAATCCCGCGCGAACGATTTATTTTTTCGGGATAGCTTATGTGATATTTCAGGTCATCATCTACCTGTGTGTCAAATTTCATTAAAATCCGTTTAGTAGTTTTGGCGTGATCGAGTAACAAACATTCATCCAAACATATATATATATATATATAATATATATATATATATATAGCACATAGATTAGGCAAAATTATAGTTTACCTTTTCTGGTCTTTACTGTAACACCGGACATTTTGGGGTGAACAGAGTGTTCAAACAGAGATTAAATATTTAAATTTAGGCTAACAACGCTCATGCTCACGGGTGTCTCTTGCTAGAGCAGACCTCCGCTTAGTGCCGTGTTCGGACTAATAGTATTGCTGTCCATTGCCCATGAACGCTGCTGCTAGCTACCACCATCGATGTGAATCAAGCGTTAATTGATGTTCATGTTACACTTCAGACCTAGAAACTTTTACTTTCGCCTTTTCACTTAAAATTGACTAGCTGCACCTGCTTTTCGTCTGCGTGGAATATTTTTTTTAATTAACAGAGAGTAAGTTACTCCTTATTACCGTGGTTTAAAAGATAGACAATTCTGAGGTTTCTTTTAACTTCTTACTATCGTGGTGAAAAAAAGACAGTCCCCGTTCGCGTGGGATTTCTCTCGGGTCTCAAACTATGTTTGTATCAAACTTCATTCAAATCGGTTCAGTGGTTTAGGCGTGAAGAAGAGAAAGATAGACAGAGTTACTTTCGCATTTATAACATTAGTATGGATTTATGTTTTTGTTTATGTTTTGGACAAATAACAGGAATTCATCTATGAGGGCAAAAAAATCTTAATTTACTTGTAATCTGCGAGATAGTCAACGATATTAATACTTAAAACTACATAATATGTATATAAACAGCATATATGGCGTATATGGCATCTATAAACGGCCACATATTTTAACTAAACTACTAAAAATCTTAATTTGTTCGTGTTTTTATGTGTAACAAGGAGCCCCTTAATCAAATTTCAGACCTCTAAAATCATAATTTGCGGTAGTCTCATACAAAATCACTTCCCCTACTTTAAGAGGTTGCGGGGTGAAAGTTAAAAAATGTATAATTATTTTGTTGTTTCTTTACTAATACTAGCTTACATACTAAATTTGAGCTTACTAGAACCCTAAAATTTTTGACGATTATCAGTAATTAGTTTAATCAGTAAATCGTTTTTTTGGATATAAATAAAATCTTTAGTAAAATAGCATTTGAAATTTATACGTACACTCGTAACAAGTCTACTGATTTTCCGAGAATTTTGTTTGTCTAGAATAATCCAAACCCAACTTTTGAGGATGTAAAAAAACAAACGTTTCGGAACCCTTGCGCTTCGCTTGGTTTGTCCTGGCGGGGCACTACTGTACCCCTAGACGTACTCGCGGGCGAAACTGACGGGTCAGCTAGTTCGTTATATTTATGACATTTAGTTATTTGGGTATGACAGTTTCTTGTAAAGTTTGTCTCTAAAATATGGAGATATTTAGAAAACCTCAGTGTTGGTCCAGGCTCCCTTTGAAGATTAGGCCATCTGCCGTTCAGCCAGTCAGTTCGTAAGAGGCGAATGATTGGTTATGCAAGTCACTACCATTGTGGCTACTAGGTGATAGTGTTCTGCATTTTTTCTTCCAGGTCTAGTGCCACCGCATTACCTATTCTTGCCGCAATAGCTTTAATGCTTGTCACTGTCATGTTCCGGTTTGGAGGGTAAGGTAGCCGGTAGCTTAAGCATCTACCATTAACACCTCGCCACAAGAATAACAACGCACTGTTAATATCTTTGGTGTCTATAGACGATGATATTCTCTTTCCACCAGGAGAGTCATCTACTTATTTGCTATCTTTTGATATAAATAAATATATATGGTCCTTTGTATGCATGTTTTTGAACGGTACATTTTATTCACAATCTGTTTCTTTGTTTCAGAAATATGTAGTCAGCACTGACAGAAGTGGTGACATCCACGTTCATGTACAGGTTAGTACACAGGTTTCATGGTAATAATAAAACAGATATTTGTGTGTTGGATCTCTATGAAGAGTCTATACTTTCATCTCTATGATCTCGCAAAAGTAATGCGGTAAAGTTTTTGCTTACATTTTAAAATATAATAGACAATATAAAATGGGCAAAGTATAATAAAACTGCAGCTTTATGAGATTTACCAGGCCTCTGAAACTCGCCTGTTATGTACCTACCGCGGTAAGCACCTACAGCGCGTGACAATTTGAGGCTGGAAATTAGTAGGGGCCGCGCGCCCCGAGCTTGAACTTGAAAAACATTTACATTTTGTTTATTTTACTCGTAATTTTTATGAGTAGATATTTTTAAGCAGGTTTAAGTAGGAGAGGTAGGAATAGTTTTATATTCAGAGACGGGTCGCTATTATTTTTTGGTATAGGTATTTGCTCAGATTTCTTCATACTTTTTTGAGCGGATCTACTTATTATCTACATTCCACATACATATATATACATCTACATTAATATCTACTCATCTTAGACTTCCTGAAAATTTGAACCAATTCGATCCCGTAGATTTTGAGAAATTTTAATAACCCCAAAAAAATTGGCGAAACAGTATTTTTCAAATATAATTTCCAAATTAATGTACCGTCAGAGTACAAAATCTAATCAGCTCTTCTTCTTAAAAAACTGCATCCAATGTATAAATTCCATCAAAATCAGTTTATCCGTTCGGGAGTTATCGTTGGCGAAAAGTTTTGAAAAAAGTTAGTTCTTAAAAACTACGTTATTCACAACAAACTTCGTACTAGTATTATAAATGTGAAAGTTTGTGAGTATGTATGAATGTTTGTTACTCTTTCACGCAAATACTACTGAACCGATTACGATGAAATTTGGTATGTAGGTAACTGAAGACCCAGAATAACACATAGGCTACTTTTTATCCCGGAAAATATAGATGATCCCGCGGGATTTGCCAAAAACTTTTATGATGCAGCGCACTGCACGCTGCACTAGCTGTAGTGTGCAGTGCGCTGCATCATATTAATATTCTTAAAATAACTTTCAGGCTAATATACCTATTTATTTAAAAATCTAGTCAGACTGTCTAATTAAAAAATGCGTGAAATACCGTTAATCGGATTAAAATCAGTTGATTCATTAGGGATTTATTAAAACCCGAGAGGTTTTAAAAAGTTTTTTGACATTTCTTCAATATTTTTTAACATATCTATTTTGTAGCTAACTAAAAACACTTAGAGCTCAAAAATTACTTTGATTTTCATTCAAAAAATCAAAACCGATTATTATATTGAAAATATACATCTTTTTGGACATTAAACTACTATTATTTTTGCAACCTTTAGATTTTTGAGCTTTTTGAGTTCAAAAATTCATGTTTAGGTATAATTTTTGCTTCGTTAAGCTTAAAATACTTACATTTCGTGGGAAGTTACATGGATGACCTGCAGTGTCATCTGGCTTACAGATTGTTTTTTTATTATAACGCATACGTGATAATAATACATTTTCCAAAACGTATTATAACGTATGCCGTTTGTATACGGACGAATTATAGAATTTGCCTGCGACATATATATGATCATAGTTCCTTAACACAGTGATGTAAAAATAACTGTTTTCCGATCCCAATGCGGTGAAACTTTCATTTATGTGAAACACAAATTAACATTTAAGTTGTATTTGTATTTTGTACCTACGTATACTGGATTAATATTGGATTTATTTTACATGCTGCTTACGAGTGCTTCAGTTCAAGTAGTACGCTGGTAAGATATTTATAGAGTTTAATAAATTAAAAAATATTTTAATAGATACTAGGTGATATTTATTACTATGTAAAAAAATTAATAGCCCTGCAGCTGAATTACTGGGATAATAATAACAAAATATACGAATTGGACAAATTATACGAATCGATCTAACCTCAAAGTAAGCAAATTATTTGCTTGTGTTATGTGTGTTGGTCAACGATGCTAATACATAGAAATACATATATAAATACTGTTACATACATAAAAATATGCGGGGATAAAGCGAAGATTCGCATTGCCGAAATTATGTGTAGTCATTCGGACAGACTTCTGTGCAACGTTTAGGAATATTAAGCTTCTCACTTTTGCATTGGCGTGCATCACAAACTGAAGTGTGATAGGTGTAGTATTTTACACAAATATTCATTCGAACCCACCGTGTGCTCTGCTTAGTAAAGTTGTGAAACATCTCACTTTGATTTGGTACCGCCGTCTTATCTTTTATCGGCGCGTACGCGTACGTAACGCGTAGTAACTATTTGACTATCAACACTTGAAAACCTGAAAAAACATTTAAAAAATAATTGATTCAGAATCTGAATGAAATATAAATAAGAATGTAAATATTAATAAATTATAGTCTAAATTTTATAAGAAAATAAGTTTCAATCGACTTCCGAAAAGTAGGAGGTTTTTAATTTGGCTGTATGTTTTTTTATGTTTGTTAGCTCAGAACTCGGTCATTTATGGACCAATTTTGATAATTCCTTTATTGTATGAGAGTGTATATTCGCCGTGTGGTCCTATTTTAATTTGGTGGTTCCGCAGTATACGAAATCAAAAATCAGTTGCTGTAATTTTACTGCTTAAAAATATTTCACGATATAATAATAATATATCTATAAGCCTTAGACACAGCATTTGCTCACACTACACGTAGCGAGCGACTACACGTTCCACGCACAATACCGTGTCTATTCGTATTTGTGTGGTCTGTGGGTTTTAAACACGGAATTATTTTATATTTGTTCTGTGGTTTTAAGATCTGTAGGCTGTGTAATAGATTTCACTAAGAACGAATCGGATATATTGTAGTTTTTAATGATTAAATCCACGGAGTAGTGGTCTGTGATAAATCAAATATAGAAATAACAAAAAACTACCATATTAATATAATATAAAAATAAGTATTATTTTATATTTTTTATATTTAATAAGATAGCAAACAAGCTGATGGGTCTCCTGATGGAAAGAGTCAACAATCGCCTATAGGCACCAGAGGTGTTAATAGTGCGTTGCAATCTTGTGGCAAGGTCTAATGCTATATGTATAAGTTTACCGGCTACCTTACCCTCCAAAACGGAACATGACAGTGACAAGCACTGTCGCCATTGCGGCAGGAATAGGAAAGGCGGTGGTACCAGACCCGGGCGAGACAATGTAGAACTCTACCACCTAGTAGATTATTAGTATATTATAACTACATTATATTTTTGAGATAAGTATAAATTCGGCAAAACGAGACATGTCACATTACAGTAAACGCAAATCTAGAAGTGTTACGTCACACCGTGGTAAAACCCATCAGAAACCACAGAATATGTTGTGTAGATATTACCACGACGTGAAATCATTAGGATCCCATGACAGTCCAGAGCGTATTCGCGGTAATAGACCAAGATCCCAGGAACAAACTTTTTTTGATTAATAACAAGCTGAATTTTTGTGAACAGCTACGTTTTGACGAGACAACCATCTTTTCTACCTTCGAAAAATCTCGAATCGGGTAACTAATAAAAAAGAAAACTTTAGAGCGTTGGACTAAGAAAAGTTTCTACTTTACGTGTAGAACAATGTTATCCTTGAATAACAATAATAATTAACAAGCTGTTGTGAGAAAATTAGGTTGTTGTTAAATTGATTAATATCAATTTAAACAATTCTCATAATTCCGAAACTTAAGAGTGGAGGACTCGCCAGAAAAACTATCGAATGTGTAGAACAAAAGTTTCATCGTGTTTTTCATAATATAATCAATCGATTAAAGTCGAAAAATAATTATTGTAATTAATAAATATTTTTCCTTCACCGAATCGAAATTTTCAAAGCCCCATAACTTTATTAGCTAGATTATTCGAAGATAGAAAAGATGGACGTCTCGTCAAAACGAAGCTGTTCACAAAAATTCAGCTTGTTATTAATAAAAAAAGAAGTTTGTTCCTGGGATCCCGCTCAACAAATTTAAATTTTAAAATTTAAATTTTAAAGTTTAAATATTAAAATTTGTTTGATACTTAATAATACTTACTAATAATAATAATAATAAATATTCACGGGACAAATTACACTTACTGATCTAACCACAAAGTAAGCAAATTATTTGCTTGTGTTATGGGTGTTAGTTAACGATACTTATACATAGAAATACATATATAAATACTGGAATATATTTAATACAGACCCAAACCCGGAAATACCAACATTTATGGTCATATACCTAATTAGAAAAGTTATTAAACAGTTTTTCAAATTTATTCAACTAGCCTAAAAGCCTAAAAATTACAATTAAATCTGATTGTTGTTTCAGGGCGACCTATCCCAACAAGACAAAAGATGCGTCTTCCTAACCGTCCACGATCTTGGCACGAACCGTAAGTTGCACTTTCTATTTTGTAATAGAGCCAATAAACATATTATATTTAGTTAATAATGCAACATAATTGACTGTGAAATTAATAAATCACCAACTTGTCTCATGAAATCTGCTAAAAAGCAAAGGTAGAATAATAATAATAGCAATGGGACAAATTACAAAAATGATCTAACCTAAAAGTAAAGAATTTACTTGCTTGTGATGTAGATGTTAGTAAATGACATCAATACATAGATAGAAATACATATATAAATATTGAAATATGCTTATAAGCACCCAAAACCAGAAATACAAACATTTATGTTTATCACAAAAATGCCTGTCTATGTTGAGAATCGACTGCCCATTAATTGCATAGTCAGAGTCGCCAACGAGCTAGTTGGATAGTGGGATTGAAATGTATAATGTTTGTTTTTCAACCATACCACTACGATTTTACAAATTCAACTCAAATTCAAACAATTCAAAAAATTAGTCCTGATTTAAAAGATGAGAATCTGCAAAAAAATTCTTTTGATTTACAGACAAATCGTACATAGAGTCAATACTCAGCAGTTAATAAATTGAGCAATAAATTATTAAAATCAGAATATTTTGATCTAATCTTCAACAATATAATAAGAAAATAAAGAATTTTTTGATATCATAAGGACAACAAACAAGCAGATGGATCTCCTGAATCCTGATGGAAAGAGTCAACCATTGTTTATATACACCAAAGATGTTAATGGGTGCGTTGCTAAGTTTATTGCCTACCTTACCCTCAAAACCGGAACGTGACAGTGACAAGCACCGACGCCGTTGTGGCAGGAATAGATAAAGCGGTACTACCGAACCCAGGCAAGACGTTATAGAACTGTAACAACAAGATGTCACCATGGTAGTGATGTTTGACCAAACGTTCTCCTTTTACAAACTGCCTGGTAGAACAGCTGATGGTCTATTCTTCAAAGGGGGCCAACCAACATGAGGGATTGAGGATGTATTCATTCATATAAGTAGGTACCGTTATACTTTCAATATATTTCTCGGTTGCAGATACCTCGATGGTGGATTTCGTGAACAGCCCTGCAATGTCAGAGATAAAAGAAAGATCGTGTTTCATCCACGTAGATGTGCCGGGCCACGAGGAGAATTCGCCGGATTTGCCAGAATCGTAAGTAGTCAACATTATATAACTCTGCAGTACTAATGACCTAAGTTATCCGTCTTGCCAATTACTCTATTTATCAATAGATATGTAGTATCGATGTTTTATCGCGATAACCAGTTTTTTTTTGTATTATAAGATAGCAAACAAGCAGATGGCTCTACTGATGAAAACCCTTAAACTAGAACATGACAGTGGCAAACACTGACGCTATTGCAGCAGGAATAAATAAGGCGGTGGTACCAAACCCGGGTGCGACATTCCACAACTCTACTACCTAGTAGCCACGATGGTAGTAATTCGTATAGCTAATCGTTTACCTCTTACGAACTACCTGGCAGAACGGCAGATGGTCTAATCTTTGAAGGAGCCGAGACCAATACGGGGATTTTATTTGGGGATATGGGGATATCACTTATTATTCTAAAAATGTAGGCAACTATTGTACCCACTCTGAATAAAAACGTCTTATAGGTACGTTTTGTGGATATTAATGAATTAAAATTAAGTTATTGCGAAAATAATCTCACAATCACTTTCACACTTTGAACTTTTATTATTAACTAGCTGTTGCCTGCGACTTCGTCCGCGCGGCTTTTTTTACTCCGCACAGCTCCTCCCCCGTAGGTGATAGCGTGATAATATGTAGCCTATATGTTGACCCGACCAGTTAGTAATATTCATGCAAAATTTGAAGTAAATCCATGCAGTACTTTTTGAGTTTACCCCTTAAACCTTATTTTGCCATACAAATTACTTGTGTCGAATATATTGGCGGGGCACTGCACTTGAGGGAAAGGGCGGGGGAGTTAATTGAGATAAAAACTATCTTATCTTTGAAGTTGGACCTAACAGTAGATTATATACATAAACAAAATTAATTATATTTAATTAATTAAATATAGATAAACAAAATTTCATTAAATTCGGTTCAGTAGTTTCGTAGTCCATCGCAGATAATCAACGTGACACGTAATTTATGTATATTAAGAAGATAAACCCAGTAGATAATCACTATTTTTTTCTATAATAATAAATAATGTTCTATACCATGTTTTGAGGTCCTAGAAATGTTTTCCGACTAATTTCGCGATGACGTCAGTATGTCTGTATGTGTATATATATATATATATATATATATATATATATATATATATATATATATATATATATATATATATATATATATATATTACAACTTTTGAACAAATGCCATCAACCGCGTTTCGTCCAGCCGGTCCAAAGGTTTATGTTTATATACCTACACATATACACACAAACGTGAAAATAGTCGGAAAAGGTTCCTAGAACCACAAAACGTAGAAATCTGTTGAAAACTCGATTTTCGAAAATCGGAGCAAAATCTGTATCTTTCTTATCTACCATACGTACCGCTACCATACGTAGCGGGAAGTTAAAAATCTATGCTTATACCTAGTAGTCCTTTAGTAGTCCAGGGATGGCCTGCAGGGTCGACCGCTTACACATTTTTTTTCTTTGAGTTACTTCTTTTAGAGCGTCCTTTTTAACAAATCTTTTATATATTCACAGATATATTTTCCCGTCACTGCAAACACTGGGTGAAGACCTTATAACGGTATTGGACTTTCTACACGTCCGATACGCCGTCGGTCTCGGAGAGGGAGCTGGAGCGAATGTGCTGGCTCGCTGCGGGCTGGCCCACCCGCGGCGGCTGCTGGGCCTCGTCCTGGTCAACTGCACGGCGTCCACGTCCTCCGTCGCGGACGCTTTCCGCACGAGATTCTCTCGCTGGAAGGGCACAGACATCTCCCAGTCGGAGGAAGACTTTCTCATCTACCACAAGTTTGGACACGTGAGTTTAACCACCGAGCTCCTTGATTTCCGCTATCAGGTACCCTATTTCTGTTTATGTCATTAACATTTATATATGGATACTGTTTTGTTTTTGTAATGCGCGTTTTATTTTTCAAAATAATATTTTTTATGAAATAGTTGTGCGTATCGTGGACTTTTCTTGCTGGTAGACCTTAGGTTCAACAAGGTCTTCATCACAGAGATTTTTGTCTTGTGAATTTAATAAAATCATAAATGTAACAAACTTATATTTTTATCTATTAACATTTAATGTTATCGGCATTGATATAAAAACCCAAGATACACAATCAGTGTGTCAAAAACGTCCTCCAAAAATGAGCGCTCAATTTTAAATTGTGCGTTCATTTCAAATACAATCGCGTCGGTCGCGACACTGTCAATTTTATTTCTTTTAGTACATTGCTTTGTAAAAACAACTATAAGTCTTGCACTTAAGATTGGATATGCAAAGACATATGCTTTTGCCATATCTATAACTACTTAAATGAAATTAAGGACACTTTTGAGTGTCAGTTTTGTTCGGGACTGCGCATCTAGGACTTTTTATATAAATGGTTATCGGCTAAAAAATTTAAATTTATGATGATTAAGATATTTTTGATATTTAGGATATTATGATAATGATTTAATAATAGACTTATTTATGATAATGATTTAATACTAGCAGGAGTATAATTGTATATATTAATAGACATACACTATACAATTTTTTGGAAAAATATTTAGTTTTTGTTTAGGCAAATAATTGCTTACTATTCCTAAAATATGAGTTGTCTGTGACTTTACTTGATGTCAATTTGCGATAGTTACTTCTTTTTGCGGTGAAGCTATCTGTTTGTTTACTAGGTATATTGTTTAAGAATATATATTCGCCGTGTTGGTCTCGGCCTCCTTTGAAGAATATGCCAACTGCCGTTCTGCCAGGCAGGTCGTAAAAGGCGACCGACTGGCTATCGATTCACTACCATCGTAGCTACTAGGTGGTAGAGTTCTGCATTGTCTCGCCCGGATCTGGTACCACCGCCTTACCTATTCCTCCCGCAATAGCGTCAGTGCTAGTCACTGTCGTGTTCCAGTTTGGAGGTTAAGGTAGCCAAGAAAGTTATGCATGTGGCATTAGACCTCGCCACAAGATAGCAACGCACCATTAACATCTTTGGTGACTATAGGCGATGGTTGACTCTTTCCATCAGGAGAACCATCTGCTTGTTTGCTATCTTATGATATAAAAAAAAAGAAATATAATATGTTAACATAGTACCAACATTGCAAATTTTCAGTATAAAAACCATCATATCTTTTATAGCGAGTTTCCCCGTGTTTGTCCAGGATCCTTTGAAGAATAGTCCAACTGCTGTTCTGTCTGAACAGGTCGTAAAAGGCGACTGATTGGCTACGTGTCATTACCATTATGGCTACTAGGTGATAGAATTCCGCAACGATTTGCCCGGGTATTTGGTGCCACCGCCTTACCTATTCCTGTCGCAATATCATCAGTGCTTATCACTGTCGTGTTTAGATTTAGAGGGTAAGTCAACAAGTCGTGCGTGTCTTAGTAGAATTTTATAACCATTCCTTAATAATTGTGCATAAAGCGACTGAAACTTCGTTCTTACTACGTGTCTCAAGATACCTCTCGTTTTTCTATATTTTCTATCCACA
This sequence comes from Apodemia mormo, assembly GCA_036924255.1. Lineage (NCBI taxonomy): Eukaryota > Metazoa > Arthropoda > Insecta > Lepidoptera > Riodinidae > Apodemia > Apodemia mormo. Next base: position 3,069,135 of record JAUPFN010000007.1, on the reverse strand, counting down.
TTTTCTATTCATTTTTCTGAAATTTAGAACTTTATTAAAAAACCGCCTAAGTGCAAGTCGGATTCACGTATGAAAAGTTCCGTACTGTATCTCTAAATCTATAAAAAACAGTAAAAAAAATTACGTTTCTTGTATGGGAGCTTCCTTAAATAATTATTTTATTCTGTTTTTAGTATTTTTTTTATTACAGCGGCAACAGAAATTTATCATCTGTGAAAATTTCAACTGTTTAGCTATCGCGGTTTATGAGATAGGTATAGCCTGGTGACAGACAGACGGATGGGCAGAAAAGAATAGGGTTGCGGAATCGGTTTGTACCCTTTGGGTACGGATTCTTAAAAATAGCAAAGGAATGTCCATTTTACTTTTAGTATTCTTATGCTTTCAATTTTAAATATTTGTATTTAAGAAGTCAGATTTTCATAACAAAACAGTATCTGTAACCAAGTTTTTAACGTAAGGGACATGTTTTTTTATGATTGACTAACTATTGACTGTAGTGTTTACATTTAGTTTTAACGTTAGCATTCTGTACATGTTTCATCCATTAAGCATCTTCCTTATCTGTATTTTTTTTGCTTTGTCATGCTTACTTAGGCACCGATCTTTTTAATGTAAAATAGGATCTATGTCTGTATAAATCGTACATTAAACAGAATAATACTATACAACCCGTGCACGATAAGTTGGATGACTCCCCGTCCGCTTCCCCCGCACTCGCGGATGGCGCCCGCATAACGGCCTGGCCACGGGAAAATCGCGCTTGCGATTTTTCGCGGGGCGCGAACGGCGAAGCGTCTATCGTCTGAAAAAATGTATGGAGAAGTACTAAGGGAACGTACCCATACTACGTGACCCGTTTAGGGGGGGGGAGCGGAGTCTTTAAAATACTACGGTCAGTCACAGGAGCGGGGGGGGGGGGGGGGGGTGGCTCAGGTAGAGAAATTTAATGAATGAAAATAATTGTTGTGTTCGTAAATTAAGTTACTGTAAGTTACATACTGTATAGCAATATGTTTTCGCGAATGTTGTTCTTTTTCACAATACATAATTCACTAGTAATTTAAGTATGCATGCAGTCTTATGCAATAAAGACGAGTATGAGCCAAATTATTTTTTCTTCAATTTTTGCCTGTGAAATGATTAAAAATCATAATTATGAATTACTACGTGAAACTAAAGGGGGAGGGGGGGGGGGTCTTGGCATATACTACGAGTGGTCACCGAGGGGAGGGAGGGGTCGAAAAATCTTAAAAAATAGGTCACGTAGTATGGGTATGTTCCCTAAACATGCCACAGGGCGCAGCGACCGGCGGGGCGACGTACTGTTACAACCCTTATTACAAGGCAGTTAGGTCTTAATCAGCAATCCCTCTATGTAGACTGTATTTTTCCATACATTCAGCATTTTCTTACATTGATAATTTTGATTAATTATTTTATATCATTCGTAGTTCAGTTAGATTCCGGAAGCCGCCGCGATCGGTACTTTACATGATTAATATTTGGGAAGTCCAATTAAAGCCGTGTAATTGTACAATAAAGGTAGTTAGTGTAACCGGTAGTTTTTTTAAAAAGACAGACAGGGTCGGCCGCGTAACAGTACGAATTTTGACGTAGCGAGCGAGTGAGACAAATATATGAATCAGCACAGAGCATGGCGGCGGCCTTATCGTATAGTTTAGGGACCAGAACGGTTTAGTTGAAGTTGCCGAGAAAATACTCTATGAACATTTTTACATTATTTTTCAAGTACTTACTAGGCCAGTAATTTGTAAGTCTGGTCACCACATCATAAGTATAAACAAAGTCCAGATATATAATTTTTCTTTCTTCCCACAATGTTGAATATTCATAAAAATATAAGTAGTGTCGCCAAAAAATCGATAGTTTTACTCTAGAAACGCCATAACGTCGATAGTATTTAACGCTACAAATAAATAAACTATCAATTGCGTCGATAGTATTAATCATTGGAAATAAACAAAATATCGATTCTATCAATAGTATTTATTGTTAGACAATATTGCATTGACTATCGATGTATTCGATACTACATTCGAAACTATCGGTTAGTACAATGGATATCATCGGTAAGTATTAGAATAAAGTTGACTATCGATAGTTTTAGTAGTTATAGTATCGATACCATCAATAGTAACTGTGATTAATGCAATATTAGTTAGCAATACTATCGATAGTATCGATACTTTTGATAGTTTATTTTTTTAATCATAAATATTATCGATGCTGTCGATTGTATTGTTGTTTATTGATAGTATTGTACTTATTGAGGTAATGAAACCCTATGGATATGATGACTATCAAGCGGCAACACTATAAATCAAAGATTTCGATTTTCGACAGTCATTCCAAAAATTTGTGTTGATATAGTACGTATTTCTCATACTTCTTGTGAATTTCAACGTCTATACTATACCCCGATTCTTATTTAAGTCATGTACTTCATATTTTTTTCCAAATAGTAAATGTTGAAATACAAAACTACTTCTAAAACTAAAAATATCGAGATAAAGTTGAAAAAGTCATCTAGCTCTCAGAGTATAGTGGTCGCGGCGGAGGCGCGGCGGCCGGGTGCACATCACCGCCACTGTGACGTCGCCACGACTTATCGCGCACGGGTTATCTTTAAAGAGGTTATTTATTTTTAACAAAGTTTTGCTTGTTTATCTTCTCTAATAAATCCTTGTTTATGCTAATGTGTTTAAATTATAACATAAATTGTATAAATTAAAGCCTTTAATTTATTACACATTAGGTATATGATATTATTAAGTTATATTACATATTTCTTCTGCATTTTTTCTACTGTTCTAAAAATCAACAAACAAATTAATAATGGTAACTAGCAATTGCCCTCTGACCAAATTCCGACCATAGCCAAAACTATAAAATCTCTTTTAAGTTTGAAAACAGACTTTAGTCAATAAACATAATTTTGTATAATATATTATTGTGTATCGAATGAATGGAGCGTGTAAAATATTTATTTTATTTATTTAATGTATTCGTAATGCATATTACTTAACAATATTAGAATTCGCACCGCCTACCATCCCGCAGTGTGATAGTTGTATGCCAGAACTACAATTTCGGCAATCATCTGTGCGTAAAGCACTACTTTCCTTGGATATCCACAAGTCGAGTGGGCCGGATGGCATCCCTCCGATTGTACTAAAAATGTGTGCTCCAGAGTTGGCACCAGTATTAACACGCCTATTCCGGCTCTCCTATTCACTCGGCGTGGTACCGAATTCGTGGAAGACAGCTTTGGTGCATCCCATCCCTAAAAAAGGAGATCGCTCTAACCCGTCTAACTATCGGCCCATAGCCATAACCTCCTTGTTCTCCAAAATTATGGAGACAATCATCAACTCTCAGCTCCTCAAGTATTTAGAAGAGCACCAGCTGATTAGCGACCGTCAGTACGGTTTCCGTCGCGGCCGCTCAGCTGGTGACCTTCTAGTATACCTAACTCATCGATGGGCGGAAGCAGTTGAGTCCAAGGGGGAGGCATTGGCAGTTAGTTTGGACATAGCGAAGGCCTTTGATCGGGTATGGCACAAAGCGCTTCTCGCGAAGCTGCCTTCCTATGGGCTTCCTGAGAATTTATGCGAGTGGATCACCAGTTTTTTGGCTGACCGGAGCATCAAGGTAGTTGTCGACGGTGCGTGCTCCGACCTTAAATCTGTCAATGCTGGTGTTCCCCAAGGCTGCGTGCTATCACCGACACTGTTCCTTCTGCATATCAATGATATGATGCGAATTAGCAACATACATTACTATGCGGATGACAGTACTGGTGATGCTACATACTCCGGCCGAAGCAGTATTTCTCGGGAACACGTCGAAGAGTGCCGAAACAAGCTTGTGTCTGAAGTCGAGAATCGACTTACCGATGTCTCGGAATGGGGTCGCCAAAACCTGGTTACTTTTAACCCCAAGAAGACACAGCTTTGCGTGTTCACCGCAAAAAAGACGCCCTTTGTCGTATCACCTCGATTTGAGGATACTCTCCTGACAGCCTCAGCTAATGTCGGAATCCTGGGAGTTGACATATCGAATTACGTTCAGTTTCGCGGTCATTTGGAAGGCAAGGCTAAACTAGCCTCCAAAAAGCTCGGTGTGCTCAGCAGAGCGAAACAGTACTTTTTGCCAGTCCATCGCCTTCAACTTTATAAGGCACAGGTTCGGCCTCACATAGAGTACTGTTCGCATCTCTGGGCCGGAGCTCCTCAGTACCAGCTTCTTCCTCTTGATCGCATTCAGCGTAGAGCGGTTCGAATCGTTGACGACCAGGCCATTTCAAAACAGCTTGACTCTTTGGCATTGCGCAGAGATGTAGGTTCTCTCTGTGTCTTTTATCGTATATATCATGGAGAGTGTTCCGACGAGTTGTTTGGATTAATTCCTGCCGCCGAATTCCACCATCGGACATCGCGTCAAAACTTGAAGTTCCATCCTCACCATCTCGATGTTTGGAAATCCACAACTGTGCGTTTCTCCCGACACTTTTTACCTCGCACTACTCTGTTGTGGAACCAATTACCGGCAAGGGTATTTCCGAACGGATACGACATAGGGACCTTCAAGAAAAGAGCTTACTCATTCTTAAAAGGCCGGCAACGCAACTGCAAGACATCTGGTATTGCAGATGTCCATGGGCGGCGGTGATCACTTACCATCAGGTGCACCTCTTGCTCGTTTGCCCCCTCTTCTATAAAAAAAAAAATCTGCACTTCTCTGTAGTGTAAACTTTAATTGTGTCAAATTTCACTGTGTAACGTTCGCGTAACTCTCTTAAAAAGGAGTACAAAATTGTCGCTTCACGAATTAATATATAGATGATAATCAGTTCATTAAATAATACCGAATTTAGATATCACGCACTGTGTGAATAATGTATATATAGCTTATATTTTCTTGAGCTTGCTTATAAATGCGTAGTTTCCCGTTTCCTTTAAAGTTTGATGCAAAGACTTCAATATACTAACGTGCTAGACAAGGCATGCGCCATACCATTTGTGTTCTACTAAACTGCAGTCCATGCACTGCACATTCGTCAGTTCATTAATTGAAACGCGTAAGCGCCACGAAACTTACTGCGGTTAAGACCTTTTGGTCACGAGTATATATTATACGCTATTACACGCTGCAGCGCTACTTAATTTTGACTTTGGTTGGACGATTTATTAGTATTTTAGTGCTGCAGCGAGTGTTTACGAAATGAAACACGTCTTATTCTTAGCATAATTTCTCTAGTATGTAGTACATTAAACTCCCTGGTTGACTGACCACTTTTTAGCAGATATGTTTAAAGGTTAATTTTTTTTATTTAGGCTGCAGTAAAGGCAGCCCATTAAAATTACCTTTTAAAAATCAATATTATATTAATCTTTAAAAAACAGTATCATATTAATCTTTTAAAAACATTACAAGTACTGTTAGTCCGTGGTCCCACGAACTAACTTTTTTTTTATTAATAACAAGTTCGAAGTGTTCGTGAAAAACTTCGTTTTGACAAGACAACCATCTTTTCTATCTTCGAAAAATCTCGAATCGGGTAACTAATAAAGTTTGGGGCTTTGAAAATTTTGATTCAGTGAAGGAAAAATATTTATTAATAACAATAATTTTTTTTCGATTTTAATCGCTTGATGATATTATGAAACTTTTTCTATACACTCGATGGTTTTTATGACGAATCCTCCACTCTAAAGTTTCGGATTTATGAGATTTTTAAATTGATATTAATCAACTTAAAAACAGCCTAATTTTATCACAATTCACGCTTGTTATTATAATGGTTGTTGTTGTTTAATTGTTATTATAACTCAAAGGTTATTTCGTCCTACACGTAAGGTGAAAACTTTTCTTATTCTGACACTCTAAACTTTTCTTTTTTATCTATCTTTATTAGTTACCCGATTCGAGATTTTTTGAAGATAGAAAAGATGGGCGTCTCGTTAAAACGTAGGTGTTCACATAAATTCAACTTGTTAATAATCAAAAAAAGTTTGTTTCTGGGACTCTGGGTTTGTTGCTTTTTTATTGAAGCTTGGAGTCAATATATGTATTAGGCATGGATCATTTAACAGTTAACACATTAAATTTCGTACTAAATTTTTTTAACAATCAACAACTGTTATTTATATTAGCAAATAATGTTAAAAATTATCAATAACTTAATATAGGATACTAATGTTATTAAAATGTTATTAAAAACATTTAAGCTATCTTGATGTATGATAATAATAACTGTTAAACTGTTATAAACTACTCCAGAGGACCTTTTTTTTGCTCGCTAACTCGACGGCTTTGCGTTTTTGCTGCTTCTAATAATTTTAATAATGTTATTAAAAATATTTGAGTTACCTTGATTTTATGATAATAATAACTACCCAGAGGACCTTTTTTGCTCGCTAACTCGACGGATTTACGTTTTTGCTGCTTCTAATAATTTTAATAATGTTATTAAAATATTTGAGCTACCTTGGATTTATGATAATAATAACTACCCAGAGGACCTCGTTTTTTGCTCGCTAACTCGACGGCTTTACGTTTTTGCTGCTTCTAATAATTTTAATAATGTTATTAAAATATTTGAGCTACCTTGATTTATAATCATAACTGTTAAAAATTGAAATACTACTTCAGAGGACCTTTTTTTTTGCTCGCTAACTCGACGGCTTTGCGTTTATGCCTGCTTCTATAACATAAATAAATAACTGTTAAATATTTATTAATTTTAACAACATACCAGTTAACCTAATTTAACAATAATTTCCATGCCTAATATGTATAGGCTATTGAACAAATTACAGCAAACAATAGAAAGTTAATTAATATGTAATCTATACATACCTATAATAAAATCGTAGGAAAGTCAAAACTGTACATTGAATATTTCTTTAAAAGAATACTTGGAGATTGATCTACAATCGATATCGAAGCCAAAAATATAGCTTTTAGAATTTGTCTGTTTGTCTGTTTATCTGTTTGTCTGTATGTATGTCCGGGGTAAACTCAAAAAGTACTGGATTTACTACAAATTTTGCATGATTATTACTAACAGGTCGGGTCAACATATAGGCTACATATTATCACGCTATCACCTACAGGGGAGGAGCAGTGCGGAGTAAATGAAGTCCGCGCGGACGAAGTCGCTGGCAATAGCTAGTTATTAATATTACATTCTTGCAAATGGCAGTTATTTATAGTGATTTATTTTAAAGCTATGAAATTTTTATTTGCTTATCTCTGAATTTCGCAAGTATGACTAATCTACATAAATTTAAAAAGTCTTAGACTAAATACTTCAGTACCTTGTGGTCCGTTGCTTGTCAGGCAATGTTATTTATTTTGCATTAATTTAAAAGTGTTATCTAATGTTGTCAGTGCAAAAACTTGTCAATGAAAAAATTAATTACAAGTTTTAGGGTCGGGCCACAGCTACTCGCGGTGCGAGTTGCATCGCAAATTGCGGCGCAGTGAGCAGTGCGATTTCTTGGGTATGCCACAGCTCGAATAGTTGCGACCTAGGCTAAAACGTAGTGGTTGTATACTCTGACCGAGGCGGCACGGCGTCGGCGGTGGACGTATTATTAATTTTTAAAATTATTCAATATACATGATTAATAATTTCAAACTCTACACCCGAAAAGAACAAAATATTTCGGTATATTCGCGCGATGTTAAAACATCCCCCGATTTCGCCGATCGCGCGGCTCTGAGCTGTGGCCACCCGGACACTAGCTAGTACATTTGTTTTATTCGCTCATCACACCGCGTCGCTCGGTCCTTTTCACGCTCCAAGTCGCGCCACAATTCTCGTCGTCGAAGCTGTGGTATGGTATAATTCATGCAGCTTCTTAGTTTTTACATTTGTTGTCGTCGCTCGCCGCACCGCAAGTAGCGTCGCAGATCGTGCCGTAGGTAGCTGTGGCCAAGCCTTTATTTATTAATAGAGTTGATATGTATTTAAAACCACATTCTCATACATTTAATGCTTTTATTTTTCTTATTGACAGCAAGTTTGCGCAAGCTGTTACTCATTTTTTTCTCACGGCCATATTGTTTTATATTATTTTAATTTCAAACACTTACTTACATAGAATTTCTGTTATAATATTAGAATTAGATTTCTGTATACAGTACCCGGCGATAAATATTGCACATCGACCTTTGGAAAGAGACAATCGGCTAATTTCGGCTTCGTAGAGCGTTATCTCTGTCGCACAAAATACAAACAGTCCGGTACCTATTAGGAGCTGTTAAAACAAGTATGATTTGCTTCTTTTGATATTTTTATTCTTTGTATAAAATACACTAATTTTTCTATAAGTGATGGCTTTAGGTTGGGGTAAAATAAAATAAAAAAACATTTTTACATTATGTTTACGTATTTAATTATTTTGGAACATTACAGCTTTAGTGTACATAATAAACACCATTATACCTATTGCTAAAATGAGACATTGCAATAAAAATAATAATAATTCTAATTCTCAATTACTTCCATTTCACTATCTGTGCTCTCAAAGAGGTCAATATCACTGTCACTATCAGCCGTATTTATTACTAATCTATCAGTGTAATTGTCTAAACTGTGTTGAATGCTTCTATATTCATTCTCACATTTGATTGCATGATCGCAAACCTTTTTCCACTCTTCAGCGCCGATCATGTTTACTTTTTCAGTCAATAATGTTTTTACTGTAGTTAAGTTCATACCCACATTTCTAGAGGCTACATAGCCTTTCAGTTGAGACCATATATTTTCAATTGGATTAAAATCCGGATGATATGGTGGCAATCGCAACACAGTGTGCCCATGTTCGGCAAGTATTTTGTCCACAGAAAACTCTGTATACCTCTCCTTGTGCTGACATATAATAGCGTAAATCTGGGTTTTTGTTAATTTTGGATCAACTGGAATTTCATGTCTGTTTAACCAGTTGATCATTTCCCGTTTAATAGTGTTTGAGTTGGGGGGTCTCTCAACATACTTGTTGTGATAGGGTGCGTTGTCGATAACTAGAACAGAATCACTGGGTATATTTGGGATTAATTGGTTAACCAGCCATTTCTCATAGTTATCGTTATTCATTTCATTGTGATAGTCACCTGTAGTGTCCGTGGATTTATACGTTAAAAAAGCACCGGGTACAAAGCCTTTTTCATTTCCCGCATGAACTATTATCAAACGTTGACCTTTTGAAATTGGCTTTTTTACTCCTTTTTTCTTATCGTCACTCCAAGATTTCCCTTTAGTGTGGGATGCATGTATATATGACTCATCCATGTAGACGATATTTTTTCCTGTTTCGCGAAATTTGCGTATTTTATCAAGGTATTCCATTCGTTTGAGACTAACGTCGTGCTTTTCCATTAGAATTTTTCGATTGTCTTCCATTTTAGTGAACTGAAATCCCATGTCATGAAGTATTTTTCTCAATGTTTTTTCAGACCCATTGTAATTAATAGCTTCAGATAACTTAGCTTTTAATGATTTTATTGTTGGCAGTTCATTAAATCGTAAGTGAAAATCATACACCATTCTTCGAACAACATCGTAATCAAAATCGTCCATATCCAAACGAAATTGCTTTTTTGGTCTCCCTTTTTTTGGAGTGCTGAACTTAATTTCAGTCGAATGTGTTTCAGTACTGACTTCGTTTAATATATTGTTCAAAGTTCTTCTTGAAATTCCAGTGGCATTTGCAACTCGCTCTTGAATCTTCTTATAATAACAACTTACATTTTCATCTACTTTTTTTTTAAATCTATCAGCTCCGCTTACAAAGTATTTATAAACATTGTAGATAATTTCACGTGACTGACCTCGTAAAGGTTTCCCTCTTTTTCCGAAAGATGCCATATTACAACTTTAAATTATTTAAATTTGTGGGTGTTATCAACTCTAAATATATATTTTTTTCGGGACGCGACTGCACTCTATCGTACTTGAACAACGACTGACTAAACGTCACATAGGTAGTGTGGGACAGAGATAACGCTTTACGAAGCCGAAATTATCCGATTGTCTCTTTCCAAAGTTCGATGTGCAATATTTGTCGCCGGGTACTGTACTATCTATGTCATTTTTGATTCGTAAAAAATTCAGAATACTTAAAATAATATGATTTGTTTTCAGGCGGTCGAATTTGTGTGGTAATTAATTAAAATCATTATCAACAGCAAATCGCGAGTGATTCGTGCGAAGTGACCGAGCGAGAGCGAATGCTGATCGAGTACAGGTCTCGGCTTCGGGGCAACCTCAACATACACAACATCAAGCAATACGTGCGCTCGTTTATAAAGTGAGTTGTAGACTACTCGCTGAACTACCCCTGTGTCAATCCGCGCCTTCTTTGAAGAAATGTTCCATTCTTCTTTCCCACAAAAGTATGAAGATACCAAAATGAAGTGTACTTAGGTATAGTTTTTGCTTCTTTAAATTTAATATACCCCCCGTGTTGGTCCGGGCTCCAATAGGGAATAGACCAATTGCCGTTCTGCCAGCCAAGTCGTAAAATGCGACCGATTGGCTGTACTTGTCACTACTATCGTGACTGACGTGACTGACGTGACGGTGGTAGAGTTCCGCAGCGACTTATCGAGGTATTTGGTACCACCGTCTTATCTATTCCTGCCGTATGCTTGTCTTTGACGTGTTCCGGTTTGGAGGGTAAGGTAGCCGGCTTTTTCATCAGGACAGCCAACAAGATAGCTTGTTTGCTATCTTGTTGGCTTGCAGATTTTTTTATTTTAAGTACAACCAATCATTTTACTATTACGAAGTATTTATGTTACTGCCTCTATGGTCTAGTGGTCCGGTGTCAGCGTTGACCACGTGAGGTCTCGAGTTTGATTCTCGGGTCGGGCAATAATTCTAAACTGTGTTTTTCAGTTTCCTGGTAAACGTTGGCCGAGATTGGATAAATGCCCGGTTCGAGATAGGCTTGCCACCTTTCACATTATGGGACCAAGTATCTTCGGCTAATCATGGGTGCATTTGTTGTAACTCTGCCTATCTCTTCGGGGATTAACTCAAATTTATCGTACTTCTCGCGTGTCTAGGTTCTCTGTGGAAATCCCATGTTGGTGTGGAAGTGTTCCCCGTGTTGGTTCTGGGCTCCTTTGAAGAATAGACCAAAAAAAATTGGCTATGTGAGTCACTACCATAGGTAGTGACTCTCCCGGGCCCGGGACCTTTCATTGCTGAGTATGACGTACATTTACGACACCAATTGTCGACATCTTCTCGGCAATTCAACCAATAAAAATGCTCTCGCACCTTTACCAATGTCGTCGTACTCCAAGATTATCCCAGAAACTCCATCATGCAACTCACGTAGTACGTCCTGGATTAGTTTTTTTGGCACTATCAACTGTAGATGATGTTCTCTTCCTTATAGTTTTTCCCATTTGCGGTATAGTAAACCGTCTTGCAACACAAGACTTTCCCACTGCGCCCAATAATTTTTCGTAATGGCACTGAATGGAGCCAGCTTTTGCCATTCCGGTTTTCCCGTGTCCTGTTTCATCCAATCTATAAGAGGCCGCAAATCTTTATCTTCGAGCTGGGCCTGGTTCCTTGATCTGTTCCCGCAGCGTTTGTTGTTGCTTTTCCTGTAGCTGCTGTTGTGGCTGAAGTTGTTCTCGCAGCGTTTGTTTTTGTTGTTCCTGTAGCTTTAGTTGTTGTTATTCCTGAAGCTTTTGATGCTGCTGAAGTTGCTGAACAGCTGCCAGTATGAAAGAAAGATCGGTAGGGGTTGTGCTCGATGACAATGCTGGCAACACTTGCGGGTTCCTCACCTGCACGCATCTCAGTGTCTTCTGACACCCTCTTTGTCTCGGATTCAGACCTGGTGGTAACACCTTCCTTCGGAATAAGTGGCATTTCATCATTTCATTTCCGACACCAGTTGTTATGTGCTTCGGGTTCTTACTTGTGCAATCTAACACCACTTTTGTTAAAACCGTGTATTTACAACACTAAGGTAAAATACACTACGATGAAATACGTAAATACACTGATACACACTAGTCACACTCGCTGTACTAACACTAAATTTAACCGACTACGTTAAACGAAATCACTTCTCTTATTCACTGTACTATACGCTGGTCACTTCGCTTTACACTGGTCGCTCGTACTATTGCTTCCGATCGCTGTATAAAACTGCTCTTTAAATTGTCAACACATCTCTATTTATACTCGAGCTAAAGTTCGACAACAATCGTGAATGTTCGGCGATCGTCTCGTAAACAATAAACAATTCTAATTGTAAACAAGTACAGGATAATATTCAACCTTATGCCCTATGACAGAAGATCGATTATGGCGTAGTTGCTTGGGTAACGGCAGTTATTGTTTATCAAAGAAGTAGCCTATTTCTTTCTTTTATTTTTAGATTTTTCCAGCGTTTTAATTCTTCACTTTTCTAGATTATTCGTAACAAAATCATTTTTTTACAATTTTTTCTGTGTGTTTGTTCCGGTTAATCTCTTAAATAGATGGACTAATTTCAACGAGACTTTCACTGGCAGATAATGTAATGAAGATTAACTTAGGTTACTTTTATTTAGAATTTCCTCGCGAACGAAGTCGCGGGCAAAGCTACAAAGTGACAGTTACAACTAACATCACTGACAGCTCGCAAGTCACGGACTCATTGCTATTTTAGGTACAGAGAGATAACCTTTAACTTGTGGTTTCCAAATATATGTGTCTCAGTATTTTATCAATTTATAAACATATGAAACTTCGTTGTGCGTATTATAAGTACAATTGCTCAATAATAAAGTGTTAAACTATATCGCCTATGTGGTGTAGTGGTCCGGTGTCGGAGTTGACCACATGAGGTCCCGGGTTCGATTCCTGGGTCGGGCAATTTAAAAATGTGTTTTTTCAGTTTTCTGATAAAAACAACATTGCCTGGGATTGGAAAGTGCCCGGTTGGCGATAGGCTTGCCACCTATCATATTTGTGGGACCAAGTATCTTCGGCTAATCGTGGGTGCACTTGTTGTATCTCTGCCTACTCTTTCGGGGATACGGGCGTGAAGATACTTAAACTATACCATAGTACCGTAACCTCACATTTACTAATCTCTGTTCTCACATTATTAAAATAAAAAAAATTAGTATTCATACCTATAATATTATGCTAGCTATTATCATACCTATATTATGCTAGCAATCTTCATCTTATTACAAGAGGGTCCAAGATTGTATGGAAGGGTATCCGTCTCCTTTATACATATTTTGACAACCCTGCAGCAATGACGAATATCTACACAAAAGCGGCATTTCGCCTAACTTCAAACGCGATGTCCCACTGTTCTGTTTTACAAAGCGAATACGCACTGTAGAAAGCCGCCCCTTACACAGCGTATAATGTGATCCCACTTGTATCGCACTCCGCAGCCGCAAGGACCTGGTGCTGAAGGGCTGCCAGCCGGACCTGCTGCTGGTGACGGGGCTGCGCAGCCCATACGCCGGCGTCGTCGAGAAGATGTACAAGGAGCTGGACCGCGACAAGGTCACCATCCTGAAGATAGATCGAGTGGGCGATGTTCTCGCTGAAGCGGTAAGTCAATATAGAACCTCGATATTACCTTATACAACAGTTGTCCAACAATTTGTGTGAGCAAAGTTTTCCGTTCATTACTATACAATTATATATATATATATATATATTATATATATATATATATATATATATATATATATATATATATATATATATATATATATATATATATATATGTGTATATATATATATGTATGTATGTATGTATAAATATTTTACTTTATTGAAATACACACCCAAAAACTTTATACATATATACTCAACACGCAAGTGCCTGTCCCTTTGTGCGGAGGCTAAACGAAACAAGCATAATAGTATTATGCTTGAGCCCCCCCCTCTACCGTATTTTAACATAGAATTCCTCGTGTTGGTCTGGGCTCCTTTGAAGAATAGACCAAATTATTGCCGTTCTTCCCGATAGGTCGTAAGTGGCTGTACGTGTCACTACCATCGTGACTAGGTGGTAGTGTTCCGCAACGACTCGCCCGGGTACTCGGTACTACCGCCTTACCTATTCCTGCCGCGCTAGTGTCAATGCTTGTCGTTGTCGTGTTTGCCGTGTTGTACCCAGGGGACTTATGCATGTGGCATTGTCATTCTGCCACACGAATAGCAACACACCATGTACGTCTTTGGTGTCTATAGGCGATGCTTTATCTTTCCATTGGGAAAGCCATCTGCTTATTTGCTATCTTATGATATAAAAAAGAACCATCAAGTGGTACATTCATGAAGCTTTCGTAAGCTGCCACAGATAAAATCCTGTTCACAGTAGACAAGTTTGCGAGACTGCTGTAATCGCCTTAACGTTTGACTACTACTAGACTACGATTGTTATCCTCATCCTCGTTCTAAAAAATGTAGTTTTATATCGTTTAATTACTGCGGTATAACAAATTTATATACTCTACTTTGTAAAACCGGTTAACCGCCGTTAGACTTTGTTCCTTTGGATTTTGTTATAAGATATTATCTCTTAAAATTATGTCTGTGATTAATATTAATCACTATAAAAGTCATGAATACACTGTACAACCTTACTGTAGACGTACACTTCGTAACCAAAACACGTTTTGTTTGTTCACCCATTGGTAAAATACTGTGCTTTAAAATAATTTTAAAAATTTTGTTCAAAATATGTTTGTAATTTTCGTTGTGATTTTAATTTTGTTATTTGTGGCGTTGATAGTTGGATTATATCAAAAAAGTACTAACGCAATATGTATATCAAAAAAACGACTTGATGGTAAAACGGTAATAGTAACAGGAGGTACATCCGGAATAGGACTAGAAATTGCAACTGACCTCGCAGATAGAGGTGCAAGAGTCATAGTAGCATGTCCATTTGTCGATGAAGGAACTCAAGGAAGAAAAGCGATTATCGATAGAACTGATAATGACAATGTCATATTTAAACTTCTAGATCTTTCATCACTTGAATCTATAAGAAAATTTGCATTGGATATAAATAACTCAGAGACAAGATTGGACATATTGATAAACAACGCTGGTGTAGGAGCAGTAGATAATAGTCACACAAAGGATGGAATAACTTTTATAATGCAAGTCAATTATTTTGGTCAATTTTTGTTGACGCTACTGCTGTTACCAATTTTGAGAAAAACTGCGACGTCTTCTGAACCTACAAGAATTGTGAATACATCATCTCTTTTTCATTCATTTGGAGAAGTCGATTTTAAGAACATTAACAATCCTACCGCCTATTCCGGATTGTTAATTCCTAATGTTTATAATGGTGTACGTACGTACGGCAACAGTAAAATATGTCTTATTTTATTTGCTCATAAATTGGCAAAAAAATTACAAGGCACTAATGTAGTCGTTAACTGTGTTGATCCTGGAGTAGTTGGTACAAAAATATTTTATTGTTTGGGAAGTGTTTTCGGCTTTATTGTAAGTATTATATTTAAATTAATATTTAAGACACCATGGGAAGGTGCACAGACTGCCCTACACGTAGCTCTTGATAAGAAGGCAGGTACTGTGAGTGGACAGCTGTTCCAAAATTGTAAACTCATAAGAGCTAAATCTTTGGCGTATGATGATGAAACAGCAGAAAAACTTTGGCAGTTATCCCTTGAGTTTGTTAACTTGAACAGTAATGAAGTTGATCAATTAATTGGTGTTAATCAACTATAACAAATTGATTTTAATATCATTAATCGGGAATATAATCTTATATTTTTGTTCTTATAGTTTCATTTAAATGTCTTAAATAATATTCTCGTATTTTTCAGTGGCATACAATACAAAAATCTTGTACAAAAATTTTTGTAATTTTGAAATTTTGAAAATTGACTTTGTGTCTTAACACAACAATCAGTACACTCTGGCTTCATTCATCAGTCATCAGTAGGTACATTTTTGATCAAATATCAAGACGTTTACCTTTACCGTTATCTGGAAAAACCTTAAAATCAGCAAAGAAAAACATCGACACGCGGGATTTGAACCTGCGACCATTTCCCTAAAGCCGGGACGCTCTTCCGCTGAGCTAGTGTCGACAGGCTCGAGGCGGCGAAATTCTTCTTTGCTATATGATCGATTACGTCGATTGTACTGATCGCTAGCTATACATACGTACCGTACATATATATATATATATATATATATATATATATATATATATATATATATATATATATATATATATATACATATATATAGTTGTATGTATGTATATGAGTGTTTATGTATAAAATATGTATGTAATTAAGTATGATATAATTTAGTAATATGTATTATATCGTGTATTTATATATTTATATTGTAAATTATTTATTACTCTGTATTGATTTTGTCTTTTCATAGTAAGTTTAAGTTATATGGATAGAGTTAAGATGCACCACCTCTTTTAATTATTTTCTTAATACATGAGGTTGGCTAGTATAGAATGCCATTAGGCGTTAAGTTAAAACTATGTACTTTTTGTCTGTGCATAAATATAAATAAATAAAATAAATAAATAAATAGTGATTAAATCTGAAATAAATAAAAGTATTTTACATGTTACACGATAAAGCAAAGTGTTAATTAATAATATATTTTATTTATTTATTCAGGAAATATAAGAATAATAACTGCATATTTGTTAACGTGGCCTTTCATGGTCCACTCACCTCACATTAATCTCTCCGCTTATTTTGTGCATTTCTGGAAATAATGAAATTTTTAAAAGCATTCTAGAGTAGGAATTAGAATTAATCAAATTATACAAACATAGGTAAAAATACGCTAATAAAATATAAAATTTCACAATAGTATCCAACAGTTTCAATCATAGTCCAAACTCTAAACTCCTGTCACGGGATTCGTGGGATTACAAGAAATAAAATGCTTACTCAAATAAAATTCAAGACTATATTCCGGTCATTAAAATAAAAATAATAATAAAAATAAAGCTTTATTTAATTCCAAACAGATTAGAGTTTACAGTTCGTTATATATATAAAAATATGAACATTACCAATTAATTTAATTATAATAAACAAACATGCACCAATTGTAATAATTATTAATTATTACAATAAACATTTTCAATCATTTAATTATTATAAGCATGCACCACTTTCTATTTTCAAAAGTAAGCTATTATCTTTTTAAATTAATCATTATTTATTTTTATTATTTATATCTGTTTGGACCCCGTTTGGGTAAAAGCCTCCCCCAAAGAGTGCCACGCTTCTCTATCCTTGGCTGTGTCCATCCAACTTCCGCCTGCCCTCGCTACTATTTCATCTGCCCATCTGGCTCTTGGTCGGCCTCTAGTTCTAGTGCCACTTGGCCCTGACCACTTTACAGACCTTTGAGTCCGACTATAATTTTTTTAACAAGCCAAGTGACCCGCCCAATTCCACTTTCCCTTTAGTCAAAAAGTTAAGGCGTCGCACACTTTTGTCTTTCCTCGGATGTCAACGTTCTTTACCTTATCTTTAAATTTTATACCTAGGCAACTTCTTTCCATTTTTCTCTGAGTAGTCTGGTTTTGAGATCAAAAGTCCAAGTTTGGCATCCATAAGTGAGACACGGTAGTATTGCTGTGTGCCATGACTATTTTCTTAGTCGGTAGCGAAAGTTGTGACAGAAATATTTCTTTATGATGCCAAAACTTGTTCCAGGCAATCGCTACTCTTCGGTGTATTTCTTCAATGTTCCTTTCTTTACTAAAAGAGATCTGTTTGCCTAGGTATATGTATTTTTTAACATACTCCAGAGGTGTGATATTTACTAGGATAGGCGATACGCTGCGGTTAGTCATAATTTTAGTTTTCTCAAGGTTAATTTCTAATCCAAATTTTGTACTGGGCTAGTTTAAGTAGTCTACCATTGTGTTTTATTGCTTAGGGATTTCCAAAAACAAAATTATGTCATCGGCAAATCTGAGATGACTTAAGAAGTTCCCATTCATATTAATACCTCGATTGCACCATGGTAATTTTTCCATTACGTGTTGTAAGACGGCTATAAATAGTTTTGGTGAAATAGGGTCGCCTTGTCGAACTCCTCTCTTTATGTGGATAGTTTCACCTACTCTATCTAGCTTGACTCTACTTGTGCTCTTATTGTAAATGTTTCTTAGGATATTAATATATTTTTCGTTTATGTGTATTGCTTTCAGTGATTCCCAGATGCTTTCGTGTGAGATAGAGTCAAAAGATTTTTTATAGTCTACTGTACTTAGCTTTCGCTAAGTACAGGGGCTTACTGAATTCCAAGTATTTCTCTATCACCTGATCTACTACTTGGATATGATTCATTGTCCTGAAACCACTTCTAAATCCAGCCTGTTCGATCGGCTGGTGTACATCTGTGTCTCGGGCTATTCTTTTAAGTAGACAGGAGGCAAATAGTTTGTAAAAAGAAGGCATGAGGCTTATGGGACGGTAGTTGCCTATGTCGGCTGGGTCTCCTTTTTTATAAAGTAGTATGATTTCCGATTCCGTCCATTGGTGTGGCACAGCTTCTTCCTTCAGTATTTTATTCCAGAGGATAGTAATTGGTGTCAATAGTAGAGTCTTTGCAACCTTAATACATTCATTTGTGATGCCGTCTGGTCTTGGGCTTTTTTCTGTCTTTAGTTTCATTAGTTGTTTTAAGATTTCTTTTTCTGTAAACTGTTGTATTGGAGAGGTACCTATACAACGGTAATTGGCCATATTAAGCTTTGGTGTGTCTGATTGACTGTATAGATTAGCGTAAAAGTCAGTAGCGGCATTTATGATTTCTGCGCGAGTCTTGCATATTTTATTATTGCTAGACTGGTGAGAAGGAACCCATGTTTTGGCTTGATTTAATTCTTTATAAGCTTTTTTAGCAGATCTAGAGTTATCGAGGTGTCTTTGTATTGTTGACTTTCTGTAGACATCGTAGCATCTTATTTCTTTGTTAGTAAGTTTATACAAAGCTTTTAGTTCATCTTTGTCTTATTTTGTTCATTTAGGCTTATTTTGTAGTTCGCTTCTTTTTTTCATGAGTTTTAGTGCTCTTTTCGATAGATTTTTGTTCTTTTGTGCCCCTTTAACGTTTCTTAGGCTTAACTTGATGTAGTGAATGATTTGTTGGTAGTACCTACTCCTCAGCATTCAAGTTATTTTGAGTCTTTATAAGTTCTGGTATAAAGTTGTTGAGGTTTGTAAGGTACGTTTCCTGTTCCGCTAGAGTTTTCAATTTATTGGATGTATTAAAGAAATTGCGTCTGCTTTCCTTTGATAATTTTAGGTGTATTGTTACTTTTATTAGTCTGTGGTCCGATCCAAAGGAGAAAGATGGCAATACTTCATAGTTAAAGATCATGTGACGCTTCGTGGTCATAATATAATTAATTTCATTTTTTGTCTTCCTATCTGGAGAGATCCATGTCCAACAGTTTTTAGGTTTTATTTTAAACATTGTATTTACAATTTTTAGGTTGTATTCATGTGCGTATTGAATTAGCCTCGTACCCAGAGGACTTCTGGTACCATAGCCATACTCGCCTATAGCGGAGCGTTCGTACTCCTCGGGAATTCTAATTTGAAATTTAAAGTCACCCATAGATATTATGTATTCTGTAGATGCGGAGTCGTGAGCTTTCACTAAGTCCTCGTAAATGCTATCTATTTCTGCTTGTGATGAGTTTTCAGTGTGTGCATATGCTTGAATTAATGTAAGACGTAGATTTTCAAGCTCGATTTCTAGTATGCACACTCTTTCAGATATTCCGGTAAATGCTATGATGTTATCTTTGTATTTCTTTCTAACTAGAAAGCCCACCCCATATACTCGAAGAAGATGTATTCGTCGTATTCGATTATCTTTTCTCCTAGGCGGCGAACTTCGCACAGACCTATTATATCATGGTTAATATTCTGTAATACTGCTTTGAGCTCAATATATTTTTGATCAGAAGATAACGTTCTTGTGTTTAAGGTACAAATATAGAAGGTATTTTTCTTTTCAATATTCATCCTTGAGGGGTTTTGGTCGTACTCTCCCGCGGTGACCGGCCGTACAGGGAGATTAGGAGATGGAAGAGGGTCAGATTTGAATTGCTATTCTGTGTTGTGCTGTGATGTCTTTAGTTGGCATTGGGTTGTTTCTGGCTGAGCGAGGATTAATTTAGGTTTTTGTATTACATAATTCTTCATATCTCCTTTGTTTTTCTTAGGTGGTTGTTTACTAGTGCGTTGAATATTTTGGCTGCCAGGTTGAAGTATCTCGTGTGATTCCGATATGTTTCTTTTGTTTGACTGTTTATGTGGGGCTTGTTTGTTGTTCAGTATAATAAGTTTGTCATATTTTATAAAAGCGGTGTTGCCTGCATCTTGTTCTTTTTGTAATTGGACTTGTAGTTCTTTACACTTAAAATTTCCATTGGGAAGTTTTCTTTTAAGTAATATGATGTATTTTTAAAAAAAAGTTTATTTTTTGTATTTCTAGTTTCAAGCCCAACGTATTGAAAGTAATGACTGTCGGTCTGACTTTCTCGCCTTTTTTCCCCAATATTCTAACAGCTTCAATATTGCTAATATCGCATGACACTTTTGTGTATGTATTTATTATGTTTATTACCATACTTTCGAGTTCATCGTATGACTTTTCGCTCTCTTCTACGCTAAACAAGATTCACTTCAACAATTATAAAATTTATTTACTAGCAAGAACGGTGTTGACAGAGGCACAGTCGCGCCCTCTTCTACCTTAATTAAAATATTAAATTGTAAATATATGTTTTAAAAATTCTCGGAGTCCGAATAAGAAAAGGGAGAAATCTGGAATATCCAAAAGGCGCGGTGGGCACGGGCTGGAACTTAGCTGGCTGGGGCTCGGGGAAATCGATGGTCTTCACAGGCGGCACTCCTGCTGTAGCAGCACCATGGAGGGCCGGGTTCACGTCCGCCACGCGGAGTTGGTAATTGAAACGCCAACAGCCACGAACCAAGCCCGTCAAACTAGATAGCGCCGGAGGCTCCTTGATTGTGAGTCGAGAAAAAAGGAAGCGTGGGTGGCGCGGTTAGTTTATATATTATCCCGCGGGGGGGGGGGGGGGGGTGAATGAACCCGCCACCGATGCTTCTCTTTAGAGATGTTCATTGGGACTGAATAATCGAAGACGGCCATCGATTGTAACGTGTAATTGAACATGTTAGAATTTCCCCACGGCAACAAATTACCCCCAGCTGGAAGGGGGGAATTTGCCAAAGGTGGAAAGGAAAAGAGCATCGACGAGCTCAAGAAGGGCAGGGAAAGAGAAAAAAATGCACTAAACAATATAGAGTTATGTTGAGAGGGCAATGCTACTCCGTAGACTTTCATAATTAAACTTTACCGGTTGTCTATACCTAAGACTAACTTAACGCAGTTTTATTTTTCTTTATTCCCCCCCCAAAAGGTCGAATATAAGTCTATCTGCGACGTTAAACTCTTCCGAAATGTGCGCGTTGGACACTAAGAATACCCATAATCCCCGAATTCCTTGTTAATGACAGTACCGTTAATTCCCTAACAGCCAGAACTCGTGCCTTAAGGATACACCGAGCACTACTAAAAGAAAACGAGTTTGCCTAGTAGTGACTCTATTTGTTACCCTGGTTGAGTTTTCGTCTTACAGCGACGATAAACTCTCCCAAATCCTTAGGTGTGTGTCATATTTAGACACTAAGAACACCCAAGATCCTCAAGAATTCCCCAATAAAACAGTACTGTATAAGGACCAGATAAACTAAGACAAAGTGTAACTAGGACTTAATTAAAAATATTATGTTTGGTTAGTGACCTATAACTAAATATTATTAAGTTCTAGATAGCTAACAATAGCAAGGCAAAATAAATCTAATACTATAATAAATCTGTGCCGAGCCTACGGACCTAAAAATGGGCCTTGGCGTCAGTGCTTCACCATCGACACAGACTATCCTTTTTAGTAAAAGGTCGAAAAAAAAAAACGTCGACACCGAACAATTAGAAATATTATATATTAGGCCATGTTACGCTAATATCATTGCAGCGTCTAATTGCATCAATACCATAGAGGAACTAAAACTTATTTGTCGTAACTATGAAGCCATTCAGGCTAGACTTAAACATTTTCGCGAACCACAAAAAGTTACAACAAATACCTTGGCCCCAGAACTTGCGTATAAACATCCTTATAGTCGCAACCAACCCCCACTAACTCTCAATTCAGAAATAATTATAATTTTAAACATAACCGCGAATTTAATTCTGGTAACAAAAATAACTTTAACACTAAACATTTCACGCCTAAAAATAATTTCAATACAAAATATGTTCACGCCTTATCTCCACCACCCCGAGGCAGTGGCGATAGCGCAACACCATCCACCTCTCGTGAACCTCGGTCTTTCTGTTTGCGTTGTAAAACTAACACGTATAGTTTTTATAATTGCCCTATGAATAGAAGGAATATTTTTTGTTTTGGGTGTGGAAAACCAGACGTTAAGAGACCCGAATGCACCACTTGTAAACATAGAAAGGAAGCATAGTCTCAAACAACTAATTAATCAGGATTGTGTCTCGCCCATTAAAACCTATTCTGACGAGTGGGAAACCAGTCTAAGAAAATTAATGCAATTCTGAATAGTGACTCAATTTCGGGCGACCTTAGACCTTATATAAACATCAGTATAAAAAATCATTTAATAAGGGGATTATTGGATTCGGGTTCCGTAATAACAATATTAGGCAATAACTTTCACCAAAAAATTATAGCCTTGGGCTATCCAATGATAACTTCCACTGATGTTACGGTTTTAGCGGCGGGCGGTCAGACCTTGGAGTCTCTCGGCTATATTTACTTACCTATTTCCTATGAAGATCAAACTCACATTATCAAAACGTATGTAGTACCAAAAATTGACACTGATCTAATTCTAGACATTGATTTCGGGCGTTTATTTAAAATAATGCCCAAATACATAAATACTATTTCTTTAAATAGCAATCATAGCGATAACGAATTAATTGTTTACGGTTATGACAATTTAACCGACTTGGAAAAGGATATAGCAGACAATATTATTAAACAATTCGAATCCATATTTTTGAACAGAAGGGGTTAGGCTTAACTTCTTTGATAACACATATTATTGATACTGATGTAGCAAAACCAATTCGGCAGCGTTACTACCGGATGTCCCCGGAGAAACAGAAAATTTTAACCGCGCAAGTTGATGAAATGCTAGCTTTGGATGTAATTGAACTTTGTATGAGTGCGTGGTCCTCTCCTGTTTTATTAGTCCTTAAG
The DNA here is from genome assembly GCA_036924255.1 of Apodemia mormo. Lineage (NCBI taxonomy): Eukaryota > Metazoa > Arthropoda > Insecta > Lepidoptera > Riodinidae > Apodemia > Apodemia mormo. Next base: position 3,045,748 of record JAUPFN010000007.1, on the reverse strand, counting down.
AAAAACAACGAATTCAAGTTTTGTTTAGACAGTAGAAAATTAAATTCAGTCACAAAGAAGGACGCTTATAATTTACCTTACATTTCGGAAATATTAGATAACCTCCGCGACGCCCGCTACCTAACTACTTGATATTTCAAAATCGTTCTGGCAGATCTTGATTAGGCCAGGTGACCGGGACAAGACTGCTTTTTATATTCCAAGGCGCGGTACATTCCGTTTTATGCGCTCGACTTTTGGCTTAACTAACGCGCCTGCGACACAACAACGTTTGGTCGATTTATTGTTTGGAGACCAGCAGGCTTAGGATAAACACCGCGCGATACGTCTCGATCGAGAAAGTGACGTTTGCTCGACTTTTGTTTTTTAAAATGACAGCAAGACCTCGATTAGAGTTCGATTGGTAAAATAACTACCATCGAGTAAAAATTATCATTTTCTCTTCCTTTGAAGTATCATGTCGAATCAAGTGCAAATGCGTTAGCAAATAGAGAAAGTGACAAAAAATCGAGAAAACGGGTCGATAAAATTTTATCGTGTTGCTTATTCTAAGCCTGCTCGGATATAAAGTTTATTCTTTTATGGATGACATAGTGACATATTTCCTCTAATGGCTTAGATAATCGCACAAACAATCCCTCCATAACCGCAAGGTAAATTGCTATGTTTTCGTTTTCTCCTTGAGTCCTAGCACGAATCTCTGATAACAGACGATAATCGTAGTGCGGCACATCAAAGTCGTTAGTTAATAATTGTGAAAATTCTTCCCAAGTTTGGGGTTCAAACTTAATACTTCTATACCATAATAAGGCGTCGCCAGTGATTAGTTTCCTTATTTTTACCATATTCAATTACGCGTTGCAAAAACAATCGTACACACGTTTTCCCATCAAATTTAATTTTATGCAAGTCAGTAAATAAATTACGTTCGCATTGAACTCTAATGTTAAGGGGCGGATGAACTGTTTTATCAGTGGTTTTCGATATTAAGTGGTTTATGTGTTCCTGCTTTAATTGATCCAATTGAGAAAATAAATCTATAAACTGATTAATGCATTCATTTTATCGCTTTAACAGGGGTTTCGTACTGGGTTTTACAATTCTATTAATTCTATGATATAAATGGAATAAATTATTTTCAGTCCGTAATAAAGAGTTGTTATCCTGAGAGGAATATAACTGTGACCTAACCTTATGAAGAGTATCCTTGATACCTATTAAATCTTCGTCAAGGGGTAAGGGTGAATCTAATATATCCTCACTGGGAATGGTGGACGCTAATTTATTTATTTGTTTCCGTAATTCAATGTCCGTGCCATCAGGTATTTCACCGCGCACCTTGACTTCGTATTCTAATTCGGATTTTTGTAAAGATAAAAATTTAATCCTATACGACATTGCGAAAGGAGAGAGAATAATAAGATACAAAAATAAAATTAATATATTTTAAGTTAAGGGTGTAAAATAAATATTCGTCTTTATTCAAAGTTGGTTAAGCGCGTTGTTGTCTTAAGAAATCTACGTAATAAATATTTCAATTAGCAGTCGCCGCAACGTTGAACAATTACACACGACTCACAAAAATAGGTTGGTATTATTACTAGGACCGAATATTTTTTTAAGATCACTGTATTTAATATGACACTATTTTTCTAATTATATTTTTATTTATAAGAAAAGGAAAATATTGAAGTTGAAGATAGTTGTTTCTACTATTAGAAGCTGTAATATTAAATGCTATTAAATCAAATTCTTACCGAAGGCTTAAGCTACAGATTAAACTGATAAGCGCTAAAAAAAATTACTACAAATTGTTATGTCCTCACTAATTATGTTTCATCAAAATCTACACAGCAAAATGGAAAACGTAAAAAGGGCCTTAAATAGAATAGTCGTAGTTAGACGTATGTACTAGCGTTAATTAGGTAGTAAATGTGTAAATAAACATGTTAGTGTGTATAAATAACAAGCATATATGCACAAATATACGATTATAAACCTTAATAGTCATAAGAGCCTATGAGCATAAGAGTCATAATAGCCATAAGAGAATAGGAAAAATTATTTCAATCGAACTAAAGTGTAACGTGAGTAATAATTATTACGCGCCAACAACGTTCGGCAACGTCGCTCGCTAGTTTAACAAATGAGGGCAGCTTGTTTTCTACATTATTCATCACATACAATTCAAAATTATTTTATTTAGTTACACTGTTCACAATATATTTAAGTTTTAAGATTTTATAAGTTTTAAGATGTTTCTTACGTTAATTAGAGTACATAATAAGCAACCTTTACAAAGTGTAATTATAATTTAAAAAAAATACGTGAGAAGGTTACTTGATACAATTCACTAAAATATATACTAAATTGAGTTCTTACTTGGAATTTATATTAACAGATTGTATATATACGACTCGAGATAATCACGTTGGGGGCCAAATGTCACGGGATTCGTGGAATTCGAAGAAATAAAATGCTTACTCAATTAAAATTCAGGACTATATTCTGGTCATTAAAATATTAAATTGTAAATATATTTTATAAAAATTCTCGGAGTCCGAATAAGAAAAGGGGGGAATCTGGAATACCCAAAAGGCGCGGTGGGCACGGGCTGGAACTTAGCTGGCTGGGGCTCGGGGAAATCGATGGTCTTCACAGGCGGCACTCCTGCTGCAGCAGCACCATGGAAGCCCGGCTTCACGTCCGCCACGCGGAGTCGGTAATTGAAACGCCACCAGCCACGAACTATGACGTGAATGTACCCGCCACCGATGCTTCTCTTTAGAGATATCCCATTGGGACTGAATAATCGAAGACGATTGTAACGTGTAATCGAACACGTTACACTCCTCCGTCCAAAAATCCTCATCCCAAATAGGCCAACTGCCGTTCTGCCAGGCAGGTTGTAAAAGGTGATCGATTGGCTATTTGAGTCACTACCTTCATGGCTACTTGGTGGTAGAGTTCTGCATTGTCTCGCGTGGGTCTGATACCACCGCCTTTCCTATTCCTGCCGCAATAGCGTCAGTGCTTGTCTCTGTCGTGTTCCGGTTTGGAGGGTAAGTTAACCGGTAAACTTATGCATGTGGCATTAGACCTCGCCACAAGAGAGCAACGCATTATTAACACCTTTGATTTCCATAGGAGATGGTTTCTATTTCTATCAGGAGACCCATCTGCTTGTTTGCTATCTTATGATATAAAAAGATATAGAAGAGAGTTTTAGCGAGACTAACAAACACCAATTGATTTATTAAATAAATTAATTGTTGTTCGTTAGTCTCGCTAAAACTCTAAAACTAACGAACAACAATTGATTTATTTAATATTTATTTAAAAAATCAATTGTTGTTCGTTAGTCTCGCTAAAACTCGAGAATGGCTAAACCAATTTGGCTAATTTTGGTTTTGAATTAATTGTTGAAGTCCAGGAAAGGTTTAAAAGGTGAGAAAATATAGAAAAAATAAGAGTAGTTAAATAGGCAGAACAACGTTTGCCGGGTCAGCTAGTGCAAAGTAAAAATCACATGCCTATTATGAAAACAAACGTAGACTGTCGAGCGTTGGACAAAAAGTTGTCACCCGGGAGTAGACACCTGAAAGCTGGGTTGCATTTTGCAATTGTTTTATATTTTCAACTTGGAGTTACACACAACAAACCTCTTGTTGGTCGCGACTCCTTTGAAGAACAGACCAGCTTTCGTTAAGTCACGCAGATCGTAAGAGGTGACCGATTGATTATATGTGTTGTATGTATGACGACAAATCTATTCTTATATAGAGTTTGAATATAATTTTTTAGCTTATTTATTTTTTCAAATTTTTAACTTGTTACTGGAATCAATAAATCAATTATTAAAGTCACTTATGAAATTGTAATATTAAACTTCTTAATAATATATTTATGACGTATATTATTATTATTATTTATTTATTTATTTATTTTTAATTGAAATTGTTAATAATTTAAATCTAATTCATTTTGGTTTTCTTTTGACACATTCATTTTAATTTAATTTTAACTTATTTAATTTTTTATAAGTATTAAAATGCATTTTGTTTATTTTTAGAAAGTTATATAGGTATATATGTGTTTTTCAACCTTCCGTTTTTTAATTCATTTAAATTTTATCCTGATAGGCTTAATATATTGTTTATAATTTTGTAGAAAAATGTATGATGTAGATGATGTAATAAGATTTTGCACGCCATTTATTTGGTAAAACAGGCTTAAGTTACTGTATTTAGAAACAACATCACATGTATACCCTGATTTATGCAAAATAAATAAGTTTGAAGTTTGAAGTTGATCCCGGGCTCCCCCGTGTTGGTCCTGGACTCCATTGAAGAATAGGCCAACTGCTGTTCTGCCAGGCAGGTCGTAAAAGGCGACCGATTTGTTATGCGAGTCACTTACATCGTGGCTACTAGGTGGTAGAGTTCTGCACTGTCTCGCCCGAGTCTGGTACCACCGCCTTAGCTATTCTTGTCGCAATACCGATAGTGCTTGTCACTGTCGTGTTCTGGTTTAGAGGGTGTAAGGTAGCCGGTAAACTTACCCATCTGATTGTTTGCTATTTTATATATATATATATATATATATATATATATATATATATATATATATATATATATATATAAAATACGTGGTAGAGTTTCGAAACGTTTCGCCCGGGTATTAGGTACCTCCGCTTTACTTATTCTTGCTACAATAGCGTCAGTGCTTGTCACTGTCGTATTCCGATTTGGAGGGTAAGGTAATCTATCCACTAATTTTCATGTGCTCGGATAAAAAAACGTCAGTTATTGGTATAAAAATCACTGTAATCTTTGTTCTTGACTTCTTCACTGTTCTATCGTAAATTTTAAATGAAAATTAAAATAAAAGATACACAAAGTTGTTTTTTTTCTGTTTAATTTTCCGACTGGTTTCAAAGCTCTTCACCTTAAAGTAACTGCGTCAATAACGAAAATTTTTAAAATAGTGTCTTTTCGACATTTCTTCGGCATTCTTCAACGCATTTTATGTGTGTGTGTATGTATACATATATGTGTGACGTGTGTGTATGTATAATGCACGTGTGTATGTATAACCTACCTAGCAGAACGGCAGTTGGTTTATTCTTCTAAGGAGCCCTGACCAACACGGGGTAATATAAGTTATCTATACATATAATAAAATCGTAGGAAAGTCATGTATGTCCGGGGTAAACTCAAAAAGTACTGCATGGTTTTAATTCAAATTTTGCATGAATATTACTAACAGGTCGGGTCAACATATAGGCCACATATTATCACGCTAGCACCTACGGGGGAGGAGCTGTGCGGAGTAAACGAAGTACGCGCGGACTAAGTCGCGGGCAACAGCTAGTAATTTATAGAGAAAAACATCGTTAAAACAATGTCAAATTAATTAAAATTAATTATTAAAGAGAACATAAAATGTTTAAAAGGATATAATAACTAAAGTCATAAACACAGAATACTGACAAAGTTTTAAAAATTCTAGGGAAGTTAACTTTTAAATATACATATTATTTGAATTGTTAATAAGAATAAAACGCGAAATCATCTTTTATGCTGCATTCAGTGGAAAAATATTAATTTACTACTAAAAACTAGCAAAAAGCAGAGCTTTGTAAGGGCTCGCTAAGTTATATTACCTAGCAATATTCTTAGGAAAGTATTTTTATGCGAATTACATCTTTTAATGGATCATGGACTTTAACATCTTTTAATGTATCATGGAAATTATTTATTATATTCGCATCAAAGGCGTCGTCAGGCTTTATATCTAGGGAGGCGCAGAAAAATAAAAGCAAAATAATAAATAAAATGTTTCTAAGATCAGTTTATTAGTACTTATGTATAAGAAAAATTCTTTACAATTTTCTTGATTTATTAAAAACACGATTTCTATAATTTCATCAATGTCATCTACACAGAACAATTATAAAGGCTATCTACATATTTTACTCCATATTTTCTGGTCTACCTATAATATAGTACCTACCTATAATATGTAGCAAGTCAAGATCTATCTCGCGCCACCACTTCGCTCTTGAAGTCTAATATTGATAGAAATCAACTTTTATTTATGGTAACTTTCTTGTAAAAGAGTTTTCTTGGAAAAATGAGTTTTAAAAATAAAAGTTGATCTTATAAAGAAAATTTAATTTAATTAACCTTCAAAATTTTTAGAATTAATATTGGACTTACCGCAGGCACGAAGAATTGGCGGTAGAAACTCAGCGAATAAATTTTTCGAATTTTTACCTCAGAGAAACTCTTGGTGTTCGATTCCCGAGTCAGGCAAATCAAAAAGTGTTTTTTTCAGTTTGCTGATAAAAACAACGCTGCCCGGGATTGGAAAAGTACCTAGTTGTTGATAGACTGGTCACCTATCACTGTCTGTAATCTGTAAATGGTCGATCTTGCAAGCCATCCCTGAAACTTCCCGCTAAATTAACGTATTTTAAGCTCAAAATAGTAAAAACTATAAGCATAGGTTTTTTCAATATAAACATCTATTTTGATAAAAATGGCAGTATATTGATTTTTGAAAAGCTGTATATTTCGGAAACGATGATCGATTTTGATCTTTCAAATGGCATTCAACTCAAATCAAATATTGCTTTAGCTAAAAAATCGGTAGGTTCAAAAATTTCGAAGCAATCTCAAAAAACATTTTTTTCAAAAATTTTCGTCATCTATAGATCCCACACAAATTGACCAATTTTTAACAAATTAACGGTACGTGGCGCAGTTTTTAAAGGAGAAAAGATGATAAGATTTTGAAGTCAATCAGTATATTAGCCTGAAAGTTATTTCAAAAATATTAAGTAACTTTGCTAAAGAAAACGTAATTTTAATATTTGAAAAGCTGTAACTTTTGAAAATAAGATTCGGTTTTGATTTTTAAAAAGGCATTTAACGTAATTTTTGTGGTACTAAATATCGTAGAATACCAAAAAATGATTGGTTGAAATATTTCGAAGTTATGTCGAAAAAACACTTTTTTCAAAATTTTCGTCAACGATTACTTCTAAACGAATAAACTGATTTTGAGGCAATTTATGCATTAGACGTAACTTTTTGAGGAATAGAGCTGATTAGTTTTTGTACTTAATCGGTACATTAATCTGGAAGTTATTAAAAAAAAATTCTGTTTCGCCACAATTTTTTTTGTTTTTTTTTTCTTCAAAATTCTCAAAATCTCTTGGGCCCATTTGGTTCAAATTTTCAGGAAGTATAAGTTCAGCGGAATCCAATCGAATGCCATCAACCGCGTTTCGATCGCTCCAGGCGTTAACAAAACTTATCAGTTGTTAACACACACACACATACATACAGACATACTGACGTCATCGCGAAAATAGTCGAAAATGGTTCCTAAGACCACAAAACGTGGACATATGGTAAAAACTCCATTTTTGAAAATCGGAGCAAAATCGGTAACCTCCCTATCTACATACGTAGTGGGAAGTTAAAAAGTACAAGTGTTTTAATAGATTAATATTGTATTAAAATGGAGTAAATTAAAATGAATTATATGAAATCAAACTACCACGCCAAAACTTATACCTAAAAGTGCGATATTTTTTCAGAAAATGTACCACTAAAGGGCAGTATAGCTTTGTAGCATTTTAACTCGTTAGTTTTATAATAGATGGCGGTAGCAGTAATAAAATTCTAATACAAAATGTATCTTCTATTTTTTTAATGTTTATGAAATAGCATTTTAATGGTAGATAACATATCTAGACAGGAATTTAAACCACCACGTCAAAGCTCAAACCTAAAAGTGCGATACTTTTTTAGTAAAATGTACCACAAAAGTGCATAGAAAGTCGCCTAGTGTAGGGCTCGCTTCGCTCGCCCTAATTAAATCTACGTTGTAACGTTATAAGCTAGCAACTTAGCAATCAGATTTTTGTATTGATTATTTAACCGTATAGTGCACTTTTTGATAAATTTATTAATACCAAAGAAGGAAAGTAGGTATTAATGTAATGAATATGTTTATCCTTGCTATCGGTATATGCATGGAAATAGGGAAACGCACACAAAATTATTTGTTACGGACCTTTCTTTAAAACGCGTTCAATACATTCCATAATATAATAACATTCCATCTGATTTCGAAGCCATCTTTGCCTATTGCTATCGCCATTTCCGAAGTATGTGCAGGAGCGTTATCGTGATGAAACAATCTGCCTGATGACAATTTTCCACGACGTTTTTTAGGGTTCCGATGTAAATTTGGAACCCTTATAGATTCGCTATGTCCGTCCGTCCGCAGTCTAGCGCAGAGATCCTTAGGCATGAATATACATGCTAGTCACGGCAAAATAGTGGTAGGTAATATAAAATCTTGAAAAACCTCTTTTTAGGATACCTCTACATAAAAAGTGGGAATGTTAATTGGTTTTGTGTACCCCATAGTGTGGCATATTGTAAGATAACTTAAAAAATATATTATAGGTTATTGAAAAAAAAATTGACCAATATTTGTCTAAAAATAAGTGAAATGTGGATATTATCTATACATATAATAAAATCGTAGGAAAGTCAATCTGTACATTGAATATTTTTTTAAAAGAATACTTGGGGCGTGATCTACAATCGATATCGAAGCCAAAAATATAGTTTTTACAATTTTTGTCTGTTTGTCTGTTTATCTGTTTGTCTGTATGTATGTCCGGGGTAAACTCAAAAAGGACTGCATGGTTTTACTTCAAATTTTGTATGAATATTACTAATAGGTTAGGTCAACATATAGGCTACATGTTATCACGCTATCACCTACGGGAGAAGATCCGTGTTTTTTATTACATAAAAGTTTTTTTTTTGTACGGAGTAAACGAAGTTCGCGCGGATGAAGTTGCGGGCAACAGCTAGTTTATAATAAATTCTTCTACTGAGTAAAAGCACTTAGATAGTAACCAACTACTGAGTGTTGATTTAAAATTAGTTCCTGCTAATGATTTAATTTCGATTGGGAGCTTGTTATATATCTGTATACACATAAAGAATACGTTTTTTTTAAACATTGTCAACCTGCATTGTGGTATATATAAATTATCAGCATTTCTGCATCTTGTTCCTATTTCTTGTGCATTTGTTCTAAAGTAAATTGGATGCTCCTTTACAAATATACATATTAATTTTATGTACATACACGGCAACGGTAATATTTTTAGGGCTTTAAAATATGGCTTACAACTTTCCAATTGCCCTATTTTACATATGGCATTAATTCTTTTTTTTTTGTATTCGGAATACTTTTATGGCATCTGTAGAATTTCTCCATATTATTAGTCCGTATGAAAGGACAGACGAAACAAAGCCGTAATAAGCAGATAGTGCTGCTTCTAATGACACCTGTAATCTAATTTTTTTTAATACAAATACAAACCGGTCCAACTTATTACAAACATGTTCCACGTGCCTCTTCCAATTACAATTTTTATCAATAATGACACCTAAAAACTTTGTTGACTGTACTTCTTCGATATTTCTATTTCTAATATTTACATTTATACTTAACGGATTTTTATTGTGTGGGAGAAATTGTATGCACTTTTCAAAATTTCCCAAGTTCTCCTAGGCCGACTGGATTCAAATTTTAAGAATGCCATCATAATGCAATCAACCGCGTTTCGATCGGTCCAGCTGTTTAATAGTTATAAGATGTTTACATACACACATACACACACACACACACAGAGAGAGAGGGAGAGAGAGGGAGGGAGAGATACCTACTGACGTCGTCGTGAAAATAGTTGTAAATGGTTCCTAGAACCTCAAAACGTGGAGGGAGATCTGGTAAAAACTCTATTTTCAAAAATCGAGGCAAAATTAGTTACTTCCTTATCTACATACGTAGCGGAAAGTTAAAAAAAATTAGAAATAAAGTTTTAAGTGAACTCTGGTAATTTAATTTTATTATATATTATTAATGCTTAAATATAAAATATTATATTTTGAAAAAATGTGATGTCACAAAATTTGGGAACCCTCCTCTACCTCTTGTCACACAATGTCACACTTCTTCGACTCCCTCCCTCTCTCTTAACGTGTGATGTAGTTTATGGATGGCCACTGACTTGAAATATACCTAATCTAAATAAAAAAAAAACTATTCCAATATGGCTTGTAGTTCCCGAGAAATTTGTGGACAAATATATGCACACTTACGAAATTTAGTACACGTGCTTGGAAGATAGATCATCGTACTCAAAAATTATCCAATTCCAACAGTACAACATACATGCATATCAAACTAATAATCTCCGTTTTTTCGTCGGTTGATCATCATCGTTGAACACTTTTTTATTATGCATTATTCACCTATAATTTACCCATACCATTACACCATGCCATTAAACTGGTATATAATTTAACTTAATAATTTTAAAATTTGGCATGACGATAGGTTAAGGTGGTTTTTTGTGGTGTTAAACGTTTTCAAGATAATACTGTATTTTAAGTACAATTTTTAAAAACTCATTTAGAACTTGATTTACAATTGATCTTTACTAATAATATAAAAAGATAGAATTTATTTGTTTGTAATGTATAAACTTTAAAACTATGTAACTCCTAACCTGAAATGATTTTAAACACCGTTTACCGTATTAAATTATAATCTATAGGGTCACTGCGTCGGTAACGCGACCGGCTCTAGTATGCGACCACTTGAGGGGCTAGGTTTCTTCAATTAAAGGTAATAGCATTTTTTCATGAGAAAACAATGAACAGTAAGCATTAAATATTCATTGAATACTTATGTAACAAGAAAATCAAGAATTTAAACTTGTCTGCTTAACCCAAATCTAGAAAATAATGCCTGAGTTCGAGTGATGTGTCGCGTATTCTAGTAAAAAATACCACGCCACGCGGCGAACAAAGTTACCTTTTGTTACCTTATACTAATGTTACACTCAAACAAGAAGCGTTATTATTTCAATTATAGAACAATGTTTGTTGGAAAGTTGAAGTGATATCATTTTTTAGCTTATATTTTTTTAATCCAGTGGTCGCAAACTGAAGTACGTATATATCTAAAACGCTAGAAAGCGACCGCATGGTCGCATTCTGACACTTAAAGCTATATAATACTCTGCTTAGTATGATATTCAAAATCTGATGTTGTAGAAGCATAAAGATGCATCCCATCAGTTTACGACCACACGTTTTCTTAATAGAACCTTGTTTTATTCACTTACTAAAATAGGTGGTCGCAAACCCATTCTGGTCGAAAATTATGATGTTAGTTTGCGACCGCCCTGATTTAGTACGAAAGAAAGTAAACTAAAATAAGTAAATAAATAAAATATTGCTTTCTTTAGATGATGGCAGCCCAGCAAGATAAAAAAAAAACAAAATGAAAAATACCAGTTTTTTAGGATTACTTTAAAGAAAATTTACTCGGGTGTATAATGGAGAGGAAAATGACGTTATCAAAATATTGCTTAACTATTACGTAGTTGTCAACCACAAATTTAGTAGAGTAATATTCAGAAAATACGGTCATCGCGCGGGTGATAGCGCCGTTATCATCCGCGCAGTAACTAACGAGTCTAGTCGCGAGTTCGGCAAATCACTGTTTGTAAATAATAAACTTCGATCGTGCCTATAAAGGATAATTTGAAGCGATGCGTGGGCGTCCGTATGAGTATAAACATGTTATTGGATAATTAACTCAAATATTGAGTTAATTATCCAATAACAACTAACCTAATTGTTTTACATATTCGGTATTAAAATCGAGTACTGAACACCCTCCTTTAGTATGGACAGTTTTTATCAGTCAATTTCTATATAAGATAATTTGCAGATGTGAAACGAAGAAAGCTACTTGTTATTAGTCTAGATGATTAGTGTTTAAAATGAATATTTGTTTTCTATATTATAAGATAGCAAACAAACTGACGGTTCTCCTGATGGAAAGAGAAACCTTTAGACATCAAAGATATAAATGGTGCATTGCCATCCGTGTGGCGGGTTTGCAATGCCACACGCACAAGTCTATCGGCTACCTTATCCTCCAAACAAGAGCACGACAATGACAACTAGGTGGTAGATTCTGCATTGCCTCGCCCGGGTCTGGTACCACCGTCTTATTCATTCTTGCCGCAATAGCGTAAGTGCTTGTCAAAAAGTTTACTTAACTCTTGACAAGAAATAATTTCACTACCATCGTGACTACTAGGTGTTCCGCAACACCTCGCCCTGGTATTTAGTAATAGCGTAATATTTTATAATAGCGTAAGTGCTTGTCAAAAAGTATACTTAACTCTTGACAAGAAATAATTTCACTACCATCGTGACTACTAGGTGTTCCGCAACACCTCGCCCTGGTATTTAATAATAGCGTAATATTTTATAATAGCGTAAGTGCTTGTCAAAAAGTTTACTTAACTCTTGACAAGAAATAATTTCACTACCATCGTGACTACTAGGTGTTCCGCAACACCTCGCCCTGGTATTTAGTAATAGCGTAATATTTTATAATAGCGTAAGTGCTTGTCAAAAAGTTTACTTAACTCTTGACAAGAAATAATTTCACTACCATCGTGACTACTAGGTGTTCCGCAACACCTCGCCCTGGTATTTAGTACCACCGCCTTACCTATTCGTGCTGCAATAGATTCAATGCTTGTCATCATCGTGATCCGGTTTGGAGGGTAAGGTAGCCGGTAAACTTATGCATGTGGCCTTAGACCTCGTCAATATGTAGCAACGCACCATTAACATCTTTGGTGTTATAGGCAATGGTTGTCTCTTTCCATCAGGAGACCCATTTGCTTGTTTGCTACCTTATGGGATAAAAAATTGACATTATTACGGCAGAAATAGCTACTGCGATGCTAAGAATTACCCGGGCGAGATGTTGTGGAACTCTACCACCAAGTAGTCACGATGGTAGTGACACGTACAGCCAATCGGTCACCTTTTACGAGTTATCTGGCAGACCGGCAGTCGGTCTATTCTTGAAAGGGGACCGGACCAACACGGAGGAATATATTTTACCTATTACTTTTGTCCATGATTATTTTTGTTAAATTATGTTAAATTAAATAGGCAGTTATAATGTGTGTATGTAAAATGTGTGGTTTGGTCATGTAGAAAGAATGGTAGATGAAAAGTTAACAAATCAGATGGTTATACAATTTACACATTCGCGTATTGTACCGGGGAAGATCAAGAGTCAAGACTGGTAGATCATGATCAGATAGATCGAATACTGTCCGAAGGTAGTGTCAAGAGTCTTCGTAACCGGCGGATTTGTATAAAGAGAGTAATGAATGTGGAAGCGAGGCAAGTCTGCAAGTATCGTGATACTCAAAAAGTACTACATGGATTTAGTTCAAATTTTGCATGAATATTACTAACAGGTTGGGTCAACGTATAGGCTACATATTATCACGCTATCACCTACAGGGGAGGAGCAGTGCGGAGTAAACGAAGTCCGCGCGGACGAAGTCGCTGGCAGCAGCTAGTTATCATTATCAAATAAATAAATGATTATGTTCGACGTACATTATGATGAAATTAGATTTTTTATTACTACACATCTTAACTGAACTAGTTACTTCTTACCGTAATACGATATAAAAACATAAATAAATTTTATAAAGTCGTAATAGGTGAATTAAGTAGGTAACGCGCTAACCCGCAAGTCAAACAAATGATTTCCGACGAATTGAAATTAGCACCTTTTGGAATATAAAACGTTCGTTGTTTACAAGAAGCCAGAACTGTACACGCATGCTTTGTTACCAGTAGCTATTGTGCTTTTGAAAATTAATATTTTTCGGATTAAATTCTAAAATTTTGAACAATAACTGAAATAATTTATAATTTCTAAATATGTTCTTAATTTACATGGTGATTCTGTTTTTATTGTTTGTGGCGCTAATATCTGGATGGTACCAAAAAAGTTCTAATGCAGTATGTACATCGAAAAAGCGCCTTGATGGTAAAACAGTAATAGTAACAGGAGGTACTTCCGGAATGGGATTAGAAATTGCAACTGACCTCGCAGATAGAGGTGCAAGAGTCATAGTAGCATGTCCATTTGTCGATGAAGGAACTCAAGGAAGAAAAGCTATTATAGATAAAACTGACAATGAAAATGTCATATTTAAACTTCTAGACCTTTCATCACTTGAATCTATAAGAAAATTTGCATTGGATATTAATAACTCAGAGAAGAGATTAGACATATTAATAAACAACGCTGGCGTAGGAGCAGTCGATAATGGTCTCACAAAGGACGGAATGACTTTTATAATGCAAGTTAACTATTTTGGTCATTTTTTGCTGACACTACTTCTGTTACCAATTTTGAGGAAAACTGCCACGTCTTCTGACCCTACAAGAATTGTAAACACATCATCTGTCATTCACTTAATTGGTGTAGTCGATTTTGAGAACATTAACAATCCCAACGCCTATTCCGGATTGTTGGTTCCTAATGTTTATAATGGTGTACGTGCCTATGGGAACAGTAAAATTTGTCTCATATTATTTGCTCATAAATTGTCAAAAAAGTTACAAGGCACTAATGTAGTCGTTAACTGTGTTGATCCTGGAGCAGTTGGTACAAAAATATTTTATTGTTTGGGAAGTGTTCTCGGCTTTATTGTAAGTATTATATTTAAATTAATATTTAAGACACCACGGGAAGGTGCACAGACTGCCCTACACGTAGCTCTTGACAAGAGGGCAGGTACAGTAAGTGGACAGTTGTTTAAAAATTGTAAACTTATTAAAGCTAAATCTTCGGCATATAATGACGAAACAGCAGAAAAACTTTGGCAGCTATCTCTTGAGGTTGTTGGCTTGCGTGGTGATGAAGTTGATCAATTCATTGATAATAACTAATAATAAAAGTGGCATTAAATATATAAAATATACATAGAATTGTTCTTACGAGATGTATTTTTTTCAATTACTCAAATGCGAAACTGTCTTTCATTAATATAAAAAACCCAAGATGTACATTCAATGTCTCAAAATCATCCTCTAAAAATTTCGAATAGAATCGTGTCAGTCGCGATGCTGTCAATTTTCTTAATTTTTGTACATTACTAAAAACAACTTAAAATCTTGCGCTTAAGGTTGGATATTATGCAAAAACATAATAAGTTTTAATATATAGGAAATGGTAACAACATATTATATTGTTAACATCTCCTATAATAGGTACGTGATAATATGAATACGTGAAGGAAAAATTTTGTACCCCCTTTAAGACAAATGTGCGAATGGTGGAGTATGAAAATTGTCACAGTTAAAGTTTACAATGCGGAGGACTGCAGAAACTTAATAATTTTTAATAATATTTTATAGATTCAGGCGTTACTTTGCGGAAATCAGTAACATCGCAAAGGTACACTTAAAAGTTCGCGGAAAATTGCAAAATAACTAGTTTTCTTCGTCTGAATTTTTAATAAAATACCTTAGAAATACATTAAATTAATAAAAATAAACATTACACACACTACATTCGTGTGCCATACATGACAATTGACATTATACACACATGTATACTAATATTTTCTTTACGGCTAAATTCCACAGAAAACTTGCTAAATTCAGTCGTCAAACTTAAGTTTTATTTTTTAGTCATAAATCTATGTGTTTAGTAGTCTATGGTCGAATTTTGGGCACAGGCGTTCGCGAGTATTTATAACTGCTTATATGAAGTTAGCGACAGTTCTGAGTGTCAGTTTCTTCGGGACTGTGCATCTTGGGTTTTTTATATCAATCCTTCCTTTGTTTAGTTTTCTTTGTGTGAAGCAACTGTCGGCAGCAATTGTACAAATAAATAGTCTATTTCACTACTGGATAAATTCTTCTACTACTATTTCACTACTGCATAAATATATAGTCTATTTCACTACTGGATAATGTAACTTTCTAATGAATTAGATCACTCCAGAAAGTTTTGAGTTTATCCTTAACAAATTTACAAAAAATAAAAATGTGTCATGTATAAAAGGAAATATTATCCGTACATTTATAAGTTCCCTTAAAGTTTCAATAAATGGTTTTTTTATATCATAAGATAGCAAACAAGCAGATGGGTCTCCTGATGGACAGAGTCAACCATCGCCTATAGACACCAAAGGTGTTAATGGCACAGTATACAGATGTCATCTGTATACTGTGTTAATGGTGCGTTGCTATCTTGTGGCGAGGTCTAATGCCACATGCATAAGTTTACCGGCTACCTTACCCTCCAAACCGGAACACGACAACGACAAACACTAACGCTATTGCGGCAGGAATAGGCAAGGCGTTGGTACCAGACCCGGGTGAGACAATGCAGAACTCTACGACCTAGTAGCCACGATGGTAATGACTCGCATAGCCAATCGGTTGCCTTTTACGACCTGCCTTGCAGAATGGCAGTTGGTCTATTCTTCAAAGGAGCCCGGAACCAATACAGGAATTTTGCCAAATACGTTGGTTGTATTATCTACGATGTCTACGATGTTTCATGTCGACTGCTACAGTCGACTAACACGCTGACTAAATCGCAGGATTAGGGGCCTAATTCACGTAATTAAACGGCAATCGAATCGAAGCGTTTAAGAATCTTACACACTATGCCGGACCGTAGCACGTCTCAACGTTCTATCGTGTTTATATGTGTGAGAGCCCTAAGCGCATTCACCCAACTACGTGAATTGGTGGGAAGGTTGGACTAGTTACATCTACTATATCTATACATATAATAAAATCGTAGGAAAATCAAATTTTTTTATTTATATATTTTTTTAAAGAATACTTGGGGCGTGTTCTACAATCGATATCGAAGCCAAAAATATAGTGTTTAGAATTTTGGTGTTTGTCTGTTTATCTGTTTGTCTGTTTGTCTGTTTGTCTGTTTGTCTGTTTGTCTGTCTGTCTGTCTGTCTGTCTGTCTGTTTGTCTGTTTGTCTGTTTGTCTGTTTGTCTGTTTGTCTGTTTGTCTGTTTGTCTGTTTGTCTGTTTGTATGTTTGTCTGTTTGTCTGTTTGTCTGTTTGTCTGTTTGTCTGTTTGTCTGTTTGTATGTTTGTCTGTTTGTCTGTTTGTCTGTTTGTCTGTTTGTCTGTTTGTCTGTTTGTCTGTTTGTCTGTTTGTCTGTTTGTCTGTTTGTCTGTTTGTCTGTTTGTCTGTTTGTCTGTTTGTCTGTTTGTCTGTTTGTTTGTTTGTCTGTTTGTCTGTTTGTATGTCCGGGGTAAACTCAAAAAGTACTGCATAGATTTACTTCAAATTTTGCATGAATGTTATTAACAGGTCGGGTCAAGATATAGGCTACATATTATCACGCTATACCCTACGGGGGAGGAGCTGTGCGGAGTAAACGAAGTCCGCGCAGACGAAGTCACAGGCAAAAGCTAGTAGTGTCTAATAAAATTGTGATGAAATGACTTTTGTTGTATGTTATTCAGACATGTGCAGATGTACAAGCATACACTTACAAATTGTAATACACGTGCTTGGAAGCCTAAATAGATTATCATCATATTATAGACATATATGACAATCTGATAACCTTCTTATTGGCCGTAACCGTCGGTTGAAAAATAACTAAACTTTTAAACAACTAAAACATATCATATACAGATTTGACTAAGATGAGATGTCTCTTGTGACAGAAATAAGTAAGACTTAATCCAGCAATTTACAGTGCTTTTATGTTATCGTGTTGCAGTTTTTGAGGGTGGCCCGGTAAACTTATACTTGTGACATTAAGTACTTGCCACACGGATAGCAAAGCACCATTATTATCTTTGGTGTCTGTAAGCGACAGTTGCATCTTTTCATCATCTCTGAAGAATCGTGAGCTTGTTTGCTCCCTATGATATAAAAAATTATAGTTTTATGCCTTTGCCAAGTACACGAAAAAGAAAAACAATGATTTCATGTATTCATTAGTTGTTTATTGTATGTACCAAGCAAAGAGGATACCCTATTCATTCTACTTTATGATGTCATCACATCATCATCATTATAATAATATAGCCTCTATTATTTCCTTTAAATTACAATGTTTTGACAATTTTTTCTTTTAAATAATACTATGTATGTGTTAGTCTATATTTGACTCAATTCTATGCAAGTATTTTTATTATGTTGTTTGCAATCTAATCTACAAGAACTCCAGAATGGGTGAGACTTTGTGATTTTTTTTTTATTTATGAACTGATAAAATGTTGATGGCCTTCACCCACCAACATTATTACAGCTCGTTAACAAAAGACTATTTATGCGGAAGTTTTTTAACAAAACTATTCAAATAGAATATTTGAAACAGTTTTGCCTTAAAGATAAAAATATGAAAACAATATCAAAACAGTTCTTTACATATTGAAGTTAAAACTTCTACAGTCGCGTTGAGTAATTTTTGGTAGGGGTTAAACGCTACTGATGTAAGAATTTAGAAGACGTTTGTGATGGGCAACGTCTCGCTGCAGTCTGAACGTTGACGTGTATGTTGTATTTTTAGTCTGTGTGTTTTATTTCTTGATTGCGTACGTGATGTGCAGAGGTAGGAAGCGTTAAAAACGTGAAACGGGCAGAGGAAGATTAGGGTAGGAAGGGTAGAGGAAGAAGAATAAGGTTCGAAGTTAATATAAAGAGAGTACGCGTAAAAAAGTGTGTAGAAAGTATAAGGTGGGCAAAGTAAGATAGAAAAGTTAAGGTAGGAACATTAAGGTAGGAAAGGTAAGGTGAGTAGAAAGAAAAGTAAGAAAAGAAGGTAAGAGAAAAGTAAAAAAGGCAGGACGAATAATTTATGGAAAACATGCAGGAAGGGTAAGGTAGGAAAGGTAAGGTACGACAGGAAGGGTAAGATAGGAAAAGTAAGGTAGGATGGAAAGTTCAACGCAGGGCTAAAAGGTTCGGCACGTTAGAAAAAACAAAGACCCCGAAAATTGGGAATCTACTTCTTTTTTTGAACTCGGTAAAAATAAACTAAAACTGTGTGAGTGATGGAACACTCGGTTGGAGCATAGTTTTTTATATTCCACATTTTCATTTCTCCATCTCCTCTACCCGGTCCCCTCTCTCTTCTCCTTTTGTCTCATCTTTTCCTTATGTCTGTAGTCCATTTCGGTATGCTACTAATTATTTGCGAGTCCGTCTAGGCCCATTTTGCAAAACACGAAGGATACCATCACAACCATCTTGACCACGAAGTTTTAGAATTCCATTTGTCTATTTAATTGGTTAATATCCACACCTAATGTTATAAATTTGAAAGCGTGTTTGCCTGTCTGTCTATTATACTTTCACGGCTAAACCACGAAACCGATTTTGATGAAATTTGGCATGAAGATTCAAAAATTAATTAGGCATTAATTTGAGATAGGCGGGGACGAAACTTTGTGTGAAAAACTATATTAACGACGTGTTAATTTACTTGCGGATGAAGTTGCGCGGGTTAGCTTGTTTTAGTACATTTCTAAATTACTTAAAATTTGTCATTCTATTGTTTCGATTCATGTTAAAGGTCTTGATTGATTAATTAATTTTTATTCACATAATACCTCATTATTACGCAAAGTATTATGCGTTCCAACTAAGAATAGGATCGCGCATGCGGCATGTTATCAACTTCATACCACAAGTGTGAAATTAGCATAAAAATATTTGTTCAAAAAATATTGCTGATTTATTAAAGAACAAATAACGTTTTAATAATGTTATTTTCATCAATCTATATAAATGTAAAAAAGTCGTGTTAGTTACACCACGTATTAGTCAAAAATGACGGGAGCAATTTTGTTGCGTTTTTTTTTGAAATTATGAAATCACGTCTATGACAATATACCTGCGAAATATCAAAAGAATCCCGGCCTCCTTTGAAGAATAGGCCAACTGCCGTTCTGCCAGGCAGGTCGTAAAAGGCGACCGATTGTCTATCGAGTCACAACCATCGTGGCTACTAGGTGGTAGAGTTCTGCATTGTCTCGCCCGGGTCTGGTACCACCGCCTTACCTATTCCTGCCGCAATAGCATCAGTGCTTGTCACTGTCGTGTTCCGGTTTAGAGGGTAAGGTAGCCGGTAAACTTATGCATGTGGCATTAGATCTCGCCACAAGATAGCAACGCACCATTAACATCTTTGGTGTCTATAGGCGATGATATACTCTTTCCATCAGGAGACCCATCTGCTTGTTTGCTATCTTATGATATATATAAAAAAAAATATTCAAATATACCTATTCACATTTTTAACCCCCGACACAAAACGAGGGGTATTATAAATTTCAGTTGTGTATCTGTGTATCTGCGTATGTGTGTATCTATGTGTCTGTCCGTGGCATCGCAACGTCCTGGCGGATGGTCCGATTTGGTCGCGGTTTTTTTTAATCGAAAGCCCTGTTTTGCGAGATGGTTCTTAGCTATGATTTAATAGAATCGGTTCAGCCATTTCAAGATCACCAGCTATTTTCAAATCGATTAAAGGAATTAAGTAACTTGTAAAGGCTTTATCAATACTAAATGTTGTATTCTGTTACTTTATAGATATTACAATCACATGGTAACTTTGAGCTGATATTTTAACATCCTCATTCGAAGATCATCAGCATCTATTTAACTGGCAATATTTGTATTTAAATAACAAATTTTCCAAATATTACAAGTTACTTTTTAACGACTTTCTGATATCAATTTGTACAAAAAGTTGGTAGATTTGTGAAAGTTCAATGACAATGCAATATTATGGTACCATCCAACTGAACCTGGATGTAGGGACTGGAACTCTCTGATGCAGAGTTTTAACAAGACAATTATGTTTCGACTAAGTCTTGTTGCTATAAATACTAAGTTTGATTAGTGCCTATGATGACGAGACGAATTTTTCTTGTATGTTTAAAAAAAAATTGTTTTAGAAACATGTTTTTTTGTTTTGGTTTCATTTTTCTGCGCCCTTCTAGACCAAAGCCTGACGACGCCTTTGATGGGAATATAATGTTTGGATAAAAATACGCTAGCTTTTTTTAGGTTAGATAATTATAAATGAAGTCCATACATTAAAAGATGTAATTCTCATAAAAATACTTTCTTAACAATATTACTAGGTAGTATAACTTTGCGAGCCCTTACAAAGCTCTGCTTTTTGCTAGTGGGTACTGACACGCGTGTCAGATATGGTCACGGGATAATGTTCGGTAAATTGTCACAAGTGTGAACGCGCCTTAAGGGATGGTGTACCGAAAAATTAAGAAAACATGCTATTATTACGTTCTAGACGGCAATTCCTTTTTTTTGTGGGAAATTTAAAATTTGCGTTTTATGATTTTTTTTAAATAAACGCCACGCAACGTAAAAAGTACCCAACTTATCGCGCTCGCAAACTCTTGAACTAGCTGTTTATTTTGTGCGGTACGTGGCACATAAAACATTATTTATTTTGTGTTTTTCCTTATGTTTTACTATTTTTAAGAATAAGCAATGTAGAGTTAAGTAGTAAAGAGTAGGTACTTGATTTTGGTAAGGCTAGAGTTTGTAAGATGTGACGATGGGATCACCACTCGTCTTGTTAATCGACATAGCAGTGAATTTTGATGAACTAGAAAGTTTATAACGATCGAATAAAGATAGGTTTACGTGCTCATCTAAGGCACAGGAGGGTAACATGCCACCCACTAGACTTTTAATGTTAAAAAAATTCAATTATGCTTCTATGATTTGTCCGATCTAATGATCTAACTCAGGACGTCTTGATCTATCCTGAATAATCGATTAACACCTAGACCACGAGGTCAAATTTTTAAAAATTATATGTGATTCTGATATTGTACAATTATTTTTTGAGATACAAGTTGAGATAATAAACGGCCGAATACCTACCCAGTTAAATAAAACAAATATAATTCTCGCGTTGGATTATTCCAAAGGGTGAAAATTAGATATAATCCAAAAGGTGGAGATACAGAATAAGTACAATAATAGTAGATAGGTAATTTAAAAAATTAAACCTACTCAAATAGCAAGTATATTCATATTTAAAAAACTACTAAACCGATTTTAATAAAACTTAGACTATTTAAATATAAAAACACAAATGTACAAACGCATAAACGCGTAAACGCACAAACGTACAAACGCGCAAACGCACAGATGCACAAATTTACAAACATAAATAAATACTTACGAAATTTAGTACACGTGCTTCGACGGATAAATAGATCATCAACCTCAAATATAATCCATATCCAACAATATTGTCCCCTTGTTCGTTCCGGGCTCCTTTAAAGAATAGACCAACTGCCGTTCTGCCAGGTATGTCGTAAAACTAAGGCGACCGATTGGTTATAAAGTCACTAACATCGTGGCTTCTATGTGGTAGAGTTCTGCATTGTCTCGCCCGGGTCTGGTACCACTGCCTTACCTATTCCTGCCGCAATAGCGTCACTGCTTGTCACTGTCGTGTTCCAGTTTGGAGGGTAAGATAGCCGGTAAACTTATGCATGTGGCATTAGACCTCGCCACAAGATAGCAACGCACCATATTTGATGTCTATAGGCGATGGTTGACTTTGTCCATCAGGAGACCCATCTGCTTGTTTGCTATCTTATGATATAAAAAAAATATTACATACATACATATATGCCAAACTGATGCCTCCTTTTTTCGTCGGTTTCTGTGATTTATTAATTTTTTTTCAGAAACTTTTTTTCCTATTTCTATTAATATTCCAGACCAATTTCACTCAAAAGGTATATGAAAAACATAAATCTTTAGTTTTTCCTTATACCGTACATTTCTACATGAAAGGTGTGCTTTAGGATTGTAATAAATGAGTGGTGGTGGTCTAGTAACATCAAGAAATAGCTGTGCCAGTCCATTGAAAACATCGTCAAAATATGGTAAAACATTTTACTTATGTCTCAAACATCTATTTTACTTAAAAAACAGAAAAAGAAAATTTCGAACGGTCATGCCGTTTTCACAATTTACGTCTTACGTTTGCCTATTGTTCTATTAAGAATATATAATAAATAATAAAAATACCCTGAGCTGTAAAGTATATTCTTTTCTATAAAGGATTTTATTTTGTGTAAAGAAAATATCCTTTTTCATAAAGTTGGTTACAGTAATGGTAGTAATCGCATGTTCTATCAAGAAAATTCTTTGAATTATACCATTTCCATTTCTTTATTTTATCGATTACAGATCGACGCCCATGTAATTTTGTGTTGTTTGCGTTAAAATGTCTCACAAATAATACTGTACTTCATGGACGGGTAGTGATGTGCTACACATAATGATTACTATAGGAGCTATATCTATAAACGTAACACGATAACAGACCCGTTTTTTTACAAAATGTAAGAAACTAAACTACTGCCGGATACTTTTGTACAAAATTATAAATTGTAATATTATTTTTTATATAAGTATATTATTATATTTCATAACAATATGTTACACATATAAATTCTTGATTGATAAAGCCGACTTCTTTAAAATTTTCGGAGCTGTTGTAAAAAAAAATAGGTATAGGTAGCTGGTAGGTACTCGACAGTGAAACAAAATAAATATAACGACAGATAATCTTTATTTATTTCTTTTAATCAAAATCTGATGAATCGTTACTGCCACTCGATGAACTCTCCCCAATATTTATTATAAGTTCATGTTCTTGTATATTATCGATTGCCACATGAATTTCCCAATCCGACACTACAACATTTTGGATTCTTTTGACAACTTTTTCCCAGTTTTCGGCAGTCACATCCACACAAGCATTTTTTAATAAATTTAACATCTTGTTTGCCGTAAAAGGGGGATGGCTATTGTTTCGAACGGCCTGTCCTTTAATTTGTGCCCATATTAGTAAATAAAGAAATGGAAATAGTATAGAACCTTAAATTAATAGTTTCTATTTCAAATTAATTTAAAGATTCAAAATGTGAAAATATTTGTTTGTGTTAATAAAACTAGCTGAGCAGAGCAACCGAGTCTCGATTGATAATTTTTTCATATAAGAACGGGTTTTCACTGAGATGACACCTCGATCAATTTTAATAATAAATGACTATCTAAATACAAAATTTCATCGAAATTGTGCGAGCTATGTCTGAGAAACAAAATACATAATAATGTACAAGAATTGCTCGTTTAAAGTATAGGATTATAATCGAAAGGTAGGTTATTCATCATGTAACCGCATTCTAACGCCTGCAATCTGTGTTAATGGCAAGTGGTTGTATAATGCTTTACCACTCCAAGTAGTACATGCAATCGTCCTCAAAACAGTTTGCCAACGGCCGGTGCAATCGCCGTGTATCGCGACGTTATATTAAACTTAAATAAAACTGGAAATATTCTACAACTTTTCTTCGATATAGTGAATATTTACAGTTATATTCTGGAATTGGAATAAAAGCGATGATCGCATTATATGTGATATTGATTGTTGTTTTTCTGGCCCTAATAGTAGGATTGCATCAGAAAAACTCGAATGCAATTTGCCGGTCTAAGAAGCGACTTGATGGCAAAACGGCCATAGTTACAGGAGGTACATCCGGGATGGGGTTGAGGATTGCTACTGACTTCGCGGAAAGAGGAGCAAGAGTCATAGTAGCATGTCCTTTCATCGATGAAGGAACTCAAGGAAGAAAGAAAATTATAGATATAACTGGAAATGAAAATGTCAATTTCAAATTACTAGATCTATCATCAATTGACTCCATCAAAAAGTTTGCGGCAGATATAAATCAAACAGAAAAAAGATTAGATATATTAATAAACAATGCTGGTGTTGGTACCATAGACGATTTTCTCACAAAAGATGGAATGAGTTTTATAATGCAAGTGAATTACTTTGGACATTTTCTTTTGACTCTTCTGCTTCTGTCTCTTTTAAGAAAAACTGCAACTCCATCTGAACCTACGAGGATTGTGAATACAACTTCTGTTATGCATTTGATTGGGGTAGTTGACTTCGATAGAATGAACCATTCAAACTATTGGTATAGTACACAGTGTTACGCGAACAGCAAATTATGCCTTATTTTGTTTGCTCATGAGCTAGCAAAGAAATTACAAGGTGCTAATGTTGTTATCAACAGTGTAGATCCTGGTGCAGTTGGTACAACTATATTTAATTGTGCTGGTAAATTTTCTGGTAGGTTTCTCACGCTTTTGGCAAACGTTTTGTTTAAGACGCCATGGGAAGGCGCACAGACTGCAATACATGTAGCTCTAGATAGAAGGGCAGGTATGGTAAGTGGGCAGTTATTTAAGAATTGCCGACCGATAAAGGCTAAATCATCAGCTTATGATGATGAGATAGCTAGAAAACTGTGGGATGAATCTGTTAAGTTAGTTGGTTTGGAAAATGATAAAATAAATCAAATGTTTGCTATGCCTAATTAGTGATATGATTGTATATTAAAAACATTTTATGAATAAAATGGTACAATTATATGCTGGTAGTGGTAGATTTACTGGTAATTTTCCAACATTGTTGATGAATATTTTATTTAGAGCGCACAGGCTGTATGTAATACAAGAAGCATTAAATAGAAGAGAATGTGTGGCAAATGGACAGTTATTTAAGAATTGAAAATAAAAGAGTAAATCATCAGCTTATGATGATGAGATGTCTGGGTGACTGTGGGATGAATATATTAAATGAAATGGCTTAGGAAATGTAAAGTGAACAAATGCTTGCCATGTCTTTTTTAATAAGTGTTTTTAATTTAAATAAGTATTTTACTATAAGAGTCGAGATTTAAATAATATATTTAAACAAAAATTATATTACATGTTTTAATTTTCCTTGCTGTTTGATGTTAATTTATATTTACTAAATAGGCATGTTAACTAATATTATAAACTGGCTATTAATCGCGAATTCGCGAACGTGATCCAAAACCATTACTTCCTTTTGCTTACTCGGATAAAATGTAGCCTTTGTTCTTCTCTATAAACTGTTCTCTCTCACAGTGAAGTTCCATTAAATTGCTCCAGCCGTTCCAGAGATTACTCTGTACAAACAAAATTGCAGAAATTTTAAAAATGGTTGTTTATGTGTTAGTATCATAAAAATAACACACTGCACTTGAAAAACATAGTCTTTTTTTTACATACAGACACTTTAATTATATATATATATATATATATATATATATATATATATATATATATATATATATATATATATATATATATATATATATATATATATATATATATATATATATATATATATATATATATATATATACTAGCGGCCCGCCCCGGCTTCGCACGGGAAGAAAATGATTAATATCGATCCAGTAGTTTTGATTTATTCGTTACTGCCCGTGGCAAGAAAATGATTAATATCGATCCAGTAGTTTTGATTTATTCGTTACTGCCCGTGGCCCGCACGCGTTAAATTTGGAGTAAAACAATTCCCCTTTCCCTATACCATGAAGATTTCCTGCTATCTTTGAAATATCTAAATTCATATAGGCACTACATTTTTAGTTTTTACATTTATTATGCTTCATTATACTTCAATATACTCCATTATAATTGTACATGGTTCATAATGACATAAATATACACAACGCATGTGTCAATACAAATTTGGGTTATAAAACAATAGAATATCATCATAGTAAATAAAACCTCTATTTGACAGTCCAAAAATAGGAGTGCTCCGATCGTCACCAAACTTTACAGGATTACTCGCCAGGTCAATCTGGAGATTCCCTGAAAGTTTCATTGAAATCGATCCAGTCGTTTCGGAGCCTATACGGAACATACACACACACTTTCTATTTTATAGATATAGATATATATATATACACATATAGCCAACAGGTCGCCTGTTACAATCTGCCTGGCAGAATGGCAGTTGGTCTGTTCTTCAAAGGAGCCCGGACTAACACGGGTCCCGGCCTCCTTTGTAGAATAGGCCAACTGCCGTTCTGCCAGGCAGGTCGTAAAAGGCGACCGATTGACTATCAAGTCACTACCATCGTGGCTACTAGGTGGTAGAGTTCTGCATTGTCTCGCCCGGGTGTCTGCCTGCAACACGACAGCAACAAGCACTGCCGCAACAGCGTCAGTGCTTGTTGCTGTCGTGTTCCGGTTTGGAGGGTAAGGTAGCCGGTAAACTTATGCATGTGGCATTATACCTCGCCACAAGATAGCAACGCACCATTAACATCTTTGGTGTCTATAGACAATGGTTGACTCTTTCCATCAGGAGACCCATCTGCTTGTTTGCTATCTTATGACATAAAAAAAACTAACACGGGAGAAAATATTCACTCCAATCATAGATTGTGGCTAAATTAGAATTAATGTAGTTTTGTACGACGTAGATTTTTATAAACTGATTTTCATAAAGGGATTGTTGCTTGATCAGCACACATAAGGTAGAAGAGAAAACAATTGATGAGTACTAGAAAACTGTCTTCACACCCGTATTACCGAAGGGGTAGACAAAGGTACAACAAGTGCACCCACGATTAGCCAAAGATACTCGGTCCCACAAATGTGATAAGTGGCTCACCCACCGCCAACCGGGCACTTTCCAATCCCGAGCAATGTTGTTTTTATCAGAAAACTGAAAAACACATTTTTGTAATTGCCTAACCCGGGAATCGAACCCGGGACCTCATATGGTCAACAACAACGCCGGCCCACTAGACCACAGACGCGATGAGTGTTAGAACTACTAAAGAAATAAAATAAGGGTGGATACAACACGCCGCTTTGGGGTATGCCAGCACTCAGCAGTCAGCAGTAATACAAGACTAATCAAAAAGTATATATTCCCAGCGATTTCTCTGTCGATGACCATTCAAATTACTCTAAACACCCCCTATTTCTGCAAGTGAAATATCAATGGAGTCAAAAACCTAAGAATATTTAGTAGTCGACAGAATTAAAAGCGTCGATGAAATCTACTAAAGCAAGGAAAATTAATTTTTAGCATCCATCGTTTGCCTTACGTCATCAATTGTTTTAACAAGAAAACTAGTTATACCAAGACGGATACCAGATTAACAGGTTTATTTTTTACACAAAACTAATTTCAATTGATGAACAACACGCTCGATGAGTTTGGCTGAAATGATATAATTCTAAATTAAAAATTTAAAAACTCTCGACACTATTCTTATCATCAGACCACCATCTTGCTTCATATGCATAATTTTAAGAGCAAAACGGAAGGGAGCTGATTATCTTCAAAAGAGGATCCTGCAGCATTAAGTTAAGGTTACCATGAGTCCTCACTCAATGAGCTTGAGTTGTTTCTTTTTTAAAGACAAATCCTGAGTTGTTTCTTTTTTAAAGACAAATTGCTCAACGTGGGGTAATCCCTGGATCTTGCAATTTGAGCCAGAAGGGTTGAGGACTAGTCATTTCTTGAAATGAACAATACGATCTAGTATTATTAGTTCGCTGCAGTGAATTCACATATGCTGAAATTCAAATTCAATTGGAGCGGAACCATTTAGCATGTATGCAATAGCAGCTCTGCGATGAGACAACATCCTTTGAAATGTTTAAAATTATTAATGCCGTCACGCTCGCGGCATTGTGTGCTTCGTAGATTTTTTTATATCATAAGATAGCAAACAAGCAGATGCGTCTTCTCATGGAAAGAGTCACCCATCGCCTATAGACACCAAAGGTGTTAATGGTGGTCTTATAGCGAGGTCTAATGCTACAAGCATAAGTGAACCGGCTATTTTACCCTCAAACCGGAACTCGTCAGTGACAAGCCCTGACGCTATTACGGCAGGAATAGGTAAGGCGGTGGTACCAAACCCGGGCGAGACAATGCAAAACTCTACCTAGTATACAATTAATTGCTATACAAGATTACTGTTCGTCCGGGACCCATTTGAAGAAAAAAAAGCTAGTCATGGGCAAGCTAGACTCGCATACTGAGAGATCCGTACCAAATTGTAGGTAACCTTAGCTACACACAAATTTCATGATTCTAGATCAACGGGGAGCATCCTGAAGTTTTTGATTCTCTTGTGAAATCACAAAATATGCGATATAAACGGTTATTTTGATCGCGTTTTTTCCGGTATACGTAACTAAAAATTTACGGTTTTTAGTGTTTTATTTAGAGTGTAGTAAGACATTGCTTCTTGCCAAGTTTCATAATTCTAGGTCAACGGGAAGTAATTATAGGTTTTGATTCCCTTTTGAAATCGCAAAAAAATCGCAAAACATGCGACTTGAATCGTCATATTTTGTGATCACCTTGACGACTTACATGTTTGATTTTGCTTGAAACTGAGAGGGACTGTAGACCTGAGTCTATATAAATTTCAATTTGATACCTGTACAGTCTGAAGGTGGTGTCAAGAGTCTTCGCAACCGGCGTGTGTGTATGAACTGAGAGATTACTGAACAAATTACACAAATTTATCTAACCCCAAAATAAGCAAATTATTTGCTTGTATCATGGGTGTTAGTCAACGATACTAATATATGGAAATACGTATCACTACATAGTATAAAACATTACCCTCCTTCACTCGGGTAAAAACAAATTCGCTTTCTCTGTCTGTCCCTATGTCCATAATATGTATGCTTAAATCTTTAAAACTACGCAACGGATTATGAAGCGGTTTTTTTTAATAGATAGAATGATTGAAGAGGAAGGTTTATATGTATAATAACATTCAATGTAGAGTAGAGAAGTACTGTAATTTTTGAGGTTTCTAAAGTGATGTCGTAAATAATTATATTTTTTTCACTTGCATTGCAAACGCAGGCTGAACCCTACGAGATTTATCAAAATAATGTACTAAGTATTTTTACATCTTGACAAGGTCTACACTCCGTGAGGGTATATGTCTATCTCTTATGGATAACTCACAACAGCTTTTTTTGTCATTTACTTTTTACGAGAAATAATGGCTTATTTTCGAAGCAATTTTAAGCAATACAGCACTAATCCTTATTCAATTAAGTACCTTAAATACATTGTTTATTTAATATAGACCAATATGGCCGTTTACAGCGTTTAATTTAAATGAAAATTTTCGAAGATATTACAGATTTAAATGCAAGGGCATAGCGGTTGCGGAGTTTCCGGTAAATACCTATGCATGTTTTAACTCGCGTCAATTCTATAGGAAATGGGCGGCGCGGTATGTTCTGTAACCTCTGGGGAACGTGTTAATTTACGGATATATAAATATAGGACTTCAGCTGAAAACCAAAATGTAGTACATTATTTTTGTATTTAAAATTAAATATCACCATATAAAAATCATGTGGAAGATTAGAAATATTATTAAGAAATTATTTGTTTTAGATATTTTTAGCCTGTTTTCGGAATTTTATATGATCAAGTAAAAATATATTCTAACGTGTAATAAGTTAGCACATTTTTAGATAATACCTTCAGGTATATCGTATGATTTTTGTAAAATTGTTATTTAACAATCAATGTAAAAAAACGTGATTTAGCAAACCAGTTTTTTCCGTTTGTCCCGATGCCTCGCCTTAATAAATCGCAGGGTCAAACCTTCAACGTTGAAGGCTTGGATTTGAGCGTCGACTGTTTTCACATGGCCAACTATAATATCGCTCTTTCAAGAGTAACCTCTACAGAAATCATGTTTGTATTGTCTAATGACAAGAAAGCTGTGAATGTTGTATATAAGACATTCTGTAATATATTAATTGTAAAATAAAAGAAATAGGTAAAAATGTAGAAAGTAAAAATGTAGTATATGAATTTAGATATTCCAAAGATAGCACGAAATCTTCATGGTATAGGGAAAGGTAAATTGTTTTACTCCAAATTTAACGTGTGCGGGCCACGAGCAGTAATGAATAAATCAAAACTACTGGATCGATTTTAATAATTTTTTTCACTAAGTTACATAGGCTATATATTTTATACCCGTGCGAAGCCGGAACGGGTCACTAGTATTATAATAAATACTGTTATATACATAATGAACACCTAAACCCAGAAATACAAACATCTATTCATCACACAAATGTTTGTTCCTGCCGGGAATCGAACATGAGCCCCCTCGATTAGTAGTTAGGTTCGCTAAGCACTCGACCAACGGAGCGGTCAAATATATGCGGACGTAATGAATTTGTAAGAAGCGAGATGAGCCTGCAAATATCGTGATGTATGGCACTCAGTTCTCTCTGCCAACCCCGTAAGGGATCTGGCGTGAAGATATGTATGTATATAAAGTTCTGCAACGTTTTGCCTAGATTTTACACGGAATATCAATCGGATATAAGTTTA
Organism: Apodemia mormo; assembly: GCA_036924255.1. NCBI lineage: Eukaryota > Metazoa > Arthropoda > Insecta > Lepidoptera > Riodinidae > Apodemia > Apodemia mormo. Next base: position 3,014,481 of record JAUPFN010000007.1, on the reverse strand, counting down.
TCAGCTATAATTACTTACTCTACAAATCGAAACATGACATCGACAGACGACAACCGTCAAGCATTGACATTATTGCAGTTGACAAAATAAGGCGGCGGCGGACATTTCAGTGATTTTACATCTCAAATATCTAAATTCTAAAATTACTTTATGTCCCACGGCTTAATATTTATATCTTTAATGCTTATTTTTGGGCATCTTGTTTCCACGACTAAACCTATACTAAAATAACAAATACTTTTTTTTTATATCATAAGATAGCAAACAAGCAGATGGGTCTCCTGATGGAAAGAGTCAACCATCGCCTATAGACACCAAAGATGTTAATGGTGCGTTGCTATCTTGTGGCGAGATCTAATGCCACATGCATAAGTTTACCGGCTACCTTACCCTCCAAACCGGAACACGACAGCGACAAGCACTGACGCTATTGCGGCAGGAATAGGTAAGGCGGTGGTACCAGACCCGGGCGAGACAATGCAGAACTCTACCACCTAGTATCCACGATGGTAGTGACTCGATAGCCAATCGGTCGCCTTTTACGACCTGCCTGGCAGAACGGCAGTTGGCCTATTCTACAAAGGAGGCCGGGACCAACACGGCGGAAAAAATTATTAAAAAACCGCAGTATCACTGTGATCAGCTTTTTATTAATGTGTAATTGTTAATAATATCCCACTTGAGTACACGCGCGACCACACTTCTCGCCCGTTGTCACTTCAAGTGGCTTATGGGGAGACAAACATTCACACGGTTATTATTAACAAAACGTACCATCACGTACAGTTCCCTTGCGCGGTGGGCAGAGTAAATCGAACGCCTATAGACTTTCCAGTTCACTGCGATTCACCGGTTTGTCGATTGGCGATATGAGCGGTAATCCCCATCGTCATATTTTACCTACCTGATAACGATTTTCGACAGAGTTTGCGTTTTCGAGAAAACCTCAAAATACCTCAATACACTTTACCCTGCTATCAAACCCGGGACCTCATGATCTAAACAAAATAGGCTATCTCCTCGACCACGGGGCAGTTATTAATATTAAAAAATATATGCAGAGGTCTTTTTTATATCATAAAATAGCAAACAAGCAGATGGCTCTCCTGATGGAAAGAGAAACCATCGCCTATAGACACCAAAGATGTTAATGATGTGTTTCTATCTGTGTGGCGGGACGGCAATGCCACATGCATAAGTCTACCTTACCCTCCAAGCTGGAACACGACAATGAAAACATTGACGCTATTGCGGCAGGAACAGATAAAGCGGTGCAGGTGATACCAAATACCCGGGCGAGTCGTTGCGGAACTGTATCATCTAGTAGAGTTTACCTATTGCTATCTCGTGGCGGATCTAATACCATATGCATAAATTTACCAGCTACCTTACCATACAAACCGTAACATAACATGCACTGACGCTATTAGGGTTCCTGCCCTTTGTCACAGTATACTGGAGACTAACAGTAGTCGATCTACACACATGTGATATTCGAGTAACGCACACATAGACAGCTTTCATGGACGCGATATCTCGGAATGGTTCGGTACAGTTTGTACCGCACCGGTCGGAGATATCGCGTCGTGAGAGGTGTCTATGTGTGCTATGCTCGAATAATGCTTGTATGTAACATAGACTTCTGGTAGTCTATAAGTATTCTATGCCTAGGTGAGGCAATGGTACTAGATCCGGGCGAGACGTGGCAGAATTCTGTCTCCTTGTAGTCACGATGCTAGTGACCTGTATAGCCAATCGTTCGCGTACAGAGTGCTAAGTGTGAGTTTTTCTTTTCGCATTCGATGGGAGCGCGTTTCGAGTTTACTAGGAATTTGTATGTGATTCGTACAGCGCGGCGCCACCTAGTGGTAAACGTGAGAAACCAGTTTACCACTAGGTGGCGCTGTACAAATTACATACAAATTCCTAGTAAACTCCAAACGCGCTCACGATCGAATGCGAAAAGAAAAACTCACACTTAGCACTCTGTTAGGGTGTCCCGCTTTATAGTCTTAAAATAACTAATTTGCGAGAAAACTATTTTATTCGACTTCTCCTCGTGTTGGTTCCGGGCTAATTTAAAAATAGGCCAACTGCCGTTCTGCCAGGCAGGTCGTAAAAGGCGTCCTAGTGGCTATGCGCGTCACTACCATCGTGACTCTTTCCATCAGGAGACCCATCTGGTTGTTTGCTATCTTATATATAAAAAAAACTTCACTTGTTACAGTCACAATTTTACTAAGCACTCGGATCGCACTACTAGTTACTATTATTTGTACACGCGGTTACGACGCGGTGGTTACTTTCCCTAGTCTCCTCACTAAAGGCCAGCCGGCGGGCAGAAACCTGATTCATTGCTGGGCAGCGATTTGACTAGTTCAAGTACTGACTGCCGATGCATTGGAAATGCATGACTTATATATTAAAAGAAAAGTGTGACTCAGCGATATTGTATGTGATAGAATTGAGAGTTATAACAGTTCGTTTTACGAACTGCCTGGCAGAATGGTCTATACTTCAAAAGCGCAGAATACTGGAGAATAACAGAAGTTAAAACACATACAAGTAATATTCGAGCAGCGCACACATAGGCACCTCTCAAGGACGCGATATCTCGGACTGGTTCGGGGCAATTTATTCCGATATCGCGTCCGTGAGAGGTATCTATGTGTGCATTGCTCGAATACTACTTCTATGTAGATTGACTTCTGTTAGTCTCTAGTATTCTGTGTCAAAGGGGTCCCGACCAACACTACCTGTATAACGCATATTTAATAAGGACGTCATGGCGACGTCATGCATTAGTCTTTACTTAGTTCTTTATCAGAAGAGAAAGTAGAAACGCGCTTGATACTAATGTAAATAAGACACTGAAAAGTTACGATTCAATGACTGCACAAAAGTGACCAACAAAAATGTTATCTGTACATATATATAATAAGACTGTAACAGGTAACAGGTGAAATGCTGTACTTACATTAAAGATATATTAAAAATTTACTTCTGAGGGCATTCTTTGATCGATACTGAAGCCGAAAGTGTATTTTTTTTATTTTTGTCTGTCGGTATCAAGGTCCCTCATCATGCAGAATCTAATGAATGGATTACACTGAAATATAGCATGATTTGAGTTCATACACCGAAGGATGTAGTCATAGGAGATGAAAGTCAAAATTCATTTAGTTGTTTTCCGAAATATTTAATTACTTTTTTACAAAGGAAGTACTATAAAAATCGATATATGATTTCTGTGATAAAGAGTGCCCCTTAAAAATTAAGTTCGTCAGTTTTGTAATTCAGAAATTACAGACATCACAAGTTTCAAATCTGTGAGAACTGGAGTGTAAAAGAAACATATTCGTGTGGTCTGTGATAAGAACCTTTGAACGTACGACTCATTGTTAGCAAGTGAACTTTTTCGTATTTTCTTAATCGAGGGCGAATAAGTTCTAGAACGTACACATTTTTAGTTAATGGTGTAACTGCAATTTTACTAACTTAAAAATTAGTAAGAGATGTGTGCAACATAAACCTAACATCTTGACTTTATAGCTAACCGGCAACAGTTTATTTGTAAGAAAATAAAACGAGTAACTTTTCAGGTTTTTGCCAATATCTCAGAAAATGTGCATGTAATCGACAGCAAATATGTATTTATAAAAAAAAAATTTGTTCTTTATACAACTTCACGTAAGGATAGGCTATTGCGAGAATTCACTTCATTGTTTTTATATTGCAAAATATAAGCCAATAACGTAAAAAAGGATAAAAACTTCAAAATTATATAAATAAACCAATTTTATTAGAAAATTAATGAATTTTTTTCGAGTGCCCAAAATACCAAATAAAGCCAGACTCCAAAGACAATATACAAAGATCCATTGAAAAATTGTTGAGATATATCTTAAGTTAAGTTGAAAATATGAACGTGTATAACTTCGATCTAAAACACCGACCACACAACCCATAGACCCCCAATAACAGGCGAATGGCTTTTGTCAACACATCTGATTTATAGTTCCGATGTAAATGTCCATGCACCAATACCCAATCAGTGTCGACCAATCAGATCCTCTGTACATCACTATCTTTCACTGTGGCCTTGAGTAAGCCAATCACGATGTTGCAGCTCAGCTCATCTAGTTGCCAGAATGCATTCAATACGGAAAATCGTGCGGGCTGTGTGGTCGATGATCTAAAATAAGAAATTCACATTAGACAATTAGTACGTATAATACTATTATTATTCTATTACTACTTTGTGAGAATCACAGATTTTATAATAAAAATCAAGAAACTCTTGACTAAAGAGGCTTGTATTACTTATTGAAACTGATAAAGATTTACAATAAAACATCTTTTAGAGATTAAAAAAATATGAAAGCCAAGTACAACATATTATATTTTTTACTGCAAATCTTTTTAGCCTCTGGCGCAAAATCTAGGCGTGTTACAAGTTTCAGGTGTGTATCTGTGTATACATATGTGTGTTTGTCCGTGGCATCACAGTGCCAAGGCGGATAATCGGATTTGGTTGCGGTTTTTTTTAAACGAAAACCCTATTTTGCGAGATGGTTCTTAGCTATGGTTCAATAAAATCTGTTCAGCTTCTCACCAACTCTTTTCAAATTGATGAAAGAAATTAAGTAACTTGTAAAAGTTTCATCGATATTAAATGTTGTTTTCTGTTACTTCAATTACATTGCAATGATATGGTGACCTTGACCTAATGCTGCTAGATCTTCATTCGAAGATCATCAAATTCTGTTTATCATAATCATAATCATTTATTGCAACAAAATATATGGCAGATACATAAAGTTGTTCTTATCAGGGTTGTTTTTTTCCATGAGGTCATTGCACCTTTGAATTATTTAATTGAGTAACAACATAGAATATTTTGAGCTCATTTGATTCGTCCTTTTAAGGACATTGAAGCCAGATGGTTTCCAGTATTTTATGATAGAGCTGAAAGAAATCTATGAGAACTTCTAAACTAAATCAGTTAAACTCATAGAGTGAGGGCTAATTCGGTTTATTTTGGCAAACTCTTAGGTACTGGATGTTTTATAGGAGCCTATGATGGATCTAGTAGGTGGACATCCGAGCTTGGGCTGATATAGTTGGTCTTTACTGCCACAAGATTCGCAGGGTTTGAAAATAGAATTAGAAGGTAGCCATGGTGGTCTAAGAGCCAGTGGAAGATCGTCCTGCGCCGATCTGATAACCAGATGAGACGTAAATTTTATCAATTACGTATATTTTATTATATTATTTATAAACAAATATGCCTAATAATTACTTGCCTATCCAAAAGTGTTCATGGCAAGTTTTTAGCTTGGCAACAATACTCTGAGTACGTCTTTTTGCCGGCAAGTATATGTGACTGGTTTTGTAATAAAATAATCTAAAATTTGATATAACTTTCGATAAGTTAGCAGATCGATGGAGTCACCTATATTGACTTGCCTGTTCACACCTACTTGCCAGGTAGCCATACACAGAAATGAGTAGGCAAGCCTACCTAGGCATATTCTGTGTGTTAAAAATTATCAGTGAAATAAATTTGTTTCGGTTATCAAAAGTATGAAAGTGATGAAAAAAAATCGATTAAAGTTAATTTAATTAAAAATATCCATGGGCACTTTTGGATAGGCAAGTAATTATAGGCATATTTGTTTATAAATTATATTTGATAAAATATACGTCTCATCTGGTCATCAGATCGGTGAAGGACGATCTCCCACTGTCTCCTCTATTATGGAACCAAACTAAATAAAATAAGCCCATTGAGTGTGGTCTCATTTGTTATATTTTAGTAAATAGGTACTTTCAATCAGAATTATTTCTAGGGTTACATGGTGGAGCTAAAAGGAGCCATAAAAGCTTGCAATAATACTACTCAAGCTCGTTGATTAAAGAACTATGATAACTTTAACCTGATGCTGCAGTTTCTCTCCCTTCTCTTCCCTTAAAATGATGAAGCAGAATGTCGGTCTGAGGATAAGAAAATGTGTCGAGGGTTTTTGAAATATATAATTTAACTTGTTTAATGAACATGTGTCGAGGGTTTTTGAAATTTATAATTTAACTTTTTTATTGAACAAAATAAGCTTTGGTCTAAGGCTATTTCATTTTCTATCAATAGCAAACTACAAAAGGCATTTGTTAATTTGAAAATGTTTAATTCTCACTAAATAAGGATATTGTAATTACTACAGAGATCGATAATTACCTTTTGATTGTTTTTGGTCTAACTTTGATACCTTATTCGGAAATTAGATAATTTTACGATTTATATAATTTTGCAAATATTATTACCTTTTTACTACATTGCTAATTTCAATTTTTGTGAGTACATTAATTGTGTACCTCTGCTTTACGTCTTCGGGGATACGGGCGTGAGGATACTTTACTATAAAAAAACTAATTTCTCCCATTTTGATCCGGAAACACTTATTTTAGGATTTTGTACTTAAAAGGTAAAACGGGATCTTATTACTAAGCCTTCGCTGTTTGTCTGTGCGTCTGTCTGTCTGTCGCTAGGCTGTATTTCATAATCCGTGATAAGAAAGCTAGAAAGCTGAAATTTTCACAAACTATTTCCGTTGACGCTATAACAACAAACACTAAAAATAATAAAATGAAAATATTACGGAGGGTACCCATACCATAAACTTATTCTTTACAGATTTTCGTAGATGATGGTACGGAACCCTTCGCGCGCGAGTCCGGCTCGCACTTGGCCGGTTTATTTATATTATAAAATAGCAAACAGGCAGATGTGTCTCCTGATGGAAAGAGTCAACCATCGTCTATAGACACCAAAAATGTTAATGGTGAGTTACTATCTTGTGGCGAGGTCTAATGCCACATGCATAAGTTTACCAGCTACCTTACCCTCCAAACTGGAACAAAACAGCGACAAGCACTGATGCTATTGCGGCAAGAATAGGTAAGGCGGTGGCACCCGGTCCGAGCGAACTCTACCACCTAGTAGTCACGACAGTAGTGGTCGCCTTTTACGACCTGCCTGGCAGAACAGCAGTTGGTCTATTCATCAAAGGAGCCCGGAATCAACACGGGGAGAAAATAGACCATCTGCAATTCTATGAGGAAGTTAGTAAAAGGCTAAGGTTTGGATACCTCACAATAATAACTGGCGACATTATCCGTAAGTGTTGTGATAGTGTAATGGTGCGTCAGTACAGTGTTGTACTCGTATGTTGCAGCCGGCCAAGGTGGCGCAGTCGCTGCTGCTGTTCTGCCAGGGCCAGGGCCAGCTGACGTCGCTGCCGCCGCCCGGCGTGGAGCGCCGCATGTCGCGCGGCATGTCCATGGAGGAGTACGACAAGCCCAACATCCGCAGGCTCTCACTCACGCCCAGCGTCTCCGAGTCGCCGCCGCTAAGGAAACTATAATGTGACGACACTACAACATAAACTATTATAACTTATACAAATCTCCATATATTTTGATAATGTATTTTGATAATGGATATATTTTGAACTTACCACATTGTTGTCACTTTCATTGATAATGTTCAAATGATATTTAAATGAAAGTGACTTTCGATTTTTATTAAGTAAAAGTCGAAAAATACAATGACATTATCAAAAAATGATATTATTTTATATTTCTAAAAATAAAAATATTGTGGTAGGTACTTTGAAGTCCTCGTATTTAACCATCAATTTAGGGAATATTTCAAACTGTACAACACCCCGTCGAGTAAGTGGGCGTGGCCTCGTGGTCGCGTCTGTTACAAGCAAGGAAGTTACATTCTACCCGGAATGTTCACACGCGCTTCATAATCGTTCCGAAGAGTACCACGACATGGGTGGAGTGTGTGCCAATCGCCATATATAAGTGCGGCCATGCGTAGTTTGCAAATTACTACTAAGTAATTCTACTAATTTGAGAAACAGTTTTTGCATTACATAAGTAAATACGTAATAATTACAATAAGCACATTTTAGAACTCACTATGATAATTACAATACATTTTATCCTAATGTGTTTGTCGACGCGTATGAATAAAAGGGATTTAATGATTACCGAATATATAAAAATCTATCATCAGATAGTTTTATTTACACTGGCAATTGCAAGAAAGGGACAACATCCATTCTTGTCGTTGTCTTGCTCAGAACGTTTTTCCCCTCTGTTAAGTAAGAAACAAATGTCAACTTTATGAAACGAAATAAAGTACATTTTTATTTTTCAAATATTGCTTCGTAATATTTCCAGTTATGGTATATAAGTTCCTTGGTTACAAGTTACAATCGCTATTTTTGTCCGGCATTTTGTGTTGCCACAGTAATATTTAAAATAAAAATTTTTTACCTATCTATATCCGCAATATAAAAGCATATATATGATTGTATTAGACTACTAAACTATACCTTTGACGATGATATAGGGTCTTTAAAGAGTGTACTTTATATTTTATTTGTGTCCATTCTACATCATTTTATATTACGTGTAAATATATCGAGATAGAAGGAATAAGTTCCTTCTTTTTTATTGAAAGTAATAACAAATAATATTATCACGTTATCAGCCCTTCTAATCGCTACGCGGAGTGCATACTTTCTTTCATTCTATCTCGATATATTATTATTGTTAATCATCTGTCAAAGCGCATAATAAAGCAGTAAACCGGCTGTAATGTCATGAAATTTTTAATACCACTATCATGACTCATGCCCTTCTTTCTACTTCTTCAGTAATATGTGCCTGACTGAATCGTTGTACCGCAATGAATTTGATATTAACATCGATTGTCGGATGTCACCTGCTACTAGCGGATTATTTCACATATAGCTTTAATAAAAAAAATCATAGGAAAAACCATATCACCTGTTACTTTGAAGAGTAGACATACTAAACCAACAGAATGGTCACCACAGAGACATCCCGGATGAAACTGAAATGTTTCGTGTAGGACAAATCTATTTTTACTCGGGACACGAGTATACATAAGCAAATCGTTTGTAATGTATTAGGTAGTTATTTATATTTACATTTTATTGTTATGATTACATATTTTAATTAAACAAACTATAACTATTTATCATCACCATAAACCTAATTTAAAACTTAAAAGAATAAGTAATAAAAGTCTATTGTTTATTTATGTTCTTTTTTTTTCACACTTTTGATGTAAAAATCTCACTTTTTTACCCAAGTAATCAATTTTGCCCGAAATAATATATCAGCCAATTTTTTAGAAAAAATGTTTTATTATCTTTTGCCAACATTCACCGTATATGCGTGTAGAATATCAATACTTATGTACTAGCTGTTGCCCGCGACATCGTACGCATGTTAAAGTGACTTTCGTATTAGGATTTTAGTTTATGTCTGTTGTTATAAATTATCAAAATTTCATTTAGCTCTTTTTCTAAAGGACTCTAATAATATCGAATAAGCAAGATGATATGATGATAATTATGATAAGAATATACTACGTTGTGCCATGCTACATGCTGCTTTATATGTAGTAATTAGCTGTAATGACGGTAAAAAGTTTAGTTTTTAGTTTCAATAAAAGTTGAAATAAAAAAAGATTTGGTAGCACTTACAGAATGAAAGATATTATACTTTACTGAAATGTCAAGATTGAGAGAGAACTCACACAAAAATATTTTTCAGAAACAAGCCACCTTAGTACCTTTTTGTATTTTACAAATTTCATCATAGTAAAGGACCTCACGGACATTTCAGTCTGCATTTGTTTCACAGAAAATCTGATTTTCGAAAGTGCTTACTCTGGCTGAGCACTCTGCTCGCCCAAAAAGCCAGGTTCCGCAATGACCCTTAGGGTCAACTTCAGTAGTCATTTTGAAAAAAAGTGTGTAAGGATTGAGTAAGCATATAAAATGATTTGTAAAATTTTTAATACTTAACTGGGACATCTGTAAAAAAATAACTAACTTTTACAAAAAATATAATACAAATCTTTATGTGTATGCCCTATGATTTCTGTGTTTTATGCTCAATACATTCATAGATTTAGGCGGTCCTCTATGAGGATTGAATCGGCACACTTAAAGTAAAATATATATTTTTTTTTACAAATTGGGAGATTAATTTTACAATTGTTTGAGAGCTTTTACTAAATATCTGGCATATTTATAATTTAATTTAGAAGGTGCTAACTCAATCCACACGCACGCATCACTCACCAAGCATTTCCCCGTGTTGGTCCCGGGCTCCTTTGAAGAATAGGCCAACTGCCGTTCTGCCAGGCTGGTCATAAAAGGCGACCGATTGGTTATCGAGTGACTACCATCGCGGCTACTAGACGGTGGAGTTCTGCATTGTCTCGCCCAGGTATTTGGTCTCACCGCCTTACCTATTCCTGCCGCAATAGCGTCACTGCTTGTTTATTTTTCTTCAAATGGGTTCCGGACTAACAGTAATCTTGTATAGCAATTAATTGTATACTAGGTGGTAGAGTTTTGCATTGTCTCGTCTGGGTCTGGTACCACCGCCTTACCTATTCCTGCCGTAATAGCGTCAGTGCTTGTCACTGTCGTGTTCCGGTTTGGAGGGTAAGGTAGCCGGTAAACTTATGCATGTGGTATTAGACCTCGCCACAACATAGCAACGCACCATTAACACTTTTGATGTCTATGGACGATGGTTGACTCTTTCCATCAGGATACCCATCTGCTTGTTTGCTGTCTTATTATAAATCAGTATCTTCCTCACTACTTACGTAGTGGGAACTTAAAAAAAACAATCGTGTTTCTGGGCGAACGTAACGATAAAGAACGATATGTTAAGGGCTATATTTAACATGGCAACTCCACCAGTCCCGCCACCATGGTGTCCGTAAGCTGCCAAACTACACACCGTAAAGACACCAGAGTCGCCACACCACACTGATACAGTATCAAAATGGACCTCTCGTGCATGCGTCCGAGCACGTCACGTCAGTAGATCACGCCAACTAGGGTCAACCCTAGGGTAATATTTCACACGGCATCCGGGTGAAATATAACCCTAAGGGTTATATTTCACCCGGACGCCTATGGGACCAACTTACGGGGACTTACGGGGACCAACAAAATGTATAGAACTCCGAGTTACTCACTTGGTGTAAGTTTGGTTGTGCAACCAACAGGGACGCATGCACAGAATGTTACTGGTCGCACCGCCACGCTGGTCGCGCCACCACTAATTACTATAGCGCTGTATGGTGTCTTACTCACTCGGCCGCCACTGGCAGCCAGCTTACCATAATGTCACAACCTTTCTTCAGGACTAATTTTCTTGATATTGTGTCTTGTTTCAACAAAGCTATCCTCCTTTATCAAAGGAACCTCACGCGGTGTAGCCCACTATTTCCATGGAAATACAAAATAGAAAAGAAAGGAAATATATAAATAGTTACTATGTGCACGCTGTCAGAGATGTTGCAGCGTTTATTTTTATCGCAGCCGACAGCAATAGAAATAGTGGGACAATCAGCCTGAATCAGTCCCAGTATTTCTATCAAAAGGAATACGTAATAGAAATAGTGGGATACACCGGCCTCACGGACATTCTCGCTTAGCTAAAAAACTTTCTTCTTAGCTATCGGCTAAATATGGATGAGCCCATCACTTTTTCTCTTGAACTATTTTCCTGCCTAGGTATTATTTGCGCGCGATGAGAATCGGATGCGACCTTTTGGAACTGAGACGCGAAGTCAGCCGTAGTGTCGGCAAACTGGCGTTAAACAATACGATTTACTTTGATAAGGTTCCATCCCATTCTAATCGCGCGTGGATTATACGTACACTAGTAGTGCTATCGGTTTAAGATCCATTTTGATACCATCTCAGTGTGGTGTGGCGACTCTGGTGTCTGTTGTGTATAGTTTGGTAACTTGCGGACACCACGGTGGCGTGACTGGCTGCGCTGCCATGGCGTCCCTAAGACATTCGACATTTTTTACAATTCGTGCATTGCTGCCGTTAAAAGAAAAACGAATCGTGAAGAAAAAGACTATTCCTTAAAATAGTCGGATCTTCATGTGAATGAACTTTTATGGAGACTATTCAGATTATTCCACCTGTTTTCTCTTCCGCTATCTGAAGCCTCTGGCCAAAAAGATCAAATTAATTCATGAAAAAATACTTGAATACCAAAAGAAACATGTATATAAACAAACGGGACTTTATTAAAAACGAATACATGACGCGACAACTTTTTAAAACGTTTTAACACAATCTTAAACAGGACAATTACACTTACATCAATATGAACCACTCACACACATGCCGAACCAGAAGATTGCTCAGTTTTAACTTTGCCTCACTGAATAGAGTAAAAAAGGCACAAAATGTGATAAAGAGAATTTAACCCAGCTGGTAAGGCATAAGTGTAAAGGCATAAAACTCGCTGCACGAGACGTACTAGCCTACATTATCTGGCACACAATAAACCACACAAATTCAAATAAATTAGAGGGAGATGCACTCTCACATCGGCCAAGCAGTCGAGCGTCTAACCTCGGCGGACATTTTCGAACCTTTAAAAATTTTTCGCAGTTCTGCCATAATTAACATTATAAACATGCGGCCGCGGTTTTGTGGCGTCCGCTTCGGCCACGACGCTCAGATGTAATCCACGATGCTCAGATGTAATCCACGACGCTCAGATGTAATCCACGACGCTCAAATGTAATCCACGACGCTCAAATGTAATCCACGATGCTCAGATGTAATCCATGACTTGCAGCCTTCAAATTTAGAATTCTTAATTCAAATTTCAAAATATTCATAATTCGAAAGGTTTCAAAATCCAAGTTAGTGTCGGAGTGCGGTGGTGGGCGGCGTGGGCCCGCTCACCTCACAGCTCGTCGTCGCAGCCGGCCGGCATGTCTGACGTCTCTATGGCCACTTCGTCGTAATCCCTCTCTAACGCGGCGAGGTCTTCCCGTGCCTCCGTAAACTCACCCTCTTCCATGCCTTCTCCAACATACCTATAATCATAATGTCAACTTCATACCAATTTTGTTTTATATGTGCTTTACACAATCGGATCTACACCAACAACAGAAGTCACCTTGGTTGGTTCAAGCAAACTGGTTTCGTTTTTCTTAGAGAGCAATGGGCCCTTTGGTTCCCACCACTGTAACTTCTGTAAACCAGAATCAACAGCGGCAACCGTCCTGATAACCTCTGAGTTGCGAGCTCAGGGTGCCCTGGGGAAAAGCTAAGCTGTCTTGGAACCCACAACGAAATTACTCAGAAGTATATAGGAGGAGTAAGAAAATAAATCCTGTTTCCCTCCTTTTTCAGCAAGAGACAGTAAAATATTAAAATCATAAAAATGCTACGAAATGAAACTTTTACAATCAGGTTAAGCCTGATTGCTATTGCACCACGGAAGTTTGGAAATTAAGGACAAACCGGCACAGGGCAAGACAATGGGTAAGCCGATGGCATCAAAATCAAATGAGACATCGCAAAATTTCCATTTAGTAGGTATCTAGTAGTCACGACGGTTTTTATGCGGTTTAATAACTTCGCGCAGTAGCATAGCGGGAAACAGCGCACACTGTGCAGGTGTGTAAAGGGTGTATGTATAAGTGTTTGTGTATGCGTGTTTGTGTGTGTGTGTTTTTGTGCGTGTATGTGCGTCGACGTGTATGCGTCTTACCAATGCACGAAGGCGCGCTTCGAGTACATGAGATCAAATTTGTGGTCGAGTTTGCCCCACGCCTCGGCGATGGCGGTGGTGTTGCTCAGCATGGACGCGGCGCGCTTCACCTGCGCCAGGTCGCCACCCACCACCACCGACGGCGGCTGGTAGTTGATGCCCACCTGACAACACAATTGCATCAGTGTGCCTCAAATGTCACTTCCGTCTTGACAGGCACCTTTGATGGGCAGCAATTTTTCAGTCACTCCATAATCGGTTCACATTCTGTAGCAAATTCGGATGGAAGAAACTGAAGAGGCTTATTTTATTTTTAACATATTTTTGTAAATTCGTGCGGGATTTAATTTGGCCATAGTTTAATTTGTAATAAGAAGTCTGTACTAGTCTAACCATCAGAGCTCTAGCATGAAATTAAATTTCTATAGAAAGACCCCGCACAAACTTCTATCTCCTAATTCAAAGAATAGGGGATATACTAAAAATCCTGAAATACGTGTTGGTCCCGGGCTCTTTTGAAGAAAAGGCTAACTGCCGTTCTGCCAGGCTGGTCGAAAGAGGCGACAGATTGGATTTATAAGTCAATACTATCGTGGCTACTAGGTGGTAGAGTTCTGCATTGTCTCGCCAGGGTCTGGTACCATCGGCCAAACCTATTACTATTGCAATAGCGTCAGTGCTAAGGTAACCGGTAAACTTATGCATGTAACATCAGACTTCGTCACAAGATAGCAATGCACCACTAACACCTTTGGTGTCTATAGGCGATAGTTGACTCATTCCATAGGAGACTTTTTTTAAGGGTAATGGGCCACCTCTTGTTCCCACCACTGTAACTTCTGTAAACCAGAATCAACAGCGGCAACCGTCCTGATAACCTCTGAGTTGCGAGCTCAGGGTGCCCTGGGGAAAAGCTTAGCTGTATTGTGTCCCACAACGAAATTAATCAGAAGAGTATAGGAGGAGTAAGAAAATACATCCAGTTTTAAAACTTCCATAGGAGACCTATCTGCTTGTTCGCTATCTTATAATAATATAAAAAAAATAGTAGACGGCAGTTCGGAGGATGGTGGTGGTGGAATTTACACAGCCCCCGTTTTGGATGCGAGCTAAGTTATCGCAATAAACAAGCAGAGCAGACGGCACACGCCATATCCCTTTTCATTATAGTCCAAGCTGGTACCGTGAAAATGGGTGGTGATACAGAATAAGACCAAAAATTAACTAAGATTTTGGATATTAGATTATCGATCTGGTGATCTGTAATCGTCAATTTTTTAGAAATTTTGTTTTCCTAATTTTCTATAAAATTGATGTGTAATACATAAGCATGTTTTACTATTTGAAACTATTTTGATTAGTGAAACTAAGTCTGGCACTTCTGTTCTTGACACCGAATCCGCGCTAAAAATATTTGTTGCAATTCTAAATTTTTTATATCAGGTATAAGAATATGTAAACGTCAAAATTTGTGTTTTTCTTTTCTCTTTGGAGTGAAAATTGGTCTGGCACATTAATAGAAAAAGAAGGTAAAACTTTCTTTAAAAAATTGACCATCGCCAAACACATGGATAGTTGTCTAATGACAAAAAAGCCAATAAAGTCCATTTTTGTTCCTTATCTGACTCACTACCATTTTCGTCGCTCCCCGCTTGGACCGTCAAAGCCACGACAGTCTGCGCTCTACAGACACACGCTCACCTTGAACAAGGCAAGGATCATATGTTATTGTTAAATAATTTACAACTGTTTATTATCAGATACTGTTTTTTATACATTACTAAAACTACCAATTAAAAATATCATTAACAGTGCAAGCTAGACCGTTTCTTTTGGTCGCTAGCTACTTATTATACATGGGGCACACTAAAAGTTTTGCACTTCTAGCTAGATTAAACTACTTGAATTTCGAATGTTATATTTTTAAAACGTTGCAACATTCTTAGTAAAAAAAAACAATTGACGGGAAATGATTAGTCAATTGTTTTTTTATCACACATCAAAGTTCTACGTCAGCAACAAAATGGAATTAAGTCGAAAAGATTTTAGAGCGATGATTTTTTATGATTTTAAAAGTTCTCTTTCTCCGCAAGACTGTGCCGCCCGTCTTTAAAATGCTTTTGGGAGAGAAGCACCTTGTTTGAGCACCGTGAGGCGATGGTTTGCTGAATTTGAGAAAGGTCGAGTTTCTTTATATGACAAATTTCGTGAAGGAAGTTCATTCGTGCGGCCTTCAACTGCCGTCAACGAAAATAATGTGGCTACTGTTAAGCGGTTAGTTGAAGAAAACCCCCGGATTACCTATGTGACAATTCGAGGACTATTGGGGAATGGTATGAGCTAAATTCAGAAAATTTTACACGAAGAATTGAAAGTTTCGGAAACTTTGTTGTCGTTGAATCCCTCATGAACTGACAGCGGAGCAGAAGCGGGTTCGCGTGGAATGGTGCTCACAGATGCTACTGAAGTACGACCACGGACATTCTAATGCTGTTTATGACATTGTCAAAGGAGATAAAACGTGGATTTATTGTTTGGAACCCGAAAACAAAACAGCAATCTTGTGACTGGGTGTTTAAAAATGAGAACAAGCCAACAAAAGTGAGACAGGCGACAAACGTTGGTAAAAAAATGATCGCGTTTTTTTTCTCAGCTACGGGTACCATCTGTAGAATTCCACTTGAAGATCAAAAGAGTGTTAATGCCGAGTGGTATTCTACCGTTTGTTTAAACAGGGTATGAAAAAAAGTTAGCGAAAGACGATCCAAAAGCCGCATTCTCCTACACCATGATAACGCTTCTTGACACACGGCCAACAAAATAAAGTCGTTTTTAGCTTCCGAAAAAGTACATCTCGTCACTCATCCTGCGCATAGTCCCGACTTAGCACCCTGTGATTTCTGTATTTTCCCCAAAATCAAAGATTTGATGAGGTTTTAGTTTTACCAACTCCGAAGAGGCAGTGATAGTGTTCAATCAGCACGTAGAAAACATGTCTTCAGATCTGTGGTCCTCCTGTTTTAAAAAATGGTTCGATCGCATGAAAAAATGCTTAAAATGTCAAGGATATTATTTTAAAAAGCAATAAATATAATATTTTGGTTATAACATGATGTTTTTTTAAGTTTCGCAAAACTTATAGTGTGACCTACGTAAATATAGCGAGAGAACGTTTTTTTTCGTCCCTAGCTTTATTGCTCCGTGTTTTTACTGCTGATGCTACTTATTATACATATGCTACTGATATAACGTAAATAAATAAGTGCTAAATATTATTTAGATTTAACAGTTTATCCAATCTGACAATAACTTCCATGGGTACCTTGAAGCCGGTGGGGCACCAGTCGACGAAGCGGATGCCGGCGCGGCCCTTCATGCTGGCGATGGCGGCGTTCACGTCCTTGGGCACCACGTCGCCGCGGTACAGCAGGCAGCACGCCATGTACTTGCCGTCGCGCGGGTCGCACTTCACCATCTGGTTCTGCGGCTCGAACAGCTCCGCCGTGATCTCCGACACCGACATGCCCTCGTGATACGCCTGCCACAGTAATATACTAGGGGAGCTCAACATGCTAAATGGGTAGTCATTACTCGAGCGTCGACCTGACTATTGGACCTATTGGATTTTGTTAATTATAGGAAAAATAAAAGGTTATACCTATCATGTTTTCCATTTCAATGGTAAGCAAAAACTCTACAGCCAAAAAATATTTAAAAAACTGACATGGAAACACTAAATCGCGTTAGATAGCGAAAATACGAAATAGCGTAAGGTATGGCGGGTTAATTGCCAGATAAAGTTCGTAAATAAGTTGTTGAATCGGCAGATTTTCTAAATCTTCCGATTCAAGTGTAGCCCTTACGCTAGTGAGGTCACAAAGTTGCAAAGAAAACTTTGTTTTGACATTCTCGAGCGCTTCTGAATTTTATTATATAAGAAATTATGTAAGAATTACGAAAAAATATAATCTGAAAATTAATAATATTAAGCTGATTTATTGTAAACAACTTCGTTTTGACGAGACGCCTATGTTTTGAATCGGGTAGCTTCAAAGATGTCAATTTGATAAAGGAAAAATATTGATTATTAACAATTTGTTTCTGACTTTTAAACGCTTATTTTATGAAAAACACGAAAAAACTTTTTTTCTACAAATTAGGTGGTTACATTAACGAGTCCTCCACTCTAAGGTTGACGGGAATTAGGTACCTATGAGTTTTTAAATTGATTAATAACCTATTTTCTTCACAAATTCTTGCTAATTATTTTTATAAACATGGAATTATTTTTATATTTGGCACTAATAAATGGCACCTTTGCTGGTATCGTTGCATAACAAATAGGCTGACGGGATCCTATGGAATGTGATATTGAATGTCCACATTTGTATTGACTATGGTTGTGACATGCTGATTACGAAATATCTCCATGTGGCGGAAATGTGATGCTATACGCAAAAGTTAGCCGACAAAACCTCACCTTCCCAACGACCATCAAATGAAAAATACTAACTACATTGCGATAAGAAAAAGTAAAGCGATGATAGCAAGCTGCGGGTGAGACGCTGGCAGATCTGCCTTACAGGAAGGCTGATCCGTTCTCAAAAATTGCCTAAAACGGAATGTCACTCCTAAAAATCGACTCGACCCAGCACGAGATATGTTACGATGTCATGTAATCACAATGGTAGTCACATTATCTTTAAAACTTTTATTTGTAACAAAATACTTATTTAGCATACAGACTCGGTTAGTCCTTTTGCACGTTCATAATTCTTTCTTCATATTTTTTTTTATATATTTTTTTTTCATTCTTCATATTTCTTTTACAATTAACAATCAAAAAATCATATAAACCGTACCGATTGTAACTTAATTCAGACGTTTCGGAGTTGGTAATTAGTGTGCCTGTCCCCTAACACTGTCACAAGAAGCTTAAAACAATTTCCTTTCATTAGTTAAGAAAACAATATTCTGAAATTTCTCTTGAACAATGATCGCAAGCGTCGACGTCGCGCTTAAGCACAGAATACTTAGAGACTAATAGAAGTCAATGTTACATACAAGTAATATTCGAGCATAGTACTCACAGGCACTTCTCACGGACGCGATGTCTCCGACTGGTGCGGAACAAACTGTCCCGAACCATTCCGAGATATCGCGCCCGTGAGAGGTGTCTATGTGTGTGTTGCTCGAATATCACATGCATGTAGATTGACTACTGTTAGTCTCCAGTATACTGTGGCTTAAGTAAGCAAAAAGAAGCACTCTAGTGATGAGTCCAACTTTTTAACAGTCAACGTACCCCTATAGTCAACCATCCCCGGTCTCCCCTACTAGTCATAAATTACAAGTTATTACTAACCTAGTTCAGTTGGTTAACTTACGCATGTGAGATGCATGTCCACCATATGAACAATGCTTTTTGAACGCAGGAGAGCCATCTGTTTGTTGGCTTTGGCTGTTTGGCTTGGCGCGTGCATTTAGTCTGTCAGCGTGTGTGTGTGTGTGTGTGTGTGTGCGGCGCCCACCTTGTCGGCGGAGACGACGGGCGCGTACGCGGCGAGCGGGAAGTGTATCCGCGGGTACGGCACCAGGTTGGTCTGGAACTCCGTCAGGTCCACGTTCAGCGCGCCGTCGAACCGCAGCGACGCCGTGATCGATGACACCACCTGACAACGTGCATTGTGGGTAAACCAAAACTAGTGCTTAGTCATTTTGGTATAGTCTTAGTCATATGGTATTTTGGTATAATCTTCATGAAGTCCAGCGCGCGTGTGCCTAGTCTCCATAAAATTACATTCGGTTTTCTAAAACAAACGTTTAAATTTGCAACTTTTTATGTATTTTGGTCTTTTGGTTGACCTGGTAAACTCAATTCTAGCCCGATTTGAGAAAAAGCTCAGTAGCAATTTGAAAGTCAGTAGTGATAACTTAGTGCCATACTCGATGCAGATTTGCCTGTCTTCCTTCACGTAACTCTACAAACACGCCAGTTACAGGTACTTTACAATTTAGTTGACTAACAGTTTTGATGGAAATAAATATTTGGTACATTACGAATATTTCTCAAAGTTTTAATTTAGGTAATACTTAAGCTAAAATCCATGTAACCTGAAAGAATGTCCCGTTGGTTGAGTGGTTAGCGACCCTAACTACGCGATCGACAGGTCTTGGGTTCGATCCCCGACGGGGACAAGCATTTGTGTGATGAGCATAAATGTTTATATTTCCGGGTTTGGGTGTTTATTAAATATATTCGTGTATTTATGTATGTATTTCTATGTATTATTATCGTTGACTGACAACCATAACACAAGCAAATAATTTGCTTACTTTGGGGTTAGATCAGTAAGTGTAATTTGTCCCGTGAATATTTATTATTTATTGGAACGAAGTTCCTTACGGCAGGCTTGAAGGGGATAGGGATTTTGCTGCGCAACCGAACTGAAAAAAATGTGATAGTAAAACCGTAAGAAAAATGCGTGGAATAAAAGCGTTAAATGAGACGTGCGCAGGCGCGACAGTCGCGTACACAAGCGAGTAGTGCCGTTCAGCCGAAGGAAGTTCGTCCCTACCTGGTGTCCCGCGACACCACATCATTTTTTTTTATATACTTTTTCACGTGCGTGTGGATTGCGTGAGCACCTTTTAATTAAATTAAAATATGCCAGCTATTTAGTAAAGGCTTTCAAACAATGTCCCAATTTGTAACATTTGTAACATAAAAACATAAGATCATAATATCACTTTATGTGTGCTCACTCAATCCTCACAAAGAACTGCCAAATAAGTAAACACAAAGATTTACAAAAAGTTGTGTTAATTAAAATTTTTATTTACAGACGTCTCAGTTAAGTATTTAATATTTAACAAATAAATGTGTGGTATAGTGGTAGTGGTCCGATATTGGAGTTGACCACAGAGGTCCTGGGTTCGATTCCTGGGTAGGGCAATTCAGAAATGTGTTTTTTCAGTTTTCTGATAAAAACAACATTGCCCGGGATTGGAAAGTGCCCGGTTGGCGATAGGCTTGCCACCTATCACATTGTGGGACCAAGTATCTTCGGTTAATCGTGGGTGCATTTGTACCTCTGCCTACCCTTTCGGGGATACGGGCGTGAAGATGCTTTTTAAATGTATATGCTTACTCAATCCACACACTTTCAAAAATCCGATTTTCTATGGGTAGACTGAATGTTACAACTGGGTTTCCGAATATCGGGGCGAAATTTCCTTGTCTATAGTAATAAATATTAGTGTAAACATAAGTATACTAAAGAAAATAAGCACTCATTCTTCCTCAACACCACTCCGGCTCCGTCGCTTGGTCGAGTGGTTACTTAACTACGAAAATGGGACTCTGGCTCGATTCCCGACAGGTACAAATATCTGTGTGATAAGCATAGATGTTTGTATTTCTGAGTTTGGTTGTTTATTATGTACTGGCTGTTGCCTGCGACTTCGTCCGCGCGGATTTCGTTTACTCCGCACTGCTCCTCCCATGTAGGTGATAGTGTAATAATATGTAGCTTGTATGTTGACCCGACCTGTTAGTAATATTCATGCAAAATTTGAAGTAAATCCATGCAATACTTTTTGAGTTTACCCCGGACATACAAACAGACAAACAGACAAAAATTCTAAAAACTATATTTTTGGCTTCGATATCGATTGCAGATCACGCCCCAAGTATTCTTTTAAAAAAATATTCAATGTACAGTTTTGACTTTCCTACGATTTTATTATATGTAAAGATCTATACAGATACACCTTTTAAGGCAATTGCTTAATTTGTCAGCGTAGCTTGCAATTACACACAGAAAGTAGATACTACTTACCGATGAAATAAAATCGCTTCAAGGGTAATTTTTAACCCTTGTCATCTCATTCGGTACGATAAAACAGTACAGCACAGTTTATTTCTATTTTTTCACAATTTAAAGCGTTTGCTCATATGCGCGGCGGATATATCTACAAATATATAACACTTTTGACTTTTGAGGAGCGTTTGCTCATATGACACGTTTCCTTCCTATTTTATGTTAGATATGCAAACTGGCAGAAGTGCCACCTGATGGTAAGTGGTCGACGTAGTGAACATAAATAAGCTTACCCCTGAACTGGCCCAGGTATTCCATTCGTGTGTTGCCTATCCTGAGACATAAGATGCTAAGTCTCGGTGCCAGTAATTACAGTGCCTGTCTTGCCCTTCTCTCCGAAACACAGCAAAACTGTTTCACGGGAGAAACAAGCAAGATGGTGGTACCCATGCAGCCGCGAGCGCGGCACAGCGGTAAACTAGTGGAAGTGGAAGTGTCTGTTAGTATTCGTGTGGTGGTGGCGTGTGGCGGCACTGGGCAGTACCTGCGAGATGAGCCGGTTGAGGTTGGCGTAGGTGGGGCGCTCGATGGAGAGGCGGCGGCGGCAGATGTCGTAGATGGCCTCGTTGTCCACCATGAACGCGCAGTCCGAGTGGCCGATGGTCGCGTGCGTCGTCAGCACCGCGTTGTACGGCTCCACCACCGCCGTCGACACCTGACCACACACACACCAGAACTAAACCTCGTTACCTATGTAGCATATTGATGGCGACTGATTTTAAGGATGGGGTAATTATAATTAAATAAACCTTTTTTCTTTTTAGGGTTCCGTACCTAAAAGGTAAAAATAGGACCCTATTGCTAAGCCCCCGCTGTCTGTCTGTCTGTCACCAGGCTGTATCTCATAAACAGTGATAGCTAGAAAGCTGAAATTTTTACACATTATGTATTACCGTTGTAAATACTGTTACAAAGAAAAAAATTTTTTTTTTCTGTTGCACGTAACATTACTATTACAGTATGTTTAATAAAAAAATTATATAAAACCATCAAAAACATTTATATTATCATAAACTTATTTGAAGTAGTTTCCTTTAACTGCAATACATTCTTTTATACGTTGAAGCCAGTTACCAATAGAATTGCCAATCGCATGGATTGTTTTTGGAACTCCAAATTATCATGGCATTTAAATCAAGCCGTACTCTCTAAAACTGACCATAAATTATAATCCAGCGGATTAAGATTGCGACCAGGTGATGGCCAGTCTTAGCTCGGACGAAGTCCGAAACGTATTGGGTGGATCGAGCTTCATGACCCGTCATCGAGTCTTGCTACAAAAAACCTTGCTGAAAACACCATTCTTGTTTATTGAACATGTTGTAAAAGAGCTCAACTACCTTCTCGAGAATGATATCTTGATACACTTGTGCCGATTTTTTAATACCATTTTACAAATATACGGCTTAGTCACTCCTTCATAGCTAACACCCCACCAAACCCTCACTGAAATCGGATAATGCCCACGTTGTACTCTGTTAACTAATTGGGAATCTTCCTTAGAATTTTGAGCATAAATGCGGTCATTTTGTTTGTTAAAATATTGCTCGATTGTAAAAAAATTCTCATCCGTAAACAAAATTTTTCTGTGACGTCCATTTGCGTACCGCTTAAGTAGTTGTTTTTTTTTTATTTCACCACCCTACTCTTTTTAAAATCATCAAGAAATTGTCAGTGCGTGTCTTATGGGCTGCAAGTCCTAAATCATCTTTTAAAATACTCGACATGGTTCTAGATGCTACTTCATCTTCCGAAATAAAACCTTTTGATTTCGAACCGGACTTCTGGAAGAAGTCCTGTTCGAAATCAAAAGGTTTTATTTTTCTTCAAGTCTTTTTCGAATTTCTTCCCTTACTGCTTTGATTGCCTTTTTGGCCAAGTCTGGCCATAAATATCTACTGTTACAATTAAACTTTTAAATATGACAACGTAACATAGTCATGTAATTATGTTTAAAAGTGGTTAGTTCTATATCTGTTCCACACAAAAAATGCCAAAGTTTTTTGTTCCTTTAAATGGGCATTTTGTTAAAATTGGATGAAATTTTTATGTATGTGAAATACATTAATGTCTTCAAAAAGTATAAAGTTTAGATTTAGATGAATGTATCTAAAATTACAATACTTAAGTACCGGTGGCCACTCTACTCACAGGGCACCAACAATAACAGAATAGTTATTCATTTCTCTAGCATTGATGCTATTACGTCAGGAATAGATAAAGCGGTGGTACCATTGTACCGCGCTAAACTCAGGTGACGTGGACTCTACCACCTAGAATAAGGCACTTTTATTGTTAACTTACGGTACCTGTGGTGCGGGATAAATGGCGAACTCCAACTTGCTCTTCTTGCCAAACTCATCAGATAGCTTCTCCATCAGCAACGATGTAAAGCCTGATCCAGTGCCCCCGCCAAATGAATGGAAAACAAAGAAACCCTGCGAATATTTTTATATTAACAATCGCATTTAGATGTGTAGTGTACTTAATGTATAAACTCCTGAGCTGGTTTGAAAAAACTTTTTTTTTATAGAAGAGGGGAGCAAACGAGCAAGAGGTGCACCTGATGGTAAGTGATCACCACCGTCCATGGACATTTGCAATACCAGAGGTCTTGCAGTTGCATTGCCGGCCTTTTAATGAATAAGCTCTTTTGTTAAAGGAATGCATCCTATGTTGCATCCATTCGGAAATACCCCTGCCGGTTATTGGTTCCACAACAGAGTAGTGCGAGGTAAAAAGTGTCGGGAGAACCGCACAGTTGTGGATTTCCAGACATCAAGATGGTGAGGACGGAACTTCAAATTTTGACGCGATGT
The DNA here is from genome assembly GCA_036924255.1 of Apodemia mormo. NCBI lineage: Eukaryota > Metazoa > Arthropoda > Insecta > Lepidoptera > Riodinidae > Apodemia > Apodemia mormo. Next base: position 2,990,120 of record JAUPFN010000007.1, on the reverse strand, counting down.
CCGATGGTGGAATTCGGCGGCAGGAATTAATCCAAACAACTCGTCAGAACACTTCACATGATATATACGATAACAGACGCAGAGAAAACCTACATCTCTGCGCAATGCCAAAGAGTCAAGCTGTTTCGAAATAGCCAGGTCGTCAACGATTCGAATCGCTCTACGCTGAATGCGATCAAGAGGAAGAAGCTGGTATTTGGGAGCTCCGGCCCAGAGATGCGAACAGTACTCCATGTGAGGCCGAACTTGTGCCGTATAAAGTTGAAGGCGATGGGCCGGCAAAAAGTATTGTTTCGCTCTGCTGAGCACACCGAGCTTTTTGGAGGCTAGTCTAGCCTTGCCTTCCAAATGACCGCAAAACTGAATGTAATTCGATATGTCGGCTCCAACAGTCGCTGAGGCCGTCAGGAGAGTATCCCCAAATCGAGGTGATACGACAAAGAGTGTATTTTTTGTGGTTAACACGCAAAGCTGTGTCTTCTAAACGGATACGTAAAACTTAAGACTTTTTTCTTGAAAAAACTTTTGCAGAGATTTATCGGAATTTTGCCCAACATCCTTTTGCAGCTAACATTATAAGGACAAACCCACCACCTCCCATGGCCCTACCTATCATTTCATGGTTTAACGGGCCGAACCTTAAGATTGCACGACGTCTGCTTTTAGGATCTCTTCGTCGTACAGCACTTCTCTCTCTACAAGTTATTGGCTTTCATTACAACTCTTCCCCAAAGAACGTAACAGGTCCGGGAACACATAAGGACAGATTAATCATTATATAGCAAACAAGCTTTTTTCCCCGTGTTGGTCTGGGCTCCTTAGAAGAATAGGCCAACTGTCGTTTAGCCAGGCAGCTCGTAAAATGCGACCGATTGGCTATGCGAGTCACTACCATCGTGGCCACTAAGGTGGTAGAGTACTGCGTTGTCTTGCTTGAGTTTGATGCCACCGCCATACCTATTCCCACTGCAATAGCGTCGGTGCTTGTCACTGTCATGTTCCGGTTTAGAAAGTAAGGTAGGCGGTAAACTTCTGCATGAAGCATTAAACCTCGCCACTAGCTAGCAACGCACCATTAACATCTTTGGTGTCTATAGGCGATGGTTGACTTTCTATTAGAAGACCCATCTGCTTGTTTGCTACCTATTTTTTTTCACGGATAGGTAAAACTTAGATTTTTTTTCTTTAATCTAAGGTCGAATTTCGACCACAGGCGATCGCTAGTTCCCTTGAATTCCAGAAATTAGGAATTTGATTCAGCTTGAAAATCAAATCGTCGTCACAGCTAATTTAAAGTTTATTGCTATGCTATAAAGTCTTGGCGTAACCGACGAAAATCTACTGTGTAAGTTTTTTCTTCACTTATTAATACACTAGCTGCCTGCAGCGTGCAGCCCGCTGCATTATAAAAGTTTTTGGCAAATCCCGCGGGATCTCTTAATTTTCCCGGGATAAAATGTAGCATACGTGCTATTCCAGATCATCATCTACCTGTGCGCCAAACTTCATTTAAGTTCAGTAGTTTTCGGGTCATTGAGTTACAAACATCCATCCAACCAAACATCTAAACTTCGTATTTATAATATTAATATAGATGAACATTTCGGTATTTTTTAATATCATTGATATTAATACATAGAAATAAACCCATATCACTGGTAAATAATTTTCTTGGTTAGAGGTTAGGTCAATTCGTATATTTTGTCCAGCGATATTTATTTATATATTTAATATTGAACCATCGACAACTCACCTAAAACAGCGTTGTCTGGTTCAATCAGATTGTCATTTCTTTCTAGTTTTTTCAATTATATTATGTGTCTTTCCAATTCCAGAGTGAGGTACCTGTAAGCCACTACACTGGTCGGCGAGTTTCCGGACGCGCTCCATCACGGGCCCCAGGATTTCCCGGCCCGTAGAGTAGTGCCCGCGGGCGTAGTTGTTGGCCGCGTCCTCCTTGCCCGTGATCAGCTGTTCGGGGTGATACAGCTGCCGGTACTCGCCCGAGCGTACTTCGTCTAAAAAGACGCAAATATGAAAGATGCGGTTTTTAGATCAAATGCGTTATATTTCAGGTAATAAATAATAAGGCAGCATTATAACAAGAAAACATACTTCAACGGAACCGTATTTGATTTAATGAAATACGTTCATTAAAAACTAACCTTGTCAATCTTCGATCAAAACTAACAATATTCAGCGTTGTCTACAAATTTAGCGCAAGAAAATGTGAGAAAGATATTTACAGAAATACAATAACGCAATCGTCATAAAAATATTTTAATAATTATCAACCTTATTTCTGTACGTAATGATTTAATTTTGACTTTTGCCCTGCTGCACCGATGTCATAATGTTTTTTAGATCCATAGATAAATTCAACTATAAGTTCATAGTTTTTCCGTTTAAAATTGCAAGTCACAGTTTACACATACGTTTTCGCGACGTGAGGCGTCCTATGTTGGTTGTGATTGGACGAAATAGAATCACACGTTTATTAGTGCTCCTACTTCATTAGGCACTTGCTGCGATCTATATGCGATAAATCTGGCTATTTTGGATCGAAGTATAAATACAACAAAAAAGACAGAGTTAATTATCCAAATAGACCTTTTAATTTTATTCAAAGTGAAAAAACGAGTTAGTAAGTATAACGAAGTAAATAATGAGATTTCAAAAGTTTTTTGGTTCAGTAAAAAAATTTTATTAAATGGTAACAAAACCAAGTGTGTCAAATTTTCATTGCCTACTGTAAAGCACCAGTGTACATCTGGTTGGAAACAAACGATCCTGGTGGATGCCACGGGGTTTTTAGGTATCACATTAGATAAGAGTTACAATGGAGACCGCACATTAATAATTTAGCAAATAGAGTTAGTTCGGCAGCTTATGCAGTGAAAAAAATGAGACAGATAACTGATGTCGACACACTCATAATGTCATATGGGATTCTTCTCTGGGGAGATTCTGCTGAAATAAATACTATATTTGTATTGCAGAAAAGAGATATTAGGGCAATTTAGAATCCTATCCCGAGGGTTTCCCTGAGAGAAAAATTAAAAAAAATCAATATTCTAACTGTAATATCTCAATAAACATTAAGAATTTGATGTACATTCGTAAAAATATTTAGATGTTTAAAAAAGTGGTGACGGACTCACCAAATACAAGAATCCCCGTGTTGGTCCCGGGATCCTTTGAAGAATAGGCCAACTGCCGTTCAGCCAGGCAGATCGTAAAAGACGACCGAGTGGCTATGCGCGTCACTACCATCGTGACTACTAGGTGGTAGAGTTTTGCATGGGCTCGACCGAGTCTGGTACCACCGCCTTACCTATTCCTGCCGCAATAGCATCAGTGCTAGTCACTGTCGTGTTCCGGTTTGGAGGGTAAGATAGCCGGTAAACTTATACATGTGGCTTTAGACCTCGCCACAAGATAGCAACACACCATTAACATCTTTGGTGTCTACAGGCGATGGTTGGCTCTTGCCATCAGGAGACCCATCTGCTTGTTTGCTATCTTATGATAAAATAAAAAAACAAAAACAATCTTGTTGTGGATGCATCTCGTCTCCACAGAATAAGTAACTTTCATGGGGCAAAGTATACCCATTTACAATAAACTTCCCAAAACTATAAGAGATCTACCAGTAAATAAATTTTAAGAACGTATTAAAACAAAACTGTGTAAAAAAGAGTATTCTAACATCTCAGATTATTTAGAAGGCAAAAAAGTCTAGTTTTCGTTTGCTCCTCATACCAATCTCATATATATATTTTGTAATTTTGTAATGTTGTATTGTGTAATTTTGATACTTAAAAAATAATGATACTTAAATAAATATACTAGAAAAAAGACAAACCCGCTGAGTTTCTTCCGCCGTATCTTCTCAGTGTGTTTCCGATTCGGTAAAAAAACTGCTGACGCATTAAAATAAAAAGTTTTATTGAATAAAGTGCTTCTGATTTCTGATTTCTGATAAATGCCGATAAAAACCAAATATTTCCAAATAAATTATAATAGTTCTGAATAAATGAAGTAAAAATTGTATAAATCTATGTTCAGAAACCAACTTCTTCTTTGTATTAACGTGGTACGTTAATCTGTCAGAAAATTAAAAGCGAGCCACAATATATCGACGTATTTTTTTATATCCTAAGGTAGCATAATGCCCGCTTAGCTTGCGAAGAAAGCAAAGTAAACCAAACGTCTGTAGACTTTCCTGTTCACCACGATTCACCGGTTTGTCAGTTGGCGAAATGAGTGGTGATCCTCATCGCCGCATTTTACCGACCTGATAACGATCATCCACTATTTCTAGCGATAACCGGGAGCGATGGCTTTACGTGCTCATCCGAAGCACGAAACTGGTACACACCACATCAGCAAGTCTCCAAGCTGTAAATGAATTTTGGATTACCGAGAAAAATCTCGAAAAAACCTCAATAACCCTTTTGCCTGACCCCGGAATCAAACCCGGGACCTCATGATCTGAGACGAATAGGCTAAGCCCTGGACCACGAGGCAGTCACAGGCTATCTTACGTTCCAAACCATAGCATGGCAGTACAAGCACTGACATTGCAGCAAGAATAGCTAAAGTGGTAGCAAACCTCAGCGAGACATTGCTGAACTATTACTATTTGATACCATTGACATATTATTACTGTGGACGCCAGGCGGCGCTAAAAAATGTCCAAGGAAAATGAGCTACAAAACGCAAAAAGAGCTACAATTCCGCGTTGGATGAAATTAAACCTTGATATCATGATTTCTTCACGCCCATATCTCCGAAAGGGTAGGCAGAGGTACAACAAGTGCACCCACGATTAGCCGAAGATACGTCTTGGCCCCACAAATGTGATAGGCAGCAAGCCTATCGCCAACCGGGTACTTTCCAATCCCGGGCAACTTTGTGTTTCTCAGAAAACTGAAAAAACACTTTTTTAATGTGCCCGATCCGGATATCGAACCCGGGAGCTCATGTAGTAAACGCCAACGCTGGACTGCTAGACCATAGATGCGACATAATATAATGATTTAGTGTTTAAATTACCTTATTAACATATCTATTCTTGTGATGTGTAACTGGGTCATTTTTTCGCGATTTTAGTACGAGACCCGATGTCTATAGTAATAATATGTCAATGTTTGATACGAATACTTTGTAAATATTACAGCATTAGCAAATGTAGGAGCGTAGATAAACTCACCAATAACAGTAGGCTCCAAGTCCACCATTACGACCCTGGGCACCATCTTCCCGCGGTCCGCCTCCGAGAAGAAGGTGTTGAAACACGAGTCGGCGGCAGCGGGGTCCGCGTCGCCCGCCGGCAGCGTGCCGTCCGGCCGGATGCCGTGCTCCAGGCAGTACAGTTGCCAGCACGCCACCCCCATCTGCACGCCGGCCTGACCCACGTGGACCGAAATGCACTCCCTCTGCTTACCCAGTACACACATCATTGCTACAGATTTACTTCTAAATGTTATGTTATACTTATACATGATGGTTCGGGATCCTTTGAAGAATAGGCCGATTGTAGTTCTATCAATGAGCCTCCTATTCATGTAATTGTGTCAATGCACGTAGGGCTCTCACACACAAAAACATGATAGAACGTCAAGACGTGTTACGACGCGGCATTATATGTAAGAAAACGTGTAAGAATCTTAAACGCTTCGACTCGACTGCCGTTTAATTACGTGAATTAGGCCCCAGGTTGTTAAAGGCGACCGATTTGGCTATGCTTGTCATTGTCATCGTGCGGTGGTAAAGTTCCGCAACGACTCGCAAGGGGTATTTGATATCTACGCCTTACCTATTCCTGTGGCAATAGCGTCAGTGCTTGTCATTGTCGTGTTCCGGTCTGGAGGGTACGACAGCCAGTAGACTTATTAATGTGGCATTGCTATCCCGCCACACGTAGACCAACGTAGCATAACATCTTTGGTGTATTTAGGCGAAGGCTTCTCTTTCCATCATAGAGCAAGAGCCCGTGAGTGCCAGACCTTCGGATTTTAATAAAAGCTGAAAATTTTTCTATGTGTGTCCCTAGTACAGGTAAGAATGATCCCCACCCATGAAGCTGAGGCAGCGGTGGCTTTGGCAGGTAACAGGTAACAAAGGTGTATAAAATTCTACCTCAAATTTATCATAAAATAAAACTGATTTTTTTAATATTTGATTCATCATAATATCAAAACTCGCGTTGCTCATTGCCAGACAGTTAGTATGGTTGCAATCCTCTGCCGGACACCCTTAAACTATTATAATTTATAATTATACTTACGTTATATTATAAAACCTAAATTTTATATATAATTTTTTGGGGGCCGTTGTGACGGATTGCAACGCCGCTAGAGTCGCGCCACAGAGCTAGCGCTCATGTCAAAAAATAATAAACAGCGAACGTCACGTTGCCGTATACTCCCCGTCCCTCCTTGTCACATCTTGTCACACTCAACCAGACCTCCCCCTTCCCTTGTATGCGAACGTATTTGATGAACGGCCCCAAAATCGTCTGTCGACTGTCGTAAAAATTGACCGATTGGCTATTACATATCACTACGAGGTGATAGAGTTCCGCAACGTCTCACTTCAGGTATTTGGTAACATCGCCTTACCTATTCCTACCGCAATAACGTCAATTCCGTCATTATCGTGTTCCAGTTTGAAGGATAAGTACAAGTAGCAACGTACCATTAACATCTTTTTTGTCTATAGGCTATTGTTTCTCTATCAGGTGAGACATATGTTTGTTTGATTATGATATATGTTAAAGAAAAATTGTTAAAATATATTCTCATAATTCGTACAGTAGAGAAAATTGTGCAGGAAAGGGTCACTAGTAATATCATAACACCAATATTTGTTTGTCTTTCCTTGAAGCAATATCGGTTAAATAGATTTAGATGAAATTTGGAATTGACATAGCAAGTAAATTGTAAAAATAATAAAAACACCGATTATTTTATATATTTAATTTTATAATGTATAATTTCTTCGAGAATTTGATTGTGATAGTATACACGAAAGTCCAAGAAATGTCTCGTTTATCTTATTTTTGTTAGATAATCTTAGCCTAAGGTTGACCGGAGGTTGCATTAATTTGTTCTTATTTCTTGTATTGTACTACGATAGCCAAAATACTCCTTTCATATTTCTTTAAAAAATAAAGTTGTTTACAAATCTCTGTTTAATAAAAATAATACAGACGAGCCCAAAATATTTGCCATGTTAAGAAATGCCGTATACTTTCACCAGTTACAGAAAGGGAAATTGATTTTGTTGCTGCGATTATTCTTATATCTGTACGTTTTGTCATAATTTGTTTAATCAAAATATCGAAATGACTTATAAAAGTTTCAATCATGATAGTTTCGATTGCAAAATTTAATAATTAACTATCAAAAATATGGTGAACAAGGAGAATCTGTTTTCTTTGGAGTCCAATTAACAGCTTTCAGTGATCAACAATTCAATTTTTATAGAATCGAAAATAATAAACTTCGTAAAATTAAAAATAATATAAATTAAATTATTAGAGTTTCGATATGATTGAAGTTGTATTAGAACAATTTTACTGAGTATTGTTTTAAATATTTGTTATTCAAACTAAAAATTTATTTAGTGAAATTTCTTGATTAAGAAAAAAATAAACTGCACAATTTGAACTTAATAACAGTGTATGAGCAGTGAAGGGCCGCAATAGACCAAGCGCTCTGTCTCACTCGCACTAGTTACTGTATACGCTCCTTATTTTCCGAACTACTGCTCACTTTGGATGCGTCTGGCAAGATGATAGAACCATCGAATCTGTCCGGCTATTATGTAAACATAGATTAATAGGCCCACAAAAAATTATATATAAAATTTAGGTTTTATAATATAACGTAAGTATAATTATAAATTATGATAGTTTAAGGGTGTCCGGCAGAGGGTTGCAACCATACTAACTGTCTGGCAATGAGCAACGCGAGTTTTGATATTATTATGAATCAAATATAAAAAAATTCAGTTTTATTTTATGATAAATTTGAGATGGAATTTTATACACCTTTGTTACCTGTTACCTGCCAAAGCCACCGCTGCCTCAGCTTCATGGGTGGGGATCATTCTTACCTGTACTAGGGACACACATAGAAAAATTTTCAGCTTTTATTAAAATCCGAAGGTCTGGCACTCACGGGCTCTTGGACCATCAGGAGAGCCATATGTTTGCAAAAAAAACATCAAATCTCAGCACCAGACAACTGTAAATACGATATTTTTCGGCACAACACTTCTTGTTGAATACGTACTAGAAATTTAGGGTACGGTAGACTTTTGGCGTCTTTCAAACTTTTAACTTTTGAAAGTGTTGCAAAACATAAAACCCATGATTCGGTCTGAAACAACGCAGCAAGAAAAACGTGGAGGAGATACTAAGACCAACTGATAACACTTAAAAAATCAGTGAAAATGAACTAATGTATGCATTAAAATGTGATGTCTCGCAGACTACAAACCATAGCTAATCATTTTTATTGAAGTCCGATCTTCAACATAATATCTTGTTCGTCCACATTTAACATTTTAATATTAGGATTAAGACATAATTATCTTGTTTCGCCCACATTTGTCATTCGAGTTCAAACAGACTTATCTTGTTTCGCCCACATTTGTCATTCGGGTTCAAACAGACTTATCTTGTTTCGCCCACATTTGTCATTCGGGTTCAAACAGACTTATCTTGTTTCGCCCACATTTGTCATTCGGGTTCAAACAGACTTACCTTGTTTCGCCCACATTTGTCATTCGGGTTCAAACAGACTTATCTTGTGTCGCCCACATTTGTCATTCGGGTTCAAACAGACTTATCTTGTTTCGCCCACATTTGTCATTCGGGTTCAAACAGACTTATCTTGTTTCACCCACATTTGTCATTCGGGTTCAAACACTTATTTTCTTTCGTCCACATTTAACATTATGGTTAATACAGACTTATCTTGTTACAGCCGCATTTAACATTAGGATTAAGACAGACTTGTCTTGTTTCGTCCACATTAAACATTCGGATTCAGGCAGACTTATTTTGTTTCATCCATATTTAACATTAAGATTCAAACAGACATCTTGTGTAACATTACGGTTCAGACAGACATATCTCGTTTCGTTCACATTTACAATTCTTCATAGCAACATGCCAGTTTCAGAGACATAGTAGGTAGTCCAATTGGTCCTGACGCATGGTCACTCTGTCTCCCCTGGTACCAAACGGCACGCAACGTCTATCACATTCACATCGTATTTATATGTCAATCTTCTGCCGTTCTCACCATCTGCGATTATTTCTACATACCTACATGTACATCAACAAAATATACCAGTACATACTAAACAAACATGACACTACCTATTTTTATTTTATTCTATGTGGACCATATCATATCTCATGAAAAATAGCACCTTAAAATAGAGTAATTCATATATATTCGCGTCCAAAAGGTCGTAACCGCCGAGAGTTTCATACGAATTAAACGCGCTCTGACATAGGTGCAGTTTATTGAATGCATTTTAATGGAACATGTGGCGTGTTATTATATTTTAGAAAAAAACAGTTGTCTTGCTTGATGAATTGAACGACAAAACTAAAAAAAACATTCAATACGGTTCAGAAATTTGTCGATTTTTTTATATCATAAGATAGCAAACAAGTAGATGGGTCTCCTGATGGAAAGAGTCAACCATCGCCTATAGACACCAAAGATGTTAATGGTGCGTTGCTATCTCGTGACGAGGTCTTATGCCACATGCATAAGTTTAACGGCTACCTTACCCTCCACACCGGAACACGACAGCGACAAGCACTGACGCTATTGCGGCAGGAATAGGTAAGGCGGTGGTACCAGACCCGGGCGAGATAATGCAGAACTCTACCACCTAGTAGCCACGATGGTAGTGACTTGATAACCAATCGGTCGCCTTTTACGACCTGCCTGGCAGAACGGCAGTTGGCCTATTCTTCAAAGGAGGCCGGGACCAACACGGCGAAAATGATTGCGATTACGATTTGATAAATGTTGGTTAACTCCATTCGCTAGCTATAAAAACAATTATCTACAGCAAAAACACAGATCACTTATTACACATAAATAACTCCTACAGCACATTAGTCGCATTTGCCAGCCGTATAAATGATAAGCTTTTTAATAATCCATTCCTTCAATCACGGCAAATTTTTAGTTCAATATTACGTGGGCTGAAATTTATATACATATCAGTATTTTGTCAAATATATATTAACTGTGTATTCGTAAACGTTCCCAATTGCGGAAAAAAGAACATGTAATTTATGAAATCGCATTATAACGATTTTCTAAATCGATTTTATAATACATCAAAAATTTAATCACATTATTCTACCAAAACTAGTTATATTATTAAAATGCATAAGAAATCATCTACACATACATTTTCTTCTTGACAAGATCCAATCTACACTGATAATATGTAAAAGCAAAATTTTCACCAAGGAAACTATCGCTACCCAACAACGAAAATTATAATACTCACCATTATAAATACTAGTTGATTTTGAATATAACGTGTAAATAATATACAAATAAAACTTTGGTAAATGGTCTTACAAAAATTTGGGGGAGACAGAAATTTTGAAAAAAAATTGCGAATCTACGCCCGCTTTGTGGGCTGTATTAATCTATTGTACCATGTTCTATTTTTAAATTCGAAATGTCTTCTTAAATTATGTTAGTTGTCAGGTCAAGTTAAATAGTTTTTAATGGATTTAAAACGTTAAAATACATATAAAACCTTCTTTCACACAAAATATATGTTGAATATAATTTAGTAAACATTTTTATTGTATTATTATCTATACATATAATAAAATCGTAGGGAAGTCAAAACTGTACATTGACTATTTTTTTAAAAGAATACTTGGGGCGTGATTTACAATCGATATCGAAGCCAAAAATATAGTGTTTAGAATTTTTGTCTGTATGTCTGTATGTATGTCCGGAGTAAACTCAAAAAGTGCTGCATGGATTTACTTCAAATTTTGCATGAATATTACTAACAGGTCGGATCAACATATAGGCTACATATTATCACACTATCACATACGGGGGAGGAGCTGTGCGGAGTAAACGAAGTCCGCGCGGACGAAGTTGTTGGCAACAGCTAGTATATAAAATTATACATTTTTTACTTTAGAATAAAGCATGTTATTATTTCAAATACTTTTTTATTATTTCAAAATTTGACTAGTTGATGGCTTCTAATGCTATTTATTTTATTCAAATTTTATAAGAACGTTTAATTGAAAACTTGTTATATCGAAAAATTTTCCCCAGTGTTGGTCCCGGCGCCTTTGAAGAACAGACCAACTACTGTTCTGCCAGGCGAGTCGTAAAAGGCGACTGATTGGCTACACGTATCATTACCAAAGAGTATTTAACGTATTTAATCAACGACTCGCCCGGGTATTTGGTACCACCGCCTTCTTGCCGCAAAAGCGTCAATGCTTATCATTGTCGTGTTTTGATTTGGAGGGTAAGATATCCAGTAGATTTATGCATGTAGCATTGTTATCCTGCCACACTGATAGCAACGCGTCATTAACCTCTTTCGTGTCTATAGGCGATGGTTCCTCTTTCCATCAGGAGAGGCATCTGCTTATTTGCTATCTTATGAAAATGAAAAAGTTAATAAATAATTGTTCACTTATTGGTCTATACCTCCCCCTCCCTTTGGAGAATAGACCACCTGCCATTCTACCAGGCAGTTCGTAAAAGGTGAACGATTGTCTTTACGAGTCACTATAACTATCGTAACTACTAGGTGGTAGAGTTCTACAACCTGTCACCCAGGATTTTGGTACCTCCTGCCGCAAAAGCGTCAACACTTGTCACTGTCGTGTTCAGAAGCCGTTAAACTTATGTATGTGACATTATCAACCCGCTACGCGGATAGCAACGGACCGTTTACATCTCGGGTAGTTCCTGAACCTATAAAAAAATTGGCAAAAAGTTTCCTATGACACTTAGAAAAAGTTTGGAAAATCCAAAAGTGTACGCCTCATAACGTTGTGCTTTCGTGTTGTATTTTAAGATTTTTATAAAATAATTTATCTGTTCCATCATTAAGCAACTCTATAATAAATAATGTATTACAAAACCAAAATCCATCATAGAGCAAATAACAGTTAGACCTGTCAAACGTACCAAAGATGTATTTAGCTATACACGAGGGTGGCAAGTACGTTGCAAGTGGGGTAGAGGTGTGGGGGAGGACCCCACAGTTAGAACTATTACGGCACAATAGCGGCCGCTCGGTCCCTTTGAAACGGGAGATGGACCCTAGATTTGTGAATGCTGGTGTACTCAATGAAAGTTAATTTGCATTTTTTGTATTTATTTTTCTTATTTGGTTGATTGTTATAATTTTGTATGGCTAATAAAATTTTGGTAGCGTTTGAATATTTGTTTAAGAAATTGTAAGGGACCGGACGGTATACCGAAAATCGATATCATGGTATTGGACCATGTTTCTGAGATGAATACAGTTGGAATATGTGTTTGAAATTTTTGATTTTTTTTAACGATTTTATACCTTAATTTTGTAGAATTTTATTTATTTTTATTGGTAGGTACTCTACAGTGCCCAATCCTAAAAATAGTATAACTTGAGAACATACACAAAATAAGCAATTTATTATGCGCCACGTACCATACAAGATAAACAACTGGCTCTAGAATTCAGCGGGCGCGACGATTTGGAGCAATGTTCACTTTCCATTGCGTGGCGTGAAAATAAGAAAGACATAATTTTGAATTTCCCACAAAGAAAAGGGAATTACCATCACGAATAGAACTTAAAAATGGCACGTTTTCAAAATTTAATTTTCGGTAGACCACACGTTGTATATTGTAAACTAGCGATCAGGCCCGGATTCGCCCGGATGCAATGTAAACGCACAAAAAATATGTTTTTACGATAAATCGTTGAAATTCTCGGCTTTCCTCTACTCTGCTTTTTCCCTGTGTCAGCCATTGCGGAACTCTGCCACCTAAATACATATAATAGCCACGATGGTAATGACTCGTATAGCTAATCATTTGCCTTTTACCAAATGCCCGGCAGAACGGCATATAGTCTTTTCTTCAAAGGAGGCTCGAACCAACACTAGGTAAAGTTTTTTTTTTATGTTATTGAGATAGGCAATATGGCGGACGTGCCACCTGATGGTAAGTGGTCAACGTCGCCAATGAACAAAAATGGGATACCTGGGCTGGAACTAGCCCAAGTATTCCATTCATGTGTTGCCTATCCTGAGAGATAAGATGTTAAGTCTCGGTGCCAGTAATTACAGTGCCTGTCTTGCCCTTCTCTCCGAAACACAGCAAAGCTGTTTCACGGGAGAAATAGGCAAGATGGTGGTATCCATGCAGCCGGGAGCGCGGATTGTCGTAAATGTGTAAATACATGCACCTCTGTCCATTTGCCGTGTTCTTGTTTTACTTTAAACGTGTATGCCATAAATCATAATGCATTATGCATGAAGTTACCGGCTACCATACCCTTCAAAACCAAAACATTACAATATGACAAGCACAAGACGTTGCAGAACTTTACCACCTAGTAGTTACGATGGTAGTGACACATATAGCCTACTGTTCACCATTTACGAACTGCCTGGCTGAATAGCAGATGGTATATTCTTCAATGGAGGCCCGAACTAACACAAGGTAAAATTTAATAAAACAAAATCAACTAACTCCTTTGTATATCCTTTTATTAATACCTAATTTACACCGTCACGCACAACCGCGGCCATTGTTACACCATGTAAACATACATTCAAGTCTACATTCAAATGCAAAATTCAGGCCCTTGTACTTGAAGTGCAGATATTTTGAATATTTAATTGCGTGACATTGTTGCGGTGGGTAAACAGTCGGGAACTGTGACTATCCATTTGTTACGCGTAATCCGTAACGAATGTACAATGGGACACATTTGTCGGAAGTTATCAATAATTTTCTCTGCAGGTGTTAGTCAGTTTCAATTGTAATTAGATTTAGTTTTGTCGGTCGGATTCAATAATTAGTATTGCGGGTTTAGAATAAAATATGAACTGTAGAAAACACGTAGATAGCTAGCGACGATTATTATTTTTTACAATCAGGGGCACGATTTAAGGACCGAGAACACTGAGGCGGGCCTCAATGGCCCGGGCTGTATTGCAAAAATTCGTCTAGGTCGCTATTATACATTTTATATACAGTATCGCACACAATAATATAATTATTGTAGAGTAAATCGCATTAGGCCTCATCGCAGCGGACTTATACTCGATGGATTACGGTATACGATCTTGCTCACCATATAGATTGTAGACATTGGCGAAATCTAGTACACCCAAAAAATGGGCAACAGTCATTATTTAAAAAAAAACTGTTAGTCGATGCTCATTATTATAAGTGTTATTCTACACGCATGCTCAAATATGATTATCTATATATGTTTTATTAGTACAGGAAAAATTTTGGACCATTTTTTAAGACAATCGCGAGTAGAGTGTGAAATTCAGCACAGTTAAAATTTACATTGCGGAAGACTGCAAAAACCTTATTTATATAAAATGCATCAGAAATATATTCACTTTATAAAAATACACATTACACACGCTATATTCATATATCATACCTGACAATATATACACATGTGTATTTACTATATTCTTTACGGCAAAAATCAGTTATCAAACTTAAAAGAGATTTTATGGTTTATTCTATGGTCGAATTTTGGCCACAAGTAATCGCTGGTTAAAATTATTTGTTGAAACGATTACATCTTTCGATCGACATTCGATCTTAAGTGGAATGGATTTTAAATTCGTTTAGTGATTACATATGTCACATAAATATAGTGTGTATAATGTTTATTTTTATTTATTTAAGGCGAGGCATCGCGACAAACGGGAATAAAACTGGTTTGTTAAATCACGTTTTTTTGTATTGTTTGTTAAATAACAATTTTACAAAAATTACACGATATGCCTGAAGATATTATCTAAAGAATGTGCTATCTCATTACATGATAGAATGTAATTTACTCGATCATATAAAATTCCGAAAACGGGCTACAAAAATAATCTAAAACAAATATAAATTTATTAATAATATTTCTAATCTTCCACATGATTTTTATATGGTGATATTTAGTTGTAAATACAAAAAAGAATGTGCTAAATTTTAGTTTTCAGCTGAAGTCCTATATTTATTTATCAGAAAATTAACACGTTTCCCAGCGGTTTCAGAACATACCGCGCCACCCATTTTCTAAAGAATTGACGCGCGTCGAAATAACTCGCCTATATACTTCTAATGTATTTTATTTAAAAACTAGCTGTTAATGTTATGTAAATGTTAATATATAGATATAACAATAAATGTGTGAAACAGTAACAGAAGAACATAAATTTGTGATATAAAGAGAACGAATGCAAAGAAATTTAAAAGAAAAACACATTTTCTTGTTATTCGACAGGAACCCAAATCTGCGATCTTATAAGTTGAAATGCTTCTAATAACATGGTGTCCATGGACCCCACTAAAACATCTCTCGTCTGAGATGTTATCAGATCGTATTACAGATAATTACAGAGATTAAAATCGCTATATTGATATCTCTGATCTACCCCTAATATAAAATTGTAGCGGCTGTATTAGGTGACCTCTCTTTTCTGTTTTGATATTTACTTACAATAAATATCAAGCAAGTTCCATTTCGGGTAGGCAGAGTGAAATTAACGTTGAAGACAATCTTCTTCAATCTTCAATCACCTCAACTCGGTTTGTAATGTCGATTGTCATGTAACATTTTATGTCATATATATTTATAACATTGTATTTGACTGCCTGTATTCGGCTCACACATTGATGTGTATAATAATGGGCTCACACCATGAAGTCCCGAGTTATTGAGTTTTTTTAGGCTTTCTCGGAAATCTACCCCTCAGTAGCAGTTAGGTGTCTGGCGGAGTGGTGTGTTACCACTCCCGTGCCTCGGATGATCACGTTAAACTCTCAGTCCCGGTTATCACTAGAAATAGTCGATAATCTTTAACGTGTCGGTAAATGCGGCGATGAGGATCACCACTTATCTCGATATCAAAACCGCCGAATCGCGGTAAACTGGAAAATCTATAGACGTTCGGTTTACTCTGCCTACCCCGCAAGGGAACCGGGCGTGATGATACTTACTTATATTTGTAACATTTATATCCATATTAGCAGCAGCGTGTAGTCCACTGCATAATAAAAGTTTTTGGTGAATCCCGCGCGAACGATTTATTTTTTCGGGATAGCTTATGTGATATTTCAGGTCATCATCTACCTGTATGTCATATATATATATATATATATATATATATATATATATATATATATATATATATATATATATATATTCAAGAGAAGAGTGAACAGGTACCTTCTAGGGAAGCGCGTTCCATCTTAGACCACATCTTAGCTTACCATTAGGCGAGATCGTGGTCAAGCGCTTCCCTATCGATAACAAAAAAAATCTAGCTTCAATACATATTGCTTAGTCTATGGACGAATTTCAGCCACAGGCGATCGCTAATGTTAAACGCGAAAGTGTGTATAGGTGCATGGATGGATGTTTGTTACTTTTTTACGCACAAACAGCTGAACCAATTTGGATGAAATCAGTCACACAAATAGATGATGACCTAAAATAGTATTTAGGACACTTTTCCCGGAAAAATAAGTTGTTCCCGTGAGAGTCACCTAAAACTTTTATGATGTAGCGGGCTAGAGAACACAGCTAATTTAATTTTTATTTTTTATATCATAAGATAGCAAACAAGCAGATGGCTCTCCTGACGGTAAGATAATCCATCGCCTATAGGCACCAAAACTGTAAATAGTGAGTTGCTATCTTTATGGCGGGGTCTTAATACCACATGCATTTACCCTTCAAACCAGACGGCAGTATTATGCACTGACGCTGTCAGTGGCAAGAATAGGTAAGACGGTGGTACCAAACCCGAGTGAACAATGTAGAACTGTATAACTTGGTAGCCATAATGGTAGTGACTCGAATAACTAATTGTTCTGCTCTTACAAACTGGCTGGCAAAAAGGTAAATTGTCTAATCATCAAAGGGAGCCCGGACCAACACCAGGGATCCTACTAATATTATGTGCATGTATCCAATTGCGAAAGTTTATATGCGTGGTAAGGATGGATGTTCGTTACACTTTCACGCAAAAAAGGATAAACCTATTTAGATAATATTTGGCGAACAGATAGATGATTGACTAAAATAGCATATAGGATTTTTATTCATTTTTATCCCGGAAAAAAGCTGTTCTTTTTATCATAATGCAGTGGACTGCAGGTGCAGCTAATAATATAAATGCAAAAGTCTTTCTGTTACGTTTAAACGGCAAAACCACTGAATCAATTTTAATGCAATTTGGCATCTCTGTAGCTGAAATAACGAATGAAAATTTGTACGAAAAACGATTAGACGTAAATATCGTTATATATAAGTTATAACGATAAATGTTAATCTAGCATACATGTATGAGTTTACCGGCTACTTTACCCTCCAAACCGGAACACAACAGTGACAAGCACTGACGCTATTGTGGCAGGAATAGCTAAGGCGGTGATACCAGATCCGGGCAAGACAATGCGGAACTCTACCACCTAGTACTAACCGCCCCGTTGATCGAGTTATTAATGAAACTAGCTAAAAATCGATGAGGCTCGGGTTTGATTCCCGACAGGGACAAACTCATGTGATTAGCATTCATATTTCGGAATTTGGCTGTTTTCTTTTGTATATAACTGTATTTATTTGTATATGTATTTCTATGTATTAGTATATAATACAAGCAAATAATTTGTTACTTTGGGTTTAGAACACTTCGTGTAATTTGTTCACCGATATTATTATTTATTAGTAAAACTCTGCACCATCCGACTTCATTTTTGGAAAGTCAGCTAAAAATTATCCCTACTGTCGGGTAAACACATAAACATCCCCTAATATTGTAAGTTAGCTTCACGGATTTCACGACTTGGTGACGTTGTATGGCCATTGCCTGAAGGTGTGGGCAAAATAAAAAATCCCATTTAGTCCACGGAGGCGGAATAATGAGTGCTTTTTACGGGTCCAAATTCGGATCAGATAACGTCACTAATGCGATGCCCGTTTGATATTCATGATCAATCCCCAGCCGGGATTACGATAATGTGGATGGGGAGACTACTCTGGGTTTTATGTTTAAAAAATCTATACAATAAAATCCCTTCAATACAAACGCGAAAGTATGTGAAGATGTTTCGACGAAATTTGTTACTAAAATGCACCACTGCACCTTGACAGAATTGAGTGAAATTTGTAGGCAATACACATTGTGTTCAATAATAACAGTTTAATTTTTCATATATTTAAGGCGAGGTACCGAGACAAACGGAAAAAAACTGGTTTTCTTAATCACATTTTTATGTATTGATTGTTAAACAACGGTTTTACAAAAATTAAACGATATACCTGAAGATATTATCTAAGGAATGTACTAACTTATTACATGATAGAATGTACTTTACTCGATCATATAATATTCCGAAAACAGGCTAAAAAATATCTAAAACAAGTAATTTGTTCATAATATTTCTAATTTTTCACATGTTTTTTTTTTGTGGTGATATTTAGTTTTAAACACAAAAAAGAATGTACTAAATTTTGGTTTTCAGCTGAAATCCTTTATTTATTTATCCGAAAACTAAACCGTTTCCCAGCGGTTTCAGAACATACCGCGCCGCCCACTTTCTATAGAATTGGCGCGCGTCAAAATACCTCGCCTTAATGCCATGAATAGCCACTTTATATAAGACAGGGGTATCATTGTCAGCTGGGACCACATTGTCCCATCGCAGATGTAATTAAAAAATTCTCCCAAACTTTAATTAAAAAGTCGATAGAAACTTACATAAAAAGAAATAGTGGTATTTTTAGGATAACCTTCTGTAATTTATATTAATATGATTTCTACTTTTGCATCTTAACGAAATAGGCTATCCTAGGACTAATTTTGTTACTCAAAGCTACACACATTTACGAACAAATTCAAGAAATAAAGTTACGTAAAGGTCAGTAAAGAACGATTGACTTTCTCGCATACTTAAGTAAAACTTAATACTATTACTGACACTCAAATTAAACAAAGGACAGCGCAAAGCGTAGGTAATTCCTTGCACAGGATACACCTGCGTTGCGACCAACTCACCGCCGCCGGCTGAATTTAAAATCATCCGTGGACTACATTTTGGCTTCTGCGGACCACTGGTTGGGAACCATTGATATAAGATAACAAACAAGCAGACAATAGTGATGGTAAGATATAACCGTCATCTATAGATACCAACGATCTTGATGGTCTATACTGCTTAATTGTGTAGGCCGCTGCAGTAGTAGCTATAAAATTGTAAGTTTGATTTGTTTAAAAAAATAATTTTTATTTGGGTGAATTGTAGTCGGTGGTAATGTTAGAAGATTACTGGCTACTTCACCCTTGAGACACTGACAATTATGCGCTTTGCAAATGGCGAGCCAGGCCGGGCCGACCAGTTTCGCGGCGAACGATAGCACAAAGGAAATTCTATAGTCTATACTACCAATGTACACAGGGACAAAAAGACGCCGCAGGTACCCGGCGGACACTAGCGGCGCAGCATATCCGTAGTGATAGTAGCCGGAGGCATCGACGGGCAGACGCAGTCTATCGCTTCCCGGTCAAAAATACTGCCCCGTCCCGCCGTCTGCAAAGGGCCTAACAGTGACAAAGATTGTTTTGATGTGACAGGTTCAATCGCATTTTTTTATAGACGAAAGGGCTAAAGGAGGAGGCCAAAAGGAGGCTCATCTGATGGTAAGTGAATACCGCCGCCCATTGACAATTACACTACCAGTTACCACTACACTTGCAGTTGCGTTGCCGGTCTTTTAAGAATGAGTAAGCTCTTTTCTTGAAGGTCCCGAAGTCGTATACGTTTGGAAAAAACTTTGCCGATAAATATACCGCTGGAACCTCTTTTTATTTTCCGACTTCATTAAGTTTGTTTTATTTTCACACTATTTTTTGATGCCATGATATTACGCTGTTTCATATACCTAGATTTCACGGAAAGTTGCAAAATTTATTTTATTTATTTTAACGCTAGTGAATCTACATAAAAAAGAAATGATATTAATTTATTTTAACTAGGTGGTAGAGTTCTGCATTGTCTCGCCCGGGTCTGGTACCACCGCCTTACCTATTCCTGCCGCAATAGCGTCAGTGCTTGTCACTGTCGTGTTCCGGTTTGGAGGGTAAGGTAGCCGGAAAACTTATGCGTGTGGCATTAGACCTCGCCACAAGATAGCAATGCACCATTAACACCTTTGGTGTCTATAGGCGATGGTTGACTCTTTCCATCAGGAGACCCATCTGCTTGTTTGCTATTTTATAATATAAAAAAATATTTTAGCAATCTATGACCATTTGTTACTGACCGAAATTTTCTTATCATTTTTATAGACAGCAAAGGTTTATCAGCCATACCTGATATAAAACTATTTTAAGGTAATAAAAATAAATAGTAGCAGTTCGGTAAGTATAAAGGACAGTAATTAAATCTTGAGGGAGCTGAGGGATGAAGAATAGGGGTGGGGTCGTACAATGGTGCCAGGTGCCCGATGTTCGCGTCAACACAAAAGCGGTTGACTTTATTGGCGCTTTTGACGCATGCACAATATTTGCTGGATTTGTTGTTTCTATAATAGAACGTTTAGATTCTTAAATCGTGACTAAGCCAAATTCGATGTATAGTTTTATATCATTGGATAGCGAATAATCAGATGTCTCTCCTGTTGAAAGGAGATCATCGCCTATATTACGTGCGTTCTTATCCACCAGCTACCTTAGTCTCCAAATCGAGCACCTATCCATTTTTTTAAATTACAAGATAACAAACAAGCAGACGGCTTTTCTTATTGTAAGATATAGTCATTACCGATAGATATCAAAAATGTTAATATTACGTTGCTATCCGTGTGGCGAGATGTTAACGCCACTTGCAGAAGTTTATTGGCTACCTAACCCGCGAAACCAGAACATGACAAGCATTGACGCTTTGCGATAGGAATAGATAAATGTAGCGTAATTCTGCTACTTAGAAAATGTCATCAAATTAATTTATATATTTTTTATTATAAATCATAATATGATGGTTGACTACCTACAGCGGATGCGGAAAAGAAATTCTGCCTACGCTGCAACGTCATTAATGAAGAAGTTGAAAAACCCATTAACTAAATAACTGCTGCATGTTTTTAACAAATCAATTTAAGAGATTGTTTGAAATAATTTGGTGTTTAGGATGAAATAAAAAACAGAATCGTAGCCGCATCTGTGTCGATTTCTACAATGATTACATTTGTTTGTAAAAAGACCGAATATTTTTATTATTTTATTATTTTATGACCGCCTCGTTGATCGAGTGGTTAGTGAGCCTGACTACGCGATCGACGGGGCTCAGGTTCGATCACCGACGGGGACAAGCGTCTGTGTGATGAACATAAATGTTTGTATTTCCGGGTTTGGGTGTTTATTAAATATATTCTCGTATTTATATATGTATTTCTATGTATTACACCCATAACACAAGCAAATAATTTGCTTACTTTGGGGTTAGATCAGTAAGTGTAATTTGTCCCGTGAATATTTATTTATTTATTTATTTATTTATTTTTATTATTATACGGCGTTTGAAGGAAACCCTACATGTATGAGTCCAACTCACACTTAACCGGTTTTTTAATAAAATTCCCTCAACAATTAACCGTTAAATATGGATTACATTTTTTATTATCTATATCCAACTTAAAGCAGACACCCCGTTTCGATTTCTCCAAAAACATGTTTTTGGGTTGAAAATCCATTTTTTTGATAAAAAAATCGCATGAATGAGCCGCATTGTTCTCGTTGCATCGATGCAACGACAGATGGTGCAGGGTGTTCGTAATAAGTGATAAGGGTAAACGGTTTGACACCGTAACAATCGGTCAATACACGACCTCTAGCCGCAATATACTTTATTACCTACATCCTAGATATTTAACTTAATATAAGTCTGAAAGAAAGTTTGTTCATTTGTTGCGTTTTGTCAGGGATACAAAAATGACAGAACTACGAAAAACTAGTAAAAACAATAAATAAATAAATGTTTTATTTACAAGAACATGGGTATAACAAAATATTACAATTAAATATTAAATGTTCCTACATAATCTATAGTATCATAGTCTCTACATATTTGAGATTTAATAATTGTTTTTTTTTTAAATGCCAATATTTGCAATGATTGCAAATTACAATTTTTTATGTGTAACACCTTTACTGAATCCTCTCTCTTCTCAGCAATATATAAGTGATTTCGTGAAATGCAGCTATCTGTAAGAGGACGGCCAGTTTTAGCGAGCTATTTGAACTTACCAATGAGCACACCACGGTAGAGTTGGTAGAGGTGGCCATCAGCTTGTTTTTTTATATCATAAGATAGCAAACAAGCACATGGGTCTCCTGATGGAAAGAGCCAACCTTCGCTTATAGATACCATAGGTGGTTATGGTGCGTTGCTATTTTGTGGCGAGGTCTGATAACACATGCATAAGTTTTCCAAACCAGGACATGACAGTGGCAAGCACTGACGATATTACAGCAGGAATAGGTAAGGCGGTGGTACCAGACCCGGGCGAGACAATACAGAACTCTACCACCTAGTAGCCACGATGGTAGTAATTCGTATAGCCAATCGATCTGACTACGTAATCATCGACGAGGCTCGGGTTCAATCCCCGACGGGAACAAGCATTTGTGTGATGAGCATATATATATATATATATATATATATATATATATATATATATATATATATATATATATATATATATATATATATATATATATATATATATATATATATATATATATATATATACCTATATATATATATATATATATATATATATATATATATATATATATATATATACCTATTCTATGTATTACTATCGTTGACTAACACCCATAACACAAGCAAATAATTTGCTTACTTTGGGGTTAGATCAGTAAAGTGTAATTTGTCCCATGAACATTTATTTTATTTATTATTTCTTTATTTTACCACCTGCCTGGCAGAACCGCAGTTGGCTTATTCTTCAAAGGAGGCCGGGACTAACACGGGGAAAGTTGTTCCAACTTAATCACTGAAATGTCAGAAATTATACATGATATACGGTTAATGTAAGATTTAGTCGTTTTTGGTAATTTTTTTACAAATAAACCCCAAAAAGTATAGAACAATCAATAAATTTATAAGTAAAATACCAATTTGATTGTTTCCCTTGTTGAACAAGGAACGTTTTAAAAATAGACCATAACTTTTCTGCCAATTTCTCTTACTGCTGTGTTATAGCTAATTTTATCAGGGTATTTGGAATTTCTTATAAATTGAATAACTTTATAATATGGATGGAAACGAACTAATTGAGATTAAATGTATAAAAGTGTAAATGTGTGGTCAACTATGAAAACTATATAGATATAGCTAATTGAGAATTGTCATTTTGAAACAGGTTCACAATAAGCCAGATTTTTTAAATCTTCATAAGTATATTAAAAGTGACAGCCGCGGTAATCGGCGTGATATTGGCAAATTCGTCACGCGTAGGAGTCTTCCAGCCTTTGTGTTTACAAACGGGAACTCTATTTAATGCTTGTTAAAATTGCTTTATATTTCTGTCATAACTTATATCAGATATATACGCACCTTAATTTCATTTGCGGGGTACATAATATGTTTAATGTTTAGCCAAAGCAGAGAGATTAATAGTATATTAATCTAGAGAGAGAAGCTATGCGAAGTAGAAGTCGTGTTTCAATTCGTTAGCAGTGTAAACCAATTTGCGTGAATTTTTGTAATTTAATGGTAGAAAACTTAGTTATAAATGTGAAATATGCGTTAAAACAATTCAAGTCTCTTTTAAAAGTTCTGACTGTTTGGAACACACTACGCATCTCGCTGCGGCCCATAACGAATTGATGTAGATGCAGTCCATGGACTCCACTTTAGTCCCAGTAGTCGCATGGCACATGCCTTGTCTAATACTTTAGTACATAGAAGATTTTGAACAAAAGCTTTTTAATTGTGTTCTCGGTTCAATGAATTTAAAATAATGTATAATAATAATTTTAGCGTTTAAACCGACATAGCAGTGTGGACTCAGTATTTTTTTCCTGATAGTCGTTTCTGTAAACGGTCTTGTAGCAAAGAACCTCGAGTCTCGATCACTCTGTTATAAGGTTTACGCTACAATTGTAGATAAAAGACCAGAGGGCAATGGGAGAAAAGAGAGGAGGGAGGTTTATGTTATATCACCCTGACCACCGGCTTAACTGTAAGGCTCACGCCGACGGAAACCCTACTTTTTATATTTATTTTTAAAAATTGTATTTTTTTTTTTGTAATACTATCATTATAAATGTAATTAATCAAGAAAAAAATATTAATTAAGGAAATAATAAATATTTCAACCGAGGAAAACGGAGGTTAGGTATGTATGTAATATTGTTGGGATTGAATAATATTTGTGTGTGATAATCTATTCAGCTGTTCAAGCACGTATACTAAATTTCGTAAGTGTATGTATATAATATGATTATTGTTATATAATATGATTATTGTACGTTTGTATATTTGTTTGTTTGTCCACGAATTTCTTGAAAACTAAAAGCCACACCGCTATAATTCTTTTTAATTTAATCAGGTATATTCCAACTTATGGAACAGTCTAAGTTTGATCAAAATCGGTTCAGTAGTTTTTGAGATATGAATATGGTTGAATTTCTAAGTCGGTTTAATTTTTTAAATTCTATTATTATTTATCGTTAAGTTTCAATTTAACAAACATAAAATCCGAATACAGTAATCACTAACTACCTACCGTCATGCCTTGCAGTACCTACACTAACGTTGGGGCTCGAAGTTATATGCGCACTAAAGCACACGCAGACCGGAATGAATAGGAAAATAACCGACAATAGCCGGTCACATCTGCATTTACGGTGTCATTCATTGATATAAAAAAGCCAAGATACACAATCAGTGTCTCAAAAATGTCCTCTAAAAATGAGCGCAAAATTTTAAATTGTGCGCTCATTTCAAATAGAATCGCATCGGGCGATACTGTCAATTTTGTTACTTTTTGTACATTGCTTTGTAAAAACAACTATAAATCTTGCGCCCAAGTTTGAATATGCAAAAATATCTATTTTTGCCAAATCTATAACTACTTGTGTGAAATTCGCGACAGTTTTGAGTGTCAGTTTTGTTCGGGATTGTGCATCTTGGATTTTTTATATCAATGGTGTCATTGCATGAAGCTGTGTAACGATGCTGAAATGAGAGCCAAGTTCAATAGTTACAAGAAGACGCAAAATTCTACAATAAATCTATATACCTAGCACTTTTTGCTTCTTGGCAAGTACTACCACAATTCTTACTACATAAAGAGTAATATCAAATCTGCAGGCCTACTCTTGAAGACAATATAAATCTTAAACCAATATTGATAAAAACAATACGTTTCGAATATCGTCAAAAAACGGTACTCTTGAAATCAATATTGCCCACATTGATTCAGTATAGTAACGACCTAATTATTGGAAATAGATGTCATCGTTACATCTCCAGCTAGTGTTACAAGTGGAAATTTTAAGTACCGTTTTAAACAAAATATCGAATAAAAGCAATAATGAGTAGTTCCAAAAAAATTCAAAATCCATGTGGCCATCCAGTAATTGAATATAGTTGTCCAGAGTACGAAATACTTCAAAATTCATTAAATATTCATTTAAAATTGAAATCGGTTTTCAAGACTAGCCCTACTGGAATTTTAACTGACAATTATTTACATAATGCATTTATTATACTTATGGCCAATTGCACTAGCATTGTCTTAGGTTAGAAAAATCCTTAGTAGTATACTGCCAATTCTTATCTCAAATAAAAAGAATGTGACAGCACACTAAAGACTGACCTAAGCTAAGACAACGTTAGTGCAATTAGCCATTAGTTTATTATAGTTCTAGCTCATGATTTGATTTGGCCAGTTTTTACCTGCAGACAGACAATTATTGTAATTAATATTGCTTTGGCAAATATCAAGCTAAAACTATATTGGTCAAGCGTCAAGGTTACATCATATTTTAATCTATAATATATTAGCTCTTGAAATTTTCGTTACATGTCAGTGAACAATGTGGCGGGTGAAGAGACAACGTTAGTGGAGCGAAGTGTTGGTTCAGATTCCTTTGAAGAATAGACTAACTGCCATTCTGCCAGGCAGGTTTTAAGAGGCGATCGATTGGCTATGCGAGTCACTACCATCGTGACTACTAGGTGCTAGAGTTCTGTAACGTCTCGCCTGGGTATTTAGTACCACAACCTTACCTGTTCCTGTCGCAATAGCGCCAGTGCTTGTCACTGTCGTGTTCCGGTTTGGAAAGCAAGGTTGCCGGTAGACTTATTTATGTAGCATTATCATACCGCCACACGGATATCAAAGCACTATTAACATCTTTGGTGTTTATAGGCAATGTATTGTTTGCAATCTAATAGAATAAAAGAAAGCGACATTGGTTGAATAGCGATTTTGCTAGTTTTTACTTTGCAAACATTTTGATTGATTGGTTTTGCTAGTTTTTGCTTTGCAAACATTTTGATTATTCCTTAAACTGCAGCAACCGACATCCTATTCCCCATATCTGCGAAACCCTGCATTAGATCTGCAGCAAATTAAAATAAGACCACATGGAAAGTATACCCATCGAAACAAAAAAAAAAAATTTTCAAAATCGGTCCCTAAATGAGCGAGTTCTAAAGTAACAAACATTTTAAAAAAACATACAGCCCAATTGATATTCGTGGAGGTTATCAATTGGGCTGTATATTTTTTGTAAGTTTGGAAGATAGGAAATGCATGATTGAATAAAAAAAGGGAACTTAGAAAATAGGAAAAGAATCATTCCGCCCCTTTACTTAATCCGACTCTTTAAAGTTTTCTTTTTCGCCTAACTTTATTAGAATACCTGATTCAAGATTTTTCGGAGATAAAAAAGATGGGCGTTTTGACAAAACGAATCTTCACAAAAATTCAGCTCGTTATTAATCAAAAATAAAAATATTCCGGAGACCACGGTCAAGCACCTTTGGGCTAGATGGCTTACTTTATTTTTTATTTTCGATAGGGAAGCGCTTGACCACGATCTCGCCTATGGTAAGCTAAGATGCGGCCTAAGATGGAACACGCTTCCATAGAAGATACCTGTTCATTCTTTTCTTGAAGATCCCTGGATTGTACTCAAAAAAATGAACATGTTCCAGTTCCTTGCGATTCGAAATAAGAATGTCGAGTCGAACCTTTTTGTTTGGGTACGTGGAACGTCCATCATATGGCGATGCCTAGAATCTTTGCGCCTCGACGATCGATAGAAAAAAGGGGATGGTAGAATCAAGTCGTGCAATCCCGCAGCGCACTTCAAAGTGTATCCGATAAAAAATCGATAACCTAGCCACTCTGCGGCGATGAGCGAGGCTCTGGAGTTTTTTGCCTACCAGATCATCGTCGTTTATGGCACGCCTCTCTATCGCCTCAAGCGTCTTCAGCTGGTATTTGGCAGATCCATCCCAGAGGTGAGAGCAGTTCCATGCACGAAAGGACTTGTCCTTAATAAACTAGGGCAACTAGATGTTTCATCTATAGCATTAGTGTAAACATATTTCTAATAGATGTGAACGTTTATAAATAGTACTGGGATATTTTGATTTCATAATGAAATTATTATTATATTACTATTTATTATTTTCAACAAAAACTTGATATTGGCATTGGCGGGATTATTATACTATATCCAATATGGAAAGATTATTTTAATTCTCTGTAAGCGGGCATCAACGTATATAGTAGTTTATTTGAGGCCCAATGATATCTAACTAATCGAAATACTAGAGCTTTTGAGAGACTTTGACTTGTATTCAAAGATGAATTATATAATATATTTTATAAAATACATAAATAAAATAATTTTTAATATAAAAGTGTTTTAATATACAAACATAGATTTTAAAATAACTTTATTAAAGATGATTTAGATAAAGTAAATCATATTTCATACACACATGACACAATCCCAATTATATCTACACATTTACACCACGTGATCACGACGATCTCTCCAACGCTCTTTCCTTCATCCTCGTTATAAATGCTGCTCCTTTGTTTTTTCTAAGGTTGAAGTTTGAAAAGATGAGGTGACGTGAAAATATGGACGTGGTAGAGCCAATAAATAATACATAAATTGATTTAACTTCAAAAAAGTTAATTATTTTTGTCTTATCCTGTTAGTTCGCGACATTAATACAACCATTTTTTATAGAAAAAAATGGACATACCTAAATACTAGCTGAACCTGGTAGGCAATGGCAGATAACAACCAGTGCATATTTTCTATATTATTTAATTTCATGTATTTCTAATGCATATTATTTAAAAATATGAGGTTTCTGCAGTATATTTTTAATTTTCGTTGTACTAATTTTTTTAAATTTGTTTATTAATACGTAGCGACATGCTGAAGCACCATCTGTTGGTGAGTTACAATAAAAACCATCATAATGATGATCGGCCTAATGAAATTTTACAAATTTATACATTTTTAGGGTTCCGTTCCCAAAATAGTAAAAACAAACTTTATAGGATTACTTTGTTACCCGTATGTCTGTCCATCTGTCTGTCAAGACCCTTTACCTCGGGAACTCGTAAAGATATAGAATTGAACTTTAAACCATATATTCAGCTGTATACAGCTTCTTGAAGATATGAAAAATCAAACTTTGATTGCACGAAGCTTGTGACGGCAGACGCAAGTGGGGCTGAGGCATTACCTTACAGTTTAATATAATATATCCTGTAAAATTCTATATCAACTACTTAACTTATCCGCATTTAATATGTTTGTTAAACTTGAGGAATAGTAGCTAAATAAAAAAAATTGCCGATCACAATAATGCAGACTAAGAAAAGGGCTTCTATAGTTTCATTCTATGAACATTTAAGCTATTCAAAGTCAATGAAAAAATATATATCCGCACCACAGGTTCACCGCCTACAAAAACTTCTCCGAGTACATTTTATAACTTGGTTGACTATTACTCAAAAACTCTTAAGGCCTTCTAAGCCGTAATAGTTTGCCTTTCAACTTCATTAAATTTACTACTACCATGACTTTTTTCCACGCCCAAAACCAACCGTTAAGCCTGCAGAGAGGGGGAAGACACTTGGCTCTAACAAAAATTAGCACTTATAAGCTTAATCCCTTAATCGAAAACTTGTTTTGATAAACCTACAATATTTTTTTCAAACCTATCCAACGATATCCCACACAATGGGGTACGTGAGAAAAAAATTAACATTCCCGCTTTACACGTAGGGGAGCACCCGGAAAAAAATTTTTTTCAAGATTCTACGTTACCACTTTGTTGACAAGACCAATATGTATACTCGTGCCAAATTACAATTCTCTAGTACTAAGGGTCTCTGAGTGAGGAAATACATAGCAATACGATAATGACCGCCTCGTTGGTCGAGTGGTTAGCGACCCTGACTACTTGATCGACAGGGCTCGGGTTCGGTCCCCGACGGGGACAAGCATTTGTGTGATTAGCATCAATGTTTGTATTGATGCTCATCACACAAATGCTTGACCGGGTTTGGGTGTTTATTAAATATATTCTTGTATTTATATATGTATTTTTATGTATTAGTATCTTTGACTGACACCCATAACACAAGCAAATAATTTGCTTACTTTGGGGTTAGATCAGTAAGTGTAATTTGTCCCGTGAATATTTATTTATTATTTACTATAAGTTTACTTCGAAACCCTAAAAACGTGTGTATGTACTTATGTACCCACGTAAGAATTTATAATCAACTAAGCCACAACTCTGTTGAGCGTGCAGTGTGCGCGCCCATCGTATCAGCATCATGACGCCCGGTTCCCTACCTCATGTAGGCAGAGTAAACCGAACGGCTTTCAGTTCACAATTCATCGGTTCGTCGGTTAGGGAGATGAGTGGTGATCCCCATCACCGCGTTTAATCGTCTTGATAACGATTATCGTCAGTTTCTAGCGATAGCCGGGACTAACGACTTTACGTGCTCATCCTAGGCACAAGAGTGGTAACACAAATCCACAACTGTGTGATTCTCTAGGCACTTTTTACCGCGCACTACTCCTCTGTGGAATCAATTACCGGCGGGTTGTTTCGGAACGGATA
Organism: Apodemia mormo; assembly: GCA_036924255.1. Lineage (NCBI taxonomy): Eukaryota > Metazoa > Arthropoda > Insecta > Lepidoptera > Riodinidae > Apodemia > Apodemia mormo. The sequence goes on along the minus strand of JAUPFN010000007.1, from coordinate 2,959,635 downwards.
CGACATAGGGACCTTTAAGAAAAGAGCATACTCCTTAAAAGGCCGGCAACGCAGCTAAAAGACCTTTGGTGATGTAGCTGTCATGGGCGGTGGTAATCACTTGCCATCAGGTGAGCCTCCTACTCGTTGGCCCCTTTTTTCTATAAAAAAACACCACCACTAGACTCCAAGTAACTATTGAAATTTTGGATTTTCAAGAAAAATTTCACATTGTGGGAGTAAGTATTTTCGGCTAATCATGGTTGCACTGGTTCTACCTCTGCCTACTTCTTCGAGGATATGAGCGTAGAGATACTTTTTCTACATATATTTTTTGATATTCATAACCGTGTGAATGTTTGTCTCCCCATAAGCCACTTGAAGTGACAACGGGCGAGAAGTGTGGTCGCGCGTGTACTCAAGTGGGATATTATTAACAATTACACATTATTAAAAAGCGGATCACAGTGATACTGCAGTTTTTTTAATAAGTATTTGTTATTTTAGGATAGGTTCAGAGGCGTGGGAATAAAGTGCTTAAAATATATCAGGATATAAACATTAGACTGTGGGAAATAATGTCTTTTTTTGATGAATTTATGTCATATCTTGTCCAGGTTTAGTATAGTTATCGGCACGTTTCTTGAGCGCTGACCTTGACTTATACAGAAGTGAATATTATAACGTAAATGATCCGTACGATTCACTTTGCCGTGCGCGAAGCGATTCTTACTCCATAACCGAGTGACCAAACGTCGAGAACCGTGCCGGTTGCTAAAACTACACCATTGCCTTTATAGACTAATATTGCATTACTAGCTGTTGCCCGCGACTTCGCTCGCGCGGACTTTGTTTACTCCGCACAACTCCTCCCCCGTAGGTGATAGCGTGATAATATGTAGCCTATATGTTGACCCGACCTGTTAGTAATATTCATACAAAATTTGAAGTAAACCCATGCAGTACTTTTTAAGTTTACCCCGCACATACATTAACTTTCCTACGATTTTATTATATGTATAGATATGAAAATCACCTTATTTTTTGTATATATTTTCTTCTCGACAATAGCGTTAATACAATGTCATGGTTTGATTTGGAAGGTAAGGTAGCCGATAAACTTACATACATGTGTCATTTTAAATCACCACACCGATGACAATGCACCTTTAACATCTAGTCTAGCACGGGTTGACTTTTTCCATTAGGAGAGTCATCTACTTATTCGTTATCTTAAAATCTTACATAAAAAAACTCGAGAGTTAAACGGTGGAGAGGGTTAGGTACGTTTAATATGATGATTGCAATTCTATAAGTGTTTTTAAAATGTTTACCCAAATTTATTTGTGGTAAACTTATTGTAGTACCTCCTTTCCTCCCCCGTGTTGGTTCCGGGCTCCTTTGAAGAATAGACTTTGAAATTCTGCCAGGCAGGTCGTAAAAGGCGACCGATTGGCTATGCGAGTCGCTACCATTGTGGCTACTAGGTGGTAGAGTTCTGCATTGTCTCGCCCGGGTCTGGTACCACCGCCTTACCTATTCCTGTCGCAATAGTGTCAGTGCTTGTCGCTGTCGTGTTCCGGTTTGGAGGGTAAGGTAGCCGGTTAACTTATGCATGTGGCATTAGAGCTCGCCACAAGATAGCAACGCACCATTAACACCTTTGGTGTCTATAGGCGATGGTTGACTCTTTCCATCAGGAGACCCATCTACTGGTTTGCTATCTTATGATATAAAAAAATAGTATAACCTCAGTACCTATAACTGGCCATACAAGACATACCAACCCTCGTCCTAGTTTAAGTCCTGTATAACCTAAAATCTACTTTAGACATCACTGTTCTTTTGTTTTTACTTGCACTAAATTTATTAGTTTCCAAAATCAAAAGCATTATGATAAAATTACATATGTGAAGAAAAGAAAAACTTTTAAAACAAGAAAAAACCCCTTTGTTTGTACAGCGAAGAAGAGTTTCGTTTAAAATACCGTTTTCTAAGGCCATCGTTATATTTTGTGGACCAATTATTTTGTAGTGCTTTAAAAATGGATAAGCGTGTACGTGGCTTACCTTCTACATTTCCAAAATTAAAATAAATTTATTTTAAAACAAATGCCATGTGTAAATAAATACCACGCTAATGCCAATAAACAAATTTTACTTTTGTACTTTTTTCCAATTAATTGAACATTCACTCTTCGCAGCCATTATGTATTCTAATTTCTTTTAAATGTAATAAAATAAAACATCAACCAGAAACGCACTCAAAAACTTAGAAAACTTTAATATTTTTCTCACAAAACAATACTTTGAACGTCAGTGTGACAAAAACAGACAACTTTAACCAAATTTCTCTATTTCATTAGTGATTTGCGACGTTGCTGTTCGGTGCACCGTTGCATAAATATGGTATAGGATTTTTTTTTTTTTTTTTTCGGAATGTCACAATTGCTGTTAGCCTTAAGGGCTGTTACAGCTTCACCGGTCGCGTGGGCGAGCAGAGTGCTCAGCCAGAATTTAAAGGTGTAGGGCTGTACGCCCTCCGCCCTAAGGGTGTCTCCTGTGAGACCGAACCTCGGCTTAGGGTGGGGTCGTGATTTGCGATGAGAGGGCTAGTGGCATTGTTTTGTCCGTCCGCCGAACCTTGCCCTTGGGCTCGGTTCGCCGAAGGGCGAAACAGGGGTCCTCGTCGCCGCCGGCGGCGACGGTGTCGCGAATGTAGGTGTGTAGTGTCATCGTGTAAACCGTTTGCCAGAGTTATCGGGTCATCGGGATCGGTAAGAACGTGGCGGGGCCTACGTAGTTTGGGATCGGGATTAGGGTCTGGGATGTAGTCAGCCGCGGCTACCACCAGTGGGTTCGGATGCGAGATGGCACGATCGAAGTATCTTTCGGAGGTGTCTTTGAAATGCTTTGCTAAGCTCGGCAATTCAAGATCGTTATGGAGGTCTACGTTGCGCATATACCACGGTGCTCCCGTGGCAATACGCAGGAATTTATTTTGTACCACTTGCAACGGATGCAAGTCCGTACGGGGGAGGTGGGCGAACGCTACGCAAGCGTATGAAAGGATGGGGCGTACGCACGACTTGTAAAGTGTCACCTTGTGTCTAAGTGACATTTTACTGCGTTTATTGATAAGATGATATAACCGACCTACAACGAACTTAGCCTTAACTTTCATTCTTTGTATGTGCGGTTTGAATGACATTTTGCTGTCCAACGTAACCCCGAGGTACTTGACTGTCTTTTCCCACGGGATGACGTTTCCGAACAGGGTAATGTTGCCTAGTTTTCGCAGACCGCGCCTTTGTTGTCGCGGGTGTTTACCGCGGCGAAAGTACACGGCTGCACTTTTTGAGGGATTTATTTCGATACGCCATTTTCTGAACCAATCACCGAGGGCGTTGGCCGCAGCCTGCAGCCGCTTGGTGATTGTTACTTCGGAAAAGTTGGACGTATAGAGGGCGGTGTCGTCGGCGAACAACGCGAGCTCGACGTGCGGCTCGCGTGGTACGTCGCACGTGTAGAGGGAGAATAATACGGGTGACAGTATGGAGCCCTGCGGGACACCTGCTGTAATCGATCTGTGGGAGGAGAAGGCTCCTTCCACGCGGAATTTGAATCGGCGGTTGGTGAGGTACTCTCGTATGATGAGTACGAGTCTGTCGGGCACGCCCATTTGGTATAGCTTGTATATTAAGCCATTGTGCCAGACTTTGTCGAACGCCTTTGCGACGTCGAAAAATAGGGCGCCTGTGGGAATTTGCAGCCCCGGGGCTGCGTTTAACCCGGTTAAGATATATTCGGTGAGACGGTGCACTTGATGAGTGCAAGAGTGAGCCGCTCGGAACCCGAACTGCTCATTTATTAAGAGGCCTTTCTCGTGAATAAATGCCTTAAGGCGAGCGAGAATGATTTTTTCATAGATTTTGCCTAATGTATTTATTAGGCTAATGGGGCGGTAACTGCTGACTTTATTGCGGGGTTTACCCGGTTTGTGAATTCCTATGACGGTGGCTTCTTTCCACTCGTCTGGAAACGCGCAGCCGGCTAGTAGTGCATTGAAGATGCACACTAGTAGGCATATTAGGGAGGGGGGGAGGTATTTAACTACCTTATTAGTGATTTTATCGGGCCCCGGGGCCTTTTTATTGTGTAGACCTTTTATAATTTCGCCTACTTCTTCGGGATCGGTGGGTAGAAGCGGGTCACCCTCCGGTGGTAGCGCCGCCCTGCGCTCTACTTCGCTATCCACAAGATGGACGTGGTCTAGGTCCGTAGGCTGGTTTGATGGGGAACATTGAGTTTGGATACTGTCGGCCAGGCATTCGGCTTTGTCTGTATCATCAAAAGCGGGCGTTTGATTAGGTCGAATGAGTGGAGGCATCTCTACTACTGGTTCGTTTTTAAAGGCCCTCGCCAACGGCCAGTAGGCCGTGTGCGATGGCGAGACCTCACTTAACAGTCTGTCCCACCGTTCGTTACGATACTCGGCGATGCGCCGCTTTACTTCTCTTTGTAAAGCTCGTAGCGAACGGCGATTTTCGTCGGTCATGTATCGGTCGTAGAGCCGCGTAGCGGCGTTTTTGCGTCTCAGTAGGTCGCGTAGCTCTTCCGGTAGTTCCCATCTGCCCCGGAAGGCGTCCGGTATTTCCCGCGAGGAGCTATCGACTACCGATTCTATGTGGCTAGTGAGTGACTTAATGGCGGATTTGGCTTCCTCTACCGTACTAATGTTGCCAGGAATTTGGTCGAGGTGCTCTGATTGTATCGATTGAAAATTCTCATCGAGTTTTTTCCAATCGATTATCTTTTTCATGCGGACGGCGTCCGCATGGTGGGGGGAACCTAGTTTGAAAACTACCGGTCGGTGGTCTGAGTCGAGTTCGTGTAACACTGATACTGAACGCAGTTGTAAATCTACGTTCCTCATCAGCGCTATATCGAGTACGCTCGGTCTGTGTGTCACGTCGTTTGGCGGGTATCTAGTGGGCTCTGACGGGCCTACTGCTACGAAGTTAAGTCTGTCCGTCAGTCGTTCGATGTCTAACCCATTTTGGTTGTTTATGGGGGAATGCCACAGACTATGCTTGGCATTGAAATCCCCCCCTATTATGACAGAGTTGCCCATGTCGAATAGAGATTTAAGATCTCTTTCTGTTACTCTTTTACCGGGACCGAGATAGGCTGATGCTAGTATGACTGGTTGATGACCGGTCATACCCACCTGGCAAACTGAGACTTCGAGATATTCCAGAGTAGGGGGATCTAGGGGAACAATGTGGAGGCTTCTTTTATAGTAGATAAGAGTGCCCCCACCGCGATTCGTTGGTCGGTCATTTCTGACTAAATTATAATTAGCTATACGCGGATTACGCCTACTAGGCTTTAATAAGGTTTCCTGTACAAGGAGGATATCTATTTCGTGATTTTTAACAAATTCGCGAATCTGGTCTATTTGCCTGACTAAGCCGCATGCGTTAAACGACGCGACAGTTAGGGAGTAAGGTTTCATCCTCTGGCTATGGTTGCTATCCATTATGGGGCCCTAGCAGTTATGCGCCTGATGGTTTCCATCAGGGCTGCGTGTTTGGTGATCACTTCGATCACGTTTTGTGGTGTCGCTGTACGGAGTTCGTGAGCGAACTCCGCTACCTCACCCGGGCTAATCGCTTGGGATATTTCCATGACCAGCGCGAGGTCAGTGAAGTCGTAACCTGTGTGTCCTGTGTTGGCCTGTTGGACGCGCGGCGGATTGTATGGCCTGCGAGTGAGAGGAGGAGGAGGAGGAGGACCTGAAGGAGGACCTGGAGGCCTTATGAGAGAAGGTGGTTTGACCCACGCGTTAACGGTTGGCGGGGGTGCTGGTATCACAGAGTGTGATACCGGCTTTGGCCCTGCCTGGGGGGTTTTGGCCTTAGGGGCCTTTTTATAATAGTTGTAATTTGTGTTTCTAGTATTCGGTGTTGGTACCGGTTGGGAATTGCTTCCCCGGCTACGTTTGTGCGGGGCCTTTGGGCATCCGCGATAATTCGCCGGATGACCTTGGGCACCGCAGTTGACGCAGCTCACCGGCGTCGCGGGCGTCGGGACGTCGGTTTGTCCGCGCTTAGGACGTGGACAATCCGCCGTGGCGTGGTCCTCCAGGCACTTGACGCACCTGGGTCGGGCGTAGCAGTTTCGGGCAGAGTGCCCATAGAGTTGGCAGTTATGACACTGCCCGGGGGCTCCGCGGTTACGCGGGGTCTCTATTATGAGGCCGGAGGTATTACAGATGGTGTTCACGTTGAACACCTTCTTGCCCTCCGGGCTTAGTTCTAGTACTACTAGAATTAACTCGTAGGGCTCGCGGGACCTTGGGTTGTACATCCGGTGTACCTCTAAAACCGCGGGGACTTGTGATTTAAGATCGGCCTTGATCTTGTCGAGTGGGTAATCGATGGGGACTCCTCTAATGACTACACGAAGATGCCTTTCCCCGTCCAAGGCATACGTGTGGTACCCTACTTTGCGTTCGCGCAGCAGGGTGGTTAAACGACGGTGGTCGTTGGAGGTGGGGATTTTAACCCGGATCCCTTCGCCCGTGGAGCGGGCGTGGGTGAAATTTATGTGCTGCTCTTTCATGGCAGCCGAGATCATGATCCACGACGCTTTGTCACGGATTATGATGGGTGGGGGGACTTTCTCACGCCGAGCTCCGGATTCGTCATCCGAGGCGTCGGCGATCGTCGGTTCGTTTGTCTTGTCGGTCTGTACTGGCGTCGGCTTAGGGCTTGATTGCCCAGTCGCCTGCTTTTTGGCTGGCGTAGCCCTAGTGGTGGGGATGTTTATGGTATAGGAAACGAAGAAAGACCCTTATAACGAAGTTAAGCCGAGTTGAACTCAGTGGTCTAGTGGTCCAGCGTTGGCGTTGACTACATGAGGTCCCGGGTTCGATTCCCGGGTCGGGCACTTAAAAAAAAGTGTCTTTCAGTTTTCTGATAAACACAAAGTTGCTCGGGACTGGAAAGTGCCCGGTCGGCGATAGGCTGCCACCTATCACATTTGTGGGACCAAGTATCTTCGGCTAATCGTGGGTGCACTGGTTGTACCTCTGCCTACCCCTTCGGCGATACGGGCGTGAAGATACTTTAAGCCGAGTTTCTTTGTTAGAAAATATATCTTCGCTATTCTTAATTTATTCTAGGTATAACTATTCCTAGTATTACCATGGTATTAAGATGGATTAGTTTATTTTTATTTGTAAGGCTGTGTAGGTATAAATCTGTAGCTTTTAACCGTACATTCATTTTTTTGTCAAATTTCGTGATAAATATTATTTAATGTTTGCTAATCACCGACATCAATTTTAACATATTGAAAATGCTCATCTATCTGTTTGTTTGCTTAATCAATGTCGATAAAAATTGGTGTGCAGTGAGAACACGTGATTGTGCAAATGATGTTATGTTTTTGTCCGTCTGACTCTCTGTATGTGATATTATATTACAAGAAAGGGTTTTTTATTTTCAATAAATTTACACCCCTCATAGCAGGCTGAAAATGCTATGTAATTTGTAAATCACTTAACATTTTAATATAGCACCGATGCGGGCTGATATTAAATGCTCACACAATACTGGAAAGCAGACACGTGTCGCAGGTTTAACCCTTCCAAGCCTGATAAACATATTAAATAATATGGGTGTAATTCGCTCCTTGAAAATTAATTGGTAGTTACTGTAAGTGGCGACAGGCGGCGACACGCGCAAGACACGTGCCGGGAAGCGATCGCCACACCCGCCCCCGAATACCAGTTATAGTCTCAGATGACTGGATTTTGATAGTCTCTTAAAATATGATGAAATAATATGCTTATTTATATAATACTAACTGCAGCGTGCAGCCCACTGCATTATAAATTTTTTTAGTTAATCCCGCGGGATCCCCTCACTTTTCCGGGATAAAAAGTAGCTTAGTGCTATTCCAGGTCATCGTCTACCTGTGTGCCAAATTTCAATTAAATCCGTTCAGTAGTTTTTGCGTGATTGAGTAACAAACATCCATCCAAACATTCAAACTTTCGCTTTTATAATATTATAATATAATATTATATAATAATAATAATATAGATATTAATAACTACCTGACCCGGCAAACGTTGTGCTGCCTTTTTAACTACTCTTATTTTTTTTTCTATATTTTCTCTTCTTTTAAACCTTCCCTGAACTTCAACAATTAATTTAAAACCAAAATTAGCACAGAAAAGACTGTGGTTATCTCTTATCGTTAGAAGAGACGTCTGAATACTTACTATCCAATGCTCGAAAAATAGGATCGTTTTAGATTTTACTCTTTCAATCGTCGGCACTTGGTGAAATTCCATTATTTTTAGTTAAAACTAGTTTACCACACACTTTTACTTTTATTTCACTATAATTATACACTAAATTATTTTATTTTATCGACCGGTTTCGCTTTTTAAAGCATCTTCAGGACGTAATATTGTTTATTGGAGTAAAGAGTAAAAAGGATCGCCTTTAATTTGGACTAGCTTGATTTCCATTTGAACACGATTTTATTTTTTACAGTTTAAAATGGTAAATAGAATAGCCAGGACACACCTACACACAAGATACAAACGGACAAACACATATAAAAATTCAACTGAAACTAATGAAAAGAAACTGATATCATTTTAGATTGGACTGAAAAAGCGATTGCGATACAGTAAAAACTTAAAGGTATTTAACAAACCAAATAAAGTTGATTTTATTTATTTATGATTTAATTCGCTTTTTAAAAATTAGTCGGTAGTTACAACGAGTGTTGCCAGACGGCGACACGCGCTATACGCGTGTCAATAAACGATCATCACACCCGCTGCCAGCGACGCGATGGCTGTGGTTGTTTTGTTGGTATATTAACCAGATGACTAAACTTGATAGCCTGTTAAAGCACATCTGAGGTGGCAGAACCGCAATATAAGTGGCTTCTAGCACTTCATCGTTTGTCACTTAAATAAGTATTATAGTGCTACCAACTTTTCTGTTCAGTAGACGGTACCGCCGCTAGTAGGAGGTTGAGATGTTATTTAAGGCACAGTTTACACTTTTGCCAAGGCTTAATAAACGTCCACAAGATCCAAACGTTTACGAGTGCGTTAATATGTTCCGGCCAGGAAAATTGTTCAAGCAAGCATGATGGACGTTGAAGTTATATCGGCTATTGTGTTTGGCTTGATATAATTTTATTTAAAATATAAACAAAAACAAAGGAAGTGAAAAGTTCAGTAGAGAAATTGGTAGATGTTAAAAATCCATAGAAACTGTAATATCGCTGTTACTTAGCACTCGCCAACGTATAGATATGTTGTAAGCGCTTGCCGCAAGCTTCCTTTCAAACAATCAATCAATCATTTATTGCAGAAAATAGGGAAATTGCAGAAAATGTAACCAACCCTATTTTCTGCAATAAATGATTGATTTTATTTAGATCTCTGTCCAAAAACCGATATTCCACCGTATTGGTGACCAGATTCTCAAAGCACACGAAAACTAAGCAAAACTCCTTGTGATTGTGGCCACTTGTAGAGACTTGACAAGCGTATACGCGTAGCATAAGAATGTTACTAAGAAAATCTGACAGCGGATTGCAATTTCACCTAATAAAAGTATTTTCACGCCCGTATCCCCAAGTGGTAAACCGGGGTAGGTACAACAAATGCACCCACGACTAGCTGAGGATACTTAGTCCCACAATGGTGGCAAGCCTGTCGCAATCGGGCACTTTTCCAATGCTGGGCAACATTGCTTTTATTAGAAAATTGAAAAAAAATAATAATTTAAAAACCCATTTTCGTATTGCCCGACCCGGGATCTCATGTGTGTTCAGGTGTGTTTAACACCGTGGGCGTACCGAGAGGAGGGGGGTAGGGGAGGGTAGTTACCCCTCCCCCGGAAATTGTTTACCTCTCTACTAACTATCTACTGTTGTAGATAATAATATAGACTTAAAATCTTACGGTTATCCCCCGGCCCAGAACCTGAGTACGCCCATGGTTAACACCGACACCTGACCACTCGACTACCTATACCTCCGTCTCACCGTTCGACTCAGGGAGATTACCTCTGTGATATAAAATAGCCATCTACTTTGTAAAAGGATATTTCTATTAAATTTCTTTAAAATCCGTCTAGTTTGAAGAAATATACACAGACATATACCCAAATACATAAACTTTCACATTCCTAATATTCCTAGGATAAAATGAAACTAATTGTAACGCATTATAAACATTTGGTACAGTGGCGGCAACGCAATTCCCTCCGCTACTTGAAGTTGATTGAAAACCAACGTTCGCTTTGTATGTTTGTTTGTAAAGATAATAATTGTAACGCTATTGGAGTCGAGGACGCATCTGTACTTCAATTCCAGCTAGGGTTACCTACACATTGGCTGATAGTGGTACAATTTGTTTTAGTAATATAAGTATATATCTTTTTTCATATATATCATAGGATAGTAAATAAGCAGAAAGCTCTTCTGATAAAAAGAATTTACCTTTCTTATATACGCCAAAAATATTAATAGTGCAATGTTAACAATGTTGAATGATGGTAATACTACATGCATAACCCCATACTTAAGCTAATATATATATATATATATATATATATATATATATATATATATATATATATATATATATATATATATATATATATATATATATATATATATATATATATATATATATATATATATATATATAATATAATATAATATAATATAATTATCTCTACAGCTTGCTTGTATAATAAAATATAGTATATATTTGTGTTTACTACACAAATGTACAGTACATCACCATACAATACGTGATTAAGCACTGATTAATACTAGTAGCACTGTCACTATATTCACACTAGAACTAACCGAACCACTAAACCAAAACACTTTCCGTATCACTTTTCACTGTATCGTCCTTATCTTATAAAACTGAATCACTTTAGCCGACATGTCCTTATTTATGCACAAGGTAAGGTACAACAACATTCTCAAAAATTCTGCAAATTACTCGTAAACATCTTATAATAATAATTACGGGAAAAATTACACTGACTGATCTTACACTAAAGTAAGCAAATTATTTGCTTGTGTTATGGGTGTTAGTCAAAAATACTAATACATAGAAATACATATATAAAAACTAGAATATATTCAATAAACACCTAAACCCGGAAATACAAACATTTATGTTCATCACACAAATGCTTGTCCCCGTCATGGATCGAACCCGAGTCCCATATATTATGTAATCACGGTCGCTAACTACTCGAACAACGGGGCGAAGTTGTAAACAAGTCAAATTATACGCTAATTTCATGCCATATGCGAGAAGGTCTATTATGGCATAGCTGTTTGGGTAACGTCAATTATTGTTTATAGACAGCGGCTGTCTCTTTCTTTTATTTCCAGATTTTTCCAGTGTTCTCACTCTTCGCTTTTCTAAAATATTAGCATCAATATCATCTATAGACACGTGTATTGTTATTGTGACAGAAATTAGTAATATAGTGGTATTGAATCCAAGCCTATTTTGTTGCAGAACTCGTTCCTCGAGTTAGTCGCAACCTTACAGGATTATTCTATGGTTGCAACTACGTGACAGGATTAGTTAAGTTTACGTTTGTACCACGTTGTACGGTAGACAACCCTAGTTTTGAACGAAACTAAGTGCTCCTGGTTTATGAATAGTTACAAGTGGATGGTTTTTTCTCTTTATCTAGACCGGCTGTTTAGGGGTTTTTGACTGACTTTAAAAAAAAGAAAGTATTTTGTAAGTATTAAATAATGAATAATGAATAAATATTCCTGGACAAGTTATACGAATTGATCTAACCCCAAAGTAAACAATTTTTTTGCTTGTGTTATGGGTGTTAAGCAACGACTATAATACATAAAAATACATAATAAACACCCAAACCCAAAAATAGAAATACTTATGCTCAAATGTTTGTCTCTGTCGGAAATCGAACCCGAGCTGCTTTAATTCATAGGTTCACTAACCACTCGACTAAGAGGCGGTCAGTATGCACATACACATTTAAAATTATAAATAAATAAATTAATATTAATAAATGTAATCACTTAATAAGTGTGTATTTAATGTCAAGTTGAATATTTATTTAATACCATGAAATATTTACTCATTATGATAAGGTAGCCGATAAACTTATGCATGGTACGTTACCAGCATATCCCACCTTTGATGATAATAATACATCTTTACCATCTTTGGTGTCTGTAAGTGATGGTCATATTTTTGCACCAGCTAAACTGTCTGTTTGTTTGTCATCCTATGAATTATACTACGATCGAGCCATGAACAGTGTCTGATTCAAAAATTATGTTTCGAAAATATTCAAATAGGATACTTATTTAGTCAAGTAATTATAGTCAGTTAACTATCAATTTCTATAGAAAAACAAGAGATTTTCCAAGAAAAACTGATATAATACGAAAATAAAAAAATACTGTCCATAGTTGGGACTCGAAGCCGCAGCCTCCGGCGTTGTTGACCATCGCTTTAATCATAAAGCAATTCTGATGTCAACCAAGTTGGCAAAATTATGAAAAATATTGCTTAAGAAAATACGGAGAAAACGAGTTTTCCCTAATATGAGATCAAGATCGAGTTTTGGCGCCGTAAAACAATAATGATTCCCCGTTGTGGTGGTGGTATCTCATCATCTTTGTTGTCTATAGGTGATGGTTGTTACGAGATCCATCTGCTTATTTGCTGTCTAGTAAACACTATATAAATTTCATCGAAATCGTTAGAACTGTTTTTGAAAATGAGTGCACTTAATATAAATACAGTGACTATCAGAAACCCTGTTCAACTCGAAAGGAGCATATAATTAGGTCGATTGTATTATCAAGAAAAAAATTCTATTAGGTATCTTCGCACCTATATCTTCGGAGAGGTAGGCAGAGGTACAATCAGTGCACCTACGATTAACCGAAAATACTTAATCCCGTAATGTGATAGTTAACAAGCCTATCGCCAACCGGGCATTTATGCAATCTTGGCAACGTTGTTTTTATCAGTACCGTAAAAACACATTTTTTTAATTTCCCGAACCGGAAGTCGAACTTGGGACCCCATAACACCGACACCAATACTCTTTGATGAATGCGCTGCGGAATTGCATGACTTAATTCCGCTATCCCCGTTTTTTCTATTGATATATGTGATTACCGATTATAATCAATGATTTCTTCTCTGTCCCAAAAAAGCAATGGAATGAATTACTGAAAAAACGTATAGACCTAAACTTCGTGGTGCTGGGTAATAGCTATTAGCTGATTAAATTAGAGCTGCTCCTAATCATTCGTCAATATTGCAAAACCGTTTATTCTAAAAAAAATTGAAAAATCATTGAAACCTCAAAATAAAAAATCTTAATCGACAAAATAAAAACTGTTTTCAAAACATTTTTTTCATGATCATGAATCAAGTATGTATAGAGAAATGGCTGGAATGGAGTAATTAATAAAAGCATAACTTTTGAAAATATAAATTTAAAAAAGTTTTGCCAACGGAAGTTTTATTCTGAATATTAAAGTTTGCACCTTTGATATAAAAAACCCAAGACACACAATCAGCGTCTCAAAAACGTCCTCTAAAAATGAGCGCAATATTTCAAATTGTGCGCTCATTTCAAATAGAATCGCGTCGTAGCGACCGACGCGATTGTCAATCTACTATCAATTTTATAACTTTTCATACATTACTTTGTAAAAACAACTATAAATCTTTCGCTTAAGGTTGGATATCCAAAAACATATATTTTTGCTATGTCTATAACTACTTGTGTGAAATTAGCGACAGTTTTGAGAGTCAGATTTGTTCGAAACTGTGCATCTTGGATTTTTTTTATATCAATAGTTTGTACCTTATTTTTCAACCGCAGGATTTTCATGCATAACTTTTTACAAAGCAGTCCAATTTTGATCATTCTTTTTTTATTGGAATAAGCATACCATATATACATATACATATACATATACATATACATATACATATACATATACATATACATATACATATACATATACATATACATATACATATACATATACATATACATATACATATACATATACATATACATATACATACATATATATATATATATATATATATATATATATATATATATATATATATATATATATATATATATTGTTTGATTTTAATTAATTATTGATTTAACAATTCAAACGTATGTGGTATAATACCATTTGGTGGAAATGCGCGTAGACTGTAAAAATCTAACACTGTTCTATATTTAACGTTAAATGAAAATTATAGTCCAAATAGAGTTACTTGAACTCATTGCGTTTTTTACGAAATGTCCTCCTTTTTAAGAATCTTTTATTAAACTATCGCTCTCACTTTTAATGTTTTAGTTATTTGCAAGCTCTTGAAGCCTATATTTTTGATGATAGCAATTGCAATTTTTGTTGATAGAAAAATGCTCTTTTCGGTTGTTTCCGAATCGAATGAGCCACAGTTCATGTTTTTAAGACTGTTAGAACGAAACGCAGGAAACTTGCTTCTTGACCAGACTAAATGATACTCAGTATGTTTATGTATGTATTTAAGCATACCTAGTAATATTGATACTTACACACAGACACACCTACGTCAACATCAACACGCACACTAAAATATAATTATACTTATTAGATAACCTGGCAGTTTTTTTCACACAAATTAGGTACTTGTATTGAATATTTTGGTGAGGTACTTGAGTACTACCTCCCCTAGGTAGGGGGGTTAATTTTGATAAAAACCAAGGATTTAAAAGGTTATAATATCGATATGTTTGCTACTTCGTGATTGGTTCGCCACGTTTAATGCTGTTTCGTGGTTGGTTCACCAACTAGCGCTAGAAGACAACGTCACAATATCATATATCATAACCAATCACGACAATGCAAACATGTCAATATTATAACGTTATAAATCCTTGATATAAACATCCTTTCTTTTAAATTGGACCAAACAGTAGATATCTACAAAATTTCATTAAAATCGAATCAGTAGTTTCGGAGTCAATCGCTAACAAACAACGTGACACGTATTTTATATATTATAATTGTACATTAAAAATGTTTGTGTAACTGAATCTTTACGAATTTTATTAAAAATAATGTAAATTATCTGTTGGCTCTTATTTTATACAGGTTCACTGGTAAAAGATGTTACATACAAAAGGAGGATGTTCAGTACTCGATATCGATTTCAAATGTGTAAAAAATAATATGTACCTACTTGATTTCGACATAATTTTCCAAGAAAAATTTAGTGCGGAACTGCTCACAGCACATGGACCTTATATTTTACTTCATTGTTTGCAAAGAGCGATTTACCGAACTCTTGACTAGATTCGTTTTTAAGTCGTGAGCATACTTTTTTAATGTTACTACATAATTTTCTTCGAGGTTGATTATTAAGCAATAAATAAAAAAAAAAACTTCACGCCCATATCCCCGAAGAGGTAGGCAGAGGTACAAGTGCACCCACGATTAGCCGAAGATACTTGGTCCCACAAATGTGATAGGTGGCAAGCTTATCGCCAACCGGCACTTTCCAATCCCGGGCAACTTTGTGTTTCTCAGAAAACTGAAAAAATCCTTTTTTTTTGTTCCCGACCCGGGAATTGAACCCGGGATCTCATGTCGTCAACGCCAACGCTGGACCGCGAGACCACAGAGGCGATTAAGCAATATTCCCTTTTAATTACCTATTTATTTATAACCATCATCAGTCGTGTCTTCCAAGCCTAATCCAATTACAATATTTCACCATTCAACCTATATAATAATTAGATTAAGTTCATAAAATTAAGCTGTCGATTTTATATAAACAAATAAATATTACATGTAAATACAATATATTCTCCGTTAATGCGTCAGTTTTTAAATAATAGTCTAACTTTAAGTACCTACCGCTAGTTTATTAGCCCCTACAACTCAATCCATTTAAAAAACGAATGCAAACGAGTGATATTAGCTTAGCGCTGAGCAAACAGGGTCGCCGGGCAGGGTTGAATAATTTTGAAATACAAACAGTGGACCGGCAGCAATTAGCCCGCGGCCACTAATGGACATGCGATACTACACATGTGGTATTTGATTTGTTTCTGGATAAAAAATATAAATAAAGCTGGTTTAAAATTCTACAATTTGTGATGGGACGTGGTCGCAGCCAAAGGCTAAAAAATTCTGCCAAGTTTGTCTGACTCGTGCACAAAGGCTTCCGTACCATCATTTATAAAAAAACGGCAAAAACATTTCACAAATTTATTTTAATTTAAATATTTATTTTTTTAAGTAAATTTATAACTAAATATTTCAAGCGCTTACCATTGTCGTTATTAAGAACGAGAAAAAAATTGCAAAAAAAAATCATTCGTCATTGTTGAATGGTATTATTCTGTTTTTAGTATTTATTGTTATAGCGGCAACAGAAATACATCACCCGTGAAAATTTCAACTGTCTATCACGGCTCATAAAATGCAGCCTGGTAACAGACGGATAGACAGACTAAAAAACAGATAGACGGACAGCGAAATCTTAGTAATAAAATCCCGTTTTACCATTGAATACGGAGAGAGACCTTGAAAACCCTAAAAATCATGGTTAAAATCTTGAATATCGTCGCTGCGCTCAAGGAATTCCATTTAATATCTATAAGGTTTAAAAAAAACGTGTTATTAAATTAACAAATGGAAACACTGCAAAATTGTTAATGCAACATTATAGACATTTATTTGAGACATAATAAGAAACGGTGCCGCAAATATTAGTTACTAGCTGACCCGCGCAGCTTCGCCCGCAAGTAGATTAACATGTCGTCAGGATAGCTTTTCATACAAATTTTATCTCCTATTTCAACCCTTTAAGGATTGATTTTTGAAAAAAAAAGTTAGCCTTTGTTTGACCCTGACTCTAACTACTTCAATGCCAAATTTCATGAAAATCAGTCTAGAGGTTTAGCCGTGAAAGAATAACAGACAGACAGATAGACAGACTGTCTTTCGCATTTATAATATTAGTATGAATGACCCGCGCAGCTTCGCCCGCGAGTAGATTAACATGTCGTCAAGACAGCTTTTCATACTCATCCCCTATTTCAACCCTTTAAGGATTGATTTTTGAAAAAAAATTAGCCTATGTTTGACTCTGGCCCTTCAACTACTTCAATGTCAAATTTCATGAAAATCAGTCTAGCGGTTTAGCCGTGAAAGCATAACAGACAGACAGACAGACAGACAGACTTTCGTATTTATAATATTAGTATGGATATGGACTTAAGAAGCTACATTTTTTATTAAGGAAAAAAATTGCACAGAATTAGTTTTAGAACCGTCTAAAATAATTTCGTATGTGAATTTATTACACATGAAGGATTTGGCACTATTCCCAGTTTTAGTATGTGAATATATTATGCTTAAAAAAGCGTATCTAGTGGATTTATTTGCTGTAACTTCAGATAATGAAAGCCATCTTGCTCCGAAGTCATTAAAAGAATGAATTAAACGAACCCAAAATCGATGGTGTTACTCAATGTTAATTTAAAGTTCCCATAACCTATTGCCTGATTCATTACTAGACCGTGGAAATCATTTAGCACCAAAGTATTTTTCAAAACAGAACACATCAGTCCAAGCTTCGTGGGCTTATCTTATTTAGTTCGTCATCAGGTTCTAGAAATCATCCAGCACCAAAAATGTATAATGAAACCAACTGAATCAGCCCACACTCAATTAGTTTATCTGGGTTTGCTTAGAAATTCGAATAGACTAATTCCACCACTATCATTAGTACTGGTAATCATCATGCTTCGAAACACTTGCCAGAATTTTCTCCATTTTATTCCAAAAATCTTATATTATCCTTCCAGCTCCATCACAAGACCCTAGAAATCCTCACCTCTTTTCTCGCTGTTCACCCATCTTTATCAAGATCAGTTAAGCCATCTTCGAGTTATAGCTGGACATACAAACTGTTGGGGCCAGTGCCTTTGCTACTAGCTCGGGAATTCTGGCTTGAAATAACTGGTGTGGACTGTATTTTAAAAGAGTATAATAATTGCACAATATAAAGATAGCCCGACAGTTCGTACTTCGTTGCGAATGATGATTTGCAATATTTAAATTCGCCCGTTGTGACGTTGCGACGTCACTGCCGCTAGTGTTGGACACCGATACGAATCGTATTCCAACTTATCGTACGGCAGCGACTTCACCACAAACAGACAAAAAATTAAAAAATGTAAAATTGATATTAGTGAGTTATAACGAATATTCATAAAAAAATTTAACAGAAAAATGAATGTACTGACAGACGTTTAAGTTTTCTATATAGTAGTATACTTAGAGGATAGTATAGATATTCAGTCCCGAAAACAAATGTATTTAACAATCACATTATACGGCTAGCGAATGTTTTTAAATAGTGACAGCCGATAAATTGCAGTAATGGAAATACCCGAAATGTGTTGGATTATGGCGGCAACGGGGGAAACTGTTCCCCACAGATGATATAACATTTTATTTCCCGCCACTAATTTGTGGGGATTACTAAAATTACCATAATCGATATAATCTCGACATCTATGCTCATCAATATTTGAATCACTCTTTTGCTACATAAGACAGAATAAAAATAAATCATATTTTTATTCTGTCTTACATACATTTTACTTCTTAAATTCGATTAAATCAGTGATTGTCAATTTAATTTAATTTAATTTAATTAATTAATTCGATTAAATCAGTGATTGTCAATTTCATTAAAGTAAATTTATTAATTCAATTAAATCAGTGATTGCCAATTTAATTAAATTAAATTAATTTAATTAAATTGACAATCACTGATTTAATCGAATAGACCCAGACTATGGGGCAAATTTGTTTGAAAATTTTTCAAATAAATTTGCCCCATATTGGTCTGGGCTCTTTTGAAGAATAGACCATCCGCCGTTCTTTTAGACTACATACCATCGTGGCTACTAGGTCGTAGAGTTCTGCATTGTCTCGCCCGGGTCTAGTACTACCGCCTTTCCTACCACAACAGCGTCAGTGCTTGCTACTGTCTAGATAGCTGGTAAACTTATGCTATTGGGTATTTCTATTATTTTATAACCACTTGTACACACACTTGTACTGTTTTACTTAGATTTATTAAAATTAATTATTTATTATTATTTATTTTATTTGCCACTTGCATAACTTTTAACACTTAATATCGTCGGCACTTGGTAAAACTTCATGCTAATGTATATTTATACAATTGTATAATCACTTTTGAAATTTGAGTCGAAAATTTAAAATTGACAACTTTTAATAATTGTATTAATTTGTTGTCCTTTGTTAGTTAGTGTATTTAACACTGTGTATGTAGTGTAGTGTGTGTAACATGTATTTAACACTAACCGGTTTCGCGTTTTAACACATCATCAGGACAACAAATCCATATAATATTATTATTAAAAAGTTGACAATTTTAAATTTTCAACTCAAATTGTTTTCAAATTTCAACTGTCACAAAAAGGATTATAAAATTATATAAATAATCATTAACATGAAGTTTTATCAAGTGCCGAAGATATTAAGTGTTGAAAGTTATCTAAGTAGTATTAACATGTCGCTACACGGATAGCAACGCACCATTAATACCTTTGGTGTCTGTAAGCGATGATGTTCTCTTTCCATCAGGAGCGCCATCTTCTATGTTATGATATAAAAAATGTATGCATTTGGCGTTACGACTGTATCATTACGTGTCATTGGTACCGTGACTTGTACGTAATAGAGTTCTTTTCCTGCCGCAATAACGCCGGTGATTGTTGCTGTCGTATAATGGTTTGGGGGGCAAGGTAGCCGGTAAACTTACGTATGTGGCTTGCCATCCCCGCCACAAAGACAGCAACGTACTATTAACATTTTTCGTGTCTATAAATAAATATTCACGGGACAAATTACACTTACTGTTCTAACCCCAAAGTAAGCAAATTATTTGCTTGTGTTATGGGTGTCAGTCAGCGATACTAATACATAGAAATACATATATAAATACTTTTACATACATAATAAACACCCAAACCCGGAAATACAAACATTTATGCTCGTCACACAAATGCTTGTCCCCGTCGGGGATCGAACCCGAGCCCCGTTGATTGCGTAGTCAGGGTCTCTAACCACTCGACCAACGGGGCGGTCAAAAAGGTCTATAGGCAATGGTAGTCTCTTTCCATCAAGTGAGCCATCTGCTTATTTGTTATCTTATATTCTAAAAAATATATTAGTATGGACTATAGATATTACCGTAATTTGTTGTTCGTTTATAGTCTCATTATTTATGATATACCCTGTGACACACGAAGGAACGTGTTGTTCTGGTATCGTTTTAAAAAGATCAGTTGCCTTTCTAACACCTTCTCTTTAAATGTAAGAAAAGTGTTGCTATCATCTTGATTATTATGTAGATAAAGTTAAAGAGTTTGTTACCATTTTCTTACCTAACAGTGTTTATAGCTGCTGTTTTTTGTACCAAAAATAAGAAGAGGTGAATTTTAAAAAACCTTAACGAAGCAGGCAGAGAGACTTAACTTGTAGAAAATTATCACTATGGCAGTATGCCCTTAGTTCATTTAATGTAAGGCAATGCTGTGATCAAACCTGGAAGCATACGTAGCTAGAAAATGCCTGCTCACTCTTTTTGAAAGATTTTGACCTAATTCCTTTTCTTTAATTAATTAGAATTCACAGCCAAAAGTGGTGTGATTTGAACAACACTTTTGGCTGTGAATTCTAATACTTACTTATTCCTATCTCGTGCTTTAAGAACTAGCCTATTCGATCCTCGGTTCAGTCAAGTTTTATTGAGAATTTTTCGAAGTTTCCTTCAAATATATAAGTTTCAGTAGTAGTTCGGAGTCTGGTGGCGGTGTGTTGTTAACACAAACTACCGTGCCATGGATTAACACGAAAAGCTGTCGCTCCAGGCTATTGCTAAAAATAAATGATAATCGCTATCAGGTGGTGAAAATTCGGTAATGGGGATCGCCACAGATCTTACCTAGCAATGGACCGGTGAATCGTGGCTAACCGGAAAATCTATTATAGTTAGGCCTGCTCTGCCTGTTACACAAGAGCACCGGCATAATGATACCATAATTGAATGCGCGAAGAATATTGACTAAAAATGTATAATGTATACTCGATATCGAGCTATGCCGTTCCTTAATACACAACTCAAAATATATCTTGTAAAACTAAGAGATTGGCAACTCAAGACGATGTTCCAAATTACATAGCTTAGAATACACGACTAAGTAAGGTACCAACACAAATTATTTTCTTTTTTGTCATTACAAAAATAGACACTTGAAGAACTGCTATACTGTTTTGTGTACATCAGCTCCTGGTCTAAAAGACTTCAACGGTAAACTAATCACAGACTACACTTAATCATTACATCAATATAAATATCAAGAAAAAGTCAGAAATGTATGGCTAATATAATAGACCGTGACGAATTTCCAAAGCAAACAAAGAGAGTAATTCGAACCAACGGGTGCAACTATTTGGAGCTTTATTGTATTTTTATTCCCGTTTATGTCATAGAAATAGAGATGATAATCGTAAAGCAAGAAAGTAAAAGTGTAGGAAATGTATGGATTGATCACAATGAGCACAGGGGTGCGCAGGGGCATTCACAACTTTTCGCTCTTTACTCCACATTGTTCCGACTTGATTTATATTCATAGCGCTCGTATTATTACACGCAGTAAATCAAGTGTAAACTCGCTTTCTGTTTCGTTATTGGAATACGTTGCTATTAATTTAACGCCAAGTTATTAACGCATTAAATGCTGACAATCGATTTTAAAGAGAGTTTGAAAATTAAATAAAGATAAACATTTTTTGAGTAAATCTAGAGAACGCTTTTGTTGTAAAGCGAAATGTACGTTGAGATTATGTTTTATGAGTTTTAAACATTGTTATAAAAAACACAAGATGCACAGTCCCAAACAAAACTGACACTCAAAAGTGTTTTCAAATTCATTTATTAATATTAATTAATAGTTATAGATATGGCAAAAACAAATTTCTTTGCAAATCCAGCCTTAAGCGCTACATTTATTGTTGTTTTTACAAAGCAATGTACAAAAAGTGTCGCGAACGACGCGATTCTATTTGAAATGAGCGCACAATTTAAAATTGTGCGCTCATTTTTGGAGGACGTTTTTGAGACACTATGTACCTATCTTGGGTTTTGTATATCAATGCTAAATAGTGTGTTGGTAGTAGATACGATAAATTACGCCGTTGGTTACTTCATTGACTTTCGTGTCATCCTTGAATTCGTTTCATTTTCTCGGCTTCCTATTTTATAACACCTATATACTTGTAGGTACACGAAATGTTGCAGTATGCTTATATTTCCTTTTTACTTAAATGTTATTTCTATTTTATTTATTTTTATTTAAAATCGATCACAACACGGCAATAAACATCTAAAACTCAGTTAATATGCTGTATGTATTTTTTGTATATAAATGTAGTCATCACGTTGCAGTTTGTTTTAATTTTTATTATATCGACATACGTATGTAACTATGTGCATAATTAGCTGGGCGTTTTTTTCGCCGTTAAAATCCATTTCGGCAAAACATACAAATATATATATTTTTTTATCATAAGAAAGCAAAGAAGCAGATGGCTGTCGAAGGAAAGTGAAGCTATCACATATAGATACTAAGATGTTAATGGTGCGTTGTTATCCGCGTGACGGGGTGGTAATGTCACATGCATAAGTCTATCGGCTACCTTACCCTCCACACTGGAATATGAAAATGATAAGCACTGACGATTTGCGGCAGGAATAGGTAAGGCGACAGTACCACCCGGGCGAGATGTTGCGGAACTCTAGCACCTCGTTAAGATAGTGTAGATAGTGACATGTATAGACAATTCCGTCCTACCTGGCAGAATGGCAGAAGGTCTATTTCCTTTAGGTTTATTTATAGGTGGCCCGGACCAACGGATACAAGAATTGGTTGCTTAAAGTATATGGTAAGTAATCTTAATCAGAAGAAACCTGAGTGAAATGGCAATGGCTTAGTAACCTAACAAAAGTTTATTACTTTAGAGAACCTATCAGTGGTAAAGATTACTATTTATAGCAGAATTGCTTTAAAATATTATGTGCGATTGATAAAATTTCGTGATTCTGTAATGAAATTCCATCAATTTTTGTTATAGTAACATACTCAGGATTACCCTTTAACTTTGCAGGTTATACTTAGGTTGAAAAATTTATATTCCTAGGTAAAATTATTCTATTATGTATTTAGTTCTCTTTAAGTATTTAATATATTATTGATAATATTATATTAAATACTAAAAATGTTGGTTCTATAAAAATTAATAAAAAACTACATGTATACAAAATATAAAAATATATTTTCACAAAATATGACTAGTCATAAACTTTGGTACATTATTTGAAATTTTGTTATTGTCATTTCTAACAAAATATTTTCTTTACTTAATAATTATAAAATATCTACAAAAATATTTGTAATGTGACTAGATATGTGTACAACAATATCGAAAATAAACTATCAAATTTGAGCATTAACTATACCAGGACTTCTATAAATATCTCGATTTATATTGTTATTTCTTTGATCACTGTAATAAAAATTGTTCATTTGAGAATAACAATCGTTTCCATACGTATACCTCTCATTGTAACTATAGGAATAGTTATTATAATTACTACAATCGCTCATGTATTCACTAGTACTACAAAGTTTTCTATTCTTGGCAGTTTCAAATGCATTCTTAAATATTTCATAGTTCTTCTGATTGAAATAGTCTTTACTAGTATTTTGTAAAGTACTGTTGTAATTACTGTAATGATCCGAAGTACAGGGCCGCTGATTATAATTATTTTGCTGAAAGAAATCGTCAGAAAAACTTGAAGGATTGGTGAAAAATCCGCTTCCTGTGGTGGAGGTTATGCAATTACCACCTTTGTTATTAACAGAAACAGTAACGTTCCCCACATTTATAAGAACGCCTTCAGATGTCTGTAGGAAATTACAACCGTTTGAAAAAGGTTTACTAAATCCTTGAAAATTTCTGTAGCTGCCATCACTATTTAATTCTTCTGATTTATTTGGAAGTAGAAATATTTCCCTAAAAGCATCTTTATTTAACTTTTCCCCAGATGTGTAAAACTTTTCATAGTTATAATCGAACTCATCATTTTGTTGTTGACCTGAATTTATGTTATCTAAAGACTCTAGCGTTTGGCTTAAAGCAAAAATATAATTATGTGCGAAGCGTAAAGTTTCTATTTTAGTAAGTTTTGTGTCTTCTGGGAATGTCGGCAGAACACATCTCAGTCTATCTAATGCTTCATTTAACATGTGCATTCTGTTTCTTTCTCGGTCGTTTGCTTTCATTCGTCTATTCCTTTTTATTTTCAAAATCTGCGTCGGACTTTTGCATCTTGTGACTCTATTTTTTCCGTTCGCGTATTTTCTTTTAGGTTTATTTGGGTCTTTTGGTTTCCTTTCTTTACTTTTTATAGGTGTTGATGTATCAGTCACGGGGACAAATGTTTCAAAATCACCAACTTCTAATTGTTTTTCAAACCTGTACTGGAAATCATCATTAAATAACTTTCTTCTGGCGCCATTGTCTTTAGTTGGTGTCAGTGATATTCCTAGATCTGAAGTATCGTGTTTAATTGGTGTATTGTTAGCAGATGAGGTACCAAGTGATTCAGAGTAAGATCTATCGAAACCTGAATCATTACTGCAAATGCTTTCATTAAAGTCGCAGTAGTCTTCAAAGTCGTTTCCAAACATCGTTGCAATAACCTGAAACAATTAAAAATAATTTAAATAAATATTTTTCTTATTAATATTCGCAGATATATTAACCGGAGGACTTATTGTGGCATATAGTAGCAAAATAGTTTAGATTCAATGTAATGTTTACGTTCAATGTAATGCTGCTGTCAGCACGTTTAGAATATGCATTTAAGATATAAATGAAGGGGCATTTGAAAATTTTTTTGGATTGCCCGACCTTCGGCTAATCGTGGATGCACAGGTTCTACCTCTGCCTAGGTACCTCTTCGGGAATACAGGCGTGAATATAGTTATGTATGTGCACACACACATATATATATTTCGTTTTGTTACACAAATTTCGTTATCGGGAATTGCTGAAACAATTCATTAAAGTATCTATAATATAGAAGTAGTTAATTTATGTAGGTTCAGTGTACCAGTGGGTGCACAAAAAACAACAACAACAGAAAGAATTGCTGAAAATATGAAAAAAAAATTATATTGTAGAGCGCTCTCTAATGCTTCGCATTATGTGAAGTGCAATAATGATTTGTAATTAGGCATAATCAAAAACAAATTGATTTTTTTTTCTTAATGTAAAGTTAATTACAATGTATGTATACAAGTAGTGAATATGTGACTTTTAATATTACAACACTAGCTGCAGTGTGCATTTAAAACGCGAGCGAAGCCGCGGGCAAAAGCTAGTTAATGTTATTAGAGGCTAGAAAGAGCCAAAAATAGCCTGCGTCACTTTCCATCCCTTTAACCACTTAAAAAATCACATCAGGTTGTCGCTCCGTTTCGCCATGAAAAACGGACAAACAAACACACACATACACTTTCCCATTTATAATATTAGTATGAATAGAGATAGCAAAGAAGCAGATGGTTCTCCTGGTGGAAAGAGATAATTATCGCCTATAGACACTAAAGATTTAAACATGTTAATGGAGCATTGCTATACGTGTGGCAGAGCTGGAATGCCAAATGCATAAGTTTACCGCCTACCTGACCAACCAAACCGGAGCACGACAACAACAAGCTCCGAAACTATTGCGGTAGGAATAGGTAAGGTATTGACACCAAACCCAGACGAGACGCTGTAGAACTCTACCTAGTTGACTTTTTTATATCATAGATAGCAAACAAGCAGATGGCTCTCCTGATGGGAAGAGTCAACCATCGCCTTTAGACACCAAAGGTGTTAATGGTGCGTTGCTATCTTGTGGCGAGGTCTAATGCTACGTGGCATTAGAACTCGCCTTTCAATTGCATTCGCATTGCTATCTTGTGATATTAAAAAAAACATGCATAAGTTTACCGGCTACCTTACCCTCCAAACCGGAACACGACAGTGACAAACACAGATGCCGTTGCGGCAGGAATAGGTAAGGCGGTGGCACCAGACCCACGCGAGACAATGCAGAACTCTACCACCTAGTAGCCACGGTAGTGACTCGTATAGCCAATCGGTCGCCTCTTACGGCCTGCCTGGCAGAACAGCAATTGCCCTATCCTTCAAAGGAGCCCGGATCAACTCGAGGTAAAAAATGCCCCTTAGAAGAATAGACCATATCCATATGCCATTTTGACAGACAGTTCATAAAAGGCGGACGAGTGGCTATTTGCGCCATTGACATCATGACTAATAGGTGGTAGGGATTTGAAAAATATTTTTAGGTTATCTTTAGCTCAATTGTACTGTTTTAGTAGCAATTAATTTTAAAGCATAAACGCAGGTGGTCAATCCAAACTACAGCGGCCATTACTGCTCATATATTTGTGTAATTTTCATGTCAAGCCCGGTGACCCCCGCTTGGTTCAACACGTCGCGTGACCAACCACGGAAAGTCAGTTGAACTTTATCACTTCCGACTTCCGGTCGTGATTTCCGGTGCCAACCCTCAAAAAGTTAATTTGCTGCTACACTTCACGCAACTGACTTTTTAATTTGTTGACACTTCACCATAATTCATGAAGAAAATGCCATTAAATGTTTTTTTAAATTGCAATTTTTCTTTTAGCGTAAGATTATAGTCATATTTGCTATGTAAGTATACTATAGAGTCTTCTTCCTCTTCTTCCATACCTGATCCCGTCACTTGGGGTCGGGTTTCCTGACTTTTCTGCACTAAGTTAATCTATCTTAGGTTGTCAGTTAGTTCAGGCAATTGGGGGCTTTCTTGAGGTCTCTTTATATATCTGACCACCGGATCAGTGGCGGGCGTGGGGGCCGCCCGCCTCTTTTCTGTTCTGGTAGGTTTTTCCCCGTATTGGTTCCGGACTCCTTTGAAGAATAGACCAACTGCCGTTTTGCCTGGCAGGTCTTAAAAGGCGACAGATCGGCTATGCGAGTTACTACCATTGTGAGTACTAAGTGGTAGAGTTCTGCATTGTCTCCTCCGGATCTGGTACCACCGCCTTACCTATTGCTGCAGCAATAGCGTCAGTGCTTGTCACTGTTGTATTCCGGTTTGGAGGGTGAGGTAGCCGGTAAACTTATGCATGTGGTATTAGATCTCGCCAAAAGATAACAACGCATCATTAACATCTTTGGTGTCTATAGACGATGGTTGGCTCTTTTCATCAGGAGACTCGTCTGCTTGTTCGCTATCATATAATATAAAAAAAATTTGCACAACGTGTTCATCTTCACGTCTTTTGACAAGTCCATGCAAACGAATTCGATTTTCTGTTATTTTATCAGCTATTGGTGCGACTTTACAGCTGCCTCGTATGTATTCGTTACGAATTTTATCAAGCCAAGTCATACCACCTGCCCGTCTCAGCATCTTCATTTCGTTTGTATGTACCTTTTGTTCATGCGTCTACTTTATATAGTATAGTATACTTCTTTGTAAGTATAGGTACTATATAGTCATATTTTTTATATCATTAGATAGCAAACAAACAGATGGATCTTCTGATAGAAAGAGACAGCCATCGCTTATAGACACCAAAGATGCTAATAGTGCGTTGCTATCCGGTGGTAGAATGGTAATACCACGTACATAAGCTTTCCGGGTAGGTACTTTATCTCGAAATCGTTTTTTTTATATCACAAGGTAGCACATACATACACACATATCTTGACGCCAGATCCCTTACGGGGTAGGCAGAGAGAACCGAGTGCCATACATCACGATCCTTGCAGGCTTGTATTGCTTCCTCCACATTCATCAATCTCTTCATACACACACGCCGGTTGCGAAGACTCTTGACACCACCTTCGGACAGTACTCGATCAATCTGATCGTGGTATGTCAGTCTTGGTCTTCCCCGGTACCTACATCCTTCCACATTCGCATTGCATATCTGTTTTGTTAACCTTTCATCTACCATCCTTTCTACATGTCCGAACCAACGGAGCATGCCCTTTCTCATCTTTACAAGATAGCAAACAAGCAGATAGGTGTCCAGATGGAAAGAGTCAACCATCCTCTTTAGACACCAAAGATGTTAATAGTGCGTTGCTATCTTGTAACGAGGTTTAGTGCCATAAATATCACTGTATTACCCAAACCCGGTAGTATAAACATTTATGCTCATCACACAAATGCTTGTGCCTGTCGGGGATCGGACCCGAGCCCCGCCGATCGTGTAGTTAGAGTCGCTAACACTCGACCAACGGGGTGGTTGGTGCGGGGCGGACCAATTGTATTCGTCTAACCTATACTGGTAATGTTCAAAATAGACAAGGCATCTATGTATTTAAAGAAATATAAGAAAAATCAAAATCAAAACCCTTAGCTCTTTTTACGATAGGTATAATATTTTTACAATCACCTACTACCGAATCAGTACGTCGCGTCGCCATATACTGAGAATATTCGGCGAAAGAAACTCAGTATTTTTTGAGTTTACCCCGGACATACATACAGACAAACAGACAAACAGACAAACAGACAAACAGACGAACAGACGAACAGACGAACAGACGAACAGACGAACAGACGAACAGACAAACAGACAAACAGACAAACAGACAAACATACAAACAGACAAACAGACAAACATACAAACAGACAAGAAGACAAAAATTCTATAAAACTATATTTTTGGCTTCGATATCGATTGTAGATCACGCCCCAAGTATTCTTTTAAAAAAATATTCAATGTACAGTTTTGACTTTCCTACGATTTTTTTATATGTATAGATACTCAAAAACAGCATAACGCTCTACAGGTGCAATATAATAATGCCTTTAGAATGCTGATGGGGCGGCCATGATTCTGCAGCGCGTCAGGGATGTTCGCTGAGGCGCATGTAGACTGCTTATATATACACAACTATGCGAAAGCGGTGTACATCCTCGTTGCGTAGAGTTCGGTCCAACCTCAATAAGGATATTTGTTGATAGGTTCGATTGCCAGTATTTGAATCACTGTTGAATGATGCGCATACTGGCAAATGGATCCTGTCCTACTTTTAAGATATAGTGTTTACTTCTACTAACAAATAGGTTTAAGTTATATGTAATATGTGTGTACTAACAACAAAATAATATATGATCCCTGTTGGTCGAAATATAATATTTATTATTATATTATTACTTCAAGAAGTTTCTTAAAGAAGCGCGTACATTGCCCCATTAGAGTTACTTATTTTGTGGAAACGAGACGCATCCGCATGCACAAGATGATTTTTGTTCTTTGTATTCAACAAGTGCATATTATCACCTTTTTTCATAACTTCGTCATTCATCATCAGCAATCATTTATTCGACAATGCAAGAAACTATTTAAATGTATTTAACCATAATAAAAGTAATTTAAAACGTATTTAAATATTCTGCCGGATATAAAATCGGACATAAGTTCTTAAATTAGTTTGAATCTAGAAAAAAATCGATTTCTTTGAATTTTTCTCATTATGTAATATGTATACCTACCTGTGGTCAAATATTGTCAATTATTGTTCTTGCAATCCATTTTTACAATACAAATATGGTATTTATATCGCTAAATAGACCGCCCCGTTGGTCGAGTTGGCCGACTCTGACCGCAATCGACGGGGCTCGGATTCGATCCCCAACGTAGACAAGCATATTTGTAATGAACATTTGTTGTTTGTGTAAGTGTTTATTAAATAGGTATATTCCAGTATTTATATATGTATTTCTTTGTATTAGTATCGTTGACTAACACCCATAACACAAGCAAATAATTTGCTTACTTTGAGGTTAGATCAGTAAGTGTAGTTTGTCCCGTTAATATCTATTTGTGAAAATATTTATTTATTTCAGCAATATGTAACTGGTAATAGTTCATATAAAACATTTGTGAACATAACTTAATTGTAACAATGATTGAATAATTCGAGGGTGTTTTAGCCACCTGCGCACGACACACGCACGGCACGCGTCGGTCACGCGACCGGCATGTGACAGACAAGACAAACATATTAAACATTAGTGATACACTTGTCAAGTAATCACTTTTTGATATAATTTGCAATTAATATAGACTATCTTCTTTTTATTAGGTAAACCCTAATACTAACCGGAATTAACGTCTCAGTAGCGAAACCAAGCCTCTGTCCATACTAATATTATAAATTCGATCTGTCTGTTTTTTTTATATCATAAGATAGCAAACAAGAAGGCGGTTATTCTAATGGAAAGATGTGGCGATGCAAAATCCTACCGTATATAGCTACGATGGTAGAGAAAACTATGTTACACTGACTGGATTTTGATGAAATTTGACAAGAAGATAGTTGAAGACTTGGAGCCAAATACAAGCCAATTTTTTTTCAAACATCATTTCATTTTAGCCCTAACGGCCTAAAATAAATATGTTCACGCCCGGATCCCCGAAGAGGTGGGCAGAGGTACAACCAGTACATCCACAATTAGCCATATTTAGTTACACAATGTGACAGGTGGCAAGCTTATCGCTAACCGGGCACTTATCCAATCTCGGACAACGTTATTTTTATTAGAAAACTGAAAAAAACACATTTTTGAATTGCCAGACCTAGAAACTGAACCCAGGACCTCATGTTATCAACACCAACACGGGACCACCAGCCCACAGAGGTGAACACGAGCTAAACTAGAGGACGAAAATTGATATGAAAGTTTGCATTGGCGAAATATTACCAGAGAACTTAATTTATAACGTACTAGAGAAACCACGAAGGAAAGCTGTGCTAAACAGAAATCGTGTTTCATTTCGTTTAAACTTGGTGAAGCGGTGAAAAAATAATAAATCCTCCAACTACAGACAAATTTAAGCATCAGCGTACATATAATAAAGCATAGTATACATAAAAATAAGTGTCTTCCCGCCTGTATCCCCGAAAGTGTAGACAGAGGTACAAATGCACCCATGGTTAGCCGAAGATACTGGTCCCACAATGTGATAGGTGGCAAGCCTATCGCCAACCGGGCACTTTCTAATCCCGGGCAATGTAGTTTTTATCAGAAAACTGAAAAAAACACATTTTTAAATTGCCCGACCCAGGAATCGAACCCGGAACCTCATGTGGTCAACTCCGACACCGAACCACTACACCACATAATATACATTCGTGGTAAAAACTCAAACTCAAAATCTTTTATTCTGTGGTAGTAGGTAAAGGAGTCGTAAGCAACGTGAATATCATGGCGCTTGTGTGTTTTATTCAACGAGCTCTGACGTAGGTGCAGTCCATATACTGCACATTACTGGAACACAAGTGACGTAGTGGATGGCTTGTGTACATAATAGAATTTTCATATTACCTACTCTACTCACGGGCATAGCTGCGTGGGTCAGTTAGTATGTAGGTAGACAGAGGCGCAACTAGTAGACAATTTTTATATATATATATTAAGTTCTATTAAATTTTATTAATTACTAGCTGAGCCCGCAACTTTGTACATGTGGAAAAAATTCGAAAAAAGTAGCCTAAATTACTCCCTATCACATCAGCTATCTGCCAGTGAAAGTCCCGTCAAAATCGGTCCAGCCGTTTCAGAGTTTCGCCGGAACGAATAGACAGACAGACAAAAATTGTGAAAAATGTTATTTTGGTATATGTATCTTGTATACATCCATATGCATTTAGTAAAAAGCAGTTATTTTAATATTACAAACAGATACTCCAATTTTACTTATTTGTATAGCTTAAGTTCTACGATGCGACAGGTGGCTAATATGTCGACAAATCGAGCAATACCAGTTTTGAGCAAGTAAAATTTTCTAAAAAGCTGAAAAAACTTATATAGAATGAAATGCCCGAATCAGAATGTAAACCCAGACCCCGCGTATTTTAACCGGAGCTGACACTACTAGACTACTGAGATGACAAGATTTATAACCGACCGACAGAGTATTCGGAGTCTGGCGGCGCGCAGTCGTCGTGCTCTAGTATAGAGCTTGTCTCTATATGTATATAAGATACTAGCTGTTGCCAGCGACTTCGTCCGCGCGGACTTCGTTTACTCCGCACAGCACCTCCCCCGTAGGTGATAGCGTGATAATATGTAGCCTATATGTTGACCCGACCTATAAGTAATATTCATGCAAAATTTGAAGTAAATCTATGCAGTACTTTTTTAAATTACCCCGGACATACATACAGATAAACAGACAGACAAACAGACATACAGACAAATAGACAAAAATTCTAAAAACTATATTTTTGGCTTCGATATCGATTGTAGATCACGCTCCAAGTATTATTTAAAAAAAATGTTCAATGTACAGTTTTGACTTTCCTACGATTTTATTATATGTATAGATTATATTCACGGGTAGACTGCGATAGCTCTAGGGCCATCAGTTAGATCAGCTTGGCATACAAGTTGTATGGAAAACTCTTTAGAAGGAAAATGCAAGGGAAGTCTGAAGGAATGAAGGGGTTTTAACTCTGGAAGTTGATATACTGATCAAGTTTTTTCATTTTGTAAAATCGTATAAAAGCATCTGGTTGCAGGCTAGAGGGTTTTCTGTAATTTTGTGGATTTGGAGAAAAGTTGTGCGAAATAAATTATTGGGACACTTTATCCAGTTTTTTTATATCATAAGATAGCAAACAAACAGATGGGTCTCCTTATGGAAAGAGTCAACCTTTGCTTATAAACCACAAACATGTTAATGTGCGTTGCGATCTTGTGACGAGATATAATGCCACATGCATAAGTTTACCGGCTGCCTTACCCTCCAAATAGAAACACGACAGTGGCAAGCACTGACGCTATTGCGGCAGGAATAGGTAAGGCGGTGGTACCAAATATCGCGGCGAGACGTTGCGAAACTCTACCTCTTAGTAGTCACGATGGTAATGACATTTATAGCTCTATTCTTCAAGAGATTCCGGACCAACACGAAGGAGAAGCCCATACCAACACGGGGGTTCTATGACCAAGACCAAGACTGACGTACCATGGTCAGATTGATCGAAAGCTTTCCAAAGGTGGTGTCAATAGTCTTCGCAACCGGCGTGTTTGTATGAAAAGAGTAATAGCTGTGGAGGAAACAAGATAAATCTGCAAGTAAGTACTCTTGTTCTCTCTACTTGAAGGGAATCTACCGTGAAGACATATATATCATAATATTTAGTATGAAATTTTAAACACTTATTTAAGGAAGCATCTTAAATAAAAGCTTGAAGGGATCTTTAATATCATAGAATAGCAGAAAAGCAAATGGCTGTCGATTTTCAGATCAACAATTTCTATGAAAGTTAAATTCAGCTTACAGACTAACGTGAAATAGAAAAAGATGATAAAAGTGGTTACATCCTTAAGCACGTCAGAGTTAGCTGCTGCCTTTAATGCAGATAACTGCACTAATCTTGAAAACTGCACTAATCTGTTAGGCACCTAATATCTTCTTACTAGAAGGCTAACTCTAATGCCAACGGCTAATGTCAATGCTTATAGCGTTCCCGGCCTGGAAAATCACTTGACCATTAAACTCTAAAGGAGATTTATCAGAACTACCTGAAGTGGAGTGGATATTGTTATTGGTCTTCTTTATATCATAAGATAGTAAACAAGCAGACGACTCTCTTTACAGAAAGAGACATCCATCGCCTTTAGACATCAAAAATGTTAATGGTGCGTTGCTATCAAAGATGTTAGTATGGCGTTATACCACATGCATAAGTTTACCAGAAATTCTTACGTAAGGCAATGACACTAAATCCGGTCAAGACGTTGCAGAACTCTGCCACTTAGGACAGTTGTGACACGTAAGTCAAAAGTTCGCATTTTACGAACAGTCTGATGAAATGGCTGATCTTTAAAGGGGGCACGGACCACGTAGAACTTCTTAATACTCACGAGGAGTAGTCTGTATTTTTATATAGGTACACGGTTCCTTGTAGAATACAGAACCCTAAAAACATAATCGCGTATTTTTACGCATGTTTGTTGTTTAGGCGGTAATGCGGCCAAAACCCTGGGCAAGAGCTAATAAGGAGCCGTAATCCTGATGCCACATACTTTCCTACTGATGTCAAGATATTGCCTTAAGCTGTGGTTGGGTCTCATAGGAGACGCCCTAAAAACCGGTTTCACAGTAACAGCCATACAGACAAACTGCCTAAGATTTAAAAAAAACTTGGATTATAACTAAGTCGAGGATTCGAAATACGAGCCAAAGATGCAAGTATGGAAAATTATTAGGTAGGTACCTAATATTCTTATCCATACTAATATTATAAATGCGAAAGTAACTCTGTCTGTCTGTCTGTCTGTTACGCTTTCACGGCCAAACCACTGAACCGATTTGGATAAAATTTGGTACAAATATAGTTTGAGACCCAAGCAAGGGCATAGGATAGTTCTTATCTCGGAAATCCCACGGGAACGGGAACTATGCGGGTTTTTATTTTAGAATTTTTTCCACGCGAACAAAGTCGCGGGCACAGCTAGTTATCTATACATCCATCGATACTTCCATACTAATATTATAAATGCGAAAGTCTGTCTGTCTGTCTGTCTGTCTGTTACGCTTTCACGGCTAAACCGCTGAGCCGATTTTCATGAAATTTGGCATGGAAGTAGTTAAAGAGCCGGGGTCAAACACAGGCTATTTTTTTTCCAAAAATCAACGTTTAAAGAGTTGAAATAGGGGATGTGTATGAAAATCTATCTTGACGATATGTTAATCTACTCGCGGGCGAAGCTGCGCGAGTCAGCTAGTATAAATAAAATTGAAGTGTCTGTGATTTAAAAATGTTTCTTTGTCTGTTTTTTCAAGTGCAGTGTGTTATTTTTACGATACTAAAACAACGATTTTTAAAATTTCTTTCCGTCTGTCTGTTTGTAAGGGGTATCTCTGGATCTTTTCTGGATCTGATCTCTTGATGGAACTTTCACTGAAAAATAGAGGAGTTTCTAGGGCAGGATTTAGGCTACTATTATCCGAGTGAGCAAAAGGAAATAATGATTTTGGGTCACGCGAAGTTGCATTAGATAGTTATAAATAAATACTTACAAATCAACTGAAAAATCACTAGTCACAACACAAAATTGACACAAACGACGTCCCGTGCCCTACATGTCTAGCTACGGGACGGGTATGACGCGGACTGTAGGCACCACACTAGACACCCCTGTTTTAACATCCCGTTGTCCAATGGGATAGCGCACACCCACTGCCACGCCCACCACTTCAGAACGCGGGACTATGGAGGCCGTACACGTAATTTTATACTTGTACAAAGTTTTATTTTTGTTTTAGTGCTTTTGAGGATATCCCGTTTATCTATAAGTACATATACATACATACATAACTTCACGTAAGATCCCTTATGGAGTAGGCAGAGAATACCGAGTGCTATACATCACGATGTTTGCATAGGTACTTGTGTCACTTCCTCCACATTCATTACTTTCTACTACACCATACTACCCCATTCATTACTCTCTTTCCTTCACATTTATTACTTTCGACTACACCATACTACCCCATTCATTACTCTCTTTCCTCCACATTCATTACTTTATACTATACCATACTACCCCATTCATTACTCTCTTTCCTCCACATTCATTACTTTATACTATACCATACTACCCCATTCATTACTCTCTTTCCTTCACATTTATTACTTTCGACTACACCATACTACCCCATTCATTACTCTCTTTCCTCCACATTCATTACTTTATACTATACCATACTACCCCATTCATTACTCTCTTTCCTCCACATTATTACTTTTTACTATACCATACTACCCCATTCATTACTTTCTTTCCTCCACATTAATTACTTTATACTATACCATACTACCCCATTCATTACTCTTTTTCCTCCACATTCATTACTTTCTACCATACCATACTACCTCATTCATTACTCTCTTTCCTCCACTTTCATTACTTTCTACTACACCATACTACCCTATTCATTACTCTCTTTTATTCATGTGAACACACTGGTCGCGAAGACTTTTTGGTATTACTCGATTATACATACATACAAATAAATAAAATTGGGGTGTCTGTTTGTAATAAAATAACCGCTTTTGCTAAATGCAAACGGTACATCTAACAAAATATCATTTTTACAATTTTCGTCTGTCTGTCTGTTCTCTCTGAATCTCTGAAACAGCTGGCCTAATTCTGACGGGATTTTACTGGAAGATAGCCAATGGAATAAGGAGTAACTTACGCTACTTTCATTTTATAATTTCTTTCACACGGACGATGTCACGGGCACGTATTAATAAAGCCTATAATATATACCTTAAATTGTATATTTGATATCATATGAAATAAGATATATTTAAAAAACAAGGAGATGATAAGAATAATAAGCACAGATTTATTAATGAATACGCCTTTCAATACAATTCTGTGGCTATTGGTCAGACCATGATAAGTGCACTTTTTGGTAAACATTGCTAATAATACAATTAGCATTGCGAAAGACGGATCGTCTGATCAGATAGACATATCTCCATCAACACTGTTCTCTTCTACAGTCTATGAACATTTCAAGATAAGTTAAAAAACAGAATATTACATTTGATCATAACAATACACATGCATTGTGAATAATAAATACATGTACAATTATTTTTTGTAATTATCACTTTCTGATCTCCTTTCTTAGTTTGTCAGTGTAGCTTGTATTCACACACAGAAATACAGAGTTTAACTTATGTTTATACTACTTGCCGGTGAAATAAAATCCCTCCAAGGGTAATTTTTAAACCTCGTCATCTTATTCGGTACGATAAAACATGATTTATTTCTGTTTTTTCACGATTTAATATATCTAAATGTATGACATTTTTGACAGTGATAGGAACAGTTGATCATATGCGCGGCGCATCCATTCAATTGTATGAACATTTGGAACGAAGTTCCTTATCGCGCGTTGTGAAAGGGGGCTAGACGGAAAAAATTCTTACGAAAAGTTTTCACGACACTTTTTGCTATAGTAAGGTATAATAAGCTGTGCGGCGTGCATATGTTTCTCTGTCTGTCTCTCTCTATCTCTCTCTCTCTCTCTCTCTCTCTCTCTCTCTCTTATAGAAAGCAAGCCAGATATTTTATAAGTAAGTTTATATTACATTATATTTGTTAATAATAAAAAAAATATTATTATAACTTAAAAAAAATAAAATTTTATTACAATTCATTCACTAATTAATCGAAAGGAACTTCGTTCCATCCGGGTGTCCCTTGACACCTCTCAAGTTTTTTTTTAAATCATAGTACAGCAAACAAGCAGATGGCTCGCTTGATAGGAAGAGACACCAAAGATTGTAATTTTGTGTTACTATCCGTGTTGCAATTGCATGGCCACCCACCCACACAACAGGGACATGACAGTGATAAGCACTGACGCTACTGCGGCAGAAATAGGAAAAACGGTATTACCAGAGAGAGAGCAGAGAGAGAGAGAGAGAGAGAGAGCATGTAGATACCAATGTACAACTTAATGGTAAAATAATGGACCTTGTGGACTCTACTACATTTTTAGGGGTTACTGTAGATAAAAAATTGCATTTGGGACCACATATCGAGTAATTGGCCAGTAGACTAAGTTCAGCAGCATTCGCAGTAAAAAAAAATGAGACACTTTACTGATGTTGACACTGCACGCCTTGTTTACTTTAGTTACTTTCATAGTGTTATGTCATATGGAATTCTTCCCTGGGGGAATTCCGCTGAAATAAATACTATATTTGTATTACAAAAAAGGGCTATAAGGGCAATTTACAATCTTAGTCCAAGGACCTCCCTGAGAGAAAAATTCAAAGAAATCAATATCTTAACTGTAATTTCTCAGTATATATTCGAAATCTTGATGTACGTTCGTAAAAATATTTGCTTATTTAAAAAGAATAGCGATATTCACTCCCTAAATATAAGGAACAAAAACAATCTTGCTGTGCATGTGTCTCGTCTCCACAGAATAAGCAACTCTTTTATGGGGCAAAGTATACGCTTCTACAATAAACTGCCTGATGCCATTAGAGATTTACCAGTTAACAAATTCAAAAAATGTGTTAAAACAAAACTGTGTAAAAAAGGTTACTATAAAATATCTGAATACCTTGATGACAGGAAAGCATGGGATTAATTGCTCCTCATATCGGCAATCCTTATTATTAATGTAACAATTAGATACTAATTAAATATTATGTAATATTTTATTTAAAAAATGTTATGAAAAAAAGACAAGCCCGCTGAGTTTCTTCCGCCGGATCTTCTCAGTGTGTAGCCGCGTTTCCGATCCGGTAGTAGTTTAAAAAAATGTTGACGCGTCAAAATAACTTGTAAAAAGTTTTATTGAATAAAGTACTTCTGATTTCTGATTTCTGAGAGCCCGGGCGAACGTTGCGGTACCTTACCACCTAGTATACTGTTTTATTATATTACCGTGTTTGCAATTAAAATTGTGAAGCAAACATCATTAGATTTCAGTTCACTGCTTTTCTCTGGAGGTATGATACGGGAGGTATGACCCATATAACCGAATTTTACCACTCTGATGACGACTATTGCTTTTTTGTAGTAACTAATATGGGCAAATTAACATAATCATATGAGCTGTGATCTAATGCATGACACCACTTCCAGACTGTTACCCGTTCATATTATGTTTTTTTATATCATAAGATAGCAAACAAGCAGATGGGACTCCTGATGGAAAGAGTCACCCATCGCCTATAGGCACCAAAGGTGTTAATATTGCGTTGCTATATTGTGGCGAGGTCTAAAACCACATGCATAAATTTACCGGCTACCTTACTCTCCAAACCAGAATACGACAGTGACAAGCACTGACGCTATTGCAGCAGGAATAGGTAAGGTGGTGGTACAAGACCTGGGCGAAACAATGCAAAAATTCTACCACCTAAAAGACACGATGATAGTGACTCGAATAGCCAATCGGTCGCCTTTTACGACCTGCCTGGCAGAACAGCAGTTGACCTATTCTTCAAAGTACCCCGAGACCTACACGGGAAAAAACACAGATCAAAAATAAATTAGTTGAATGACAATATTCATCGAAATCGACAAAAATAATTAGTTACAAATAGAATAGAAAACTAGGTGCGTGTCTATGAGTAGATATTATATTCCATACATTTAAACAATAAATAAATATCACTGGACAAAGTATGTGGGTGTCAGTCAACGACACTAATACATAGAGAGAAACTCAGAAATATAAATATCTATGCTCATCACATAAATGTTTTCTCTGTCGGGAATCGAATCCGAGCCCAATTGTTGCGTAGTTAGGTTGGCTAACCACTCTACCAACGAAGCGGTCAATGTACCTAAGTATGTATAAATGATTTTGTAAGAAAGGCTTCTGTCGCAAAGCAATAATGATATTGACCTTGTAAATATAAAAATATCTAAAATAACTATACTCTTTCACTTACATTTTCTACTATACTCTTTCACTACCTCACTTCCTCTCTCTTTCACGCACACACACGCACGCACGCTTGAACGGACGCACGCACGCACGCACGCACACACGCACGCACGCACACACACACACGCCACACACACTCACACACCCACACCCACACACGCTCAATAAACACACATTTTCATTATAAGTGTATGAAAAAGGAACTAAAACTAAATACTTTTAATTAATAAAGGCTAGCAATCTTCGCCGCGATTCTACGCTATCACGACAAGTGACTAACGTCCTTATGTGTCCCTTGGAAATAATCGACATATAAATAAATAAAATAAATGTCCTGCCATATTTTTTATATAATTGGTTAATAGTGCATTGAAAATCGGCCTTTGTCGCACAACCCTTTATCGATATCGACGTACCATAAATTACACAAATATTTGATCAGACACGCATTTTACGCGTTATTTTTATAGTGGAACAATTGATGCATGTTACACTTTTGAAATCCTTAGAATTTTATGGCCGTACTAGCTGTTACCCGCGACTTCGTTCCTGTGACTCGAAAACACGACTTTCTTTACTTATACTTGGTCGAGCATAAACTTTTATACTCGACCAAGTATAAGTAAAGAAAGTCGTGTATATACAGATTATATAATAGTTACTTACTATAAGTAACTATTACTATAATTAACTAAAGCTTACTTACTATAAGTAACTAAAGCTTTCCTCTTGAAAAGATTTTTAAAACTGATTCGACGTTTATTAGCGCACAAAATTAGCGCGTTGAGACAAACAAAGAAGAAGCTTTTGGCGGTAGCCAACGCCACCACCGTCTACCATCATCGTGCATCGACCTATACGTCTAACCACGATGGTTATCTCTTATTAACCACGACGGTTATCTCTTAGCGACTATGACGGTCGTTCTTAACGTTCTAACCACAATTACTATCTCTTACAATCATTTTAAATCCCAAACCCTTTAACCATAACGGTTATCTCTCATAATTTCTAACCATGATGGTTATCATAATATATATCAATGATACATACTCTCCGCCAACTATACCTTAACTAACGTTTATGCCAACCGAATTACCTCAAAACACAAAAACTAATAACTTAGCTGCCTAGCTAACGCATATACCTCTCTACCTAAAATACCTGAACACCACCACCAGTTGGAAACGAAACAAACATCACCAGGAAACTAACTACGGGCACAAATAAAACACAGAAGATCACTTTGTAAAAAAAACGGATGGACGGCGAGCGACGATCACCGTCTTAAACTAGCACAATTACAATCACTTTGAAGATATGGAAGTCGCAGCTTGGACCGGTTCCTCCATTCTCCGTTTTAACTTCTTGTTAGATGCGCCTTTTTAACTCATGGGGCACTTCGACAAAGTAAAATAAACTTATTTTACGTTGGTCGGAGTTAGGGCAGTATAAAACAAACGTCCGTTTTCCTGTACCTACCCG
Source organism: Apodemia mormo (assembly GCA_036924255.1). Classification (NCBI taxonomy): domain Eukaryota; kingdom Metazoa; phylum Arthropoda; class Insecta; order Lepidoptera; family Riodinidae; genus Apodemia; species Apodemia mormo. The sequence continues at coordinate 2,918,378 of JAUPFN010000007.1, read as the reverse complement.
GAAAGGATATCGGCATGGTGATATTGTTTAAGTCTTCAAAAATAAATCTCTGCCTACGAAAATCTTGCAAGTAGCCCCACTGGTAGCTGATTTTGCAACCCCTTGGCTGATGTTCCACGTGATTAGTTACCGCATGTGTACAAGAACATTTTTACCAACAAATACCAATTGTCACGGCTCAATGACGATTCTAGCAAATATTGACAAATTACAACACGCCAATAAAAAGGGTACACGATTGATTCAGAGACTGGGCGTGTGTTTTATAATAATTTATAGCTTTAAACGGTTTTTTTTATATCTTAAGCATTAAGCGTTAGAGAAACGACTTCAAAGCAAATTACCCAAAAGACAAGATCTTGGTCTGTTTAATTATGTCCTAATACCAATGCTGTTTTATGGAATCGAGAGCTGAACTGACTACTAACGATATGAAAGCAAAATTGACGATCGAAATTGCCTTAATTATTCCTGCTGCAGTAGCGTAAATGCTTGTCATTGTCGTGTTCAGGTTGAAGAGTAAGTTAGCTGGTAGACTTATGTATGTGGCATTGCTATCCCGCCACTGATAGCAACGGACTATTAACATCTTTGATGTATATAGGCGATGGTTTCTCTTTCCAGCAAGAAAGCCATCTGCTTGTCTGCTACCTAATCATAGAAAAGAGAAAGTTGTGGAATCTATGGTCATATTAGTGCTAGCTGTAACGGACGACTTCGTTCGCGTGACTCAAAATCATAACTTACTTTTGGTCAGTTGGGTAAGAAGTAACCTATGTAAGATTCTACAGAAATTACAGGGTGCTAGGTCAGGGCTATGTCCAGGATGAGTGACGAGATGTACTTTTTCGGAAGCTAAAAATGACTTTGTTTTGTTGGCCGTATGTGTAGAAGCGTTATCATGGTGTAGGATAATGCGGCTTTTGGGTCGTTTTCACGAACTTTTTCGAAGAGCCTGGGTATATAAATGGCAGAATATACTCGGCATTAACACTCTTTTGACCTTCAAGTGGAATTGTACAGATGGGACCCGTAGCTGAGAAAAAAACGCGATCATTTTTGAAGTGAAAACTTCTTTAGGCGCGTTGAGCGTTTTGGTAGTGGGTAAAATCCTCGGTTCGCGTCACCGACATGCTAATGATAATAATATATCTATAGCTATGTTTTGCATATAGTTTTAATTACTCTCAACTTAATAGTTCCGTTTTCACTTCTATCGGCAGTCCCACGACTGCTACTGTTTTTTTTACCAACGTTTCTCGCATGTCTCACTTAGTACTCCTGGATAGTGTAGCTTTCTAATGGTATGAGAATTTTAAGGTCGGTCCTGTAGTTTAGCCATTACAAATATTTGAACGGTATAAGTGCATGAGTTTTGGAACAGTTTAAGTTTACATGGTAGAGTAATGCAGAAAGCTAATATTTTCACATAACACGCATTAAAAGTACATTAAACTTGTAAAAATTAACATTACACGTACTACCATTTATTGACACGCATTACAATATACACATACACATTAAGTAAGCTATTTTGTTATGTTTTTTCTTAACTTCCCACTACGTAATGTAGATAATGAAGTTACTGATTTTACCCCGATTTTCGAAAATCGAGTTTTTAACAGATGTCCAAGTTTTGAGGTCCTAGAAACCTTTTCCGACTATTTTCATGATGACGTCAGTATGTCTGTATGTATGTGTGTGTGTGTGTGTGTGTGTGTGTGTGTGTATGTAAACATATCGTAATTTTTGAACTGCTGGACCGTTCCAAACGGGGTTGGCATTCGATTGCATTCCCCTCAACTTAGACTTACTGAAAATTTGAACTGATTCGGTCCAGGAGATTTTGAAAAATGTTGAAAAAACACAAAAAAAATTTGGCGAAACAGTACTTTTTTAATATAACTTCCAAATTTATGTACCGATTGAGTACAAAAACTAATCAGCTCTATTCCTCAAAAAACTACGTCTAATACATAAATTTCATCAAAATCGGTTAATCCGTTTGCGAGTAATCGTTGACGAAAATTTTTGAAAAAAGGGTTTTTTCGACATAGCTCGAAATTTTTCGACCAATTTTTTTGGTATTCTACGGTATTTTAGTATCTACTAAAAAACTACGTCAAATTCCGTTTCAATAATCAAAATCGAATCTAATTCTCAAAACTTATAGCTTTTCAAATATTAAAATTACTTTGTTTTTAGCAAACTTACTTAATTTTTTTAAATAACTTTCAAGTTAATTCACCGATTGACATAAAAATCTTATCAGCTTTTTTACTTTAAAAACTACATCAAATACTGTTAATTTAATCAAAATCAGGCCATTTTTTTGGGATTTATCAATGAAGAAAATTAAAAATAAAATGTTTTTTGACATTGCATTGAAATTTTTCAACCTATTCGATTATTTAGCTAAATCATTATTTTAGATCTCAAAAACTGATATTGATGATTGATGATTTTTTTTTATAATATAAGATAGCAGCAACTGTTTCTTAATAGAAAGAGTCAACCGTTGCCTATAGACACCAAAGATGTTAATGGTGCGTTGCTATCTTGTGGCGAAGTCTAATGCCACGTGCATAAGTGCACCGGCTACCTTACCCTCCAAATCGGAAAACGACAGTGACTAGCACTGACGCTATTGCGACAGGAATAGGTAAGGCGGTGGTACCAGACCCGGTCGAGCCGATGCAGAACTCTACCACCAAGTAGTCACAATGGTAGTGACGCGCACAGCGACAGTTGGCCTATTCTTCAAAGGAGCCCGGGACCAACACAGGGAGTTGAACGCCATCATCGTTTTCAAAATATACAGCTTTTCAAAAAATAATATACTGCAATTTTTAACAAAATAGATGTTTGTCCTGAAACATCTATGTTTATATTTTTTACTCTTTTGAGCTTAAAACACTTTAATTTAGAGGGAAGTTTCAGGAATGGATCAACCGTTTACACATTTTTATATCAAAAGATAGCAACCAAGCAAATGGCTCTCCTGATAGAAAGAGTCAACCATCGCCTACTATATACTCCAAAGATATTAATGGTACGTTGCTATCAATATGGCGGAGTATCAATGTCGCTTGCGTAAGTTGGTAACCGTAACTTCCAAAACGGGAACACGTTACTGTCAACCACTGACACTATTGCGGCAGTAACAAGGAAGCCAGTGATACTAGCAGTGATATTGCAGAATTGCAGCGTTGCAGCATTGCCAAAATTTGCCTCTTACGAACTGCCTGACAGAACAGCAGATGGCCTATTCTTTAAAGGATCTGGGACCAATACGGGGCACGTAAAATCTGTTGTCAAGCTTAAAAGAGATTTCAATATAGACTATGATCAATTCAGAGAAGTCGGTTGATAGAGATTGCTGTAACAGTTAAATAAAACAGGTGCGATTATTACGTAGGCCATAAAAACTAACGACCCATCACATCAGACCCGGCATTCAAATCTCGAAATTATAACACTGCCATTTAAAATAATAAATAAAATGTGAGTACAGCAAGGGGTTGTTAGTTACTTTGCAGTCGCCACGCTTGAGAGCTCATGAATGCATTAAATTTCGCCTGTACACGCGTACGCGTTTATAAATAACCCTTTGGAATTATGTAAGAGATGGGATTTTTATCGATAATTTTTGTATATTTAGAAAATGATACTGACCTGTTTGTTTACGAGGCAAACCGGTATAATCCATACTTCGTACATTATATTAAAAATGATAAAATCTGTCCGCTTGGCCGTCAGTTGTGTTTTCATGACTAAACCGCAAAACCGTTTTTGGTGAAATTTGGCAAGGAGATAGTTGAAGATCGGAAGCCAAACATAGGCTTATTTTTTTAAACATCAACCCACAAAGTTAAAAGAGATTATGAAAGTTTGGATCAAAAACTATATTGACGGCATCTTAATTTACTTGCAAGCTGCGTGGGGTAGGTAATAAAGTTCCATAAACAAAAGAATAAATATATACCATCAGACACAAATCCTCATAGAGATATGCAGAAGAGAGTTTGACTTACGATAACAAGCCCTACAAACAAAATCTACCAAATCTCGGCAGTTATATTTATTTTAAAATTGGGAAATTTCTTTGGAACGAATTGTTTGACTCGAACCCAAAACCTCTTACATCTATCGTTAAATTTATTCTAAACTTCATGCTAGAGTTTTAAAGATGAGAAAATTGAAATCTTCCTGAGATTTTAGATTCCTTAGATAAACCATTAACAACTGAAACCTTACTTCAAGTTTCAGACTGGTTAATTAATAATAATTTAAAAGTTAATGTAACTAAAACAAAATTAGTTGAATTTCAGAACTACCACAGTAATATTACTAAAAACACAAATGTATTTTTAAATAAAGTAAATATAGATGATGTAGATTATACAAACTTTTTAGGAATAATTATTGACAAATATTGTAATTGGAAAGCACACATTGAATATCTATGTAATAAGATAGATAGATTTGTCTATGTCTTAAGAAGACTAAGAGAAGTAGGAAACGTAAAAGCCTCCCTATTAGCATATCATGGATATGTCTCTTCTAATTTACAATATGGAATTCCTGTTTGGGGAAATTCTGTTGAATTGATACGAATTTTTAGAGTCCAAAAGAAATGTATTCGAGCAATATGTGGTGTTAATCAGTTACATTCCTGTAAACCACTTTTCAAGTCTCTTAAGGTACTTCCCTTACCATGTTTGTATATTTTAGAGGTATGCGTATTTGTAAAAAAGCACCAAAAGTTATTTAAAACAAATGCTGAAATCACTGGTAACTCATATTTTAGGAATAGTAAAAAATTATATGTGCCTAATCAAGAATTAAATATTTTTACAAAAAATGTGTATTGTATGTCTATTATTATATACAATCATATTCCTGATAGTCTTAAATCATTACCTATAAATAAATTTCGCAAAAAGTTGTTTGATTTGCTGTTAGATAAAACTTATTATGATATTAAAGAATTTTTAGCCGATAAAATTAAATATTAATGGATAGAAATATAAGTTTGTTGAATTGTCCTTAAAAAATTTCAATGTACCTAGTAAAATTTTGTAAATAGTGAACATTTTGTAAACTATAAAAAATTTAATTGCACAAAATATGAAACTTGTAATTATAAAAAATTCTTTTGTAATATGAAATTGTACATTTATAACAAGTACATAAAATAGAGAAAAAAGACCAGCCCGCTGAGTTTCTTCCGCCGGATCTTCTCAGTGTGTGGCTGCGTTCCGATCCGGTAGTAATTCTGAATATTCGATAGAATCTTTTAAATGTAATATTTTATAATGATATTTTTTTTAAATATTTGCACACCATATAATGATAGAATATGTTGGTAACTTAATTTATTTTTAACAACTTGTAACACCCATATTCTTGCAAATAAATATTTTCTTTCTTTCTTTCTTTCTTTCCAGTAATATATAAAAAATGTGAAACTTGTTACCGCGAAACCCTTGCACGAATAAGTGATAATATAAATGCTACACGGTCTGCTGATGCGCGCTATGGGCGCCGCAATATTGGCCTTGGCTGCTTTGTTATGCGTCTTTCACTTTATACCTATTCCGCGGCCAGTTGTAATGTGAGTAGTGACATGCGATAGATAAACGAAATATTTTGGGACGATAGAAAAAATTCACTTTAAAAGAAAAACTATATACTATATATGACAACTGATCGATAAATTTCGCTACACAATGAATAATTACTCGTACGGCCTAATCACGTCAATGCGCATCAATGTTCATCCAAACCTATTTATTTCTTCGCATAAACAGCTCACAAAAAATTGAGAAATATATACATCTAATAACTTTAACATTGCCTAGCGTTTCTCAGGGTATTTAAAAAATAACAATGTTACGAAAAGTTCGATTTAAAAGTCAGAAATATTATTATTTCCTTGATTCGAAAATTAAAAAACAACTAAATAGTGTATATACTGATTAATATCATACACTGTCGATGTTCCAACAGGAGATGATAAGCTTTCTAGGTGAGGGGAATATGACATATTAGAATTGTAATATTTGAAATGAATTTTTTAAAGTTTTTTGCCCAACGGTAAGTCAATGAATCTTAATGTAGTACACACACCTTCGCATTCATAGTTCTCTTCAAGTAAATACGTGATAATGTATCGGAGGCTCGACACAATTCATCATGGTAACAAGCAAGGGTAAATATGTCATAATTTTAATTCAACCTTATCGATATCTTCATTACCATCATTTAAAGACATCTCTAATCTTCCCCGTTTCGTTCGCGCCCCTCACGTGCTGCAAACATCCAACCCGCCACCGAGCATAATTCTGCGGACTTAACGGCTCTACTTTCTGATAATTATTTACTTGTTTCAATCTTATCATTACAAAAACATTCCATGAACAAAAAATTTGGAAATTAGGAATTATTTATTTATTTATTAAATATTATTTATTTATTGATTCTTTTTGTACACATAAAAATACAAAACAATACTTGTTTAAAAATAAAATAGATGTATAAAGGTGTGCTAATCTCTTTGAGAGATTTCTTCCAGCAACTAGCAATACAGGTTGTTGGAAAAATCACAAGATATAAACAGCAAGCATTGTGTACATCTGAGATTAAAAACTAACAATAATAAATTTTAACAAATTAAACAAGGGTAAATGCAAGGTGAAATCGCTTCTTTGATCATTTTTATAAAGGTTATAGTGAGACAGAATGTAGGATAAAAAATTAAAAGTGAGAAAGTGGCATAAAAGAAATTTTTTTTTAAATTGCTTAAGTAACTGTTTTAAATTGCTTAAGTACAGGAACATTAAAATTATTAACCATCAAGCAACAAATACTGCTACTCGACCCTAGCTTTAAAACAACTTATGGTCTGGATATCCTAAATATGTATTTTATGTATTAGTTATTTTATGTATACGTGTATTTTCTCTGTGTTGGAAAATATGCGCGATTGGCCAAACGAGTCAATACTATCGTAAATTCTAGACGATAGAGCTCGCCCAGGATAGCACAATGACTTGCTTAGGCTTGTTAACATCGCCTTACTATATATAACAAATGGCTGGCAAATGGCATGACTTCCACACATAAACTCAGGACACATTTTTTGAGTAAAATTACATTTTTGTCTAATTAAAACCATTTTTTTACCTTATAAACAAAAAACACAAAGGATCATTCAAATTCGCTATAAAATGTGTCTAATGAGACAAAAATGGGTCTAATGAGGCAAAAATATAATTTTACTCAAAAAATGTGTTCGGACTTTATGCGTGGGAGCCATCGCCATAATAGATTGTCACTATTGGTTTTTCTAGGGTAGTTAGTCTGTTTTAGAAGCCGATAAATTTGTGAGTGGCGAGCGTAAATGTCACATGCGTTGATATTTTAGCCGCCACACAGATGGCGCATTAGTGTTTATGGGCAGCGCTGGCCCTGGTTCAGAGCGAGCGGTAGCTCTAGGCGGTAAGAGGCGCCAAAATACTAAATGTAAGATTTTTTTATATTATTAGATAGTCAATAAGCAGATAGGTCTTCAAAGGTAGAAAGTAACAACCACCGCCTACAGACCAAAGAAATAATTTACATTTACGAGTTAAAACAATATTTTATTTACATATTATAGGATGAGTATATGTAAACATAGAACTCATTTTCCTAAGATTACAATTTATTTCACTTACACCAGCATCACTCTTAGCTGGGCAATTTAAATACTCCTAATGATGAAATAATATTAAAATCAAATTTAAAATCCCAAATACAAACATGTATACATAAAAATATTTGTCTGTTAAGCACGCTGACATGACGCTAATCTCTTAAACATTAAAACATTTACACGGCCAAACTCCGAAACTAATCCACGTAGGTCAAAAAAATCAATGATTTCGCCTATTGTGGTGCAGTTTTAAAATGTTAAAAAGCTTTGTTGTTAAGGGCTCACCGAAGGGGTTGTAAATAATGACGATGCAAGTTTCTATTGAAATCTAAACGTTTCATAAAGGGTTTTATGCGTGTACTTAGACATTTTTATGAATCCCCCTTTATTATACATGGCAGAATATTTTGAAAGTTTTTTTAATTTTTACTAAAATCTCGAGTATGTTGACACTCTAAGAAATAGTCTATAATAGCCTAATGGAAAAATTGTTAAATTTAAAGTATTCACTCTTACACGTTCGCTATTTCGTATAGCTAAGTATATATATTTTTTTGCTTTTATGTATATTTACCTAAAGCATAAATATATTTTAAACATCTTCGAATAATTTTACTGAATATATAAGTACTTTTTATTTATAAATTCTTAAGCTTATAAGTGAAAAAATTCTTCAAATTTGGCAGTATGCCATATTGGGCACCCGTTTAAATGGCACCTGAGGTATTCCACATACGGCACCTCTCAATACTTTTTGTAGGTGCCATTAGTGGAATAATTTATTATTTTAAGTTTTATTCCTCAAATGGCTCCTACGGATCAGTAGGTACTAGTGTTGGGGTGTACTTAGGAAATGAAAATTTAACAAATCGATTAATATCAATACAAATTATAATTACATGATAAAAATATAGCTTCTTTATGTTTTTAATCATTTTATTCTCACAATCTGTTTCCTTATTTCGTCTCCGCAGGCGCGAGGTATTGAGCTAAAAATGTATTCAAATTACATTCCTACCTACTTTCATACGAAGGATTACGGAAAAATATATTTTTTTAAGATTTTATGTTACCACTTTGTTGACATGACTAATGCCAAATTACAGCTTTCTAATAATAAGGATCTCTGAGCTATCGTGCGGACGGACGGACGGATGAACATAGCGAAACTATAAGGGTTCCTAATTTACTTCGGAACCCTAAAAATTATATTAGGTGACGCATAGCTAAGTATGTTTTATTATTTTACATTTTTAAATTTTTAAAGTGCAACCCAAGCGTGATTTTGTGAAGTGCTGATTTTTAATTGTGTTTCATAATAAAAAAAAAACATGATGAACTAACCAAGAAGAGAAATACATAATCGTAAATGAACCTAGCCTAAAAGTATTTGATTTTAAATTCTATTGTATTTCAGGACTGATTTTGCAATGCATGTGATTAAAAAAACTGATTGTGATATTAAAATGATTAAGGACAAAAGCAGTTATATTTTTCTCATGTTATTAAAGTATTGACTAATCGATTTATTTAATTTTCGTTTCCTAAATATGTCCCAACACTAGTACCTACTGATTCGTAGGTGCCATTTGGGGAATGAAGCTTAAAATAATAAAATATTCCACTAATGGGACCTGCGAGAAATAACGAGAGGTGCCGTATGTCTCCTCAGGTGCCATTTTCTCAGGTGCCATTTAAACGGGTGCCCAATATGGCATACTTCAAAATTTGAGCTCTTCGAGTTGAAACTTTGAGTTTATTTGAAACGATTAGTTCATAGACTAGACAAAAGGTCTAGTTTCTTTGTAAGGAACAAAAAAATTAAAACAATGATAATAGAGGATCCCACTATAAAATGACCTTCACCGAGTTGGTTATGGGTGAAATTATTTTATATCTAATAAAATATTATGTCAATAAATTCCTGCAAATTGGTTGACTACAAAGTTTCAGTCCAGATTGATATCGAATTTGTCCATTAACTAAAAAAGTGAAATGTTAAAAATAATATTCTGGACTGAAATTTTTCAGTCGACCCATTTGCGATATGTTTATTGAAATATTTAATTGGATATAAAATACTTTTCATCCATTAACCAGCTCAGTGAAGGTCTGAGATAGTAGGATCTTAGACTATGAATGTCATTTAAATTATTTTTTTCGGTAGCTATCGAAGAGATTATTCAGCATAAAATTATAAAATCATAACATTTAAAAGAAGTTCAAAACTTATGTCACGTTCCAAATTCCTCAATAGATTTACAGATGGTAAGCGTTGTATAATTAAGTGTATATTAATTACCAACACCTTGCCCTATTTCTTTGTAAGCAGCTAGCAGAAACGTGTATTATTCATCTACCCGTACCCATATAAAAACAAAACCTTTAAAAATTCGGTAAAAATCAATTTCAATGATTGGACATAAAATTCAACATATTATTTATGAAGGATTATTTGTGAAGATTATTCCGTTTGTTTAACATTTTTAATACATTTAGGCCTCAAAAGCTCTTACTACACTACAAAAATTATAAATAAGTAGGTAATATTCATATTAACTTTTTACGTTTTTGTGTATTTAGGTTAGTATTGTAACGTACCTAATAATATATCAACAATATATAATTTACACTGAAGTAATACACTGTTGCTTCTAGCAACTTGAATTATTTTAACAATTATAGCATTTAAATAGGCAGTTATCTAAATTAGCAGTGTCTAATTTAGCTGTCGAACTTTCACAAAAAAAAACATCACTATTAAAGTGATTAACGCTTCCAACGAAAATTATAATTACGGGCCAATATGTTTAACCTTAACATAACAAGTTAATTTTGAGAGATGTGGATAGGCGAAAAGCTTTTTGCACTGGTGTAGTATTTAGAAAATCGACTCTACAAACCGTGTAATGTAACAAAATCCGAGATTTTTTATTTGTAATATAACAGATGGGCCATATTGTAATAAAGTCAAATCAAATATATCAGGCACTACAAACACTGATTTCAATAAATATTTTGTAATAGAAAAACGATGTTTGCTAAGCGGAATAATATTGATATTTCAAGTAATATCGTGAGAAAAATATGGGAAACGTCAGGTGGTGCCATGACAGATAGTAGTTATTAATTTTTGCAATTTGCTACTGTGCTATGGCTATTCAAACAGTCTGTAATAACTATGATTGAACTTTTATCGACGATATTAAATTAATATTATATTTATAATTGTAATTTATTATAATATTGAAAGATATTATACAGATTGCAAGCACTAACAGCCAAAGCATAAGATTAGTTGTGCGTAATTTTGTGATTTGCGCTTTTGTAATTAACACAAATTGATCAGCGTCACGTCGCCAAACTGTTCTTTTTTATTTATCTCGTTTTAAGCACACGTTTTACCTGAGTACAGATTTATATCCTAAAAGCATCTTGAATAAAAACTTGGATGAAAATGGTTTTCAACAATACGATTATTATTTTATTTCCATTTTTATTAATAATCACTAGTAATATGTGTCTATTTAAAATTTTAGGTTTGAAGCAGTCTGAAATACGTACCTATACGGCATCACAACTTTGTCTTGTTACAATTTGCAAATAAAGAAAATTATTTTAATAATTTTTTAAAACTTGTGACGCCGACCCTCGGTGAAACTGCATTAAAATTATTCAAATTATTATATTGTACCTCTCGATCATGTCTTTATATATTTTTTTTGTCACCAACTGACCTGTAATATTTATCGAACCCGGTTGAGTGTAAAAGTAATCGCCTGGTGTTCGGAATTCGAATATAAAATTTTTATATTATATAATTTTACTTTCCTAACGACTACATAATTTAATTTTTCTGCACTTCTCCATTTTAAAATTACTTACTCTTTTTAATTACTAATTTTTAATTAATTAATTTCTTAAAAAGAAATTTTTAAAAATTGCTTCAAGTGTTTATAGGTATTTATAGTTTGTAAAAAAACTGTCCTATCCGCAAAATCATTATTTGGCAGTCTAAAACAATCATGTAAGATATTTTATAGTTTTTGTTCTCGGAAGTTGGTGAAAAAGTGATTTTTGATACAGTACCAGTGTATTTAAGTGTACATAATTACATGTTACATATTATTTTGCGAGTTTAGATAGATAAGTTTTCGCCGACTAAAATAATTAATCTTAAATAATATTTCAAATATAAAGTATGACCACACAAAATGCCGAATAAAAAGCTATTTTAATAAAAAATGAAACTTAATATTTTTATGATTATAAACAATTTAGAATTTTTTATAAAGGTATAAAAATGTAAAATATACTCCATATAATGGAAAATTTTGTTGGTAACAATAAACAGTAACTTTAACAACATGTGCAACACCATATTCTTGCAAATAACAAATACATTTATTTATACGATCATTAAATTCTTACTTGATAAAAATTATTCCTCGACAATATACACTCTCCCAAAATAAACATATTTTTTAACATGAATCTATGTATATAATATCACTGAACATAAAAATATAGAATAGAATGGAGTAGAATATATTTTATTTGTATGAAAATGGGTTACAATAAATAGGTGTTGCATTTTTTTCAGATCGGATCTACTTAATAATAATTAATAATCGTATTTTATTAATTTAAGCTCAAGAATTATCTTTACAATTAATACACCTGACAAGTGTGTGTTATAATAATAATAATAATATTCATTTATTTGCAAGAATGTGGGTACATAGGTTGTTACATTTTTAAACATTGTTTCTATTCACATTTCGTCAAAAGTGACATGAAAAATTTACATAAATTCAATATCTATTAAAAAGCATAAAATTTTCAATATTATTCATTATTTATATCATTTCATTAATAATAATTAAAGTTAAAGTTTATACATTGATAATCTATTGTAAAGTTACTCACTAGAAAACATAATATTGATAAGTGATGTACTACTATTGCTGTTTACAAAAAGCAGCTATCATAACAGGTGGCTACGCTTTTTGTTATTTCATACTGTAATTTTGTACCAATTTACGGATTTCATATTTGGAAATAAGTGATAAAGTGACATAATTTGGCTAAAAATTATATTCATGTTATGCTTAAATTTTATGATAGAAATAGTATTACAATAAATAAAATATTTTTTGTTATATGCATAAATGTCATTTCTAATTCTAATTAATTAAACTTACACCTAATGTAAATGTGCTAAAAATAAATAATTGAAATGTCAACTTATTTAAAATGTTAGAATCATAAAATAAATCAATAGCTTAGTCAAATTGGTAAAAATAATTAAAATTTATTTTTTTTCAATTCTTGTATAGATTCAAAAAGATAATGAATAGGGCGGCGTAGGGACGTGACGACCCCATCGCCCACTGGTGGGATAATTTTTGTACAAAAATTATTTAACACCGGTGCAGTCAGTCAACCAAATTAGTGGTAGTGCCATACTGCATTTGCAACTGAATAGGCCGGCACGCCCGGGGAGATACCACTCTCTCACTTAACACCGACGTAAAGTAGCAGCCCTGCTGCTGCGTTTCGTTCGGTTTGTGAGAGTCCCGGAGGCCTACCCCCCCCCCCCCCCCCCACGTACACTATGAATGCGCAATTAAAACAGAATCTACCCTAGGGGGGTACCACTTGCACCAGCAGTGGAGAATCCCCCTCTGGGCATCCGTGCTCTGGATTTCAGCCAGATCACGGATGCTCAGGCTGCCCTGCGTATTCTGGGGGGGGGGGGCAAAATTGCGCTCATAAACAATCCTGTCCGGGGCAGACAAAGCAAGAAGGCCATGACACCCCCTACCACGCTTTCTGTGGATTTCTGTAATATTAGGGGGCTTCATTCCAACTTGAACGCCGTCCACTACCATCTCGAGACGGCGAAGCCAGCTTTGCTCTTCTTGACCGAGACACAGATATCTTCTCCGGCTGATACTTCTTACCTCTCCTACCCGGGGTACAAACTGGAACATTCTTTTGTACCGCGGGCTGGTGTGTGCGCATACGTCAGAGAAGATATCTGTTACCGGCGCCTCGGCAGACTTGAAGGTCAGGACCCATCCATCCTCTGGTTACGCGTAGCTTGCGACGACCATCCACGCAGCTACGCGTGCCTATACAGGTCCCATAGCTGGAATACTGAAGTTGACCGGCTCGTTGAGCATTTACAAACGGCTGTAGATTCCGTGTTAGAGCAGACCCCCTCCGCAGAGATCGTGATCTTGGGCGATTTTAATGCCCACCACGCCGAATGGCTTTGTTCGTGCACCACCGATCATGCGGGGAGGTCTGTTCACGATTTTGCCTTGGCGTATGGTCTTACACAACTGGTAACTTCGCCCACGCGAGTTCCCGATGTGGATGACCATACGCCTTCACTGTTGGACCTTCTGCTGACCTCTCATCCGGACCATTACCAGGTATCTGTGGACGTCCCACTTGGTTCGTCAGACCACTGCCTGATCCGGAGTAAAGTGCCGGTTTCGCGCCTATCACGGCCTCCTTTAGCAGGCTGTCGTCGCGTTTGGCACTATAGGTCAGCAGATTGGGACGGGATGCGGTCTTTTTTTGCGTCCTACCCATGGGGGCGGTTGTGCTTCCCGCTGGATGATCCGAGTGTAGTCGCTGACTCTATTGCCGATGTGGTGCTGCAGGGCATGGAACTTTACATTCCATTTTCTGCGGTACCAATTGGTGGTAAGTCTCAGCCTTGGTTTGGTCGCTCTTGTAAAACGGCTTCACGCCGAAAGCAGGAGTGTTACCGGGCTTGGGCTGCTGCGTCCGCATCTTGTGATGAAAAAACCAGCATATTACGTAAGGAGTACAATTCCGCCTCGAGGTACTTTAAAAGAGCTATCGCCAAGGCAAAATCTGAACACATAGGCAGAATTGGCGAGAAATTAGTTCGCCTTCCTTCAGGGACCCGTGCGTTCTGGTCTCTTGCCAAGGCTGTCTTAGGGAGTTTCTCACAGCCCTCTCTTCCATCTTTGCACGGAGACGATGACTCTTTGGCCCATACCGCAAAGGAGAAGGCCGATCTCCTGGGCTCCTTCTTTGCGTCCAACTCGACTCTGGATGACCAAGGGAACGCACCGCCTACCATCCCGCAGTGTGATAGTTCCATGCCAGAACTACAATTTCGGCAGTCATCTGTGCGTAAAGCACTACTTTCCTTGGACATCCACAAGTCGAGTGGGCCGGATAGCATCCCTCCGATCGTGCTAAAAGTGTGTGCTCCAGAGTTGGCGCCAGTATTAACACGCCTATTCCGGCTCTCCTACTCACTCGGCGTGGTACCGAATTCATGGAAGACAGCTTTGGTTCATCCCATCCCCAAAAAAGGAGATCGCTCTAATCCGTCTAACTATCGGCCCATAGCCATAACCTCTCAGCTCCTCAAGTATTTAGAAGAGCACCAGCTGATTAGCGACCGTCAGTACGGTTTCCGTCGCGGCCGTTCAGCTGGTGACCTTCTAGTATACCTAACTCATCGGTGGGCGGAAGCAGTTGAGTCCAAGGGGGAGGCGTTGGCAGTTAGTTTGGACATAGCGAAGGCCTTTGATCGGGTATGGCACAAAACGCTTCTCGCGAAGCTGCCTTCCTATGGGCTTCACAAGAAATTATGCAAGTGGATCACCAGTTTTTTGGCTGATCGGAGCATCAAGGTCGTTGTCGACGGTGCGTGCTCCGACCTTAAATCTGTCTATGCTGGTGTTCCCCAAGGCTGCGTGCTATCACCGACTCTGTTTCTTCTGCATATCAATGATATGTTGCGAATTCGCAACATACATTGCTATGCGGATGACAGTACTGGTGATGCTACATACTCCGGCCGAAGCGGTATTTCTCGGGAACACGTCAAAGAGTGCCGAAACAAGCTTGTGTCTGAAGTCGAGAATCGACTTACCGATGTCTCTGAATGGGGTCGTCAAAACGTGGTCACTTTTAACCCCAAGAAGACACAGCTTTGCGTGTTCACCGCAAAAAAGACACCCTTTGTCGTATCACCTCGATTTGGGGATACTCTCCTGACAGCCTCAGTTAGTGTCGGAATCCTGGGAGTCGACATATCGAGTTACGTTCAATTTCGCGGTCATTTGGAAGGCAAGGCTAAATTAGCCTCTAAAAAGCTCGGTGTACTCAGCAGAGCGAGACAGTACTTTTTGCCGGTCCATCGCCTTCAACTTTATAAGGCACAGATTTGGCCTCACATGGAGTACTGTTCTCATCTCTGGGCCGGAGCTCCCCAATACCAGCTTCTTCCTCTTGATCGCATACAGCGTAGAGCGGTTCGAATCGTTGACGACCAGGCTATTTCGGAACAGCTCGACTCTTTGGCATTACGCAGAGATGTAGGTTCACTCTGCGTCTTCTATCGTCTTTATCATGGGGAGTGCTCCGACGAGTTGTTTAGAATAATTCCTGCCGCCGAATTCCACCATCGGACATCGCGTCAAAATTCAAAGTTCCATCCTCACCATCTCGATGTCTGGAAATCCACAACTGTGCGTTTCTCCCGACACTTTTTGCCTCGCACTACTGTGTTGTGGAATCAATTACCGGCAGTGGTATTTCCGAACGGATACGACATAGGGACCTTCAAGAAAAGAGCTTACTCATTCTTAAAAGGCCGGCAACGCAACTGCAAGTCCTCTGGTATTGCAGATGTCCATGGGCGGCGGTGATCACTTACCATCAGGTGCACCTCATGCTCGTTTGCCCCCTCTTCTATAAAAAAAAAAAATGTTTTATAGAATAGATTAATTTGATTTGCAATGCCATTTTATTAACTTTCAAAAAATTCTTTAATCGTATAAAAGTTTTTTTGAATTAGCCAGTTTTTGACCGAACTAGACTGTTTTTCTGAAGGCAGTTCTCTTATATATTTCGGGATTTTGTTATATATTTTAATGCTCATCATAAAGCAATTTTGTAGAAAAATTGTTGTCTTACATGATGGGAATATTAATCTACTAGAGTCTCTTAGTCCTAACCTAGATTCATCTTTGCTCTTTTATACCAATGAGGGTGTTTGTTAACAAAATTTACTGTCTAAAATGTACATGTCCGTAAGTTTTAAAATTTTATTATTTTTAAATAATGGTCTACATAATTCTAAAGGACTGATATTAAAAATGACACGAATACATTTTTTTTGTACTAAAAAAACATTGTTCGCAATGCTAGAATTCATCCATATAATAATTCCATACCGCAAAACCGATGCAACATATGCGTAATATGCTGTCAGCGCTGCATCTATGCTTATGGTTCTTGAGATTTTGCGAAGGACAAACACGTATTTATTTAGCTTGCAGCATAAATTTTCAATATGAGCTTTCCATTTTAAATGCCCATCTATATGTATGCCAAGAAATTTACATACATTGACTTCAGTAATTTGCTGACCTTTATATTCTATTTGTAAAGTTTGTATAGGTATGGGAGAATTGCATCAGTTTAGTTTTATTTATATTTGCCTTTAAGTTATTTAATTCTAACCACCTAAATATTTGTTCCACAGATTTATTTAATTTTGCTTAGAACGAATCATCTTTATCTTCAACAATTAACGCGATATCATCTGCAAATATACTGCATTGATCTTCTAAGATATTGGGGAGGTCATTGATGTTTGCTAAAAAGAAGAGTGGCCCCATTATACTACCCTGTGGAACTCCGAAATTGACAAATTTTCCGATTTGTATGTAACTATTTCAGATCTCTTGTTGACTTGGCTAATTTCAACGTGCTGTTTCCTTTCTGACAAATAACCCTTAATCCACTGTAAAGCAATGCCTCTAATACCATATTTGTGCAATTTGATTAGCAAGTTTGCATGCAATTAGCAAGTTTGATTAGCAATGCTTTCGACATATCGAAGAATACTGCTGCAACTCGACTTTTTTTATTAATGTTTTCTGTTATTTTTTTTATTAAAGAAAACACTGCGGATGCCGTAGATTTATTTTTCTGGTATCCGTATTGCTCAACATGAATTACTTTGTGCTTATTTAAACGGGATGTGTGAAAAGAAAACAATATTTTCACCCACCCCGTTTTGGTTCCAGCTCATTTAAAGAATAGACCATCTACCGTTTGGACAGGCAATTTGTAAGAGGTGACCAATTGGCTATGCGAGTCACTACCATCGTGACTACTTGGTAGTAGAGTTCAGCATTGTCTCGCCCGCATTTGACACCACCGCCTTTCCTATTCCTGTTGCAATAGCGTCACTGCTTGTCGCTGTCGTTTATGTCAGATCCGGACGAGACAATTCAGAACTCTACCACCTAGTAGCCACGATGGTAGTGACTCGCATAACAAATATTGGTCGCCTCTTACGACCTGCCTGGCAGCACGACAGTTGGCCTATTCTTCAAAGAAGCCGGAATCGACACGGGGTAAAATGATTAAAAATATGTTAATGGTGCCTTGCTATCCGTATGACGGGGAGTTAATGCTACATGCATTAGTTATCCGACTACCTTATCTTCCAAACGGAAACACGACAAGCAGTGACACTATTTCGGCAGGAATAGGTAAGATGGTGGTACCAAATCAAGGTGCGATCTTGCAGAATTTTAGCTTGAGAATTGTCGTTAGATCTTCGGTCTTTATGGATCGAATCGAAGGCGGATTTATCATAATTACTTGTTAAAATGTTTGTTATCTCAGAACTCTGTCATTTGCTTGTTAACTATATTTTTATTTAAAAGTGTTTACATTCATAGGTGGTCCATATTTATTATAGTCCAGTTCTGGTGATAGACTCTATCAGGAATGATGGTTCTTCTCAGTTTCCGTGTCTGATACACGAAAACTATTTGAGAACCATCATTCCGTATCGCTTTTTTAATATAGACTATCTGCCTTCTTGCCAGGCAGATTAAAAAAACCGAATGATTGGCCAAAAGTATATCTAGCATCACAAGTGGGTAGAGACCTGCAATAACTCGCCCGGTTTTGGTACCACTACCACAATCCTTTTCCACCCGCAACAGCGTAGCTGTTGTATTAAAATTCGGTGGGTAAGGTAGCCGGTAAAGTTGTATAACATTGTTAGGGTCTATTGGCAATAATTATCTCTTTTTATCTCAGGAAAACATATTCTGGTTGTTTGTTATGCTATGTTAAAAAAAAACATAAATAAATAAATATTCATGGGACAAATTATACTTATTGATCTAACCCTAAAATAAGCAAATTATTTGCTTGTGTTATGGGTGTTAGTCAATGATACTAATACATAGAAATACATATATAAATACTTTTACATACATAATCTATATACATATAATAAAATCGTAGGAAAGTCAATGTATGTCCGGGGTAAACTCAAAAAGTATTGCATGGATTTACTTCAAATTTTGCATGAATATTACTTATAGGTCGAGTCAACATATAGGCTACATATTATCACGCTATCACCTACGGGGGAGGAGCTGTGCGGAGTAAACGAAGTCCGCGCGAACGAAGTCGCGGGCAACAGCTAGTATATAATAAACACCCAAACCCGCAAATACAAACATTTATGCTCATCACACAAATGCTTGTCCCCGTCGGGGATCGAACCCGAGCCCCGTCGATTGCGTAGTCGTCGTCGCTAACCACTCGACCAACGGGGCGGCATACATGAATAGATTTCATTATTGTTTCAAAAGTCCATAGTAGCGAGTTTTCGAGTAAATTAGGCGTAAATTTGGGTAATACCTAACGTGACCATTCTTCCTTTGGGTCAGAGTGGGACGCTCACGGAATTTTGTATATAGATAATTAGCTTTTAACAGAGGTGGGGGGGAATATTTAAACTTCTACAAATTATTTATTAAAAATGACGATTTTATTATTAAAATTAAAATATTTAAAAAAACATTCATCACCTATGTCAGCCAGCTACTAACTTTTGCTAATTCCTGTTTTCATGTGTTGTCTTTTGCGCAATTTGAATGAATTATTCATTATTTGATTATTTGATATAGATTCATTATTTGATATAGATTGGTGAATAAGTATATAAGATGGGTTTGTTTGCAAAAGCGGAACATTTTTGCTCTTGCTGGGGACAGCGGGACAGGCAGCCTGAAAGCAGACCAATCCCGCCTAAAGCAGGACGTAGGATCACCTTAGTAATACTTGAAAAACAATGCTAAAATTTGACTTTATTTTAATTATAACACGACAGATGATTACATTTATACTGAAATTAAATAAGGAAATATAAAAATATAAAGCGTTAATAAACTATAACTTTTGAATACTAAAATGTTATAACGTTTTTCGTGTTACTAAAGTATTAACACATTTAATGTGATAGTATTTTGTATAGAAAGTTTGCGCAAATTTGATTCTTATTTCTCAGTGATATGTAAAACAGTAAAATGTCATTGCTTATTTCTACGAGTATTCTTATTAACTAGACTGTTCATGATACTAGTAAATTCAAAAAAGAAAAAAATATTATTGGTATATAAATAGTACATCTATTTATTTCACATTTATTATTTTTTAATTGTTAAAAATATATTTAATACTACAACATAATAATATAATGTAATGTTTAGTTACATCATTTTCTAAATTTAATTTAATTAAATTAATTCTGATAATATAATTCCATCTTGTGCTATAATTTTAAATATGATATGTCGTCTATGGCATTAGTGTCATAAATATATTTCCTTTATTTCTATTTTTGTATAAGTCCTAACAATGTGCAACCAATTTTAATGATACCGTTCAAAAATCTGTTGAATATATTTCTAAAAACATTACTGTTATTTATTTATTTATGCGTGCGTGAAAGAAATGTAGAATACACGTGTACAGATTATTAATTCAGAACATATATATATATATATATATATATATATATATATATATATATATATATATATATATATATATATATATATATATATATATATATATATATATATATATATATATATATATATATATATATATATATATATATAATCGGTATACAAAAAAACTTATTTATATTACTTAATCCTAATACGTTTAATGCCTTTCTGCCCTTAAAATTAGACCGATAAATAAATTTCTTTTAAAGTTTTTTAAAGGTGACTAATGACTTGCTGCTCCTAATATAAAGGAGGTGAATTCCAAAGTTTTACAGAATTGATAGTGAAAGAATTACTGTAGATTTAGAGGAGAGTTCGTAGGATATTGCAAAATTCCACGCAATTGAGAGCGACAATTTAAGTTGAAGTTATATAGAAAGTTAAAGCGTTAACGAAGATAGCTAGGAATGTTTGAGTTAAATAAAACATTATAAAGAAAACATAGTGCATGGGTGTTCCTGCACTCACAAATAGGAAGCCACTTGAGCTGTACTCAAAAATTAGAAACATGGTAAAATTTTCTCAGGCCAAAAATAAACCGGTTACCTACATTCTGTAAGCGCTCGAGTTTACTCAGGCCTTCTTCAGTAATATCAGGATAACAAATATCAGCATAAACTATTAAAGGTAAAATCAGTGCTTGCAATTGGTCTTAAAAGGAAGAAATCAATGTAAGCATTTGAATAAATGAAAAGTGAAATGAACTTTTTTGTAAAATTCAGCTATTTGAGCATTCCAAGTGAAATCTTCGCTTACAATCAGCCCTAGGCTTTTAGCTGATTTTGCTATACGGTATAATACTGTTACCATACTTTAAAAAAGGGATGTTTACGTTTTCAAGAGTTGCACGCGAAAAACGATTACCTATAATTAAAGACTGCGACTTTGCAAAATTTACTAAAAGCCCAAAAGACTTGGCCCATACATGTATACGCGAAAGATCTTCATTCATAGCATTAATTGCGTCAATAACATCCGGAGGAGAAACTTAGTTATAAAAAGGACTGATTATATTTATTATTAAGTCTAACGTTTATAACAATCTACAAAATATTCAGAAATAATTATTTTATCACAAAAGTATATAACAATTACATTATACAATATAATATTATGAAGTCACCGTAAATCCTTGTATCGATTGTATCTACAGACTACGAACGCTACCACGTGTTCGGGCCGTAGGCTGTCTACGCAAAATGTCGGTGTTTGATTTCCGCAACCAAACAAAGACACGTGCAAACCCTTAAATATACAAATAATACTAAACAAATTAATATCAATAAAAATTGCACTTATTTGCACAAATGTTCAATTTTGTTCTGCTATCACGAAATTGCCGCTCTAAAAATAATTCTATTCCACAATAAAATTGATAATAAGGCTAATCCTTATTTACATTGAATGTGTTTGAAGTGGGTAAACGATAAGATATCTATTTGATCGAATTTGACATTTTTATTAGTAATTTTAGGATCGAAAATAGCTTAAACTGTGCTCAATTGCGACATTAATTCAATAAGGACGTAATGATTAGCGTTTATTATAATGAATTATATACTATTTTTATATCTACAGTTTTGTCATTAATTTCATTATATTGATAATATTTTGTTACAATTAAATTAAAAAATATAGATTACGACGACGACGCCATCAAGCAGAAACTTATAGACTAATAAGATATTTTCATAACCTATAGCGTTACTGACTTTAAAATATAATTTCTTTGTAAATTATAACAAAAATAAAAATAATTTACGTGCCAATTAAAAACAGAAAAATACACTAATATTAGAACATATAATGTGACGGTCTTATTTTATTATTAGCGCTTTTTCGCAAATAACAAGGAGTGAAGAAAAGCTCTATAAGGATATATGCGCAGAAGCAGCGCGCATAAGTCTGTGTGAAAACAGATTTATGGTCACTAATAATACAATTACTTAATTTTTAATAAAATAAATATATACAACCAATATTTATATCTTTTATTATTTTTTTTCTACTTGATAGCTAACAAGCAGACGGCTCTCCTGCTGGAAAGAGAAATAATTGCGTCATTAATATCCGGAGGAGAAAATTATATATATAAAGAACTAATTATATTTATTATTAAGTCCAACATTTAAAACAATCTACAAAATATTATGAAATAATCAATAGGCACTAAAGATTTTAATAGTGCGTTGCTATCTGTGTGCCACATGCATAATTATACTGGCTACCTTACCTCTCAAACCAGAGTACGATAATTTCAAGCTATGGCGCTATAGTTGCAGGGATATGTAAGGCAGTGGTGCTGTATATACGAGCGAGAAGTTGCGGAATCTAGATGTAGTCACGATGGTAGTGACACGAAAAGCCAAAAGTTTGAATTTTACGAACTGCCTGGCAAAATGGTAAACGGTCTATTCTTTATAAGACCAACACGGAGAATGAATATAAAATGAAAGAGAGATATATATAAAAGTGGAGTCCATCTAAAGTGATACAAAAATCACTATAACAAGGTTTCAGAGTACATATCATACCCTTAAAATATTTGGGGGCACGGCAGTGCCCCCGCCAAGTCGAGCAAAAAAAGCGGCACGGCCGTTACAATTTACAAGTACAATTTACAAGTAAGCATAAACTACGAGTATTCTACGTCGTAGCATCTATGTCGCGTGGAGACAGATAAGAAGTAACAACCGCAAAAGACATTTGTACCTCAGTTGAACAGTGTAACGCCTGCTTTGACATCTCAAGATGAAAGTGAATGGTAGTGTTCTTTTATGAACGAATCCCCTGATTAAAAAAAATGTACGGCTAATGAGTTGCTCTGTTTATCCCGAACATTGTGTTTTATGAATATAATTCTTAGCTCGCCGCCTGGTAGCTACACAGCAAAAATATATCTTTTATATCGTTAGATACTTTCTTGATGGAAAAAGAAACCATCGCCTATAATCACTAAATATGTTAAAAGTGCGCATAAGTTTGCAGACTACCTTACCTTTCAAACCGGAACACGACAGTGACAAGCATTGACGCTATTGCGGCAGGAATAGGTAAGGCGGTGGTACTAAATACCCGGGCGAGATGTTGTAAAACTCTACCACCTACAAATTGTAGTGGCAGGTGGTAGCTAATCGGTCGCCTTTTAGGACCTGTCTAGCAGAACGGCAGATGGTCTAGTCTTCAAAATATTCCTAACCAACACGGGGGAAAATTTATTATTATACATTGCATATTCTTTACTTCTTTATACACAACATGAAAACATACGCAAAGAAATGGTAAAGTAAATATGAAAACGCAAGCTTATTGTTAAAAACAATTCCGGGCCTACTGCACCTCTTTCTACACTAACTGTAGTCTATGGGTTAAATACACAAGTCGGGCATTCGACGCTCTTCGTGTTCAATATAACAACGCTCTCAGGACAATGTTGCGACTGTGTTGCAACTGCCCGCTTTTGTAGCGCCTCGGGAATGTTCGCGGTGGCGCACATGGATGATTACTATATTGGGAGCTGACGACAAATTTTGAGAAGGTCCTTTTGGCGCACTGGAATTGCAAAAATTCGTTTACATTTCGTCAAATGGCAACACGGACTACGAGTCTAGCAAAGCGTTCGCGGTTATTCCGATATTGCGCAGTTTACATTTGCGATTAAAAAACAAAAAAGTCATTTTTGGCAACTTGAGTTTCATATTTTAATCATATAATACGGTTATTTTTAGAATTCAAGAAAAATATACCAGAACTTTTTGTCGATTTCAAAGTATTCCCAGACACCTTCAAATACATTTTACGAAAGTTTTCAATTTAGTCCAGTAAAAAGTTTAATGAAGCCATGATCGACCAGTTTTGGCACAATGAGTAAAAATGTGTTCATTAATACTTAAATAATGATATTAAGAAAGAAATTTTGATTTAAATTTAGGGAAAAGGGATGAAAAAAATAAAAAAAGGATTGAAAAATGCCTTTTTTTAAATAACTTAATAACGGTAGGAAATAGAAAAAAAAGTTTCAAGTAAAAGTTGTAGAGAAAAAAAATCTACACAAAAAAGTTCCTCTTCATTTTTTTGTTATCTGCTTTAGTTTAGCTACAAAAAATAAAAATTAAATTTGTAGTAAAATATGTAAAAATATATAAATATGGGAAAACATATGTAGTAGTGTTAGTACATATTTATGTGATGCGCGCGCTGCATGGTACAGGGCCGTAATAATTCTGATAAGTTTATATAATTAATTACAAAGCAAATTTACTTTTTACTTTATACTACTAATATGTAATTACTTTTTACTGGACTAAATAAATCCATTTTAAACTTATTTATTTATTTGTTTTGTTGTACATAAAAAAATAAAAACATAGAAAAATAAAATATATTTTTTATCATAAAATTCCAAACAAGCAAATGGATTTCCTGATGGAAAGATAAACCATCGCCTATAGGCACCAAAGATGTTAACGGTGCGTTGCTATCCTTGTAGGAGCATGGCAAGGCCAAATGCATATTTCTAACTGGCTACCTTATCCTCCTAACCAGATATTAGAGCCTCCCCCTTTTTGGAAAGTTGGTTGATAAACCTAACGTAGGTACTTTATTTAACAAAAAATATGTTACTTGTCGCTCAGTAATTAGATAGAACTTAATGAAATATAATATATATTTTAAACGCAGTAAAACTGCAGCAACCGACCTCCCATTTCCTGTTTTTTTACGTCACAAAATAGCAAAGAAACAGATGGGTATCCTGATAGAAATAGTTAACTATAGCCTATAGACACCAAAGATGTTAATGGTGCGTTGCCATCTCGTGGCGAGATCTAATGCCACATGCATAAGTTTACTGGCCGCCTAACCTTACCAACCAGAACGCGACAGTGACAAGCACTGATGCTATTGCAGCAGGAATAGATAAGGCGGTGGTACCGGACTCGGACGAAACAAAGCAGAACTCTACCACCTAGTAGCCACGATGGTATTGACTCGTATATCCAATCGGTCACCTTTTACGACCTGCCTGGCAGAACGGCCGTAGGGCTGTTCTTCAAAGGAGCCCGGACCAACGCGGCCAATTCTGTATCTTTGGCACTCTGCATCAGATATTCACCAAATTAAAACAGGGCTACACGTGAAGTAGGTATACCATGCCAAACAAAAAAAAAAAGAATTTTCATACCATGCCAAACAAAAAAAGTACAAGGTTAAAAACTCCAAAAGTGCATGCTTCATAATGCTAGGTGTTAGAGTTCTGCATCGGCTCGACCGGGTCTGGTACCACCGCCTTACCTATTCCTGCCGCAATAGCGTCAGTGCTGGTCACTGTCGTGTTCCGGTTTGGAGGGTAAGGTAGCCGGTAAACTTATGCATGTGGCATTAGACCTCACCATAAGATAGCAACGCACTATTAACACCTTTGTTGTCTATAGGCGATGGGTGACTCTTTCCATCAGGAGACCCATCCGCTTGTTTGCTATCTTATGATATAAAAAAAATGCTCGTTTAACTTTAAGAATACTCCTAATTAAACAACACTGAATTAGATAGTAACTTTTTCTAACATTACCTCACAAAGCCTGTGTTCAGCCCAATTTATAATGATTCCCTACTTCTACAGCAAATTGAATTTAGGTATTCAATACAACGAAATCTTATCGTTTCCTCATATTTCCAATCCGATTGTTTGTTAGTTAACTATTACTGAATTTGAACTATTTGGCAAATGATTATAAGCCTTTCGACAAATAGATCAACTACCTTTCTGCTAGGCATCTTAAAAGGCTAATAATAGTCATTAAAATCGTAACTTCTTGTAGGTGGTAGAGTTATGCATCGTCTCACCTGGATTCTGATACTAGGTACCGTCTTATCCATTCCTGCCACAATAGCTCACCATGATATAAAAATGACTACTATTTTAAAAAATATTTTTAAAACCTATGTTTTAAAACCAATAAAAAGAATTAAAAGTACATTGACAATGGTTTAGATGTAAAACTAACTTCGTTAATATTTCTGAAGTGACACGATAGAAACCAAATTATCCGGACCTTTGTATCGCAATGAATTCGATGCATCTTGGATCAAATATCCCTGAGTGCTAAGTGTGAGTTTTTCTTTTCGCATTCGATCGTGAGCGCGTTTCGAGTTTACTAGGAATTTGTATGTGATTGGTTTCTCACGTTACCACGTTACACGTTACGTACCACTAGGTGGCGCTGTACAAGTCACATAAAAATTCCTAGTAAACTCCAAACGCGCTTACGATCGAATGCGAAAAGAAAAACTTACACTTAGCACTCTGACCTCTCGTAGAGACTAGAGAGTATAAGTGTTCTGTGTCCCTGAGTATATCGTACTCTCCTAATCTTTATCCGTGTTGCCATTTTAGCGACTACCTCGCCAGAAATGACGACTCAAAAAATTATGTCTATTGCATAAATTGCATCAAAATTAGTTTATCCACCCGGGAGTAATCGTCGACGAAAAATTTTGAAAAAAGTACAAAATTTCGAAGTTATGTGTTTTTCGTCATAACTTTTTCAACCAAGAAATTTTTCAACCAATCGTTTTTTGGTACGATATTTTAGTACTAATAATTACGTCTAATGCCGTTTTAAAAATGAAAATCGAATTGAATTTTCAAAAGTTACAGCTTTAACAAACTTAATATTTTTGAAATAACTTTTAGGCCAATACGCCGATTGACTTAAAGATCTTATCAGCAATTCGCCTTTAAAAACTGCGTCAAATAGTATTAATTAGATCACAATTGGTCAATCTGTTTGGGATCTATCAATGATGAAAATTTTTGAAAAACTGTTTCTTGACATTGCTTCGAAATTTTTCAACTTATCGATTATTTAGCTAAATTAATATTTTAGATCTCAAAAATTGAGTTAAATGCCATTCGAAAGATCAAAATGGATTATCGTTACCAAAATGTACAGCTTTACAAATGTGAATATATGTACTGCATTTTTAACAAAATAGATGTTTAAACTTAAAAATTTGTGGTATACAATCAAAAAATGTGCCATTTCAAGCGAAAAAAAGTCTCTCCTTCTGAACTATTGGCAAACTCAGGCGGACCTGAAGTTTCGATTAATTTTTGCAATGACTATTTTGCATCTGTTGGTCGCAAGCTAGCTACTAAAATATTAAAAAATTGAAATCAAACAGAAGAAAGTTTAAGTGAAAAATTACTACTGTAAATGGGCCAGCAAACTCATTCTTCATGCTTCCTACTGACGCCTTTGAAGTAGAAGCATTAATATCAAACTTAAATAATGATAGCGCTCCAGGCCTGGATGGTTTCTCTAACAGACTTATAAAGGCTGTAAAATCTCATATTGTTATACCGCTGACTCGCATTTTTAATATTAGTCTGGAGTCAGGCTGCTTTCCTGATCTATGGAAGGTTGCTTCGGTGATACCTGTTTATAAAGATGGGTCAAGGGATGCTCCGGACAATTACAGGCCAATTTCACTTTTAAGCGTGTTTTCTAAAAAATTAGAAAAAATTCTCTATAAAAGATTATTGATATTTTTGGAAAGCAATAAGCTACTGTCAGAACACCAATTCGGTTTTAGAAAACATAAGTCAATAGAAGACGCTACTCAAAGACTGGTAAATTATATAGTCAAGTACCTATCTGGATGGTGGCCTTTGTTGTTACGGAGTATTCCTTAATCTCGCCAAAGCATTTGACACGGTTTCTATTCTCATTCTTTTGCGAAAGCTGGAACTATTGGGCATTCGTGATAAAGCGCTAGATTGGTTTAAGAGCTGTCTCTGAAACAGGAGGCAGC
Source organism: Apodemia mormo (assembly GCA_036924255.1). NCBI lineage: Eukaryota > Metazoa > Arthropoda > Insecta > Lepidoptera > Riodinidae > Apodemia > Apodemia mormo. Next base: position 2,889,974 of record JAUPFN010000007.1, on the reverse strand, counting down.
TGATGAAAATTGACAATATGAGAAGTTCCATTCTTCCTGTTGATTTTGGCGTGCCCCAGGGTAGCATTCTGTGCCCTCTGCTATTCATTATTTATTTAAATAATATCTGCAACCGAAAATTGGAATCGGCAGAGATAATATATTATGCCGATGACACAACAGACAAACAGACAAAAATTCTAAAAACTATATTTTTGGCTTCGATATCGATTGTAGATCACGCCCCAAGTATCCTTTTTTCTCACTGTAAAAAAAAATTCAATGTACAGTTTTGACTTTCCTACGATTTTATTATATGTATAGATTATTCTTAATTAGCGTAATTCAATGTTAATTTTTTTAATCTTTGTGATCCTTGTTTTTTAAAATAAATATTTTTATTATTATTAAAAATGTATGCTTATAGTTTTTACTTCTCTAAGCTTAAAATACTTTAATTTAGCGGGAAGTTTCTGTGATGGCCTGCAGGGTCAACTGGTTACATATTATTTTTTCATTTAATAGCAGGGGCTATTCATCACTTTAACAATTTTAAAAGCTTCTAGTGTCAAGCATCTTTATAACAGAAATGTAAGGCAAGAAGTCACTCCTCCTCCTCCTTAGTCGTTCACTCTTGACAGAGTGGTCGTGGTTGATGACGATGCATTTTCGGTAGATACAGCAGCCCCCGCGATGCGCCTCCACTTGTTCCGGTCTGTAGCGTCTCGGGTGTTTTGGACTATAGAAGTTTGTGTTGCAGCTCTTATAAGGTCTGTCCAACGCGTAGGGGATCGTCCGCGTGACCGCTGGCCTTCTACTCGTCCCTGGACAACAAGGCGCTCCATGGAGTGTTCGTTTCGAACAATGTGTCCAAAATATTTGAGGTTTCGTATAAGCACAGTCGACGATAATCTCTCTTTGATGTTAAGTTCCTCCAAAATGGAGCTATTTGTTCGAAACGCTGTCCAAGGGACACGCAACAGTCGCCGCCAGCACCACATTTCTAGTGCGTCGATTTTGCGTCGGTCTTTGAGGCGAACCGTCCATGTTTCAGCGCCATACAAAAATATTGGAAATACCAAGCTTCTCATTAGGCGGACTTTCGTGGCTTTGGTGATATTTCGGTTGCGCCAGACTCTTTTGAGCTTATCAACGGCAGACCTAGTCATAGCGCATCTCCTTCGAATCTCGTCCTCACACCCCCCAGTATTCGTGATCGTGGATCCGAGGTATACGTAGGATTGAACAACCTCACAGTTGCCAATCATTGATATGTCAGGTTGATTTAGTTCAGCACGGTCCACGATCATCATCTTGGTTTTGTCTCTATTGATCGCGAGTCCGAAGGTGAGGCTTGTTGTTTCTAAGCGTGTCAACAGGTGTTCCATGTCTTCTTTTGTCTGAGCGAGAAGAGTAGTGTCATCGGCGTATCTTAAGTTGGATGTCTTATGACCTCCCACTGAAATGCCCTTGTCCCACTGTTCTAATACGACTCTCATAACATACTCCGTATATATATTAAAAAGAAGTGGAGAGAGTATGCATCCCTGCCGTACACCCGCATGTGTCTGAAAGTCTTTCGAGTCGATGTTGTCTATTCGAACAGTCGCAGTTCCGTCCTCGTAAAGTCGACGTATGAGACAAACTAGGTGAACAGGTACTCCCATTTGTATGAGTACATCCCATAGCTTGTGCCATTTTACGGTGTCGAAAGCCTTGCGAAAGTCGACAAAGCAGATATAGAGTGGGATGTTGAACTCTCTCGACTTTTCGATTATCTGTCGAAGAATTAATATCTGCTCCCTTGTCCCTCGACCCTTCACAAATCCTGCTTGCTCCATAGCTATTTCAGGAGTAAGAAAGGCTTGCAGTCTGGTGTTGATGATGTGAAGAAGTACTTTGCTGGCGTGTGAAATTAAGGCTATGAGTCTGTAGTTGCAACATTTTTTTGTCGATCCCTTCTTGTGTAATGGTATGAATACGGAGCGTGTCCAGTCTCTAGGCCATTTTCCTGTCTCCCAGACGCGGTTACAAATAGCGTGCAGCATATCAACTCCGTATTCACCCATTGCTTTAAAAACTTCTATGGGGATGTCGTCAGCACCTACAGCTTTATCCTTTTTTAGGTGATCAATTGCGGCACGAACTTCACTTTTCAAAATGGATGGTTCTGTAGAATTGTGTGCAGTTTGTGAGAGTGTACTAGCACAACTTGATGTTTTACTGCTATCGGTAAAAAGTAGCTCGCAATATTCTCTCCACACACCAACAATTTTATTTATTTCTGTTACCGTTATTCCATTTGAATCCTCGATAGCCCAGGTCTTAGGTTTGAATTGCCGAGTTATAGAGCGGATTTTTTTAAATAAGTCCTTAGTTTCATGGCGCTCTGCATTTTTTTCTAATTCCTGGCAGATGTTTTTGAGATGGTCATTACGATCTCTGCGAGAAGAAGATTGAATCTGCGCACTCAGCGAATTCAAATCACGGAGAGACATTCCCTTGGCCTTCATCTCACGACGGCGCTCCACAAGGTGCCAGGTTTCATCTGACATCCAATGTTGGTGTTTACCTTTGCTTTGTATAGGCTGTGTCGAGCGTACAGTCTTTTTAATTTGCTCTTTTGCGGATAGCCATAATGAGTCAGGGTCATCATCTTGTGTTCTTGACCTCCATGTGTTGCTATCGTCTGATAATTGGGTCACAAAAGCTTTTTGGTCTTCTATTTTGAGCCTGTTATTAGCTTTACGAGGAATGGAATTTCGTAGCTTAAGTTTGAGGTTGCATACGAGAAGTTGATGGTCAGACTGACAGTCGGCTCCGGGCAATGTGTGTGCGTTCATAATTGAACTTCGCCATCTAGATCTTATGAGTATATAGTCAATCTGATTGCGGTGTTTTCCATCAGGGGACGTCCAGGTGTACAAACGTCTGCAATGTTGCTGGAATACTGTATTTACAATGGTGAAATTATTGTCAGCTGCGAATTGGAGTAATCTCTCCCCTCGGATATTTCTTTGACCGAGTCCATAGCTACCAACAATATTCCGCAAACCGTCATCCATTCGCGTGTCACCTACTTTTGCGTTGAAATCACCAATTATGATCAGCAGTTCTCTGTTTGGTATTGTTGTAATCAAGGATTCAATGTCACGGTAAAAACTTTCTACGTCTTCATCTTTAGCTGTGCTGGTGGGGGCATATACCTGAATAATATTTAGTGGGATGGGAAATGCACCGAGCTTCATTGTTATAATTCTGTTGCTGACAGCGTTATAACTTAAGACCGCTTTAGTCCATTGTTTGGAAATGGCAATGGCAACTCCAGCGTAACTACTAGAATCATCTCCTGAGTAATAGATGGTATGTTTTTCTAAGTCTCGGTGGCCACTACTAGAAGAAGTCACTAACAGGGTTGAAAGTGTGGCCTTCTGCGTACAGGTGTTCACGAAATGCTGATTCTCCCTTTATCTAATTATCGGTCAATGTTGATTAATTCCATATTTAGTATTAACGGAGATTAAGCTGTTGATATTCTATTACCGACGGTCAAACACTAATTGCAATTGAGTTTTTATTTGTAGCGTACCATGTGCAGACACTGACGTATTTGTGTGCGTGTAAAATTTAGCTATGGCCTACGCTTGATGTCTTAGAAACGTCACAAGAAGGCCCCTCCATTTACTCCGTGGTCCCGAACTTAATTCAGTTTTAGCGACTTTCTAGCAACATTTTACATTAATTTTAGCGACTCAAATCTATTCGAGTTGGCAACTTTGATCTGTTTGACAATTGACAGTTGACAACTTGACAGTTGACAAGTACATTTGTTGATTTGTGTGTTGTTGTTATATTAAAGCTAAATTAGCAAAGGGCAAAAGCCATTATATAAATAAAAAAAAAAAGCTAAATTGTATTTTTTAAAACGACCAATATATTTATTAAAGTTGACTAAAGACATGATTTAAAATAGATTTATCAACCTACTATACTGTTGTATTAGTCAAGCGTAATATTTTATTGTAATAATATTAAAAATGTCTTCGCCACCACCTACCAAACCTCCTCGGGGAGTTAAACAAGGCAAAGAAACGGTAATAATATAAATATTTTTACCATAATAATAATTCTATATGACCATGTTTCAATTTTCAATATAACAGTTTTCCCAGCACACAACCCCTTACAGTGATTTAATATCTAACCTATTTTCAGAGTGGTTTATTAATGTCGGTAATTAGAACATTGTCGGCTAGCGAAACTAACGAACAACGAGAGAAAGAAAGAGCAAAGTTAGAAAAGGAGTATAAAAAGAGTGATGCAAGACTTGATGAACTGGTTGCTGCCAATGCACAAGAAATTACCGAAGTTATGGAGGTATTTTCTCAAACTTGTCTGAGTTGGAACTATTTTTTTTTTGACAGAGATAAGCACACTGCCTACTTGCTGTTACTTTTTCTACCTACTTGCTGTTGGTTTTTATTTATTATTAAAAATTACATTATTAAATGTCTTAGATTAAATTACAAGTTTCATAGTATGAATAAATATGACTGTGAATGAAATTTACAAAATTTTAATGAATAAATAATTTTGTAGCTACTGCAAGATCAGAAACAGCTCACACTGAAAAAATCTAACTGAAAAAACTCCATAAATTTGCCTTTTTATAGTTTAATATTATATAAAGTGTAACTTGTAACCAATAAGCCTGTGTTCATTAAGAATGAATTGGATAAATTGTAGTTTTTAATGATTAATTATTATGGTAAGGACAAAAAATAAAACTAAAATATTTATTACTACCGGTGCCCGTGACTTCGTCTGCATGTTTTTTTTAAAAATAAAGTAGACCAAGTTACTCCTTATTACATTAGCTATCTGCCACTGAAAGTCCCATCAAAATCGGTCCAGCCGTTTCAGAGATTAGCTGGAACAAACAGACAGACAGACAAAAATTGTAAAAAAAAAAAATGTTGTTTTGGTATGTGTACTATATATACATCCATATGCATTTAGTAAGAAATGATTATTTTAATATAACAAACAGACACTCCAATTTTATTTATTTGTGTAGGTAAAACATAAAGACTAATAATATTCTTAAATTATGAATTTGGTAAAAATACACATTAAGTCACATGACTGTGAACGTAACTCCACGAGCGCTATGTCATGCTGTGGTAAAATACCATGTTGACATTTTCATAGAAACCAAAGAGTATGTAATGTATGTATGATTATAAATATACACATATGATATGTTATTCAAGATGCTATGAGACTCCTTTTTTTTTGCAGTAAACTAATGATTTTATATGCATAATTTTTATTATAAATGTACCATATTTAAAAAATAAATAGTTTTTTAGAATAGAATAGAAATCGTTTATTTAAGACATACACCACAACACTTACAGTAATTAACACATACAGTAGCAAAATAAAATACAAAGGATAAAAACACAAAACAAGACAATATAATTAGGTATTTGACAATATATAAAAAAAAAAGATATCACCAAATACAAAAAACTTGAAATAAAAAAAATATATATATATTTTTGATTAACATACCTATAAGTTAAAGTATATAACAGTTTTTCAATGTTAGTCAACTAATCTATGCCAATTTCAATTCTTAAAATACTCAAATTCATTTGAGTAAGTAATGAGAGGGTCAACCTGAAATTGCATTTCTGATTCTATAGTGATTCCTGAATAATTAAGATGCTATGTTATTATTAATAATGCCTTGAAATCACAGAATACTCCTTAGTGCCTCCTGCGAGTTGTCTCTTTTTTACCAATTAACATCAACAACTAACTAATGTGTAACTGTTAAAGCTTACATTTTTCTGAAGACAATTATACACTAGATTTATAAATCTTAAGCAGTGATTTTTATACCTTAAATGTGTATAAATGTAATGACATTTACATTGTTTTAGAAATTCAATGCAGTTTGTGCAGCAATGTCTACTTGGGGTCAACATTGTTCGGCAGCTGAAGCCCGCCTCTCTGCCTGCAGAGCTCTGTTACGTGTTAAACGGGATGACTTACGTCGCCTATGGGCAGATGCAAGGACACATCATCATGCTTTGCAAATGTTAACAGATATGTGGGTACTTTCTTTTATAAAGTAGTTGTTCCTCTTCACATTGTAGCCATTTTTTACTATTGTTCAAATTGCTTTTTGTTTTTCTTTTTATTCTGAGGAATTAGGTAAGTAAATAAAAACATCAACACCTCACAACATTCGCATATAATATTTGTAACTTCCTACATCCAAGAAAATAAATTAGTACAATATAGTGACTAACTCTACCATAATGAGTGCTTTAGCGTCATTGACCAAAGAACAATCAATTCAAATAGTCCCACTCATTGGTTAATTCAAAAAGCAGCCACTTCTCCGGCTTCCTGTTACACACTAATTATTGTCTTTCATGAAATTACTACCATTAGTTTCAGGAAAGCAAGAAAAAAAGTGTTACACAACAAAAACTTGTGCTTGCTTTGATCTAGGCTCTTAAAGAATAGGGTCGCTAACCACTTGACCAAAAGGGGAGTCAACAATAGGGTTTGTGCTTATACCTATGGTATATGTGTTCTATAGGGAGGATTATAAAGTTGCAATAAAGTCTGTGCTTTTTTTTATATTGATTGCAAACAAGCAGATGGCTCTCCTGATGGAAAGAGAAAACATTACCTATAGTCACCAAAGATGTTAATGGAGCATTGCTATCCATGTCCCGGGATTATATTATAATAACAACTTCATTAACCCATCCTTCAATCTCCTGAATTTTTGGAACTATAAATGAAATTCTTAAGTATTTTTAGCAAAAAAAATCAATTTCAAATCTCAACTAGCGCAGATATTGATACTCCTTCTTTTCGGAAGTGCGCTAAAATAAAATTTCACATACTCATAGTGTTATTTTTTCGTTAATGGTTCAGTGAGGGTGTAGTGGTGGGAGAGAGGGAAGCCCGCGAGCTGATGTCCCGCGGGCGTGTGCTCGGCGCGGCGCACGTGGTGCAGGCCGCGCTGGAGAGCGCGCGCACGCGGCTGGCGCACGTGCGCGCGCTCTCCTCCACCACCGACCTCCTGCACGCCAAGCAGACGGAACTAGTTGACGTCATTGTACGCCGCCTCAGTGAAGCGGTCTATAAAGACGACCGGGCACCACTCACTCGAAGACTATCAGCTAGGAGACGCACTGCATTACTGCTTGCAGGTAAACATGTCTTTTTTCTTCTTTAAATTAAATGTATTGCTTGCGTTTTTTTATTTGTTGTCACGACAAATGTTGTTTTTACATTCTTGCTATTTTCCAATTATAGTACAACACACAAGGACAAAACACACACAGGGGTTTTTTCCTCAATATAAAATCCTAAATACCCCAAGCGTATTATTACATGAACAATTAATAAAAAAGTAAAATTAAACAGAAACAAGAAAAACTCTTTGAGTTATGGGTAGACTTAGTTATATCAATGACGTCACTAAATTATTGTTGTCCTACGTGTCAACCTGACCGTCTGGGCAGCGAGCAGTAGGTATTATTAAATATGTGATTTCCCATCACATTGATAGCTTTGGACGGTCAGAATGGTTAAATGGTAAGAATTTTGGTAATTCAAACAAAGAATAAATAGGTAAATAAACAACATTTAATAGATTTTTGGAATAAAATATAACATACTTTAAAAATGATCACAATTGATTCTAATGCTGCCCTGCTAATTTAATTTAATTTAATTATATTTGTCGACCATAAGTGAATGTTGGGTGCAACAGAGAAAATCACACCCAAAAATTTATTTTTGATTTTATTTTGGCAGTTTTATTATGCTGATTAAACAAACTAGTTTTAGCTTGTATGAAGTAACAATAACCTTGTAAAGATCTTACATATTCAGAAATCAGAAATACTTTATTCAATAAAACTTTTTACAAGTTATTTTGACGCGTCAACATATATTTTTAAACTCTACTACCGGATCAGAAACGCGGCCACACACTGAGAAGATCCGGTGGAAGAAAAAATATATATGAGATCGGTATGAGGAGCAATTAATCCCAGGCTTTTTTGCCTTCTAAATAATCTGAGATTTTATAATATCCTTTTTTACACAGTTGTTTTAACACATTTTTTAAATTTATTGACTGGTAGATCTCTTATAATTTCGGGAAGTTTATTGTAAAAGCGTATACATTGCCCCATAAAAGAGTTACTTATTCAGTGGAGACGAGATGCATGCACAACAAGATTGTTTTGCTTCCTTGTATTAAGTGAGTGTATGTCACCATTTTTTTAAAAAAAGCAAATATTTTTACGAACATACATCAAGTTCTCAAATATATATTGGGATATAACAGTAAGAATATTGATTTCTTTGAATTTCTCTCTCAGGAAAACCCTCGGGCTAAGATTGTAAATTGCCCTAATAGCTCTTTTCTGCAATACAAATATAGTATTTATTTCAGCAAAATTTCCCCAGAGAAGAATTCCATATGACATAATGCTGTGGAAGTGACTAAAGTATACAATTATTGCTGTGTCGACATCAGTTAACTGTCTCATTTTTTTAACTGCATAAGCTGCCGAACTAACGCCCGTATTCATAAACAATCCTTATCTAAGTAACGTAGTAACACTATGCGAAGAACGCTAATTTGCTATGCAATTCACATGACAAGCCATCTGTTTCATAAACAACACTTAAGTATTACTTGCCTGTGAGATATCATAGTGTCGAATACCCAGCTGTGATTGGTTGGTTTTATTGCAGCTTATTTCACACTGTATGTTTCACAAATGTCAATTGTCAATAGATCAAATTATCAAAATATTCTAACCACGATTCTAATCTACATGTCTTTTGGGTGTTACTATTTTTAATTTATTCCTGTTTAATATAATATGGCTACGTCTTCGAATATAAATATATTCGGTGTAAATATTTTTGAAGAGACAAAAATATTTTGCAAATCTCGAATACCTTATTTTGTTCTAATTATTCTTTGGTCGAATAATCTACTATTTATTTAATTACAGAATTCTTCTTCACTTTCGTAATCCATTACAAACACAAATTTCAACTTCACTTATATTGACATTAACCCTCACCTTACTCTGGACAATACAATACTAATTTATGGGACAACATCTAGTCACCAGACTCCAAGACTGGACACTATGCGTTCTATAAAATAGCTCGGCGGTTAACTTTGCTGTGCGTAGATTTGAAAGGACGCATAGTGGAGACCGGCTCGTCTATGAATCGCTTTAAACGACCCTATGCGCTCACTAACACTATGCAATCTCATAGTATCGTTTATGAATACGGGTGTAAGTCTATTTGCTAAATTATTAATGTGCAGTCCCCATTGTAATTTCTTATCTAAAGTAATACCTAAAAACACAGTGGAATCCACCAGATCCAGGTTGTTTCCATCCAGTTGTACGCTGGTATCTACATGCCTTACATTAGGAAATGAAAATTTAACGCACTTAGTTTTGTTACCATTTAATAAAAGGTTGTTCATACTGAACCAGTGTACAACTTTTGAAATCGCATTATTTACTTAAAAATCTAAAAATATTGTGTCAGTACATTAATGACACTCAAACTTAATTAAAAATCTAATAATATTGTGTCAGTACATTAATGACATTCAAAATAATATTGGAATATTTCTTTTTTCTAGCACCAAGACAAGCATTGAAAACTAAACATTTTGTTTTATATTTTGTATATCATGGTAAAGGCACCGAATGAACTGAGATATGGTTTTATTGTTTGGAAGATAGCACCTAGCTTGAAATACATTTTTCAGATAAATTTGTTGTTGATTTGTTTATAATAATTATAATTTTTTCCTCAGAACTTACAAAAAGTGAAGAAGTAACAGATGAATATCTAGAAGACATAACACCGGAGTTTGAGGCTGGCCTTTCAGATGAAGACAAGACATTTGAAACCACAGTAATGATATCACTTGAAGCCCTGGGAGTATTGGGACAACTGAAAGAAGCTACTGAAGTAAGATTCATGTTTGTTACATTATAGAGTAAGATCCCAGGGCCGCCAGACGTCACGTATTTTCTGATGGATGAAATGTGGACGATAGAGTAGTGTTAGTATGTACTATGATCGTATGCCTACCTGCTAGCTTGGTCAAACGGCCAATTTCCAGGTATCAGTAAATCAAGGTACATAAAAACATTACTTACTTCACGTAAATTCTCATGGCTGATTTTCATATATGTTTTCGAGTGTATAGTTAAAAATCAATTGTTAATAATCCCAGACACTTTCCGTCGGCCATATTGCTTGGCAGACGCTTTAAGGGTCTCAAAATAATTAGTTAACTTCACGTAAATTCTGACGCTCCATTTTTATATATGTTCATCCGACAACAATTTTAAAACCTTTGTCAAGAAGACAGACCGATCCAAGGGGCCAATCATCCCCTAAACTAAATTTTAATATCTCTGTGAGTGGGAGCGTGAGAGCATTATCTACGCGCATGAGACTGAGTGAGACCGACTGCGCTGTTAAGTAGAGATGAGATGTATTTACGGGATCAGGTTTTTATACTAGGTTTCAACTAAGAAGTCTTCAAACTAAGTATTCAGTCGTAGAATATACAAGTATCGAGTATTTAGAAGTACTGTAAGCGTACGCGTCCCCGATTACACCTACAACTTAGTAATGTCAAAGAGGCAAAGCGTATCGAATATTTACGAGTATCGAGTATTTAAAAGTATCACGCGTACGCGTGTAAACGTATACAATGTACTAATCCTTTGAGATTTGGGACAAGTACACTGCGAAGGGCGACTACTAAATATGCCAAACATTAAGGTCATATTATAATACATACATTAAAAATTCCAAAAAGCTGTCAGTCATAAGCCTGTGAACGTATTAAGGGAATATTTCAATTTTTTTTACATTTTTACACACGTTGCTACTATAGTCACAGCTGTACTCAACAGACACGGCAGCACAGAACAATATTATTCAAGGGAGTACGGCAGAACACACAATACTTTTTTTTTTTTTTTTCTTTCCGTATGGCAACTACCGTCACTGTATTGGAGACGATTCTGCCAGTGTCAAGTGTATAATTTTGCACGTTTTCTTGTTTCTTGGATGTACTTAGTAGTTGCTGTGGTTAGTAACACTAGAACAACAGACACATATATATAAGTATATAGATACAGGTTAATGTTATGATAAATATGATGTAAAAAGTATTTTGTAGAAAGGCTTCATATAAACAGGACATGTAACATTAAACAACAAAATCTTATAGTTTAATATTATTTTTCTTGATGAATTTTATTAGGAGTTTGGTTAAATCATGAGAAAAGAAAGTAAGGAGAGCTGCAAAATTTATAGGCAGAGGTACATTTAGATGCGTGAGTTGTTCATATAATGGGAAAGATGGGTCATTATTGGGACAGGAAAAGAAAATATGTTCCAGTGTACCTTGATCAATACCACACTCACAAAGAGAGTTGTCACGGATTCTTATTTTATTTAAAAATACAGGAGTGCAACAGTGGCCAATCCTCAGTCTACATATTACAGACACAACAGCTTTACAAGTATTTTTGTACTTGTAGAACCAAGGTTTACTTGGGATAACAGGCTGGATGGAGGCAAAGTGTTTGCCTTTACATACACTACTCTCCTCCCACCTTTGCTCCCAAAACTTTAGGAGATCTCTTTTAGAAAGGTTCAGTAGGTCATAGCATTGGATAACAAAATGGGATCTATCAACTAGGTGAGTGGCTGAATGTTTTGCCAATGAATCTGCAGTCTCATTTCCAGGTATACCAGAATGGCTTGGGATCCATGCTAGACTAATCATTTTATTGTTTTTGGTGCAAGTATATATAGTTTCCTTAATTTGTAATATAATCCCAGAATGCAGTTTATCTTTATGAGGGTTTCGGTTTAGTAATTGTAGTGTGCTAAGTGAATCAGTGAATATAACTGCTTTTTGAATATTATGTGACTCAACATATTTACACGCTTCTAATATGCCAATGGATTCTCCTGTAAACACAGAAGACTCAGAGGGGCATTGAAATTGTAATAAAATCCTTGAATTTTGATAATATATACCTACTCCAGTATAGCCAGAAGGAGATAATTTAGAGGCATCAGTAAAAAATGTATGCCAGTCCTGCCATCTATCCTCTATAAAAGCGTTAAAATAGGTATTTGCAGCTGTAGCATCTTTGGGGATTCCAAGGTTTAAATGAATGTTTGGTTGAAATGTAATTGTGTCATATGGGAAACAAAATATTGGTAGTTTGGGAGATTGATTAGTCTTAACATTAAGGCTTTTAATTTTGTTTAAAGCATTAACCAGCAAAGGGCTTTCTTTATTTTTCCAGTATGTGCAGCCTGGATTATTGACATAGTTACTTAATGTCTGCACTTTAGATACGAGTGGATGAGAAGATAAAAATATTGCTTTGTACATTAGTTTATCTGCAAAGAGTTGACGCCTGAGATCAAGTGGAGGTTCAACACATTCCACCTGTAGAGCATTTATGGGAGAAGATTTCATACATCCTAGGATAAGCCTCAAACATTTTGACTGGATTAAATCCAATTTATGGAGAGCTGTTTTACTACAGGGTGGGAACAAGAATGTTCCGTAATCTATGATACTCCTTATAAGGGCATTATATAGAAGTTTCATAGTGCACGGGTGGGCGCCCCACCAAACTCCTGCGACTGCCTTTAACACTGGGAGGGACCTCTCGCATTTTTTAATAATATGATTTATGTGATCTGTTCCTATCAACTTTGAGTCAATTATTACACCCAGAAACTTTACACTATTTTTAATAGGTATTGTTTGATCCTGTAACCTGATAGAAATGGAAGGAATTAATCGACTTCGGCTAAAGATGACAATAGAGCTTTTGCTCGGGGACAGGCTAAGGCCATGTTTTAGGAGCCATTCATTCAGGGAGTTAAGAGAGATAGTTAAGGAAGTAACAGCATTCGATATGAGGGGTTCTGTCACATATAATGCCAAATCATCAGCATATTGTAGGAGAGCACAGTTATCATTGAGATATGACTTTATATTATATGTATAAATATTATATAACAAGGGACTCAACACTGATCCCTGGGGAAGCCCCTTCCACAACAGTCTAGTTTCTGGTGCTTCTCCAGGGACCCTTAGGATAACTTCTCTAGTGTGCAGCATGTTGCATATACATTGTACTATTTTACGAGGGATTCTCAGATTTTGCAACTTTTGCCTGAGAACTGAAAATTGTACATTATCATAGGCTGAGCCTATGTCTAAGAATGCAGCAGCAACTGAATTATTATTACTAAATGCAACTCGAATATCTGTGACAAGAGTTGCTACACTATCCATTGTGCCGAGCCCTTTGCGAAAACCAAATTGAGTGTTTGGTAAGACGCTTCTATTTTCAATTATCCATTCCAGTCTATTTTTGAGGAGGTGTTCTAATAATTTTAAAAGGGTTGAAGAGAGTGCAATAGGACGAAGGCCATTTGGGTCATTATGATTTTTTCCTGATTTGGGAATTGGTATAATTATCTGTGTTCTCCAGGAGGGAGGGATATTGCCATCCTCAAATATACGGTTAGCTAAATACAAGAAATAATTCTGACATAATGGACCTGAATTGGTAATAAATGAATATGGAAAACCATCCACACCAGGGGCAGAGTCATGGACTTGGGAAAGAACAAACTTTAATTCAGTAAGTGTAAACGGGGCTTCTAGGGGGTCCAGTATAGTAGGGGTAGAAGATATAAATTCAAATCCTACAGCTTCCTCTTTAGTTGGTACATATGGGGGGGCCAATTTGTCCATAAATTCAGCTACAACCTCCTTAGATATTGTGGCGATAGGCTTGGGGCAGAAACTTGATCGGAACCTTTTAATGCCTTTCCATACTACACTAGGTGGGGTGGTGGGGGAAAGAGAGCAGCAAAACTTTTTCCAGCCCTGGATTTTTTTTTTACGTAAAAACCTTTTGGTTTTTGCTAGAATCTTTCGAAATTGGATAAGATTTTCCAAATTCATGTTGTCTCTATATATCATTTCAGCTTTTTTGCGGTCTCTAATAGCATCAGTACATTCAGAGTCCCACCAGGGGGGTGATATTATTTTGTTAATTGATGCATTTTTCAGTGGAAAGTTTTCCTTGGCTGTGGTTTCTATTGCATTGGAGAATGACAGGTAACATTCTTCTAGGTCTTGTTGATTTGGTATGTTTGTTAGAAGATTAATTTTGTGGTCTAATGACTGCGAATAGTTGGACCAGTCCTCTGCTTTTTCAGGTAGTCTGTATTTAAGAAAGGGTGCTGTCTGTCTGTTAGTCATATTATATTGAGGAATTTGGACAATTATGGGGTAGTGGTCGCTTCCATAAGTAGAGTCTAGCCTCTCCCAATACAAAAGAGAGGCTATGTCTGATGAGCAAATAGTTAAATCCACACAACTTTTGTTCTGAGAGGGAACTTCTAACCTAGTTGGTTTGCCATCATTCATAACACACATGTCAAAGTCATCGATCATGTCCACAAGCAGATCTCCTGAATTGTCACAGTGATCTGATCCCCATCTATAGTGGTGGCAATTAAAATCTCCCATGATGATAAATGGTCTCTCCAAACCTTGCAGGATGGGCCTAAGCTGATTAATAATATGGTTATTTGGATGGGCTATGTAAATAGAAACATAGGTAATGCCTTCCACTTTGGCTATGTTAATATTTGTATTTTCAGGAATGTTATATGTTGAGAGAGGTGAAAATAGCGCCCTGCTAGTAACCAGCAAGGCACTTCCTCCATAGCCATCAACCCTATCATTTCTTAAGCAATGATAGTGTTGCAAGTTGAAATTAAAACTTGGTTTTAGCCAGGTCTCGGCTATGCAGCACACAGCCGGCCTGTATTTATTACAAATGTTGATTAGGTCATATTTTTTATTGTTGATGCTCCTAATATTCCACTGCAGGAGCACCAGACCCATATTTAAGACTTTTAATTAATGATATCATATTGTTGGCAACGTGGTCAGGTACAGTTTGGGATGAGGTGATACAGTTAACTAAGATTCTAGCGAATGTGTTGTACAGTTCATTTTGAATTTGATTATTATGTGTGTGTGTGTTATTTACATGATGTAGTTCTGAGTCGTTATTTTCTACCAGTGCACATCCATTGTTTGATGGAGAGAATGTGATATCTTTAATTAGACTATTATATGCCTGTCTGTCATAACCCGGAATTACTGGGGCACGCGCCTGGTTTTAAGTGCATGGTTTTTTTATATGATTGTTTGGGAACTGGTGGCATTGGTTGTGAGTCAGTTAAGTGTTGAGAGGGTCCTACATTATGGCTTTTCATAGCATCAGCATAGCTACGGGATACCTTAGGATAAAGTTTACTGGCTTCTACATATGATATACATCTCTCAGACATTGCAATCTTAATGGCTTTCTGTCTACCCAGCTCCGGGCACCCTCTACTCGTAGCAAAATGGTTTCCGGAACAGAGAACACAGAAAGACTGTTCTTCAGGGACAGAGCAGCCGTCACTTGGGTGACCCTGACCACATTTAATACAGCAAGGTTTAGAACGGCACTGTTGTTTTGTATGACCAAAACGACAGCAGTTATAACATTGGATGGTTGGATAGCGATATGGTTCAACTGGTAATGCTGAATAGCAGCAGAATACTCGTTTTGGTAGTACCTGTCCATCAAATGTAACAACTACTGTTTGGGTAGGTTTCCATTCATTGCCATGTTCAGTCACAAATTTTCTATTTATTCTGCGCACTTTAAGGATGGATCCACAGCCTAATGGGACTTTTATGTTTTCCATTACTTCAGTATCAGTCCAGTCTGCTGGAACCTCTTTAACAACCCCCATGCGTGTAATATTAAAAATAGGGATTGATGTATCATAATTATTATTAGTAAGTGTTGGATTGCTTAAGAAAGAATTTGCATCTTCTGCAGATTTAAACTCAACTGATATGCGGTTGCGTCCTACTTTCTTAATACCATCCTGCAATATGTTGTGGAAATTATTTTTCATTAAAAACAGACCAAATTTAATCGGGTGTAAAAAGGTGCCAGCAGATGGTTCTGTCTCTCTTTTCATCACATGTACCAGGTATGGAGGTTTATCTAGGGCAGTGTATGTTTGTCTTCCAACTTCATTGCGGGGAACTTTATTTGGTGGGTTGTCATTATTTTCACAAGGCCTCTTTCTATTCACTGATGCCTCCATCTCAGAAAACTTGGATAAAGGGCCAGACATTATTGGTGTAAACTCAAACGTATCTTCTACCATGGGTATTGAAGCAATAGGATCAGGAGGATGAGGGGGATCGGGAGGTTTTTCTTTGCTCATTTTTAAATTTTACTATTAGCTTTTCTACAAACCTTTTCCAATAACACGAAAAACAGTACACAAAACTACACAAATAACAACACTATAGCACTTATTTACTTTCTCAAACGTAAGAGAGTAAAAACAAAGTCGCGTTTTGAGGTTATCTCACACCACCTTGTCAGCTGTCAGATCGATCTCCTAGTCTCTTTTAAATCCACACAATACTTATTTGGGAGTGACTTTAGCTGTTGGCCTTAAGAGGGTATTTAAATTACAATAAAGTTAGCTGTCACCTGACCAATTTTTAATTTTATTTAAAAATTATATTAATTAAAAATAATTAGTAAAAAAAATTGAAAGTAAATTAGCCGACATCCAAAAATTATTAGAATTTTTTTTTTTTAATTGAAAAAATTATTAAAAAAAAAAAAATTTTCATTTGTTAAAAATTTGAAAAACTATAAGTGTTATTTTTAAAAAAATATTTTTAGCTCTAATTAATAAATTGAAAAAAAAAAATTAAAAATCATTTGGAAATCGGGTCGGCTAACTTTAGTATTATTTATTATAGGTCATTTTTTTTTCTTATTTTTGTTGCCATAATTTACTTGTCAACAAAAGTTCTAAAAATTATAATATATATGTTCAAGTAATTTTTATGGCCTTAACAGCGCAGTCGGTCTAACTCAGTCTCATACGCGTAGATAATGCTCTCGCGCTCCCACTCACAGAGATATTAAAATTTAGTTTAGGGGATGATTGGCCCCTTGAATCGGTCTGTCTTCTTGTCAAAGGTTTTAAAATTGTTGTCGGATGAACATATATAAAAATGGAGCGTCAGAATTTACGTGAAGTTAACTAATTATTTTGAGACCCTTAAAGCGTCTGCCAAGCAATATGGCCGATGGAAAGTGTCTGGGAGTATTGACAATTTATTTTTAACTATACACTCGAAAACATATATGAAAATCAGCCATGAGAATTTACGTGAAGTAAGTAATGTTTTTATGTACCTTGATTACCTGATACCTGGAAATTGGCTGTTTGACCAAGTTAGCAGGTAGGCATACGATCATAGTACATACTAACACTACTCAATCGTCCACATTTCATCCGTCAGAAAATACGTGACGTCTGGCAGCTCTGGGATCTTGGACTATTATGACTACAAGATGTTAAATACACTCTTAAATGTTGCTGGTGGGAAAGTAAAAACTTCATCTCAAGTTCAGTCATATTTCAAATTCCATTCTATTTCCAGTACTTTGCGGTTCGAATGAAGAATGTTGAGTCAAACTGCTTTGTCTGGGTACGTGGAATGTCCACCATATGGCGATGCCTAGAATCTGTGCGCCTCGACGATCAATAGAAAAACGGGGATGGCGGAATTAAGTCGTGCAATTCTGCAGCGCACTCTCCAAAGTGTACCTGATAAAAAACCGATAAACTAGCCACTCTGCGTCAATGAGTGAGGCTCTGGAGTTTTTTGCCTACCAGATCATCGTCTTTTATGAGCCTCTTAAACTCAATTAATTGTTTCAAGCTTAGAGTAATAACTCTTAGAGTGATAATTGCATTCAACGTTTCGTTCATATTTTAAGCCAAAACCGTATCGATGTGTGCATGACGTTCGTCATCCTTCGCGTAATTACTTGCGTTGACACGCACACAAAGACACATTGCGTGAATAATGTTGCAAGCAAATAAATATTTTCCCAAGACGGTATTTAAAATAAGTCTACCTTACAAATAGGCTTTCATATAACATTAATAGTCATTTAATATAAACTTGAAACTTATACTTTTTATTCGGTTACGTAAAGTATTTTAAATGCCGAGAAATATTCTAGATGTTCTCAAGATGATATTCCAAAGCTATTTAACCTTATATATTTTTTAGTTTTTGTGCTTTTATTTGTAATTTAAAATATTTTTACCTCATTAAAATAAAGATTGTCTTTCTTTCCAATAGTATTATTAGACTTATAGAAAACTTAAAACTTACATTTTTTATCCCGGTGAGGTAAAATGAGTTGAATTACAGGGAAATGTTAAAGAGGTTCTCAAGATATTTTTTTTTTGTATATTTCAGTAATCAAACAGCGGTAACCAACCAGCACCAACCGTAAATAAAAAATATGGCCAATACAAGCTTACATTATTGAAGTTATAAAAACAATGATTGAAATAATTCTTTAAAAAAACATTATTGAAATATATCTACTAAAATATAATTGTACAATACAAATGTTATTACAAATTTGTTCATTGCTTGGCGAATGCTTGTGTGTCTTTATGTGTATGTCTGTGTGCGTGTATGTGTGTATGTATATGTTTGGTGAAAGCTAAACTAGCTTGAACGTTAGCAGATGGGCGGGCAAGCAGGAACAATACTTACGAGCACTTTGAGATAAAAAGTAATAGTAGTAATAGGAAATCAGTTTAAAAGGTTAAAATGTTTTAAGCTGAACATAATATTTCTGACTACTATATTGAATCAAGCTACTATTGGCTCTGTGCACAACTTGAGCACTACCTATCGTGCGCAACTGTTTTGATTCAGATCTTAGAATATAGAAAAACGTAAGCCCTGTGCGTAATCTCCTCTAACGTTTGTGGCTGAATCGGAAAAAATACAGCTCTTTGTGGCGACTCTTTGGCTTCTACGTGCTATAATATATGCATTGGAGTATATGGCACAAATTAATTATGTCGTGTATTAATACTCGGTCATATGAGCAAAGTCGTCATTCACAGCATAAATTTCAAGCTATGTAGAATTGAAACTTAATTATCAGCATAAACACAGTAGGAGGCCAACATTTGGCGCTGACCGATTTTAGGACACGTTACCCTACATTATTTCGTCGATAAAACTCGAAAATATCGCCAATAAAACAACTTGACACTAAGCAAAACACGAAGTAATGTCGTACGATGGCATATTATTTCATAAGAAAAATTAAAAAAAAGTCAACAACAACAGTATTTTTTGGTGATCACAGCGGCATCTAGAATGCTAGTTGGAACAATTTTTTTGCCTTCTAAAAGTCCTCATTATACACGAATATAGGCTTTGTAATATTGGTTTGACAAACGGCTTTGTAATATTTGTGCCAGTAAGTCCCAACACTTAAAAGATATTTTTTTATGCAAAAGCAAAGTCCAGGCTATGTCATATCGCACATAAAATAGGAATACACACGTTATTAATTATCCGCTCACACCACCAGCCATTTTCGCATTTTTTTCTAAAAAAAAAAACACGGACCGTTACGCGCACACGTTCCGAGTTCGTTCCGGTGGACCGTGGTCACAAAAATGATTTATGGGTTGCAGCAGTGCAATACACTGGTGTTAGAATTGTTTAATTTAAATAGTTTAAGCTACAAAATAATTCAGGTGTAACACGACGCTTTGAAAAAAATACGACTATTTGTTAGTCGAGGATTTTTAATTCAAAAAGTAAATCGATGACCTATGCTTTTTATATTTTTTTTATATAATTGGTAAACATATACATACGGAAAAAAAAATAAACAACATGTATTATAGTACAAAAATATTTATTTACGTAAATATTAATATATATTTTTTTATAATTAATACGTAGTTTTTTTCGTATTTTTTAAATAATTTATTTCTTTTTCAATTTAACAGCTATTTTAATTATTTTTTTAAATATTGTTTAGGATATTTCACATTCACATCATATGATTTTTTTTGAGATCATAGATATCAACACTAAAATTTACGAAAATAAATAAAAATAGCTACCGTCATACCCAAAACGCTGGTATCATCAAGTTGGTCGTTAACGAAAAATATGTTTTATTAATTGATATTTACGGTTTTTTTAGAAATTATTTTCTAAACTGTTAGATCTTGGACTAATCTTGATTACAAATAAAGTTTAATTGTTGATTAATACGCCAAAACACTTTTAAATTAACCTGTATCATAAACTGCAACCAACACATAACACACATCACGAATCAAAATGGCGGACTAAGT
Organism: Apodemia mormo; assembly: GCA_036924255.1. Taxonomy (NCBI): domain Eukaryota; kingdom Metazoa; phylum Arthropoda; class Insecta; order Lepidoptera; family Riodinidae; genus Apodemia; species Apodemia mormo. Next base: position 2,869,544 of record JAUPFN010000007.1, on the reverse strand, counting down.
TCTTTTATTTTTCCCCAAGAGCGTATTTGAAAAAAGAATGCTAATTTGATGTTATTCTGTACAATGTTTCGTTCAAAAACGAGAAAATACCATAGAGTATTGTATTAAAACTGGTAAATAGTGAAAATATTATTTCTTTGGGTGAAGTTGACGTTGGTCTCTATAGAGACCATAGTGTATTAACGGAGTTTTCTCAGAGGTCTCATTAGTTACCAAAGTGATGTGAGCGGTTATAATGAAAATAAGTAAAAACAAATACGTGGTAGAATATTTTCCTCTTTGGCTGGCAACATTTTGAATATCGTTCAACTTAGATATTTACGATATATTTGTTTGGATTTTATACAAAAATATCCGATGCCAATTAGTTCTTATCTGTGAAATGTGATCTTCAAGTCCTAAATACGCTTTTGTGAAGCACGGTAACAACCTTTCACCACACGGTAACTCACATTTTTTTATATTGCGAGAGCTGTACTCCGTGTGGCACGTGTCACATGTCTGAGCGGCCGGCGAACGTAAGAATCCTTTTCAGGCTTCTTTGAAATGGCTTAATATTGCGCGGGTCGACTTGGTTTCTATGCGTTATTGTTCTATTGTTTCAAGTAATACTACTACTACTATGTGTACTATGTAGTTCAAGAATCTGTACACCTATAATTTCACAATAATATAAACAGAGTATGAGAACTCTTATGACAAAACGTAATGTTGACCCGTTGTTGATAAAATGTTGTATCCTTCATATTACAGAAATTCAAAGTACAAATACAAACAGAACTGTTAGAAGTGATTGAACTGGTGTCTCGGCGCGTGATTGACGACGGAGACGTTGACGCGGACGAGGCAGAAGGGGGCGACGGGGACGGGGAGGACGAACTAAGCGAAGCGGACGCGCCGGACGGCAGGCCGCTCGCACGCCTCGTGGCCGCGCTCGCCGACCATTACCACGCCGCTGCCGACCGGAACGCCAGGTGAGGCACTGCCGGGGGAGAGCGGGGTGAGGCGGACGGTGGGGCGCTCGCCCCCTCGTGGCCGCGCTCGCCGACCATTACCACGCCGCTGCCGACTGGACGCCAGGTGAGGCACTGCCGGAGGAGAGCGGGGTGAGACGGACGGTGGGCAGCTCGCCCCCACGTGGCCGCGCTCGCCGACCATTACCACGCCGCTGCCGACCGGAACGCCAGGTGAGGCACTGCCGGGGGAGAGCGGGATGAGGCGGAGAGTGGGGTGAGGCGACGGTGGGCCGCTCGCCCGCCTCGTGGCCGCGCTCGCCGACCATTACCACGCCGCCGATGACTAAAATTCTAGTTAAAACACTACCTCCGGGGAAGGGGGAAGACAGCGAGGGAGATGAACGCGTCGGAATGTAAGACACTATTCGTCGGCATCGTATCCCTGTTATACAAATGGTCTTCACTTTTAAGCAATAAGCAAGTAGATGGCTACTTTCCTGTGATATGAAAAAAGTTCTCGATACAACCGGAACCATAATGGTATATGTTTATACTGCAGGTTGCTGCAGCTGTGGCGCGCGGCGCTGCAGCGGCGGCGGCTGCCGGACACCGGGCTGCACACGCCGCAGCACTACTGGGGCGCCGTGCAGCAAGTGGTGAGTGCCACACACACACACACACACACACTACTGACACTACAGAACACACTGCACACGCCGCAGCGCTACTGGGGCGCCGTGCAGCAAGTGGTAAGTGCCACACACACACACACACACACACACACACACACACACACACACACACACACACACACACTACTAACACTACAGAACACACTGCACACGCCGCAGCACTACTGGGGCGCCGTGCAGCAAGTGGTGAGTGCCACACACACACACACACACACACACACTACTGACACTACAGAACACACTGCACACGCCGCAGCGCTACTGGGGCGCCGTGCAGCAAGTGGTAAGTGCCACACACACACACACACACACACACACACACACACACACACACACACACACACTACTAACACTACAGAACACACTGCACACGCCGCAGCACTACTGGGGCGCCGTGCAGCAAGTGGTGAGTGCCACACACACACACACACACACACACACACACACTACTGACACTACAGAACACACTGCACACGCCGCAGCGCTACTGGGGCGCCGTGCAGCAAGTGGTAAGTGCCACACACACACACACACACACACACACACACACACACACACACACACACTACTAACACTACAGAACACACTGCACACGCCGCAGCACTACTGGGGCGCCGTGCAGCAAGTGGTGAGTGCCACACACACACACACACACACACACTACTGACACTACAGAACACACTGCACACGCCGCAGCGCTACTGGGGCGCCGTGCAGCAAGTGGTAAGTGCCACACACACACACACACACACACACACACACACACACACACACACACACACTACTAACACTACAGAACACACTGCACACGCCGCAGCACTACTGGGGCGCCGTGCAGCAAGTGGTGAGTGCCACACACACACACACTACTGACACTACAGAACACTGCACACGCCGCAGCACTACTGGGGCGCCGTACAGCAAGTGGTGAGTGCCACACACACACACACACTACTGACACTACAGAACACACTGCACACGCCGCAGCACTACTGGGGCGCCGTGCAGCAAGTGGTGAGTGCCACACACACACACACACACACTACTGACACTACAGAACACACTGCACACGCCGCAGCACTACTGGGGCGCCGTGCAGCAAGTGGTGAGTGCCACACACACACACACACACACTACTGACACTACAGAACACACTGCACACGCCGCAGCGCTACTGGGGCGCCGTGCAGCAAGTGGTAAGTGCCACACACACACACACACACACACACACACACACACACACACACACACACACACACACACACACACACACACACACACTACTAACACTACAGAACACACTGCACACGCCGCAGCACTACTGGGGCGCTGTGCAGCAAGTGGTGAAGTGCCACACACACACACTACTGACACTACAGAACACCTCCAATGTGTATCATACATCTTTGAGAGTTAATAATTAAAATCTCAACTTTTATATTTATTAGATTGAATGGCAAAAATAAATCGTATTATAACGAACAAAAAATTTTACACAAGATATATTTTTGTACATAACATTTCGTTGAAATAGGCAAGCCTATAAATTTGGGCTTTAGTCAGTACCAAGTATTGCCACCTCTACTCATCGAGATACTTCCAGTCTTCTTGGCATATCCTTTACCAAGTTATCTAATTATAATTTTCGTTATTATGCTTTATTCTTCCAGTGATGGTGTTTTTAAGGTCTGTTGTATAAATATTCGGTCTTCCAATTTATAACATTTTGTTATTTGAAATTTCAATTAATGTTATAAATAAATATTCCGTTCTTTCATAGTGCATAAAAATATTTTCCAAACTTAAATTTATGTTTAACATTAATTGAAATTGCAATTCAAGTTTGGAAAATATTTTCTGCATTATGAAAGAACGAAATATTGCGCGATTACATTAAAACAAATGAAGTTCGAAAAAAAAAAAACAAATCCTTCTTTCCTCTAATTGTTTTTATTTATTTTTGTAATTAGTACCTATAATAACAGGAAAAATCGAATCTTGTTACAATACAAAACTATCAAAGTGTTTTTTAATATTTTTAGATACAATTGTTACTAACGGAGTACTTGGAAATAGAAAGTGTCAATATGGCGGCTCAACGGTCAAACAATGCGGTTGAAAACAGTGCTACAGAATTACGACTGTCGGACTATTTCGCTAAGAAGCGACCACAAAGGCGACGAGAGAAATTGTTTAAATTAACGGGTGAGTCGCCATTTGTGTTTTAAAATAAAAGTAGATTGACCAAACGCTGCCCAAGCATGGAAGCACTTTTATTTGTTTCTTAACATGACTAGATATAAAAAAAAATAATTTAAAAAAAATCGTTCCACGGAATTATAAATAAATAAATAAATAAATCCTAGACATCTCACACCAATTATTTAGTCCATGTAATACGAACTATGATCTGATTACAGGGAAAATGGAAATAATACATAAATAAGAATGTAAATAAGTAGCAACAAGTCTTATCTAATGAATTTTAGTGCTTTAAGTTTTGATATATTTTGTTATTTTTTGAACATTTACGAGGTTTTCGTTAAAAATTATATTATCCTACTTATTCTAGCTCCCGAGACTGACCCTCTCGCTTCTCGCTTGTCTAATAAACGAGATCAATCATGGGCTTGATTCCATTGAACATTATTGCTGCTCATGTTTTACTGGACGAAGAACAATCAGTAGTTGTGCCCACGTTATGTGCCTTGTTTGGTTTTTGGGGTGGGCTAGGCACCAAGACGTTATGAGACGCCCTGCTTTATTTTTGGATACAATAATCTTAGACGACAATGACGATGACGATTGATTATGTTAGTGCCTACATAAGGCATTACATTTTTTTTCCCAAATAAATCAATTGTGTCTAATATACCGTTTCTTATTTTAAAAATAAGCTGGTGGTTATGATTTTTGTTAATGTAAGACCTCTATATTCAATATTTTTTTCTCAAAACTCCTCGGACAGATTTTGAAGCGTTCTGGGTTACAGACAAGTATTAATCTAAGGAACATTATGCACTATGTTTCAATGTTGGGCGGCACTTGGTCCAATGCCTATACATAGATGGTCAATGTCCTTTAATACAAATATAATAATACCTCAACCACGTTCAATGTCCCTAACAAAACCACATGCTAATATTGTCAATCATCGTCTACTAACATCGGAAACTAACAGTGTATATTAAGTATAATTAAGAATTATAGGTCACTAACAGAGTAATTAGTGCCCCAAGTCTGCTAATTAATTATCTGGTACATTTATCTGGTTTTGATAATAAATTGACAATTATCTTGGAGCTATAAGATCAACTAAAAAGCAATGCTGGTCTCGTCAAGCAAGACATAAAGGATGTTGAGAAAAAGATTGACAACTGCAATAAAATAAGTGTAAATGTGGACCAACTGAAGAAAAATGTCATGAAAATTAAGATACCGGGAGTTAAGTCGGTGCTGCCGTTAACAGCTGTTCGCGCCAAGGAGGTCCTCGGATGAAGGTGCCCACTTAAGAGTGTCTTACTTCATGAAGTGCGTACCGGACTCAGTGTGAAGTCGCAGCAAAAGTCAGTGGTTGAACGGACGAACGCTGCTTACAGCTCTGAGTACGGCGTTACGGAGACAGGTGCTCTCTGTCTTGGATGCAACGCTTAAGCAGTATCAATTCGCGGGTTTGATGGAGGCATTAGAATCTCGCTACGGTGAACGTCACTTAGAGCACATTTTCCGTGCCCAATTGAAAGACCGTGTACAGAAAAGCGGTGAAGGACTTCAACAATGGGCCGTAGAAATTGAAAAACTTGTGAGGAAAGCTTATCCTTCGGGCGACACCAACCCAGTCAACACCATCATCGTTCAGGCATTTATTTATAGAATCTGAGACTTGGAAGTGCGTGCTGCTGTTCGCCTTCAGCACCATATTGTGACTATGAAGGAAGCCTTAAGGAAGAAGTGAAACCTAGAAGACGGCCCCTTGTGCTAATCCTGCGGTAACCGTGGGCATATTACAGTTAATTGGGTAATTAACTGTAATATGCCCACGGTAGCCAAGCCAAGGTTGGCTGAGTAGCCAAATCTAAACCTACAGGTGCAGTGAATTGGTGACAGCAAGCAGGAGGAAATTCAGCAGCTGAAGAGAGCAGGCAGGTTAAACAGCCTGTTGAACGAGAAGGGAAACGAGTAACAGCCAGGATCAAACTGCGGATGCTGGCTCAACGAGAAACAGCCCCAAAAGCTGTCATATTTTAAGTGTGCGAACTCAACAGTGTATCCATTAAGAGATTGATTAATGATTGGAACTCCAGCATATTGTTGGACACTGGAGCTACACGAACTGTAATGCGATCAGAAGTAGCTAGCAATGGTAACCTGACATTGAGGAATAGAGAACGCCGTAGTAATACAGGTGCCTTATCACGAAGATCATGTTTGGAAGATTGTAAACATTGTGTAAGAATGGAGACGAAGGAAAGGATTCAAGTTTCGTGAATTAAGCCTATGGATGACAGGTGGGAAACTCATGAGATGCGTAAGGCCCAGTATGAAGATAGAGATTGCGACTTCTAATAGATTGGATAAAACAAGATGCTGGAAAACCAGAATGGTAAGAGCTGGCTCCTTTCAGTGAAATTACAAAATGTTATTGGGCGCAGTGGGAAAGTCAAGTGTTATAAAACTATTTACTGTACCGCAAATGTGAAAAACCATCAAGAAGAGAACATCATCTACAGTTGGCAGTGCCAAGAAAACTAGACAAAGACGTACTACGTGAGTTGTATAGGGGTTGGTCGTGTTTCGGGGGGACATCTTGGAGTACGAAGAACATTGGTAAAGGTGCGAAAGCATATTTATTACTTGAATTGTCGAGAAGATGTTGAGAATTTATGACGATGTACGTCATGCTCAGCAGTAAAAGGCCCGCGGGTCAAAAGCCGTGGCAACTTCGGACTATCGGAACTTGGGAGCTCTCTGGTAAAGGATAGCAATTTACGTGGCGGAGCCATTTCCTAGAACAGATAACGCAAACATATATTTTATGGTTGTGATGCATTACTTCACGAAATGTTTGAAATTCCTGATCAAGAAGCCACCATTGTTGCTGAGAAATTGGTCAATGAGGCGATATGTAGATTCGGTGTTCCGCTGGTGATTCATTTATACCAAGGCAGAAATTTTGAATCTAATGTTTTTCAGAAAATGTGTAAGTTAAGAATATACAAAACCAGGCCATACCCACCACCAATCTGACGAAATGGTCGAACGATTTAATCAAACTTTGGAACGACACTAAGCCAAGCTGGTAAAAGATCACCAAAAAGAGGGGTAAGGACACACCTTTATTCTTACTGGCTTACCGAAATGATTTGGGATAAACAAAACTAAGAGGGGGTGAATAATCTAGAAAAATGAAGAGTGAGAACACTGAAAATCTTTAGAAATAAAAGAAAGAGATAGCTGCTTCTATCAATAAACAATAGCTGCCATTACTTAAACAGCTATGGCATAATTGATTTTCTCACATAGAGCATAATAGTGAAAATAGTGTGTACTATGACTTGTTTACACCTAAGTTGTCAACGTTTCATTTTTGGAACTTGGTCGAACTTTTGGTCTAAGAGCCGGTGGAAGATCGTCCTTCACCGACCTGATAACCAGATGAGACGTATATTTTATCAAATAATATTTATAAACAAATATGCCTATAATTACTTGCCTATCCAAAAGTAAAGTTTGTGTTGTAAATACACGATTTTAATCTAAGTGGTATTTTATTGCTTATGTTTTTGAAGTGTGTTACAATGTGTGTTGTGTGTTGGTCAGCGGCGGCGGTGCCTCCTGCTGGCGCGCGTGCGGCGCGGCGCACGCCGCAGGTGCTGGTGTGCCGGCCGCACCCCGCGCTGCTGTACGCCGCGCTGCCGCCGCTCACCGCGCTCTGCGACACGCTCGAGCGACAGGGGTGAGTGCCGCCGACACCGACACCGACACCGACACACACACACACTATATATCAGGGACCGGCGCCGGTGTGCCGGCCGCACCCCGCGCTGCTGTACGCCGCGCTGCCGCCGCTCACCGCGCTCTGCGACACGCTCGAGCGACAGGGGTGAGTGCCGCCGACCCCGACACCGACACCGACACACACACACACTATATATCAGGGACCGGCGCCGGTGTGCCGGCCGCACCCCGCGCTGCTGTACGCCGCGCTGCCGCCGCTCACCGCGCTCTGCGACACGCTCGAGCGACAGGGGTGAGTGCCGCCGACACCGACACCGACACCGACACACACACACACTATATATCAGGGACCGGCGCCGGTGTGCCGGCCGCACCCCGCGCTGCTGTACGCCGCGCTGCCGCCGCTCACCGCGCTCTGCGACACGCTCGAGCGACAGGGGTGAGTGCCGCCGACCCCGACACCGACACCGACACACACACACACTATATATCAGGGACCGGCGCCGGTGTGCCGGCCGCACCCCGCGCTGCTGTACGCCGCGCTGCCGCCGCTCACCGCGCTCTGCGACACGCTCGAGCGACAGGGGTGAGTGCCGCCGACCCCGACACCGACACCGACACACACACACACTATATATCAGGGACCGGCGCCGGTGTGCCGGCCGCACCCCGCGCTGCTGTACGCCGCGCTGCCGCCGCTCACCGCGCTCTGCGACACGCTCGAGCGACAGGGGTGAGTGCCGCCGACACCGACACCGACACCGACACACACACACACTATATATCAGGGACCGGCGCCGGTGTGCCGGCCGCACCCCGCGCTGCTGTACGCCGCGCTGCCGCCGCTCACCGCGCTCTGCGACACGCTCGAGCGACAGGGGTGAGTGCCGCCGACCCCGACACCGACACCGACACACACACACTATATATCAGGGACCGGCGCCGGTGTGCCGGCCGCACCCCGCGCTGCTGTACGCCGCGCTGCCGCCGCTCACCGCGCTCTGCGACACGCTCGAGCGACAGGGGTGAGTGCCGCCGACACCGACACCGACACACACACACTATATATCAGGGACCGGCGCCGGTGTGCCGGCTGCACCCCGCGCTGCTGTACGCCGCGCTGCCGCCGCTCACCGCGCTCTGCGACACGCTCGAGCGACAGGGGTGAGTGCCGCCGACACCGACACCGACACACACACTATATATCAGGGACCGGCGCCGGTGTGCCGGCCGCACCCCGCGCTGCATAATAATAATTGAGTGTTGTTGCAGTGGTGGCGAATGCTCTCTGCGCGCATTTTTGGCGGACTATGTGCGGTGGGGAGAGAGCGAGCGGCTGGCGCGCGCCGCCCGCGCCGCCATCGACGCCGCCATGCGCCACCCGCACGCCTGGCGCGAGCGCGCCAACACGCCTGAGTGAGTCACCACACCCGGAACACTCACGCACACTGTACACGGCGTATACACCACTCTCGAGTGAGCCACACACACAATACACGCAGTACATACACCACACCCCAGTGAGACACATACGCACACACACACACACACACGCACACGCACACGCACGCACACACACACACACACACACACACACACACACAGTATACGCGGTACATACATCACACTGAGTGAGTCGGCGCCGATAACAAACTGCCACGGCATATTGTTTAAATTACTCGTTATGTAAATGGGTTATTCATTATTAACTAAAACCCTAAAACTAGAACCCTATTTATTTTATTTATTTTTATGGTACACCTTAAGTAAATTTGTACAAAAGGCGGACATAATACCTATTGGTATTCTCCTCCAGTCAACCTTTGGCAAACAGAAAGTATGTAAACGGTGCCTCAGAGAATATACGTCATATAAGAACATAGATTTTAATAAATTAAATATGTTTTAATAAATAAATTAAATATGTGTCTCGGGTTCTGTGGGATTTAAAAAAATAAAATGCTTACTCAGTTAAAAAATTTAAGACTATATTCCGGTTTCTTTGTTTGCATTTTAAATATTAATTTTAAATAATTTTATTTATTGACTGCCTCGGAGTCCGAAATTGTTTTTTTAAAAGAAATAAATGGAAGATTTGGGATGCCAACGGCGCGATGGAAATGGACCTGGACTGAGCTGGCTGGGGCTCGAGGAAAACGATGGTCTTCTCAGCGGAACTCCTGCTGCAGCACCACGATGGAGGCCCGGGTTCACATCCGCCACACGGAGTAAGAATTTGAAACGCCACCAGCCACTGGAAAGCACAGGAGACAATATCACCCTGTGATTCCCGACGCATCCCGTCTAACCACGCTGTTAGCGGGATGAGTCAGGTTCACATGGGGTTAATTCACAAAAAAAACTAATCTACGACTAGTAGTTGTTTTTAAGATCAAAAAAGATTAAAAGGAGTTATTTAATATGGATTACGGAATTATCACAATCAGTTTCAAAATCAAATACAAAGCTGCAGCTTTAACCTTGAGCTAGGTCGTTCTGGAAGTTTCGATCACTTACAACCAACAAAAAAAGTTATTTCAGACACTAGTCATTACAATTTTATTTTATTGATAAGAAATATGGATCTAAAGTTAGATGAATTGAATTGGTATAATCATAGAAATAAATTTGTACCTTACACTAGTGGTGGGCCATTGAAACTGAATTATCGGAGCCGGCAATCGGAATCTGGTGCGTTCAGGTAAGCCGAAGCTGTCCAAGGGAATTTTTGTCTGCCATTTTTTTCACTTTTGCTCAAAGATGATGGCTTTCTAACGCATCTGCAAAAGAGAGGCTGATCTCTTGGGCTCACTCATTGCGTTAAACTTGACTCTGCACGACCAAGGGGACATACCGCCTACAATCAGGCAATGTTAAACTTTTATGCCGGAATTAAAGTTCCTCCAAACTGCAGTGCGTAAGACACTGATTTCCTTGGACGTCCATAAGTCGAGTGGGTCTGACGATATCTGTCCTGTCGTGCTCAGAATGTATTCTCCAGAATTGGCACTAGTCTTAACGCGTCTTTTCTGGCTCACCTACTCACATGGCGTCGCACCTAGAACTCAGAAGTCCGAAGCGGCCAGCAAAGGCCTTCAACAGGGTATGCCACAAGACACTTCTTTCAAAGCTTCAATTCTGTGGGCTTCTCGATTAACTTTGGCGAGCAATTGAATCACTAGTTTTCTGGCGGATCTAAACATCAAGGTCGTTGTTGATGGCGCTGGCTCAGATCTTAAACACGTCAATGCTGGTGTTTCCTTTGCACTTTAATAACATGTTGCGATCAAATAAACATTCATTATTATGCTGGTGACAATATGGGTGATGCTTTATACTCTGGCTGCAGCGAAATTTCTCGGGAATTTCGGTGTGGAGTCGATTTAATATGGTCTATTTTAACCTCAATAAGACAAATTAGCGCGTTTATCGCTAAAAAAATCACTCTGTCTTATCTCCTCGATTTGAAAATACTTCACTGAGAGCTTCGGTCAGTAATGGAATATTTAGTCGACATATCGGGCGACAAGGCCTCCAAGGCGTAATTCACCTCAAAATCACTTCTCTACAAGGCCAGATAGTACTTTGCACTGTCCCTTGGCTTATAAGCTAATAGCTATAAGGCGCAAATCCTGCCTTATTTGGAGTATATAGTTCTCTCTTTATTGATGTCAAATTAGTTGCAGTATATTGAAACAATTGTACCAAAAGTTACCATTAGTATAATGGTTGTACAAGTATTTTTACAAAAGGAAATCAATAATAATGAAATGATTGAATAACCAGCTCCTTCCTTTGATCGAGTTCAACGTAAAGTGGTTTTATTCGTCAACAAACAATGTTTGAATTGATTCGTGCCGCCTAATTTCACCATAGGATATCTCGACAAAATTCACAAAATAGTCTTCACCATTTGGATGGTCTATAAATCCACAACTGTGTGATTCTTGAGGCACTTTTGTCCCGCACTATTCCACGGTGAAACCATCTATCGGGTTTTCCGAACAGATACGACTTAGGGATATCCAAGAAAAGAGGCATTCTTAAAAGGTTGGCAACACAACTGCAAGACCTCTGGTAGTGTATTTGACGTTGGGCGGCGGTAATCCTTTTCTCCTTTTGGATCTTCTATTAAAAAAATAAATTTAGTGGTAGTTCCATGCTGAGATTGCAGTTGAATAGACCGGCATCAGGCATCTGACACTCGCTTATACCTACTGCGATAAGCACTTACAGCACGCGACAACGCGGCGTTGCAAAAAAGTTGGGACCGCCCCGTGCTTATAAGTATACGCGTACTTGTACGTCGGCCTGTAAATCATCGTCGCAACGTAAGGTTTATTACTGTTGGTACTTTTATAAAATGGGGAAACGTTTATAAATAATTGCTGTCTAGATGGCTGTCGCAATAAACAGAAAGATTCAAAGTTTTCGTTTTTTACTTTAACGAATGATTCTGAAAGGTAAAAGATATTTATGTTTTGTTTAGTTTACTCGTGATTTTAAGTACCTGCTATAGGTAAGGATTTCGTAGATTTATCATGCCCCAGTATTGCAACTTGAAATTCGCCACAAATTATATTTTAATAAAGTTCATTTTCCCCGTGTTGCCTACTGCCTGGCGTTATGCCAAGCAAGTTGTAAAAGGCGACCTTTTACAAGAGTTGAGAGGTTGAAGAAGGCGAATTGGCTATTCGTGTAGTAACTACTAGGTGGCAGATTTCCGAACGTCTGATCCGGGTGTATGATACCACTGCTTTACCTATGTCTGCCGCAATAGCGCCAATGCTTGTCATAATCGTGTCCCGTTTTGGGGGTTAAAGTTGGGTGGTAGAATTATGTATATTACATTGCCATCCCGCTGCACAGATAGCAACGCATCATTAAGATCTTCGGTGTCTATAGGCGATAGAGTATCTTTGAGACAACCCTGATTTTATTAGAAAGGACAAGAGTTACGCGATAGACAGAGATGCAACATCTAGGTATATATAACTGTAACGAGGGCGCGATAGAACACGCTCACACTTATCGCGAACAGATACCTTCGGTATCTTATCGCAACATAGTTATCAGATTTTATCACGCAGCATACACATGAATCTCTAGTATTTAAGCTTAATGTAAACCCAGTTAAATTACAGTTAATAAACACATTTATCAACCGATGTGTGACTGTCATTTAGTCGACGTAATATTGGTGACCATCGACCAGTGAACACGCAAAAAGGAAGATGAACACCCCAGCGCTAACTTCATGCAGGAGCCCTTCAGCAACGGCAACATCCATGGAAATCGCAGGGGTATCCACGACGATAAGAATACCAGATTTTTGGAGAGATTATCGCCTATGGTTCGCTCAGGTAGAAGCCATCATCCTCTTTCATTAACCTCGGTATTGGCGGTCACGGATTCCACCCTGCCTCTGGAAAACCTAGGTAAAAGGTGCCGATAAGATATACGACAACAGGCTAAACGAGATCGCGACCATTTCAAAACAAAACAGAATGTAGCACAATGACTGATAATATATCTGCGCAATTAGCAAAAATGCAAATAGAAATTAATGCGCTTATTCGAAAGAAAAGGCAACACGGCAAATTTTATGGTAAATCTAGGTCAGGTTCGCATAGAACGAACGCTACATCAACAAGGTTATTCTAATAATAACTTATTATCACAACAAATTTAAAGGTCAGGCATTGAAGTGCTTCCAACCCTGTTCCTGGAAGAAATCGAGAAATGACAATTAGCGCAGCCAAAGGCGGTAATCTACGCTACGCCCGCCTTACCGTAACCGACGCCACAGCACGCTACAACCTTCTGACCATCAGCACCTCCTGATACCCTCTTCTGCTTCCAACAGCATCAGCCGGCTTCACAAGCTACGCCTCATCTACGCTTTCCGGAATCCATTTCGAACTGCCAACGTTCACTGGATCTCCATGCAGCAACTCTGTCCCGCTCGTTCCGACTCATTGCGATCCACTGCTGAGCGCACTCGTCCCGACTCACCGAGAACCGCGCATATTCTGCTCGTCCCGACTCACCGTGGACCGCGCATATTCTGCTCGTCTCGACTCATGGCAGGCCTAAGCACTCAAGGCACATACGCTTTACTGGCACAACCGGATGCATCAGGTATAACACCTTTTTCGAAGGGGGAAGTGATGTAACGAGGGCGCGATAGAACACGCTCACACTTATCGCGCACAGATACCATCGGTATCTTATCGCAACATCGTTATCAGATTTCTTCACGCAGCATCCACGAGAATCTCTAGTATTTAAGCTTAATGTAAACCCAGTTAAATTACAGTTAATAAACACATTTATCAACCGATATGTGACTGTCATTTAGTCGATCTAATAATAACCGTAGATAATCAACTTAATTGTACCGTATTTCTTTAAACGACTTTCCGGAATGTCTCTTCTGTACTTGTACTATTATGTATTCTGTGCCGGCACACCCTGGGAGATACTACTCTCTAATTTTGATGTCGGATTTGTAGCTTCGTTTTGTTTGAGAGAGTCCTGTCCGTTTAGGATAATAGTGCGAGGCGCGGGGGTTAGTGTGACGGTGGTGTGTGGCACAGGGGCCGGTGCGTAGCGCAGTACTGTAGGCGGCGGTGCGGGGCAAGAGGGCTAGTGTGACGGGGGTATGTGCCGCAGGGACCGGTGCGTGGCGCAGTGCTGTGCGGGGCGCGGGGGCTAGTGTGACGGGGGTGTGTGCCGCAGGGGCCGGTGCGTGGCGCAGTGCTGTGCGCGCGCGTGGGCGGCAGTGATGCGCGCGGGCGCAGCGGCGCGGCGCTGTGGCGGGTGCGGCGGCGCGGGGTGCGCGGGCGCGGCGGGCGGCGCGCTGGCGGCGCTGGCGGCGGCGGCGCGCGCACAGCACGAGCGCGTGGCCCCGCGCGCCGCGCCCGCCCGCGCCGCGCGCTGGCTCGCCGACGACGACATCCGCCGCTTCCTGCGCGACCTGCCCACCTACACGCCGCGCCAGCACACGCAGCCGCCCTACCAGGTCAGCGACCACAGACTACACCATAACACCTACACCGCTAAACAACTCACTACTTCTCTAAACTTCATAATATACAGTGTTTTCTTAAATATGCAAATCGAATGAGCACGAGTGCCGCGCGCGCCGTCTGATAACTCTCTCACCACAATCACGACGCTGCACGGCACATGACTTGTGGGCGCCTGCCGCGGAAAGATAAAGGAAAAAGTTGAAATAAAAAGTGCGTTGATAAATGAAAGAATTATTCCGTAGAAGAATACACTTAGGACTTGGAGCACACACTCTATACGTGGCAGCACTGTGGACTTGGAGCACACACTCTATACGTGGCAGCACTGTGGACTTGGAGCACACACTCTGTACGTGGCAGCACTGTGGACTTGGAGCACACACTATACGTGACAGCACTGTGGACTTGGAGCACACACTCTGTACGTGGCAGCACTGTGGACTTGGAGCACACACTCTTACGTGGCAGCACTGTGAACTTGGATCACACACTCTATACGTGGCAGCACTGTGGACTTGGATCACACACTCTTTACGTGGCAGCACTGTGGACTTGGATCAACACTCTATACGTGGCAGCACTGTGGACTTGGAGCACACACTCTATACGTGGCAGCACTGTGGACTTGGATCACACACTCTATACGTGGCAGCACTGTGGACTTGGATCAACACTCTATACGTGGCAGCACTGTGGACTTGGAGCACACACTCTATACGTGGCAGCACTGTGGACTTGGATCACACACTCTATACGTGGCAGCACTGTGGACTTGGAACACACACTCTATACGTGGCAGTACTGTGGACTTGGAGCACACACTCTATACGTGACATCACTGTGGACTTGGAGCACACACTCTATACGTGGCAGCACTGTGGACTTGGAGCACACACTCTATACGTGACAGCACTGTGGACTTGGAGCACACACTCTATACGTGGCAGCACTGTGGACTGGAGCACACACTCTGTACGTGGCAGCACTGTGGACTTGGAGCACACACTCTGTACGTGGCAGCACTGTGGACTTGGAGCACACACTCTGTACGTGGCAGCACTGTGGACTTGGAGCACACACTCTATACGTGACATCACTGTGGACTTGGAGCACACACTCTATACGTGGCAGCACTGTGGACTGGAGCACACACTCTGTACGTGGCAGCACTGTGGACTTGGAGCACACACTCTGTACGTGGCAGCACTGTGGACTTGGAGCACACACTCTGTACGTGGCAGCACTGTGGACTTGGAGCACACACTCTATACGTGACATCACTGTGGACTTGGAGCACACACTCTATACGTGGCAGCACTGTGGACTGGAGCACACACTCTGTACGTGGCAGCACTGTGGACTGGAGCACACACTCTGTACGTGGCAGCACTGTGGACTTGGAGCACACACTCTATACGTGGCAGCACTGTGGACTTGGAGCACACACTCTATACGTGACATCACTGTGGACTTGGAGCACACACTCTATACGTGGCAGCACTGTGGACTGGAGCACACACTCTGTACGTGGCAGCACTGTGGACTTGGAGCACACACTCTGTACGTGGCAGCACTGTGGACTGGAGCACACACTCTGTACGTGGCAGCACTGTGGACTGGAGCACACACTCTGTACGTGGCAGCACTGTGGACTTGGAGCACACACTCTGTAAGTGGCAGCACTGTGGACTTGGAGCACACACTCTGTACGTGGCAGCACTGTGGACTTGGAGCACACACTCTGTACGTGGCAGCACTGTGGACTTGGAGCACACACTCTATACGTGACATCACTGTGGACTTGGAGCACACACTCTATACGTGGCAGCACTGTGGACTGGAGCACACACTCTGTACGTGGCAGCACTGTGGACTTGGAGCACACACTCTGTACGTGGCAGCACTGTGGACTTGGAGCACACACTCTGTACGTGGCAGCACTGTGGACTTGGAGCACACACTCTATACGTGACATCACTGTGGACTTGGAGCACACACTCTATACGTGGCAGCACTGTGGACTGGAGCACACACTCTGTACGTGGCAGCACTGTGGACTGGAGCACACACTCTGTACGTGGCAGCACTGTGGACTTGGAGCACACACTCTATACGTGGCAGCACTGTGGACTTGGAGCACACACTCTATACGTGACATCACTGTGGACTTGGAGCACACACTCTATACGTGGCAGCACTGTGGACTGGAGCACACACTCTGTACGTGGCAGCACTGTGGACTTGGAGCACACACTCTGTACGTGGCAGCACTGTGGACTGGAGCACACACTCTGTACGTGGCAGCACTGTGGACTGGAGCACACACTCTGTACGTGGCAGCACTGTGGACTTGGAGCACACACTCTGTAAGTGGCAGCACTGTGGACTTGGAGCACACACTCTGTACGTGGCAGCACTGTGGACTTGGAGCACACACTCTGTACGTGGCAGCACTGTGGACTGGAGCACACACTCTGTACGTGGCAGCACTGTGGACTGGAGCACACACTCTGTACGTGGCAGCACTGTGGACTGGAGCACACACTCTGTACGTGGCAGCACTGTGGACTTGGAGCACACACTCTGTACGTGGCAGCACTGTGGACTTGGAGCACACACTCTGTACGTGGCAGCACTGTGGACTGGAGCACACACTCTGTACGTGGCAGCACTGTGGACTGGAGCACACACTCTGTACGTGGCAGCACTGTGGACTTGGAGCACACACTCTGTACGTGGCAGCACTGTGGACTTGGAGCACACACTCTGTACGTGGCAGCACTGTGGACTGGAGCACACACTCTGTACGTGGCAGCACTGTGGACTGGAGCACACACTCTGTACGTGGCAGCACTGTGGACTGGAGCACACACTCTGTACGTGGCAGCACTGTGGACTTGGAGCACACACTCTATACGTGGCAGCACTGTGGACTTGGAGCACACACTCTATATATGGCAGTATTGCGGGCTTGGAGCGGGCGATACATGAATTTGCCTTCGCCAAACCACCCTTAAATACGTTGTCAGTCTTTTTATAACTCTTCACATTCTTGATATGCTATTTACTTTGCTTACATTATCAAATATTAGACTTTTATCTAATGTTGCAATCCTAATGACATTATAATTATGGCGTAACTCATGCAGACCTACAAATAGATTTATGTAATTTTTTTTTATATCATTTGATAGCAAACAAGCAGAGACCCATCTGCTAAAGAGTCAACCATCGCCTATAGACACCAAAGATATTAATAGTGCATTCTATCTTGTGGCGAGGCCTAATGCCACAAACATAAGTTTACCTGCTACCTTACCCACTGAACCAGAACACGACAGTGACAAGCACGTCGCTATTGCGGCAAGAATAATGCGGTGGTACCAGATCCGGCCAAGACAATGCAGAACTTCTACCACCTAGTAGTCACGATAGTAGTGACTGCATAGCCAAGCAGTCGCTTTTTATATTTGCCTGGCAGACCGGCAATTGGCCTATTCTTCAAAGGAGCCCGGAACCAACACGGGGGAAAAATGTAAATTGCAACACAGGGGAACAAAATAGTATTTTTATTTTATGCTGTTTACTCTAAAAATGGCGGTTTAATGGTTTACGCATCTGTTTATTTCAATTTTAAACAACTTAATAGTAAATATATTGTGCACAGGAACTGAAACAAGCATATGAAAGAGAAGCAGAAATCCTCGGCACCAGTTTGGGAGACGGCAAGATTTCCAAGCGAGAGATAGTCGCAGACATCAACACTTTGGTAGATCTGGCGCTGTTATGTGAGACCATGGTACGCATCTTCTTTCTCTTTCAAACTACGTTAATTAGTCGTCATATTCGAACAACACTGAAATCTAGATATATAAATGTATAGACAAAAACACTAATCCCTGTCAGGAATCGAACCTAAAGCATTTTTTCTGTCATGTTGTTACTAAGGGTGATTTACAACTTAAACAGGAAAGAGAAAAATTCCACTGGCTTTAATGAAAATAGCAACATATTGACTTTAACCCCCCCCCCCCCCTCCCGTTGGTCGAGTGATTATCGATCCTGACTATTCAATCAATGATTCTCGCTTCCGAGCCCAATTCCTGACAGGGATGGGCATTTGTTGATTAGCATAGATATTTGTATTTCTAGGTTTTGGTATTGAAGTATATTTGATACTGTTTTAGTCTACAGTATCAAATATTGATACTGTAGACTAAAATCCATATCATGAGAAGCAAATAAATTGCTTAATTTGGGGTTAGGTGAATTCGTTTGATTTGTCTACTGATATATTTATGATATTTGGCACGTCATCTATTAGTTCCCGCACCGCTTCGCCCGCGAGTAAATTAACATGTCGCCAATATAGTTTTTCACAGAAACTCATCCCGTATTCCTTAGGGGTAGATTTTTTAAAAAGGATAGCCTATGTCGGACCCCGATTCTTCAACTAAGTTTTTAGCTTCCGTGACAAATTTCATTAAAATCGATTCAGCGGTTTGTGAAAGCGTGACATACAAACTTTCGCATGCATAATATTAGTACAGTACCCGGCGATAAATATTGCACATCGACCTTTGGAAAGAGACAATCGGCTAATTTCAGCTTCGTAGAGCGTTATCTCTGTCGCACAAAATACAAACAGTCCGGTACCTATTAGGAGCTGTTAAAACAAGTATGATTTGCTTCTTTAATATTTTTATTCTTTGTATAAAATACACTAATTTTTCTATAAGTGATGGCTTTAGGTTGGGGTAAAATAAATTAAAAAAACATGTTCACATTATATTTACGTATTTAATTATTTTGGAACATTACAGCTTTAGTGTACATAATAAACACCATTATACCTATCGCTAAAATGAGACATTGCAATAAAAATAATAATAATTCTAATTCTCAATTACTTCCATTTCACTATCTGTGCTCTCAAAGAGGTCAATATCACTGCCACTATCAGCCGTATTTATCACTAATCTATCAGTGTAATTGTCTAAACTGTGTTGAATGCTTCTATATTCATTCTCACATTTGATTGCATGATCGCAAACCTTTTTCCACTCTTCAGCGCCGATCATGTTTACTTTTTCAGTCAATAATGTTTTTACTGTAGTTAAGTTCATACCCACATTTCTAGAGGCTACATAGCCTTTCAGTTGAGACCATATATTTTCAATTGGATTAAAATCCGGATGATATGGTGGCAATCGCAACACAGTGTGCCCATGTTCGGCAAGTACTTTGTCCACAGAAAACTCTGTATACCTCTCCTTGTGCTGACATATAATAGCGTAAATCTGGGTTTTTGTTAATTTTGGATCAACTGGAATTTCGTGTCTGTTTAACCAGTTGATCATTTCCCGTTTAATGGTGTTTGAGTTGGGGGGTCTCTCAATATATTTGTTGTGATAGGGTGCGTTGTCGATAACTAGAACAGAATCACTGGGTATATTTGGGATTAATTGGTTAACCAGCCATTTCTCATAGTTATCGTTATTCATTTCATTGTGATAGTCACCTGTAGTGTCCGTGGATTTATACGTTAAAAAAGCACCGGGTACAAAGCTTTTTCATTTCCCGCATGAACTATTATCAAACGTTGACCTTTTGAAATTGGCTTTTTTACTCCTTTTTTCTTATCGTCACTCCAAGATTTCCCTTTAGTGTGGGATGCATGTATATATGACTCATCCATGTAGACGATATTTTTTCCTGTTTCGCGAAATTTGCGTATTTTATCAAGGTATTCCATTCGTTTGAGACTAACGTCGTGCTTTTCCATTAGAATTTTTCGATTATCTTCCATTTTAGTGAACTGAAATCCCATGTCATGAAGTATTTTTCTCAACGTTTTTTCAGACCCATTGTAATTAATAGCTTCAGATAATTTAGCTTTTAATGATTTTATTGTTGGCAGTTCATTAAATCGTAAGTGAAAATCATACACCATTCTTCGAACAACATCGTAATCAAAATCGTCCATATCCAAACGAAATTGCTTTTTTGGTCACCCTTTTTTTGGAGTGCTGAACTTAATTCCAGTCGAATGTGTTTCAGTACTGACTTCGTTTAATATATTGTTCAAAGTTCTTCTTGAAATTCCAGTGGCATTTGCAACTCGCTCTTGAATCTTCTTAAAATAACAACTTACATTTTCATCTACTTTTTTTTAAATCTATCAGCTTCGGTTACAAAGTATTTATAAACATTGTAGATAATTTCACGTGACTGATCTCGTAAAGGTTTCCCTCTTTTTCCGAAAGATGCCATATTACAACTTTAAATTATTTAAATTTGTGGGTGTTATCAACTCTAAATATATATTTTTGATCGGGACGCGACCGCACTCTATCGTACTTGAACAACGACTGACTAAACGTCACATAGGTAGTGTGGGACTGAGATAACGCTCTACGCAGCCGAAATTATCCGACTGTCTCTTTCCAAAGTTCGATGTGCAATATTTATCGCCGGGTACTGTATGGACGTCTCTTATTCCTACCTAACGGCCTGGCCACGGGAAATTCACGCCTATGATTTTTCGCGCGGTGCGAACGGCGAAGCGTCTGGCATCTGAAACAAATGTATGGGGAAGTACTAAACATGCCACGCGGCGTGGCGACCGGCGGGGGGTGACCGACGAATTTTGCCGAACGAATCGGGGGCGTGGCGCGGGACGCAGCGAGCGAGTGAAACAAATGTATGAATCAGCACAGCGCATGAACATGACGCATCACGTAATGATAGAATTGTCTAGAACCAGAATGGTTTAGTTGTAGTTGCCGAGATAATACTCTATGAACATCTTAACTATAATTTTCAAATACTTACTAGGCCAGTAATTTGTATGTCTGGTCACCACATTATAAATATAAACAAAGTCCAGAGATACAATTTTTCTTTCTTCCCCAATTTTTTTCTTGAATATTCATAAGAACATAAGTAGTGTTGCCAAAAAATCGACAGTTTAAATCTAGAAACGCCATAACATACTATCGATTCTATCGATCGATAGTATTGGCGCAAATTTCGCCTCGGCCGCGCCGCCGCCGCCGCCGCTGCCGCAGTCGCGCGGCCAGGTGGTTAGTCTATGGATATTTTTATCACATTTGCAGGACTGGCTCAGTGAAAAGGTGAAATCATTGCCAGGCTACTTATCCGGGTCGACAGGGCCCGGTAGCGGACTGAAGTTGTCGGAAAAACTGCTCGGGGAGATATCGGCCGCGGCAAAGACCTTCGAGGAAATATCACACATGTGTCTGCTGTTTCTGCATTTGGAGGTTAGATTTAGCATGGTTTATTGAAGGGTCATTCCATGTCAAATCGACCAATAGTTGGAATCGACTCCTTTCGATTTGGATGAATTTTGGTCAGAAGTTTTCTTTTATCATAAAACAAAGTTCTGCCAAAGGAAAAAAAATAAAAATTTTTTTTTCGAAAGATATACAAATTCAAAATTTTGCGATTTTTCAGGTTTTTCTATTTTGTTTTTGCAATACCTCGAATGCTATTATAGATACAGGAATGGGCTTTCGTTTGTTTAAAAGGGGACACTTAGGGCTATTGATAAAAAAATATTTTGGAAAAAAATTTTGAAAAATGTTAAATTTGTAAAATTTTGAATTTTTGAAAATCGTCAAAAATGAAGACCGCCATGAAAATTTTGGCTCAATTTTTTTTTTGTATGATACCTTGTAATGATCTTAAAAGATCCTGAAATTTTTGGATAGGGGTTTTTTTTTATTTCAAAAATATGAATTTTTGAATTTAAATTTGAATTGTTATTTAAGTAAATTTGAATGTAAAATTGATTTTTTGATTTGTAAATGCTCAAAATTACAATATTATGTATCTGCATAACTTTAACTTGTATAGAAGTTGCAAAAAACAAAAATAATTTTTTTTCTGAAATTAAAATTTTTTTTTGAAATTTTTTTTCGAAAAAAATTTTTTTCTTTTTTTTTCTTTGACAGAACTTCGTTTTATGATAAAAGAAAACTTCTGACCAAAATTCATCCAAATCGAAAGGAGTCGATTCCAACTATTGGTCGATTTGACATGGAATGACCCTGAAGTTACATGGCAGTAAGCCGAATTTGGCAGCCTATTTATTATTAGTCGTGCTGTTTTATTTAAGATTTGTGTCTTAATAAAAGTTATTATTTTAGAGTCCAGAATGACAAACAAGCAGCCATTTTCCCCGTGTGTGTCCCGGGCTCCTTTGAAGAATAGACCAACTGCCGTTCTACCAGGCTTCCAAAGTCGTAAAAGGCGACCGATTGGCTTTTTTTTATAGTAGAGGGGGCAAACGAGCAGATGGTGCACCTGATGGTAAGTGATCACCGCCGCCCATGGACATCCGCAATACCGGGTGTATTGCAGCTGCGTTGCCGGCCTTTTAAGAATGAATAAGCTCGTTTCTTGAAGGTCTCTAAGTCGTATCCATTCGGAAACACCCCCGAGGGTAATAGATTCCACAAAGGAGTAATGCGAGGCAAAAAGTGTCGACAAAAGCGCACGGTTGTGGATTTCCAGACATCAAGGTGGTGAGGATGGAACTTTAAATTTTGACGCGATGTCCGATGGTGGAATTTAGCGGCAGGCATTAGTCCGAACAACTCGTCGGAACACTCCCCATGATAAATACGGTAAAAGATGCAGAGCGAGCCTACATCTCTGCGTAACGCCAAAGAGTCAAGCCGATTAGAAATAGCCTGGTCGTCGACGATTCGAACCGCTCTACGTTGAATGCGATCAAGAGGAAGAAGCTGGTACTGAGGAGCTCCGGCCCAGAGGTGAGAACAGTACTCCATGTGAGGTCGAATTTGGGCCTTGTAAAGTTGGAGGCGATGGGCTGGCATGAAGTACTGCTTTGCTCTACTGAGTACACCAAGCTTTTTGGAGGCTAGTTTAGCCTTCCCTTCCAAATGACCGCGGAACTGAACGTTGTTCGATATGTCGACTCCCAGAATTCCAATACTGGCTGAGACAGTCAGGAGAGTGTTTTCGAACCGAGGTGATACGACAAAGGGTGTTTTTTTTTGCGGTGAACGCACAGAGCTGCGTGTTTTTGGGGTTAAATGTAATAAGGTTTTGATGACCCCATTCTGAGACATCAGTTAGTTGATTCTCGAGTTCACCACGAGCTTGTTCCGACCCTCTTCGACGTGTTCCCGAGAAATACCGCTATGGCCGGAGTATGTAGCATCACCAGTACTGTCGTCCGCATAGCAATGTATGTTACTAATTCGCAACATATCATTGATATGCAGAAGAAACAGTGTCGGTGATAGCACGCAGCCTTGGGGAACACCAGCATTGGCAGGTTTAAGATCGGAGCATGCACCGTCGACTACGACCTTAATGCTCCGATCAGCCAAAAACTGGTGATCCACTTGCATAGTTTCTCGGGAAGCCCATAGAAAGGCAGCTTTGAAAGAAGCGCTTTATGCCATACCCGATCGAAGGCCTTCGCTATGTCTAAACTAACTGCCAATGCCTCCCCCTTGGACTCAACTGCCTCCGCCCAACGATGTGTCAGGTATACTAGAAGATCACCAGCTGAGCGGCCACGACGGAAACCGTACTGACGGTCACTAATCAGCTGGTGCTTTTCTAAATACTTCAGGAGCTGACAGTTTATAAGTGTCTCCATGACTTTGGAGAACAAGAAGGTTATGGCTATTGGCCGATAGTTTGACGGATTACAGCGATCACCTTTTTTAGGAATGGGATGCACTAAAGCTGTTTTCTATGAATTCGGTACCACGCCGAGTGAATAGGAGAGCCGGAATAGGTGCGTCAATACTGGCGCCAACTCTAGAGCACATACTTTAAGCACAACAGGAGGGATGCCATCAGGTCCACTCGACTTGTGGATGTCCAAAGAAAGTAGTGCTTTACGCACAGCTGTGCAAGTTACTTGTGGATGTCCAAAGAAAGTAGTGCTTTACGCACAGCTGTGCAAGTTACTATCATTGTGGCTATTAAGTGTTAGAGTTCTGCATTGTCTTGCCGGGTCTGGAATCACCGTCTTACCTATTCCTGCCGCAATAGCGTCAGTGCTTGTCACTGTCGTGTTCCGGTTTGGAAGGTAAGGTAGCCGGTAAACTAATGCATATGGCATGAGACCTCGCTACAAGATAGCAACGCACATTAACATCTTTGGTGACTAAAGGAGATAGTTGACTCTTTCCATCAGAAGAGCCATATGTGTGCAGCACAGACATATTCGATGTAAAATATTAAATGTAAATAGATATTAAGGCAGGATAAATTGTATATTTCGTTTAGTTCGTAAGTTTTTTTGTAATAAATAATGTTCGTTTTCGTCTTTTATTCGTCCTAAGACCTACATACAGCTTTGTTGTACAGAAATAATAAAGCTTTATGTAGTTAAGTAGTTTGACTAAAGGCATATTACGATCAAAAGGGGTTCCACGCAGTCGACAAATTACGAGTCGACTCTTGCGAGATTGTATTTTTATGCGGGAATCCAAAATTACGAAAACCCCGAAAAGTGCAAAATTCTTTATGAAAACAAATGTTTATCGATTGTAAATAGTATGTACAATGTAAGTATAAGCCTTAGGCACATGTTTACGCACTTTTCGAGTATATAAAGATAGTTAACAGGATAGTACGACCTGAAAAGGCATTCAACTCTGTAATTGTAAGAGTTTCCGAGGTCCTGTAAGAACGTATAATGTATATAACACTCTTGTTTGTTATTATATAAGTTTATTTGTGTTATATCCTTGTATACAGTGTGACCCGTGTTAAAGTGCAACCCCGAAAATGGGTAAAATGAGACCGAAAACTATCGACGAAAATGGGTCTAAAAAAATTCTAAAAAAAAACTAATTTTTTTATACGCCGCTGAACATTTGTTTCCCGAATTTTGACCTCTATGTACAAATAAATTTATTCCTCCCAAACTAGCTGGCCGATTTTGATGAAATAAACGACCAATCAATGCCAAGTATGTAGTGATGAGGATAAAATAAAAAAAAATGACAAAAAATGGCTTTAAATACTTCATTTTTTTAAATACTCGTGAACAAAATAACTTTTTTCCACTGTTTTTTTCAATCAACTCAAA
This sequence comes from Apodemia mormo, assembly GCA_036924255.1. NCBI lineage: Eukaryota > Metazoa > Arthropoda > Insecta > Lepidoptera > Riodinidae > Apodemia > Apodemia mormo. Next base: position 2,843,800 of record JAUPFN010000007.1, on the reverse strand, counting down.
TTTCTATGAAATAAACTCCTACATTTTGATTTGTTTTATAATTTATTATTATTCTTGACTGTATTAGCTTTCGAGAAAAAAATAATCAAACATTGTATCTCTAAACATACAGGAGTTACGAATTTTTAAAGTTCACTACTCAGAGTGGGCAAATCCAGGTAGAGGCCCATTTTTTATTCCTTTGTTATACCTATGGCCGGCTGCTATTGTATTTAATGCTTGGGGTGAGTAACGAAACGAAATAAACTTCCAATGAGCTTATTCCGTTTTAGATGACAGATTAAATAAAACAAAAAATAATCAAAAACAATGATTTATTGTTTATTATTAATTATTGTTGACTTACATTATAATGTATTAGGTTTTCGAAATGTGCTCCGCGTTGTTGCAAACACATTGCCACGCGTACTGAAATGTGTTGTGTGGCCCTTCGTATAACTTGCGGTTCATTTTTCAATGCTTCAGCGCACCTCATGATGCGGTCATGAAGCTCAGCCTCTGAATTCACGGGTTCACTGTACACCTTTTGCTTCATGTGGCCCCATAAAAAGTAATCGAGTGGTGTCAGATCAGGAGAGCGTGCTGGCCAGCCCACTGGGCCTTCGCGTCCAATCCAGCGATTGGCATAATTATTATTTAAAAATTCACGGACATTGCGGCCATAGTGAGCAGGGCAGCCGTCCATTTGCAAGTACATGCCCTGTCTGGATGCCAGCGGTACATCCTCTAACAGACGGGGAAGCTCATCCCTTAATAAAGTTAGGAATCGTTCCGAATTTAGTGTCGCTGGTAAAATTACTGGTCCTATCAACATGTCGTCGAGTAGACCTGCCCAAACATTTACTGAAAATTGCACCTGGAATGACGAGGTCCTCTTCAGATGTGGATTATCATGTGACCACTCGTGCATATTCCTAGCGTTCGTGATGCCATTCCTGGTGAACTTCGACTCATCCATCCATAAAATCTTTTTTAAAAATTGTGGATTGCGACGGATTTGTCGTTGTAGCCAGATCGACATAACGCACCTTGATTGGAAATCCATATCCCCGTGCAAATCCTGGACTCTTTGGTAATGATATGGATGTAGACCTTCTTTCTTCAAAATTCTCCACGCTGAGGTTTGTGATATACCGTGAAGTAAAGCTAAACGCCTCGTACTAATAGTAGGAGTGGCAAAAACGGTACTTAAAACCGGTTCTTCCATCTCTGTGTCGATTATAATGGATTCTTGTTCACGTCTTGTGTGTTGTAATCCAAGTCCGATGTCGGAGAGCTTCCGATGAACTTCCTGGAAGTTCCTTGCCGACGGTGCAAGTCTGTTCGGAAATGCATTTATGTACGCCGATCGAGCGACAGTTGTGCGTCCACCATACATTCCATAATAATAATGGATGTCAGCGATTTCTCGTGGGGAGAATGCATTTAATCGCGGCATCTCAACCCAGCACAACCACGAAAACAGTCGAGTACCGTAACAGTCAATAACAAAAAACGTAACAGTCAATAACAAAAAAATATCAGTCAATAACAAAATCGTAACAAGTGGTCAATAACGAAAACTCAACGAAAAACTGTAATTTTAATGCGAGAACAATACGTCAGCAGCAGCAATGTGATCGGAGCGGACTGGCGAGTGGCGACTGCCGAACCTTCCTTTTGCCTGTTCCTTTGCCCCAAGCATTGAACACAATAGCAGCCGACTACCGGTATAACAAAGGAATAAAAAAGGGTCTCTACCTGGATTTGCCCATTCTGAGTAGTGAACTTCAAAAATTCGTAACTCCTGTATTTTTAAAGATACAATGTTTGATTTTTTTTTTTTTTGAAAGCTTATACAGTCAAGAATAATAATAAATTATAAAACAAATCAAGATGTAGGGGTTTATTTCATAGAAATTTGAGTTGATTGACAAAAACAATAAAAAAAAGATTTTTTTTTCAAAAGTATTTAAAAAAATGAAGTATTTAAGGCCATTTTTGTCGTTTATTTTTATTTTATCCACATTGCTACATACTTGGCATTGATTTGTCCTTTATTTCATCAAAATCGGCCAGCTAGTTTGGGAGGAATAAATTTATTTGTACATAGAGGTCGAAATTCGGGAAACAAATGTTCAGCGGCGTATAAAAAATTAGGTTTTTTTTTTAGAACTTTTTTAGACCCATTTTCGTCGATAGTTTTCGGTCTAATTTCACCGATTTTCGGGATTGCACTTTAACGCGGGTCACACTGTATAAATAAGAAATAACACATTGTAATTAGTTTTCGGTAGGTCTAAGGGCATTATGTACTTTGTTTCGCTTATATTTGTAAAAAGGTAGTACCGTTGCACTCGCTAGAGGGCCACACTAGGTAATTAGAGGTAGGAGAAGCTACCTAAGACAAAATAATTACGTTTAGATTACGAAAAGTAAGATTTTAACAAATCCCAGACATTGTGGCGCCACGCATGGCGCCATCCGTCTTTATCGGTTTATGTTGCCCGTCTGGCCGCGGGCTATAAATATCGGAAAGCGCGGCCATACAATCAGTTCCGTTCCGATCAAGTTACAGTTTCGTTACGACTCAATAAGTTTCGCAAACAAGTTCCTGGGCTTTAATATACCTATAGGGTACCGGCTTTAGAGTAGGCAGTGTTAGGGCAAGTACTGGCTCTCTCCCATAGAATAGGAACATTTGCAACGGTGCTAGCTTTATTGATAAATTCTATTTCGTTACAATTAAGCACCTTTGCAACGGAAAGTTGTGGTCTCGATTATTTCTCTCCCGGCGACACCCGGCTCACGACCAAAGGCACTACGGCTGGTGGGGCGTCGAAGAGAGAACAGATCTACAGTCCGCTGGCTCCCCCGGCTGTAGTGCACAATATGCTTGTTTGCTATTCACACATGCCATAAAACTGTGATTTTTTTGTATTTACAAAATATGTTTCATAATGTTTTGACTGCTTAAGGCATATAGGTACTCATCCAATTTGGTACGCCAGAGTACGTATGTTATTTAAAAACAGCGCGCGTTCATCTCACTTATTCTTTCAATCCATAAATTCGTATAGCAAGAGATTTATAACAAAAAAGAAATACTGTATATGGACACTGCTAGATTTAAAGAAATAACTTATAGATTTACTTATGTTCCTCATACGATTCGCAAACATTAAAATATGCGACAAGATGTGACTAAACTGTAGGATTTAACATTTTTTTAGTATTGGCTATTCCTCATCACACGTTACAATGCTTTGGACTCCCTTAGTGCTAAATGCTATCATAATTTATCAGCAGTGTTACCTTAACATAATTGGTAAGTAAGAATGCAAGTGTTTAAATGTGATTTAATTTAATTAAGGTTCATGAAACTAAAATATACCAATTTTGTTATAAGTAATGCATTATTTAACCTTAGATAGCATCTCAAAAATAAATCAGGGTTGATTATAAATTACCCTATTTAACTATCTACAAGTTTTTTGTTGGTTTTACATCAGTTATTGAACTGATCTATTTTATTCACAGAGCAAACTGACACATGAATTTTTAACACTTTTTATTACAGTAAAACTATTACGATTAAATTTTTGAATACGAGAGTGTTTCGCAAACTAAGTTCAGCTTCGTTAGATATTATGCCGACACGTTAAAGTACCAACATAATAGCGTATGTACAGTCCATTTCTTCTTCGTTGTCCATTTTAGTAAACAATAATGGCGAGCCAGTAACTCAAATTGGTCAAAGACAATTAATATGGTTGGAAAAAATCGAAAGATCTTTCGATGAAGTATGACAAACTAAATTGAATGAATGATAATAATTGTGTTCGGTAGTTTACTTTTGGTATGATCTAATTTAACTTCTTTGCACTATGCTATTTAAAAATAATATGCTGGTAGACGCCACAGGATTTTCCTTTGATAATAAAGGCATCGAATTTCTGTCTGATTTCAATGCCAAGGTCTCAAGAGAAATCGAAATTTCTAATCTAATCGAGAAAGGAATTAAAGTCCCGTTACGACACCACGCTAACTAACGATACAGAACTAAGAAATTACATATCTACGCTATAATCTCTATAGGCACCACCGCTAACTTCTAGGGTTTTCACCCAAAAAAAAACACTATTTTCCCTCTTTATCATTTTCACTGTATTGAAAACTCCATGATTTACATTCACTTCTGAACAAAACATCGTACAAAATAACATCAATTTGGCACTCTTTTAGACCGGCATTAATCCGCGCTGTATGCTCTGTGTTGGTTGCAGTTTAAGATACAGGTTAATTTAAAAGTGTTTTGGCGTATTAATCAAAAAGTAAACTTTAATTATAATCAAGATTAGTTCAAGATCTAGGAGTTTAGATAATAACTGTGTCGAAAAGCGTAAATAACAATAAAATATATTTTATACTACACCTATTCGGATAGCACATTAGTTCTTACTTGAAAAACGAGAAGAAAGTACCTAATTCCAAGCGAACCAATATGCGGGCGGCAAAAATGTATGGGATTTACTTTCTCCCCTTGGGGAGAAAGTAATTTTCTCCCCTCCTTTAACTTTTTAAAATTATAAGTTTGTATCTCGAAGCACATCAAAATGTTACTGGCCACTAGCATTTACTAAGGAAACTTGGCAGTATGTGCTTTATTTCATTTGCCTACTCAATATTAAAAAAAAAACGATTGTACGCGCGAATTTTCTTTTTTATTGTATCTTCTTCTTACATTCTGTTCTGATGTCTATGTCTAGTAGCGAGAATGAAGATTTATTTACGCCGCCTGAATTAAAAGAAGCTGCTCAAACAGTCATTTTAAACCTTTTGCCAGAAAAGTCCAAGCATAAGTACGACAAAACATATGAAGCATTTATGGAGTTTCAATAATTGTAATAATTTTAATATAAATTTTAACTAAAATGTTTTTATTTCCCTCATTGTTATAGTATAAAGCAGTATGTATCACTCGGGCGAAAATGCGATACCTAACTTGAGTGTATTGAGGCCCTCAGCTGCGCTTCGGGCCTCAAACTACACTCTCGTAAGGTATCGGTTATTTTCTCGCCTTGGTGAACAAACTACTATTCCTTCCTTAGTGATGCTACCAGCGCTCTGGATATGTTGGTTCCTATTACTATTTATTTTCGTAAATTTTAGTGTTGATATCTAAGATCTCAAAAAAAACATACGATCTGAATATTAAATATCCTATACAACATTTAAAAAATGTTGTATTGTATACTAAGGTTTATTTATTTTCTTTACGGCTAAAGTTAGTTGTAAAAGTAAAAAAAGAGATTTTAATTTAGTCTATGTGGAATTTCGACTACAGGCGACAGCTAGTAATGGATTATTTTGTATAAAAGAAGAAGAAACACTATAAAAATAACTTAGGTATGACCTAGTTTCACTTGATAGCACTACGCAATAAAAAAAAATTTCCTCTGCTGGTAGACGCCACAGATATTTTTTTTTCGTCAATAAAGGTAAATAAATCTTTCTGCCATTTCTTATTTTAATCCCAAGGTCAGTATGCTCTGGAGAAATCGAAATCCACTAAACACAATTTGGGGGCTGAATCACCTTCGTCCGTAGGAGAACACCCGGAATTCTGTATCCCTACACGTGGCCCCTGGGTGGTGGCTCGGGCGTTATCATTCATCGAAATTTTAAAGACTGCAAACTTCGTTAAATGAAACATTAACAATTTTACTGCCAGCATGATTGTTATAGTAAGTGTTATTGTTCCTACCAACAAAATGGCGAATTCGCGTATCATTCTCAATAATTTAATTATTTTTGTAATATCACAAGATAAATTAATTAAAATAGAATAACTATTAAAAAACCAATCTCGTTTTTTTGAAAATAATAAATGAAATGAATTATCTTTTTTCTCAAAAAAGTTGCTCCATACTGGTTCAGGAAAATAAGTATGAAAAACTAGGAATCTTCGCAGGCTGGGAGCAGTATCATTAGATTTAAATAATTAAATTAATTTTATAGTATTATGGGACAAATGAATTTAAATATAACTATTAACAAAAAACAATACTCACGTTTTTCTGTATTACAAGATCGTCGAATTATTGTAGTATGTAACGATTCTTTAAAATCGATTAAGTAATCTGCCTTTAATAAAATAAAGCTTTTATTTTATTAAAAGCTGGTTATTTTACTATTACAAAATAATCACATTTAACAGATTGTAAAACTATATTATTACTTTAAAAGTGTTAATCTTTGAAAAATAATGATTCAATAAACCGGATATTTTATATTCTACAGATAAATATTTAACTTTTAAACAGTTAACAATATTTACATTGTTACAAGCTATTTATCATATTTTATGAATGTTTATCTTTGGTAAAGAATCAATCAATTACTCATTCGTTCGTTTTTCAATTCGTTCATTATTGCTCGCATCTATTAATTTCATAGAGGAGCTCATATTGTATGTGTCAATTTCATATGGTATTTTTTAACTGTTCAAATAAATTTGAGTTTCTAGTAAGTTTTCGTAAATTAAATGTGATAAAACGATATATTAGAAACAGTTTTTAGTGCCAAACAAACCGTTTAAAATTAATGAATACAATAATCCAATAATATTTAATTTAATGTATATGATTGATGTGAAACTTTAATATTTTTATAAAAGGTGGACTTCGTTGTCATCTTTAGACAAGTAAAAAGAAATGGACTGTAAGCGCTAGATCATTTTAAAATACTCTTTATTTGACATACACGTGAATCAGCAAGGTTTGTGGGTAAATACTCATTATGTATTTACTTGTCCCCGGACTAATGATTTGTACGCACCTATGCATCACACTTTATTGTCCGCTCTTATGTTAACAGGTGGATGCCTCAAGAGTAAAGGCGGAACATTCGTAAAAATAAAAAATAAATAAGTATTTTGAATTATATTGATTTTTGGCTTGACGTCATTGGTAAGACGTTCCGTTTATGTAGAAATATGATAATTTATTGTGGAAGGACAATTTATTTTAATTTAAGAAATTAAACTAAATATCGCGTCATTCATTCTTTTTCGAAGTAGACAGAGTAAATGTTGTGTTTGTTTATTTAAATACAGCAAGATAAAATATCGTTCTGGTGAAATCATATTTAAAATCATTGTAAAGAAGTACATAAATTTCTTGTAAAAAGAGATAAGCATTGTCATCAGACTTGAGAGATGTCAATAGTGCGTTATTTATTATGTATCGGGCCCTCTAAACCGGATCACGACAAAGACTAGTATTGGTGTTATTGCGGTAGGGAAAGGCAAGGTGATGGTATGTTTAGCCCATCGTTTGTATTTGAAAAACTCCCTGCCAGAAAGGCAGACGGTCTTTGTACAAATAGGTGAAGTTTGGCAAGAGCACGGATGTTGTCGGTCGCAATTTCAACCCGTTCACTACCTTGCGATAAAACGTTGCTTCTAAAAATGTGAATTAGTTGTAGTATGATATTGAACGTGTGTTGTTCTGTGTTGCAGATGCGTATCGAGTGTTTCCACTACCTGGGGCAGGAGGAGGGCGGCGCGGAGGCGGGCGAGGCGGGCGGCGCGGGGCAGCTCGCGCACCGGCTGCTCGCCTTCCACGACCGCGCCGCGCCGCTGCTCAGGCCGCACGCGCTCGCCGTCAGTACACACATGCACACACACGCCGCGCCGCTGCTCAGGCCGCACGCGCTCGCCGTCAGTACACACATGCACACACACGCCGCGCCGCTGCTCAGGCCGCACGCGCTCGCCGTCAGTACACACACACACGCCGCGCCGCTGCTCAGGCCGCACGCGCTCGCCGTCAGTACACACACACACACACACACACACACACACGCCGCGCCGCTGCTCAGGCCGCACGCGCTCGCCGTCAGTACACACACACACGCCGCGCCGCTGCTCAGGCCGCACGCGCTCGCCGTCAGTACACACACACACGCCGCGCCGCTGCTCAGGCCGCACGCGCTCGCCGTCAGTACACACACACACACACACACGCCGCGCCGCTGCTCAGGCCGCACGCGCTCGCCGTCAGTACACACACACACACACGCCGCGCCGCTGCTCAGGCCGCACGCGCTCGCCGTCAGTACACACACACACACACGCCGCGCCGCTGCTCAGGCCGCACGCGCTCGCCGTCAGTACACACACACACGCCGCGCCGCTGCTCAGGCCGCACGCGCTCGCCGTCAGTACACACACACACACACGCCGCGCCGCTGCTCAGGCCGCACGTGCTCGCCGTCAGTACACACACACACGCCGCGCCGCTGCTCAGGCCGCACGCGCTCGCCGTCAGTACACACACACACACACGCCGCGCCGCTGCTCAGGCCGCACGTGCTCGCCGTCAGTACACACACACACGCCGCGCCGCTGCTCAGGCCGCACGCGCTCGGCGTCAGTACACACACACACACACGCCGCGCCGCTGCTCAGGCCGCACGCGCTCGCCGTCAGTACACACACACACACACACACATACACACCTCGCTATACTATACATTTATGTGTTTCTTTCTTTATTGAGACTTTACATCAAATTACAAAATATCACAACGATTCTAAGGTTTTTAGAAGAAAGTAGATAGATGGAAAATAGTTGTTTGTAATTAAAATAAAAAAAGTAATTTCAAACAAATTATTATATCCCCTCACCTTCTGCAATATTTGTTTACCAACATTAAATGCAGGTGTCGTTACGCATAATTGTTATCGTTTTCGATTTATAACAGAAAGTAAAGAGTGAGTAAAAATTATCAAATCTAAAAAAACTTACTTGTGTCTGTTACTTACTATTGAGTTTCTTGAGGTCATTGTTTTGTGGACAGTCAACAAAAATATTCCCAAAACACTGTTGTGTTGTCAATTAAATGAATACTACTTCCGGCACTCTGTATATAAGGTTTTTCCAAAATAGGTGAACATATTTTAACACAGCGTTCGGTACGTCTGATCAAAGATATCCAGCCATATCTTTGTGGCTGAAAAATGGGCATTGAGTTGCATTGTAAATAAGCACCCAGACACACATGGACTTACCCAAGTATCCAGTGTGAAGAGCGGAGAAAGTGTGGTGCAATGAACTGTAAATAAATTATGTCCTTTTCCAATTAATATTGAAGACTGAAATTCAACACAAATCACATTAAACCGAAATAATAAATAATTGTCTAAGCATAAATGTAATAAAAATTGTTTCATTGAAATAAATGCATGGTATGGAGTATGGACTTAAAGTTTGCTACGATGTTAAACGACAGTCCACACATCAGTTAGTAAATGTGTTTATTAAACTGTATTTTAATGTGAATTTCCTTAACCTTATATACTAACTAGCTGACCCGCGCAGCTTCGCTCGCGAGTATATTAACATGTCGTCAATATTAGTTTTTTATAAATTATTTGTTGGGGCTTGTCATGTACATGATAGTGATAATGATCTAGTGATCCGCAGCTGATAATATATGATAGACGGGAGGAAATGATACCCGTTTGACTGCTCATTGATCATTGATTTTTTTATTATGATAACTATGCTTATATGCTAAGTGTAAGCTTTATATGATACAAATGATGGCGAGAGTGGCTGATATACTGACCGGAGCATCTGCGCCGGACGTGGAACTGGAAGGTCATGCTGGCAGGGCGGACGAGTGTTTTTACAGAACTGATCATCTAGCCGAACGTGTGATTGCGAGGACACGCTGCCGGAACGGGCGTGCTGTCGTACTGAACTGATTATCTTAGCGTACGTGCTATGGGAAGTCACGCTGACCTGAAGACTAATACTTACTATGAAATGAATGCTAAATTATTCTTTACTAGCTGACCCGGCAAACGTTGTTCGGCCTTTTTAACTACTCTTATTTTTTTCTCTATTTTCTCACCTTTTAAACCTTCCCTGGACTTCAACAATTAATTCAAAACCAAAATTAGCCAAATCGGTTCAGCCATTCTCGAGTTTTAGCGAAACTAACGAACAGCAATTGATTTTTATATATATAGATATTTAGATATGCTATAAATACAATTGAGTACTAAGTTTTGTTTAAGAAAGAACCTAGTAGTCGTTAAGTGGGTATGTGGGTATATGAAAATGTAAACGCATACAACTATCTTTGTAAATCAGTTCGAATTAAACATTCATTTGAACAACACTTTACTTTTGCTAATGTGACTCCTAAATAACCAAGATTGAACCTTATCACCTCACCATATGTGAAGTGATAAGGTTCAAAGTGTGATGGGAAATTAGAATTATGATAATGATAATGCTTCTAGTACAATTGCTTTGATATGCTCCGTATGATAATGGTAATGCTTTCCCTTCTGATGATATCCTTCTTGATTGTAGTGTAGATGATAATAAAGTGCTTCTGATAATCCACAAGAGATGCGTTGATTCTTTACAGTTGAAGTACTCAAAAATGCTGGATAGTTTCCTTCTAATGATGGAGGCTCGAGGACCAAGAAATCCTGACTACTCCTAGACGATGATGATAACAGTGCCTCAAGCACGAACTCCTTGCGAATAATATTCGTATCGTCCTCGAGATGCAAATGTATGAAAATTGATCAGCGCCCCTATCGTACGTAAATGGAACTAAATTTTGAAGCACAAGCAAATTATATAAACTTTCGTATCGTAAACGTATCGAGAAATACGTGAAACGTAACACTTATAAACAAAATTGCGAGCACGAACGGTGTTTAGACGTATCGTATCGCAAAATTCGAAGTGACGAATCTTTTTTCACTTACAATTTGTCGGTGAAAAAAATTTCGAGTTGTTTAAAATTATTTTTTACGCTCGTTTTAAAAAAATGAGTAGTTTTAGTTACTTTCGGACATTAATACAATCAACGGAAAGCTGAAAAATGCAAAGACCACCTATATTTCAACGTAATTCTCTATTATATACCTACTCTTATTGGAAGTTTACTTAAAGATGAAGAAAATAATAGACGAGATTCGAGGTAAGCAATTTTTATTCTCACATTTTTATTTGTGGTAATTTTTCTACAATATTATTTTTCAGAGAAGTTACACGCAGGGCTAAACAGAGAAAAACATTTGATCCCATGGGTTTAAATGATATCGAATTTAAAAAAAAAAGATATCGCCTCAACAAAGAGGCTTTTACATTTCTCTGTGAGCAACTCCGCCGAAAAACTTCATTAAAACCGAGTTCCAGGATAACTCTAGAGCTTATTTCCTTAGAGGAATCTTATTTCCAGAAGAAAGAATCCAATCTTCACATCATGAAACACAAAACTGCACATAATAAATAAGTTACATAAAACTTCCAGGACGTACTTTTCCATGAACTCCGCCATAGTTGTGTACTGAATAAAGCTAGTTCTCATTTTATATTTTATTTATATTTAATGCGAGGAAACAATTTAAATGTAATGTTTTCGAGAGTCAGTACGTTTGTAAACAAACTTGACCTTGCTTTCGTTTGGCGTCGTATAGATACGTCAAGTGCCAAGCGGTCGTCTCGTTCAAAAACCATCAAAATCTTAAGTTATTAGAATGGTTTAGTCAAAATAAATTTGATTTTTCTTAGAGTAGAGAAAACATTTTTTATTTTTGTGCATTTTATTAATTATGCTTGAGTTAGGTATGATTTTAGTTATCAATATATATATATATATGTCAATATGGAGTGTAATGAAACCGATAATATTCGATTAAGTTTTTGAACGAAACTAGCACTACTTGAATTTCGAATGTTATATTTTTAAAACGTTGCAACCTTCTTAGTAATAAAAAAAGACAATTGGCGGGAAATGATTAGTCAATTGTTTTTTTATCACACATCAAAGTTCTACGTACGCAACGAAAATGGAATTAAGTCTTAAAAGATTTTAGAGCGATGATTTTTTATGATTTTAAAAGTTCTCTTTCTCCGCAAGACTGTGCTGCTCGTCTTCAAAATGCTTTTGGGAGAGAAGCACCTTGTTTGAGCACCGTGAGGCGATGGTTTGCTGAATTTGAGAGAGGTCGAGTTTCTTTATATGACGAATTTCGTGAAGGGCGGCCTTCAACTGCCGCCAACGAAAATAATGTGGCTACTGTTAAGCGGTTAATTGAAGAAAACCCCCTGATTACCTATGTGACAATTCGAGGACTATTGGGGATTGGTATGAGCCAAATTCAGAAAATTTTACACGAAGAATTGAAAGTTCGGAAACTTTGTTGTCGTTGGATCCCTTATGAACTGACGGCGGAACAGAAGCGGGCTCGCGTGTAATGGTGCTCACAGATGCTACTGAAGTACGACTACGGACATTCTAATGCTGTTTATGACATTGTCACAGGAGATGAAACGTGGATTTATTGTTTGGAATCCGAAAAAAAACAGCAATCTTGTTAATAGGTGTTTGAAAATGAGAACAGGCCAACAAAAGTGAGACAGGCGAGAAACGTTGGTAAAAAAATGATTGCGTTTTTTTCTCAGCTACGGGTCCCATCTGTAAAATTCCACTTGAAGATCAAAAGAGTGTTAATGCCGAATGGTATTCCACCATTTGTTTACCCAGGGTGTTAGAAAAAGTTCGCGAAAGACGACCCAAAAGCCGCATTCTCCTACACCATGATAAGGCTTCTTCACACACGGCCAACAAAACAAAAGTTATTTTATGCTTCCGAAAAAGCACTAGTCACTCATCCTGCGCATAGCCCCAACCTAGCACCTTGTGATTTCTGTATTTTCCCCAAAATCAAAGATTTGATGAGAGGTTTTACTTTTCCCAACTCCGAAGGGGCAGTGATAGCGTTCAATCAGCACGTAGAAAACATGCCTTTAGATCCGTGGTCCTCCTGTTTTAAAAAATGGTTCGATCGTATGATAAAATGTTTAAAATGTAAAGGAGATCATTTTGAAAAGCAATAAACATAATACCTATTTTGTTATGTTGTTTTTGTAAGTTACGCAAAACTTAGTGTGACCTACGTATTTACAAGTTTAACCTTCGCTCTCCTTTAAAAACTGCCCGTTTAATATTTAAACTCATTGTTTACGGACGGGGAATTCTCGACTATACTTTCTGAATATTAGTACACAAATTTCGTAGAGGTTTATTAATTGTATTTTTTGTTACATATGACTTTTATCTATCGTGTCCTTTAAATGTAGAGTATTTCACCGGTGAAACTTTATATTTGTCACAGTACATATTGAACGGTATCGGCGAAATGATGTCCGCGGCAGTGGTGTGGCGCTGGCAGGGCGGCGGCGGCGGCGGCGGCGCGGGCGAGGGCGCGGGCGCGCGGCTCGCGGCGCTGCGGCACTGCCTGGCCGCGCTGCAGCTGCCGCACGACGGACTGCACGCCGCCACCGCCTACCTGCGCCTGCTCGACCTCACCCCGCAGGCGAGTGCCCCCACTGACACACCTCACAGCGTTTGCGGCGCTGCGGCACTGCCTGGCCGCGCTGCAGCTGCCGCACGACGGACTGCACGCCGCCACCGCCTACCTGCGCCTGCTCGACCTCACCCCGCAGGCGAGTGCCCCCACTGACACACCTCACAGCGTTTGCGGCGCTGCGGCACTGCCTGGCCGCGCTGCAGCTGCCGCACGACGGACTGCACGCCGCCACCGCCTACCTGCGCCTGCTCGACCTCACCCCGCAGGCGAGTGCCCCCACTGACACACCTCACAGCGTTTGCGGCGCTGCGGCACTGCCTGGCCGCGCTGCAGCTGCCGCACGACGGACTGCACGCCGCCACCGCCTACCTGCGCCTGCTCGACCTCACCCCGCAGGCGAGTGCCCCCACTGACACACCTCACAACGGCTGCGGCGCTGCGGCACTGCCTGGCCGCGCTGCAGCTGCCGCACGACGGACTGCACGCCGCCACCGCCTACCTGCGCCTGCTCGACCTCACCCCGCAGGCGAGTGCCCCCACTGACACACCTCACAACGGCTGCGGCGCTGCGGCACTGCCTGGCGGTGCTACCACACGCATAGCATTATTTTCTTACATAGATACATGTCTTTGTAATGCAAATATATCTACTACTTACCTTCCTACCCTATATAGACACCAACTGTAGATAGACACCGAAAATTTAACTGGTGCATTTATGTTTTACGGATGCCACATACATAAATTTTCCAGTTACCTTAACCTTTAAGTCAGAACACGATAGAGATGTATGCTAATTTTAATGTGCAAAATACTTGAGGCGGAGCTGCAAACTCGGTTGAAACATTCTAGAACACCTTAAAATTAGTCTGTGGATTATGCTGATATTTATATCTTATATAATAATAACTTTTGTACCTGCAGGAGATAATTCAATCGGTGCGCGAGAAGGGTCCTCAGTTCTCAGAGCTGGAGTACTTGAACGCGTTTAAGGTGATAGGTGCGCGACGAGGCCTCACGGCCGCGGAGTTGCGGGCACAACTGGCCGCCCTCACCGCCGCGCTGGGGCACGTTGGGGTCACCGTATGAACCACACACTGGCGCAGATACTAAGCTGGGGCACGTTGGGGTCACCGTGTGAGCACCACACTGGCGCAGCTGGCTGAGCTGGGGCACGTCGACATTAACGAAAAGCTAACGAGCCTGCCCAATAGGACAAAAGCCCAGCACACCGATATTATTTAAATACCTATTCAATCACAATATTTGAAGTTTTACATTTTGTCACACATATACATTTGTTATTTTTGTTCTGATAGTAGCAGTATGTACGAGTCATAAACACGTACGTTGCTGCCCGTTATACGCTTTATATAGCGTTACAACTCATAACATAACTCATAATTAGGTGTATTAGAAATTATATTTGACAGTTCGATTAAAGTACTCAAACGTACCTATTTTCGTCAGCAGTGTATTGCTGTTCATATTCAAGTAATATCAGACCCTTCTAGTATGCTATCCAATGCACAGTGTCACTATTGTTCCAACGGAACTGCAAATTACGTAATTTGTTATCAATCCACTTGTCAAGAACAATTGTGGACACGTTCCATTTTGCAAAAATCTTTGGAATGCACGGAAATTTGTATTCTGCAGCTGGAGTAACTCATTTTGGCTTTTAATGGTAGCTTCTATCATGGGGTGGAGTGTTAGTACATTTGGACCTTTTACAAAACTTAATAGTGGCTCCACCTGAGCCACATACAACAAACTTCGTACGAAACTAATCTCTAGTCGAAATTAAAATGTCTATTATCCTCTACCATCATCATTACTATCACATGTCAAACTCAAAATCGATTTGAATCGATACACCGTATCGATATGAGTCATAAGTCGATGTATGTATCGTTTTTTATTGACACAAAACGATGTTTTTATGAGGTAAAATGTGAGAGGTATATTTCTGGAATAGAAAGATTTCAATGCTATTTCGGTAATTAATAATAATATTAAATGTCACTTTTCATTCAACGGCATTTTGATTACACTTTTATGACTATAAACAATATTTTGGGGATGTGTTGCAAGTTAATACAATTGCGTATATCTGAAGGTGTATATCCTGTCAAATAAAGTAAGCGTTCAGAGATCACTGAAATCACAATCACTAACATGTAACGTGGGGCTAAATTGTTTTATTTTGACCTTTCCGATGTAATTAGACAATGAACTTAGCATAAAATTATTAATCAGTTTATTTGTGAATGTTGAACAGTCATCACGTTGATTTTTTTTATTTTAAAATGTCAGTGTCAATTTTTTAACCATTTACTAAACAACACACTCAAAAACCATTAGCTTTTAAACTGCAGTAAAGATATTTGTTAAATACATTTAACAATAGTATCTCGTATTAATTATACTTACTTGTGCAAAGAATTCGAACTTTGATTACTCCAACGTATATTTGTGGCCTTTTAAAATGGATCATCAAATTGGTGGGATCGTTTTGCATTAACTGAGGCCTCTTCTTATATAGAATATTTAATGCCACTTATATAAATATTTGCTATTATATTGGTGGCATTTATATTTTATAAACAAAAAATAATTAAACCATACACTACGTGTAGCTCACAAACACGACTATAATGCAATGTATAACGCTAATAAAACAAATTTATGATAATTATTACTAACTAGCTGAACCGGCAAACGTTGTTCTGCCGTTTTAACTACTCTTATTTTTTTCTATATTTTTCTCACCTTTCAAACCTTCCCTGGACTTCAACAATTAATTCAAAACCAAAATTAGCCAAATCGGTTCAGCTGTTCTCGAGTTTTAGCGAGACTAACGAACGCCCATCTCTAACTAAAACTTAAATTACATTCTTAAATATGGCTGCCAGATTGTTTACATAGTTTTGTGTTAGTTTCAGTTTGATTTGTTTGCAATGTTTACGTGATATTTACGTCAACTTAATAACTATCTTCCGCGTCTACAAGTTCTACAAAAGAGTTATAACTATTTTAGTTGTTTCTGTGTCTTTTAAACGTTGAATTAATAAGTACTCTGTGTTTAGTAGTGCCGAATCAGTTTTCAGTGTTTAAACCTTATAATTTTGTTTATAATTTGACAAAATAAATCTATTCTACGACGCAAAGCTTTTTGTTTTATTTACATATGTCAGAGATCTATAATTTAAAAATAGATAGCCAAGAGGGTTCTATTACATAGCTTAATTTGTAGATGGCGCTGACGTCCTTTTAACAATTTTGAAGTTTCCTGTCTATAAAGCATAATATTACATACTAGTCTATGGCTTTTATTATGAATATAGTAAAAAGAACGATCTTACTTGCATATATAACTGATGAATCGTGATATATACCTAATAATCCAATAACCACAACACTCGAAACTTTAAAATGTAACTTTGTCATGTTTTATGTAACTTTGTATAATATTGTTAAATAATACAAGAATACTCAAGTAAACTTTTGTAGAAAAAAATAAACTTAAAAAGTTCAAATTTAAAATGTCACAAAAAAACTTATTAATATGCACTAAAATTGTCAAAAAAAATATCACTTATTAAAATGTCAATAAACTCGCGATTTACAAATACAATTTGATGAAAATTAAAATGTCGTAGGATTAAAATTAAAAATGTCATATGCACTATTTTTTTTAAAATAAATGTCAAACTTGCAGTTCGAAAAAGACCCGACTCGAAGTAAAAAATTATGTACGATAAGGATCTTGTAGGTATATATTCGTGCATACACATGTCAGGATGTCAGTGGACTGTATAATATGCAAAAATGATTCCGGTACGTTTGAGTACTTTAATCGAACTATCTGACAATACGCGTAATTAGTATAATATACATGCGTAGGACCAAAATTATGCACGGTACGAATCCTGTAGGGATATATCCGCGCATACACGTGTCAAGATTTCAGAGGACTGTATAATATGCAAATAATGAGCTTGGTATGTTTGAGTACTTTAATCGAACTGACAATTATAGTACACCTATGTAATATAATATACATGCTGAGTTTTAACGCTATGTAAAGCGTACTACGGGCAGCAATGTACCAGTTTATGAGT
Source organism: Apodemia mormo (assembly GCA_036924255.1). Classification (NCBI taxonomy): domain Eukaryota; kingdom Metazoa; phylum Arthropoda; class Insecta; order Lepidoptera; family Riodinidae; genus Apodemia; species Apodemia mormo. The sequence continues at coordinate 2,826,289 of JAUPFN010000007.1, read as the reverse complement.
CGAAGCTCCGGAGCCGGGCTCCTTTGAAGTATAGACCAATTGCTGTTCTGACATTTAAGTGGATTGGTTTTACGTGTCACTACCGTCGTGACTACTAGGTGGTAGTGGAGTGGTGGAGTTCCGCAATATCTCGGCCGGATATTTGATACCACTGCCTTACCTATGCTTGCCACAATAACGTCAATGCTTGTTATGTTCCGGTTTGGAGGGTAAGTTAGCCAGTAGAATTATGCATGTGGCATTGCCATCCCGCCACATAGATAGCAACACACCATTAACATCTTTGCTGTGTATAGGCAATGGTTTGTCTTCCTATTTGGAAAGACATTTGCTTGTTTGCTATTATATGAAGTAAAAAAATCCTCTTACTGCCCAAATAATGGCTAAATACCACTTATGCTGGTGCCTTTTCATTTGTATATTAGATGTTAATTTTTATTTCAAATGTTTGTATATAAAAATATAATTACACTGCATATTTGTATTAATTGGTAAGAAATAAATTTTTAATATATATGAAACATTGTTTTAGTATCATTTATTGCAGATTCCTTTATTAACTTATATTTTAATACTTAGCTACATTACAGTTTGGGCTTAAATTTAGGCTACAATTTTCTTCGAAATTCAGAAACAGTCAAGAAGGTTGTAAAACGGTATATGTCGTAGCCACATCATAGAAATGCCCGTTTCATGAAATGTTCGATAATTTCTGGGATCGTTCTTTGCGGCCAACTCGACTCTGGATGACCGAGGGAACACACCGCCTACCATCCCGCAGTGTGATAGTTCCATGCCAGAATCACAGTTTCGGCAGTCAGCTGTGCGTAAAGCACTACTTTCTTTGGACATCCACAAGTCGAGTGGGCCTGATGGCAACCCTCCTATTGTGCTTAAAGTATGTGCTCCAGTATTGTCGCACCTATTCTGGCTCTCCTATTCACTCGGCGTGGTACCGAATGCATAGAAAACAGCTTTAGTGCATCCCATTCCTAAAAAAGGAGATCGCTCTAATCCATCAAATTATCGGCCAATAGCCATAACCTCCTTGTTCTCCAAAGTCATGAAGACACTTATAAACTGTCAGCTCCTGAAGTATTTAGAAGAGCACCAGCTGATTAGTGGCCGTCAGTACAGTTTCCGTCGTGGCATCTCAGCTGGTGATCTTCTAGTATACCTGACACATCGTTGGGCGGAGGCGGTTGAGTACCAAAGGGGAGGCATTGGCAGTTAGTTTAGACATCGCGAAGGCCTTCGATCGGATATGGCATAAAGAACTTCTCCCAAAGCTGCCTTCCTATGGGCTTCCGAGAAATTATGCCAGTGAGTTTTTTGGCTGATCGGAGCATTATGGTCGTAGACGACGGTGCACGCTCCGACCTTAAACCTGTCAATGCTGGTATTCCCCAAGGCTGCGTGCTATCACCGACACTGTTTCTTCTGCATATCAATGATATGTTGCGAATTAGTAACATACATTGCTATGCGGACGACAGTACTGGTGATGCTACATACTCCGGCCATAGCGGTATTTCTCGGGAACACGTCGAAGAGGGCCGGAACAAGCTCGTGGTGAACTCGAGAATCAACTAACTGATGTCTCAGAATGGGGTCGTCAAAACTTTATTACATTTAACCCCAAAACGGGAGATTTGTGCGTTCACCGCAAAAAAACACCCTTTGTCGTAACACCTCGGTTCGAAAACACTCTCCTGACAGCCTCAGCCAGTATTGGAATTCTGGGAGTCGACATATCGCACAACGTTCAGTTCCGCGGTTATTTGGAAGGGAAGGCTAAACTAGCCTCCAAAAAGCTTGGTGTACTCAGTAGAGCAAAGCAGTTCTTCATGCCAGCCCATCGCGATCGCCTCCAACTTTACAAGGCCCAAATTCGACCTCTTATGTAGTACTGTTCTCACCTCTGGGCTGGAGCTCCTCAGTACCAGCTTCTTCCTCTTGATCGCATTCAACGTAGAGCGGTTCGAATCGTCGACGACCAGGCTATTTCTAATCGACTTGACTCTGGCGTTACGCAGAGATGTAGGTTCGCTCTGCATCTTTTACCGTATTTATTATGGGGAGTTTTCCGACGAGTTGTTCGGACTAATTCCTGCCGCTAAATTCCACCATCGGACATCGCGTCAAAATTTAAAGTTCCATCCTCACCACCTCGATGTCTGGGAATCCACAACCGTGCGCTTTTGTCGACACTTTTTGCCTCGCACTACTCCTTTGTGGAATCAATTACCCTCGGGGGTGTTTCCGAATGGATACGACTTGGGGACCTTCAAGAAACGAGCTTATTCAATCTTAAAGGGCCGGCAACGCAGCTGCAATAACCCCGGTATTACGGATGTCCATGGGCGGCGGTGATCACTTACCATCAGGTGCACCATCTGCTCGTTTGCCCCCTCTAGTATAAAAAAATCATGAAAAAGGCATTTCTATGATGGTTGAATTGGTCGCATTTAGACATGGGTAACTCAACGAAATTCCTTGCGTTAATTCAGTAACTCAAACGCAGTGTACTGCGCCGGCTCTTTGCGCTGGACATGGGTAACTCAGCGAAATTCCTTGCGTTAACTCAGTACCTCAAGCGCAGTGTACTGCGCCAGCTCTTTGCGCTAACTCAAAATTGCGCCATGGCGCAATAAATCTGACGCGGCCCGCGGGTTACGGGAAGTGAGCAGCGAACGAAACGTGCGCCACGCTACAGACTCTTAAAACAAACAGTGCACAGCGAATGAATTGCGTTGATTCATTGGTAACTCAACGAGTGAGTGGCGACACATGAGAGTCATGACTCATGATAATAGTGCACATGAATGAGAGTTTACTGCGTATAATCTCTAAGTAGTCTGTGGTATAACTATGCTGCGCCGTGCGCTAACACATTTTTAATAGGTGAGTTGACACACCGCTCAGTGTATTGAGTTAGCGCAATTGCGACGCGCAGCGCAGTGTTACACATGTCTACTTTGCGCTAACTCAAAATGACTTTCGACTAGTTTACTTCCTAGACTGAATATGATTATTACGTTGTAGTTATCGTTCTACGAAGATTATTATTTATTTAGTAACTGTTTATAGAAATGAACTGAACTGCCCTTCATGAAAAAGGTTCAGGCGTAGGACTGGCAGGTTTATTACGATTATAAAATTTATCTTAAAAATGTTTTATTTAAAAATTAAATATTAGATATATTTAAATTTATTTTTTAAATGAAAAATATTAGATAATTTCTAAATAGGCCAAGTTTATGTATATCTAATACATGAACCTGGCGTATTTAGAAGTTCATTTTATGTACAAATATTATGGCCACTTTTGAGTACCACTCCACTCGTCGGCGTCGTGAATATGATACCTATTTTGGTTACGCTAAACGTTTCACGAAACCAACAGTCCATACGCGAACGTTATAAAGACGCGTTACATAGTTCATTCGTAAACTAGTTTACCAAATAACGTTAGACTGTTTATTCGTTCACGCTAAAGAAACAGTCTAAAAAAACTGTTCGTTCATTAAACGCCCACCACTAGTGATGTGCCAACTCGGGATAAACACGACTCGAGTTAACTCGAGTTAAAATTCACTTAACTCGAGTTGAACTCGAGTTACCGAACTCGAGTTAGCAGGACGAGAGTTTGAATAGAACAATTGTTTGTGACCGCTTAATTTTTTTTTAATAAATTTTTAATTCATTCAATTATGTTGTGACAATTATCGTTACTACTCTGAGTAGGTGGTAAAAAGATTGTTTTTAGTATTTGTTATAAACTTCTGTTATGTTCTGTTATGTTCTGTTATGTTTATCTCTTATAGCTTTTTGCTTATTATGTTTATGTCTTATAGCGTTTGGGGACTGAATCACCTTCGTTCGTAGGAGAACACCCGGAATTCTGTATCCATACACGTGGCCCTTGGGTGGTGCTAATCAGGTGATATGGTGGGAGACATGTGTCGCGGCTATAAGGACCACCCATCAGCTGAAGTTGTGGCGCCAAGCGTCCGTTTTCCGTCATGTTAACGCTGATGTAGCTTTAGTGAAGACAGGTCGAATCAGTTGCGCCTATACAATCTGGACGATCTAATACACACTGACGTTGATGCATCTGGAGACTAGTCATGGAATATCTTCCATGACTAGTCTCCAGATGCATCCGAAGCACGGTGCACGAAGCGGGATCCGAAGCACGGTTCACCGCTGGCCGACCGCTAGTTAGTAGGGATCCCAAGTAGAGTGTTAGCCACACGTGTAATGCTGCCCCGCCAACTAGCGATAAATCCCAAGATGCACCATAGTGCTGGTTAGTGACCAGATGAGAGGGCCCTATAGACATTTTTGGGGAGCTCGGGCGTCCTTGTAGTCTCCAGACTAGTCCCGAACAGTGTAACTTCGAGGTGTGTGTCTTAGGTCCGGAATTATAGCGCCTCGATTCACGCCGTCTTCACACCTACTTCGCTCAATGTATTGAATGAAAAGGACAAGGTACAGGAATAACGTTGTACAGCGGCAGCACTCCCTCTGGATGAAAGTAGACCTCACCAACATCAGAGGTTTACATTCTAATCTCGCTGCAGTCCATTTCCACCTGGAGACTCATAAACCATGTATCTTGTTCCTCACGGAAACACAAATAAGATGCCCGTCTAATTTGGCGTACTTATCCCGGCTACACCCTGGAGCATAATTTTAAAGCTCGGTCAGGTGTGTGCGCGTACGTCCATGACGACATCTTCTCCGATCACTGTCTGGTGAAATCTGTATCTGTCTACTCACCGCCCGATCCCAGTCCCAGGAGCTCTCGGCGCGTGTGGCGATACAGGTCAGCAGATGGGGCGAGATGTGTTCCTTCTTTGCGTCTTATCCCTGGCGGCCTGTTCGCTTTTCTTCTGAAGACTCCTAGGCCTTCGCGGATGCTGTGACAGATGTGCTTCGGCAAGGAATGGAGTATTTTATTTCTTTCTCCGACGTAGTCATGTTCAGTAAAGCTCAACCCAGGTTTAAAGCCCATTGTAGACGCGCTAAGGCGCTAAAGCATGAGGCCTATCTGGCCTGGGCAGATGCACGACACCGCAAGGCCAAGGACGTATCGGAGAAGAAGAAAGCCTTCAACCGGGCCGCCAAGTCCGTCCGGGTCCACTGGGGATCCTCTAGCGTATGCCAGCTACATCTTGAGCGCGGCCATCGAGAATCATGGTGAAGCACTAGATCTCCCTTGATATCTCGAAGGCCTTTGACAGGGTCTGGCACGATAGTCTTATTGGCAAGCTTCCATCGTATGGTCTGCCTACTGGTCTCTGCGCCTGGATTGCAGATTTTCTGAGTGGCCGGATGATTAGAGTAGTGGTCGGCGGATGCTCGTCGGACCAAATGACAATAAATGCCGGAGTCCCTCAGGGATTATTTCTCTTCGCTACTCTATTCCTGCTACACATTAACAACCTGCTGAAGCCTAGTATCTATGGGTACGCAGATGATAGCACTGTTGTGAAGAGTTACACATCCAGCACGCGATCCAGTACGGCACAGATCCGGTCCCTCAGGGAGGCGATGGTCGATCGTTTGAACCTGTCCTTACAGGCTGTCTCCGATTGGAGCGATGCCAATCTGGTCAAGTTTAATGCGACTAAGACCCAGGCGTGTCTATTCTCCGCTAAACGGTGTCCATTCCTCCAATCTCCGTCTTTCCAAGGCGTGTACGTGGCGATAACTGACCACCTCGATATCCTTGGTATCACCTTAACGCCTACTCTCAACTTTGGTTCGTATATCGAATCTAAAGCCCAAGTTGCCTCAAAAAAGCTTGCTATTCTGGCGAAGATGAAACAGTATTTCAGCCCTTTATCAAGCACAAGTCCGATCGTGCATGGAATACTGCTCTCACCTCTGGGATGGATCCGCCAAATACCAGCTGAAGACACTTGAGGCGATAGAGAGGCGTGCCAAGAGGCTCATAAACGACGATGATCTGGTAAGCAAAAAACTCCAGAGCCTCGCTCATCGCCGAAAAGTGGCTAGTTTATGAGTTTTTTATTGGATACACTTTGGAGAGTGCGCTGCAGAATTGCACGACTTGATTCCGCCATCCCCGTTTTTCTATCGATCGTCGAGGCGCACAGATTCAAGGCATCACCATATGGTGGACGTTCCACGTACCCGGACAAAGCGGTTCGACTAAACATTATTCATTCGAACCGCAAAGGACTGGAACATGCTTCCTGAGTCTGTGTTCCCCGACGAGTATAGTCTAGGGATCTTCAAGAGAAGAGTGAACAGGTACCTTCTAGGGAAGTGCGTTCCGTCTTAGGTCACAATTTAGCTTACCATCAGGCGAGATCGTGGTCAAGCGCTTCCCTATCGAAAAAAAATTAGAATAAGCGCTTATGTTTAGCAGCCAAGCGCGACAGAGTTTGCCTTATTTTTTTTTTTGAAAAGGCTCCTCCGATGTAGATTGTTCAACGAAAATATTATTTCCATTCGCTTATGACGGCAAGTTAAAGCATTATTTTTCCAACAATACCATTGAGATGCTCCTTTTTAATGTGATTAATTAACATGGACTTCCCATATATTTGAACAAATCTTAACATTTTTTACAATTTACTCGTCCACTCTTTGGCTACTGAAACTCGTCCTAAACGTGATTTTCTTTAAGGTCCCAATGTTTTGAAATATACTACTTCACGTACGTGACTAGTAAATAAATTAATACGGTCTTACATAATCAACAAATCGCACTGACGTAAAATCGCTTGCTTTCCTCGGTCGCTCGCGCACAGCGATATATCAAAATTTGCAACTCTAACTCGAGTTGAGAAGAATCTAACCCGAGTCGACTCGATTTAAGCACAACTCGAGTTAACTCGAGTTAGTAAATCGAGTTGACCCATCACTACCATCACTAGTAGAGTCTATGGCAACATTAAACACTTGCCGCAAGTAATACACATATTTATCTATGACTTGCCGTTTGTTGTTTAAAATTTAAATTGTTGTTATTGTATTCGTCGTTCTGTGATATTCAATATTCATATTGATATTAGAAAATATAGAAATAAAACAAGGTGAATTACACAAAGTACTTTGTGAGTTATTTGCGAAGTTATTATAATTTACATTTAAATGTTATTTGTATGAATCAAATCACGAAGTTATTATATATTTGCGAAGTTATTATAATTTACATTTAAATGTTATTTGTATGAAAGATATTTAAAGAAGGTTTAATTAATACTTAGCAGCAAGTTAATTAAATGCCAAATTAAATTTTGAAAATGGATTACTCGACGATAAGTAACAAAACTAATATCACGGATGTAGATGATTTAACTGGAGGAGAAATTAGTGAAAAGTACTATTTGTTGCGAAAACAGTATGACACATTATCAGTAAACTTTGAAACTATTAAACAAGATCTCCACGATACAAGAAGGTGCTATCAGACGGCTTTGGATGTTCAAAGTCATCTCAATGCGGAGTTAGAAAGTTATCAAGCTGATGAGAAAAAACGTTTATATGATCTTAACAATCGTATTGCCTCGCTCCAAGAAGAAATATCTAACCTGCGTCAAGAGCAGACAGAGACTGCTGAAAAACATGTCATTGAGTTAAAGAAATTAGAGAATGAAAATAAAAAATTGAAAGAAGAAAAAATTACAGTAGCAAGCCCGCCCCAAGAATGCGATAATACTGAGCTAGAAGAAACAAAGTCGGCTTTATTATCCATGACTGGTGAAATGCATGTCTTAAAATCCGTTTTAGAAGAAGCTAAGTGTGAGATTGCATCATGGAAGTTAAAAGTTGAAGAATTGATCACAGAAGTAGGAGAGTTGCGAGCTGCTGCTGAAATTCGCAAAGAAGAGCTAAATGCTGCTAGTGAAAGAGAAGCAGCGGCTTTAGCAGATCTAGCAGAAGCTAGGGCTATGCTTCATCAAGTCGATTCTCAAGAATTACAACCACATGGTAAGAAATAAATCAATGTTACATCTGGGTAATGTAGTGTACTTTTTTAATCAGATTTTTTTTATATCATAAGATAACAAACAAACATATGGGTCTCCTGATGGAAAGAGTCGGCCATCGCCTATAGACACCAAAGACGTTAATTTTGTATTGCTATCTAGTGGTGAGGCCGAATGTCACATGCATAAGTTTACCGGCTACCTTACCATCCAAACCAAGACACGAAAGTGACCTAACACTGACGCTATTGCGGCAGGAATAGGTAAAGCGGTGGTACCAGACCTGGGCCAGACAATGCAGAACTCTACCACCTAGTTGCCACCATGGTAGTGACTTGCGTAGCCAATTGGTTGTCTTTTACGACCTGCTTGGCAGAACTGCAGTTCGTCTATTCTTCAAAGGAGCCTGGACAGGGACCACCAACTTACCTATTCCTGCTGCAATCGGTGCTTATTTATGTCAGTTCCAGTTTGGAGGGTAAGTTAGCTGATAAATTTATGTTTGTGGCATTCCAGTAGCAATACACTATTAACATCTTTGGTGCTATAAGCTATGGTTATCTCTTTCAATCAGGAAAACATCAGCTTGTTTGTTATCCTATACAATAAAATAAAGAGTTATAGATTTTTCTTAAACTAGTGAATTATAATAGTCGCCTCTATGGTTTAGTGGTCCTGTGTCGTTGTTGACCACATGAGGTCTTCGGATCAATTCCCAGATTGGGCAAATCAAGTATTTTTTCAGTTTTCTGATAAAAACAATGTTGCATGGGATTGGATAAGTAACCGGATGGTGATAGACTTTCCATCTATTACGTTGCAGGACTAAGTATCTTTAGCTAATTGTGGGTGCACAGGTTGTACCTCTGCCTACCTCTTAGAGGGTTCGAGTGTGAAGACACTAGTGAATTATATATCAATAAATCAGACCTTTTATTTATGTTCCATTGACTTTGTCTACCTCACCACAAATTTTTAAATAAACTTAAAATGTGTGTTATAGCATTGCTCAATGCTATTTGTAATTTGTGTTCAGAATTATGATAGGTGTGTTCAGTGAAAATAAAAACTTGGTAATCTTAGTTAATCACTCAGAAGTCTCAGGAGTCTGAGACTGTGGTGATGGAAAGTATTTCACTTAAAAAATTTATTAATGTGCCATTTTACTTAGTAGGTAATGGCGCCATTGTATGATGTTGATACTTTTATTGGTTTTGACGCTTAAGTAGTAAAGAGAGAAAGTGTGTACAGGTAAACCCGCTGTGTTTAGACTCTCAGAACAATATTTTGTTTACTCTATTTAACTAAGATGCTCCATTGAACACACCTTTATAAACTTTGTTCTATTGTTTGTACAACTGACTTTAAACACAGGTACATGTAAGAAACATTTAACAACCAATACCTCATTCAACAGAGAATAATATGCGATTACAGAATTCAGGAATACATTAATATGTGGCAATGATTGAAAACCTTGTAAATCATAATATTTATCATAACTAGAAACTTGTATAATCCTAAATTTAAATTAATTAGCTATTATTATGTTTGTATGTTGGTCCACAAATTTCACAGTTTTAATACAGGAACTAAAAGCCATATTGAGATAATTCTATTTGATTTAAATCAGGTATATACCAACTTAGGGAAGTTTCATCAAAATTGGTTAAGCAGTTTTCTGATAAAATTAAACCGACTTCAAATCTGATATTTGAAGTCGGTTTAATTTTTCAAATTACCCAAGATGTGATGCCCTGAGCAATTGCTTAATTTGCTTTATGGGTTAAATCAACACTGCACTTAAGATTAACATATATTTTGTCATGATTCAATCTCCATGGCCTTCTTCACACTTTAGTTACCAGCAGAACTGTCCAGATGTGAAATATTAATATGTTAATGATATATTTGATTGTTTTCAGCTGCCAAGGGAAATTCTCTTTTTGCTGAGGTAGAAGATAAACGTCAAGAAATGGCAAAAAATCTTATTAATATGAAGCAAACAAATGCAAGGGTAAGAATATTATACATTTATGCTTGCTATTTGTTTTCTAATTTATTATTTGATTATATTTAGTTTTAGAGAGTAAATAAACATGGAACCTGCAACTTTACATTACCGAAACAGGGGTATAAACACACTAACACCAGTTGCAAGATGCTGTTAAAAATTTGATTTTCAGAGAAACAATAATTACAAAAAAGACTAACTACTATGATATAATCTAAAATGTTCAAATTTTTTTTATATAAGTGTAGTTTTAAGCAGTTTATCTTGTATCTGTAAGAATATCTTAAAAGGTCAAAGTTAACATACAATAATAAGAATAATATATAGCTGGAAAAATTACACAAATTGATTTAATCCCAAAGTAAGCAAAATATTTGCTTGTGTTATGGGTGTTAGTCAACAATACTGATATATAAAAATACATATATCGTCACTGCACCTGACAAGTTCCATATGTAATATTTGTAAGGATTTGGGAAACAACAAAAATGTGTTACTAAATTAACAAATAGACTATTTGTTAATTTATTATTTGGTATTAAATAACATAGACTATTTGTTAATTTTATAACACATTTTTTGTTGTTTCCCAAAACATTACAAATATCATATATAGAACTTGTCAGGTGCAGCGATGATATAAATACTGTTACATCCATAATAAACACCCAAACAAAGAAAAACAATCATAATATGTATGCATGAATGTGTTAAGAATGATTTATTGGTGGTTGTATATGTAAGGTAATATAAATATTGATAATCCTTTAGACTATGTTTATTCCACGTCTGATTCAATAGCTAATCAACCAAATCTGGCTAAAAAGAGATGTAAAATTTGTGAGCCATTTTTATGTGTAGGTACTAAGGTACGTAGGTACTGTGTTCGCAAGGAGGAGTACTGTCACCAACCAAGTGGAACCTTGTCATAAATAGCCTTTTGGTGATCCTCAATAGTCAAGCAGGCAAGCAACGAAAACATTCTCTGTCAGATGATTGATAGCTGCCTAAAACTGACAGAGAAATGGTGTAACGAACAGGAACCTAGTTCTATTTACAAACAAACATACTGTAGAAAATTTAAAACTGCCATTACTGTTTGGAGTGGATGAGTTTGGAATAAAGTTTTGTAAAGCTAAATTTATTTACTACAAATTTAATATATAGTTTTCTTATATGTGTTAATGATATGGTAAAATTCTGATTAAATGTTTAATAATAGTATTCAATATGACCAAATATAAGCTGTTCATTTCCAGTTAAGAAGAGACTTGGCAAACAAGCAAGCTGAATTGGAGACATTGTTGCATGAAAAGCATACAATTTGGGAACAACAAGTGGGTGCAGCTGCACATGATGACAAAGAACTTTTAGGTAAGTAATTAGTTCATTGCATTGAAGTGAAGTACCAATAAGCATTAAAATGAATTTTTTTTTAAAATAAATATTCACAGGACAAATTACACTTATTTATCTAACCCCAAAGTAAGCAAATTATTTGCTTGTGTTATAGGTGTTATTCAACAATACTAATACATAGAGACACATATATAAAAACTAGAATATATTTAATAAACACCCAAATCCTGAAATACAAACATTTATGTATATCACACAAATGCTTGTCCCTGACGGGGATTGAACGCGAGCCCCATCAATTGCGTAGTCAGGGTATCTAACCACTCGACCAATGGGGCTGTGAATGTATTAAAAGTAATTAAAAGTTTTTGGGAACATAGAAAAAGGCCTGTTTTCAGTCTAATCAGTTGAAATGACACAATACTTAAAACAAATCTCAAACACTATGTTGAGAATCAATATTTGATTACACTACTTTGAAGTGATATTTCAAATATTTTTAAACTACATAATCTGTCTGTTAAGTTTTCACAGCTAAGCTGTTAAATCAATTTTGATGATATTTGGCATGGAGATAGTTTAGGACCTGGAATCCAACCTATGCTATGTTTTTTTTTCAGAAATCAATCACTGAGGGGATGTTGAAAATTTGTAGATTGATCTTGTACATTATTTGTGGGCGAACCTGCGCGGGCAGCTAGTGTAATATGTACCTCAAAATTTGTAATGCCTCACAGGCCATACTTAAAATTTCCGTCAATTCTCCTAACTAGCTTCTCCAAACTTTGTGAAAATTTTCGAGCGGCGGTGATCACTTACCATCAGATGAGCCTCCTGTCCGTTTGCCCCCTTTTTCTATATATAAAAAAAATAGATCTCTTGGACCTTATCTTGGTCCATGGTTATTGGACCACAACCACAACCAAAGGTTGTTGGGATCTAATTGATTTCCAAAAATTGTTTTTAAGTTTTTTTCCAATTGAGTATGTGTCATGTAAAGAATAATTTGTCTGGTCAGAGGCGTACGCGGAACGCATCACCGTGTTGGAGGGCGCGTGCGAGCGGCAGCGGCGCGAGGTGGCGCGGTGGTTCGCGCGGCAGGACGCGCCGCCCGGCTGGCTGCCCGCCGTGCTGCACCACCTGCGGTACACCTGCCCCCTCACACACACACACACACACACACACACACACACACACACTAGCGGGCGCGGGAGCGGCAGCGGCGCGAGGTGGCGCGGTGGTTCGCGCGGCAGGACGCGCCGCCCGGCTGGCTGCCCGCCGTGCTGCACCACCTGCGGTACACCTGCCCCCTCACACACACACACACACACACACACACACACACACACTAGCGGGCGCGGGAGCGGCAGCGGCGCGAGGTGGCGCGGTGGTTCGCGCGGCAGGACGCGCCGCCCGGCTGGCTGCCCGCCGTGCTGCACCACCTGCGGTACACCTGCCCCCTCACACACACACACACACACACACACACACACACACTAGCGGGCGCGGGAGCGGCAGCGGCGCGAGGTGGCGCGGTGGTTCGCGCGGCAGGACGCGCCGCCCGGCTGGCTGCCCGCCGTGCTGCACCACCTGCGGTACACCTGCCCCCTCACACACACACACACACACACACACACACACACACTAGCGGGCGCGGGAGCGGCAGCGGCGCGAGGTGGCGCGGTGGTTCGCGCGGCAGGACGCGCCGCCCGGCTGGCTGCCCGCCGTGCTGCACCACCTGCGGTACACCTGCCCCCTCACACACACACACACACACACACACACACACACACTAGCGGGCGCGGGAGCGGCAGCGGCGCGAGGTGGCGCGGTGGTTCGCGCGGCAGGACGCGCCGCCCGGCTGGCTGCCCGCCGTGCTGCACCACCTGCGGTACACCTGCCCCCTCACACACACACACACACACACACACACACACACACTAGCGGGCGCGGGAGCGGCAGCGGCGCGAGGTGGCGCGGTGGTTCGCGCGGCAGGACGCGCCGCCCGGCTGGCTGCCCGCCGTGCTGCACCACCTGCGGTACACCTGCCCCCTCACACACACACACACACACACACACACACACACACACTAGCGGGCGCGGGAGCGGCAGCGGCGCGAGGTGGCGCGGTGGTTCGCGCGGCAGGACGCGCCGCCCGGCTGGCTGCCCGCCGTGCTGCACCACCTGCGGTACACCTGCCCCCTCACACACACACACACACACACACACACACACACACACACACACACACACACACACACACACTAGCGGGCGCGGGAGCGGCGGCGGCGCGAGGTGGCGTGGACTATGTTGTTAGTGCTTTGGTCGAGCGCGTATTGACGACAAGTTCGCAATTGCAAGCGCTTTGATCGAAGCGATCAAGAAGTACTGACAAATTCACAAAAGCTAAATGCATTTGGTTATTTATAATATATATGTGCCATTTTATGCGGTAACTTGTTGTCATTTCGTAGTGCCATATTCCCATTGCTGTAGTTTAGGGAGTTCTGTTCGGAAACCTGCGACAATGATAGTGCTAGTTTGCGGTTGCCCCCATTGACGGTGAACGTGTTTACCGGCGCTCGCGCATTATACTGATTATTAAATATTGATTTCGATACAGAAAAAATTATAATTGAGATACAAAATAGGCCCACAATCTGGTATACAAAATCCACAGAATATTTGGATAGAAACTTACATTTTCAGACTCATTCTAGAAAATCCAAAAAACTTGCCTCTATACTTAATGAGCTCTTCGAAAAACAATTCAAAATGTTTGCTCTCATCTCGAGTTTGTAAATAGAGATGCATCCAATACCTTTTTTCTGTTTCTTTTTTTTTTTCATATAACGTTAGTAAATATAATAAAAAACTGCGACTTCTTCGACGTCCATCTTGGAAATGAGTCAATCCAACCGCAAATCACGACGGTTTCTAACCGCACATTTCGGTTAGGTTGGCGGCTACCTGCCACCCAGCTAACCGCAAACGCAACCGCTTCCTGAGGTTAGCCGAACGGCTGACCGCATTCCGGCTAACCGCATAGTGCGTAAGTGCCCTGAGAGTGCAAGATTATGGCGAGAGAGCGGATGTATTATCACGTCGCTAGAAATATGTGTAGCCTGGTACTATTTTTGTAATTTGATTTTCAGAAATGAATGTGAACAACTCCGAGCGCAAGTACTGTCACAAGGTGCGGCGCAATTAGCCAGTGCAGTTCAAGTCCGGGAACTGAGGAGGAAGCTCGCACTTGCCTCCATGAACACCACCAAACAGTCACCACTTCCCACTACAGATATGAGAAAAGAAGAAAATATTTATGAGGAAGACAGCATACAAAAAATGCCGATACAGATAAAAAGAACCGTAGAAGATGTTAAAAAGAAAGTCTCCTTTAATTAAATAAAATAATGATATACATATATACAAAATTTTGTTTACTTAAAATTCCTTTTGAGGGTAGGCAAGGAAAATTGAGTTATAGCTATTGATAATTTTGGTAAGGGCCATTATTTGCCCATTAGCCAATTGATGTGACATATTTATATGTTTCCTATATAAGGTATATACCATTAACTCTACTGTCACTTGTAATGTATAACGTATGCAAAGGTGCTATTATGGTCAGAGGCAGCTGCCCAACCCCTAAAGGCTGGCGGACATTTTTTGAGTTTTTTTTATTGGAATAGGGGGTAAACTGACAAACGGCACACCTGATGGTGTCATCACTGCCGGCCTTTGATGAATGAATAAACTCTCCTAAAGGCCCACAAGTCGTATCGTCTAGGAAGCACATATTATGCTAGCAATTGGCTAGCATAATATGGCTGGCAGAACAGTCGTGCGAGGCAAAAAAAAAACCCTTGAAAATCGTACTGTAAGCGACTTGCAGACATCCAGATAGTGAGGGTTGAATGTTGGCGTGATGTCTGATAAAATTCAACAGGAGCATCTTCTCAGACCATTCTCCGTGGTCAAAGCTCGTCGACGTGCTCACAAAAAATATCATCGCGGCTGGAATATAATGCTGAAAATTTGCAGCATACTGAATTTTTGGTCATTGAAATTCGTATGCAGAAGAAACAATAGGTAGGTATAGGAGATAGCAAACAGCCTTGACCCAAGTTTTTTATAACACTAATTTGGAAAAAGTGCTTAGTTAAAAAGGATTTTGGGACTCTAAACTTTTCAGTAGCTGTAAGTTATAACAAAATCAGTCACATTAAGAGGTTGGTTCCGAAGACCGCTGTTAACTAAAATGGGAGATAGTAACGTGGACCATATTATTGTACTGGGCGTCGCGATAGACTCTAGAAATTATTTTAGACAATAGGCTATAGAGTCGATAGAGCGGCCAGTTGCTTCTAAAAGGCTTCAAGAGTAATGTCAGCATCTCGAAGGTTTCAAGAGTAACGTCAGCATCTGGAGGCTTAAAGTACGGCGCCTTAAAGACAATAAATGAACTTTAGTGGCGACAATCACACACGTAGTCTGGTATGCGAGAGTAGGAATACATCCGGTCCATGGTTCAGTTTTGAGGGGACAAAGGACATCACTCGTACAAATAACCAAGGCATACATATCAGTAAGTACAGCTGCTCTCAGTGATTGCGGGTGTACTCCCGAGTCCCGACTAATCTGCAAGTAAAACTAGCGGGAGACATAACGGATAGGACAGCGGCCGCAAGTAAATCGAAAGTAGGTGCTCTGAAACGGGGCATTTACGAACATGTGTAAACTGTTTGGCAGGAGCGCTCGGGAAATAGTGACGACGGTAACTACCTTAAGGTGCTTTTGTCACGGCGTTCGTAATAATATGAAGGCAAAATGCGTGGAACCAGACCACGTGGTATCTCAAATACTAACAGCGGGTCATGGCTGGCTTAGGCGAAATATGAAGGAATTCCAGTACTATTTCAACGTTCCATTCCATTTTATACAACCAACCGCATATGTCTGAACTGATCGAAACAACGACTGAAATGAACAATGCTAGTCTGGCCACGTAGCGCGATATGGTTGCGCGCTAAAACCATTTGATGTACCTTTCGACCAAAATAAAATAAATGGACGGGCCCAAGCGAGCCGATTTTGAAGACTCCAAAATGTGCTACGTCACGCAATTTATATATTCAGACGCAAGCATGCAAGACTGTGCAAGCGCAAAGTACGATATCCACTATTTTAACTAGGTACCTACCTATGCGTTCCAACTGAGAATAGGGTCGCGCTTGTTATCAACTTCATATCATAAGTGTAAAATCAGTAATGTCAACAAAAAAATATTTGTTCAAAAAATATTGCTGAATTATTATAAAACAATTAATAACGTTTAAATTATATTATTTTCATCATCAAAAAATTAGTAAAATCAATAAATAAATAAAACATCAGTCCAGCTGTTCATCTATATATTACTAGCTGACCCGGAAAACGTTGTTCTGCCTTTTTAACTACTCTTTTTACTACAGAGGGGAAAAACGTTCTGAGCAAGACAACGACAAAAGGGGATGATGTCCCTTTCTTGCAATTGCCAGTGTAAATAAAATTATCTGATGGTAGATTTTTATATATTCGGTAATCGTTAAATCCCTTTTATTCATACACGTTTATTCATACACGTATTCATATCGTTATAATACATTAGCATAAAATGTATTGTAATTAACATAGTGAGTTCTAAAATGTGCTTATTTTAATTATTACGTAATTACTTATGCAATGCAAAAACTGTTTCTCAAATTAGTAGAATTACTTAGTAGTAATTTGCAAACTACGCATGGCCGCACTTTTTTATATGGCGATTGGCCATTGACCTCATATTTCTATGCGATTGGCGCTTTATTTAGTAGAAAGAGACACACTCCACCTATGTTGTGATACTCTTCGGAACGATTTTGAAGCGCGTGTGAACATTCCGGATAGAATGTAACTTCTTTGCAAGTTAAAACGTAGTGATTACGGATTACCATTGACGTGTATAATATTACATTATACACGTCAATGCGGATTACCTATATACTCTTTGGTTTTCAGTAGACATGTATGACATGCAATTGCGCTAACTCAATTTACTGAGCGGGTGTGTCAACTCACTTATTCAAAATGTGTTAGCGCACGGCGCAGCATAGTTATATCACAGACTACTTAGAAACTATACGCTGTAAACTCTCATTCATGTGCACAATTATCATGAGTCATGACTCTTATATGTCGTGACCAAGGAAGTTACATTCTACCCGGAATGCTTACACGCGCTTCAATTTCGTTCCGAAGAGTACCACGACATGAGTGGAGTGTGTCTCTTTCTACTAAATAAAGCGCCAATCGCCATACAAAAGTGTGGCTATGCGTAGTTTGCAAATTACTACTAAATAATTCTACTAATTTGAGAAACAGTTTTTAAATTGCATAAGTAATTACGTAATAATTAAAATAAGCACATTTTAGAACTCACTATGTTAATTACAATACATTTTATGCTAATGTATCTATCGACGTGTATGAATAAAAGGGATTTAACAATTAACGAATATATAAAAATCTACCATCCGAAAGTTTTATTTACACTGGCAATTGCAAAAAAGGGACAACATCCACTCATGTCGTTGTCTTGCTCAGAACGTTTTTCCCCTCTGTTAATGTAAGAAACAAATGTCAACTTTAATAAAAACGAAATAAAGTATATTTTTATTTTTCAAATATTGCTTCGTAGTAATTCCAGTTATCGTATATAAGTTCCTTGGTCGTGACTCACTCGTTGAATTACCAATGAACAAACGCAATTCATGCGCTGTGCGCTGTTTGTGTTATGAATCTGTAGCGTGGCGCACGGCGCATGTTTCGCTCGCTGCTCACTTCCCTTTATCCGCAAGCTGCGTCAGATTTGTTGCGCCATGGCGCAATTTTGAGTTAGCGCAGTGAGCCGGCGCCGTACACTGCGCTTGAGATACTGAGTTTAGAGTAGACTTGTCTAACTCAGGAGTGATTAACTCAAAAAGATATAATCTTTACAAAGGAGTGAATATATCAGTAACTCCGTAGTATTCAAACTAACTCTCTATATCTTTATATCACAGAGTGATTGTATTTCATCTAAGCGGAATAGAATGAAAGGAATGATATGTTTATCAGGGAGTAGAAAGAGAGGAAACCATCATTCGGAATGAAGAATGTTGTAGCATCGAACTACATACTGTACACACAAAGTTATACCTTAAACTAATGGGATTAAGATATCTTTAATATTGTTCAAATGCGGATAGTAATAATAAACAGCGATGAGAATTATTTTGTTTGTACTTTGTTTTAAAAACGCACGCATAATAAAAAATAAGCGTTTGTTTTTAAATAATTTAATAAAATAATATCGATTCTGTTCGATATACCATAAATACATCATTTATTTTAACTGTTTATCTTGTCATTATATCGCACCGGTTAAACCCTTAAGACTAGAAACTTGAAATCTTTAATATATCGGCGAATACACCTACTTCTCATTTTAAAAACATTAAAAGTCGGTTAAATGTAATTTACATAATTCTTTCACACGCAGTGGAAGCCGCGGTCAATCCTTAGTATCAAATAAAACAAGCGTGATTGCTTTTTAAATAATTATGTAAAAGAATACCAAACAGAACCCATAAATACATATCGTTTATTTCAACTCTTTATCTTGTCTTTAAATCTGTAAATCATTTCATTTCCTTATATTATCATTAAATCTAAATATGTCACCAATCCCAATCACTCTGATTTCTACTGAGTTATAAGGAGTTGAAGATACAAATGAGTGATATATATCCGTAACTCTGAAAGATACATATCACTCTTTTCTTTTCTCGGATATATTTTGCGCAAGTCTAGTTTAGAGTTAACGCAAGGAATTTCGCTGAGTTACCCACGTCTAGTTTTCAGGCTTCAGTTTTGTTTGTTCTGTTGTTTTGTTTTGTTAGTGATGTGCCAACTCGGAATAAACACGACTCGAGTTAACTCGAGTTAAAATTCACTAAACTCGAGTTACCGAACTCGAGTTAGCAGGACAAAGCTTTGAATAGGAATATTTTTTGTGATTGCTTATTTTTTCTAATAAATTATTATTTCATCTAATTATGTTCTGACAATTA
Organism: Apodemia mormo; assembly: GCA_036924255.1. NCBI lineage: Eukaryota > Metazoa > Arthropoda > Insecta > Lepidoptera > Riodinidae > Apodemia > Apodemia mormo. Next base: position 2,806,814 of record JAUPFN010000007.1, on the reverse strand, counting down.
TCGTTACTACTCTGAGTAAGTGGTAAAAAGTTCTTTTTAGTATTTGTTATAAACATGCTTAAGTTCACCAGCTACCTTACCCTCCAAACCGGAACACGACAGCGACAAGCACTGACGCTATTGCGGCAGGAACAGGTAAGGCTGTGGTATCAGACCCGATGCCACCGATGCCACCCGAGCCACGATGATAGTGACTCGAACAGCCAATCTGTCGCCTTTACTACCCACCCGGCAGAACGGCAGTTGGTCTATTCTTCAAAGGAGCCCGGGACCAACACGTGGAAATTTTTTATAGTTTTTCCAACATTAATTAACATTTGGATGCTCCTTTTTAATGTGATTAACGTGATCGTATTTCCCATACATTTGAACGAATCTTAACATTTTTTACAATTTACCCGTCCACTTTTTGGCTATTGAAACTCGTACTAAACGTGTTTTTCTTTAAGGTCCCAGTGTCTTGAATTATCGTACAAATAAATGATACTTTTATTTAAATTGTTTCTCAATTTCTCTACGTATTGTTTTCTGATACGTGACTAGTAAATAAATAAGCACGGTCTTAGACGCCCCATACACTTACAATAATATTGCGCGCTATTACGAATTGTACATATTATTGAACATTTATGGTTGTTATTGAAGATTGCATAAAGATTGGACGAAAGTTTGAGTGGGAATAATTTTTATTGCACCACATTTTTCCATTGCATAGTGTATGGTCAGTATTGCGCAATATTTTTCAGTCTGTGTTTCGCTTTAATGAGGAGTACATGCACGTGCACAAAAATAACGGCAAAGGAGAATCCAAAAATTAAGAAAAGAGAGTTTATTCTCAAATGTTTTAAATTGTACAGAGAATTGTTATCTCTGTGAAACGTTAACATTGTTATCTAATTTTTTTTTCAACCATTCAAAGATCCATATTTATTTTTCAACAAAATCACCACCATGGATGCTGCCAAAACTTCGTCGTCAAACATGTTGCTCGCACGAAAATATTGATTAGACTGATTTGTTAATGTTATTGAATAAATTTATTGAACGTTTGAAATCAAAGGGAACATTCAATATTATTGCACAATAAAAATATTGTGCAGTGTAATTATTGTTTAAAATAGTTTAGAATTTGCAACTCTAATTCGAGTTAAGGAGAATCTAACCATCTAACCCGAGTCAACTCGACAAGCACAACTCGAGTTAGTAAATCGAGTTGACCATCACTATGTTTGTCAATATTTGATGAGTTACCTAATACCTATTTATTACAATAATAATCAACATTCAACAATATTAAAAATACTTTTTGATGTTAGCTTAATATTATGTAGTAAATAGGTTATGAATTTGTTCTTACTATTTGGCGTTTGTACATGAATTAGAATATTCAATATACTCATACTTTATGTTACGACGTAACTAAATAAATACCTACTCCAATCTTCAGCAGTACAAGTTATAAATAACAATAAATACAGGAATTCATGACTTAAAAGTTTTACATAATGGTTGTAATCTTTTTTTTTATATCTAATTATCTAACCAACCTTGTTTTTAATATATTCCTATATTAAAAATATATTTAAGAAAACGGAGTTTTTACTTAATTAAGAGTAACTGCCATGTAGGTATCTAAAACAGAATTCAATGTTCTAAAAAAATTGTTTAAAATTGTATGACTTGTTCGAATTGAACTCATATACCTAAATTCAGAAAATGACTCAAGTCCCACAAGAGGCACGTCTTATTACTATTCAAGTTAATAAACCAAGGGCAAATGTTAGCATATAATTTTGATATGTTTGATTAATTCTTCAGTTTAATTTTTGAATAATGAATCAAGTTAATTTATTCAGAGCGGAGAGATCCAATACGGAGATATCAGTGCGAACTTACACAATTATATTCTTGCCAGTAAGTAACTAATTAGTTAATCTAAATGGTTTGAATACAACATAAACTACCTATTGTATATTGATTTGTTGTCTAGGAGATGCACTTAACCTCATCTGCCAAATATGTTACCAAACAGCTTAAGCTTTATTAGTGAGTTTTATTTCAAAGCTAATAGTATATTAAAGTAACTATGACTGTGTTTGATTTGTTGTGGGGCTTCCAAGTTGATCTTAATATTGCCCGCCCCGTTGGTCGAGTGGTTAGCAGCCCTAACTACGCAATCGACGGGGCTCGGGTTTGATCCCCGACGGGGACAAGCATTTGCGTGATGAGTATAAATGTTTGTATTTCCGGGTTTGGGTGTTTATTAAATATATTCCAGTATTTATATATGTATTTCTATGTATTAGTATCGTTGACTAACACCCATTACACAAGCAAATAATTTGCTTACTTTGGGGTTAGATCAGTAAGTGTAATCTGTCCCGTGAATATTATTATTATATTCAAAGATTTTATAATTCACCATGTTTCATCAGTTTGATGGCTGGTCACTAATCACAATTTTTTAAACTTTATAAAACCATTTCCTTTGCCTTAAATAGGATCAACAGCTTTTCTTGTTTCTTAAAATCATGGGAGAATTAGTACTCACTCATCAGACTCCAGGTTGCAACTGAGATTTCTACTTGAAAAATCTTTTGTTTTGCCCAACTGAGCACTCAAATGATACAGAACTTTTTTGTCTTTTATAATTACTAGGTACAGTAAGATTCAAACTTAATGGCAGCTCTGAACATTGTACGTTCCGATGCGCATAATGCAATTTTAGGTATCATTAAGTAGGGATGCATGAACTTACACCTGCAGCTAACATCCGAACCCTCATTAGGTTTGAATCGAACTGTTTGCATGCTGATAGTATAAATGTTATAAATGTATGATTAAAAACATACCTCTAGTGGCTTTAGACAAGAGGCCCTTTTTGGTATATTGACAATATCTCTCTATAGATTCGTAAACACATTGGCAGAATTGGTGAGAAATTAGTTCGCCTTCCTTTGGGCATTTGTGCGTTCTGGTCTCTCGCCAAGGCTGTCTTAGGGAATTTCTCCCAGCCTTCATTTCTGTCCTTGCACAGAGATGATGACTCTGGCCCATACCGCAAAGGAGAAAGCCGATCTTCTGGGCTCGTTCTTTGCGGCCAACTCGACTCTGGATGACCAAGGGATTGCATCGCCTACCATCCTGCATTGATGATAGTTCTATGCCAGAGATGATAGTTGAAGTGTGTGCTCCAGAGTTGGCGTCAGTATTGACGCACTTTGTCCGGCTTTCCTATTCACTCGGCGTGGTACCGAATTCATGGAAAACAGCTTTAGTGCATCCCATCCCTAAAAAAGATGATCGCTCTAATCCGTCAAACTATCGGCCAATAGCCATAACCTCCTTGTTCTCCAAAGTCATGGAGACACTTATAAACTGTCAGCTCCTGAAGGATTTAGAAGAGCACCAGTTGATTAGCGACAGTCAGTACGGTTTCCGTCGTGGTCGCTCAGCTGGTGATCTTCTAGTATACCTGACACATCGTTGGGCGGAGGCAGTTGAGTCCAAGGGGGAGGCATTGGCAGTTAGTTTAGACATAGCAAAGGCCTTCGATCGGGTATGGCATAAAGCGCTTCTCTCAAAGCTGCCTGCCTCTGGGCTTCCCGAGAAATATGCAAGTGGATCACCAGTTTTTTGGCTGATCGGAGCATCAAGGTCATAGTCGACGGTGCATGCTCCGACCTAAAACCTGTCAATGCTGGTGTTCCCCAAGGCTGCGTGCTATCACCGACACTATTTCTTCTGCATATCAGTGATATGTTGCGAATTAGTAACATACATTGCTATGCTGACGACAGTACTGGTGATGCTACATACACCGGCTGTAGCGGTATTTCTCGGGAACACGTCGAAGAGGGTCGGAACAAGCTCGTGTCTGAACTCGAGATTCGACTAACCGATGTCTCAGAATGGGGTCGTCAAAACCTTGTTACACTTAACTCCAAAAGACACAGCTTTGTGCGTTCAACGCTAAAAAACACCCTTTGTCGTATCACCTCGGTTCGAGAACACTTACCTGACAGCCTCAGCCAGTATTGGAATACTGGGAGTCGACATATCGAACAACGTTCAGTTCCAATGTCATTTGGAAGGAAAGGCTAAACTAGCCTCCAAAAAGCTTAGCGTACTCGGTAGAGCAAAGCAGTACTTCATGCCAGCTCATCGCCTTCAACTTTACAAGGCCCAAATTCGACCTCACATGGAGTACTGTTCTCAGCTCTGGGCCGGAGCTCCTCAGTACCAGCTTCTTCCTCTTGATCGCATTCAACATAGAGTGGTACGAATCATCGACGATCAGGCTATTTCTAATCGGCTTGACTCCAGAGATGCAGGTTCGCTCTGCATCTTTTACTGTCTGTATCATGGGGAGTATTCCGAAGAGTTATTCGGACTAATTCCTGCAGCTAAATTCCATCATCGGACATCGCGTCAAAATTTAAAGTTCCATCCACACAACCTCGATGTCTGGAAATCCACAACCGTGCGCTTTTGTCGGCACTTTTTCCCTCGCACTACTCCATTGTGGAATCAATTACCCTCGGGGGTGTTTCCAAACAACGGATACGACTTAGGGACCTTCAAGAAACAAGCTTATTCATTCTTAAAAGGCCGGCAATGCAGCTGCAAGACCCCCAGTATTGCAGATGTCCATGGGCGGCGGTGATAACTTACCATCAGGTGCACCAACTGCTCGTTTGCCCCCTCTGCTATAAAAAAAAATATCCTAAAATAATATACATTTTTGTTTTCTAGCACCTTATCAGAATAATGAAGAAGCTACAGTTCAAGTTAAAAAAAAGAAAGACTGGGCAGATTATGATGAGCTCCTGATTGAAGCTATTAAAAATAGACCTTGCTTATGGAACTACAATCTCCCTGCTAAGGCAAGAACACCAATGATTTTATCAGAGGCTTGGACAGATGTTGTTGAGGATTTAGAAGGTAATTTAAGTATGTAAATTTTTAGGATTACTAGGAATCTCTGTGCAGTTGTTGGGATAATCGCACTGTAGAGAGAAAAACTCCTAACAGTCAACAGGACTTACAACTCATAAGGATGTGAATGTAATATTACTGTAGCTGAAAATGTTTCTTATTAAATATATTAGCAAATATTATACAGTGGACTATAAATCATGATAATATACAGGCTGCCTTTTTTTAGCCGAGGGACTTGTTGAAGAAGAGTACTCTGTACCCAAAAAGCCCAAATATCCATAAAATCTATGACTTTAGTTTTTGAACTATCCCATAAATTTTTATTATCTTGTGCCTAGATATTTTTTTGCTAGTTAGGACTAAGCCAGGAACAAAATAAGTACAAATGGAAAATGTATCACACTAGTTTAATATGGGGATGCAGATTACATTTACAACTGACATTATCTACCTACCTACTGTCTATATTATCATGACGATTCGTGACAACTAGTGCTAGGGAACCATGAGCTATGAGACTTTCAACAATATTTCAATTTCTGTTTTCACATTTATTACTCTTTTTTGAATATTTTTATTCAATACTAGCTGTGCCCGCGACTTCGTTCACGTGGAAAAAATTCTAAAATAAAAACCCGCATAGTTCCCGTTCCCGTGGGATTTCCGGGATAAGAACTATCCTATGTCCTTTCTTGGGTCTCAAACTTTATTTGTGCCAAATTTCATCCAAATCGGTTCAGTGGTTTGGCCGTGAAAGCGTAACAGACAGACAGACAGACAGACAGACAGACAGAGTTACTTTCGCATTTATAATATTAGTATGGATGTATGAGCTGAATTTTCACAAGTTTGAATCTGTCCCTTGTCTACAATAGCAGGCTTTATATAATTTGAAACTTTGAAATTCTAAAATTAATGTCGTGAGTAAATAGTTAGGCAACATTTTTTCACAGTTTGTTGATGGCTAGATAAAACAGATTTTCACTTTTGTAAAGAGATTCAAGAGTAATTTGAACACAGGAATATTGGGATGCAAAAAAATTACACTACTTTTAAAAAAAAAGTTTTTCTTTTAAGTTAATTCAAATTGGATGTGTTTTCTACCTTACTACAAAAATATATGTCTCATATTTTTATCAGGTCAAGTTTTTGGTATATCCACATCAACCAAAGTAAGCTATCTTGTTAATTGTGTCTGAGTTTATAGTTTGTTTTTATTGCATTTAAGTATCATTCAAACATTTTCATTTGTTTTAAATATCATCAAGGCAGCGTAAATTTAATCCAAATAACTTTGGCTATGTTTGTGGTCAAATTTTCAAAAAAGAAGAGGCCTATTACTATAGCCGTAAAATGAGCCTATTTCCATTAGGTACTTTCAAATCTCAGTAACAAAACTTGATAAAAATTGGATTACTGGTGTAATGTGCGAAAATTGCAGAAGTATATTATTGAACTGGACTGCAGGCAAAAGAAAAAAATTGCAGTTCGGCATCTATATGATATGGAGAGAAAACCAACAAATCATATTACTGACTGTTACTTCTGCCTCACTGAAACTACAGGTTTTAACAACAAAAACCGAAAGCACATACAATATCTTGATATTGCATCAGTTACAAAACCAAGTCCAAAGAGCGTGATTTTACCACTGCTTCACATCAAACTGGGATTAATGAAAAACTTTATCAAAGCTTTTCACAAAGATGGATAAGCTTTTAAGTATTGAAAAACTATTTTCTGAGTTTATCTAGATGCAAAACTCTAAGGAATCTTTGTGGGGCTCCAAAATAAGAAAGATGTTAAAGGATGAAAATTTTGATGGTTACTTATCCAGAGTCGAAAAATATGTTTGGTATTCATTTAAAGCCGTTGTGAAAAATTTCTTGAAAAACAATAAATATAAGAATTATGCAGAAACTGTTTCCAATTTATAGAGAAATTACCAAAGACTAGTAGTGAATATATTGTTTAAAATACCTACATTTTTATATTATCATCTGGATTATTTATCCGAGAGCCTGGGAAGAGTGAGTGATGAGCATGGCGAAGTTAAAACGTAACTAAGATTTGAAAGTTTTTAGGAAAAATACCAAGGATTTTGGAAAAAAAATATGTTAGCGATTACAGCTGGTCTATAAGTGGAACTAATACTAATCAATATAAGTAGTTACAGGAGTCACTTTTGATTTGTTTTTGAGATAAATGTATGAAAATGATAAATAATAAATATAGTAAATATTTACAAAATTGGACGTCCTAATTTTTTTCTAACTTCAGTTTTTAAGTAAGTGTTTATAACTCTACCGATACATATCAATTTCATCCCTTGGTAAAAATAAAAAACCTTGTAAAGTAGTGTTATTTAATAAAAAAAAAAACATAAAAATTAACCTGTAAAAAAGCAATTAAAAGGAAATACTTATTTTTAATTCCTATTTTATTTATATATTTTATAAAATAAGACCGGGCTCAGTGGCGCGCCTTGGGAGAGGCCTATGTCCAGCAGTGGACGAATGCCGGCTGATGATGATGATGATGATAAAATAAGATAGCAAACAAGCACATGGCTCTCCTGATGGAAAGAGATAACCATCTACTTTACCCTCCAAACTGTAACACCACTATGAAAAACATTGACGCTATTGTTGCAGGAATGAGCAGTGGTAGCACCATATAGCTGGACAAAATGTTGCAAAATTCTACCTCCTAGTAGTCGCAATGGTAGTGATGCGTACAGCCAATCGTTCGTATTTTATGAACTGCCTGGCAGAATGGCAGATGTTGTATTTTTCAAAGGGAGCCTAGACCAACGTGGGGAATTTATATTCTATATTATTAAGTTATACAGGATGACATGTAAAAGGTTTTACATATTAAAGACACAATAGTTAATGGTCATAAGTAAATAATAGAAATATAATAAAAGAATATATTGTTTAACCACTTAGTAAACCTCGACACAGTGTAGTAATATTCAAAAAGTATGGTCACTGCAGAATGTTTTAACACGCATTGGTTCCGAGTTCGGTAAATCACCGTTTATAAACAAAGAACTTCTATGCGCCATGCACCAGTGTCTGTACAAATTTTTTTTATTGGAATACTAGCTGTGCCCGCGGCTTCGGCCATGTGGAAAAATCTATATACATATAATAAAATCGTAGGAAAGTCAAAACTGTACATTGAATATTTTTTTAAAGGATACTTGGGGCGTGATCTACAATCGATATCAAACCCAAAAATATAGTTTATAGAATTTTTTTCTATTTGTCTGTTTATCTGTATGTCTGTATGTATGCCCGGGGTAAACTCAAAAAGTACTGCATGGATTTAAATTTTGCATGAATATTACTAACAGGTCGGGTCAACATATAGGCTACATATTATCACGCTATCACCTAGCGGCCGGGTGCTGTGCGGAGTAAACGAAGTCCGCGCGGACGAAGTCGCTAACGACAGCTAGTCTAAAATAAAAGTAGCCTAAGTTACTCTTTATCACATCAGCTATCTGCCAGTGAAAGTCCCGTCAAAATCGGTCCAGCCCTTCCAGAGATTAGAGGGAACAAACAGACAGACAGACAGACAAAAATGGTAAAAAATGTTATTTTGGTATATGTACCGTGTATACATCCATACGCATTCAGTAAAAAACGGTTATTTTAATATTACAAACAGACACTCCAATTTTATTTATTTGTACAGATTAAGTCAACATTTAAGTACCTATTTTTTAAATACATATTTGGTACCAAAATTGAATACGAGTTGATTACGAGTCAACCTGTACAGATATGATGGTAATTAAAGATTAATTTTAAATATAATAAGCAGTTACTTCAGAAGTAATTTCAAAATATTCGATTTTATTATTTATTTGAAATTTTTATTCTTAGAAAAATTATCTTGAGAATTACCATTACTTAAGCACTTTAGATAAAGATATGGTTGCAACAATTTTATTGTTAGAGATCTTACAAACTATGGTGCATTTTATTTTATATCATAAGATAGCAAACAAGCAGATGAGTCTCTTGATGGAAAGAGTCAACCATCGCCTATAGAAACCAAAGATGTTAATGGTGCGTTGCTATCTTGTGGCAAGGTCTAATGCTACATGCATAAGTTTACCGGCTACCGTACCCTCCAAACCGGAACACGATAGCAACAAGCACTGATGTTTTTGCAGTGCAGCAGGAATAGGTAAGGCGGTGGTACAGACTCGGGCGAGACAATGCTAAACTCTACCACTTATAAGTGACTCATATAGCCAATCGGTGGCCTTTTACGACCTGCCTGGCAGAATGGCAGTTAGCCTGTTCTCCAAAGTAGCCCAGGACCAACAAGCATATATCAACTTGGCATCATGGCTTGAAGCTAAATTAACAATTATCAAGAAAAGTTTTTGATGTACCTATAATTTGTAACTCGACAAGAAATAGTCAAGTACAAATACAATTCAAATTGTAAATAAAAATTCTAGATATAAAAAAAAATTATGACTATTTTTTAATTTTTATTTTCAGAGAAATTCGACCTAGATGCAATTAAGAGAAGATGGAGAATGCTTAAAGACTGTTTCAGAAAGGCCCATAAAAGGGTAACTGGAGAAAATGACGCAGATATTGCAGCTGAGGCAGCAGATATATCTGAAGACGGTCAGAAAGATAGTTTTAGATTTTATGAAGAAATGCTGTTTTTAAAAGATAGTGGAGTGGGAAGGTTAATTTTTTTCCAACATTAATTTCACACCTATCCATACTAATTTTATAAATACGAAATTCTGTCTTTCTGTTACGCTTTCACAGCTAAACCACTATACCAATTTTGATGAAATTTATACCAAATTTATAGCCAGCAAGTCTTTTACTAATAATAATTTAGTTAGTTAACTACTAACAAAGTTATGGATTATTTGCATTTTTAAATGCAGAGTTATAGTTGAAAATCCAGTGGCCAACATGGATATTTTTTTTAAAATATCGACTTCTAAGGGGTTTAAATACGGGATGAAAATTCGTATGAACATTTATGTTGACGACATTCTAATTTATTCGTGGCTGAAGCTGTGTGGTTCAGCTAATACTAATATAACCAAAAAGTGTTTAAAAAACTATCATTAAACTGTTTTTGTAGGATAGTTTACTATAATTCACTAGTTTGTCAGTGGGATAGTCATGTAATGGGTGGTAATTTGTGGACTGATTATTTCGACTGTGTCAAGCTTAGATTATTTTTGACACAGTCGATATAGTCAGTCGACAAATTGTAAATTATGGTGAACCAGGAGCGTTGTTGGACATTCAATGCACTGTGCTTACCTTGAAAGGAATCAAAGTGATGAAAAAGAAATGAATGTTATGGTCGATATTAAGGTTCCGTATCTTATAATGAAAAACTGATCCTATAAGTGTATCTGTCTCTCTGCCTGTGTCAGCCAAGTTGCTTTGAAACTACTGAACTGATTGAGTAAAATTTGCACACAAATAAAGCTCACAATTTTTTTTTTTATATCATAAGATAGCAAACAAGCAGATGGGTCTTCTGAAGGAAAGAGTCAACCATTGCCTATAGACACCAAAGATGTTAATGGTGCGTTGCTATCTTGTGGCGAGGTCTAATGCCACATGCATAAGTTTACCGGCTACCTTACCCTCCAAACGGGAACACGACAGCGACAAGCACTGACGCTATTACGGCAGGAATAGGTAAGGCGGTGGTACCAGACCCGGGCGAGACAATGCAGAACTCTACTACCTAGTGAATGAACTAATTGAGAATCAAACAGCCGTGGTGATACCAATGAATGGTAATGTTTAACAGCTTTAATTACCTCATATTCAATTTTGCTAATTACGGGTTCCTTAATTTTTGTAATGTGAAAAACTGGGTAATCCGTTAAATACGAGGCTTTTGACCACCCTAATTGTTAGTGACCTAATTATAATGATACTTATTATTTTTTAATAGACGAATCAAGAAGCCAGTAGAGATGCCAGTTGAACTGGATCAAAGCAATGCCTCGCTAATAGCCTGTTTAATGAAAATCAAAGGGGAACCGAACTATGGCAAACGTAAGTCTATATTTAATTTTTTATGTATAACAGTTTTGGTAAAAGATGATGGATGTATATATGGATGTTAATAACAATAGTAATACTACATTTTAGTACCAAAATTAAGTGATTTTTCCCTAAACAAATATTTTAAAAATAGTATATGGAAAACTTCTTTAGCTGCGTTAGTCGATTTTAGGGAGGTGAAAATCATATGTGTTTGGTTCTGCATCATCAAATGCTAATGTTTTAGCGGTGTTCGTAAAATAGTGTACTATGCGTTCCATACTAAGAATAGGATTACGTTTGTTATCAAGTTCGTACCACAATTAGTGTGAAATTAGTAAAGCCAGCAAAAAAATATTTGTTCAAAAAATATTGCTGATTTATTGAAGATCAAATAAGGTTTTAATAATATTATTTTCATCAATAAAAAATTAGTAAAAAACATCAGTCCAGTTGTTCATCTATATATTATATAAAAAAGTCGTGTTAACCATCACTTACAAGTCAAAAACGACCGGGCCAATTTTATATATATATATATATATATATATATATATATATATATATATATATATATAAGGACTTTGTTGATTGGACGGGATTTCTGTTATCACCATATACCTATACAGTGTGTAAAAAAACACTGTCCGATCGTCAAATGCATTATTTGGTAGCTTAATACAATCATTTGTGTCATTATTTTATGGATGTTGATAATTACATTTCCAAAATATTTGCTTGATTTAAGGGGAAGTTGCTCAATTTTAGTACTAAAATGAGACACTTTAAAATACGATATTTTTTAGGGTTCCGTACCTAAAAGGTAAAACGGAACCCTGTTACTAAGCCTCCGCTGTCTGTCTGTCTCTCACCAGGCTATATCTCATAAACCGTGATAGCTAGAAAGCTAAATATTTCACAAGTTATGTATTTCCGTTGCCGCTATAATATAAATAATTAAAAAAATGAAAACATTAAGGTACTCCATATGATAAACGTGGCTTTTTCCGTAATTTTTGCTATGATGCTACGGAACTCTTAGAGCGTGAGTCCGACTCGCATGTGGCCGATTTTTTTACTTTAATAGAAAGAATTCTTTCTTTTTGATGTCATTGACCTACCTATATCCGTCTTTCGGATAGGACAGGGTTTTTCTCCACCGTATATTTTGTATCACAAGATAGCAAACAAGCATATGGCTATGGAAAGAGACAGCCATCACCTATAGACATCAAAAATGTTAATGATGCATTGCTATCCTGTTGGTGGGGTTTTATTGCCACATGCCTTAGTTTATTGGCTACCTTACCCTCCAAACCGGAATACGACAGTGACAAGCATTGACACTATTGCGGCAGGAATAGGTAAGGCGGTTGTACCAGACCCGGGCGAGACAATGCAGAACTCTACCATCTAGTAGCCGCGATGGTTATGACTCGTATAGCCAATCGCTCGCCTTTTACGACCTGCCTGGCAGAACGGCAGTTGGTTTATTCTTCAAAGAAGCCCAGGACTAACACGGGGATAGTGTTTACCAATAGTGTGTTGACATTGCATTTTTTGTATTATCATTCAAGTATTTTTGTATTTCAGGCAAAAGATCTTTATTGGAAAGCAAAGAATTTCAAAAAGACCTTATTCAAATAATAACCACACCACCAGAACCACCAGAAAAGCTTGATGGGATCGACGGATTCCTTATACAATTAGGTGACAGTATGCGAAGACTACCAACTAAAGCAAGGCAAGAACTAGAACAGAAAATATCAGAATTAGTTATGGAGAGTGAGGAGGAATGTCAGCTCTTGATAGTTGCCGAGGGAGAAGAAGTTATCATTGAGACAAGTGTAGAGAAATGATTCTAATGCATGTTTTGCATCACGAGTATTTCAGAAAGAAAGTACAGCAGTATTTCAGAAAAAGTTCTGGGGGTGAAAGTGGGTTGTTGTTAGCGGCGGAGGTGACACGACAATCACCTTTTTGAATTCATCGCCGACGGCTGATTATTTTTATGTTACTTTTTATTTTTGTTTGAATTATAGTAGTAACCTATAAAATACAGTCCATTTTATTTACATCCTGTAACTCTAGTGTTCGTATTAATAATAATAATTCTATAATTTACACCAAAAAGGACACATACCAAGACAATCTATATTCTATATACATATAATAAAATCGTAGGAAAGTCAATGTATGTCCAGGGTAAACTCAAAAACTACTGCATGGATTTACTTCAAATTTTGCCTGAATATTACTAACAGGTCGGGTCAACATATAGGCTACATATTATCACGCTATCACCTACGGGGGAGGAGCTGTGTGGAGTAAACGAAGTCCGCGCGAACGAAGTTGCGGGCAACAGCTAGTGATAAAATATACGATTTGGCGGTCTTATGGCCTAAAGCGATCTCTTCCAGACAACCAGCAGGTTAAGGATTTCTTGCGAAAGAAGCTAAAGTTAGTGCACAAACTACACATATTATGTATCATCTTGATTGTTTGCGATTCACACAAATCTTTTGAACTTCCCGCTATGTATGTATGTGAAAAAAAAAAAGTCTACATATGCACATACATTGCATACAAAAAATTGCTGTTTTTGCCCTGATTTTCGAAAATCAAGTATTCACCAGATCTCTACGGTTTGAGGTGCTAGGAACCTTTTACGACTAATTTCACTTTGACGTATGTCTGTATGTGTATATGTGTGTTTGTATATTTTGTGTTTGTATATTTGTCTGTGATACTTAACTTATTTTGGCAATGGTCTGAAGTGTTATACCTGCAGCCTGAGACTAAATATTATCTTCATTTGTTAATATGATATTGCAAATAATTGCTTGGGACTATTTTGTCTTATTTTACTGGTTTCATATTTATTTTAGTGGCATTTTTGTTGCTTGTGTGCAAGAAAAACAATAAAATTTTTACAATTTCTAGGAATATCTTTTAAATACTGAATCAAATACGAATATTAATAATATAATAATATAAATTTGTCTAGTTATAGAAGGCATTGCAAAAAAATGTAATTGTGTAAAATAAAGGCTTTATTATTATATTTTTGCATCTCTGCCTATTTTCATTTAAATAGGTGTGATAGCAATGATTTTTGCTTATGCAGAGACAAATTAATATCTATGTTTAAAAGAAACTCTCAAAATTGTCTGTGCTTCTTAGTACAGTTCAAAAATCATCAGTCAATGCTTTCTCCCATTGCCAATCTACTGCTCCTTCATCCATAAAATACTGTGCAAAAGTGTCTCTGTATTTTATGTCAATTGGTTGACATTTGTTATTTGGTTTTTGTTTCAACATCTTGAGGATTGAAGACTGGTCTTCCTTATCAGCATCTGTATATTTCGAATACTCCTTTTGATTTAAAGCTTGTTCTTGTTTAATAATAAAATTATGTAAACATATTAAAGCCAGAATGGTTTCTTGAGCCTTTTCAACATTTCTCAGCATTGGTCTTTTTAAAATATGCCACCGAGCTGCTAGTAAATTGAAAGCTGTGTCTATTACTTTTCTAGCTTGGCTAAGACGGAAGTTAAATACTCTGTTCTTGAAGTCTGAATGCTGACCAAGATTGTATGGTCTCAACATATATTTTGATAGTGGATAAGCTTCACTGGCAACAAAAACGTAGGGTAATTCTCCATGGTAATTAATTGTAGGTGGTGGTATATTAAGTTCATCACTATCTAACTTTGACTTTAAATTGCTTTCACTAAAAATTCCTTCAACTTGGGAAGTGTCAGACCCAATATTTACAAGTGTGAAACAATAGTTGATATCTGCTATTCCAGTTATTATTATGTTTTGTAACCTCCTACTTTTGTGATTTATAGATTCGTCTTGAGCAGCAGTCTAAAAATCAAAAATTAGTGATAAAGTAAAATTTCATTTTCAATAACATAACGGAGGTTTTAATTAATTTCTAAACAGCTAGGCTGATTTTTATAATCCTAAAAACATAATAAAATATACTCTAGAGACGTAGAAGCAGATAATATTTTCGTTATATTATTTTCAATTTATTGTAACAATATTTTTCTTACTGCACTTGTTTTTACACACGACAAATAATCACTACTTTGAGATCACAATGTAAGATATATTGACCACAGAGTAGGATGGGACATTCCTACTACAAGTTTAAAGTTAGTTCAAAATGGCTACAATAATTTAACAGCTAGTAGTGGTAGACGGTATTAGTAGAAGACAACTTAAAATATATTGGTAGAAGGACAAAAAAACGCCCAGTATTTTTTGGAAAAAAATATCCCTAAATAACAACATCACTACTGATCATGGGGTATAGAGGAATGAAGACATGAATTAAATAATAATTAATCATTCAAATGTTGTGTTATTTTTATCACTTTAGTGTTTTATAACACATTTAGTTTTATAATAAGTTAAGTTTTATAATACATTTAGTTTTATAATAATAGCAGTACAGCTAAAGATATATGTAATTATATATTGATATAAACTATGCTATGTCAAAAAACACAATAGTGCAGCTAACTTTTGTTAGTAGGCTATACATTAATCAATTGCAGAGATTATGCATACTATTCGATGTCATAAATGAGAATCAAAACAATTATATTATCGATTGTCGGTAAGCACAGTTTTGACTGATGCCAAGTTATTAATTCAACATTATCAATATAAACTATCTTGACCTGGAAAAACTCACACTTGGTGACTTTTTCATCCCTGAACACATTTTCTAATGAAATATGAAGAGAAAAAAACTCATTTAAAACCTTTTTTTTTAAACATAGACAGGAAAAAACAAATGTTTCTGTTTTAAAATTTTATGATTTCATTTAATGAGTTTTCGTATCATATCAGGATATATTGGAATTTTAATTCAAAATGGGGGCTTATAGAGTATACTCTTTTTAGTAGTTGTGTTTAAAAAATGAGAAATCAAGTTAGCATAACTTAAGTAGATGGTGTTGATATACTGAACATTACTGTTGACTGTTTACAGAACAGAAAGACAGACAGAACCTTGGAACTTGTCCCCAAGTTTCGTATTGTTATCTATTAGGCTGGTCGTTAAAAATTAAATTTTTTGCGACGCCCCCTAAAAAGCTTCTGTTTGATAGTTTTTTCATCTGGGATTTTTTTTTTAAAATTCAAAACAACACGTGCCTTTACACGATCTAAGTTAATTTTTGTGTATAATCATCTTTTTGAGGAATTTTTCAGGAAAAATACAATTTTATTCGAAATATAAAAAAATATAGAACTCAAATCAATAAAAATAACAATATTTGATCAAAATAACAATCAACAAAAATCCAAATTCAAAAATTTTCCCAGTTGATTTTGATCTATTAAGGGGAACGGGTGGTCTAGCGGTCTAAAATTTAACCTATTTTAAAAATTTTATTTCTATATGAAGGTAACGACTAATCCTTTCAATTTTTTTTTACACTTATTCTATTGCTTATCAACTACACAAAATAAAAATTAAGACAAAAAAATAATTTTTTTCAAATTCTAAAAATAAAGGAAAGATCGATCGACCCTCGTCAGTCAGGTCCATTTTTTTTGAAGAGGGGAACTTCAGCGCCATTTTTATAATTTGAAAAAAATTTTTTTTTGTCGTGTAGAGGCACGTGTTGTTTTGAATTAAAAAAGAAAAAATACCCAGTGTTTTTTCATCAAAAAGAAGCTTTTTAGGGGGCATCGCAAAAAATTTAATTTTTAACGACCAGCCTATTATCTATACATATAATAAAATCATAGGAAAGTCAAAACTGTACATTGAATACTTTTTTAAAAGAATACTTGGGGCGTGATCTACAATCAATATCGAAGCCAAAAATATAGTTTTTAGAATTTTTGTCTGTTTGTATGTATGTCCGGGGTAAACTCAAAAAGTACTGCATGGATTTACTTCAAATTTGTCATGAATATTACTAACAGGTCGGGTCAACATATAGGCTACATATTATCACGCTATCACCTAGCGGCCAGGTGCTGTGCGGAGTAAACGAAGTCCGCGCGGACGCAGTCGCTGGCAACAGCAAGTTATCAAATAAAGAAATAATACTATTACTATAATTATTACTGCTAATATCTGGCCTGTTTTAGAAATAATATTTATATAAGGAAATTATTACCTGTATAGGTACATATCTTTCATCGAATGCTCCTATACAATTCGGGAAGTTACATGAGGAATTGAAATCATTAGCAATTTTTTTCCAATCTTCATAGTTTGGTGTAGGCATCACAATCTCTTTCAACACATCTGTAATAACAGGGCATAATTCTGATATGATTTTAGAGACCGTGTTTGGTGCTACCCTAAATGCATATCCAACTGATTGCATAGTATTGCCACTTGCCAAATATCTCAAGTAAATCTGTAATCTAGTTCGAGCATTGATTGGTTCCCTTACACATATCTGTTTTTCTATTTTTTGACCAATCAATTTGAATAATTCTTCAAAAACTTCTGGACTCATTCTTAAATAACTGAAATATAATTTAGGATCTGTAGATTTTAACATTTCCAGTAAGTTATCACCATCTCCCTCGAACATTCGCTGCTGCACAGTAAATATGGGCCTTACCCACAACCTTCGTTTTGGTTCTTCGATCATATAACTATGTAACAACATTAATTTAGCTAAAGATTTCTTGAGATGTAACTTATGCCGCCGAGATACACGAGAACTTACACACATAGTTGCCACACTTTTTATACTTGTTTCGAGCATTTCTAATTTGTTCATTGTGGAAACTAAATACTACTTTGTATTTGTCCAAATTATTCACAACGATAAATCGTTAAATTGGACTTTAAAATCTATAATATTGAAACATGTTTATAAGAACCATAGTTAATACATTATATTGGAAATTAATAACGATTATTGAATGTCTTGTGTTACTCATATTATTGAACTTGTAAAATATTCTGAAAAGTTAGTAACTTTGATACGATTTTTAATTTAATTTTTGTTTTTATTTATATTTTTATCGTTGACAAAATGTTGACAAATGACTGACATTGGCATTTGACATAGTGTCAGTGACAGACTATAATTAAATAATGTATAGGCAAGGAAGTTACATTCTACCCGGAATGTCACATGCGTTTCATAATCGTTCCGAAGAGTACCACGACGTGGGTGGAGTGTGTCTCTTTCTACTAAATAAAGCGCTAATCGCCATATATAAGTGCGGCCATGCGTAGTTTGCAAATTACTACTAAGTAATTCTATTAATTTAAAAAACAATTTTTGCATTGTATAAGTAATTACATAATACTTAAAATAAGCACATTTTAGAACTCACTGTGTTAATTACAATACATTTTATGCTAATGTATTTATGGACGTGTATGAATAAAAGGGATTTAACGATTATCGACTATATAAAAATCTACAATCTGCGGCCTAATTCACGTAATCAAGCGGCAAGCGAGTCGAAGCATTTAAGACACTTACAGATTTTCTTACATATAATGCCGCGTCGTAGCACGTCTCGACGTTCTATCGTATATATGTGTGTGAGAGCCCTAAGCGCTTTGACACAATTACGTGAATTGGGGGGCAGATAGTTTTATTTACACTGGCAATTGCAAGAAAGGGACAACATCCACTCTTGTCGTTGTCTTGCTCAGAACGTTTTCCCCCTCTGTTAAGTAAGAAACAAATGTCAACTTTATTTGTAACAACATAAAGTATATTTTTATTTTTCAAATATTGCTTCGTAGTATTTCCAATTATATAAGTTCCTTGTGTATAGGTCATATCTTGCCCTATGTATTAATTTACTTTTTAGTTATATCCGAATTCCGAAGCCATAAGTGTGTTCAGCCGAGATAAGATCTTGATATCAGCTCGAAATCAGAATCCTGCTTAACTAATTTACAGTACCCGGCGATAAATATTGCACATCGACCTTTGGAAAGAGACAATCGGCTAATTTCAGCTTCGTAGAGCGTTATCTCTGTCGCACAAAATACAAACAGTCCGGTACCTATTAGGAGCTGTTAAAACAAGTATGATTTGCTTCTTTAATATTTTTATTCTTTGTATAAAATACACTAATTTTTCTATAAGTGATGGCTTTAGGTTGGGGTAAAATAAAATAAAAAAACATTTTTACATTATGTTTACGTATTTAATTATTTTGGAACATTACAGCTTTAGTGTACATAATAAACACCATTATACCTATTGCTAAAATGAGACATTGCAATAAAAATAATAATAATTCTAATTCTCAATTACTTCCATTTCACTATCTGTGCTCTCAAAGAGGTCAATATCACTGCCACTATCAGCCGTATTTATCACTAATCTATCAGTGTAATTGTCTAAACTATGTTGAATGCTTCTATATTCATTCTCACATTTGATTGCATGATCGCAAACCTTTTTCCACTCTTCAGCGCCGATCATGTTTACTTTTTCAGTCAATAATGTTTTTACTGTAGTTAAGTTCATACCCACATTTCTAGAGGCTACATAGCCTTTCAGTTGAGATCATATATTTTCAATTGGATTAAAATCCGGATGATATGGTGGCAATCGCAACACAGTGTGCCCATGTTCGGCAAGTACTTTGTCCACAGAAAACTCTGTATACCTCTCCTTGTGCTGACATATAATAGCGTAAATCTGGGTTTTTGTTAATTTTGGATCAACTGGAATTTCGTGTCTGTTTAACCAGTTGATCATTTCCCGTTTAATGGTGTTTGAGTTGGGGGGTCTCTCAATATATTTGTTGTGATAGGGTGCGTTGTCGATAACTAGAACAGAATCACTGGGTATATTTGGGATTAATTGGTTAACCAGCCATTTCTCATAGTTATCGTTATTCATTTCATTGTGATAGTCACCTGTAGTGTCCGTGGATTTATACGTTAAAAAAGCACCGGGTACAAAGCTTTTTCATTTCCCGCATGAACTATTATCAAACGTTGACCTTTTGAAATTGGCTTTTTTACTCCTTTTTTCTTATCGCCACTCCAAGATTTCCCTTTAGTGTGGGATGCATGTATATATGACTCATCCATGTAGACGATATTTTTTCCTGTTTCGCGAAATTTGCGTATTTTATCAAGGTATTCCATTCGTTTGAGACTAACGTCGTGCTTTTCCATTAGAATTTTTCGATTATCTTCCATTTTAGTGAACTGAAATCCCATGTCATGAAGTATTTTTCTCAACTTTTTTCAGACCCATTGTAATTAATAGCTTCAGATAATTTAGCTTTTAATGATTTTATTGTTGGCAGTTCATTAAATCGTAAGTGAAAATCATACACCATTCTTCGAACAACATCGTAATCAAAATCGTCCATATCCAAACGAAATTGCTTTTTTGGTCTCCCTTTTTTTGGAGTGCTGAACTTAATTCCAGTCGAATGTGTTTCAGTACTGACTTCGTTTAATATATTATTCAAAGTTCTTCGTGAAATTCCAGTGGCATTTGCAACTCGCTCTTGAATCTTCTTAAAATAACAACTTACATTTTCATCTACTTTTTTTTTAAATCTATCAGCTTCGGTTACAAAGTATTTATAAACATTGTAGATAATTTCACGTGACTGATCTCGTAAAGGTTTCCCTCTTTTTCCGAAAGATGCCATATTACAACTTTAAATTATTTAAATTTGTGGGTGTTATCAACTCTAAATATATATTTTTGATCGGGACGCGACCGCACTCTATCGTACTTGAACAACGACTGACTAAACGTCACATAGGTAGTGTGGGACTGAGATAACGCTCTACGCAGCCGAAATTATCCGACTGTCTCTTTCCAAAGTTCGATGTGCAATATTTATCGCCGGGTACTGTAGACTACTTTTATCTTAACTTTGCAGTAGATTAATAATAACTTTTTTGTCCAGACGTTTAAAAAACGCTGAATGGAAATAAGCACCTTTTTGTAGAAAAACATGAGTTTCACTATAATCATTCGTCGTTTCCTAATTCAATGGGAATAGTGGGAATGATTAATAAAAGGTTCGTCTCAGTATTGCCACTGCAATACAAAATACAATGTAGTATGTATGTACTCGTACTCACTGTGGGCAGTGGTGACTGCTAAAACGTAGTAATTGCATACTCATTGGTGACTACTTTCGATTAACATCGATCTACATTCGATTCAAGGGGCCAAACCTGAATCAAATATTGTCAATTACTGTAAAAATCTCTCACGTGGGTTATAACAGTAACTTCTGTATATAAAGCATATAGGTTGTATATAAATACACGTTACCCGTTCCCGCATACAGTTTTTTCTACAGACCTCTGTTGATGTAATTTTATTGAATTTGAAACAGACTATAGGTAGGTTTCAATATTCAATATTCATTTGTGACGAGGTTATAATACCACTTGCAAAAGTTTACCGGCTACCTTACCCATTAAACCGGACATGGCAGTGACACGTTTTGACGCTATTAGCACAGGAATAGATGAGGTGTTGGTAGTAGATCCAATGCAAAAAAGAGAGACAATGCAAAATTCTACCACCTAGTAGTGGTACTAGCTAGTCATGAAAGTGACTCGCACAGCCAATCTCTTTCGCTTCTTACGAACTGCATGGCAGAACGTCAGATGGCCCATTCTTCAAAGGACCGTGGGGTACCTCATGCCATCCTAATTTGAATGTAAACAAATTGTGTGCCGTGGTATGCATCTATGGGTAGACAAGGAGTCAACATCGACAAATATTTCTTCTGGCATACGACGTACCTATTTGGTATTAGGTATATACTAAGTAGGCTGACGAGGCAATGGCGGTTGATTACATACAATGGGCACAGTATGCTATTTCAGTGAATATTTTATGCACTTTTTCTTGTAACATTTAATTTCCGATTACACATTTGACAACATATGATTAAGATAACGTGGCTTCCGCATAAGGTTTCATGTCTTACTTTACCAGGTAAGCTCTTGTGAAATCCTTGTTGTACATCACCAGGAGAGCTGTTCAAAGTATTATATTATTTTTGCAATAAAGTACTTTAATTACTGCGTAGACTACGATGAAGTCTAGATTCCTGTCTTGCTTGCACTTAAGCGGTGCCATCAGCAGCAAAATCTCTCAAAGTGCGATGTCTCGCTCTCGCCACGTCTCGTTCTCGTCGAGCATTGGCTTCCGCCTCGCGTTCTGTGCGCTTCTGTAAGCGTGCAAGCCCAGCTTCTTGAACGCATGTAGTAAAAGCATCTGAAATAAATACGTAAACTATTAAGGGTCGGCAAACACCAAGTGCGGAGCAGAGCATTTTTTAAAAACACGAAAATATTATCTATATTATAGTCGCCTCTGTGGTCTAGTGGTCCAGCGTTGGTGTTGACTACACCAGGTCCCGGGTTCGATTCCCGAGTCGAGTACATAAAAAAAGTGTTTTTTCATTTTTCTGATAAACACAATGTTACCCGGGATTGGAAAGTGCCCAGTTGGCGATAGGCTTGCCACCTATCACATTTGTAGGACCAAGTATCTTCGGCTAATTGTGGGTGCACTTGTTGTACCTCTGCCTACGCCTTCGGGGATACGGGCGTGAAAATATTTTTTTTATAACTATATGACTATTGACGTTGTCGTACATTACAAAATTGATTTTATCTAATTCAAAACGCGATTCTCGTTCATAAGGGTTTGTTTCCGATTTTTAGGGTTCCGAAGTAAACTAGGAACCCTTATAGTTTCGGTATGTTCGTCGGTCCATTCGTCCGTCCGTCCGTCCGTCCGCAAGATAGCTCAAAGATCTTTAATATTAGAAAGCTGTAATTTGGCACGATTGTTTTTTTAGGCTTCCGAAGTAAAACTAGGAACCCTTAAGTAGGTATAGTTTCGCAATATCCGTCGGTCCGTCCGTCCGTCCGCACCAAAGCTCAGAGATCCTTATTACTAGAAAGCTGTAATTTAACACCAATATACATATAGTCACGATAACAAAGTGATAATATAAAATTTTGAAAAATATTTATTTCAGGGTGGCTCCCCTACATATAAAGTGGGAATGGTACTTTTTTCTCTGTACGGTGCACCCGATAGTATGGGGTTATTGTTGAATAGGATTTTAAAATATTTTAAATTTGTGAAAACAAGTTTTCGATTGTTATTTCGTTAGATTATTATGATTTATGATAGACAACTTCGGAACCCTACATTGCGCGTGGCCTGACATGCACTTTACTAATTTATTTAAATTCATTTAATTGTACACTGGTACGTAAATACGTAATACGTATAATAAATAGTTATATACTTCATATTTTAATGTTCTCAGACAATGCTCTGTATGCTCTTGGACCATAGTAGGTAGTTAGTTATGTTTATGCGCTTTAAGGAAAATATGCTTCGTGAGCTTTGACTAAGAATCCAATGAATTGAATTCTGTGCTAAACATAATGTGCTAGATGAGATATAATCAAATGTTAGTGTAGCTCATTTTTAATGCCAGCTTTACCTACTCAGAGTGCACCCTGATTTTACAGGCTTACCTACTGATGAAGATTGATAGCGGTACACGTGTTGCGGAATCGTGACGGAAGTGTGAGTTCAGCTCATGTGCGCACTGCGTATCATTCCTGTCACCATTGGAACTTTGGAATAATAGTAATAAAACAGACTTAATGATAGTGGGCCAAGTCAACGGGAAAAGACCACGAGGTCGTTCTCCTACACGGTGGTCAGACACAATAAAGATAGTCACGGACCTGCCAATGACCAAAGCTATCAATACACACACGAACACGTGGAGGAGCATACTGTTTCAAGCGACCATTTCAAACTAGACACGACCTTCAGTAATGAAGATGCCAACTAAGAAAAAAAAGAAAAAGACTTCAAATATTAACTATACCTACCAATATCTCAAAAATTACTGAACCGATTTTGATGAAACTTGGACTGTTTCCTATGTTAATTCGATTCCGATTTAAATAAAAAAGAATTGTCTCAATATAGGTTCCTGAGTAATTCGTAGACAAACATACAAATTTACAAACATACATACACTTGTGAAAATTAAGAACAGGTGTTTGCAAGCCTAAATATGATGAGAAGCTTATATTTTTAAATAAGTATTTTCAGGGGCAGACTGGCCAGATTATTATCGCTATTGCGGCAAGGGGGGGGGAACAATTTGTATACAAAACAGATATACAGGTGTCGGAGTATATCAAGCCCAAAGTACCATGATCAAGTTGGTCAGATGCTATCCGAAGGATATTGTAAGTACAGAGTCTCTGAAACCAGCGTGTTTTTGTAAAGAGAGTAAATATGGAATAAATATGGAAGAAGCAAGGGAAGTCTGTCTGTAACACGATAGATAGCACTCAATTTTCTTTGCTTACTCTGTAAGGGATTTGACGTATGTATCTATGTGCGTACAAACGTTTGCTCACTTATAGCATCCCAGCACTTGAAAACCTCTTGGGTTGTGGTGTTGGTGCTATAGCACTCAACGATCTTGTTCTTGTACTCCACGCAGACTGGCTCCATACCGACTATGTTTTCTGTTCGGGTCTCCACCCGATTTATTAAAGCGTTTACGTCATTCACGGTTAATCTAGAATGAAAAGATAACATATACGTAATCAAAGTTTGATTGGCCTAATGGGATGGAAGGGATGGCGGATGTGTTCGGGCCATTCAAATATCTGTTTTTTTTTCAATTTTCTGATAAAAAAAACGTTGCCTTGGATTGAATAAGTGCCCGGTTTGTGATAGGCTTGCCACCTATCATATTATGGGACTAAGTATTTTCAGCTAATTGTGGGTGCACTTCTTGCACCAGTCCCTACTTTTTGTCAGTATTCATGTGTGTATTTCAATGTATTAGTGTCATTGACTAACTGACTAACATACATAACATACATAATTTGCTTGCTTTGGGATTAGATCAATTCATGTAATTATTTCTGCCGCAATAGCGTCAGTACTTGTCAGTTGTGTTCCAGTTTGGAGGGTAAGGTAGCCGATAAACTTATGCATGTGGCATTAAGGCGAGGCATCGGGATAAACGGAAAAAACTGGTTTAATTTAGTCTGTACTAGTGATTTATCACATTTTTTAAGCTATTGCATAGCTTCTATCGCGGGCCTTGAGCGTGGAGACCGAATCCAGAAATTCTGTAACGAAAAAACCTAACACCTCCCACTCCGCCCGGCACGACAAATTTAACGGGGTGACCAGTGTTGATTATAAATTTTAAACTGTAATCTAATTAAATTAAATTAGATGAAAAATTGTAGCATAGTTAAAACACAAATATAGTGCTTAGATATATCATCACGCCAACTCCTAGTGGGGTGTACAGTGTATAATATAGTGATAATAGCATAGGGCAAAACCGACCGGGGCTAACCGTAGGCTTATTATATCCATTATTAGGAGAAATTATAGTATACACAACAGTATCTTCACGCCGAATCACTTGTGGGGCAGAAAGAGCAACATTAATAGTAAAGTCAGATTTAAGGAAAGTGTAACTCAAATTATTGCCAATTATATTAAATAAAGAACGAGTATAGAAAAATATCTTCACGCCAAATTTTTGGAGGCATAGTAAGAGTAATATAAACAATAGAGTAAAACTTTTAGATAGTGTAAACAGATCTTTCTGTTCAATTATAAAAAATAAAAAGAGCACTTACAAATACTATCACGCCAGACCCTTTATGGGTATTAAGAGTTAAGAAAAAATTATATGTAAATAAGTCTAATTGAATAGCTTTAAGGTTAAATAGTAAGAGCGCATATTAACACCAACATATCATTACGCCAGACCCATATAGTGATCGGGAGAGAGATTGTAGTGTATATACTCTATTGAGTACAGTCTTGCATTTTTATATTTCTATATCTTGTTTTGTTTTGTACTTATAGTTGTTTAGAGTATTGTGTCTTATAAATAGTGTAATATAGAAACAAACATCTTAGACTAAAAATATTTTTCTTTTTCTTGTTATATAGAAAAATAGACTTAGAGTATAAGAAACTCTAGATCGACATTAAAACGATAAGACTTGTATCTTTGCTGATCAACAAATTTTTGAACGAAGTATTTAAATATTATATGTAAAATATTTTGGACGTACATATCTTCACGCCAACTCTTTTACGGGGTGCTATTTTATTGTAAAATTTTGAAAAACTTTATTGTATATAGTATATCTTAGTGGACTCTTTTATTGTTTATTGATAAGGGTGTAATTGTTTCACAACGTAATCAGACTGTCTCAATACAGAGTATTTCTTTATTTTAGGACCAATACTTGTGCAAAAAAACTTACCCAGACCTAACCCTTGACAAGGTTAGCAATCAGAACCATAAGTGTAAAAATAACTTCACGCCAGCCTATAAATAGGTTTCAAGAGTAGTATAAGACTTGTCCAAATAGACCTGCATAAATAGACCTTCATTTTAAATCCCTATAGGGATAGGAAGGATATATTATACATACATAACTAAATCTTTTAGTCTTTATAGAGTGAATAAATATAGTTCTATTGAAATTTAACTATCAAAAAATTTTATTTTATTTTTATTATCACAAAGTTTTATTTAGATACTATCAATATATACAATTAAATAAACAAATATACAATTTTAGGGGAGTCTTGGGATATACAAACACTCAGGAACACAAATATATAGAAACATAATCATACAGGAACACAAAACACAGAAACATAAACATATAGAAAAACAAACATACAGAAACACAAACATACAAATAGAAATCCATCCAGAAAATGACGAATAGTTGCAGCAAGATAGTAACTGAATGAAACAATATAAATGTTTAAAATATATATAGTGTTACATACTTTATGTAAAACATATATAGTAAAAAATAAGTCTTGCGGCACCTATATAAAGTAAACTTAACTTCACAGTCAAGAAAGCAATGTTAAATAAATATAGAAAAATGTACATAAAATAGATTAAAAATAGGAACGTAATGTTAAATTAAAAAAAGTGAATATAGTAAATCGTTAGAAATAAAATATAAAAGGCACAGCGGTGATACTTTTTAGTTTTTCCATCTATCGATAAATACCAGAACTTTTAATGACTTTTTGAAATATCACGCTTGTCTCTTTAGTTCAGCAACCCGCCTTTAGGTGGCATTGGTTGTATTGGAAAACTACCGTAATCAGCTGTTTGTGAGATAGTATATAGGTGTATAGGTATTTATCATCTACGTACAACAGCGAATATCTGTACTCGTATAATTTGTGTACAAAGTGTTTTAAATATGAATAAAAAAAGAAAAAAAAACTGCATAAATAAAATAAATATATAATTATAATTGCATAAGTTGATAAAAAATGCTATGTAATAGCTTTACCGCGGCTTTAATTTAATTTAATTAGATTACAGTTTAAAATTTATAATCAACACTGGTCACCCCTTTAAATTTGTCGTGCCGGGCGGAGTGGCGGGTGTTAGGTTTTTTCGTTACGGAATTTCTGGATTCGGTCTCCACGCTCAAGGCCCGCGATAGAAGCTATGCAATAGCTTAAAAAAATAGCTCAACGACATTTATTATTTTATCATCAAATCGGCTGGTAACTTTACTTCTAAACTTGATTACGACAATCGCAAGCACCGATGGCATTGCGATGAGAATATGTTATGGGTGGTACCATTAATCTTAAACAGACGTTCTGAACTACTATTCAGTACTTAGTAGACTCATGATTGTCAAATTGTGTTTAACGCAGGGGCGGATCTACTTAAGGGCTTTTCGGGTTGCAGCCCAGAACCCCGAAGTTAAAGGGCCCCTGAATTCCACTAAAAAAGGTTGTAGTGAAAAACAATTCGACCATTGACTTGGCGATGAATTGAATTTGGTGGCGGCCCACAAATAAACCCGTGTGAGCGACTGTTGGATGTAAATAAAAAAATGTTATTTTTTTGTAATTTATTTTTAACATTACTATAGAAAACAATGTTTAACTTCATTGCAATATGTAAAGAAATCAGGAAGGCCCCTAAGTAGAATTAGCCCAGGGCTCCACAATTTTGCGATCCGCCCCTGGTTTTACGACCTGCTTGGCTGGAAGGCAGATGATATAGTCTTTGAAACTAGCCCAGATGACTACGGATAAAATATTTTTATATCTATTATTGATGTGTAACATTATTCAGTAGAGCAATCAGTGTTTGTCATTCTGATATAAGTAATACAAAAAACTAGTGCTTCCTTTGATTAATGCGTCCGCAATCGATTTGTGTCCCAAACAAAACGAGCATGATATAAGTTTGACAAAAAATAAAACTCATGTATCCTGTTCAGAGCCATTGCTCCACCGGTTTTAGTGGACAATTGTTTGTAAATTAATCGATTCTTCTTTCTTACATCAATAAATCACATTAAATGGTACAAAAAATGCATAAATTACATTCGAATTGAATAGAATAATCGATTCATCAGAATCGCATTAATTGTGCAACTGTGGACTAAAATGAAATTTATATGATTTTTTTTTTTATATCATAAGATAGCAAACAAGCAGATGGGTCTCCTGATGGAAAGAGTCAACCATCGCCTATAGACACCAAAGATGTTAATGGTGCGTTGCTATCTTGTGGCGAGGTCTAATGCCACATGCATAAGTTTACCGGCTACCTTACCCTCCAAACCGAAACACGACAGCGACAAGCATTGACGTTATTGCGGCAGGAATAGGTAAGGCGGTGGTACCAGACCCGGGCGAGACAATGCAGAACTCTACCACCTAGTAGCCACGATGTTAGTGACTCGATAGCCAATCGGTCGCCTTTTACGACCTGCCTGGTAGAACGGCAGTTGGCCTATTCTTCAAAGGAGGCCGGGACCAACACGGCGAAATGATAGTACAGAACAGTTTATTATAGTATAGCTCATATTAAGCAGATGGCTGACTTTCGGAATTCGGTGATTTCATTATGTACCTATGAAGTGCATGGAAGGGATATGACAATGCAACCGTAATGGCATATCCCTGCCAAATATAGCATGCGCATGCGCATGACAGAAATTCTTATCTGGGTATTCATGAAATATATAAAACTAGATTTCCTAAAAGTTTTTGATTTTTGAAATAAACGTCTATTGTGTCGCGTCGCTCGTGAGAAAAACATGGTGTTCGGGCTCTTTTGAAGAATAGAGATTTGCCAGGCAGGTCGTAAGAGGCGAACAATCGGCTTTTTTTATCATTAGATAGCAAACAAGCAGATGGCTCTTCTGATGGGAAGAGAAACCATCGCTTATAGATATCAATGGTGCGTAGCTATCGATGTGATAAGATGGCAATGACACGTGCTCACATGCATAACCATGGGCTTCGCCAGGATTACTTTCAGGGGGGTGTATAGCATCTACACATCATACCATTCACTAAAAAATAAAGAATAATGCATATATTGTTATTATTTTATACGTATTTTGTTTCCTGCCAGGAGGGTCCAAGCGCACCCCTTTGCACCCTGCTGCCGGCGCCCATGTGCATAAACTACCCTCCAAATAGATCGCGGAGATTATAAACATTGACGGTATTGCGGCAGGAATATGTAAGGCAGTGGTACCAAATATCCGAACGAGACGTTGCAGAACGCTACCGCCTATTAGTCACGATGGTAGTGACACTTATAGCCAATCGGCCGCCTTTTACGACCCCTGCCTGGCAGAACAGTACTTGATCTATTTTTCAAAGGAGCCCGGACCAACATGTGGAAAAATTTTGAAAAAGGCTTGAAATATAAAAGAAAACAAAAAGTAAAATACAAGAAAAAAAATTCCGACAGTCCAATAACCTAACCATTAGATCAACAAGGGAGCTAGACAGCCTTTCCCTCTCCGTAATCGAGCAAAACAAGTCGGATATGCCACATTAAGGACGTTCGTTTACACCATTATAATGGGCATTTTTGCAGCGTGTGAAAAAACAAGTTAAGATAAAAATCCGGGGTTGCCACTTAAGGGCTGTACATAAGGAAATAATTAGTCTAGGACAGAGGTTCTCAAAATTGTGTATGATAAATATTAAATATCACGTACAACTTTACTTCTTAAATCTGTTAGCTATGCAGGCTGTATTGTTTTACAGCTTGTATATACTGAAGGAGGGGACTCAGTACTCGATTCTCATACTGACTAAAATAGAAAAGGTAATTAAATGTTGACCTAGTTATCCAATAAAAAAATTAGTACGGGCACTCCGCTCACGATACATAGAAGTTCATTGTTTACAAATAGCGATTTACCGAATTCGCGACTAGGTCGTAAGTACAAAGTTCTGTGACCATCTTTTTGAATAATAATTATGAATATTTATATTATAATTTTTGAATAATAATTTTGTTGAGGCTTATTATGACGTATTTAAGCAATATTCTCATTTTATTATATTTTTATTGGTTACGTATGACCACTAACTATCGTTCCATTCAATCCATACAATCTATTACTAGTCAACCTTTAAAGGGAAGTATCGGTTGTTTGCCATTTAATGTCAAAATGATTGCAAAAATAACTCTGTGTATTATGTATACAATACCACTATAAATTTGATTGAGTTAAGGGAGAAAGTTTCATTTATTCATTCATTCATTATAAGTTTGAAAATTTACTAAAAATTTATCATTTTTTGTACTGATTTTAAGTGGTCAAAAACGGTACTATTGATTGGCAAAACCGATTACTTCTACTATATTTTTGTTAGACAGAGAACTCTTTGGTTTTTGACATTTGACATATACTTATACTGGTAAAGCGTCGGCCCTTTAATCAGAGTAGAGAATAATGGTCGTTCCACGCCGCACCGTTTTTCTGTCGCAATAGTATTAATGTTTATCACTGTCATGTACCGGTTTGGAGGGTAAGATAGACAGTAAATTTATGTATGTGACATCACCATCACGCCACACGTATAATAACGTACCATTAACTTAATTTTTTAATTAATTGTCTACAGGTGACGGTTATTACTTACCATCAGGAGAGCCATCTTGCTTGCTCATAAGATATTATGACATAAAAAATAGTAAAATTTGAATAGCCCACAGACAACAAATGTGTAAATCCGCCATTGGTCGTGTTCCGGTTTGTTGGGAGCTGTTAATTATGGGAGAGTAAATTAAGCATGCTAGATTGAGCTTACCGCACCAATTCATAAGAGCATATCCAAAGTATTTGGGACCATAACGTCACCAAATTATAATAATATAAATGCGAAAGTCTGTGTATATAAGGTGCTAACACTTTACGCCTTTCTGCATAAAATAATCCACTTTTAACGTAAGAGTGAGTAGTAAGGTAAATAAACTCTTACTATATTACGTTATAAGTGGATTATTTTATGCAGAAAGAAATAAAGCGTTATGAGACACAATTATTTTATTCGTAAAAATTAAAAAAGAATGCGGCTGGTTTCCGAAACGTAAATTAATTTTGACAAGCAATGAATCTGTAATTAACATAACTTTTACAAGCAAATGGTCTGTTAAACACAGATTAATTGCTTGTTAAAATTGATTTACGTTTCGGAAACCGGGCGTTAGTCCCTTGAATCACATTCTTATTTGCTAGATATCTTTAATTACACGTACCGAACGCTGTGTTGAAATATGATCACCTATTTTGGAAGGACCTTATATAAAAAAAATGTTATCACCAGCTCAAACGAAGCAAGTGCACGACTCCGCGCGCCTACCCGCCCAGTTGGCGTTATTGTAAGGCGTTGCCAAACTGTTATTTTTCAGATAAGACATTTTGGTCCTGATTAGTGATTGATTAGACCGCTTCTCACTCTGTCCCAAGGCAAGGCTGGCGCTGTACTTTTTATGTTGCATTAATTCATTTTTATACAAAAATAACGTGTTTTCGTATTCGCGTTTCGCGTCATTCCGTAGATATTATGATTTGTGCTGGTCTGTTATCGCTGTGTTTTGAGTGATACATACTCTGTTCGACCTACAAAGGCATATTATTAGCAGGTCGATGACATATAGTCATAGTAATGAAATGATTCCATTCATAAAAAAATATTGTTGTATTAATTATAAGTCCTCGTATTTACCCTTCAATTTCCCAATAAAATGATCGAATACTAGCCGTGCCCGCGACTTCATCCGTGTGAAAAAATGTCATAAATAAAAGTTCCGGGGTTTACCCGCATAGTTCCCATTCCCGTGGCATTACAGGAATAAAAACTATCCTATGTCCTTTCTCCGGACTCAAACTATCTTTGTACCATATTTCATCCAAATCGCTTCAGTGGTTTAGGCGTGTAGACAGACACACAGAGTTATTTTCGCATTAATAATATTAGTATGGATTTGAATTGAAACCATACTACGTCGAGTCAACCGATCGCGGGTTTAGATCTGCGCTTAGACCCCTCTGTGACTAGCGAAATTAGCGAAATTTGGCCGCCATTTGTGTTGCTACTGTAATATTTTAAAATTTCATTTAAGAATATATATTTTGGTAGGGATATGTTTGTCTATCTATATATTTACATTATAGTAACACATACATAATTGTATTCAGCTATTAAAAAATGCCTCATTGTGCCTCAATATGGTACGCCTCACTATTCATGCATGTGCTATCTTATGAACCTGAAAAAACTGGTATATCTACTTTTATAATAAAAAGCAATATGAAAATTATTTTATTAATATGAAGTATGAATACTATATCAAAATTTAAATACCCGTATCCTTTTTATATCTCGGTGTCAAATAAAAGAAAAGAGGAAACAAAAGGCAAGTTTTTAATACAGAAAAATTGGCACTTGACTATAATTGTCGTCGATTTTTCTCAGTATTAGATCAGACTAAAGCTTGTTAATATAGCTTTAGCAAAGATAAACATCAAGGTTGCTTCACGTTTCATCCATATTATGTTTTAATCCATATTAAGTTTTTGTTACGTGTCAGTTAATAGTGACAGTGAACAATGTGACGGGCGAAGAGACTACTTTAGCGGCGGGAAGTGACAATGGTTGAACAGCGATTTAAAAGTTTTTGCAAATTTTTTGCTTCACAAACATTTTATTTGTTAAATAAAAAATGTTTTGAAACGAAATTGCAAAATTTAAAAAATGTGTACTTTATGGCTTATAACTTCGTTTCGCGACATATAAAGAATATTACGTCCTGAAGATGCTTTAAAAAGTGAAACCGGTCGATTAATTTAAAATTATTTGTCTATATTTGTGGTGAAATTAAAGTACAAGTGATCATAACTTATTTTTAACTAATAAGATATTACAAGTTTATACCTAAGAGCGTTTGTGATTTATATGATTATTATCTATCGATTGGCATAGACTTTATAAAAGCTGTGGAAAATTAAAAAATAATAATAATATGCAAAAAATAGGAATGTTTTTTTTTTATTTCTAAGTGTATCACTTGCCTTATTCAGTACATATTATTGTTAAAACTATCAACCGACTCTTGTTATGAAAGAGCGGTGCCTTCTTATAAAAGTGCTCGTAGGAATCTCCGTTCATCTCTTAAATATATAAAAAAAATGATACTATACAAATATTTTTAATTATTTTTTAATGCTAGGCTTGATTCCACACAAAAATCTTTGTCATTGAGTAAAAACTTAGTTATTGATAAATGGAATCACCCCTTTTAATTTTTAATGGATATAATAAGCCTAAGCCTAGTTTTATTTTGCCGTGTATATACCATATCTAGTGGGATTCAATGGCGTATCCATAGTATTATTAGAATTTTTAAGATTGTTCAAGTTCAAGCAATAAATAAATTATGATTATCTCTCATAACCTTAGTCGAATAGGATAATCACTAGGCTAACGAAGCTAACTTTATTTGTATTTCCACTTCCGCTATAAACCCCGCTATCGCTGCAGCGTGCCAATAAAACTTCAAACTTATTTTAAGGCATATTAATTATAAATCACAACGGGTCTTAATTACATGTTCTTTAGTAATTAGAAATATTAAGGATTCAATGTCATTTTTTATTCCAACTTTTAGTGTTGTTATTGCAGAAATGCATATGTAATAACGTAATAAATTTTTAAAACGTTTTAATCTGTTTGATAGATAAAGTCGCCCTAAAACTCTTACAAGAATATAACCTGAACCGAAATTATCAACTTAATTTAGTATTTTTGTGTTATAGCACTCACCCCGTGCTTGGGAATCTGGAAAAACCTTAAAAACAGCAAAGAAAAACATCGACACGCGGGATTTGAACCTGCGACCATTTCCCTAAAGCCGGGACGCTCTTCCGCTGAGCTAGTGTCGACAGGCTCGAGGCGGCGAAATTCTTCTTTGCTATATGATCGATTACGTCGATTATACTGATCGCTAGCTATACATACGTATAACTAGTTAAATGAGTTCATCGTTACAGATGAAATTCACATTTATAATTTTGATCAGTACTTTCGTATTTCTAATTATTTTTGTGTTATAGCACTCACTCCGTGCTTGGGAATCTGGAAAAACCTTAAAAACAGCAAAGAAAAACATAGACACGCGGGATTTGAACCTGCGACCATTTCCCTAAAGCCGGGACGGGTTTTTCCAGTTTCCCAAGCACGGGGTGAGTGCTATAACACAAAAATAATCAGAAATACGAAAGTACTGATCAAAATTATAAATGTGAATTTCATCTGTAACGATGAACTCATTTAACTAGTTATACGTATGTATAGCTAGCGATCAGTACAATCGACGTAATCGATCATATAGCAAAGAAGAATTTCGCCGCCTCGAGCCTGTCGACACTAGCTCAGCGGAAGAGCGTCCCGGCTTTAGGGAAATGGTCGCAGGTTCAAATCCCGCGTGTCGATGTTTTTCTTTGCTGTTTTTAAGGTTAATTTAGTATACAATAATGCCAAGTACGTTTTAAAAAGAAACATTACGCAAGTTATGAACTCCTCAAACTCGTATCCATTTTTAAATGTTACGAGCAAAGATCTTTCTTTTTTGTCAATAAATTAACATTTTGCTTTATTTATGACAAACGGAAAAAGTTAGAAAAATGTCGGAATTGTGGAATGCAAAATAATTAACAAAGTATTATACATTAAATTGGTGAAATGCGTGTCGAACTACGCGCAATGTAGAGTTCCGAACATAGATATATTAAATTATACTCAAAGGTTCCGGAGTTACCCGTGACAATAATGTGGAAAGAGGGATTTGTTTCATACAATAAAGATTAAATCTTTATTAATTAAATTAACGTCAACACGTCCTTTAACGTCACAGGTTCACCGGCTATAAAATATCTCCAAGAATATTTTGTAAGTGGGTCGGCCATTACTCAAAAACTTGTAAAGCCTTCTAAGCCGTGATAGTTTTCATTTTAACTTCATTATATTTACTACTACCAAGGTTTTTCCCACCCCAAAAGCAATAGTTTAGCCTGCAGAAGGGGGGGGAGGTGGGGGAAGGGGGGAGGTATACACTTGACTCTAAGAAAAATTAGCACTTCAAAGCTTAATATTAAATCTATGTTGCTGAAATATTACGACGTGAATGACTAAAAAATGAACGTAATGACACTCATTATTCTCATTTTCAGTTACGGATACGATTAGGTATCTAAAATTTCATTAAAAATTTATTCACATTAGGTACAGTCATTGCTTTTTTTGACTCCATTGAAATGTTACATTTTTAGGTCTTAGCGTGCGTTTTTCAGAGGAATAATTTTTATTTTTTGATGTGTAAAGGGGGTTAGCGTATAAATTTAAGTTCGTGTGGTCTCCAGCCTTATCCGCTGCCATCTTAGAAAAAGAAGTGCAAAGGGTTTTCTCGCTGTATCTCGTAAACTAGCAACCCCACAGAAAATTTTGTGAGACATTATTTGTAGAAAATGAAATTGTCTACAACTTTATTACTATTATTACGTTTTATCGTAAAGCGGAAAATAAAAAGTTATAAACAAAAATAATTGAAAATTTTTGAACAAATTTTCTTTTGGGTTTTATAACTTTTTTCTGGTAATTTTACAATAAAACACATTTTACAATAAAAACATTTTTTGACACTAAAGCAACCTTATAGAGAGCAATTTAATTTTCAACGAATAATTTCCATTACAAATTTGTTTAATTTCTTTAGGATTTTTCAGCGCTTCGAATAATTTGTTTGGTAATGTTCTTATGAATTTGTGTGGTAACCTTAATCTAGGTATGTGTCTTTAAGCATGCTTAAATTTACCAGCTCTTACCAAATCAGAACACCGGTACCGGTACCAAAAGGTAAGTCGGTGGTAGGTACCAAAGCGAATCGAGACTTTGATCAATCCCAAAAATCTGAATGTTAGTGATAAGTTAAGCCTTCGTTTAGTTTTTACAATTTGCCTAGCAGGAAGGCAGATGGTTTATTCTTTTAAGGAGCCCGATCAATGTAACGTAGTTATCTTACAAAGAAACACACAATGCTTTAAATACCCACCATCAATTCCAGGTAAATGAATGTCTTTAAAATATTCAAAATGAAGATATGATTATAAAAGGGTTAAACGATTGCTAATATCTTTCCGAAAGCAAATGGCTAAAATGTTAGGAGTCATGAAGGTACATTCATACGATGTGCTTGTGAAAGGTCCGATTTGCATTTTTACACCGACGTTAATTATAAATTAGGACTTTGTAAATTTACACTGGCTATTTCTAAATTGACAATTTTATGGTATAGGGGGCAAACGGGCAACAGCTGCAAAACCGGAGGTCCCGCGGCCTTTAGTCGTATCGGTTCGGGAACACATCTGCTGGTAAATTATTCCATAGAGCAGTTGTGCGAGGCAAACGATGCCCTGAAAATCGCACTGTAGTGGATTTGCAGACATCCAAATGATGAGGGTGAAATTTAGAATTTTAGTGTGATGACTGACGGTGGAAATCAGCGGGTGGTATTAAGCTGAACAACACCTCGGAACACTCCCCGCGGTAAAAGTGATAGAAGATGCAGAGAGAACCAACATCTCTTCGCAACGCCAAAGGGTCAAACCTATCAGAAAGAGCCCTACGCTATAAGTGGCCAAGAGAAAGGAGTTGGTATTGCGGAGCACTTGCTTAAGTGTGAAAAGTGTTTCGCCCTGTGAAGTAATGTTTCGCCCTGTTCAGAACTCCAAGTTTCTTGGACGCCAGCTTTGCTTTGACTGATGTAGCTATCTCTGTAGCAGGATATATATATCTGAAAATATCATACGCATATGTTTGCCGGCTATTTTACCCTCTAAATTGGAAAATACAGTGACTAGCATTGACATAGTTGTGGCAGAAATAGATAAATCGGTGGTATCAAATTCGGGCAAGTCGGTACCAATTAGTAGACGGTTCAACATATTGTATAGTGTAAACGAAGGATGCGTTTAGTGTAGGTACTTATCGTGTTAACTTATTGCTTAATCGCAGAGCATCCGGTAACGCGCGTTGTGTGAATACGCTCTAATGTTTTACACATTGGTTGTTTATATGTTTTCAACTTCGCATGACATTTCTTTTTCGCAGTGTTTTATGTTTGGCGATAAGGTCTATAAAGTAGGAAAACGTGCGCTCTAAAATATTTTTTAAAAGCATTTTTTTATAATAGCTTTTTTTGGATTTTGAAAATTGGTATTTGTAGATTTTGATGTACTAGCTCTGAATTTCAACTTTGGCATCGCACCTTTGTCCATTGCGCCGCCATTGTAAAATAATGGCCCCTGATAGCAGTTTTTGGACTACATCTTCTTTCCTACTCGTTTTACGATAAAAACACTTTATCTTATGCAGCGGCGGCACTTGCGTTTATCGTCACAATGATTCGCGCAATGACGCGATACATGCAGATGTGATCGGGTGTTATCGGCTATATCATCGCAAACATTCGGACTGCGTGTGACTTATCGCACGGTTGGTGGTACATCGAAGGATTTTAGCGCGCTAATATCTTCGGGAAAATACACGCAGGTACGGCCGAAGGGTGAAAAAAATTGTTAAGACATAAACTGTATAAACATTTTATAAACATTGATATAAAAAACCCAAGATGCACAGTCCCGAACAAAACTGAAAATCAAAACTGTCGCTGATTTCACATAAGTAGTTATAGATATTATATACTTAAGCACAAGATTTATAGTTGATTTTAAAAAGCAATGTACCTACCTACAAAAAATAATAAAGTTGTCAGTGTCGCGATCGACACGATTCTATTTGAAATGAGCGCACAATTTAAAATTATGCGCTCATTTTTAGAGGATGTTTTTGAGACACTGATTGTGCATCTTGGGTTTTTTTAAATCAGTGTTTATAAACTTGTTTTTATATCGTAAAATTAGTAGGAACGTTATCCTATGTGAGGGTCAACTACTGTACGGTTCCCCCGGCACTTTTTGCCTCGCACTACTCTTTTGTGGAATCAATTATTGGCGGGGATTTTTCCGAATAGATACGACATGGGGACCTTCAAAAAGAGAGCTTACTCATTCTTAAAAGATCAGCAACGCAACTGCAAGACCCCTGGTATTGCGGATGTCCATGGGCGGCGGTAATTTCTTCTATTAAAAAAAACAAACTCAATTTTATCTTAACATTTGGGAGCTAATTTTATAAACGCCTATTTCTTTCTTCTGTCTGCAAGGTAATATTCTTATTATAATTTTCCTTGTATCGGCATGCAGATGCATACAAAAATAGAAGTAATTGTCTATAAGCTGAAACAACGCCCATTAAATTACAATTTTAACGAGACAGCCTCGAATAAAATGTCAATAAACCATCCTATTAAAATGTTTACACTCACCGCTTCCCAAACATTAATAGGGGAACTTTGAACGAAAACTTATGGTATTATATCATAAGACCGCAAACAAGTATTTCTTTCCGTGTTGGTCCGGGCTTCTTTGAAGAATAGACCATCTGCCGTTCTGCCAGGCAGTTTATAAGCGGCGAACGATTGGCTATCTCAACAATTGCCCAATTATATTTCGTTCCCAAAGGTACAACGTTAGTATAGTAGTTTAGTTGTCATTTGTTTTTATTAATCTGAGTGCTAAGTGTCAGTTTTTCTTTTCGCATTCGATCGTGAGCGCGTTTCGAGTTTACTAGGAATTTGTATGTGATTTGTACAGCGCCACCTAGTGGTAAACTGGTTTCTCACGTTTATCACTAGGTAGCGCTGTACAAATCACATACAAATTCCTAATAAACTCCAAACGCGATCACGATCGAATGCGAAAAGAAAAACTCACACTTAGCACTTTGCATAACCAGTTGGTTAGTTTAGTTGGTCCAAGTTGAAGGACAGTCATTGAGTTCCATTCTGCACAATCAGTTGGTCCGACTAGAACATTTTTTCCAGAAATAAAATATAGGATCAACCAGTTGGTTAGATTGGAATTATTCCTTCAACGAGTTCCATTATGCGCAACCAGTTGGTTAGTTTAGTTGTTCAAAGTGGAAAGACAGTAGGCTATGTGTCACTACCATCGTGTCTACTAGGTGGTAGAGTTCTGCATTGCTTCGCCCGGGTCTGGTACCACCGTTTAACCTATTCCTGCTGTAATAGCGTCAGTGCTTATCATTGTCGTGCTCCGATTAGGAGGGTAAGATAGCCAAGAAACTTATACATATTGCATTCAAATCCCGCCATAAGGATTATCACGCCTTATAATATCTTTAATGTCTATAGGCAACGGTTTTCTTTTTAATTCATTAGGAGAGCTATCTGCTTTTTTGCTATCTATCTTATATATAAAAATCAATTGCTGTTCGTTAGTCTCGCTAAAACTCGAGAACGGCTGAACCGATTTAGCTAATTTTGGTTTTGAATTAATAGTTGAAGTCCAGGGAAGGTTTAAAAGATGAGAAAATATTGAAAAAAGTAAGAGCAGAACAACGTTTGCCGGGTCAACTAGTCTTATAAAAAAGTAGATGGTTTCCTGACGGAAAGAAATAACCATCGCCTATCGACACCAAAGATGTAAATTGTGCGTTGCTATCCGTGTGGCGAGGTGTTAATACCACATGATAAACTTTACCAGCTACCTTAGTCCTTACCTTACCAAATTGAAACACGACGTTCTATCTCACGATCTATCTTAATATATATAAATTACCTGTTACGTTGTTTGTCCGCTATGAATTTCTAAACTTTTTCTCAGTTCAGCTGTTGGTTCTCCCGGTGGACCAGGAGAACCAACTGCTTGTGAGTGTTATTATGAAATAAAAAGGAACGGTCAAACTTCCCCGTGTCGGTTTCGGGATCCTTTGAAGAATAGGCCAACTGCCGTTCAGCCAGGCAGGTCGTAAAAGGCGACCAACTGGCTATACGAGTCACTAACATCGTGATTACTAGGTGGTAGAGTTCTGCATTGTCTCGCCCGGGTCTGGTACCACCGCCTTACCTATTACTGCCGCAATAGCGTCAGTGCTTGTCACTGTTGTGTTCCAGTTTGGAGGGTAAGGTAGCCGGCAAACTTATGCATGTGACATTAGTCCTCGCCACAAGATAGCAACGCACCATTAACACCTTTGGTATCTATAGGCGATGGTTGACTTTTTCCATCAGGAGACCCATCTGCTTGTTTGCTATCTTATACTAAAAAAAAGAATAGCCTACCACACTTTTTTAATATTGATAGGAAGCGCTTGACCACGATCTCGCCTAAAGGATCGTTCTAGTATTACGTAAGCACTAAAAGGGAGGGGAGGAGGTCTTACCTTTGCTTATTTTTGATGACAAGGGGGATGGAGGGGTATAGATGGTGATTACGTCATCAAAATTCATTTTTTACTTTTCAAGTTTTCTATATATTTACTGCTTGCTACATTATATGTTTGCGTTAAACTCTTTTATCTTACCTTCTGCTACTAATAAAAACTGCTACTCATGAATCAATCAAAAATCTGAGGAACAGATTACTGTCTCACCTTTGCCAGAATACCGAGCTTTTTTGAGGCAACTTGGGCTTTTGATTTTTATTTTTTCCGAGTAGCTTTGAGATTTTTATATCATAAGATAGTAAACAAGCGCAGATGCCAGATGGGTCTCCTAACGGAAAGAGTCAACCATCGCCTATAGACACCAAAGGTGTTAATGGTGCGTTGCTATCTTGTGGCGAGGTCTAATGCAACATGCATAAGTTTACCGGCTACCTTACCCTCCAAACCGGATCATGACAGTGACAAGCACTGACGCTATTGCGGCAGGGATGGGTAAGGCGATGGTACCAGCCCCGGGCGAGACAATACCTACCACCTAGTAGCCTAGTGACTCGTATAGCCAATCGGTTGCCTTATACGATCTGCCTGGCATAACGGCAGTTGGTCTTCAAAGGAGCCCGGGACCAGTACGGGGAGTGATATTGGGATTTTTAAAAGGATGATCAACAAATGCCTTAGAAGTCGGCATCGCATTGGCAACTAACCCTTTGCGTTGTAGATTTTCATAGGCAGTGTTGACTTCTTTCCACCAGGTAGCCTACTTGCTCGTAAGAATTAAAATATAAAACAGACTTTTCACTATTTACCAGATTAATAGCTAGTGATGGGTGGAGATCCCCACCGCCACAATTATTTGAACCAATACCAGTTTTTTTACATCATAACCGACGGCCTAGCGAACTTTGAAACCCATGTGAGATCATTTATGTACGAGGCTGATATTGATATTTTTCTTCCTAAAAATCTACAACATTTATGTTGGATTGTTAGCTTGACCAACCAGGAATCGAACTCGGCACCTTGATAATTTAATTAAAAAGAAGCTTACCATTAGAGCAGCAAAGAAATTTAATTCAATAAGGAAAATGTAAAAACGAACAGCTTAATTGTTGGACCGATAAAGTAAGTCAAGTCTCGTTTAGTTCCGCTTAATATATTTGATGGACGAGTCATTTGGGAAAACCCAGCGTGGTGAAGAAGGACCTTGAGTAAAAAGCAGGTTTTGATGGCTTCGTCGTAAGATTATTTAGGATTCGTTCTCAATTTTTAATCCAACTACCGGTTTGTACCGAAAAAGAATTGTCTTTTCGGTTCAAGTATCCAAATCTTAAAAGCTTGAAACAAACTATCTAGGTCTAGTTTTCCTGACAAATTGGTACAGTTCTGGAATCTAGAGTAGAGTGAACAGGTTTCTTCTAGATTACCGGACACCAACTTCGTTTTCATCGACACTTTCTATAAAAGTAAGCATTACACACACTTCATTCGTGTGACATACCTATATGATACTATACACACATGTATAACATTTTCTCTACTGCTTAAGTCAGTTGTCAAACTTAAAAGAAGTTTTATTGTCGTTTTATTGTATTGTCTATGGTCGATTTTCGGCCACAGGCGATCGCTAGTGTTTATAAATATAAAAATAATATGTTTCAACGTTTTTCATGTGATTTAGTGTGCGGTGGTTTCGGAGACGATAAATCAATCTAGCTAGGTTTCATTTTTAGAAAACGTCGTTATCCCTAAAATAACCGAGCGTAGTTCGGTCATCCAGGTGCTTAAGTTAAATAATTATGCAAATAGGTAAGCAAGCGACAACGAGTTGGAATCGCTACATCGGAGTGCTAAGTGTGAGTTTTTCTTTTCGCATTCGATCGTGAGCGCGTTTGGAGTTTACTAGGAATTTGTATGTAATTTGTACAGCGCCACTAAGTGGTAACCGTGAGAAACCAGTTTACCACTAGGTGGCGCTGTAGAAATCACATACAAATTCCTAGTAAACTCCAAACGCGCTCACGATCGAATGCGAAAAGATAAACTTACACTTAGCACTCAGAGCGAGTTTGAATGCGCAGATGATTTTACTAAAAATTACATAAATATGTTGGTATCCAGTAGTCACTCTTGAGACCATACATGACTCTTTGTGGACTGCATCAGTGTCAGTGAATATTCTTTTACGAACTTTACGTTTCTATTGAAGTATTTTATTGTTCGATTTTTTTCACTGTGATTCTAAGTTACGTTATTAGAAATCTTAAATACCTACTAGACTTTACTAAGCTTAAATGAAAAAATATAAGCAAATTATTTTTCTAAATACATCTTATGTAATCAAGCATAGATTAAATTATATACATTAAAAATTTGCATTTTAAAAATCTCACGTTAGATTCGTGGAGGGATTCGGGCTTAGAGCAAAACCTCACGATATCTCATCGGTGGGAGAGGATGGAAGGGGTCGAAAAATCGCAAAAATTATAAATTAATTATATAGTTGAGATATTTTAATATTAATATAGAACATCTTTTGTAATATTGTTGTGCTAACGTGGTGCTAATATTATCATAACCAGTCGCATTCGTGTTTTTCAGAGAACTTACGATTCTAATTAGGTACATCATGATTGTCAATAGTATTTTAAAAAATATATATTACTAGTGACCTGCCCGTGGTTTTACCCGCTTAGCCTTTGTTTCCGTGGGAATATCGGAAAGGTTTATATACTAAAACCTTCCTGAAGAATCAATCAATCTCGTAAAATAACGCATCAAAATCCGTTGCGAAGTTTTAAAGATTTAAGTATACATAGGGACAGACAGAGAAAGCGACTTTGTTTTATACTATGTAATGATAATTATACTATTTATACCTATAATGAAATTTAATTTTATGATTGCTACGTGAATAAATAAATAAATAAATATTCATGGGAAAAATTAAACTTACTGATCTAACCACAAAGTAAGCAAATTATTTGCTTGTGTTATGGGTCTTAGTCAACGATACTAATACATAGAAATACATATATAAATACAAGTATATATTTAATAAACACCCAAACCCAGAAATACAAACATTTATGCTCATCACACAAATGCTTATTCCCGTCGGGGATCGAACCTGAGTCCTGTTGATCGCGTAGTCAGGTTCGTTAACCACTCGAACAATGGGGCGGCGGTGAATGTTTAAATTTATAGAAAATTATCAAAATTGTTATAAATAATGATGAATGATTCATACTATAGGTATTATTATAAGTGCGAAAATAACTCTGTCTGTCTGTCTCTTCTTTAAGCCTAAACCACTGAACCGATTTGAATGAAATTTTGTATAAAGATAGTTTGAGACCCAAGAAATCTGTTTTTAGACATTTTTCTACGCGGACTAGGCAGCGGGCAGTGGGTACAGTAGTTATGAATATTGTAATGAATACTATTTTAATGCGACTAACCTTTGGTGATAATTTAATTTTTCAACATAAAAGAAGAAAAAAAAATAGAATGCTAATAACTTTTTTATATTTTCCTGACAGAATAAGCGTCTGATTCAAATCAAGACTCGTTTGACTTCGGGTTGACATTTGCTAA
This sequence comes from Apodemia mormo, assembly GCA_036924255.1. NCBI lineage: Eukaryota > Metazoa > Arthropoda > Insecta > Lepidoptera > Riodinidae > Apodemia > Apodemia mormo. Next base: position 2,762,491 of record JAUPFN010000007.1, on the reverse strand, counting down.
CACACTCAATATTATAACTTACATACTTTGAGCAGTTTTATCGTTTGATAAACCAAGAGGAGGATGGACATTATAGTAAAAATTATCTAAATTACTAGCAATCACATCCAAGCATACATGTTTACTAGTTTTTTACACTTACATTTTTCATTCGCAGTGAAAAAAATTAGACAGTTTACTGATGTTGACACTGCACGCCTTGTTTACTTTAGTTATTTTCATAGTGTTATGTCATATGGAATTCTTCTCTGGGGGAATTCCGCTGAAATAAATACTATATTTGCATTACAAAAAAGGGCTATAAGGGCAATTTACAATCTTAGTCCAAGGACCTCCCTGAGAGAAAAATTCAAAGAAATCAATATTTTAACTGTAATTTCTCAGTATATATTCGAAACCTTGATGTACGTTCGTAAAAATATTTGCTTATTTAAAAAGAATAGTGATATTCACTCCTTAAATACAAGGAACAAAAACAATCTTGCTGTGCATGTGTCTCGTCTCCACAGAATAACCAACTCGTTTATGGGGCAAAGTATACGCTTCTACAATAAGCTGCCTGATGTCATTAGAGTCAAATTCAAAAAATGTGTTGAAACAAAACTGTGTTAAAACGGTTACTATAAAATACCTGAATACCTAGATGACAGGAAAGCATGGGATAACTGCTCCTCATATCGGAAATCCTTATTATTAATGTAACAGCCGTGTTGGTCCCGGCCTCCTTTGTAGAATAGGCCAACTGCCGTTCTGCCAGGCAGGTCGTAAAAGGCGACCGATTGGCTATCGAGTCACTACCATCGTGGCTACTAGGTGGTAGAGTTCTGCATTGTCTCGCCCGGGTCTGGTACCACCGCCTTACCTATTCCTGCCGCAATAGTGTCAATGCTTGTCGCTGTCGTGTTCCGGTTTGGAGGGTAAGGTAGCCGGTAAACTTATGCATGTGGCATTAGACCTCGCCACAAGATAGCAACGCACCATTAACATCTTTGGTGTCTATAGGCGATGGTTGACTCTTTCCATCAGGAGACCCATCTGCTTGTTTGCTATCTTATGATATATATATATAAAAAAAAAAAAACCAATTAGATACTTACTAATTAAATATTTTTTTTTGAAAAAGTTATGAAAAAAAGACAAGCCCGCTGAGTTTCTTGCGCCGGATCTTCTCAGTGTGTAGCCGCGTTTCCGATCCGGTAGTAGTTCAAAAAAATGTTGACGCGTCAAAATAACGTGTAAAAAGTTTTATTGAATAAAGTACTTCTGATTTCTGATTTCGTTTGCAGCCGAGTTCCTATAATCAACGCTACTTCATTCGTAGCAGGAACCATTAGCAACCAACTCAATAATAACGATGCGTTTCATAAGTTGTTTGTAAGTACCTTTGGTAATTTGACATTTATAAAAACAGTTTTACGCCTTGAAGAAAATGTTACTACTCGTATTTAAAACGAGTTGTTTTCTACTATTATAGGAACCACGACCTCTATGTACTAAATCTCTTTGTATAGACAAGGCACTAGTCACATAAGACATTTTTATCTAAATGGGATTGCACCATTCGCATTTAGACCAGACGTGACTGCTGTTGTCAATATTTTACACAACATGCATAAAATGACTATAGGTATGTGGCCATCAATTTTCTTAACTGTTATGTCAAAATAAAACTGATATGTTATTCTTTACTTATTATTTGTTTGTTATTCCTTACTTATTATTAAAATAACTTCTATATTCTATGAAATGTTTAGAATTATTCATTACTAGCTGACCCGGCAAATGTTGTTCTGCCTTTTTAACTACTCTTATTTTTTTTCTATATTTTCTCACCTTTTCAACCTTTCCTGGACTTCAACAATTAATTCAAAACCAAAATTAGCCAAATCGATTTAGCTCGAGTTTTAGCGAGACTAACGAACAGCAATTGATTTTTAAAGATAGATAACCAATTTTTAATTAATATTTTAATATAGTATATATAATAGATAACCTATTTTTGATTAAGGTAACAGTTAAGTCCATAATTGACAAGAAATAAACATTATAAAAGGGTTTACAAATATGTTCTAGAGACATTCGTGCTTGTGAAATTGAGAAGTGAAGTGTGATAATATACCTACAACAAAGTGTAATCAGTTTGTATTTAATATAAAATATAATTATGTTTATCAGTTGCTGTTTCATTAAAATAAATCCTATGCCTGTGACTAACTGAAGATAACACTGGTTTGGTCTTAGTCACCGTCGAAATCTCTTTGTTTATAAACAAAAAAAAACTTGACGATTTTTAAAAATACAAAGAAATATTGTAACTTTTTCGTTCTGTCTAATAAGATATTTTAACTATACCCGCATCTCTCCGAGTGGCTGTCGTCCAAGCACTTGAGCTTCTCCATGAAAACCTTTTCCTTGTAGTCGCCCTTTGGACTCCCAACTATTTCTGCAACTTCAGTTAATGTTGCGTCTTCAACAAGGCGTTCTACCTAAATAAGAATATGATTAACTTTTTGTTTGTAGGAAGAGATTCATGTAGACTGAGTGCATTACATCACGCTAACTTGCTTTCCTTTTTTCACATTCGTAACACTTTTCACACAAACACGCTTGATTTGGAGAATCTTGATACCAGCCCGGTACCTATATCCATCTATCTACGTTCGTATTGTATACTAGCTATTAATTGCGTCTTCGTTCGCGTGATCCAAAAAAAATATTTCCTTGTGGCACTCGGGTAATAAGTAGCCTATATTCTACCCTACAAACTCATCGTTAAGGCGAGGCATCGCGACAAACGGGAAAAAACTGGTTTGTTAAATCACGTTTTTTTGTATTGATTGTTAAATAACAATTTTACAAAAATTACACGATATACCTGAAGATATTATCTAAGGAATATGTGCTAATTTATTACATGATAGAATGTACTTTACTTGATCATAGAAAATTCCGAAAACAGGCTAAAAAAATCTCTGAAACAAATAATTTGTTAATATTTCTAATCATCCACATGATTTTTATATGGTGATATTTAGTTGTAAATACAAAAAAGAATGTGCTAAATTTTAGTTTTCCGTTGATGTCCTATTTATCCGAAAATTAACACGTTTACCAGCTGTTTCAGAACATACCGCGCCACCCATTTTCTATAGAATTGACGCGCGTCGAAATACCTCGCCTTAAGTAAAAGTTCAATCGAAGTGTAGGTATGATAATAAGTAGGCTTCCTAAATCCTGACTAATTTTGATTTTAAGCCAGATTGTTATTGCCATCTCGCCGCATTCATGATTGGCAGCTCAAACATATGGGATGTATTTTTATAGGGTAACGGATCCACCTATTATTCCCACCACTATAACTTCTGTAAACCATTAAGAAGAATGGAATGTGTAATACGCAACAGGAACCTATTTTTGTAAAATCTGACACAAAAGGTATCCTTTTTTGGGGTTCCGAAGTAAACTAAAGTAACCCGTAAAGTTTCTCTATGTCGCGTCGGTCTGTCACCGGTCCGTCTTTCCGTCCGTCCGCGCAATTACTCAGATAGCTAGAAATCTGTAATTTGGCAGTATACATATTAGTCACGTCAACAAAGCGGTTACCTAAAATCTTGAAAATTATTTTTTAGGGTAGATCCCCCACATGTACAGTCGGAATGTTAATTTTTTTCTCACGTACCTACTCCATAGTGTGGAATATTGTTGGATAGGCTTTAAAAAATATTGTAGGTTTGTTTCGATTAAAGGACTCGTTTGTAAAATTTAAAGACTCAAATGTTCTCCTCCGCAGGCTAAGCGGTTAGTTTTGGGGGTGAGAAAAAAATCATGGTTCACGGCTTAGAAAGCTTACAAGTTTTTAAGTAATAGTCGACCAATTTATGAATTGTACTTAGTTTTTATATGCTGTGAACCTGTGGTGTGGATATATATTTGTCATTGACGTTGACGAGCTTAAATGTTCATTGTATGAAACTATAAAAGCTCTTTTCTTAGTCCGCATTATTGTGATGGGCAACTTCGGACAATATTGCGAGTGGCTCAACACCATACCATACCAATTTATTTATATAACAAAGATGGCAAACAAGCAGATGGATCTCCTGATAAAAGAAAAAACCGTCGCCTATAGACACCAAATATGTTAATGTTACTTTGTTACTCTGTGGCGAGATAGTATTGCCATATGCATAAATTCTCTCTCATACTTCTCATGTAAAATCTATTAAACTCTTTCTTATTCGCATAAATACATATCTTCATGCCAATAGTTAGATGCTTATCTACCATTGTTTTATATCATAAGATAGTAAACAAGCAGATGACTTCCAGATGGAAAGAAAAACTTATGAAACACATTTTACGTTTATTTCTTTTGATAATCTGATATCTGCTTACCATTTTGTTGGATATGCTGATGTGGTGCTCATCTAAGGCTTCATCATCCGTTGCCGACGAGTTCGGTCTCTGGAAATGTGTCGCTCGGACTGATTGTTTGTTACCCATTTTGTGTATATTATAGTTCTAATCTGGAAATAACAATATCTATCTCGCGAGATCACAAATGTTGGAATTTTCAGGGGTAAAGATTCTAAGGATACGATAATAAGCAGATGATTATATGGAACTATTACACTGGGCCTCGCGATTTAACTTTTAAAGAAAGATTAGAAATTACTTATTTTATTAATTGCTTATATTTCACTTTAAATTTATACTTATTATGAAATATAATGAACTGGTATAGAAATAGTAAAGGTTTAGTAAAGTAAAAGTTGGAAAGCCAAGCGATCTGGTAGGAATCTAAACGGAGACTTAATGATGTGGACTAGGGAACGGAATAAGGGTCAAAAGTGCTGATGAAGTACTAATGAAGTGCTGATGAATCTCTTTTGAAGGTTTCGTTGACGGAGGTCATTTGAACAATTAAACAATGATTAATATGCAGGTTTATTGATAAAAGCTTGTACATATTGAAGAACATGATAGTTAATGGCTTAAAGTACGTCAAAACTGTGTTCAAAATTTTCGTTACATACTCTATATCTCGTAAGGGAACTGGCGTAAAGCTATGTATGAATCTATGCATTGTCATCAGTCCTTGATAAGACTGCAACATTTCAAATTAATCCGACGTTTTAATGTACGTCAAAACTGTGTTCAAAATTTTCGTTACATACACACCAATATACTAACATACAAACATACGATCGAAGCTAAAAAAGCGTGTTAAAAAAAGTCAGTCGACTTATACTCATAAACTTGTAAAGCCCTATTGACATCTATTGGGGATGAAATCCTGAACTGGTTCAACTATTACTTACACAGTACATCATTTAGTGTAACCTTGAACTTTTCGTGATGGCATCCGATAGAAATCGTCGGTGGTTACACATAGATCTAAATAAATTATTAAACCGCAGGCATGGAATAAAATTTGCATTAATTTTCGACCGGACCCTCACGCCACAGATGTACCTATTTATCTATATTTAAAAGTATAGCGTCACGCATTTAGTTTTTAAAATTGGGTTGTCCATCTGTGTTTTTTTTTTTTTTTATATCATAAGATAGCAAACAAGCAGATGGGTCTCCTGATGGAAAGAGTCAACCATCGCCTATAGACACCAAAGATGTTAATGGTGCGTTGCTATCTTGTGGCGAGGTCTAATGCCACATGCATAAGTTTACCGGCTACCTTACCCTCCAAACCGGAACACGACAGCGACAAGCACTGACGCTATTGCGGCAGGAATAGGTAAGGCGGTGGTACCAGACCCGGGCGTGATCTACAATCGATATCGAAGCCAAAAATATAGTTTTTAGAATTTTTGTCTGTTTGTCTGTATGTATGTCCGGGGTAAACTCAAAAAGTACTGAATTGATTTACTTCAAATTTTGCATGAATATTAATAACAGGTCGGGTCAACATATAGGCTACATATTATCACGCTATCACCTATGGGGGAGGAGCTGTGCGTAGTAAACGAAGTCGGCGCGGACGAAGTCGCGGGAAACAGCTAGTCTATAATAAATATCATAATGCCGGTTTTTTATGTAAGTATCATCCTATGACAGGAAAAACTTGTTGATTGACTTATACAATATTTTGAGACAGTGACTCGATGAAATTTCTCCTGCCTATGTTTTAGAAAGAAATTTAGTAAATGAGTTTTTTTGCTTAATATTTTATAGAAGATGTGTTTAGGGACTTAGTGACTTTTTCCAGGTCTTGACCTCTATCTTGATAGAGCTTTAATTGATAACATTGTATGATGTATCAATAACATTATGAACATGAAGCGTGTGTCACGTCGCCGTCAACACGTGGCAAAGTGTAGTTTTAAGTATATTATATTAATATGTATGTTAGTCTATAAGGTATTTATAATATGGGCCATGTTACCTGAATTAAATGGTAAAATAAAGTAAATAAATTACACAAAACTGTACGTAGTGAGTTTTACCTGTCAACCAAAGACAGTAAACAAGCAAATGGCTCTCCTGATGGAAAGAGGTTACCATCATCTATAGACACTAGAAATGATGAGTTGCTAACCGTTTGGCGAAGTATTAATACCAGTTGCATAAGTTTACCGGCTACCTTACCCTCCAAACCGGAACACGATAATTACAAGCATTGGTGCTGTTTTGGCAGGAATAGGTAAAGCGGTTGAACTATACGTATGCGAGATGTTGTGGAATTCTACCACCTAGTGGTCATGGTGACAGTGACACGTGTAGACATGTTACGAATTGAATTTTATTTTACAATTTAGTAAATAATTAGTATATCTATATATATAAAAATCAATGTCACTTTTCGTTGTAATTTTATAACTCAAGAACGGGCTCACATATCCAAACCAAATACTTAGGCTTTGTTCGGACTATTTAGGAGATAGTTTATGTGAAGTTTGCACAAAATCCGTAGAGCGGTTCTTCATTTATCACATTTTTTGTAACAAATGAATTCAATAAATGGCGGTTTTTTTAATATTTCACTTTATACGTAGCGAAGCACGTACCGGGCCGCTAGTAAAGTTATAATTTAGTATACAAAGGCTTTGTATGTCAGAAATCGAACCCGGCTTTCATCAATAAGTAGTCATTTAAAACATTGTTAATAATTACATCGGTCGGTCAGCGGTCTTCAGTGAACGCTGGCCTGAAGCTTTCCTTTGAAGCTGGACAGGATACAATGACTTTGCACGAAATATATCAGAAAAAAACAGATAATTGATTTCCTTAGAAAACAAGATGCAGACAGAACTGATAAAGGTTAGACACTATACATAACAACTAAAAGCATTGAAATAAAAATCTGTTTTATTTAAACTCATCATATTATAATGTATTTACAAGTTTCGCAGCATGTGGTCATTTATTCCGGAGATAAGCGAGTGAAGTCATACCCTAGTACCGACTTACTACATACTTAATACCTGACTCACACAGATAATCTTAACTAGATTTTGAATAATTTTAAAAGGTAATTTGATTTAATCTGTATTTTTATATTACTAGACAACAAACAAGCAGATGGTTATTTTTAATAATAAGCGACTTATTATAATTGTAAGTTATATAAGTTAATGAATTTAGTAAAATTCAGTCTTGTTCCTTCTTTGGTATCTCTCAGGGAGACATGTTATCTCCTCTTCTATTTTGTATTTATTTTAATAGTGTAAAAATATATTCAATTTATACTAACAAATCTTTTAAATATCCTATTTAATCATCAATTAGCATGATCATTGCAATGTAAGTCATCAATTTTATATAAAATTTATAATTTCTTAGTAATTGTGATAGTTATTAAAATATATGATAATAAAGTGGTATAAAATGTAAAAACCAGAAAATTTTTAAAAAACAGACACTGAAAACTGAACAAGTTTGCATAAATTAATGTGTCATCAGCAGAGAGTTTTTCCAAAAATAAAAAAGTTTCTTTGTAAGTAGAAATGTTTGAATTAAAGCAACCAATTAATTTCCACCCGAGTAGTATGTTATATAAACTATGTAAAAGAAGCTATGTTTTAGAAACATTAATCTTTAAACATTTTAAAATGAAAATACTGATCTCTCTAAATCTATTAATACGTGAAGCAAACACTTTGCACCCCTTGTTACAATTATTACGCGAACGGTGGAGTATGAACGGCATATAAAGTTTACATTGCGAAGAACTGCAGTGACGTAATATTTTTAAATAATTATGCAGTAGAAATACATCAAATTAATAAAAATTAACATTATACACACTTCATTCATATGACATACATTATAATATACTTACACATCACTACATAGTATAAAACAAAGTCGCTTTCTCAAAAGGTGAGAAAATATAGAAAAAAAATAAGAGTAGTTAAAATGGCAGAACAACGTTTGCCGGGTCAACTAGTAAATAATAAAATTTTATTATGCTTATACGATTAATATCTGTTTTACAATAAAATTAACATTTAACATAGAATAAAATGCATGCCTTTTGTATTAATATCTAAATTATATTGCACGCCTACAAGGACTAATATTTGTACCTGTATATATAACTATGTAATATCTTATCTACAACATTTGATGCAATAAAGATTTGATTGATTGATTGTATACGGTTGAGGTATTTAGGCTTTTGTATTAAGTAAGACGCACTGTTTTTCTCCGTGTTGGTTCCGGGCTCCTTTGAAAAGTAGGCCAACTCTCGTTCTGCCAGGCAGGTCGTAAAAGGCGAACGATTTGGCTATGGCGAAAGGCTATGTGAGTTACTACCGTCGTGGCTACTAGGTGGTAGAGTTCTGCATTGTCTCGCCCGGGTCTGGTACTACCGCCTTACCTGTTCCTGCCGCAATAGCATCAGTTCTAGAAAGAAAGAAAGAAAGAAGAAAGAAAATATTTATTTGCAAGAATATGGGTGTTACAAGTTGTTAAAAATAAATTAAGTTACCAACATATTCTACCATTATATGGTGTGCAAATATTTAAAAAAAATATCATTATAAAATATTACATTTAAAAGATTCTATCGAATATTTAGAATTACTACCGGATTGGAACGCGGCCACACACTGAGAAGATCCGGCGGAAGAAACTCAGCGGGCTGGTCTTTTTTCTCTATTTTATGTACTAGTTATAAATTTACAATTTCATATTACAAAAGAATTTTTTATAATTACAAGTTTCATATTTTGTGCAATTATTTTTTTTATAATTTACAAAATGTTCACTATTTACAAAATTTTACTAGGTACATTGAAATTTTTTAAGGACAATTCAACAAACTTATATTTCTATCCATTAATATTTAATTTTATCGGCTAAAAATTCTTTAATATCATAATAAGTTTTATTTAACAGCAAATCAAACAACTTTTTGCGAAATTTATTTATAGGTAATGATTTAAGACTATCAGGAATATAATTGTATATAATAATAGACATACAATACACATTTTTTGTAAAAATATTTAATTTTTGATTAGGCACATATAATTTTTTACTATTCCTAAAATATGAGTTACCAGTGACTTCAGCATTTGTTTTAAATAACTTTTGGTGCTTTTTTACAAATACGCATACCTCTAAAATATACAAACATGGTAAGGGAAGTACCTTAAGAGACTTGAAAAGTGGTTTACAGGAATGTAACTGATTAACACCACATATTGCTCGAATACATTTCTTTTGGACTCTAAAAATTCGTATCAATTCAACAGAATTTCCCTAAATAGGAATTCTATATTGTAAATTAGAAGACACATATCCATGATATGCTAATAGGGAGGCTTTTACGTTTCCTACTTCTCTTAGTCTTCTTAAGACATAGACAAATCTATCAATCTTATTACATAGATATTCAATGTGTGCTTTCCAATTACAATATTTGTCAATAATTATTCCTAAAAAGTTTGTATAATCTACATCATCTATATTTATTTTATTTAAAAATATATTTGTGTTTTTAGTAATATTACTGTGGTAGTTCTGAAATTCAACTAATTTTGTTTTAGTTACATTAACTTTTAAATTATTATTAATTAACCAGTCTGAAACTTGAAGTAAGGTTTCAGTTGTTTCGTTTACCAAGTCTTTTTTATTTTTACATTTAATAAGTAGGGTAGTGTCATCAGCAAATAAAAAGTCACTGTCGTGTTCCGGTTTCGAGGGTAAAGTAGCCGGTAAACTTATGCATGTGTCATTGTACCTTGCCACAAGATAGCAACGCACCATTAACATCTTTGGTGTCCATAGGCGATGGTTGACTCTTTCCATCAGGAGACCCATCTGCTTCTTTGCTATCTTCGGGTATAAAAAAACCGTGTATAGAGTGTCTTTATCAGACGAACAAAGCCACTCATTCGATCTAGTCTAGCGATTGTTATTGTCAAAGCACAAGACACAATCAATTTTGTATGTAAATCCATTTCATGGCAAGGGATTACAGACGCCAATACAGCAATTGAATACTGGATATGGATATTACTTACTGTATTACTATTTACATTTAAATAGATGCCTCATTAGTTCAGTGGTTAGGCTACCCGGATCAGATCATGAGGGCCTAAATTCGTTTCCTGGGACGGCAAAGTATTACTGTTATTTTTCTAGTTTGTTTTGTATAAGATTTGGAAAAATACTAAAACAAATAGACGTATTGATATAAATTGAATGTACTACTTATATACACTTCCGGTTAATTTCGTTGCGGGTTTCAAGACAGCTTAACTTTTTTCTAAGGCACCGTGTGTTCGCAATTTAATGTAACTACATCAGGAGGTTGCTGCTATTGATCCTGGTTTACAGAAGTTATTGTAGTGGGAAAGATTTTTAATTAAGAACATATTGTTTGTGTATGATAAATTGTGTAAAGATAAATGTATATGTATATAAATCAATCCCTATTTCCCTTGGTCACGACATCACGCCTGAATGGCTGGACCAATTTCGGTATTTTTTTTTGTTGTGTTTATAATTGTAAGGAGAAGGTTCTTATAAAAAAAATATTAAGAAAATTGCGCGGAAAATTAGAAAATTTAAGAATACTTAACCACCATATAAAATCAATCCCTATTTTCCTTGGTCACGAAATCATGCCTGAATGGCTGGACCGATTTCGGTAATTTTTTTTTTGTGTTTGTAATTGTAAGGAGAAGGTTCTTATAAAAGAAAATATTAAGAAAATTGCGCGAAAAATTAGAAAATTTAAGAATACTTAACCACTATATAAAGTTTAATGCCATTTTGGCTGCGTGGAAGGACAATCCGTTATAGAGCAAGATCCCAGGGCCGCCAGACGTCACGTATTTTCTGACGGATGAAATGTGGACGATTGAGTAGTGTTAGTATGTACTATGATCGTATGCCTACCTGCTAGCTTGGTCAAACGGCCAATTTCCAGGTATCAGGTAATCAAGGTACATAAAAACATTACTTACTTCACGTAAATTCTCATGGCTGATTGTCATATATGTTTTCGAGTGTATAGTTAAAAATAAATTGTCAATACTCCCAGACACTTTCCGTCGGCCATATTGCTTGGCAGACGCTTTAAGGGTCTCAAAATAATTAGTTAACTTCACGTAAATTCTGACGCTCCATTTTTATATATGTTCATCCGACAACAATTTTAAAAACTTTGACAAGAAGACAGACCGATCCAAGGGGCCAATCATCCCCTAAACTAAATTTTAATATCTCTGTGAGTGGGAGCGCGAGAGCATTATCTACGCGCATGAGACTGAGTGAGACCGACTGCGCTGTTAAGTAGAGATGAGACGTATTTTCGGGAACAGGTTTCTATACTAGGTTTCAACTAAGAAGTCTCCAAACTAAGTATTCAGTCGTAGAATATACGAGTATCGAGTATTTAGAAGTACTGTAAGCGTACTCGTCCCCGATTACACATACAACTTAGTAATGTCAAAGAGGCAAAAGCGTATCGAGTATTTACGAATATCGAGTATTTAAAAGTATCACGCGTACGCGTCCGTGAATACGTACACAATGTACTAATCCTTTGAGATTTGGGACAAGTACATTGTGAAGGGCGACTGCTAAATATGCCAGCATTAAGGTCATATTATAATACATACATTAAAAATTCCAAAAAGCTGTCAGTCTTAAGCCTGTGAACGTATTAAGGGGATATTTCATTTTTTTTACATTTTCTTACACTAAGCTAGGTAGGTATTCAATATTCAATCAATTCTCCTAAGTCGTATATTTGACCGTCTTGTTGGTCGGGTGGTTAGCGAACCTGATTACGCAATCAACGAGGCCCGGGTTCGAATCCCGTTGGTATTTTTGATTTGGTAGTTCATTAAATAAATTATTGTATTAATTACCTCTGTAGTCTATTGTATATCAGTCTATCTGTAGGCCCGGTGTTGCCATTGACTATATAAAGTCCCGGGTTGGTTTTCCGGATCAGGCAATCCAAAAATATTTTTTATCAATTTTCTGATAAAAACGAATTGCCTGGGATTGGATTAGTGCTCGGTTGGCAACAGGATTGCCACATATCACATTGTGTGGGATTAACTATCTTCAGCTAAACATGAGTGCACTGGTCTACCTAGCACGGCAGAACACTGAATACTTATTTGGGAGTGACTTTAGCTGTTGGCCTCAAGAGGGCCTTTAAATTACAATAAAGTTAGCTGTCACCTGACCAATTTTTTATTTATGTAAAAATTATATTAATTAAAAATAATTAGTAAAAAAAATGAAAGTAAATTAGCCGACATCTAAAAATTTTTAGATTTTTTTTTAATTGAAAAAATTATTTAAAAAAAAATTTCATTTGTAAAAAATTTAAAAAACTATAAGTGTTATTTTTAAAAAAATATAATTTTTAGTTCTAATTAATAAATTGAAAAAGAAAAATTAAAAATGTCGGCTAACTTTAGTATTATCTATTATAGGTCAATTTTTTTTCTTATTTTTGTTGCCACAATATACTTGTCAACAAAAGTTCTAAAAATTATAAAATATCTGTTCAAGTAATTTTCATGGCCTTAACAGCGCAGTCGGTCTAACTCAGTCTCATGCGCGTAGATAATGCTCTCGCGCTCCCACTCACAGAGATATTAGAATTTAGTTTAGGGGATGATTGGCCCCTTGAATCGGTCTGTCTTCTTGTCAAAGGTTTTAAAATTGTTGTCGGATGAACATATATAAAAATGGAGCGTCAGAATTTACGTGAAGTTAACTAATTATTTTGAGACCCTTAAAGCGTCTGCCAAGAAATATAGCCGGCGGAAAGTGTCTGGGAGAATTGACAATTTATTTTTAACTATACACTCGAAAACATATATGAAAATCAACCATGAGAATTTACGTGAAGTAAGTAATGTTTTTATGTACCTTGATTACCTGATACCTGGAAATTGGCCGTTTGACCAAGCTAGCAGGTAGGCATACGATCATAGTACATACTAACACTACTCAATCGTCCACATTTCATCCGTCAGAAAATACGTGACGTCTGGCGGCCCTGGGATCTTGGACTATTAGACTTATATAAATTAAGTGTCACGTTGTTTGTCCGCTATGGATTCCTAATATGTAAGGCAAAACAACGTTTGCCGGGTCAGCTAGTTTCTTATAAATTTCAAATTATAAGGAACATTGTTTTACCTAACTTAAAGAGGGGACACTCTCACTGCGCTACAGTTTTTAACTTTAGCAGTTGAGAGCGCTAAAACTGTTGGTATGTGTAACGATTTATGTTCCGAATATACTTTTCTTTTTTTTAAAGAGAGATTGACCCATTGCCACAAATATAACTACTTCCTCATTTTTTTCATCTATAGCCTCTAACTAACTCTTTAGGGTTATAATTTTCCAAATATTCTAAAAAATATTTATTTTTTAGTTAGCGATAAAGAGATATAATACAAATTATAAAGGTGCTAAGTTAAAAATTTCATATAAAGCTTAAACGTACTTTTCACTATCTTAGGGTCTAATTTTCGATGTTTTCTGGAGAACTGACTGTACTGTAGTTACTCTAAACTGACCTACTCTACATAGGCCGCAACTGTAGGTAATCTACATAGGCCACAATTTTCCTTGTTTTAGACTGAGTCTTCTTAAAAAAAAGATCTGTCAAGAAGACCACAAGAGTTAGCAGGTCATAGTTTTAGAATGTGTAGCCTGGGTTTGGTATTTGTTTAAATATCATTAAATAGCAAACAAGCAGGTAACTTTCTTGATGGAAAGAAGATCCATCGCTATAGACACCAAAGATGTTAGTGGTGCTAATAAGTCTACCTTACCCTCCAAATCGGAACATGACAATGACAAGCATTGACGCTATTGCGGCAGGAATAGGTAAGGCGATGGTACCTTATACCCGTTGCGGACCTCTACAACCTAGTCTCACAGCTTTACCCATTCATATCATGCTATGGTTATGTTTTTTCATTGAAGAATCTATTTAATCATTATGTAAATGAAATATTTGTAACGTGCGTGGAGTACATATGATGTAATCATTTGTTTGTGCTGTAAAAATAGCTGCCAAAGTGGTGGCCGAGGAGGACTAGGTTTTGCGTGGTCATCCTAGACTAGTGTCTTCATTATTTCGACGACCTATAAGTATTTTTTAGAAGTTTAGAATAAGAACATTGATAATTAATTATGTTGCTGAATACACGTACCGACGGTCCCTACGTACTATACTATTATATTATTAACATTTTTTTCCCACAATGAGTTATAAGATTTAGTGAGTTAATAAGAGTATAGGATTTTAAATTTTTTAATCTTTTCCCGAAAAAATTAATGTGACTGTTTTGTCATTGACGTTCATATTAGTTAAGTCGGAGATACCTCTTTACACGCTCAAGAAAATCTGAAAAAACATAATTCGATATATTCATAAAATATAACCGTTTTATGAAAAACAATAACTTATTTTATTTTTAAGACTATACCTTAAATAACCTAAGATCACCACCCAAAAATATTAAAAATATATTAATTAAGACATACCTCTGTAAACGGGTTTTAAAATTTTAAAACGCGCATTTTAAAACGTCGTACAGAATGATACGTAGACATCCGCATCTACAACATCTACTACGAGTAGTTGTAATTATTATACTTGTTCACTTATTCGATTTGTATAAGTAGTGAAATACATTCTACACTTTTTATCGTCGGCACTGGTGAAACTCCATTTTAACACAATATTGTAATTCTATTGTAAATATCCTGTATATTTAATAATATAATATAATATTTATTGTATATACCCTGAGGATGCTTGTATAAGCGAAACCGGTCGGAAATTAAATATAATTATCTTATTGTGAAACAGTACAAGTGTGATCAACTAGCAAATATTGTGTTAGTGAAATACATAAAATAAAAAAAAATCTTATATAGATATAAGCGTTTGGGCAATTTAAAGCCATGTACGTAATAAAAAAATACGTTTTTGACATATGTCTTTACATTCGTAGGGACCTTCAGTATATCCGCGAAAAGTTGCAAATTAATTTATCTTAAATTCTTCTTTAAAGTATGAATTTTCGTAAACGCCGGAAATAATAAATGACTGTAGTTTTTATTATTCATCAAATCATAATTAGTCAAAAAATATTATTGTTTCAATTAGCTATATAACTTGTTTATCTACGCTGTTGTCACTATTGTCGAATATAAAGTTTTGATACTCAATTAATGTAAGTATTTGGCATTCAATTTGATGGCAACAGATGGATTTTTTTATTTGTCTGACCTTATTTGTTAGGAAAAAATATCATTGCCAATTAAAAAACGCTCGATATTTTTTTATTCAGAATTGATTGTTGGTACCTATTAAATGTATTTTATGAGTAATACATCCATACTTTCATACTAGTATTATAAATGCGAAAGTAACTGTCTGTCTGTCTGTCCCTTCTTCATGCCTGAATCACAAACCCGATTTGGATGAAATTTGGTATAAATAGAGTTTAAGACCCAAGAAAGCACTAAGGATAGTTTTTATCCTGGAAATCCCACGGGAACGGAAACTATTGTCGAAAATCAAGGCCCTAAGAACCCTTTCCGACTATTTTCACGATGACGTTAATATGTCTGCATGTCTGTATGTGTGTGTATGTATGTGTGTATGTAAACATCTCATAACTTTTGAACGATTTGACCGATCGAAACGTGGTTGGTGGCATAAGATCGGATTTCGCTCAACTGAGATTTCCTGAAAATTTGTACCAATTCGGTCCAGGAGATTGAGATGAGAAATTTTTAAAAAATCTTAAAAGAATGTTGGCGAAACATAAACGACAATACTTTTTTAATATAAATTTCAAATTAATGTAACGATTGAGTACAAAATCTCATCAGCTTTTTTTCTCAAAAATCGGTTTATCCGTTCGGAAGTTATCGTTGACGAAAATTTTGAAAAAAAGTGTTTTTTTTTCGACCTAACATCGAAATTTTTTAAACAATCATTTTTTGATCTTCTACGATATTTAAAATAAACTACGTCGAATACCGTTTCAAAAATTAAAATCTAATTATATTTTCAAAGTTACAGCTTTGTCAAATATATTAAAATTACGTTGTTTCCAGCAAACTTCCTTCATATTTTTAAACTTTCAGGCTAATATACTTATATATTTAAAAATCTAGTCAGCTTTTCTACTTAAAAACTGCGTCAAATATCGTGAATAGGATTAAAATCGGTTGATTTGTTCGAGATTTATCCATGACGCACATTTTTGAAAACGTTTTTTTTGACATTTGTTCGACATTTTTTAAATATTGATTTTGTAGCTAAATGAAACAACTTAAAGCTCAAAAAATACTTTGAACGCCATTCGAAAGATCAAAATCGATAATCATTTTAAAAATATACTTCATTTCGAACATTATAATATTATTATTTTAATTACTAAAAACTTTAAATTTTTATTACTATACTGTAGTTTTTTATTACTAAAACTTTAGATTTTTAAACTCTGAGTTCAAAAAATCATGCTTAGGTATATTTTTGCTTCGGTAGGCTTAAAATACCTCAATTTAGCGGATGCGGCGGAGGGATGGCCTGCAGGGTCAACCGGTTGACAGATTTTTTGTTATTTTTACACCACTTCCTTCAAAATTAAAGAAAATTCAGATGAATTCGAGAACGTCTTGGACTTCCTTACTATAATATATATTATTAGGTACCCTGAAACTGTAATTACATTATAATCTAAACGATCAGGTAAAAGTCCTAGAGTATTTTGGTCACATTTCCCGCAATGATGGGGGAAATCTTGAGAAGCTCGTCGTCAGAGGCAAGATTGAATGGAAAAACCACGAAGGAGAAGCCCAAGATATACCGAATCTGTACAAAACTTACTTAGTACAAAGTTTATGTGGCCATACTAACAGCCGATTACCGTGGCTGATAGCGTAAAATTGTTAAAAAGAAGGTGATCCGTGAAGGGGGGTCACGACCCCCAGCAATGAGGAAACGACGCGAGGAGGAGGAAATAATTGTAAATATCCAATTATAATTAACGATATTATAATTGGAAATCAATGTAAGACAAAATATTAAACTAATAGTATTCTACATTTCTTCAAAAATATTTCAAAGTATTCCAACTGGTTTAACATGTCTATCAAGCGCATAATGTCATTTGTCATTTACTATAAATATTATAAACGGGTAGATGATATTACGTAACCGTGATAGGTTTTTTAATATCAATATAAAAAATATATCATCACGCGGATTAGGTAGAGTGAACCAAATATTGTTAGAAGTGCCTGCTTTCAGGTCTATTTGTTGTAGTACGGGATACCACTGCAAGATCGCTACGTTCATTCAGTAGTTAGTCATAATGTAATTGTTATGTGCACTTCTAAATGAAAGAATATGGTATGGATTGGTTGCTATTCAATACTTGGCCGCTTGTATTTTAATTAAAACTAGCAGTACCCGCGACTTCGTCAGTGTGGAAAATTTGCTGACATAAAAGTAGCCTAAGTTACACCTTATATCAGCTATCTGCCAGTGAAAGTGCCATCGAAATCGGTCCGGCCATTTCAGATATTAGCCGAAACAAACAGACAGACAGACAGAAAGACAGACAGACATAAATTGTAAAAAATGTTGTGTAAAAATTTGTTATGTCTCGTGTATATATTATACGTATATATCTACGTAGGTCACACTATAAGTTTTGCGTAACTTAAAAAACTAACATGTTATAACCAAAATATTATGTTTATTGCTTTTCAAAATAATCTCCTTTACATTTTAAACATTTTTTCATGCGATTGAACCATTTTTTAAAACAGGAGGACCACAGATCTGAAGGCATGTTTTCTACGTGCTGATTGAACGCTAACACTGCCTCTTCGGAGTTGGTAAAAGTAAAACCTCTCATCAAATCTTTGATTTTGGGGAAAATACAGAAATCACAGGGTGCTAGGTCGGGGCTACGGGCAGGATGAGTGATAAGATGTACTTTTTCGAAAACTAAAAATGACTTTGTTTTGTTGGCCGTGTGTGAAGAAGCGTTATTATGGTGTAGGAGAATGCGGCTTTTGAGTCGTCTTTCGCGAACTTTTTCTAACACCCTGGGTAAACCTGGGTGACCTGGGGGTACCTGGGTAAACATTGTTATTGGAAAGCACACATTGAATCTCTATGTAATAAGATTGATAGATTTGTCTATGTCTTGAGAAGACTAAGAGAAGTAGGAAACGTAAAAGCCTCCCTATTAGCATATCATGCATATGTATCTTCTAATTTACAATATGGAATTCCTATTTGGGGAAATTCTGTTGAATTGGTACGAATTTTTAGAGTCCAAAAGAAATGTATTCGCACAATATGTGGTGTTCATCAGTTACATTCCTGTAAACCACTTTTCAAGTCTCTTAAGGTACTTCCCTTACCATGTTTGTATATTTTAGAGGTATGCGTATTTGTAAAAAAGCACCAAAACTTATTTAAAACAAATGCTGAAGTCACTGGTAACTCATATTTTAGGAATAGTAAAAAATTATATGTGCCTAATCAAAAATTAAATATTTTTACAAAAAATGTGTATTGTATGTCTATTATTATATACAATCATATTCCTGATAGTCTTAAATCGTTACCTATAAATAAAATTCGCAAAAAGTTGTTTGATTTGCTGTTAGATAAAACTTATTATGACATTAAAGAATTTTTAGCCGATAAAGTTAAATATTAATGGATAGAAATATAAGTTTGTTGAATTGTCCTTAAAAAATTTCGATGTACCTAGTAAAATTTTGTAAATAGTGAACATTTTGTAAATTATAAAAAAATTAATTGCACAAAATATGAAACTTGTAATTATAAAAGTAACTTTTGTAATATGAAATCATCATTGTACATTTATAACAAGTACATAAAATAGAGAAAAAAGACCAGCCCGGTGAGTTTCTTCCGCCGGATCTTCTCAGCGTGTGGCCGCGTTCCGATCCGGTAGTAATTCTAAATAATCGAAAGAATGTTTTAAATGTAATATTATATAATGATTTTTTTTTTTAAATATTTGCACACCATATAATGGTAGAATATGTTGGTAACTTAATTTATTTTTAACAACTTGTAACACCCATATTCTTGAAAATAAATATTTTCTTTCTTTCTTTCTTTCTTTCAAAAAAAAAACAAATGGTGAAATACCACTCGGCATTAACACTCTTTTAATCTTCAAGTGGAATTGTACGATGGGACCCGTAGCTCGATCATTTGTTACCAACGTTTCTCGCCTGTCTCACTTTTGTTGGCCTGTTCTCATTTTCAAATACCCATTTGCAAGATTGCTGTTTCTTTTCGGGTTCAAAACAATAAATCCACGTTTCGTCTCCTGTGACAATGTCATAAACAGCATTTGAATGTCCGTGGTAGTAATTCAGTAGCATCTGTCAGCACCATTCCATGCGAGCCCGCTTCTGCTCCGTTGTCAGTTCATGAGGGATCAAACGACAACAAAGTTTCCCAACTTTCAATTCTTCGTGTAAAATTTTCCGAATTTGGCTCATACCAATTCCCAATAGTCTTCGAATTGTCTCATAGGTAATCCGGGGGTTTTCTTCAATTAACCGCTTAACAGTAGCCACATTATTTTCGTTGACGGCAGTTGAAGGCCGCCCTTCACGAAATTTGTCATGTAAAGAAACTCGTCCTCTCTCAAATTCAGCAAACCGTCGCCTCACGGTGCTCAAACAAGGTGCTTTTCTTTCAAAAGCATTTTGAATACGAGCGGCACAGTCTTGCGGAGAAAGAGAACTTTTAAAATCATAAAAAATCATCGCTCTAAAATCTTTTCGACTTAATTCCATTTTTGTTGCGTACGTGTAACTTTGATGTGTGATAAAAAAACAAGTGACAAATCATTTCCCGACAATTGTTTTTTTTTATTACTAAGAAGGTTACAACGTTTTAAAAATATAACATTCGAAATTCCAATTTGAATTTCATCCGATTAGCTAGAAGTGCAAAACTTTTAGTGTGCCCCATGTATATGCATTTAGTAAAAAGCGGTTATTTTAATATTACAAACATGAACAAAACTTTTATTTACTTGTATAGATAGATGTATTAGATGTATAGATGTATAGAAGGTAACACTATTTATCAAAATTTATTTCACTTGTTATTAAGATAATCTATAACTCCACAGAGAAAATGGTTGCTTTCGTACACTTGTCCGCATCCTCTCTGCAGCCAGTTGCAAACTTTCAGTAAAAACAGTACACATTGAATTTGTTATATATCATAAGATAGCAAACAAGCAGATGGGTCTCCTGATGGAAAGAGTCAACCATCGCCTATAGACACCAAAGGTGTTAATGGTGCGTTGCTATCTTGTGGTGAGGTCTATTGCCACATGCATAAGGTTACTGGTTACTCTACCCTCCAAACCGGAACATGACAGTGACAAACATTGATGCTATGGATAATTGATAGGTGATGGTAACAATGTATAAAGATAATTATGTATAAGACCGCGCTTTGGTCGAGTGGTTAGCGACCCTGACTGGGTATTTGGTACCACCGACTTACCAAATCCTGCCGCAATAGTATCAATGTTTGTCATGTTCGTATTACGGTTTGGAGAGTAACGCAGCCAATAGACTTATGCATGTGGCATGGCCATCCCATCACACAGATGCAACGCAACATTTACGTCTTTTTCCATCAGGAGAGCCACCTGATTGTTCGCTATATTATTCGCCGTGTTGGTCCCGGCCTCCTTTGTAGAATAGGCCAACTGCCGTTCTGTCAGGCAGGTCGTAAAAGGCGACCGATTGGCTATCGAGTCACTACCATTGTGGCTACTAGTGGGAGAGTTCTGCATTGTCTCGCCCGGGTCTGGTACCACCGCCTTACCTATTCCTGCCGCAATAGCGCCAGTGCTTGTCGCTGTCGTGTTCCGGTTTGGAGGGTAAGGTAGCCGATAAACTTATGCATGTGGCATTAGACCTCGCCACAAGATAGCAACGCACCATTAACATCTTTGGTGTCTATAGGCGATGGTTAACTCTTTCCATCAGGAGACCCATCTGCTTGTTTGCTATCTTATGATATATAACAAATTCAATGTGTACTGTTTTTACTGAAAGTTTGCAACTGGCTGCAGAGAGGATGCGGACAAGTGTACGAAAGCAACCATTTTCTCTGTGGAGTTATAGATTATCTTAATAACAAGTGAAATAAATTATGATAAATAGTGTTACCTTCTATACATCTATACATCTAATACATCTATCTATACAAATAAATAAAATTTTTGTGCATGTTTGTAATATTAAAATAACCGCTTTTTACTAAATGCATATACATGGTGCACACTAAAAGTTTTGCACTTCTAGCTAATCGGATGAAATTCAAATGGGAATTTCGAATGTTATATTTTTAAAACGTTGTAACCTTCTTAGTAATAAAAAAAACAATTGGCGGGAAATGATTTGTCACTTGTTTTTTTATCACACATCAAAGTTACAAGTACGCAACAAAATAAAAAAACACATAAATAAAAAAACATAAAAAATATAAAACAAAACTTTCTCAAAACAAAATTTTTCATCCAATTTGTTAAAGTCGTCTCTGAGATACGTGAAACAAATTTATACTATATATATATATATATATATATATATATATATATATATATATATATATATATATATATATATATATATATATATATATATATATATATATATATATATATATATATATATATATATATATATATATATATATATATATATATATATATATATATATATATATATATATATACATATATATATAGGGGACGAAGTTTGTATGAAAAACTATATCGACGACATGTTAATCTACTCGCGGGCGAAGCTGCGCGGGTCAGCTGGTATATTATAAATCAAAGAGTGTCAGTTTGTTCAGAATTAATGTACTCTGTAAATAAACAACTATAAAAAGCTAATATATCATTTTAACTCCATTGACTTGTCCATAAAAAACGTCAGATCAGGTTCAAGGGGAAACATCAATGTAACACGAACCGGGGTCAGGAGTTGTGAAGATGAGTCGGAACGAGTTTTGTGCGGGGTGCGGGGCGATGACGTCAGCGGAGGCTGTGCTTATATAGAAGATGCGCGCGCGCATCACTCACGTATTTTGAATTTGTGTGACATTTCGCAGACATGCTGTGTTTTGGAATCTTAGCTGTTTCTGTGAGTGATTTTTTTTATTGTTTCAGTTGTTTTTCGCGAATTTCGAATCATCTACTGAAAAGTAATAAAATGAGAGAGCAATAGCAGTTTTAATAAATATGAAAATAAAATTATTTCTGGAAAATTCGCGAAATTTTACATGAAAAGTTAAGGTTTTTTTCGTTTTGTTTTAAATTATATATATTAATAGCTGTGCCCGCAACTTCGTCCGCGTAGAAAAAATTCTAAAATAAAACTCGCATAGTTTCCGTTCCCATTGGAATTCCAGAATAACAACTGTCCTATGTCCTTTCTCGGGTTTCTATTTTTATACTAAATTTCATCCATATCGTTTCAGTGGTTTCGCATTTATAATATTAGTATGGGTTTACGAGTTCCCCGCGAGCATTTGTTTTATTTGAAAAAAAATAACGACTGGACATCAATAAAATTTATAATGATGAAATTCAGAAATACGAGGTTGTTTTATCAAAATTAAAATAAATAATAATAAATAAATAAATATTTATTTATATATTCACGGGACAAATTACACTTACTGATCTAACCCCAAAGTAAGCAAATTATTTGCTTGTGTTATGGGTGTTAGTCAACGATACTAATACATAGAAATACATATATAAATACCAGAATATATATAATAAACACCCAAACCCGGAAATACAAACATTTATGCTCATCACACAAATGCTTGTCCCCCCATCGGGGATCGAACCCGAGCCACGTTGATCGCGTAGTCAGGGCCGCTAACCATTCGACCAACGAGGCGGTCATTATGAAGATACTTTGCTTAAAATCTTCTCTGAAACGCGTTAAATATATGTAATGTTACAAATTTTATGTCTAAATATTCAAAAGGTGGTGAGAAAAAATTAAGCTTAATCAGTGAGCGAAATAGAAGAATTTTGTATTGCAATTTTATGTAGAAATAGTTTTGTTGGAATTTTAACTTCTCTCCGTATAGGTATACAAAAGCTGTTAAAAACCTATAACTATAATAGATACCGGTTTTCTTTCGAGATAGGAAGCGTGAAACAAATGTTCAAAGAAGATGCTCGTTTACCATGGCTTTCAAAATCGCTGGACCAACTCACCATACGTACTACCAGAGAATAGGAGTAGAATATATATTAATCTATGGTACTACGTACACTCATAAAAAGAAAGAATATTTTTACAATATTTCCTTAAAAAGAATAAAAGAGGGAAATTATCTACAACTTGCATAGAAATTTACTAGGTGGTAGAGTTCTGCATTGTCTCGCCCGGGTCTGGTACCACCGCCTTGCCTATTCCTGCCGCAATAGCGTCAGTGCTTGTCGCTGTCATGTTCAGGTTTGGAGGGTAAGGTAGCCGGTTAACTTGTGCATGTGGCATTAGACCTCGCCACAAGATTGCAACGCACCATTAACACCTTTGGTGTCTATAGGCGATGGTTGACTCTTTCCATCAGGAGACCCATCTGCTTGTTTGCTATCTTATGATATAAAAAAAATACAATGTCGTCCTTGCAAAACAAGCGGGACACGAGCTGCTCTAGTAACACTTATGAATTTCTATAGATACCGGTATTTGACCGCCCCGTTGCTCGACCCTGACTACGCAATCCACGGGGTGCGGGTTCAATTCCTGACGGAGAAAAAAGCATTTGTGTGATGAGCATAAATGTTTGTATTTCCAGGTTTGGGTGTTTATTAAATATAAACCAGTATTTATGTATGTATTTCTATGGATTAATATCTTTGACTAACGCCCATAACACAAGAAAATTTGCTTCCTTTGGGGTTAGATCAGTGAGTGTAATTTGTCCCGTGAATATTATTATGAATATTATTATATACCCTACCTATGATGGATAAAGGTTTGATGTTAAGTTTCATATATTCAATTATATAATATGAAGATGAATTACATAGATCAAGACCAGTGAATACGTCTTTAATGTTTTTAATTTACAGTACTTAGTAAAAGTTATAAAAAGTGATTGAAATAAAAAATAAAAGATTTGCATGAAAACTACGAAGTCTTAAGTTCATTTTTAAGCTTCATCGTGTTTTTCTTATATGAAAGCATAAAGCATAAAAATTGTGTATTTCTATATATAATAACAGTCGAAACATTAAAAATTTCGATGGTATTTAGTGACAAAGTTTTATAATTTTATCATCAAAATTTAAGTATATTCAAAAAAGGAATTTTAAGTAAAAATAATTGAACTGATATATTCAAAGTTAATTTTCTATTAGATATCTTGATGATTGGATGCCTAAACTGGTCATTAATGATAGATATTATTATTTTTGATATTTTTATATATAATATAACCCATATTTGATGAGCTAAATTAAATTAAATTTGATTTAAAAAAATCCGATTGATGTATGCTCAAATTCAGCATGTGAATGTTTTATTTATCCTAGTATTTTTTTAACGTAATGATCAGTTAAGGAGCTGGCTTTATCGGAGCAGACAAAGCTAGCTCCTTATCTGATTAAAATTATCTGATCATAAACTAGAAGCTAATGACCAGTACTAAGGGATTTTATCATAGGTTAGTAAGCAGCAGATGTCTTTCTTAGTAGAAAGGTATTTTCTATAGATACTAAATATCGGTGCTTTGCTATATATTATGTGGAGTGAATATAATACACGAATAAGATATCTGCTACCGTATTTTCTAATTCTGAAACACGACAGTGACAAGCACTGACATTATTTTAGCAGGAAATGATAGGGCGTTTGTACTAAACTCAGGTGAGAAGTTGCTCAGATTTACAAAATAATAGTCACAATAGCAATGAACGAAGCACTGATGTTGTTGCAGCAGGAATAGGTAACGAATGGTACCAGACCCGGGCGTGACAATGCGGAACTCTACCGCCTAGTATTCACGGTGGTAGAGTTAGTATATCCATATTTGTTTGTTTATTAGGTACATTGTAACTTAAAAAACTTCTCGACTGATTTTAAATTTGCATTATCCAGAAGTGACATATGCTACTTTTTTACCCGACTGAGAAAAGGAAAGTAACGATTTTTGGTCACGCGCATGAAGTCGATCTAAGACAAAAGGGGAAAGTAGACCAAATTTAATATGCGTTACAAACGTCATGACATCTGTATTAATATTATACATGCGAAAGTTTGGATGTTTGGATGGATGTTTGGATAGATGTTTGGATGGATGTTTGTTACTTAATTTACGCAAAAACTACTGAACGGATTTGAATGAAATTTGGCACACAGGTAGCTGATGACCTGGAATAGCACATAGGCTACTTTTTATCCCGGAAAAATGAGGTGATCCCGTGGGATGCGCCAAAAACTGTGTATAATGCAGCGGGCTGCACGCTGCAGCTAGTAAATTATATAGCGAAATGTATCCGTAACTACTACCTATTTGAATACATCATATAATTACATGAAACTTTACACTGCATCTTAAAACATACGGCCGCACACACCACACGAGTGCATCACCTTGAGATGCACCTACCACTTAGTTGTTGTCAATGCATAGGTGACAATAGTGTGTAAATACTATGTTTTGTATAAATCACGTATTTATGTAAAACAATGTCATAAAACATTATGTGATACTGATAGAATGAAACTTGCGAATTCGTCTCAGTTGTTCGTTAAATTAACACGTATTTAAACACGTAGTGCTTATAGTACGGGATTCTGATATACCTCCTGACTCCTTTTAAATATTCTGTATTTTCCATTGTCGGCACTTGGTGAAATTTCATTATTGTTACACAATTGACTAATCACTCGTACTTAAATTTCACTTCAAAACTTTATTTTTAGTATATCACTCAACTGGCGTTAAACGTAAACTAAGTATATTACATCCTAAAGATGCTTAAAAATTTGAAAGCTTTTAAAGTACATTTCACTTAGGAAAAGAATGAGCGTTTCAGGAGGTAGATGAAAATCCTAGTTTATTGATTTTGTTGATTAGGTATTTGTGGTTTATAATATTAATAGAATTAAGGTCGGATTTCGACCTTAGAGCGATCGCTAGTTTAAAAAAAGTGTGTTTTGCACTTAAGTTAATATTGCCACCAGCATTTTTCCACGGTTCCATTCCTAAAAGGTAAAACGGGACTCTATTACTAAGCCTCTGCTGTCTGTCTATACGTCTGTCCATCTGTCACCAGGCTGTACCTCATAAACCGTGATAGCTAAAAATCTGACATTTTCACAAATTATGTATTTCCGTTGCTGCTATAATAACAAATACTAAAAATAAAATAAATGAAAATATTAAGGGAAAACACAATACAATAAACGTATTTTTTTGTATTTTTTGCTCAATAACGGTAACCGTTAGACGCTTAAAATTTTCACAGAATATTTAGTTGTATATTACCTTTCAAAATAAATAATTAAATAAAAATATAGTAAATATTAAAGGGGGCTTCCATATAACAAATGTAATTTTTAAGTAGTTTTTACTCGTACTTAATAAACAGACAGAACATTATTTAATTGATCAAACTGTTATAGATTATGGTACGGAACCCTTCGTGCGCGAGCCTGACTCGCATTTGGCCGGATTTTATTTATGATACCCACGGGATTGGTCTATCAAACGCCTGAAGCTACTTGAACCTATATCAAAACATACTCATAGTAAGAAATAGCCCATTCGGAATGCTGCTGTCACCAAACAACTATAATTGTGTGCCGCCGCGGGGCTCTGAGCCGGCAGATTACAAATCATCATGATATGTAATTAAAATGTTTTAAGTTTCATCAGTTCAATGCACTTAATATTACTTAACAGTGTCAGGCAGGCTGACTTAGCTAAATGGTAATAATAATACCGCCGAACAAATTACACAAATTGATCTAAGCCCAAATTAAGCAAATTATTTGCTTGTGTTACGGGCGTTAGTCAAGGATACTAATACATAGAAATCTATATTAATATTATAAATGCGAAAGTTTGGATGTTTGGATGGATTTTTGTTACTCAATCACGCAAAACTATTAAACGGATTTGAATGAAATTTGGCACACAGGTAGCTGACCTGGAATAGTACATAGGCCACTTTTTATCCCGGAAGAATTAGCTGATCTCGCGGGATTCACCAAAATCTTTTATAATGCAGCGGGCTTCACGCTGCAGTTAGTACATATATAAATACTCAAATTTATTTAATAAATATCCAAATCCAGAAATACAAATATTTATGCTCATCACACAAATGTTTGTGTTTCTGTAAGGAATCGAGAACCTGAGCCCCATTGATGCGCAGTCAGATTCGCTAACCACTCGACCGACAAGGTGTTTTGAAGTCAAATGTTTTGTTTGGCATACCTGGTACAGATTTTATAGTCTAGGAAAATTGCTAACGATTCAAATACATTAAAAAAACGAGTTTTCCCCCGTGTTGGTCCTACAGCCGTGGCCTTTTTGCCAGGCAGGTCGTAAAAGGCGACCGATTGGCTATGCGAAACACTACCATCGTGCCTACCAGGTCCCGATTCGGGATCCCGAAACGGCCAATCCGAGGTACGAGGAAGTCAAAAAAAACGGCACTAGATTAGTATTTTTGGAGGAAACCTCGAAAATACTCAATAATAATTGCCCGATCTTATAATATAAGGGAATCAGTCCTAACGGTTCTCAAAAGAATAAAAAATACGTCGGTTTACCTGTTTGTCTGTTTGTCAATATATGTTTACGATACGTTTACTTCTACTTACCATTAAAACAACTTGACGTTTTTGTAGTATCGTATCTTGCAGGTAAATGTATTACAGAATACTGTTACTAAAGCAATAAATAAAACACAATGAGATGAGTATGTTCTATAAAACAGATTTTGACCTAGCACAAAAAATTTTCAAAAGTTGGTGTTACATTTTAAATTAGATGACATTGACATCACGTAACATAAGATTTCAATTACCAAAAAGGACGCTTTTAAAAATAAAATAAAAAGAAGACATTTAGTACCTACAAAAAATAAAAATAAAAAAGTAAAAAAAAAGTATCTTCACGCCCATATCCCGAAGGGGTAGGGAGAGGTACAAGTGCACTCACGATTAGCCGAAGATACTTAGTCCCACAATGTGATAGGTGGCAAGCCTATCGCCAACCGGGCACTTTCCAATCCCGGGCAACTTTGTGTTTATCAGAAAACTGAAAAAACACCTTTTTTTTTAAATCGAACCCGGGGCCTCATGCGGTCAACGCCAACGCTAGACCACTAGACCAAAGAGACGAAAAAAAATGGTAAAAATATATCTATGAGTATAACAGTAGTAGTGTTATGTAAAAAAAGTAGGTATAGCATGTAAAAAAACATAGCCTCGGTTGACTTTTTTTATGTGCTTCATAAAAAAATTAAACTTTATGCACCATCATGAGTAATGAAGACATGAAGTAATTGCTTGCCTTTTTACGTCTCTGCATGGATATTTTTAATTAAATAATTTATTTATTTATTTGAATTTTGGTACAATTAAAGTACAAAGGATGATTAAATGCACATTGGTATTCTCAAGCAGCCAACCTCGAGCAATACCGAAAAAATATAGGAAATATATTAACTTTATAATATAGGAAATATATTATTTTATTATATTCTACACTTTTTATCGTCGGCACTTGGTGAAACTCCATTTTAACACAATATTTGCTAGCTGTTAACACTTGTACTGTTTCACAATAAGATAATTATATTTAATTTCCGACCGGTTTCGCTTACACAAGCATCCTCAGGGTATTTACAATAATTAAATATACCCTGAGGAGGCTTGATGCCTGATATATTGTAAATACCCTGAGGATGCCTGCGTAAGCGAAACCGGTTGGAAATTAAATTTTGTTTAATTTCTTTTTTGCTGGTCTTATTATTATTATTTTTAGAGTAATGGTTTAACTTATTTAACTATGATGTATCGATTTGGGAAATTAGCTCTTTTTGGTTTTCCTGTTTTTTTTTACTATTCTTTTTTTTTCAATATTATTCTTATTTTTTTTTTAAATAATACAATTATTGGTTTAATTTTAATTGCATGAACTTATATGTTGCATGAGTTACGCTTTTAAGCTCTAATGTACGCTTACCTGCTTTTTATAATCTTTCTCCAACACCTGTCTTTGTACAGGTTTTGCTGGAAGAGATCTCTTAAAGAGATAAGCACACCTTTGTACATACTTTAATTTATATAATACTTGTGTATAGATATGTTTTTTGTACATGAAGAGTTAAATAAATAAATAAATAAATAAATATAATTATATTATTGTGAAACAGTACAAGTGTTAACAGCTAGCAAATATTATGTATTATTTTATTTACTATAGCGCAAGCTTTTTTAACTTCCCACTACGTATGTAGATAAGGAAGTTACTGATTTTACCCCGATTTTTGAAAATCGAGTTTTCACCAGATGTCCACGTTTTGAGGTCCTAGGAATCTTTTCCGACTATTTTCACGATGACGTCATTATGTCTGTATGTATGTATGTGTGTGTGTGTGTGTATATGTGTGTATGTAATCATCTCATAATTTTTGAACGGCTGAACCGATGGAAACGCGGTTGGATTCCGCTCAACTTAGATTTCCTGAAAATTTGAACCGATTCAGTCCAGGAAGTTTTGAGAAATTTCAAAAAAACACCAGAAAAATTTTGACGAAACAGTATTTTTTTAATATAACTTCCAGATTTATATACCGATTGAGTACAAAAACTAATCAGCTCTATTCCTCAAAAAACTACGTCTAATACATAAATTGCATCAAAATTGTTAACGAAAAATTTAAAAAAAAGTATTTTTCAACCAATCATTTCTTGGTGTTCTACGATATTTTAGTACTAAAAAAATCAAAATCGAATCTAATTTTTAAAACTTATGGCTTTTCAAATATTAAAATTACGTTGTTTTTAGCAAACTTATTTTTTTTTTTTTAAATAACTTTCAAGTTAATTCACAGATTGACTTAAAAATCTTATCAGCTTTTCTCCTTTAAAAACTTCGTCAAATATCGTTAATTTAATCAAAATCAGTCAATTTGTTTGGGATTTATCTATAAGAATCTCTACAAGAAAATTAAAAATAATTTTTTTTTGACATAGCATCGAAATTTTTCAACCTATCGATTATTTAGCTAAAGCAATATTTTAGATCTCAAAAATTGAGTTGAATGCCATCATCGTTTTCAAATATACAGCTTTTCAAAAATTAATATACTGCCATTTTTAACAAAATAGATGTTTGAACTGAAAAATCTATGCTTATATTTTTTACTCTTTTGAGCTTAAAATATCTTTATTTAGTGGGAAGTTTCAGAGATGGCCCGTAGGGTCAACCGTTTACACATTTTTTATTATGAATTATTAATTAGAATAATAAAATGTATATATAAGTTCATAAAAATGTTACGTATAAAATTTTAATTATTTTATGGTTTCATTGACAAAAATAGACACCCCTTTATTCAATATTCAATATATTTTATTCAAAGTAGGATATAATACAATCATTTTTTGAAAGCCAGAAAGATAGAAAGATAGAAAGATGGGTAAAACATTTTACCAAACTTAAAATTAATTTAAGATCCCCTAGATCCTGATTGTTTGCTATTCTATGATATAAAAATGTGTAAGCGTTGACCCTACAGGACATCCCTAAAACTTCTTGCTAAATTAAGGTATTTTAAGCTCAAAAGAGTAACAACTATAAACATAGATTTTTTCAGTTCAAACAACTATTTTGTTAAAATGGCAGTATATTGATTTTTGAAAAGTATATTTTGGAAACGCTGATTGAATTTGATCTTTCGAATGACATTCAACTCAATTTTTGAGATCTAAAATATTGCTTTAGCTAAATAATCGATAGGTTGAAAAATTTCGTAGCAATGTCAAAAAAAAAAAACATTTTTTTCAAATATTTTCATCATTAATAAATCCTAAACAAATTGACCGATTTTGATCCAATTAACGGTATTTGACGCAGTTTTTATAGGAGAAAAGCTGATAAGATTTTTAAGTTCATCGGCGTATTAGCCTGAAAATTATTTTAAAAATATAAAGTAAATTTGCTAAAAATGACGTAATTTTAATATTTGAAAAGCACTTGAAAATCAGATTCGATTTTGATTCTTGAAATGCCATCTGATGTAAATATTTTAGTACTAAAGTATCGTAGAATAGCAAAAAATGATTGGTTGAAAGATTTCTATATTATGTCGAATAAACACTTTTTCTTTAAATTTTTCGTCAACGATTTCTCTCAAACGGATAAACCGATTTTGATGCAATTTATGCATCAAAATCGGATGCATTTGAGGAATAGAGCTGATTAGTTTTTGTACTCAATCGGTACATTAATCTGGAAGTTATGTTAAAAAATACTGTTTCGCTAAATTTTTTTGGGGTTTTTGTGGGGTGGGGGGAAAACAGAATGCCATCAACCGCGTTTAAATCTGTCTAGTCGTTCAAAAGTTATGCGATGTTTACATACATACACATACACACACACATACACGTATACATACATACAGACATACTAACGTCATCGCAAAAATAGTCGGAAAAGATTTCTAGGACCTCAAAACGTGGAGATCCGGTGAAAACTCGTTTTCGAAAATCGGGGCAAATTCAGTAACTTCCTATCTACGTACACTACGTACTACGTAGCGGGAAGTTAAAAAAGTATGACGGTCAGACAGTCTCCAAATTCTAGTGAAACTTTCTAAACTTTGGAATAACAGTATACTTTTGAATTTTTAAATTAATTATAGTGTAACTAAATAAAAATCATAATTGGCCACTACAATTCAAACGTTACCTTACTTGCATAATGACAACTAATGAAATACACAGCCAAATTCATATAGTCGCGAGATTTAAGTGTTGCAACACGTCTTATGACTATGCTTTGGCTTATGTCTCCAGTGCGGCGGTCTCACGAACCCATCATTTTTATTCATATCAAAAAACGCTTAACGAGGCTAATGAAGTATTCACTTTAAAAAAAAGTCGAGTGTAAGCTCACACGCAATAGAAGTGAAACTTTTAATAGAAGTAGGAAAAACGAATTAGAGATAGAGACAGCGGATAGAGATAAAACAGAAGTAATAGAGGAAAAAGTTTTTTGTATATAAGTACATACTTTAGAAGTAAAAATTTGCAGTAAAACCTTTTTAGTTGTACTGATTGTAAATGGCTGGTTTTGGAACAATTAAATAGATGATATTTAAATTATAAAAAAACTGTGTACTGTATTCTATCTCTATTTTCTCGTCGGATTAATCCGTACTTCCGTACTAATATTATAAATGCGAAAGTAACACTGTCTGTCTATCTGTCTGTCTGTTACGCTTTCACGGCCAAACCACTGAACCGATTTTGGATAAAATTTGGTACAAAAATAGTTTGAGACCCAAGAAAGGACATAGGATAGTTCTTATCCCGTAAATCCCACGGGTACGGGAACTATGCGGGTTTTTATTTTAGAATTTTTTCCACGCGAACGAAGTCGCGGGCACAGCTAGTCCTATATATTTCCGATTCTAAAGATTTTTAATCCAAAAATATATAAAGGAAAGGACTCGGTTAAAAATACTTAATAATAACTATAATAACTTTAGAGTGTAAGTATACTGCACCGGTGTATGTATTTCCAGGAACTGAAGCAAGAGGCTTAACTGATTTACATCGACTCAGAACAGGAAATTCCACTCGCAAGGAGCGGCTAATTGTGTCATAGGATTTTTTATTTTGTGCAATAACTGTATATTTCAGTAAAGATTTATGATTCACTAGCAGATGCTCACGATTTCGTTCACATGAAGTCAAATGAGGTTTTACAATTTTAGTTGAACGCTTTGTTGTGTATCACTCGAAATTCGTCGTTTCCCTCGTGTTCATCGTTGCTATTAAGTGGTAGAATTCTGCATTGTCTCGCTCGGGTCTGGTACCGCCGCCTTACCTACTTCTGTGGCACAAGCGCCAGCTCTTGTCACGGTTGTGTTTCTGTTTGGAGAGTAAAGTATCCGGTAATCTTATGCATGTAGCATTAAGAGAGAATTTTCTTAAAAGTATATAAAAATATTAAATACTCCCTTTTTAATGGCTATGTTTTTATTGTTATTTGAAATATCAAGCCAATCCAACACCTAGGTGGATCGATTTGTAAACACAAAAATACATAAACAAAATTTTTATATATAAAAAGGCAAAAAAATCTTCTAAAGATTTGGATGAAGTTTTGTATTATTGACATGGTTTAACTTTGAACTTTTATAATAACGCGTTCGACTTATTCTCATTTAAGCAATAAGTAATTTGTATCTCCAGGTATATTATATTTTCTGGGAAAAAAAATATGATTTTACTATTCGTTCCAACTAAGAATAAGATCGCGCTTGTTATCAACTTCATACCACAAGTGTGAAATTAGTAATGTCAGCAAAAAAATATTTGTTCAAAAAATATTGCTGATTTATTGAAGAACAAATAACGTTTTAATATGATTTTCATCAATAAAAAATTAGTAAAAAACATCAGTCTAGCTGTTGATCTAATATATTATATAATAAAGTCGTATTATTTACACCAATTATAAGTCAAAAACGACGGGGCCAATTTTGTTGCGATTTTTGTGAGTTTGGTTTCTCTCTGTCCAGAATAGGCTAAAAAGTATTAAAATATTAATATTCATCAATAAAAAAGAGTAAAATATATCGGTATAGCCGTTCGTCTATATACGTATTTATGTATAAAAGTCGTGTTAGTTATTTTACACCTTATTTAACACAATATGGTAATATGATTTGATGGGAATCTAAATAAAAGATATACCAATTAGAAATAGAATAGAAAATATTTTTTTAAAGTATTTCTTTGTTAGAATTTTTTTGCACACCTTATTCATCACTTATGAAGTTTTTGCAAAATGCGGAGCAATAAGTCACCCTGACAGTCCTATTCTCAGTTGGAACGCATAGTACTAAATATAAAGGAATGGTTTTATTAAAAATTTCAAACTAATTTGAGAATTAAAAGTGTGATTCGTTAAAATTATGTAAATATCGGATCAAAAAATTATTCTATACGCTAAAGTTGTGTCAAATGACTTTCGTTACCCATGCAAAGCTGGACGAATCGCCAGTAGATACTCTATATAGATCGGATTTTTAATAATTACAATATTTTTTGATGGGATTCTTCCGTAAATTATTCGTTGACATTATTTATGTTTGACCATCTCATCGGTCAAGCGGTTAGCGACCCTGGGCCAAGACATCAATGGGGCTCTAGTTCAATTCCCGACAGGGACAACATTTCTGTGATGAGTATAAATGTTTTTAATTCTAGGTTTGGTTATTTGTACTTAATAAATATAAATACCTATATAAAAATCCATAATACCTATATAAATATATATGTATTTACATTTATTAAGGTATCTTTAACTAATACCCATATCACAAGCAAATAGTAGCTAGATTGATCCATGTGATTTGTTCTGCGATATATATTTATATATTATTTATTACATATATTTAACAGTCATTTTTTAAAATTTAATAATACATGCTACAGAATAGAATTGTCTTGCAGAATCAGAAACATCCAACAAAGCAAAAACAAAACCCGCTATATAATTACTAAAAATCAATGTTTTTGAGAATAAAAATGGAATATCAGACAAAAGAATTAAATTTTATACCCATATTAAAATCGAGCTTAAAATACACAATTTAATAGGTTAATTAAACCGGTCATTAAATAATATAACAAACAAAATAATGACACATCTTCACCTGTAAAACTAGTTTTAAACAATACTGGTTTGTTCAAGGATAAGTAATAAAAATAGAGAATAATGAAATAATTATGGAATGGTAAAAAATAAACTCAGTAATAGTATTAAAATAAAGCATGGTGTATAATGAACATGATTATTCGAGGCATTTTAATGTTTATTTAGTAGCACTAAATCGCAAATAAAAAGTAAGTTCTACTATTAGTAAGTAACAACTATAATTTGTAAAATAGATAATCTGCCATTCTGCCAGGTTTATGAACGTAAAAGGCGACGTCTGGGTATACGTATCACTACCCTAGTGACTACTAGATTGTGGAGTTTCGTAAAGTCTCGTCCGGCTTAATCACAACATTAAGTCTGAATTCCATAGAGAAGGTCCTCAACTTAGAACAACATACACATTAGTTTTTATTAGCAATTAATGTTTAAAAATTCTACGAATTATCTCTTCCATATAGAAGAATAAGAGTAAAAATAAAATAAGAGTTACTAAATGACCACGGCTTAAGCAATAATATGGTTTGATGGTTTAAGCTTAGAGAGACTGCCTTGTGGTATAGGGCTTAGCCTATTCGGCTATTCGGCTTAGATCATATTATAATATGATCTGTCCTGGGTTCGATCGCCGGATCGGGCAGTGTTATTGAGGTTTTTTTCGAAGTTTTCCTCGAAAATCCAAAAATATGCGGGTTGTGTGATACCACTCCTGTGCCTTGAATAGGCACGTAAAGCCGTCGATCTCGGTTATTGCTAGAAATAGTCGATAATCGTTATCGGGTCGGTAAAATACGGCAATGGGTATCACCACTCATCTCGCCAACTGACAAACCGTGAATCGTGGTGATTTAGAAAGTCTATAGATATTTAGTTTACGCTGCCTACCACGCAAGGAAACTGGGTGCGATGATACATGTACAATAAATAACACAAAGCTTAAACGGTGAAATAAAATTTATAGTAAAAAATTCTGCGAATAACGATCTATAAAGAAATTTAAGGTAATACTGTAGTATGGACTCACCTTAAATAATTATGTAAAACATTATTCGTATTTCGTGACTATAAAATAAAATTGCACCTCTATTCAGACAGGACGTTTTAAACATGCAAAAACGAACAAAACATTAGGCATTGAGCACACGATACGAGGCAAATATCGTAATTTGCATTAAATATTACACTTTGAGATCTGCCGCTATTGTGTGTACGTGGTTATAGTATCGTTTAATCTCAGTAATGGTTCCATAACTCCAGAGTGAAGTGATCGTTAAGTGTATCTAGTCACGACTTAGAATTGAACTACATCTGTCAGCATGGAATCGCCTTTTTCCGTCGCCCCATCCTTTTCTTTCACTCAGAACTGGCATATAGTACTTATATGCGAGCGAAAAAGATAGTGGGAATGCGATTATATCGAGGATTCCGCTGCGTGCCGCCGCATTTTACTCTAGTTATTTTTCAGGCAGGATGGGGCGACGGAAAAGACGATTCCGTGTTGACAGATGTAGCTCAACCCTTAGTTTAGTATACTGTTAAACTTATTTTATTTAGAACGCGTTTGATTCGAGGACTTTCGCCTACAGACATTAATAATGTTAATATTGCGTTGCCATCTAAATATTAGGTTGAAATGTCACATATGAAATTTAGTTTTCAAATGCATTGATGAGCAATAATGCTATCGTGGCAGGAAAGGGTGAGGCGAAAGGAACATACCCAAGCAAGATGTAGAGCTCTGACACTTAATAGTCACCATGTAAGTGATATGTTTAGCAAAACGTTGGTCTTTCACGAATTGTCTGGCAGGAAGGCAGACAGACGGCCTGTAGTTCAAAACCTAAACTTAATAAGTGTTATAGTTTTCATAGCAATAACGTTTGTGTACATATATGTACATCTACAACCAGTTGTTTGTTTTTCTGTAATATAGAACTTCTATAATATAAAGGTAAAGAATCTTCACGCCCGTATCCCTAAGGCGTAGGCGGAGGTACGACAAGTGCTCCCACGATTAGCAAAAAATCCCACAATGTGATAGGTGCTTGCCACCAACCAGGTACTTCTCAATGCCGAGCAACGTTGTTTTTATCAGAAAACTAAAAAAACACATTTTTGAATTTCCGGACCCGGGATTCGAACTCTATTAGATTTACCAGACCATTAGACCACAGTGCCGGTATATAAGAGGTATATATTATTACAGAATAGCACGAAAGCAGATGGCTCTCTTGATGATTAGAAATAACCACACTCCAAAGATATTAATGGTGTCTTACTATCTGCGTGATAAGGATGTAATGTTTCACACACAAGTTTAGTACTATAGTAATAAGCACTGACGTCACTGCGACATTAAATGGTGATAATTTTGATGAAACTTTTCAATAATATAGTAAAGTGTTCACCATATTTTGCCTTGTAATAGTAATAGGTAGTTTGTAAAATGTGAACAATTTTTCAAACGTATTATCAGTGCCGTGACTGCTAAATGATAGGAATATGCAACGTATCCAGGTATCAAATCATGCCTAGTCTTACCGAGGTTATATCTTTCCTCAAGGAGAGTCATATGTTTATTTGCGATAAAGATATAAGATATATATGAGATAAAGAAAAACACAGACATATATAATTATATATTATTAGTAAAGTTTGGTGTTGGTCCGGGCTCCATTTGCCGTTCTGCCAGGTAGTTTGTAAGAGGCGAACTATTGGCTATACAAGTCACTTCCTTCCTTCCGATTTCTGCCTTGCCTCGGCCGGGTCTGGTGCCACTGCCTTACCTATTTCTAACAATAGAGTAAGTGCTTGTTATTATCATGTTCCGGTTTGGAAAGTAAAATAGCCGGTAAAATTATGAATGCTGCATTAAGATTTCGCTACACGGATAGCACCACTAACATCTTTGGTGTCTATAGGCGATGGCTGTCTCTTTATATTAGAAAAACCAGCTGCTCGTTTTCTATCTAATGATATAATATAAATAGTTTTATTCAAAATGACAATGTATCAAGGTCAAATGCCTACATAATATGCATAACGTATTTGGAGCAGAACTATCGTAATTTATGAGACCTCCAAATCGCAGACTGACCTATGATTTATCTAATTTAATTCACACCACCCGACAATAATGCCATTTGTCTTCAATAGAAATGTAGGAAGTGACGTTAATGTTGCATTTAATTTCATGGTTTTATTTTGAGATTGATTTATGTAAACTTATCTTACTAAGATAGAAACACAGTTATACATAGCTTTAATTTGAGAGAGGTCTATTTCTAAAAAAAAAATATACTTTGAACTTCTGAATGGTGCTATAAATTATTTAATTTAATCTTATATATAAACATGGATATCCCATGTCGGATACGATTGTAAATAATAATAACATAATTCCTCGAAAACATATTTTTTCGCTAAGGTGGTGGGGGATCCGGACCCCCTAAACCCCTCCATATCTACACTATAGTAAGTAATAAAAAGCCTGTCTGATCGACAAAGTTATTCTCTGTTAGCTTAATTATAATAATAATATATATTTTTTTTCAGTTTTGAAATATTTTTTTAGGTTAAATATACTCCATCTTAGTACTAAATCATCTAACCATTTTAAAACACATTTTTATTTTTGTAAATAGAATTATTTACATTTACTACTTTTTTTGTTAATGTCATTGAATTATATGCGTCTTTATGTCCGATAGATATTTTGTTTAATTTAAAACCTAGATAAATACCTTTACTTGTTTTGTTAAGGTCACAAACTTTATTAAAATTAATTTTAAAAAAGTTAGTCGCCTCTGTGGTGTAGTGGTCCAGCGTTGGCGTTGACCACATGAGGTCCCGGGTTCGATTCCCGGGTCGGGCACAAAAGAAAAGTGTTATTTTAGTTTTCTGAGAAACACAAAGTTGCCCGGGATTGGAAAGTGCCCGGTTGGCGATAGGCTTGCCACCTTATCACATTTGTGGGACCAAGTATCTTCGGCTAATCGTGGGTGCACTTGTTGTACCTCTGCCTACCCCTTCGGGGATATGGGCGTGAAGATACTTAAAAAAGTTGACAGAACAACGGGCGTAGAGTAAAATATCAACTGGTAAACATATAGGAAAGTTACAGGTGGCCGAGCGTATAGAATCTATACATATACTAAAAAAAGTCAAAACTGTACATTGAATATTTTTTTAAAAGAATACTTGAGGCGTGATCTACAATCGATATCAAAGCCAAAAATATAGTTTTTAGAATTTTTGTCTGTTTGTCTGTATGTATGTCCGGGGTAAAATCACAAAGTGCTGCATGGATTTACTTCAAATTTTGCATGAATATTACTAACAGGTCGGGTCAACATATAGGCTACATACTATCACGCTATCACCTACAGGGGAGGAGCAGTGCGGAGTAAACGAAGTCCGCGCGGACGAAGTCACAGGCAACAGCTAGTAATAATATATATGCGTACTGCATAACATGTGAGGTATATATTTTTTATTTTTATGTAATATATTATATAAAAACTTTAAAAATCATGGTTCCTAACTGGATTTTGTCTTTAGAGTTTCGTTTTTTATTTTTAAAGCTAATAATAGCTCTTAAAAATAAAAGAGAAAATTTTGCTGGAATATTTTTTCTGTAAAAAAAAATTACAACTAATAGTAGGTACATCTATACATAAAGTAGTGGTTTAAGTTCTGTTTTTGGAACGAAGTTCCTTACGGCAGGCTTGGAGGGGTTAGGAATTTTGCTGCGCGACCGAACTGAAAAAAATGTGATAGTAAAACCGTAAGAAAAATGCGTGGATTAAAGCGTTAAATGAGACGTGCGCAGGCGCGACAGTCGCGTACACAAGCGAGTAGTGCCGTTTAGCCGAAGGAAGTTCGTTCCTACCTGGTGTCCCGCGACACCACATCATTTTTTTACTTTTAACCAACTATTTATTTCACCAAAACCTTTATTAAGTATTTTTAATAACACGATTTGTATAAATTAAACCGGCCATGTGCGAGTCGGATTTGCGCACGAAATGTACGGAACCATCATAGCAAAGAAATTCGAAATAAACACGTTTATTGTATGGCGACCCCCCTTAATATTTTCTTCTTTTTTTCATTTTTAGTGTTTGTTGTTATAATGGCAACGGAAATACATATTTTGTAAAAATTTCAGCTTTCCAGCTATCACGGTTTATGAGATACAGTCTATTGACAGACAGACAGATGGACAGACAGACCGCGGATGCTTAGTAATAGGGTTCCATTTCACCTTTTAAGCACGGAACCCTAAAAAGAGAATGAAAACCGTGTTTCCTGTCAAGTGAATTTACATTATGCTATGAGATGCCACTCGTCCGTAACAAAGAGACTAGGCACAAGTAGCAACAAGTACTACTAGTACTAGCTTAAGATACTTCTTTTTAACACTTTGAAAAGCAGAAAGGAGAAAACGAATATCTAAAACACCGACTGACTGTCTAATGTTCATCATATCAGTACGAAACACAGAACGGCGCCGCGTCGTACCATAAAAAATCTTTTAAAAAAGATTTCAACGATCATCAAAAGAACTACGCTGTAAATTGTTGCCAATTGACCGATTCTTAATTTATTCTCAACAATAAGAGAGATATTTGATTTTTTTCCGTCAAAAATAACAATTAAAAAAACTTAAAATTTAAAGTTAATTACATTATACGTATAAGGTATTTTTTTAATTATTGTACCAAGCGTTTAGGAGTAAGCTTTCAAAGAGAAGTCTATTTCGTAGTTTGGCGTATACTTTCGCCTTAATACAGTTATTTTTTACTTACAATAAGAGATCAACCAAAATAGTATTTCTGGTGGAAAAAATAACAGCAATAGACTACAAAGTCGTTAATAAATAAGTAAATCTTAATATAATATATAAATTACATGTCACGCTGTTTGTCCGCGGTGTACTCCGAAGCTACCGAACGGATTTATTTATTTATTTAACTTTATTGTATACCTTAAATAAATTTGTACAAAAGGGGACATAATGCCTAAATGCGGATTTAAGTGAATTGTTGTAGATGTCTAGTGTTTGGTCAAACTTATATGATAGGACAGTTTTTATCTCAGTTAATTTTTTCCTAAAGTACCTCACCAAAATATTCAATGCAAGTAATTTGTATGGCATAACAACATTTGCCAGGACAGATAGTAATAGATATAATAAAATCAAAATATATTTATTTAGATAAATAAATTGTGCATTACACTGAATTATAAAATACCTAAGAACTATTTTATGATCTAACTTAACATGTATCAGCCTGTACTAGGTTGACCTGTGTTTCAGGCGATAAGGGCTATTAGTACAATAATGTTAATAATCACTGATAAAAAATTGAGTGAGCATAGTTTACAATGTTATTAAAATAAACTCTTAAACTTAAGAAATAATGTGACTTAGGAAAACAGTGTGATTCTTTGAAACTATCACAAATAACAACAAGAAGAGAAAAATTAAACGTAGTTAAAATACATAACTCTTAAGTTTCGTTTATTTACCAACTGA
Organism: Apodemia mormo; assembly: GCA_036924255.1. Taxonomy (NCBI): domain Eukaryota; kingdom Metazoa; phylum Arthropoda; class Insecta; order Lepidoptera; family Riodinidae; genus Apodemia; species Apodemia mormo. Next base: position 2,720,435 of record JAUPFN010000007.1, on the reverse strand, counting down.
TAATAACTTCTCAGTGTCATCCTAAGACATACTTTGTAAAATATCAATTACAATTTTTTGTGCAATTCCTAAAATTTTGTGAATAAATATTTGTTATTGCATTGATTCTATTATACAGAAGTGGGCCTAAAAATACGTAAGATTTTGATGAAAAAACAAATTTTGTTACTGCGTTGTACGGACAAGCTCTATCTTTTCGTCTTGTGTTTTCTTGATCACGGGAATAAGAAAGAGCAGAGTGTTGTTTTAATATATTTAAAACAAATTGCTGTCGGACTGTTAGCATTTTACTCGATGAAAAGTTGGTTAGTGGGATGTAGGAAGGAGCGGAATGTGGCCACCTTAAGAATAGCTCTTTGTGCTCTTTCTTACTCTAAGCAGCAGCGTCTATATATATGTCGCCGGACAAATTAGTCCCAATGATCTAACCGCAAAGTAAGCTAATTATTTGCTTGTAATATGGGTGTTCATCAAAGACACTGCTACACAGAAATATATAATAAACATATGACCTCAGAAATACAAACATTTATGCTCATCAAACAAAAGTGCTTTGCTGGTGATTGCGTAGTCAGGGTCGCTAACTTTAATGATTCGTTGTTATCCTTATTATGACAGGGATGTAGAGAACCTTTTATATAAGCTTGTCTGCTATTTGGTCTTTTATGGAAACACAACAGTGTCAAACACCGACGTAATATTAGCAGGAAAAGTAAAAGCGTTGGTACCAAACCCGTACGAGATGTTTCAGAACTCTATCATCTAATTCAGTACTGTTGTTCTTATCTCATGTCGGTCCAGGCTCCTTTAAAGAATAGATTAACTGCCGTTCTGCCAGCCAAGTCGTAAAAGGCGACAAATTGGCTCTGCGTGTCACTACTATCGGTATACAAGTGGTAGACTTCCGGAACATCTCACCCGGGTATTTGGTACCATCGCCTTCCTGCCGCTATGGCGTCAATGCTTGTCATTGTCATGCTCCGGTTTTGAGGTTAAGGTAGCCGGTAGACTTATGCATGTGGCATCGTCATCCCGCTACATAGATAGCAACGCACCATTTACATCTTTGGTGTCTATAGGCTATGGTTTCTTTTTCCACCAGGAGAGCCATCTGCTTGTTTGCTATCTTATGATATATAATTAAAAATCAACAAATCCCTATTATTACACACAATTATGACGTAGTTAGGTAATTATTAATAAACAAGCTGCTACTCTCGATTTCGTTCCGTGACCCAAAATCATTACTTCCATTTGTTCAGTCGTGTAAAAAGTAGCTCTTGTGATGGGTTCAGTAGTTTTTGAGTTTATTCTTTACAAACGTACAAAAATACAATTAATCTTTTTCTTTATTAACTTGGACACACTGACTACATGATATTGTGTTAAAAAAACACAGGCCATTTCTGTTTTGTACATCCCTTGCTTGTCTTTCGGATTGACGAATATGAGTTAAACTAGAATAATTTTCTACGATTTTTAAATCAGTTAAATAAAATATATCTCTAGGAACAATAATATAAAAAATATTGAAACTTTAATTTATTGAATTCTATTTTCATATTTAAGTGCTACCATTGTATAAAACTTTAATTACATTTTCATTAAAACAGCAATAAGTTTACATATCATAATTTTCATTCTAAGTACCAAATAAAAATTGTCCCTGTTTTTGTATTAAAGAATAGTTAATGCCAATTTATTTTTTGTTCGTTTAAGTACCTATAAATACCTAACCACAGACTACTAAGGAGAGAACTGATTGTTTTCGTTAACCTTACCTAAATTCCAATTTAATTTAGCTACTATTCCCCAAGTTAAAAAAGTATTAATTAAACGCGGATAAGTTAAGGAGTTGATATAGAATCTTAAGGAATATATTAAACTTTAAGGTAATAACTAAAAAAACAATGTATGAAATCTTGCCCGTGTTCTTTGTTAGTTAGTGTAAAGTATGATAAGATTTTTAAATTTACTTTGTTTTCATTCATTATAGATAACCACTATGTTACCCCCAATAAAGTAGATATTGTATCCCTGCGGGGGTAGTTATCCCTTTGTTTGGTGCATGTCGGGATGACGTTAACACTGTAAATGTTGATAACGTCATGCGGACGTGGAGGGGGAAAAAGATTTTCCCAGCCAGGCAAAGTGTACTGCTTGGGGACCGACGTCCGTTTGAGAAGCGTTGAAACTTGTTTATTATAGTGTTTACGAGATAAATAAGTGTTATTTCTCGATTTATTATTGGAACGAAGTTCCTTATCGCGCGTTGTGAGAGGGGGCTAGACGGAAAAAATTCTTACAAAAAGTTGTCACGACACTTTTTGCTATAGTAAAGTATTGTAAGCTGTGCGGCGTGCGTTTCTCTGTCTCTCTCTCTCTCTCTCTCTCTCTCTTATAGAAAGCAAGCCAGATATTTTCATTTCTATTTCGCATTGAACAGTGTGGTGTCGCGGCGATTATTTTTGTTGAGTGTATACAGGTTTTTTGTAAATAATAATAAAAGGAACTTCGTTCCATCCGGGTGTCCCTTGACACCTCTCAAATTTTTTTAAATTATTTATTTAGGATTTATTATTTAGGATTTTACTTTGAATTTTATTATTTTTTTTTTTCTTCTAACGATTGTAGACTGTTTGAGCCTTGAACCGCTACATAATGATCTAGTTGTTAAACAATTTTGGCTAAGCTTTCGCGGTTTATGAATTGTCACGTATAAAGGTATATACGATATTATATTCTTCAAAAGAGGAAACTCATCAACTGAAAATACTAGAAGTAAAAAACATTGCTATTGTTAATAGTTCTACGAAACATTATAGCTATGATGATGGTCATCATAGCTATAATGTTGAATAGATTTATTATTATTATATTCTTCACAAAAAGTATGTTTTGAAAAATATTTTTATAACAATATTGGTTACAATATAATCGTAATATTTGCGCTCATAAAAAAAAACCACGAAGTGTAATTAACAAAAAACTTAAATAACTACGTATTGATTGATAGGGAAACATAATACCTATATCATTATGTTTATTTATCATGATACTCTGAGTAATTTTTTGACCCGGATGTGTAAGTTTTTATTTAAATCGATGATAAGGAGTATGTAAAGATGAAGCAGATGATTAAGTTGGGCTTAGTAGTAGTTGTATCACGCCGATTCCCTTGCGGTGTAGGTGGAGTGAGCTGAACGTCTATAGACTTACAAGTTCATCACAATTCACCGGTTTGTCCGTTGGTGAGGTGGGTGCATTTTATCAACCACTTGTTTCCAGCGATTATCGAGCCCACGGCTTTACGTCCTCACGAGGTCCTTATGAGGGTGTTAATACGCCACCACCAGATACCGAGCTGTCATTGTGACTTGGATATTCGAAATAAACCGAACTAGTTTCAACGTATTGATTAATACGCTGGTTCTACTAAGGCTGTTACCGCAAAACAATAAAGAAATTTTTTCGAATTAATTTGTACAACATCTCAGTATCATTTTTAAAAAATCCTTTCACTTAAAGATATTAAGAAACAAACTTCTTTTGAACCTAAATATTATGTTAAAAATACTGGATAAATTATATTATTGCAGCACAATAAATATAATTTCTGACGCGGGCGGGTAGGCATACAAAACAGCTGGAATAAGTAAGAAAATAAAAAAGTTCAGGCCATTCGAAACATTTATTGTATGGAACTATTTGCGTAACTTTGGTATACACGTATCAGTTTTAACTAAATATAGATGACGTAATTTTTATTGAATCAAACATCCATTAATCTAAATAATGTAGCCAATGCCAAGGCTGAGATCTCGTCGATGCGAATTCACGTAAAAGGTGCGGTCTGTGATATAATTTTAGGGCTGAATCACACTTAACGCTATAACAAGCTATATGTTAGTCCAAAGGAAAATTGAATTAAGGCTTGCAAATCACAGAGCACTGAATTTTATATTTTTTAATGCCAAGAGAGGGTTGGCATCAGGTTAAATCCATTCTTTTCAAACCTTGTGTTTTAGCCGTCATTTCGTAAAAAAGGGTACTAATGGTTTTTAAGGTATATACAATATATACAACTGTTTATTGAACAAAAACTCGTAAAACATTTTAAGGGTAAAATTAAGTTCTCTAGAACTTTGGTTTTGTAACTTTTATTCGAAGCAGGAGTAGTAAAATAACAAAATTAATAACTGTTGTTTTTGGTTAAAGAATAATATATCATCGGGATCAATTTAGACCATTCGGCCTATTTATATGTGTCGTAACTATGGCGTGCTCATGTAAAGCCGCGTTTTCACAGGGTCAGTGCACAAGTCAGTATCGGCGCCGACACGTAGACACGGTGAGCGGTCTGTGATACAACGTTAGGGTTCAGTTACAACACAACGCTATATTCAACTATTTATTTTTTAAAACAATTATGAATAGGAGTTACATTATTGTCATCACATTAAACAAATAATATAATCACTGTCATAGCTGAAATCTCGTCGATGCGAATTTGCGTAAATGACGCTGTCTCTTGTACCTGATTAATTTATGTTAATTTATGGTATAAATAGGTCAATTTATTTTAACCACTATCATGGTTGATCATGTGGTGGTGAATTCGAGTAAAATAGGCGGCTTTTTCATAAATTTTTAGATTTAACTCATACTTAAGGCTGTATGAAAAACTCCTCCTAATTCTATTTATTATAAATGCCTACTTTTGTACTGCATACTTTTAATTTTTCGCGCCTTTTTTAAACGAATTATTAGGAATTAACGGTAGCTTACCGCAATAAGTTGAAGCATTATTTTCCCGATATTTCGGCGCTGTACAAGCACTAGGATCCAGGAGGAGAGGAAAACTATCCCGTTACTTCTTAACAATTTAGTTTTGAACTATCTTATCTTAATGAAGAGTATTAGGTATAATAATTCATATCGATTGATATATTTTTATCGTATTGAAAGTCTGCGGTCAGTGCGAGAAACGACAAAGTATGTTTCAGATACGGCTGTTACTAAAAGCGTCTTTCCATTAAAAGAATAAGGATAGTATAAAGTGTTGTAATTGATATTTAAATTGTAAAATAAAAGCCATCGCATCGTATTAGTTGTGCGTTAAATACCCACAGAGCTTATGCGAAGCTATGAAATACTGAGCGCGATCTTTACGATGTTTTACATGTAAATTGTAAGCTCATACAAAGCGTCTGTTTTCGGTTTCCTAAAATAGACATTACTTCAACACGGTCGTTGTAACTGTCCCACTGACCGAACTTTAGTAGCGTTGTCCTTCTTTGCAATCGTTCGCATCATATACCTACCGATTTAATCGTGCGTTTAATATGCGATTGAACAAAAATACATATAACATAAAATAGTTTTCTTGGTAAGAGAACCCGGTTGTATTAGAATTTTGTACCACAGCATTACATATTTATGCCGCAATAGTGTCAGTGCTTGTCATTGTGATGTTGAGGTTTAGAGGGTAAATTAGCCGGGAAAATACATGTATCATTTACATCCTACTACACGGTAACACGCCATTAACATCTTTGATATCCATAGTCGATGGTGGTTTCTTTCCATCCCGAGACTCATCTGCTTGTTTGCTATCTTATAATATAAAATAAAAAAAGTCTATAGATATTCGGTTCGCTCTGCCAACCCTGCAAGGGAACCGGCTTGATGATACTTTGTTTCAATCAGATATGGCGAAGTAGTAGGAGTTTAAGTAGAAGGCTCTACTAGTAAAGTGCATAGTATAGAGTAACTTTTGAAGTAGTACAGTGGCCTGCGGCCGTCTCGCCGGGTATTTAGTACCACCGCCTTAGTTTTTCCTGCCGCAATATCATCAGTGCGTGTTATTGTCGTATTCCGGTTTGAAGGGTAAGGAAGTGTATAATATCTCTGGTGTCTATAGGCGATGGTTTACTTTCCATCAGGAGAGCCGTCTGCTTGTTTGCAATCTTATGATATTGACCGCCTTTTGATTGACCGCCCCGTTGGTCGAGTGGTTAGCGACTCTGACTACGCGATCGACAGGGCTCGGGTTCGATCCCCGACGGGGACAAGCATTTGTGTAATGAGCATAAATGTTTGTATTTCCGGGTTTGGGTGTTTATTAAATATATTCTTGTATTTATATATGTATGTATTTCTATGTATTAGTATCGTTGACTAACACCCATAACACAAGCAAATAATTTGCTTACTTTGGGGTTAGATCAGGAAGTGTAGTTTGTCCCGTGAATTTATATTTATGACATAAAAGAGTCTATAGATATTTGGTTCGCTTTGCCAATTTCACAAAGGAATCGGCTTGATGATACTTACTTTGTTTCAATTATATGATGAAAATATGACGAAGATTTGAAGAAGAACTAGTACAGTGGCCTGTGGCCGTATTTATTCGCACGAGCGATTTCCAATCAGGACAGTAGCTTATGTTTATGAATGAACTCGTGGGCACTCGTCTAATACGTAATACGGTAGCTGTCTCCAGTCTAAACTGGCTTTGTTTTTTATCATAACAAAGAATAGTGAAAATAGTGAGACTTACTACTGCGTCTATGTATGAGTAAACACGCGTGTCGGACTCATAACAGGACATTGTGTTAGCTTACATCATATTGTCGAAATAGCTGCAAGAATTTAAAATATGATAAGCAGTCACATTATATACTGTATCTACTGGATGTATGCATATACACATATTATTATGTGTGTGTATAATAATAAATATAACAGGACAAATAACAAAAATTGATCTAATCCCAAAGTAAGCAAATTATTTGCTTGTGATATGGGTGTTATTCAACGATATTAATAGAGAGAAGTACATAAATAAATACTTAAATCTAATACCTTTAAACGAGCAATTCTTGTTTTATATATACCAGATATTATTCTTAATAGGTAAACACTCAAACCAAGAAGTACAATCATATATGCTTATTACACAAATGGTTGTCCCTGTCGGGAATTGAACCCTAACTCCGTCGATTACGTAGCCAGGATTGGCTATACGTGTTACTACTACCGCACCGCAACGTTTCGCCCGGATATACGGTAACACCGCCTCTATTCTTTATGCCGCAATAGTGTCAATGCTTTTCATTGTCGTGTTTAGATTTGGAGGGTAAGGTAGCCGGTAAATTTATGCATGTGGCAATGCTATCCTGCCACACGGATACCACCGCATTATTAATATTTTTGGTGCTTTGGCGATGGTTTCCTTCCACCAAGAGAGTTAGCTATTTGTTTGTTATCTAATGGTATAAAAAACATTGACATTAATACATGGCTGACTCGTGCGAAGATTTTGCACGGCGCCATCTAGCGTTTTCCAAGTATAAAACTCAATTAAGATGTTTGATATATCACACACAAATGGCGCTCTTATAAAAATTATGTTTACTTATGTTTAATTATGTTTTTTATAAACAAAAAGATTTTTTCGAATTTTTTCATATTGTTCGCCCAACGTAGAAAACATAAGCTTTAACTTGGTATTTATTTAATTTTTTTTGGTGAAGTAGTTGAAGAAATCGAGCCACTCCAGGAAAAAAACACGTTTTAGAAATAATATATATGCTGATGATATTTATGTGTGTGTATATATACGTAAATATTTCTATAATTCTAACAAATTCTTATTTGTTTTATATGAAATAAGGTGTGGCTTGTTCTTGATAAAAAGGGACAGGCATCACTTATAGACACCAAAGATATCCATGGTGCACTGCCATCTGTCTACCTTACTCTGATCTACCTTAATCGGAACATAACAGACTGAACATGAACGGAACAAGTGACAAACATTGATGCTATTGCGACAGGAATAGTTGAGGTGGTGGAACCAATTTCGGCCGAAACGTTTAGATCTGTACCACCTAGTAGTCCGTTCATAATCGTTCAATCGTTCACCAGAATCCACACGGGAGTGTTATGTATTCTTACATAATAGATTTCTATTAAAACATAATAGATTTCCTGGTAAGGGAACCCGGTTGTATTAGAATTTTGTACCATAGCATTACACAATAGCTTTAATGTTTGTCATTGTCATGTTCCGGTTTGAAGGGTAAGGTAGCCGGTAGAATTATGCATGTGGCATCCCGCCACATGGATATAAACGCACCATTAACATCTTTGGTGTCTATAGGCGATGGTTTCTCTTTCTACCAGGGGATCATTTGCTATCTTATGATATAAATATATATTTCTAGTTATCGTCTACATTTTACTTGATGTATTAATCACAGTTTCTGAAAAGTTTGTCAGTTTTTAGTTGTATAGGTCAAAGTTGAGGTGACGGCATTTTTAATGTGTTTCTCTAGAAATGCGTAAGGTCTTATGAAGGAAATACCGAATATTAAATATTACGTGACCGAATATTAAATATTACCGAGAAATATTGGTCAGTGTTAGATGAAAATGTCAAGGCGTAAGGTCATAAGGTTATTGTCTAATCTGTGGTAAAGGAAATAAATCCTGTTTATAATATCAGTTTTAGTGCCTTATATTATTTTCATCTATAATATTATATTTAAATACGAAATTCTATCTGTCGTTCGGTCAGTCTGTAATCTGTATGTTGTGTTTTCGCTGCTAAATCATTGAATCAATGATGAAATTTGGTACGGAGTTAGTTTAAGATTTGGGGTCAAACAAAGGCTTTTTTCTAAAAATCAACCCCTGACGGGCTGAAATTGACGATGACTTTTGTATGAAAAATTATATTGATGACATGGTACTACAATTATGTCCCTGTCAGAATCGAACCCGAGCCCTATCGGTTCGTAATTAGGTTCGCTAACCACTCGACCAACGCGAGGACGTGGTGGTCCATACTATACAAGCTATATTAGCGAGCAAAGTTGCGTGGGTCAGCAAGTATTAATATAACGCTCGAAATTGCCAAAAGTTAGATAGCCTCTGCTTAACTTATAATATAAATATAAAGCAGGTTTTATAAGATAACCTTTCAGTCTCACACCTAGAAAATAGAATACGGTCATGCAGAAGCTTACCAGCTACCTTACCCTGCAAACGAGAACAAGATTACTATTAACACCTTTGATATTTATGGGCGTTGGTTGACTCTTTCCACCAGGAGACTCATGTTGTCTTACTTAACCTGCTTGTTTACTATATTATGATATAAAAAAAGACAGCGACAAATACTGACGCTATAGTGGCAGGAATAGGTAAAGGGTGATACCGGACCCGGGCGATACGTTGCAGAACTTTATTACCTACTAAATTACTGCGATCGGCTATTTAATAATTTGTATAGTGTAGGTATATTTTTTTCAGCCGATTTAGTAAAGGAAAGTAACGAAATCTCGGTGAATATTTATTTGTTTACTAGCTGACCCGCGCAGCTTCGCCCGCGAGTTTATTAATAAGTCGTCCAAATAGCTTTTAATAAAAATTTCATCCCCTATTTCAGCCCTCCAGAGACTGATTTTTGAAAAAAATTAGCCTAATGTTTGACCCTGGATCTTCAACTATATCCATGCCAAATTTCATGAATCCGGTCTAGTGGTTTAGCCGTGAAAGCGTAACAGACAGACAGACAGACAGACAGACAGACTTTCGAATTTATAATATTAGTATGGATATGGATAATATGTTTTTTTGTTTATCTAACCGACACGTTCCTTCCACAAGCAAGTTATGCAAATGTTATCCTCTATTTATTGCGCAGAGAAAACACTCAGACATAAGGTGACGCACATTATATATTATTTATGTATTCCATCAATTTACGGTCATAAGATTATACATTAACAATATCGCTATGTTAACATATTCGGTTAAGAGCTAAAACCAATAAAGATAAGTGAAATATAGGTTATAGGACAACTTCGTTAAGTTAAAATTTGCCAACAAAATATTATAATGTTGTACAAGCCAATGCTCTTAAGATTACAAAATTTTTACCACAGTAGTTCAAGTTTCTTTGGAAAAACGACCACCTGCTATTCTGCCTGGCGGTTCGTAAAAGACGAACGACTGGCCAAACTCGTATCTACCATCCACTTAAGGTGGTAGAGTTTTATAACCTCTTCCCTGGGTTTTACTATTCCTGTCGCAATGCCGTCAATCCTTGTCACTGTCGTGTTGGTAGTCGGTAAACCTATGCCAGTGACATTAGCAGCCCGCCAAACGGATAACATTTTTGATGTCTATAGGCGATGTTTAACTATTTTCATTAGAAGAGTCATCTGCTTATTTTTTACCCTATAGATATAAAAAGTTCCTTGCTTTGATCAGAGCTACAGAAAATAATAAATATATTTAATTTCGTTGGTTCTCTATCGAGGTACACACTAAGAGGGACGTTGTTTGTTATGAGTCGATTTATTAATTAGATGTTTGGTGACCACCATTACCAGATCTTCAACAATTTGCTTATTTTTTGCAACGACCAAACCCAGTTTTACATTTTTAAGCTGCTACTAAATTTAATCTAGATTAAAAAAGAAAAACAAATATATCTTTGTTTAGCTAAGAATAAGTTCTAAAGTGAACGATCCTACGACTAAACCATTTTTTATGTCATAGATAGCAAACAAGCAGATGGCTCTTCCTAACGGAAAGAGAAAGCATTGCCGTTGACACCAAAGAAGTCAACGGTGCTTTGCTATCCGTGTGGCGGGGTGATAATGCCACATGCATAAGTCTACCGACTATTTTACCCTTCAAACCGGAAGACGGTAATGACAAGCATTTACGTTATTGCGGTAGGAATAGGTAAGGCAATGGTACAATGTGTTTGAGGAGTCCTTGAGGAACTTTACCATTTAGTATCTATGATGGTAGTGACTTGCGGGATGGCTGATGGTCTATTCTTCAAAGAGAGCCCGGACCAATACGGAAAAATCAATGAAAGAGAATGACGAATCTTTATAAAAAATATTTAAAGTAGACGTTTTTATATTATTCGCTAAAATTAAGCCTTCAAGTAAATCGCATCATGTGAAGGCCTCATATTACGTGTACAAATCCCAAATTAGATATTACATTGATCAATCAATTAGGACATCTATTTTGGTCACGTTAACCTGAAAAAGGCAGATGTTAATCAATATATGTCAGACTATACAGTGGCGTAGCTTGCCTTGGCGGGGCCATTTTGTTTGGGGGACCTTATAAAGGGTAGACATTTCTCACAAAAGAAAAAAAATGAATAAAATTAAAAGAAATATTTATTCATCATAATTATCTAGGTATCTGTCACTTTTTCCAAATTTTTTTACAAACAATTCAAATTAAATACACTCTCCTTGACCCCGGATCTTCAACTAACTCCGTGTCAAATTCATTGAAATCGGTTTAGCGGTTTAGCCATGAAAGCGTAACAGACAGACATACTTCGTATTTTAATATTAGTGTGGATAATATTATTTTAATATTATGTTCAATTAATGTATTTATATATTCTATTTACGTATTTATATGTTCAATTTATGTATCTTTTTTATATATAATCAAATGAGCAATTCTTATGCATAAATCCGTTTCACGTATTTCGAAAAGGACTCGATTTGGTTTGAATGGGGTTTTAATTTTTAAGTTCCTGGTAAAATGCGATTTTATTAATAAATAATTATAAAAATAAAAACTGAAAACCAAACACTTCAAAGTTCTAATTGTAGTTACTATTTAGGGGGAGCGCGTTGTTTAAAGTAGTATAAGTTATTATAGGGTTTTATTACTTTAGATTCGAGGTACATGTTATTTTTTGGTTGGCAGCATTGGACAATTGGCATAAATTATTTTTTATCAAACTTAAATTGAAAGTCAATCCTACTTCAGGGCTGAAAGTGCTACATTGTTTCCCGTCTAAATTGATTAATGGCTACTGCGCATGTCTAAAAATTCTTGCATATAACCACATAAATTTATGTTTATGTATATGCAATAATTATATGTACATATTGTAATGTACATATGTATGTTAGTCTTTAAGGTATTTATAATATGGGCCATGTTGCCTGAATTAAATATTAAAATAAATAAAATCAATAAATGTATGTTTTTTATAAAAATAGCTAAAATAGCAAGTTAATATATTAAATATTAAGTCTTTTAGTTCAATAGTTTGTAATAATTTATAGTTCTGTAATATGAATTATCAATTTATTTATTATATTTATTAAAACTCTTTATTGCACAAAATATACAACAGGCGAACTTAACGTCTATGGACATTCTCTTCCAGTTAACCTTCATTTGTAGTAAACTTGTAACGGGCAGTGCATAAGAAAAGTGCTAAGGAAATAGATACATAACTTTACATTAAAACAAAGAAAATGAACACTATTTTATAAGTTGTTAAAAAGAAGGAAATATGTAATTGCTACCCGCGTTCATATCATACTCGCCTTCGGCTAGGTGATGGGTGAGGGTTGTAATGTACTTCCCTCCCTAGGTTAGTAATATTCTACATAATATGTTTTTGTTAACAACACCTATTCATGTAAATCCGTATATTTAACATCTTCATGTATTAATTAGCATAACGAATGACCAAAGGTAAATATCATCAGAACGACCTCCATGATGCGTAATTTCAGTTCCGGTCCATTATTAATAACAAGATTTAAATAAAACGTAGTTCTGGTCGTCTCATCAATGTAAATAAGGAAAATTACCATACTGTTGAACTAGGTAGTAATATGCACATAAAAACAGATGTTCAAAACACTTGCACTTATTCATATTACAATTTTAAATAAATTCAGTCAACTGGTATGGCTTTTTGTAATATCCTCGTGATTGTATAGCCAGTACATTAATAAATTATAATCAGTGCATTTACAACTTACAATTAGTAGAACAATTATAAATTACAATCAGTAACACATTACAAAATATAATCGGTGCATGTAAAATGTACAATCATTGCATTTACAGCTTACAATTGGTACATTTATAATTTACAATTAGTGCACTTATAATTTTCAATTGGTAGGTACGTTTATGATCAATACCTTTACAGCCAACAATCGGTATATTTACAATCAGTGCATTTACAATTTAAAATCAGCATTTACGGTTTACAATCTTAACAGTAACAATTTAAATTCAGTGCATTAATAGTTTACAATCGGTAAACTTACAACTTACAATCAGTATATTTACAATTCTCAATCAATCCAGTCACAATCGGCAATTTACAATTGGTACATTTTCTGTGTTACTTAATTTGGTTTATATCAGAAGATAGCAAACAAGTAGATGGCTCTCCTGATGAAAGAGAAAACCATCGCCTATAGATGTTAATGGTGCATTACTATTGGTGTAGCGAGTTAAAATGTCACATATATAAGTTTGGCCGATACCGTACTTTCCTAAAACACCTAAAATATTTTCAACCTCTTCTATAGGCTAAGTACGGATGTATTATTTTTTCTCGTTTACCCCATGGTGTATGTAGGGTGTCGTTGGACTGTATTGTGGATTTGCACAAATATTTTTCGATACAGGGATCTGTTTCTGAATTATTAAACTTATGTTCTAATATTTTTCCTCCTCAATCTTCTTCCCTCACTGACTAAATGATTGTTTCTGGATGTGTGAAAAAAAAAACAGTAAATAAGTGCCATAATATAACGCGACCCCTAAAGATAGAAGAAGGAATAATATATACTAATACTAGGTAGTAGACCAGCGAACGTTGTTTTGCCGTAAAAATTATTTGCATTCATTATTTTGGTGGATACTTGAGAGGGGGGGGGTTTACTTGAGATAACAACTATCTTTTAAGTTGGACCAAACAGTAGATATCTGCAAAATTTCATTAAAATCGGTTCAGTAGTTTCGGAGTCTGTCGCGGACAGACAACGTGACACGTAATTTATATATATATATTGATTAATATAATTTAAATAAAGTTCACGTCCTTATAATTTTGTGTTTGTAACGAATAAACTCAAAAGCTACTGAACCGATCTTAAACATCATTTTAATCTTAGAAAATTACACTATCAAGAAGCGACATAGACTACGGATTTATATTCTACTAGCTGACCCGCGCAGCTTCGCCCGCGAGTATATTAATAAGTCGTCCAAATAGCTTTTGGAACTAAGTTCCTTGTCGCGCGTTGTGAAAGGGGGCTAGACGGAAAAAATTCTTACGAAAAGTTGTTACGACACTTTTTGCTATAGTAAACTATTGTAAGCTATGCGGTGTGCGCATGTTTCTCTGTCTCTCTCTCTCTCTCTCTCTCTCTTATAGAAAGCAAGCCAGATTTACATATCATTACAATTGAAAATTTTATTACAATTCCTTCACTAATTAATCGAAAGGAACTTCGTTCCATCCGGGTTTCCTTTGACACCTCTCAAGTTTTAAGTTTTTTAATAAAATTTTCGTTCCCTATTTCAGCCCTCGAGGGACTGATTTTTGAAAAAAATTAGCCTATTTTTGACCCCGGATCTGAAGATCCGGGATCAAAACATTAGCTAATTTTTTACAAAAATCATACTATATACATGCCAAATTACATGAAAATCGGTCCAGCGGTTTAGCCATGAAGGCGTAACCGACAGACAGACAGACTTTCGCATTTATAATATTAGTATGGATTAAAAGCACTTGCACTGTTTTACTTGACTTTTTATTTATTAAAACCAACCGGTTTCGCGTTTTAACGCATCATCAGGGCAAAAATTAGTATTTTTTTCCATAAACATAGGCTACTTTTTTACTCGGCTGAACAAAAAAAGTAATATTTTTGGCTGACGTGTATCAAGTGGCGAGTAACAGCTAGCTATTTATAATTATAAAAGCTGGATCTTTGAAGTAAATTCACCTTCTGAAGGAATTTTTTGTAAGTAAATTTACAATGCTTTAACTTTGCTATTAGATACAAAGTTTACGTTACATATACATTTTTAGGTGCAACAGTTACAACATTTTTATTGCACTCTAGTACTCAAAGAGGTCCTGGATTTATATTTACTTAAATGCGTTCTAAGTTGTATGTTACTAATGGTTACTATTTCAATAAGATTGCCAAAGCGACAAAATTATTACAAAAAATAAAAACAGTAGTTTTCCCCGTGTTGGTCCCGGTCTCCTTTGAAGAATAGGCCAACTGCCGTTCTGCCAGGCAGGTCGTAAAAAGCGACAGAGTGGCTATGCGTGTCACTACCATCGTGACTACTAGGTGGTAGAGTTCTGCATCGGCTCGACCGGGTCATGTACCACCGCCTTATCTATTCCTGCCGCAATAGCGACAGTGCTAGTCGCTGTCGTGTTCCGGTTTGGAGGGTAAGGTAGCCGGTAAACTTATGTATATGGCATTAGACCTCGCCACAAGATAGCATCGCACCATTAACATCTTTGGTGTCTATAGGCGATGGTTGACTCTTCCCATCAGGAGACCCAGCTGCTTGTTTGCTATCTTGTAATATATAAAAAAAGTAATATGATAGGAATTAAATAAAATAAAGAAAAATGTTATACCTGGTTCGATATCAAGTTTGTGTAAAGTAGATACAGTAAGAGAAGAAGAAAAATAAAGTTAAATAAAAGGGTTATTTTTTCGAAGCAGCGATTATCGAAAGGTTTTAGTGGAATTCTAATTTTTTTTGTACTATAAGAAATCTCAAATGGTTTCTCATATCGTTAACAGGTGGCGCTGGCAGCGGCCGCTCCTCAACCCGTTTCCCATGTGCTGGAGCTGGACTTGTCCCCTGAAGAGGCCCAGAAGTACCTGAGCAGCCCACCGTACACTGAGCCGCAACTCGTCAGCCGGACGGCTGTGCTACCTTTGGTCAGTACTAGTAGAGAATAGTTCAATATTGAATTGTGAAACAGTGCAATTGTAAAATTTAAAACAATAATTATGACAGAGTTTTACCAAGTGCCGACGATGGAAAGTATAAATTATAGAATAGTTCATTGTTATTTGGAATCGTGCTGTAACAGTTATTTTTCTTGTAATAACATACAGGTTATTTGGTAAAAGATTTCACTATAGTTAATGGTCATAAGTAAAAAATAAAAAGTATCATCACGCCCGGTTCCCTTGTGGGGTAGGCAGAGTAAACCGAACGTCTATAGACTTCCCAGTTCACCACGATTCACCAGGTTATCGGTTGGCGAGATAACTCGTGATCCTCTTTGCCACATTTACCGACATTTTAACGATTATCGACTATTTCTAGCGATAGTCGAGACCGATAGTCTAACTGCTCATCCGAGGCACGGCAGTGGTACACCAATAATACACCACTCCGCCAGACTCCGAGCTGCTACTGAGGATTACATTTTCGAGAAAACCTCGGAAAAACCTCAACAATACTTTGCTCGACCCGGGGATCGAATCCGGGACCTCATGATTTGAGCCGAATATGCTACCCCTAGAGCACGAGGCAGTCAAAAATGAAAAAATTATTATAAAACTAGCTGTTGCCCACGACTTCGTCCGCGCGGACTTCGTTTACTCCGCACAGTTCCTCCCCCGTAGGTGATAGCGTGATAATATGTAGCCTATATGTTGACCCGACCTATTAGTAATATTCATACAAAATTTGAAGTAAATCCGTGCAGTACTTTTTGAGTTTACCCCGGACATACATACAGACAAACAGACAAAAATTCTAAAAACTATATTTTTGGCTTTGATATCGATTGTAGATCACGTCCCAAGTATTCTTTTAAAAAATCGGTTGTCTGTAAAGTTGGTTTACAGACGATAGTTGAACGTGACAACGTCTTAAGCTCTCGCTTGTACTCCAAGCCTTAAACGGAACGCCTCAGAGCGAGGTAACGCCGCATGAGTCATGTTTTTTCGTGCGTGCAGCAGCTCTATCGAATTATAAGACGTTGTCACGTCAAAAAATATTCAATGTACAGTTTTGACTTTCCTACGATTTTATTATATGTGTGGATATTGTTTGCAGATTAAATACAACGACCCTCGATTTCGCACAGCGGAGGCCGGCCCTACGCTCGGCCACTACTGGAAGAACGGCCATGAGATTGAGAACACCGATGACTATGTAGAGGAGGTAGATAACATACATATATACATTATTATATTGACTAAATTTATGTACATCTATTATAAGGTAAGGTTGCTTTTTTTATTTTATTTTATATTATACTAGCTGGGTACTGCTAGTATAGAATACTAGCGACTCCGTCCGCGTGGAAGATTTATAAAATCTTATTACCGTGGTTTAAAAGATAGAAAGTAGATAAAAGATAGTTTTACCCGCAAAGTTCCCGTTCAGGGATTTCAGGGTAAAAAACTATCCTGTGTCCTTTTTCGGGTCTCAAATTATCTTTGTATCAAATTTCATCTAAATCGGTTCAGTGGTTTAAGCGTGTAGAAGACAGACAAACAGACAGACTGAGTTACTTTCGCATTTATAATATTAGTATGGATCGAAAAAAGAAACTATCGCCTATGTACACCAAAAATGCTAATGGTGCGTTATCATTTTTGTGGCGGGGTCTTAATGTCACAAGCATAAGTTTAGCGGCTATATTACCCTCCAAACCAGAACATGACAGTGATAAGCACTGACACTATTACAGCAGGAATAGATAAGGCGGTGGTACCAGACCCGGGCGAGACAATGCAGAACTCTATCACCTAGTAGCCACGATGGTAGTGACCCGAATAGCCAAACGTTCGCCTCTTACGAACTATTGCGAACTATCTGGCAGGACGGCAGATAGTTTTTTTTTCAAAGGGAGTCCGGACCAACACGGGACAGTTGCATATGGTCTATATTGACCGTTCCGGTGGTCGAGCGGCTAGCGACCCGCGCAACGCAAACGACGAGACTCGGGTTCGATTCCCGACAGGGATGCGTTTATGTGACTAGCATAGATGTTTTTATTTCTGAGTTTGGATGTTTATTTATAATGTTTATAATATATTTTTAGTATTTATATATGTATTTCGGTGTATACTAACATATTATGTATGTTAGTTCATTATGTATGTACCTGTGTTACAGTATATTGTATACTAGCTGTGCCCGCGACTTCGTCCGCGTGGAAAGTTTTCTAAAATAAAAGTAACCTGTCTTACTCCTTCTTGTATAAGCTATCTGCCAGTGATAGTGGTCAAAATCGTTCTAGCCATTTCAGAGATTAGCCGTAACAAACAGACGAACAGACGGACAGACGGACAGACAGACAAAAACTATAAAAAAATGTATTTGGGTATATGTACTTGTACCGTGTATACATCCATATGTATTTGGTAAAAAGCAGTTATTTTAATATTACAAACAGACATTTCAATTTTATTTATTAGTACCGATTTCTATGTATTGTATGGTATCGTTAACTAACACCCATGTCACAAGCATATAATTTGTTTACTTTGGGGTTAGATCGATTCATGTAATTTTGCCGGAGATATTATTATTTAATATAATTAATGCTTGAAATATAAAACTGACTCTAAATTGGGTTGAAATATCCAAATTACTCTGCTTGTTTCTGTCTAATAAAAAAAGTTTGTCGGCTTCATAATTTCTAAACCATTAGGTACATGACAGCAATGGACACTGAATTGTTGCGACAGAAAAATATAGGACGATACTGACTAATAGTAGCGCTGAGCGAGACCTTACAGAACTCATTGTTCAACCATCTAATAGCAGCGCTGAGCGAGACCTTACAGAACTCATTGTTCAACCATCTAATAAAATTTTGCTTCCTGACTTTTGAAAGGCGCTTTAGATATAATTTTTTTGTCAATGGAGACAATGGAGCAGTAATACCACCTAGTAGCCACGATGGTAGTGACTCGTATAGCCAATCGGTCGCCTTTTACTACCTGCCTGGCAGAACGGCAGTTGGCCTACACTCATGGGCGTACCCAGGTTCTGGGCCAAGGGGAGGGCAACGGTAACATTTTTAGACTATATTTTTATCTACTTGCCCGCCCCTGCCCCTCCCTGTCCCCTAAGGTGGTACATGCCTATCCAAAAAAAAAATCTGTTTACTCTACTCTTAAAGGTCCAGGACCCGTCATGAAAAATCAGTTTGATCACGGATAAACTGACCATTATGTTTTAATCTTTAAACTGAATTCCGCAAGTAATAAATGATACTTGTAATGTTTCTAGGACGTATCTTTGACCATAAGGAGAATCGAAATTGAACATTAATGTTAAATTAAATCTAACAAAAGTTTTGAATATTTCGAAATAATTGATTATCTTATTAGCACGATTTTATATTCGGTTTATGTATGAGCGAATATTTGTCGAGTTAGATTGGATTACCGACAAATTTTTATACAATTTTAAATTCTTTACATTCTTTAAACGGGACATTTTTTCGTCCCTAAGATATATTTGGGGATACCGGGATAGAGCAGTTGAAAACGTTCCCGTTCAAAAGAGGACGTATGGTTGCCTTAGTTATAGACTGTATTAAAATCCTCTCTGAGTCTGTTAATAGACTTAAACCATAAGCAAAATGGTTTATATGTGTGTGTGTGTGTCTGTGACAAGGAAATTGGTGTTCAGAGTGCTAAGTGTGAGTTTTTCTTTTCGCATTCGATCGTGAGCGCGTTTCGAGTTTACTAGGAATTTGTATGTGATTTGTACAGCGCCACCTAGTGGTAAACTGGTTTCTCACGTTTACCACTAAGTGGCGCTGTACAAATCACACACAAATTCCTAGTAAACTCCAAACACGCTTACGATCGAATGCAAAAAGAAAAACTCACACTTAGCACTCTGATGCAAGAAACTTGTTTCTCTTGTCAAAGAATTAACGACATTTATTTATTGACAAAACAGGCACAATGCAATTGCTAATGGATGTGTTTCTTATATCATAGGATAACAAATAAGTAAATAGCTCTTGAAAAGGGACACCATCGCCTATGCAGACACCAAAGACGTTTATAGTGCTCTGATTTCCATGTGGCAGGGATGGAACACTAAATAGTTAAGTTTACCAGCTACTTTACATTCATAATCAGAATACGATAGCAATAAGTATCGAGGCAGGAATAGATACTACAGTAGAACTTAACCCGGTCCAGACACTGGAGAACTTTACCACCTAGTTAGTAATAAGGATGTTAGTGACAAAATCAACCTTCTCCCAACTTATTCGCAGTGCCTAGTTGTAAGACGGTTAATTTATTTTTCAAAAGGGGTTTGGTTTTGACGAAGTACACTGAAATTATTCGGATGAATCCGAGAGTGATGTCACGATTCTCCTAAACTTTCGAGTTTGTATTGAGCTATGAATGTCGAGGGTGCAAGGGACTTCTGCTTTAATCATAAAGTATGTCATTCAGTTCTGTCTGCTTAATGGATCTGGCGTAAAGAAGCTTAACTTCACAAACTCTATACCTTAGTCAAAATTGTTTCTTAAAGAAAAAAGATATTTTGACATAGGCGTAAGGTAAAAAATTTATTTACAAGCCACGTATATTGACTAAGTTGTAGAATTTATAAATTTAGGGCGCGTAGAGTTAGGGCATGTAGGATAAGAAGCTTATTTCTACCTGAGATCTGATAACTTTTTGACAGTGTAAGCAAGGATTCTCGTCGTGGCAACATTTTAGATGAAAATGTTTTTGGTGGGATATATTATGTCAATAGATTAGAGAAGAAAGTATTTTTCTATAGATATTTCCTAAATATCTTCATAAAAATACGTAAACTATTTTTTTTGGCAGGTGTACAACGCAAATCAGTTCCATGGTCAAGATGGTCTCGGCGCTTACGGGTACGGCTATGAGACTCCAGAGTCTGCCAAGGTGGAGAACAGAGTCCGCTCCGGCGATGTCAGCGGGTCATACACCTATAAGGCTGGAAACAATGAACTCATCAAGGTATGCGGTTATAAAACAACTAGCTAGCAACATCACGTGCTGTTTGAGTGCGAGGAAATTAAGAGATGGTAGAGTTATTCATAGTCATACCACCGCCTTACCTATTCTTGCCGCAATAGCGTCAGCGCTTGTCACGGTTGTGTTCCGGTTTGGAGCTCCCTTATTAGACCTCGCCACAAGATAGCAACGCACCATTAACATCTTTGGTGTCTACAGGCGATGGTAGACTCTTTCCATCAAGAGACCAATCTGCTTGTTTGCTATCTTCTGGGCCCAGTTTTTCAAAGGAGTGGTACATATAGGCAGAATAGGAAGCTATTTGAGCATCTCTCTAAGGTGTTCGATTTCTGGAATGAGCTGGATTAGCAGGAATAGCCAAATGCCTTTACGCACTGATAGATATATAGATACATTTTAGCTGACTCGCGCATGTTTGCTTGCTATAGAGTAACATTTTCCCGGCCTCCTTTGAAGAATAAGCTAACTGCCGTTCTGCCAGTCGAGTCGTAAAAGGCGACCGATTGGCTATCGAGTCACTACCATCGTGGCTACTAGGTGGTAGAGTTCTGCATTTTCTCGCACGGGTCAGGTACCACCGCCTTACCTATTCCTGCCGCAATTGCGTCAGTGCTTGTCACTGTCGTGTTCCGGTTTGGAGGGTGAGGTAGCCAGTAAACTTATGCCTGTGGCATTAGACCTCACCACACGATAGCAACGCACCATTAATATATTTGGTGTCTACAGGCGATGGTTGACTCTTTCCATCAGGAGACCCATTTGCTTGTTTGCTATCTTATGATATAAAAAAACATAATATTATCGATATAATAAATTTCATAGGTAATGTCTTTTATCTCCTTAAGAATCCCCTTAGGATTAAACAAAAACTATCAAATTCGATGCAGCGGCTTAGGCCTAAAAACGTAACAGACAGAAGGACAGTCTTTCGCATGTATAATATTGGTATGTATATATAATACTGTAAGGATAGGCAGAGGTGTAACATATGACTTTCTTGGGAGAGGATTTTTATTTAAGCTTTAAGGTTCTTAATCGGTACTAATAGCCGGAAAATCTTTTCATTTTCTTTTTATTCCCTGTGTTGGTCTTAGGCTCCTTTAAAGAATAGGCCATCTGCCGTTCTCCCAGGCAGGTCGTAAGGGGTGACCGATTGGCTATACGAGTCACTACCATCGTGGCTACTAGGCGGTAGAGTACTGTATTGTTTCGTCCGGGTATGGTACCACCGCCTTACCTATTTCTGCCGCAAAAACGTCAGTGCTTGTCACTGTCGTATTCCGATTTGGAGGGTAAGGTAGCCGGTAAGCTTATGCATGTGGCATTAGACCTCGCCATAAGATAGCAACACACCAGTAGCATCTTTGGTGTCTATAGGCGATGGTTGACTCTTTCCATTAGGGGACCCACCTGCTTGTTTGCTGTGTAAGGTGGTGACGCATTGTCAACAGCTGGTTGGACCCTTTGGAACTATTTGTTACTGTATATTATCATAACAAGTATATTATCAAAATAGCTCCTCAGAATAGTTCTGAAATAATTTGCAGGTACGCTACTGGGCTGACAGTCAAGGATTCCACCAAGAAGATAACATCCCTAAAGTAGTGCTGAAGCCTGTTGAGGAAGCCGAGGATGTGAGACAGGCTCGCTTGGCGCACGAGAAGGCTTGGCAAGAGGCGGCGGCCTTATCCAGGCAACAGCCAGATCCTCAGTATGCCTAAATTCATTTCTACTAGAAAACTACCTTTAAGATCTACAAATTTTAGTACATACAGGCACAGTATACTGGAGACTAACAGTAGTCAATCTACATACATGTGATATTCGAGCAACGCATACATAGCTTTCGCAGACGCGATATCTCGGAATGGTTCGGGACAGTTTGTTCCGCACCAGTCGGAGATATCGCGTCCGTGAGAGGTGTCTATGTGTGCTATGCTCGAATAATACTTGTATGTAACATTGACTTCTGGTAGTCTCTAAGTATTCTGTGATACAGGCTTCGCTCACTATACTTGCTTGGTCAGCCTACTTGTCTCACACAATAGAGTTCCGGGTTCGGTCTGCGGGTTGGTCAGGTGCTATTTATTAAATTAATACTTTATTGTACAAATAATACTCAAATTCCAATTTCTGTTGTGAAAAAACTACATAAGGTGGGTTTATCTCTGTAAGAGATTTGTTCCAGCAAACCTTGAAGAATGAGAATGGGTGAAAGAAACGGTAAGGAGGTTTTTTCAGGATCATATATGAACGTCGAAGTCTTAATAAGAGTTTAGAGTCTAGTCACAGAATACTTAGAGACTACCAGAAGTCAATGTTACATACAAGTATTATTCGAGCATAGCACACATAGACACCTCTCACGGACGCGATATCTCCGACCGGTGCGGTACAAACTGTCCCGAACCATTCAGAGATATCGCGTCCGTGAGAGGTGTCTATGTGTGCGTTACTCGAATATCACATGTATGTAGATTGACTACTGAGTCTCCAGTATACTGTCGTTTAGTGGTGTGTTAGCAGTCCCGTACCGCGGATAGCATGTTAAGCTGTGGTCTAGGTCCCGTATCTTCTATATACATATAATAAGATCGTAGGAAAGTCAAAACTGTACATTGAATATATTTTTAAAAGAATACTTGGGGCGTCATCTACAAACGATATCGAAGCGAAAAAATAGTTTTTAGAATTTTTGTCTGTTTGTCTGTTTATCTGTTTGTCTGTTTGTCTGTATGTATGTCCGGGGTAAACTCAAAAAGTACTGCATGGATTTACTTCAAATTTTGCATGAATATTACTAACAGGTCGGGTCAACATATAGGCTACATATTATCACGCTATCACCTACGGGGGAGTAGCAGTGCGGAGTAAACGAAGTCCGAGCGGACGAAGTCGCTGGCAACAGCTAGTATTCGAATAAATAGAAGATAATCGTTATTATGTACCTAGCTAAAATTAACCCTAAAACTATTTATTTGTTTGTTATAGATAAACTAAAAAACTACAGTATTTTTCTTTATACCAAATAAATAAAAATACTGCTGTATTATCCACGGAATAAATGGATACGCCTTTCAAGACAATTTCCTAGTTAGTGTAGCTTGCAATTACTTAAAGAAAGACAGAGTTATTACTTATGGATGAAATAAAATTATTTCAAGGGTAATTTTTAAACCTTGTCATCTCATTCGGTACGGTAAAACCGTACAACAGTAGAAATCAACCATATAATTTCTATTTTTTCCCAATGTAATATACTTAACCAACAAATGAATGACATTTTTGACAGTGATAGGAGCGTTTGCTTGTATGGGCCGCGACACGTTTACTTTCCCAATAGCGTTTTTTTTATATTATAAGATAGCAAACAAGCAGATGGGTCTCCTGATGGAAAGAGTCAACCACCGCCTATAGACACCAAAGATGTTAATGGTGAGTTGCTATCTTGTGGTGTGGTCTAATGCCACATGCATAAGTTTACTGGCTACCTTACCCTCCAAACCGGAACACGACAGGGACAAGCACTGACGCTATTGCGGCAGGAATAGGTAAGGCGGTGGTACCAGACCCGGGCGAGACAATGCAGAACTCTACCACCTAGTAGCCACGATGTTAGTGACTCGATAGCCAATCGGTCGCCTTTTACGACCTGCCTGGCAGAAGGCAGTTGGCCTATTCTTCAAAGGACGCCGGGACCAACACGGCGTATAATTCTCGTTTCTTTTCGTTTCTCACGTGTCTGTTAGTATTCATGTGGTCTGTGGTTTACTCTTATATAAAGCTTTTTTATATTACAAAATAACCAGTAAGCAAATGTCTCTCCTGGTGGAAAGAGACAAATATCGTCTATAGGCTCCGAAGATGTTCATAGTGGTTCCTAATCATGTGTCGAGCATGCAACTTGCATAAGTTTGCTGACTACCTTACCCTTTAAACCGAAACACGACAACATTAAGCACTGACGCTTTATTCATTGACGCAGGAGTAAGGCCGTGATACGAAATAACCGGGCGAGAAGTTGTGAAACTCTGCCACCTAGTAGTCACGATGGTAGTGACCGTATTGCCAATGCTACGCTTTTACGAGCTGCCTGGCAGAATGGCAGATGGTAGATTTTTCAGAGGGCGTGGACCAACATGGGGTAATAAAGTTACATTATTACTGAGTAACAAAGGCTACATTTTAACCTAATTTAGTAAAAGGAAGTATTGTGAGTTTCACGTGAACCAAGTCACGGGGAACAGCGTAACCAAATCTATTCAAACAAATTAAATCAAAGTGTCTTTTTAAATAACCATTTCTTACTAAATGCGTATCGATGTATATATGCTACATATATGTATACCAATTATTAAAATTATTTATTTTTTACAATTTTTGTCTGTCTGTTTGTTCCGGCTATCACTGAAACGGCTGGACTGGTTTGGATGGAAATTTCACTGGCATATAGCTGATACTATAAGGAGTACTTACTTAGCTTAGCTACTTTTATTTAGGTTTATTTTCCACGTGGATGTCGTGTCGCGATAATATAAAACTTTACACGTAATCTTTATTTTCAGGGGAGAGTATTATAATAAATACGACTACCAACCAGCTAGTTCAGAACAACAAAACACCTATCTATCTGCAGCGAATCAAGGAAACCAAGCTCGCTACCAGCCACCTGCTTCTGCACAGCAGAATGCCTTTGTAGCAGCGAACCAAGATAGCCAGGCCCGTGAAGCTAAAGCGTACTACGGCAATCAGGGTTCTTATCAGACAGGACAACAAGCGTATCCCACGCCAGTGCCCACTAAATATGAAGAGCCTGAACCTACCGTAAGTATAAGAGTTAAAATTAATACTCTTAGATCACTTCTAAGGGGTAAGAGAAAAATGAAAAAAATTAAACCCGTATCGCCGAAAATGTATGCAGAGGTACAACAAGTGCACCCACGATTAGCCGAAGATACTTGGTCCCACAAATGTGATAGGTGGCAAGCCTATCGCCAACCGGGCACTTTCCAGTCCTGGGCAACTTTGTGTTTATCAGAAAATTTAAAAATAAAACACTTTTTGAATTGTTCGACCCGATAACTGAACACGGGACTTCATGCAGTCAGTACACCCATACCAGACCAGTAGAACGCGACTACGACCGTAATTATTATTATTATTATTTTATTAACGCCAAAGTGGTCAAAATTCTAGTCATTCAAGTGAATAATGGAAATGACATATTTACTAAGCGTCAAGACGGTATTGTCTTTTGATCAAAAATATAGATATCTTACCATCCAAACTTGGACACTAGTAGTTGGATGTATTTGTCCGAATATAAAATTAGCAGTATCGACCTTCACGTAAAAATGATTGTAACATCACCTGCTGAAAAATTTAATTAGTTTTAATGGAATTTACATTTATAAAGTGATGTATACCATCGAAGCAGTCTGTAGTTAGGTGTGTTAGACTACACTGAAGAGGCCAAGACACACATCAAGGTGGAATCTTTTTTCGTTTTTATATGATGAGCTGGTAAACGAGCAAACAGATCGCCTGATAGAAAGCAATCACTGATTCCCACGGACATCCACAGCATAAGAGGAGATGCGCTGCCGCCTCTTAAGAAATTTATTAATCCGGCTCTTAAAAGATCCAATACTTTCAGGAAATACAGATTTAGGGAGGTATTAGGGAATACGGTTTAGACGGAACTTTTTAGTACGAACTAAAAAGTTCCGACTAAAGCGTATTATTGTGAAAACCATGAGCCAAGATAGTGTGGATGGAGGTTCCGGCCTCGGCGAGTGTTGTAGCGGTGGAAAGCAGTAGCTGGTATCAAACTAAGCAATTCCTCAGAACACTCTCCATTATAAAGTGGGTAGAGCACACTCAGCTACATCTTACATCCAACTACTAGTGTACAGGTGTGGATGGTAAGATATAGATCTCTGGCACCATTGATATAAAAAACCACAGTATATTGGAGACTAACAGTAGTCAATCTACATACATGTGATGTTCGAGCAACGCACCCATAGACACCTCTCACGGACGCGATATCTAGGAATGATTTGGGACAGTTTGTTCCGCACCAGTCCGTGATATCGCGTTCGTTAGAGGTGTTATTGTGTGCTATACTCGAATATTACTTGTAGGTAACATTGGCTTCCGTTAGTCTCTAAGTATTCTGTGTCTCTGGTCAAAAGACAATATCGTCTTGACGCTTAGTGAATACGTCATGTCCATACACTTGAATGATATGTCTCTAGAAAGTTGCCATTACGCCAAGAAAGAAAGAAATAAGAAAGATATGTCACTAGTGTTTTGACCGGTTTTTATTCAACTAGTTTCCGAAACTACGAAATCGATTTTAAAAATTCATTCATCAGTAAAAAGTTACATTGTTACTGATTAACTTATGCTATTTTTATCCTAATTTTTTAACTTCTCACTATGTAAGGAAGTTACTGATTTTACCTCGATTTTTGAAAATCGAGTTTTCACTAGATGTCCACGTTTTGAGGTCCTGGGAATCTTTTTCGACTATTTTCATGATGACGCCAGTATGTCTGTATGTATGTGTGTGTCTGTGTGTGTATGTAAACATCTCATAACTTTTGAACGGCTGAACCGATTCAAACGCGGTTGATAGCATTCGATTGGATTCCGCTCAACTTAGATTTCCAGAAAATTAGAACCGATTCGGTCAAGGAGATCTAGAGAAATTTTGAAAAAACACCAAAAAAAATAATTGATGAAACAGTATTTTTCTTTTAACTTCCACATTTATGTACCGATTGAGTACAAAAATTAATCAGCTCTATCAAAAACTGCGTCTAATACATAAATTGCATCAAAATCGGTTAGTTTATCCGTTTGAGAGTAATCGTTGATGAGAAATTTTGAAAAAAGGGGTTTTTTTGACATAGCTCCGAAATATTTCAACCAATTTTTGGTGTTCTACGATATTTTAGTACTAATAAAACTACGTCAAATTCCGTTTCGAATATCAAAATTATGTTGTTTTTAGCAAACTTACTTAAATTTTTTTTAAAATAACTTTCAAGGTAATTCACCGATTGACTTAAAAATCTTATCAGCTTTTCTTCTTTAAAAACTACGTCAATTACCGTTAATTTAATCAAAATCGGTCAATTTGTTTGGGATTTATCAATGAAGAAAATCTATATACATATAGTAAAATCGTAGGAAAGTCAATGTATGCCCGAGGTAAACTCAAAAATATTGCATGGATTTACTTCAAATTTTGCATGAATATTACTAACAGGTCGAGTCAATATATAGAGTAAACGAAGTCCGCGCGAATGAAGTCGCGGGCAGCAGCTAGTTAAAAATAAAATATTTTTGACATAGCATCGAATTAACATTTAGCTAAAGCAATATTTTAGATCTCAAAAATTGAGTTGAATGCCATCATCGTTTTCAAATATACATCTTTTCAAAAATTAATATACTTACTGCCATTTTTAACAAAATAGATGTTAGAACTGAAAAATGTATGCTTATATTTTTTATTCTTTTGAGCTTAAAATACCTTAATTCAGTGGGAAGTTTCAGGGATGGCCCGTAGGGTCAACCGTTTACCCATTTTTTTGTGTCGGGACCTACGTAAGTTATATCGTGAAAATGGCAATTATTATACAATTATGTAAGAAAAATCCATCGTATGCTGACACCAAAGATGTTATAATGAGTTACCATCATTAAGACATCATCATAAACATATTTTCTGTCCTAATCAGGATTTTAAAGACTTCAGTTTGACATGTATGTATATAATATTTTTGAAATTAGGTAATATTGGAGTATGATGATTTATTTAGGTGTTCAAACACGTGTATTTTCTTAAGTGTATACGTATATGTTTGTATATTTGTAAGTTCGTCCACTAATTTCTCAGGAACTAAAATCCATGTCGAGATAATTCTTTTTGATTTAAATCAGGAAACAGTCCAAGTTTTATCAAAATTGGTTTAGTAGTTTTTCAGATATGAATAAATTTGATATTCGAAGTCGGTTTAAAATTTTAAATTACTATTATGTTGTTTATGTTGTAGTTAATTCACAGGTGTAATGATGAAAGTCAAACCATTATTTTATTACTACCATACTGATATTTTCTAGGGTCCTCCAAGAGGATTCTTCTACGCTTTCGACTATCCGGTTTCAATAATCGTGGCGAAGAGCAGTCTTCAAGGAGGTGAATTCAATCCTGGATATCCAGTGGATCAAGACACAGTCGCTCTGGGACAACAACGGGGCTAAAATAACATAAATCTTAGAATAGTATCTAATTAAGCTCAAAGTGATCTAGTGTGGTCAAAATTAGTATTTTTATTTAAAAAAAATATCTATGGATATTTTCACATCAATGGTCATAAAGATCTTTACACTATGGATATGTTTTTAAAAAATATTCATTCATTCGTTCTTTAAGCACAAAAATTAAATAATACTTGAATTGAAAACTTTCTGTCATTCAATAGGAAAAACAACCGATTTTAATTATATTTATATTTTATTCGATTCGAGTCTTGACACACTTCAATTTTTAGATTTGAAGCTAAAAACCCTTACACACATTAAAAAAACATCAACCATAACAACAAAAAACAAACAAGAATATTTAAAACTAAAGTAAATAAAAATATGTTTTAAAACTTAAAAATACTAATTTAGACAACACCAAAATCAAGTCATACATTCGTATAAACTAAAAGACACTAAATACATCTATTAACTCCGGAAGACATATTTAAGTACCGGATAGAAATTGTTAATCGAAAGGTGATTATCGTTGCCATTTTAGTAAAGTAGAATAAACAAGTGATTTGTATTCATCGACTTAATATTATGTGTACGAATTTCTATTTGTAATTAAATGACAGCTTAAACATCTTTTAAATTATTATAAAAGTTTGTTGTTGGTGAGCTAGAAGTCTTTTGGTATATTTTTATATAAATAGTACAAAATTACACGAGTAGTAATGGTATTTTTGTGTTCTTTCTTTATTTCTTTGTGTTTAGTTTTTGATAATAGTTTTTTTTGAGGCAGCTTTATTTTCTTAATAGCTTGTATTAGTAAATAATTTAGTCTATGTAGATCTATATTTTTGTGATCGTTTTTATTTTACTGTTCAATTTTTTTTAAAAAAACATTAGCTGATTATTACTCAACAATTACGACTAGTGTTTGAAAGTATAACCATGAATACTATCTCCTTAGAATACTCTCTCGAATGAGTCATTTTCAAGTCATAATTTTGTGAAGTTAAACTCTTGAACTCTAGTCTAGATTTTACTTCTAGTTACCGGTTAAATATTTCTTCACTGTTTATAACTCTTATATCAATAATATCTATTTTTACGGTGAATATTTTGACAAATAAAATAAATGTTTTAAGAAAATTGATTTTTATTTAGTGGTATACATATTTTTTGAACGGAATTCATTATAACATTTTATCGTTTGCGGCTTGAGAGGTTAGACCCAAATATGTGTAATAATGACCGAAAATTGTATAAAAATGAAAAACAATACCAAAAACCACCATCGTTTTGCTGTGGTTTTTGAGACGCTTTCAGATCACCTGAGAAACTAACACCTTTTTCAATAGATTCAAGTAGCTGTCAATTTTTAGAATATGCAAAAATATTGTATAATTTTAACATTTAAATACGACTTTTTATTAATATAAATAAACAATCAAGAATTATTACTTCTTGATACTTAAATGTGAACGGAGGTCTTGTTCCCCAGTCAAAATTTGAAGTTCTCTTATAAATGGGTCTGCCATTCAGCGCGTTTGTTAAGACGTCACAATTTCGGACATCTCTTAATTTTAATTATAATCAACTCGTGCTTTAAATAAATCTTTGATTTTCATTTACCACCTCCTCTTTTAAGGATCTCTATATTTTTTAATCAGCAAAACTGCAAGGAATGTACGCTCACTAACAAGTCAATGTAAAGCCCCGCTACGAGTTTTTTCGTCATACTTATTTTTACCACCTGATATTTCATTTCGCAGGATATAATTGCACACAAGCGAGGACCAATGGCTATGAGTTATAATATGCAGGCTCACTTTAATGCATCTGCGAGTCAATAGAAAGTAGAAACACACATATCCCCACTCCTTGGGGATATTATGTACATTCTATTTCCCATTAATTGAGTAGGTAACGACCCTTAATAAGCAAACGATGGGTCACAGAGTCGGTTTTAAGCATTTGTTTGATGAACATATTTTATTTTATAACAAACAAGCAGATGGTTCTCCTGTTGAAAAGAGATAACCATCGCCTATAGGATGTGTTGCTATTCATGAGGCGTCGTTGGAATGCCCTAGTACTACTGGAATGCTCAACTTTATCCTATAAACTAGAACTCAACAGCGACAAACTCTGCAGCTATTGCAGCAAAAATAAAATACGTATGGCGCTGGTACCTAACGCGATTGAGACGTTGCAGAAATCTACCACCTTGGTAGCAGTCATGGCTCTCCTGATGGAAAGAGACAACCTTCGCCTATAGACACCAAAGATATTAATGGTGCGTTGCTATCTTGTGTGCGGGGTCTTAATGCCACATGCATAAGTTAGTGTTAGCGATATGTATTAGCTTATTTTCGCCTTTATTAACATGCCAAGCAGTAAGGCAGTTGATCTGTTCTTCAAAGAGGGACCCAGAGTTTAGATGTTTATTACATACTATCTGACCCGGCAAACGTTGTTTTGCTAAATATATTTATAACAGTATTTCTCTACTATATAATGGATGTTATTATGCATATAAACCTTCTTCTTGAATCACTCTCTATTCTATCGAATCTATTTAAAAAAAACCGCATCAAAACGCGTTGCGTGGTTTTAAAGATCTGAGCATACATAGGGATTAGGGAGAGACAGCGGAAAGCGACTTTGTTTTATACTATGTAATGATTAGCTCACCAGCGAAAATTCGTCGGTCACTCCGCCGCCGCGCCGCGTCGGTCGCTACGCCGCTTGGCACGTTTAGTACTTTCCCATACATTTGTTTCAGACGCCAGACGCTTCGCCGTTCGCACCGCGCGATAAATCGCGGGCGCGAATTTCTCGTGTTGGTTGGTCAACTATTATATATAAGTAAATAAGTAGTAAAGCCTTATAAGCCCTGATAATTTTCCTTTTAACTTTATTATATTCACTACTAATATGATTTTTTTCACACACTCAAAACCAACCGTTGGGGTCTGGGGACACTTGACTCTGATAAAAATGAGAACTTAAAAGCTTAATATTTTACAAAACAGTCCCTAAGTCGAAAATTTGTTTTAGCAAACCTACAATATTTTTTAAAAACCTATTTAACGATATCCCATACAGAGTATGTAAGAAAAAAAAATTAACATCCTTACTTTACATCCCCACTTACCTTGAAAAAAAAAATTGTTACGAATAATCTAGAAGCTTGTAGAGTTGGAGCGCGCGCGCTAACTATCTAGAAATAAAAGAAAGAGATAGCTACTCCTATTGACAAACAAATAGTTGACCTGGGCTATGCCATAATGGACTTTGTGGGATATGGCATAAGATTGAAAGCAGCGTGTACTAGGATTTATGACTCATAACATGTTTACGATAATAAGTGATTCATTGTTTCCCGATACATTTAGATTTTTCTGGATCCAGCTAGGACTTTACCCTGCCTATAAATACAGAGGTGTTGACAAACACAAGGCAGTTTTTATCAAGCGATCGAGAGCGATACATCAAGTGACCAGTGCGAAGCGAGAAGTGTTTTATTGTGTAGTGTACTAAGTTCAGTGATAGTACAGCGAGTGACTAGGGTGTAAAATGTATTTTAGTATTACGTTGTGTTGTGTTGTGTAAATACACGGATTTAGTATAAGTGGTGTTTTCTTGCAATATAATATATAATATAATTATTGCAATATAATATTACAAATATATATATATATATATATATATATAATATATATATATATATATATATATATATATATATATATATATATATATATATATATATATATATATATATATATATATATATATATATATATATATATATATATATATGTCAAATTACAGCTTTCTTAGTAATAAGGATCTCTGAGCTATCGTGCGGACAAACGGACGGACGGACGTAGCGAAACTATAACGGTTCCTAGTTTACTTCGGAACCCTAAAAACTACGTCAAAAATTAAAATAGAATCAAGTTTTCCAAAGTTACAGTCTATCAAATGTTAATATTTTGTTGTTTACAGCAAACTTACATAATATTTTTAAGATAACTTTCAGGCTAATATACCGAGTGATTTAAAAATCTAATCAGATTTTCTCTGTAGAAAGCCTGCATCAAATATCGTAAATTGGATCAAAATCAGTAGATGTTTTTTGGGTTTTGTTAATATGGAAAATTTTTGAAGATGTTTTTTATATTACTTCCTTATATAAAAAAATATCGTTTTTTCCACAAATTTCATTATTTAGCCTATAGATTAGATAAAATAACATTATTCAGCCTATAGATTATGTAGCTAAGAAAACATTTCAGAGCTCAAACATTGCGTCGAATGTCGTTCGAAAAATCAAAATCGACCAACGCTTTCAACATAAAATGTGTAAAAAAATCCTTTCCGATCGTCAAACGCTTCATTTTGTAGCAAATAAAAACACATTTGTGTCATTATTTTATGAATATTGATACATAATTTTTCAAAATATTTCCTTGATTTCGTTGCTCCATTTAAGTACTAACATGAGGCAGTTTAAACTACGACATTTTTCTTATTTTAATAAAAGGTTTATTTTTGATAATATCATTGACCTACCTACATACCTCTTTCGGATTGGGCAGGGTTTTTTTACCCATTGTATATAGCTTGATTTTTGAACCCTAAAAAAGATTTATGCCTAGGTACAACTTTAGTTCTTCTGAGCTCAAAATTCTTGAATTTAACCGGAAGTTTCAGGGATAGCTTGCAGGATCAATCGCTTTACACTTTTTTAATGAGTTTTCGTAAGTTGTCGCCTGAAACCTAATAATTCCATGTTTGAAGCGATGAAATATCATTTGATAGTAAATATAATACTCATAAGTCTTTTATTCTCAACAAAATTACATTTTGGGTTTCAAAAAAGGATTCATTCCATTAAAAGGAATTACGATTATTGGTGTATTGATATTCGATATTGGTATTCCATTAGATTTAAGTTTAATAACTTCTGTTGATTGCAGAGGTCTTTGGAAAGGTCGTGATTGACCAATAATAGATATTATGCTGGATATACCATCAGCTATACCATTGTACATCCAAGAAATGGTATCTGGTACGTTGATTTCTATTGGTAGAAATGGAATGGAGGAGATGAAGTCACCAATTGATAATCTTGCGTTTGGCAGTATTAGTAATGCTTTCCGTGGCCCGTCGATTGTTGGGATTGGTTCAGCATTTATTATTACAGAGTCTGAATCTTCTTCTGTTTCTTTGTTGGTGTTTTCAAATTCGTTTTCGTGGCGATCGTTG
This sequence comes from Apodemia mormo, assembly GCA_036924255.1. Lineage (NCBI taxonomy): Eukaryota > Metazoa > Arthropoda > Insecta > Lepidoptera > Riodinidae > Apodemia > Apodemia mormo. Next base: position 2,686,020 of record JAUPFN010000007.1, on the reverse strand, counting down.
ATTCGTTTGTTTAAAACATCGTTTCTATGTGTGTTTAAATCTTTTATATTTGGGATTCGGTCGTCTGGTAGTAGAACTATTATAGGCCCAGCCATGGTGTTTCTGAAAAGAAGTAAAGTTATTAAAATATATATATTTTTTTTATTATTTTCTAACTTTTATAATTGTGACACAATTATTCACTCTTGATTTATTGAGCGCTGCTTACGCTGTTCACTTGTTAACTACTTCATAAATTTAAATCTACACTAATATTACAAATGCGAAAGTCTGTTTGTCTGAAACGATTTTCATGGATGGAGCTTGATGAGATCGGCCTATAGTGTAACAAGAATATAGTGTCAGACAAAATTGCCAATTCTATACATATAATAAAATCGTAGGAAAGTCAAAACTGTACATTGAATATTTTTTAAAGGAATACTTGGGGCGTGATCTACAATCGATATCGAAGCGAAAAATATAGTTTTTAGAATTTTTGTCTGTTTGTTTTTTTGTCTGTTTGTCTGTATGTATGTCCGGGGTAAACTCAAAAAGTACTGCATGGATTTACTTCAAATTTTGTATGAATATTACTAACAGGTCGGGTCAACATATAGGCTATATATTATCACGCTATCACCTACGGGGGAGAGGCAGTGCAGAGTAAACGAACTCCGCGCGGACGAAGTCGCTGGCAACAGCTAGATATACAATAAGTTCATTAGAATTCAACGAACACTTTTTAAAAGCAAGTAAGTAAATAAATTTTAAAAGGATTTTTTTGTGGAAAGTAATGAAACTAATCAAACTTGTACGCTTTTCCTTATTTATAAATCAAGCAAAGATTTTCTTTGCTGCCATAAAGTTAACACTTTCTTTTATTTATGACCAACTAAACAAATTAAAAAAAATGTCGGGTAGGGAAGACGCAAAATTTTAAACAAACTATTGAATAAAATGCAACAAGAAATGAAAAAGTTTATTGCTATAGTCGAAACTTACATCATAGAAGGCTATATAAACAAGCTTTTCTTAGTATCATCTGGTATCATGACAAAGAAACAAAAAAAAGTTTCATCTATATAATCTATGATCGAGTAACAAATGTTTTGCTTGAATAAAATGCAACAAGAAATGAAAATATTTATTGCTGTAGTCGAAACTTAAATCATAGAAGGCTGTATAAACAAACTACTTATAGTATCATCTGGTATCATCACAAAGAAACAAAAAAAAGTTTCATCTATATAATCTATGAACGAGTAACAAATGTTTTGCTTGAATAAAATGCAACAAGAAATGAAAATATTTATTGCTGTAGTCGAAACTTAAATCATAGAAGGCTGTATAAACAAACTACTTATAGTATCATCTGGTATCATCACAAAGAAACAAAAAAAAGTTTCATCTATATAATCTATGAACGAGTAACAAATGTTTTGCTGTAAATAAATGGTGTTAATCTTGTAGCTTTTAAATGGTCAAAATCAAATTATTTGAAAAATGTTTAAAACAATAAAGAAAAATATCGACACGCAGGAATTGAATCAAATTTTTCAAGTTTTTCCAACCAAAAAGTAAGTAAGTTTTCGGGGTAAGTGCTATAACACAAAAATAATTAGAAACACGAAACTGATCAAAATAATAAAAATGTGAATTTCATCTGTAACGATGAATTCATTTAACTAGTTATACGTATGCATACCCAGCGATCAGAACAATTGACGGAATCGATCATATAGCAAAAAAGAATTTCGCCGCCACGTTGAGCTGTCGACACTAGCTCAGCGGTAGAACGTCCCGGTTTTAGGGAGACGGTCGCAGATTCAAATCTTGCGTGTCGATATTTTTCTTTTAAAGTGTTTCAAGTTTTCCCAAGCACGGGGTGACTGCTATAATACAAAAAATCAAATAATCTTCATGATGAGTGACACAAAAACGATTAATATTTACCTATATTGACACTTTATTTATTGCGATGAGTATGGCTCGAAGACTATTTATTATCTACTATCTATCGTTTATCATAGGCTAATTTTTTTTACAAATCAACCCTTAACAACATAAAATAAGGGATTTTTAACTTCCCGCTACATATCGTTAGATAAATAAGTCACTGATTTTGCCCCGATTTCTGAAATTCGAGTTTTCACCATATCTCCACGTTTTGAGATGCCCTTACCTATAGGTGTAACACAGGAGCCGAACTGGAGCATATATCGCTTACTTAAATGCACAGCTGACGAGTTTTCAAGGATCATATTAACTACTAGCTGTTGCCCACGACTTCGTCCGCGCAACTTCGTTTAATCCGCACAGCTCCTCCCCTGTAGGTGATAGCGTGATAATATGTAGCCTATATGTTGACCCGACCTATTAGTAATATTCATGCAAAATTTGAAGTAAATCCATGCAATACTTTTTGAGTTTACCCCGGACATATATAGAGACAATCAGACACAGACAAAAATTCTAAAAACTATATTTTTGGCTTTGATATTGATTGTAGAAAATAACATAATGTCGAATAACTTTAGATACGTGATTTCCTCCTGGATAAAAAATTGAAACTTAATATTAAATATGATCCCGATGGTTATAAAAAGAATCAGGTAGAAATATTCCGGGGAACTCGTCTGCTGTTGCATTTAAATAGACGATATATGCTCCAGTCTGGCTCCGGTGTTATACCTTTTAGGGCATCAGTTGACAAATATCCCAGCAAGATAACTAGCTAACCTATTTACTTATAAACATTATCATGTAAGGTATAATCTGACAAATTTTCAATTGAGAAGATATGACTGAAAAAGAGTAATATATTGGTTCAACCGAAATAAAAGATTAAATAAATCACAATATATATATATATATATATATATATATATATATATATATATATATATATATATATATATATATATATATATATATATATATATATATATATATATATATATATATATATATATATATATATATATACCTAGCTGCAAACAATTTAGTCTTAAAATACACATGTAACCAGATTTCGGTATTGAGATTTCTTTTTTCCGGGATAAAAATTTGGTAATTCATAGTTCATATGATCCTGTAAGCCATAAAACAAATCAGCTAGCGATATGCTGAGGGGAAACTCGTCAGGTGGTGGCTGGTGCGTTACACCTTTAAGGACATCAGCTGTTAATTATTCCACCGAGATACAGTCAGCTGACATATTTATTTATTTACAATATCATATCATATGATAACTATTATCTCGAAAATTTTTTTATTGAGAAGATATGACTGAAAAAAAATTACATGTTCGTGTGACCAGCTGATGTATTTTCCACCACGATATAGTCAGCTGACTTTTTGTTTTCTTCAAGATATTGGACAAGCTATAATTTGGCAAATTTTCAATCGGGAGGAAATGATTATATTTTTTTTTTCAATGTGGATGAGAGGCTACTGCTGCTTAACCCAACCCACCACCTGAGCCGCAGCTGACGTTCACAGAACTGCACGATGCAATTATCTGAAGCATTCTAGAAATTATTGCCCGAGAGGTTATGAAAATCTGTCGCTGGCTAGCGTACTACATGGTTGTCATTAATGTATTCGAGCTTAGATGGCTGTGTTAACTTATGTATTTGACTTCTAGCCTTATATCCTAGACATACCGATAGCAACGCAACATTAACATCTTTCGTACAGAAGGTATAAAAAGTAGTTATCATATTTTACTTTACTAAATATTTTTATCATGATAAGTATCCGTTTTTCGATACTCAATAATATATTGTTCAATAAATACTTAAAGATCTGTGCGTTAGGGATTCTTAATCCTTTAAATTACTTACAGTGGTGCTGCAGGAACTTGTAGGAAAGGATTCCACTGTTGTGACCCCTGTAACTCCATCAGCTGTTGCTGCAAAAGTTGTGACCGTTGGATAGCATTTTGATACGGTAGCAATTGCAGTAATGGCGCAGAATACACTGTACACACTTGTATTATCACTACTAGTAGTTTTAAAACCATTTTGAAACGGCGTAACTAAAATTTAACTAAGCACAATTTTTGGTATAAATTTGTCTTAATAAAAAATATACGTATTTCCAGATCAGTTTGTACACGAACAAGGAACTTTTTAATGTGCAGTAGAATAATTAAAATTTAATTTTAAAATTTACTTAGCTAGGCACTCTTTTATTTAAACATGTGCATAATTTTTTATTTTCAAAAACGCGCGCTCCAGCGACTATCTAGTTGTCAAAGTGTGTATGACATACAATGGCGGCCAAAGAATAAGTATTCAATTTGTAAAGTTAGCACGTTATTAATATGCGTTGCTTGTTTGTTGTCCCATTGACAGGATACCTGACCTTGTCCTGTACTGCTTTCTTTTTCGTGGTTCAATGAAATTGTGTGTATGACTGTTGACCTGAGTTAGGAGAAACTTTACTGGTTAAATTTGAACAGCATAAAGAATTACGTACTTACTTTAAGACAATTATTTTCATACGTGACATGTTAATGCAACTTAAAAAAATAAATTCACGCATGAAAAGTGTAAAATAAAAGTTTAGTACTAAGATAAAAATGACATAAAATTTACCTTGCAGTAAAATTAGCTATGATCAATATTAGCTACAAGTTCTGATGATGCGTTAATACGCGAAACAGGTTACATTTAACAAAAATATATTAGGATAGCAAACAAGAAGATAGCTCTTGATGGAATGAGGCAAACCATTGTCTAATGCAGGCTGTAAACGTTCAAACACGTTTGTCAAACTTTACGTTTTGTTTGTACGTTTTTATCAAACATCAGCGCACACGTACCAACAAGTTTGTCAAACAAGACTTCACTTTCAAAGCGGTTTTCGCCATGAAGTGACGCTCCGACGCTCAGATTAGTAACAACTAATAACATGTATCAGCTGCGTTCGCGCCAAAATGCCGAGTTTGTTTGACAAACACAACTGCACACCTTGCACACGACAAACCAACACATAATATGACAAATACGCCTTCAATCAAATCTTTCAAACATACAGCCAAGCACGTAGTTTGCTTGACAAACACGTTAAACATGACCGTAGACTTTTTTTTTTTATGTCATAAGATAGCAAACAAGCAGATGGGTCTCCTGATGGAAAGAGTCAACCATCGCCTATAGACACCAAAGATGTTAATGGTGCGTTGCTATCTTGTGGCGAGGTATAATGCCACATGCATAAGTTTACCGGCTACCTTACCCTCCAAACCGGAACACGACAGCAACAAGCACTGACGCTATTGCGGCAGGAATAGGTAAGGCGGTGGTACCAGACCCGGGCGAGACAATGCAGAACTCTACCACCTAGTAGCCACGATGGTAGTGACTCGATAGCCAATCGGTCGCCTTTTACGACCTGCCTGGCAGAACGGCAGTTGGCCTATTCTACGAAGGAGGCCGGGACCAACACGGCGATACGGAGATTATCAAATAATTTGCCAAACACGTAAACTTTGACAAATTGTTTGAGCGCTTACAGCCTACTTAAGATGTAAATAGTGCGTTGCTATCCGTGTGGCGGAATAATAATGCCAGTTTAGGTACGAAAATTTCTTTTAAAAGAAGATTAATGACATCAGCTTCAAAGTTGAATACACGCGGATTTTTAAGCGCCCATATCTTTCATGTGCTAGCAAATATTTCTTTGGTAGTTTTTCTTGGGCCCCACCAGACGTGATACTCCAATCAATTACTTGATTTGCTTAAACGCTAATCCAGCACTGCTCTTTAGGAATATGGGCGTGAGGGTATTAATTTTTATACTAAAAATAGTTTTACAATCCTGCAGGCCTGCAGGCCTCTTGAAAACAATATAAATTTTAAACCAATATTGATAAAAACAATAAGTTTCGAATATCGTCAAAAAACGGTACTCTTGAAACCAATATTGCCCACATTGATTCAGTATAGTAACGACCTAATTATTGGAAATAGATGTCATCGTTACACGTCAAGCTAGTGTTAAAAGTGGAAATTTTAAGTACCGTTTTAAACAAAATAACGAATAAAAACAATAACGAGTAGTTCCAAAAAATTTCGAAATCCGTGTCGTGCTGTCGCCGAATCCAATAATTGAATATAGTTGTCCAGAGTACGAAATACTTCAAAATTCATTAAATATTCATTTAAAATTGAAATCGGTTTTCAAGAGTAGCCCTACAGGTATCGTTAATCGTATTTTATTAGCCGTTTAGTTAAACTTTCTTAGTAATTGTTCTAGTAATTTTATGCGAAATATGTAGTTACTATGTGGGTACGATAGTAGGTTAACGTTTTGCCATGATACTTAATTTAGGTCACGGAAACATTAAACATATATCATAAGAATTTTAACATGGATTTGAATTACGAAAGGAAAGAATATAGGTACAATTTTGCACGTTTCTGAATGAAGCGTTGAGGTAGTGCTCTACTCTCAACATGTCAACCATTTTTCTGACTTAAATTGTATCTTTTGTATTTATATTTCACAAATACCATAATATAAGTACATAGATATTAAGAATAACTACAAATATTTGTCAAGTATAACAATTAAAAAACAGATTTAAAAAAAATATCGTGAGTTGAAACATCGTATGTCTATATGTATGTGTATGCCACTCACAATACGACGTTAATAAAAATGGTACCGATACTATACGTTGGCACTATTTTTTTTATTAACAGCTTATTATGTATGTGACGGGATTGTTTACTATTGAAAATTACTATCTAATTCAGTGTCGTTTATTTTTAAATCAAACGAGCGGAGGTGTGCACTTTTGGATTTTCCAAACTTATTTTCAATTTCAATTAAATTATGAAAGTAATTTTATATACATGAGACCACATGAGACAAAAAGAATGGAACTCTCAATTATAAAGAAGAAATTTTAGAAATACGTTATATTTTTTTTCTGGCGTAGGGATGTGACAACCCCATCGCCCACTGATGGGATAATTTTTGTTTAAAATTATCTAGCACCGGTGCAGTCAGTCAACCAAATTAGTGGTAGTGCCATACTGCATTTGCAACTGAATAGGCCGGCACGCCCGGGGAGATACCACTCTCTCACTTGACACCGACGTAAAGTAGCAGCTCCGCTGCTGCGTTTCGTCTGGTTTGTGAGAGTCCCGGAGGCCTAACCCCCGCCCCCGCACACTATGAATGCGCTATTTAAAAAAAACTACCCCAGGGGGGTACCACTTGCACCAGCAGTGGAGAATCCCCCCTGAGCGTCCGTGCTCTGGATTCCAGCCAGATCATGGATGCTGCGCTCTTAGACAATTCTGTCCGGGGCAAACAGAGCAAGAAGACCATGGCACCCCCTACCACGCTTGCTGTGGATTTCTGCAATATCAGGGGCCTTCATTCCAACCTGAACGCCGTCCACTATCATCTCGAGACGGCGAAGCCAGCTTTGCTCTTCTTAACCGAGACACAAATAGATACTTCCTACCTCTCCTACCCGGGTTACAAACTGGAACATTCCTTTGTACCGCGGGCTGGTGTGTACGCATACGTCAGAGAAGATATCTGTTACCGGCGCCTCGGCAGACTTGAAGGTCAGGACCTATCTATCCTCTGGTTACGCGTAGCTTGCGACGACCATCCACGCAGCTAAGCGTGCCTATACAGGTCCCATAGCGGGAATACTGAAGTTGACCGGCTCATTGAGCGCTTACAAACGGCTGTGGATTCCGTGTTAGAGCAGACCCCCTCCACAGAGATCGTGATCTTGGGCGATTTTGGGCGATCTTGGGCCGAATGGCTTTGTTCTCGCACCACCGATCATGCGGGGAGGTTTGTTCAAGATTTTGCCTTGGCGTATGGTCTAACACAATTGGTAACCTCGCCTACGCGTGTTCCCGATGTGTGTGGCCATACGCCTTCACTATTGGATCTCCTGCTGACCTCTGACCCGGATCGTTATCAGGTATCGGTGGACGCTCCACTTGGCGCGTCGGACCACTGCCTGATCCGGAGCAAAGTGACGGTCACGCGCCCATCACGGCCTCCCTTTGCAGGCTGTCGTCGCGTTTGGCACTATAGGTCAGCAGATTGGGACGGGATGTGGTCTTTCTTTGCATCCTACCCATGGGGGCGGTTGTGCTTCTCGCTGGATGATCCGAATGCTGTCGCTGACTGTGTCGCTGATGTGGTGCTGCGGGGCATGGAACTTTTCATTCCGTTTTCTGCGGTGCCCATCAGCGGCAAGTCTCAGCCTTGGTTTGGTCGCCACTGCAAAGCGGCTTTACACCGAAAGCAGGAATGCTACCGAGCTTGGGCTGCTGCGTCGGCATCTCGTGATGTAAAAACTAGCGCATTACGAAAGGAGTACAACTCTTCCTCGAGATTCTTCAAAATACTATCGCCAAGGCAAAAGCGGAACACATTGGCAGAATTGGTGAGAAATTAGTTCGCCTTCCTTCTGGCACTCGTGCGTTTTGGTCTCTCGCCAAGGCTGTCTTAGGGAATTTCTCCCAGCCTTCATTTCCATCCTTTCCACAGAGACGATGACTCTCTGGCCCATACCGCAAAGGAGAAAGCCGATCTTCTGGGCTCGTTCTTTGCGGCCAACTCGACTCTGGATGACCGAGAGAACACACCGCCTACCATCCTGCAGTGTGATAGTTCCATGCCAGAACCGCAGTTTCGGCAGTCAGCTGTGCGTAAAGCACTTCTTTCTTTGGACAGCCACAAGTCGAGTGGGCCTAATGGCATTCCTCCTGTTGTGCTTAAAGTATGTGCTCCAGAGTTGGCGCCAGTATTGACGCACCTATTCCGGCTCTTCTATTCACTCGGCGTGGTACCGAATTCATGGAAAACAGCTTTAGTGCATCCCATTCCTAAAAAAGGAGATCGCTCTAATCCGTCAAACTATCGGCCAATAGCCATAACCTCTTTGTTCTCCAAAGTCATGGAGACACTTATAAACTGTCAGCTCCTGAAGTATTTAGAAAACCACCAGCTGATTAGTGACCGTCAGTACGGTTTCCGTCGTGGCCGCTCAGCTGGTGATCTTCTAGTATACCTGACACATCGTTGGGTGGAGGCAGTTGAGTCCAAGGGGGAGGCATTGGCAGTTAGTTTAAACATAGCGAAGGCCTTCGATCGGGTATGGCACAAAGCGCTTCTCTCAAAGCTGCCTTCCTCTGGGCTTCCCGAGAAACTATGCAAGTGGATCACCAGTTTTTTGGCTGATCGGAACATTAAGGTCGTATCTTATCCTGCTCCGATCTTAAACCTGTCAATGCTGGTGTTCCCCAAGGCTGCGTGCTATCATCGACACTGTTTCTTCTGCATATCAATGATATGTTGCAAATTAGTAACATACATTGCTATGCGGACGACAGTACCGTTGATGCTACATACTCCGGCCGTAGCGGTATTTCTCGGGAACACGTCGAAGAGGGCCGGATCAAGCTCATATCTGAACTCGAGAATCAACTAACTGATGTCTCAGAATGGGGTCGTCAAAACCTTATTACATTTAACCCCAAAAAGACGCAGCTCTGTGCGTTCACCGCAAAAAACACCCTTTGTCATATCACCTTGGTTCGAAAACACTTTCCTGACAGCCTCAGCCAATATTGGAATTCTGGGAGTCGACATATCGAACAACGTTCAGTTCCGCGGTCATTTGGAAAGGAAGGCTAAACTAGCCTCCAAAAAGCTTGGTGTACTCAGTAGAGCAAAGCAGTACTTCATGCCAGCCCATCGCCTCCAACTTTACAAGGCCCAAATTCGACCTCACATGGAGTACTGTTCTCACCTCTGGGCCGGAGCTCCTCAGTACCAGCTTCTTCCTCTTGATCGCATTCAACGTAGAGCGGTTCGAATCGTCGACGACCAGGCTATTTCTAATCGGCTTGACTCTTTGGCGTTACGCAGAGATGTAGGCTCGCTCTGCATCTTTTACCGTATTTATCATGGGAAGTGTTCCGACGAGTTGTTCAGACTAATGCCTGCCGCTAAATTCCACCATCGGACATCGCATCAAAATTTAAAGTTCCATCCTCACCACTTCGATGTCTGGAAATCCACAACCATGCGCTTTTGTCGGCACTTTTTGCCTCGCATTACTCCTTTGTAGAATCTATTACCCTCGGGGTTGTTTCCGAATGGATACGACTTAGGGACCTTCAAGAAACGAGCTTATTCATTCTTAAAAGGCCGGCAACGCAGCTGCAACACCCCCGGTATTGCGGATGTCCATGGGCGGCGGTGATCACTTACCATCAGGTGCACCATCTGCTCGTTTGCCCCCTCTACTATAAAAAAAAATATCACGTGGGGTCCCCCTTGCGGGGCAGGAAAAGTGAACCGAACTTCTATAGACTTTCTAGTTCACCACGATTCGCGGTTTGTCTATTGGCGAAATGAGTGATAATTTCCATTGCCACATTTTACCGACGCGATAACGATTTGTTTGATATTTATGTGTTATTTTTTTATATCATAAGATAGCAAATAAACAGATGGGTATCCTGATGGAAAGAGTCAACCATCGCCTATAGACACCAAATATGTTAATAGTGCGTTGCTATCTTGTGGCGAGGTCAAATGTCACATGCATAAGTTTACCGGCTACCTTACCCTCCAAACCGGAACACGACAGCGACAAGCACTGATGCTATTGCGGCAGGAATAGGTAAGGCGGTGGTATTAGACCCGGGCGAGACAATGTATAACTCTACCACCTAGTAGCCACGGTGTTAGTGACTCGTATAGCCAATCGGTCGCCTTTAACGACCTGACTGGCAGAACGGCAGTTGGCCTATTCTTCAAAGGACTACTAGGTGGTAGACTTCTTTTGGTACCACCGCCTTACCTTTTCTGCCGCAATAGCGTCAATGCTTGCCATTGGCGTGTTCTGGTTTGGAGGGTAAAGTAGCTTAGACTTATGCTAGTGGCATTGCCATCTTACCACATAGATAGAAATGCACCATTAACGTATAAATTTTTAAACTAACGCGTTCATTTTTAAAATAAACGGGTCAAAACCGCGTACATATATAGAACTTACTTGTAAAGCTCGACGTTTCGGCCAAGTTACATTGACCGTGGTCACGAGCAGACTGGAGCAGCGACTTTCCTCCGTCGTTCACGTCGGGATCGATTTTCATCTACCCCCTTCTAGCACAGTATACTGGAGTAAACAGTAGTCAATCTACATACATGTGATATTCGAGCAACGCACACATAGACACCTCTCATGGACGCGATATCTCGGAATGGTTTGGAACAGTTTGTTCCGCACCAGTCCGAGATATCGCGGCCGTGAGAGGTGTCTATGTGTGCTATGCTCGAATATTACTTGTATGTAACTTTGACTTCTGTTAGTCTCTAAGTATTCTGTGCTTCTGGTCTGGTCTTTCGTACACACAACACTAATCGTATCTTGAACTTTATTCGTTTGCAGGTGCAAAGGCCGTATTCAGTTAATCACTGGATTCCAAGCAAGAGATAATTTAAATCCATCTTCCCTATCGCAATTTTTATTTTCTACTTTCAATACCAGTACCATACGGGGAACATAGTGTCGCTCAGTAGAAAGAACCTGAGGTCAGTGGAATTCAAAATATGTTTACAATTAACATCTTTAGTGTCTATATGCGATGGTTTCTCTTTCCATCATGAGAACGGTTTGCTTGTTTGCTATCTTTTAATATAAAAAAATATATGGTAATAACCGGGACCGACAGCTTTCTGTGCCGTTCCGAGATACGGGAGCCGTAACACACCACCACATACAGCAGTTTGGACAAGGGTGTGAATGAATCCATAAGGAAGGTTAAAGGATCGAAGACGACTGTTGCGTATTGCCTAAGAATACAAATTTATAAAAACATTTGGCACGTGTCCACTAAAAATATTACGGGGATAACTAAAAACTCAAATATTTATTATAAAAGATAAGGATTAATAATATTTTAAGGATATAAATTCGGCAAAAAATAGACCTAATAGTAAACAAAAACCTGGAAGTGTTACATCACGCCGTGATAAAATGTCATCATGATGATATCATTTTCATGGTAACCACAAAGTACGTAATGTAGATAAGAAAACGGCATGATGTTCATAGGACGCCATGACAGTCCAGATCGTTTTATTATAAATGTTAAGCTATTTAACAAAAATAAATATTTTTAAGTTATATGGCAAAACAACGTTTGCCGAGTCTGCTAGTCTTATCTTATATATAAAATTCTCGTGTCACAATGTTCGTTCCCGTACTCCTCCGAAACGGCTTGACCGATTTTGATTCGTATGCATATTCAGTGGGTCTGAGAATCGGCCAACATCTATTTTTCATCACCCTAAATGTTAATGGTTGTCCACCCCTAGATTTTTTTATAATGTGGCATTAAAAAATACATACAACCCTTAATTTTCAACCCTCTAGGATCAACCCCTATTTTTTAATTCAATAATTTATATGGCAAAACAACGTTTGCCTGGTCAGCTAGTCGTATATAAAATTCTCGTGTCACAATGTTCGTTCCCGTACTCCTCCGAAACGGCTTAACCGAATTTGATGAAACTTCGTATGCATATTTAGTATGTCTGAGAATCGGCTACTATGATTCAGCATTAAAAAATATATACAACTCTAAATTTTTAACCATCTATCACCAACCATATGACAAAACACCACGACAAAACAACGTTTGCCGGGTCAGTTAGTTACGGCTAAATTTATTAAAAAGGGTTACTTATCAGCTCTTCACCTAAATAAAGTATCTTCACGCCCGTATCCCCGAAGGGGTAGGCAGAGGTATAACCAGTGCACCCACGATTAGCCGAAGATACTTGGTCCCACAAATGTAATAGGTGGCAAGCCTATCGCCAACCGGGCACTTTTGCAATCCCGGGCAATGTTATTTTTGTCAGATAACTAAAAAAAACACATTTTTGATTTGCTTGACCTAGGAATCGAACCCGGGACACCGACACCGGACCACTAGACCTCAGAGGCGACCTCTTCTAAATATAGTTATCTTTACAAATCAGGGAGAAAAGAAAGAATAGAATAGAATAGAATAAAATATATTTTATTCAAAATAAGTATAACTTATACATTTTTTGAACGTCAATTAAAGATAAAATTATTTTAATTGCTGATGTCAATACTTAAATAAATAATTAAACCTATAAATATGATTAATAATTGAGACATAGAATTAAAATTAAAATTAAAAGTAACTGATATCTCATAAAATCAGTGTAATAAACACCCAAATCCTACAAAGTGGGTAAAACCGCGAGCTATCACTAGCGTTTTATAGAGGTCAGATAAGTTCCTGCATTAGCGGTGCTTCTCCTGATCGAGTGATCCCGGTGAAACTAGTTAGCCCGTTACTCGAGGACGACATCGATACATTGCCCAGCTAATACTACGAGGCAAATCACTCTAGTATACATACGGAAATGTTAATTACCGGGACTACAAAAACCATGATTGGTATATATTTAACCGCCTTGTAGGTAGAGTGGTTAGTGAACTTGACTGCGCGTCAATGGGGCTCAGCTTAGATTCCCGACAGGGACAAACATTTGTGTGATGAGCATATTTTTTTTAAATATACGAGTATATCATAAGATAGCAAACAAGCAGATAGGTCTCCTGATGGAAAGAGTCAACCATCGCCTATAGACACCAGTGTTAATGGTGCGTTGCTATCTTGTGATGAGGTCTAAGGCCACATGCATAAGTTTACCGGCTACTTTACTCTCCAAACCGGAACACGACAGTGACAAGCACTGACGCTATTGAGGCAGGAATAAGTAAGGCGATGGTACCAGACCCGAGCGAGACAATGCAGAACTCTACTACCTAGTAGCCACGATGTAAGGTTTATTAGATCTCGCCACAGGATAGTAACGCACCCTAACACCTTTGGTGGCGATGGTTAACTCTTTCCATCAGGGGACCCTTCTGTTTGCTTGCTATCTTATGACATAAAACATGCACATTACTTTCTGACGGTTATTGCTTGAGTATTAGTCAACGACATTAACACATAGAAATACATATGTAAATACTGTAACATATTTATATTAACGCGTGAAACAAAAACTTCGTACTCCTTTTTATGACAATTATCTACACGAACCCAGGATTATGAAATTTGACGCAAGTAAATTTTATTAAGTAGTATCTTCACGCTCGTATCCCCGAAGGGGTAGGTAGAGGTACAACAAGTGCAGCCACGATTAGCTGAATATACTTGGTCCTACAAATGTGATAGGTGGCAAGTCTATCGCCAACCGGGCACTTTCCAATCCAGGGCAACTTTGTGTTTAGCAGAAAACTGAAAAAAACACTTTTTTTATATGCCCGACCCGGGAATCGAACCCGGGACCTCATGTGGTCAACTCTAACTTAGACCACTAGCCCACAGAGAAATTTATGTAGTGGTTAAGATGAAATGGAAAATCTACTGCGTTTACCTATTGAAGACGAATTTTCTAATAAAAACAACGTTGCCCGGGAGAGCACAAATGCCCAGTTGGCGATTCGCATGCCCTGATTGCGCCTCTGCCTACCGCTTCGAGGATACGGGCGTGAAGATACACCCACAGCAAGCAACGATAGGTACTACAAAAATAATTATTAAATAGCTTATGAAATACTAGCTGTTGCCAGCGACTTCGTCCGCGCGGACTTCGTTTCCTCCGCACAGCTATAACCTACGGGGGAGGCCCGTAGTAGACCTGTAAGTAATATTCATACGAAATTTGAAGTAAATCCATGCAGTACTTTTTGAGTTTACCCCGGACATACACACAGACAAACATACAAAAATTCTAAAAACTATATTTTTGGCTTCGATATCGATTGTAGATCACGCTCCAAGTATTCTTTTAAAAAATATTCAATGTACAGTTTTGACTTTCCTACGATTTTATTATATGTATAGATATGTACGTAATTACTAAAATTGTGTTTCAATTTAAGTTACTTTTTGTTCCATAGACGTATCCTTACTGAAATATCCTCACTGGTACTTGATTTCACAAAGATATATAAACGAAAATGTCAATCATGAACCTCCCCTCATATGAAGAGGGTTTTATTAATTTAAGAAATATCTTTTCATAATAAATCTATCTAACCCCAAAATAAGCAAATTATTTGCTTGTGATATGGATGAGTAATCGATCGATACTAATACATAGAAATACATACATAAATGTATATTAATTATTATTATATTACATATTATAATAATAATAATATAATTAATATAATATTAATATTATAAATGCGAAAGTTTGAATGTATGGATGGATGTTTGGATAGAAGTTTGTTACTCAATCACGCAAAAACTGCTAAACGGATTTGAATGACATTTTGCACTTCAGGTAGGTGATGACCTGGAATAGCATAAAGGTTACTTTTAATCCCGGAAAAAATAGGTAATCCCACGGGATTCGCCAGAAACTTTTATAACGCAGCGGGCTGCACGCTGGAGCTTGTACTAAAATATATTTAATACATATCCAAACCCAAAATTACAATCATTTATGCTCATCGCACAAATGCCTGTCCCTGTCAGTAATGTAACCTGAGCCCCATTGATTCAGTCAGCTTCGCTAAACAATCGATCAAGAGGACCGTCAAATATATAATACATAGACAGACATAATACATAAACGTGTGGGTGGCCTATTGTTCAAAGCAGCCCCCTTTGATGAATAGCGATATGCCATTCGGCTGAACAGTTCGTAAAAGGTACGATTGAACAAACGTATCACCACCATCGACTACTAGGTAATAGACTTCTGCAACGTCTCACCTGGCAGAAATAAATAACCTGTTGGTACCTAAAATTAACAGGTTTTTTCAAAGGATATGAAACAAACGGATGGGTCTCCAGATGGAAAGAGTCAACCATCGCCTATAGACACCAAAGGTGTTAATGGTGCGTTGCTATCTTGTGGCGAGGTCTAATGCCACGTGCATAAGTTTACCGGCTACCTTACTCTCCAAACCGGAAACGACAGTGACAAGCATTGACGCTATTACGGCAGGAAAAGGTAAGGCGGTGGTACCTGACCCAGGCGAGACAATGCAGAAGTCTACCACCTAGTAGCCACCATGGTAGTGACTCGTATAGCCAATCGGTCGCCTTTTACGACCTGTCTGGCAGAACGACAGTTGGCCTATTCTTCAAAGGAGCCCGGGATCAACACGGGGAAAATTTATTTATGCCGCAATAGCATCAATGATTGTCTTTGTCGTGTTCCGATTTGAAGGGTAAGGTAGTCGGTAAATTTTCATATGCATGTGGTGTGGTAGATACCACACCGTAACTCCGATACCATAGGTGATATTTGCCTCTTTCCATCAAAAGACCTACGGCTTATTTGGTATCCTATTATTAAAAGAATTGTAAGTTTCTTAAAATAATAAATTAATGATAAAACAGAAACTATTTATTTAGCAAATATGGCAAATAAATAAACTTAATAAATACTATAGGTACCTTTAAATAATTAATTAATCATGGATTTTTTTTAAACTGTTCATCATCAACCACTATGTCAATTTCAACTTCAAATGTTCCCGGTTTTGTCTGCGACGGCCGGACCACAACTCCAGGGATTGCAGGCTCCTGGTGATCTACTTCGTTCTCTGCTGCATCAGCTAGTGGAACTTCATATGGAGTTTTAATAGAATTTACACTATTTGATAATTGAGCCTCGTTTTCCGAAGATAATCCGGTAATTTCCTGAACTTGATCTACATCGGAAGGCTGGTCAAAAGCTTCTGGTGGTAATTTCACAGACATAAGATTCTGAACACGCTGGACTAGGTACTCCAAAACAGGTCCAAATCTTGATATACCATCTGTTGTTAGGACTGTCTTTTCTGATCCTTCATGTGGTAAAACAAACATATTAAAATTTAACGTTTTCTTAACGGGTCTAGCTGTAGCATGGTAAGCCAAGACTAGAGATACAAAAATCACTGTTTTTGTGGCCATGTTGCGTCTGTTTATCGCGGAAGAAGCGTCAATACTGCGTCCGTTGCGTTTTTGCCCCGCATCTAAGCTCTGGTAACGGGACTCAGGCAAAAAGATTATAATTGCCCCGCCGTCTTACTACGTAATTACAGCCGTCTCTCAACACCTTTCCTTTGGAAAGCCACCAACTTAGTTTCAATGAGTCATCGTTATTGAATACCAGCTTAAGAGGATCTCTTGCAGTTAGGGTTGCCATGATTTTTGGTTTTCATGGATTCTTGCATATCTATATTTACTAGCGATCACCTTCTGGTCCAAATTCGATTTATTATAATTTACCAACTTAAAGAAAACTACTTTATGTGTTCTTTGATTTTTGTGTTCTTATTGAATCAATCTTATACTACGACACAATTGATACGAACATATTACAAAAATATCCTAGCAAAACAGCAACTGCCACAAAGAAATTTGCAACGTCTTCAACAACTTGAAGGTTTTTGGGATTGAAATTAATGCTAGAATATTGCCAATAAATCGTTTTATAAAACAAAGGGGTTTAGATTATCAAAATGCTTTGAAATATTTTGAAGTAAATTATTAAAAAAAATACAAAAAAGTTGAACAGTTTTAAAGATTTTTTTTTACAAATTAAACACAAGTAATCATTTTTTCCAATATAAACAAAAATCACTAAATAATTAAGTCCAAAATATGGTAACAAAGATTGTATCGAGAGTTAAATGCAAATAATCGAGTGTGTTCAGTAAAACTATAACCTCAGTAATCTGAGTTAGATAGTCAGAGTAAATAATATTTTATACTGAGCGAGCGGTTTCGGTCAGTAATCAGGACTAACTTTCTATCTGAAAGTGAACCTGAGGAAAAAGTGTCAGAATTATATCTATCATGACGCCGTGCCGTGACTGCCGTGCCGTTTCTAAGTAAAGAGTACCGGCGACTGGCAAAAATCTTAGGTCAGAATTCTGAAGTAGGATTTCTGAGGTTTAAGTTTCGCTGAACACGCTTATTATTTCATAACATTTAACAGCTAACTTCATTGACAAATGACAAGGTCATTGGGTAATCTACAATCTACTTAATTTTCTACCGTATATATATATATATATATATATATATATATATATATATATATATATATATATATATATATATATATATATATATATATATATATATATATATATATATATATATACGGTATATATATATATATATATATATATATATATATACATATATACCGTATATATATATATATATATATATATATATATATATATATATATATATATATATTCACGGGAAAATCTACTATTTATCTAGTCTAATTTAAAACGGCAACATTAAAGAAAATAAAGACAACAAATAAATAAAATGGCTCAAATAAAGGCTTTATTTAAAAAATAATATCTTTTTTCACAGATCTTACTCAGACATGATAAATACGAGTAAAATTTTACAAAATTACAAGGTTTTTTTATAGTAGGAGATTTGACTAAAGACGATTATTTTAAATACCAGGTATGAACTCACCCTTGTTCTTTTTGTCCGTGCGTGACTTCAAAGTGGATATACCTTATTTTGCTACCTAATTCTTCCTTTTTTATTTGTACATGTTAGGAAAAATGAAAGTAAAAATGGAACTTAATTAAACTTAATATTTCCGATAACACTTTCTTTCAAGTAGAATCTGTAATTGTAATCTATAATTATTTATGACCTTTTTTATACTAGACTGGTTGGTATGTCTTCAATAATCAGTAAATTTACATAACCTAATTGATTGTATTTTTGATGTGTATTGGTGTTGCATAGGTTAAAATGGTAAGTCTTTGTACTAGACTAAGAATAAAAAAACAATTACATTAGAAATATTAGAATCATCAAAAATATAAATAAACGAAATTGCAACGAAAATTAAGAAAGTATAAAATGTAAGAAAAGTGAAGTACCTATTATAAGAAGTCAAAATACGCAAGGTTGTGTAAATAAAATAATATTAATATATTCTTACAAAAGAAAAAAACAAATGACATCTTTTTAATATGTGAGGGTATAAAATATTTCGTTTATTATTTTCATCAACTAACTTTTAAAATTAAATAGTTTTATTATGAGATATACAAAAACGTATTAAATCTAGGTATATTGCTTATAAATTACGATAATTGTGTTTAAAATTTAATGTAATAAATTACTATACTTATGTACAAATTCAAGTTACCATAGCCGTTGCCGGTTTTTTGTGGTTATAGCATTTAAAAAAGTGTCCGTAATATATAATTTACATTTCAGAAAAAATCACTAATTTATCGTAAAATGATAACCATCGATTTACATGCGTTGGATTTTAGGCGAACTTTGTATCGACACTCATATTTATTCTCCTTTAAACTTGCAATATTCTTTATAAATATTAATACATAAGGTCATATTTAACTTGTTTATACCATTGGTGTAGGTAATATATGAATTTTAGCAGCTGCTATTTTTGTGTTACTTACGTTAAAATGAAATCATATAAAAGCCATTTCTATATTATAACAAAGACAGTTCAGTAGTTGTGTGTGAGACTCGGGTTATTGATAAAAAGAGCAGTGAATGTGTTAAAGCTGTGTGTCAGAATGTCCTCAAAGTAATGATAGTGGAGTCACCACAAAAAATAAGAAACAAGTTATAAAGTTGCAATATACAATATGAATGTTGATCCACGAATGGTTCATCTTAAACTGGTTCACGCTCAGCTATTATGGCAACAAAACAAGCTATCGCTGCATTTGACCATATCTTTTTGCATTTATTATTAACTCTTTACGGAGGCATTAAAGTTTGTAATTGATAGAACCAATAGCAAGTTTGTTTGTATGTTTGACGTTAAATCATAGTTAGTCATATTAAGACGACGATTGACGCTAATATGCAGCATCAAGGTCAATCGCTATATTATTAAATAAAATTCGGTTACTAGGATGAAGATTTGTTTATTTGTATAATTAGATATCTCAGCTAGATTAAGTTGAACATATGTAAAATTTATGTATCTTTAACGAGATCCGCAATCAGTCAAAGAAAATATGTACAATAATAATTTGACTGAAATTTACTTATTTATTTATTTATCTTTATTGAACCAGATACAGACTGTGCAGGGTACAAATGGCAAACTTAATGCATAAAGCATTCTCTACCAGATAAGCATAGGCCTAACCAGAAAATCACTCGGAATGGTTTAATTTTCGTGATACTCTTAGATCTAGATTAAGTGTATATACATTCTTACAAACATACATAACACTGATTAACACTAGATCACTAAACTTAACCGACTACACAATAAAACACTTCTCGCTTCGCACGGTATTCTTTTAAAAAAATATTCAATGTACAGTTTTCTGTTTTGACTTTCCTACGATTTTATTATATGTATAGATTTGCTTCTATGTTTACTTAATTTTTATTGTTATTTTAAAAATATTTAAGTATAAGTCATTTCTGTAGACAAAGAATTCTCTTTAGCTGACTTTATTTTTCTGTATATTTACCTTAGTGTATTTTATAGCTATTGTTAACTTGTCATGTATAATTTTGCTTATAAATGACGTCGATAAGTGTTCCTATGTGTACCTACGTCGAATAAAATATTATTTGAATTTGAATTTGCATTTCAAGTATCGTTCTTGATCGCTTTATAAAAACTGCTCTGTATTTGTCAACACATCTCTATTTATACCCAGGGTAAAGTTCTGGATCCAGAAAAATCTAAATGTATCGGGAAACAATGAATCACTTTCTATTGTAAACAACTTATGATAGTCCACGCTATTTTCACCCTTATGAACTACTTTTTTCGAGTTTACTAGGAATTTGTATGTGTTTACTAGGAAACGCGCTCACGATCGAATGCGTAAAGAAAAACTCACACTTAGCACTCAGGTCGGTAAAATCACTCATCTCGCCAATCGCCAAAATCGGTATATCGTAATAAACTGAAAATTCTATAGACGTTTGGTTTACTCTGCCTACGCTGCATGGCACCGGGCTTGATTATATTTTTGGATTAATATCGCTGGACAATTAAACAAATTGATGTAACCCTAAAGCAAGCAAATTATTTGTTTATTATAATATGAATATTAGTTACCGATACTATTACATAAAAATACATATATAAAGACGAAAATACAAGTATCTTCACGCCCTCACCCCCGTAGAGGTAGACAGAGGTACAACAAGTGCACCCACGATTAGCCGAAGATACTTGGTCCCACGATGTGATAGGTGGCAATCTTATCGCCAACCGGGCACTTTCCAATCCCGGGTAACATTGTGTTTATCAGAAAACTGAAAAAACACTTTTTTATGTGCCCGACCCGGGAATCGAACCCGGGACCTCATGTTGTTTAAACGCCAACGCTGGACCTATACGGAAATAATTGCATAGTATAAAACAAAGTCGCTTTCTCTGTCTGTCCCTATGTCCTTATGTCCCTATGTATGTTTAAATCTTTAAGACTACGCAACGGATTAAGATGCGGTTTTTTAATAGATATATTGATTCTTGAGGAAGGTTTAAGTGAATAAACCTTTCCGACATTCCCACGGGAACAAAAGCTGCGCTGGTGAAACTGCGGGCAGGTAGCTAGTATATTTATAAACTAGCTAAACTTACAAATATATTCATGCTCATCAGTCATCTCTCTATCAGTAATTAGGGTAGCTAACCACTCAAGAAATGGGGTGTCGGTCTAATTTAAAAGAATAAACCTGGGTTTTCATATAATTAACTAAACTGGTCTAATTAAATTGCGAAACAGTAAAAGTGAATTTTTACTCTCAAAAATAGCCACTTGGAAACGACACTGTCAACTTTTACTTTCTTTTGCAAATGCCACTAAATTAACTCGTATTTATTACAACTTATTTAGTTTTTGTTCTATCTCTCCATAATAATAACTTAGAATATCTATACTAATATAATAAATGCGAACGTTTTTTTTTTATATCATAAGATAGCAAATAAGCAGATGGGTCTCCTGATGGAAAGAGTCCACTATCGCCTATAGACATCAAAGGTGTTAATGGTGCGTTGCTATCTTGTGGCAAGGTCTAATATCACATGTATAAGTTTACCGGCTACTTTACCCTCCAAACCGGAACACGACAGTGACAAACACTGACGCTATTGGCCAGGAATAGGTAAGGTGGTGGTACCAGACCCGGTGAGACAATGCAGAACTCTACCACCTAGTAGCCACGATGGTAGTGACTCGTATAGCCAATCGGTCGCCTTTTACGATCTGCCTGGCAGAACGGCGGTTAGCCTATTCTTCAAAGGAGCCCGGGACCAACACGGGAAAAGTAACACGTTCTGTCTGTTTGTCTGTATGTCTCTTCTTCACGTCTAAAGCACTAAATGAAATTTGGTACAAAGAAAGCGTGCGACCCGAGAAAGGACATAGCATAGTTTTTATCCCGAAAATCTTACGGGAAAGGGAACTATGTGGGTACAACGCCGGGACTCTATTTTTTACACCACAGTAACAAGGAGTAACAGGCTACTTACATTACGACCTTCAAGAAAAGAACTTACTCATTTTTAAAAGGCCGGCAACGCAACCGCAAGACCTCTGGTATTGCGGATGTCCATGGGTGGTGATGATCACTTAACATCAGGTGCACCTCTTGCTCGTTTGCCACCTCTTCTATAAAAAAGAGTACCGGTTGGATATTGTTTTTTTTTGGAAAAAAGACGCTTTCTAAAAATGAAAACCTCTGCATACTAAATTTCTTGAAAATCGTTGGAGCCGTTTCTGAGTTCAGATTATTTATTTATAAATTGGTATACTAAAACTGCTCGTTTAAATCGACGGATCCCAAGAACAAAATCGTATCTATAAAATTACCAAATTACAAAATGTTTGTTTGTGGGAGTACATTGTAGATTAGATGATGTTCACTTCAGTATTTCCAAAAATATAAATATTAAAAATATATTGTATTGTAACTTTATGCGAATTTTATTATAAAACAAATTTAGTCTGATCTCTCCATAAGATTTTGTTCTTGGGACCCATCGAAATGTACCTATAAGATACTAACTGCAGCGTGCTGTTGAATAACAAAAGTTTTTGGTGAATCCCGCGGGATCGCTTAATTTTTTCGAGACAAAAAGTAGCCTATGTGCTATTCTAGGTCATCATCTACCTGTGTGCCAAATTTCATTCAAATATGTTCAGTAGTTCTTGCGTGATTGAATAACAAACGTGCATCTATCCAAATATGCATCCGTCCAAACATCCACGCTTTCGCATTTATAATTTTAATACAGATAATTATATTATACGCGTTGAAAATCTGTAAAGAATTAAGTTACGCCAGTTTTCTTTTTGGCTGGGCTGAGTAAACTGAACCTCTATGTAAGATTTTCCGGCCCACCGAGATTCACCGATGTGTTTGCGAGTTGCTTACTTTAACTTCTTACCTGATAACCATAACCGATAGCTTTACGTATATTCTATACTTTCCATCGTCGGCACTTGGTGAAATTACATTGTTACTAGACACTTTTGCTATTCCACTTGTACATAAATTTCACTTTTACACTTATATTTTTAATATATTAATCGACCGGTTTCACTTTTAAAGCATCTTCAAGATGTAATATACTTAACTCTTGTGATGTAATGATAGCTTTACGCGCTTTACGGTGGTAACCACCACCACCGTCAGACTCTAAGCTGTTACTGAAGCTTTTGCACACTATATCGTTGGTAGACTATGCTGGTAACTTTGATTAATTTTAATTATCACTTAACACCCACATTCTTGCAAATAATGTTTTCATTCATACCTAGCTTGGGAATCGAACACGACACCTCTGATTGAAACTGAATAAACAAAAAAAATCAATAAAAAAATATTTTAAACAAAAAAATATATAAATGGTTGACCCTGCAGGCCATCCCTGAAACTTCCCGCTAAATTAAGGTTTTTAAGCTCAAACGAGTAAAATCTATATTCATAGATTTTTTCAGTCTAAACATCTATTTTGTTGAAAATGGAATACATATTGATTTTTAAAATGCTATATATTTTGGAAATTATGGTCGATTTTGATATTTCTAATGGCATTCAATAGATAGATTGAAAAAGTTTGGGGCAAAATCAAAAAACATTTTTCTTTAATTTTCGTCATTGATAAGTCCCAAACAAATTGACCGATTTTAATCCAATTAATTGTATTTGATTCAACTTTTAAAGGAGAAAAGCTGATAAGATTTTTAAGTCAATCGGTGTACTAGCCTGAAAGTTATTTCAAAAATATTAAGTAAATATTGCTAAAAACATACAAATTTTAATATTTGAATTGCTGTCATTTTTGAAAATTAGATTCGATTTTGATTTTTAAAACAGCATTCGACATAGATCTAAAATATCGTGGAATACAAAAAAAAATAGTTAAAAATTTTTGAAGTTATGTCGAAAAAACACTTTTTTTTAAAAATGTTCGTCAACACTACTCTTAAACGGATAAACCGATTTTATTATTGACGTAGTTATTTTAGAATAGAGCTGATTAGTTTTTATACTTAATCGGTACATTAATCTGGAAGTTATATTAAAAAATACTGTTTCGCCAAAATTTATTTGGGATTTTTTCAAAATTTCTCCAAATCTTCTAGCCCGACTTGGTTCAAATTGTCAGGAAGCCTAAGTTGAGTAGAATCCAATCGAATACCATCAACCGCGTTTTGACACAAAATCTATATTCTGTGGTTTCGATCAGTCAAGCCGTTCAAAAGTTATGAGATGTTTACATACACACATACACATATATTATATACGTACATACCTTTAGACATACTGACGTCATCGCGAAAATAGTCGGAAAACGTTCCTAGGGACCTCAAAATGTGAAAGATCTGGTGAAAATTCGATTTTCGAAAATCGGGGCAATTTCCTTACTACATACGTAGCGGGAAGTTAAAAATATCGTCATAGGGACCGAACCAGCTGCCGCCGCGCCGCCCTAAAAGGATATTATAAAAAATTAAAGTTAATTTTGCGTGCAACGGTAAACTTATTTAACTAACTTACGCATACGTTAACTAGAGGGCGCTACAATCGATACAAAAAAAATATTTCGCAAAGTTGAATCTGTGGATTTCAGATGACATCGTGCGTGCTAAATTACAACTTATTACTTACTAGCGGCCTGCCTCGGTTTCGCACGGGTATAAAATATAGAGGTAACCTATATCACTCATTGAAAAAAAATGATCGATCGATCCAGTAGGTTTGATTTATTCATTACTGCCCGTGGCCCGCACGCGTTAAATTTGGAGTTAAACAATTCCCCTTTCCCTATACCATGAAGATTTCTTGCTATCTTTGGAATATCTAAATTCATATAGGTACTACATTTTTAATTTTTACATTTTTACCTATTTCTTTTATTTTTACAATTAATATATTACCGAATGTTTTTAAATACAACGTTCACAGCTTTCTTGTCATTAGACGATACAAACATATTTTCTTTAGAGGTTACTCTTGAAAGAGCGACATTATAGTTGATCATGTGAAAAACAGTCAACGCTCAAATCTAAACCTGTAACGTTGAAGGTTAACCCTGCGATTTATTAAGGCGAGGCATCGGGACAAACGGGAAAAAACTAGTTTGCTAAATCACGTTTTTTACATTGATTGTTAAATAAAAATTTTACATAAAATACACGATATACCTGAAGATATTATCTGAGGAATGTGCTAACTTATTACATGATAGAATGTCATTTACTCGATCATATAAAATTCCGAAAATAAGTTATATTTATATCGTATTAAAAGCACTTGTACTGTTTTACTTGACTTTTTATTTATTAAAACCAACCGGTTTCGCGTTTTAACGCATCATCAGGGCAAAAGTTATTATTGTTCAACAATCAAGTAAAATCAAGTAAAACAGTACAAGTGCTTTTAATACGATATAAATATAAGTTAACATGGAGTTTTACCAAGTGCCGACGATATTCAGTGTTCAAAGTATCCGAAAATAAGCTAAAATAATCTCTGACCCAAATAATTTGTTAATAATATTTCTAATCTTCCACATGATTTTTACATGGTGATATTTAGTTTTAAATATAAAAAAGAATGTACTAAATTTTGGTTTTCAGCTGAACCCCTATGTTTATTTATTCGAAAATTAACACGTTTCCCAGCGGTTTCAGAACATACCGCTTCTCGCCGCCGATTTCCTATAGAATTGACGCGCCTTAAATTGGTTGCTAATAGTGACTGTTTTGAATAAAAGATCGTTGATTATAGGAACCCGACGTTAGTTTAATATCCTACTTATATACCATAGACTACACGAATACTAATAAACACGCAATTGACAACATTTTAAAAATATTAAGTCGCCAAAATAAAAATACCATTTCTTTATTTTTCAATCCTGATTAATAATATATATTATTTAAATTTTTTCGTTACACACTGGAGAAAAAAAATTATAATGAAAAAACATGCTGTGACGTCACTTATATCTTTGCTTTGCTAAAACATATGGTTTAAAAAGTATAATAGGAATGTCATATCATACGGTAATGTGAAATTATGTCAATCTTTCACTTTCACGGAGAGCGGTCTCCGTATTGTTTATTTGTGTTAGAAAATTATCAAAGACCTGCTTCAGCGACTCCACTCTACTCTATTTGTAATCATTTATTTGATATTTCGCAATAATATTACTGCAAACTAGAACGCTTTATAGAAATATGATCAAATGTAAACAACGGTTTAATGATTTACAATATTCGATGTTTATTTCATAAATGTCATAGATGACAAGTACTTTTTGTCGGGTCACAAAAAGCAAAGGCGTAGCATCATTCAGCCGTATAAATGACGTCATTTGGCACTTACGTCTATTTAGAATGAGAAGAACTTTAAGAGTTAAAATAAATATCAAAATTAATGAATTTTGAGAAAACAAAAAATACGGGTATTCTATTTTTCAATCTAGTTTTAGTTAAAAATATAATATAAGGGTGTTAAAAAAATGAAATGTTGGGATGGGAAGGAAACGTGTCGCCGCGCATATGAGCAAACGTTCCGATTATTGTCCAAAATTTCATAAATAGAAATAATTGTTGGTTATATTAAATTATGAAAAAATAGAAATAAACCATGTTGTACGGTTTTATTATATCGAATGAGATGACTAGGTTTAAAAATTACCATTGAAATGATTATTTCATTGGTAAATAGTATGACTGTATTTCTGTGTCTAATTGCAAGCTACACTGACAAACTAAGAAATTGTCTTGAAAGGCGTACCCATTTAATCCGAGATAAATATTTGTTACATAAAGATGTAACGTAAGAAGGTATGTTGTGTTTTATAAGAAAGAAATTGCGCTAGCCACGCAGCGGCTCGTTGGTCTAGGGGTATGATTCTCGCTTTGGGTGCGAGAGGTCCCGGGTTCAAATCCCGGACGAGCCCTGCTTTTGAGATTTTTTTATCTTTTTTATTTCCATTAAAGAAAGTATTTTTACATTTTTTTAATCCCATGCTTCTGCGTTTAATTTTCTAGTCATTTTTGTAAAATATATTTTTGAAATCCTACGTGTCTTTGTGGAAATATTGTATCTTTCCTGTTGGAATTCAATTTAAACAGGTTCAAGAAAAGGGTTTGCTTAAGGTTTGCAACTGCAAGGCCTGTGGTGGTGCAGATGTCCATAAGTGGTGATGATCATTTATTTTTAATAGTAAAAAGTATCTTCTCGTCCATATCCCCAAAGAGCTAGGCAAAGGTACAATTAGTGCACCCACGATTAGCCGAAGATACTTAGTTTCATAATGTTATAGGTGGCAAGTCTATCGCCAACCGGCAACCGGGCTCTTATCCAAGCCCGGGCAGCGTTGTTTTTGCCCTCCCTCCCTCGGTACGCCCATGTGCCTAGCAGTAAGATACTTGATTTACTTTTCAAAGGAGACCGGATAAAATTAAAATCGCTTTAAAGATATTATGATTGACCGCTCCGTTGGTCGAGTGGTTAGCGGTACTACCTACGCAATCGACGGGGCTCGCGTTCGATCCCCGACGGGGATAAGCATTTGTGTGATGAGCATAAATATTTGTATTTCCGGGTTTGGCGGTTTATTAAATATATTCTAGTATATATATACGTATTTCTATGTATTAGTATCGTTGACTAACACTCATAGCACAAGCAAATAATTTGCTTACTTTGGGGTTAGATTCGTCAGTGTAATTTGTTCCGTGAATATTTATTTATTTATTTATTGTTTGTTTTAGGGTTACGTATATCCTAAGGAAGAAACGGAATCCTTATAGGATTACTTCTTTGTCGACTGTCTGTATGTGAGTCCGTCTGTTTGTCTTTTCGTCCATCCATCTGTCAAGACCATTTTTCGTAGGAACGCGTAAAGATATCAACTTGAAATTAATATCAAACATCCGGGTCTACGGTCGCTCTTAGCTGTGAAAAAATCACACCTGTTAATCAATGAGATCCAAAGATATTATGACCATTTATGTCACATTTTTTTGTGATTTTTTGCGATTTCAAAAGAGAATCAACATCTAAAGAGGCTTCTCGTTGACCTGGAGTTATAAAATTTGACAAGAAGCAATGTCTTGCAGCAAGGCAAAAAATCCGAGAACCGTAAATTTTTAGTTACATCACGAATAAACGCGATCAAAAGATATGCATATATTTTTTATATACATATTTTCTGTTTTGGTCCCGGGCTCCGTTGAAGAAAAGGCCAATTGATGTTCTGCCAGGCAAGTCGTAAAAGGCGACCGATTGGCTATGCGAGTCATTACCATCGTGGCTACTAGGTGGTAGAGTTCTGCATTGTCTCGCCCGGGTCTGGTACCACCGCCTTACCTATTCCTGCCGCAACAACGTCAGTGCTTGTTACTGTCGTGTTCCGGTTTGGAGGGTGAGGTAACCGGTAAACTTATGCATGTGGCATTAGACCTCACCACAAGATAGCAACGCACCATTAACACCTTTGGTGTCTATAGGCGATGGTTGACTCTTTCCATCAGGAGACCCATCTGCTTGTTTGCTATCTTATGATATAAAAAAATTCCCGATTATGTCGCATGTTTTGCGATTTCGCAAAGAAATCAAAACCTATAGCGTAGGCACTTCCCGTAAAATTATGATATTTATGTGTAGCTATCGCCTCTGTTGTCTACTGGTCCAGCGTCAGAGTTGACATCGACGACGTTGACGAGATGAGGTCCCGGGTTCGATTCCCTGATCCGGCAATTACAAAAAAAAATGTGTTTTTCAGTTTTCTTATCAAAACCAAGTTGTCCGGGATTGGAAAGTGCCCGGTTGACGATAGGCTTGTCTCCTATCACATTGCGAGACCAAGTGTCTTTGTTTTTTTAGAAAAAAAGTGAGCAAACGGACAGGATGCTCACCCGATGATAAGTGATCACCGCCACTCATGGACAAATACACTGTCCGAAGATTTGCATTTGCGTTAGGTGCAATTGTTGTACCTCTGTCTACCTCACCGGGATACGGGCGCGAAGAAACTATGTGTAGCTAAGGTTACCCACGAGTTTGTATAGAACTCCAACTTTTACTCGCACTTGACAGTTTTTAGTTTTTTGTTTTTTATTCCTACTAGCTGTTGCCCACGACTTCGTCCGCGCGGACTTTGTTTACTCCGCACAGCTCCTCCCCCGTAGGTGGTAGCGTGATAATATGTAGCCTATATATTGACCCGACCTATTAGTAATATTGATGCAAAATTTGAAGTAAATCCATGCAGTACTTTTTGAGTTTACCTCGGACATACATACAGACAAACAGATAAACAGACAACAGAAAAAAATTCTAAAAACTATATTTTTGACTTCGATATCGATTGTAGATCACGCCCCAAGTATTCTTTTAAAAAAATATTCAATGTACAGTTTTGACTTTATGATTTTATTACATGTATAGATTGCACATTTCACCAATCAAATCTCGCTCATTAATTGAGTGTTACATATTCAGTCTTATAAAAGCTTTGAGGAAACAGGAACTTTCTCTATATTACAATCTAAATTAGTATCATAAACAAAACTGTTTTTATTGTATTGACAAAACTAGTTTTTAATGCGTTTTTGTATGTTTTTTATAGATTATGAAAGTATTAGATAAATCTAAAAAAAAACTTCTACACGTTATATAACTAGCTGGCACGGCAAATATTGTTTTGCCATTCAAATTGCTAGTGGAGTACTTGAGAGGGGAGTGGGGGACAGGGGGGGGTTAAAGTAGATGAGTGACCAAACGCTACTTTGGATAGAAGTTTAGAAAAATCTATTCTTGTGGTCACTATCTTAAGTATGTACTCGTATTTTAATAAGAATAGTAACAAGTATTTAAGAAGTTCAAATAGTGCACCCATAATTACTAGTAGTATCAAAGTCTCAACAAGACTCCCTTTCATTCGTATTGGTCCGGACTCTCTTTGAAGAATAGACCATCTGCCATGCTATGGTGATCATTGTTAACTGACCACCTCGAGCTCCGTGGTATCACCTTAACGCCTACTCTCAACTTTGGTTCGTACATCAAATCTAAAGCCCAAGTTATTATTACTATTATCAAGCACAAGTCCGTTTGCGCATGGATTACTGCTCTCACCTCTGGGATGGATCCACCAAATACCAGCTGGAGACACTTGAGGCGATAAGGCGATAGAGAGGCATGCCAAGAAGCTCATAAACGACGATGATCTGGTAGGCAAAAACTCCAGAGCCTTGCTCATCGCCTTAGTGTGGTAGTTAGTAGTTTATCGGTTTTTTATCGGATAAACTTTTGAGAGTGCGCTGCGTAATTGCACGACTTAATTCCGCCATCCCCGTTTTTCTATCGATCGCCGAGGCGCACAGATTCTAGGCATCGCCATATGGTGGACGTTCCGCGTACTCGGACAAACCGGTTCGTCTCAACATTTTTCATTCGAACCGCAAAGGACTGAAACATGCTTTATGAGTCTGTGTTCACCGACGAGTAAAATCTGGGGATCTTCAAGAGAAGAGTGAACAGGTACCTACTAGGGAAGCGCGTTCCATCTTAGGCGGCATCTTAGCTTACCATCGAGCGAGATCGTGGTCAAGCTCTTCCCTATCGATAATTAAAAAAATCTGGCATTCTGCTAGGCAGTTTATAGGCGAACGATTGTTTATATGCGTGACCATCATCCTGACTACGAAGTGGTAAAGTTCCGCAACGTCTCGTTCGGGTTTGATAACACTGCCTTTCTTATTCTTTTCGCAATAGCATCCATGCTTGTCACGGTCGTGTTCCGGTCTGGAGGGTAAGATAATCGGTAAACTTATGCATATGGCATTACAGTCCCGGCATTTGGATAGCAGTGTACCATTAGCATCTTTGATGTCTATAGGTTATGCTTGTCACCTTCCATAAGGAGAGTCATCTGCTTGTTTACTATCTTATACATTTTTCTCCTATCACTCTATTCACAAATTGGCAACACTCCAGACCCGGGCATGTTGTTCTAAAGAACAACTGTAAGCTGGCTGACCGTGCAGGCCATCCCTAAAACTTCTTGCTAAATCACTCAAAGAAGCTAATTATTTTTTACCTGACTCGTGATTTAAACCCAAGACCTCATGCGTATATACCGAAGCTGAAACCGCTAGAACATTGAGGCGGTTAGAATAGTAAGTTTTCTAATAGATCATAGCCTAGATCTCATCAACTAGAAAGCTGTCATAAAAACCGGCTCCATAAGTGCAAGCCTGGTACAAAAAGGTTAACATTGTTCTGTACTTACTTAAAAGCCGGTACTTTGAGACTGTTCATATTTTTATTACTGAAAGCTCTGAGAATATCATGTGAAAATCGAAATCCTAATGCTACTTACACGTTTCTCTAGGCTTAGCACGTTTTAATTTGAATTTTATAGCAAAATTATCTGATTTGAATGATGGGGTTACGCCTGAATCGATTAAATATCATAAAAAAAAGAGATTCCTTATTTGTCTGTTTTTCAACCGACTTTTCAAAAGAAGAGAGTTATCAATTCAGCTGCATGATTTAATTTCCCGCTACGTAACTATTATAAAGAAGTTACTGATTTTGGCCCAATTTTCTCCACGTTTTGAGGCCCTAGGAAGCTTTTCCGATTATTTTCGCGATTACGTCAGCATGTCTATGCTTGTATGTGTGTGTGTGTGTATGTTTGTGTGTATATGTATGTAAACATCTCACAACGTTTGGACAGTTTAACTGATCGAAATGCGATTGGTGACGTTCAGGAAAAATTGAGAAATTAAAAAAAAAAAGCTCAAATAAAATTTAAAATAACTTCCAGATTGATGTACAAATTGGTTACAAAATCTTATCAGGTCTTTTGCTTAAAAAACCGTATCCAATTCCTCAAATTGAATCGAAATTGGTTTATCCGTTCGAGAATAATCGCTGACGAAAAATTTTGAAAAAAGTGTTTTTGGACAAAACTTTGAGATTTTTCAACCAATCGATTTTCGGCTTTCTGTTATAATTTAGGACTTAAAAAAACTACATCAAATTCCGTTAAAAATATCAAAATCGAATCAAGTACTCAAAAGTTACAGCTTTGCAAATATCAAAATTATGTCGCTTACAACAAACTTATATAACTAATATTATACTGATTTATTTAAGTCTAATTAGCTCTTCTACTTAAAAAAAACTATAGCTCTTCTACTCAAATACCGTAAATTTTATAAAAAAATTCTGTTGCTTCTTTCCAGATTTATCAATGACCAAAATTGTTGAAAAGTATTTTTTGTCATTTTTTTATGTAAATACCTCAATTTTTTGACGTAAAGTATCTCAATTTAGCGGGAAGTTGTTGGAGCTGTAAACTGGTTAACCAGTTTACAGCTTTTTTAAAGTTTGTTGCCTCAAAACTTGGTAATTTATGAACTGATTTTGATAATTAATATTTTCTTGAGAGGTTCTACTTCCCATATTTTTTTCTTCTTAATCTTAATTTGGTGCGTATTAGATCCAGAGTTCCAGAAATACAGAAAGACGGACGCCGGTTGTTCAGGTTTTATAGCGTTTTTAATTATTAATTTCTTTGTCAATATTTACAAAACATAAAATATTTATTGAGGAGCATTTTATTGCATCAATTAACGAAGAACGTTTCACTTGGTTTTAATGTTTAAGAGAAACTCCTATAAAGTATGCCGATCGTAAAAGTTGTTCAACAACTGACTTTTATCACAATTAACACTTTTCACCCTAATTGTATTTTAAAGAACATAATCTACTCGTATAAATAATTCAATTGTCTCTGTAGTCTACTGGTCTGTTGACCACGGGAGGTTGCGGGTTCCATTTCTGGATCGGACAAATCAAAAAATGTGTTTTTTTAGTTTTCTGATAAAAACAACGTTGCCCGGGATTAGAAAATTGCGCGATTGGCGATAGGCCACTGGCTTCGGCTAATCGTGGGTGTACATGTTGTATCTCTGCCTACCTCTTCCATTTACGAGCGTTAAAAACTTAAAAAAATATATACGTTTATAACTATTTTTTTATATCATAAGATAGTAAACAAGCAGATGGGTTTCCTGATGGAAAGAGTCAACCATCGCCTATAGACACCAAAGATGTTAATGGTGCGTTGCTATCTTGTGGCGAGATCTAATACCACATGCATAAATTTACAGGCTACCTTACCCTCCAAACCGGAACACGACAGCGACAAGCACTAACGCTATTGCGGTAGGAATAGGTAAGGCAGTGGTACCAGACCCGGGCGAGACAATGCAGAACTCTACCACCTAGTAGCCACGATGTTAGTGACTCGATAGCCAATCGGTCGCCTTTTACGACCTGCCTGGCAGAAAGGCAGTTGGCCTATTCTTCAAAGGAGGCCGGGACCAACACGGCGTAAAATCAATAGATTTTGAAAATCATCCAGTACCAAACAGTATACCAAAACAAACCTAATTAGCCTGTACTTGATGAGTTCATCTGGTTTAGCGAGGTATCATAGAATTCTTCTAGTTTTATGTTCAGAAACTGGAAGCCATTCTGTTCCAAAGTCTTTATTAGAATAAACCAAACAAGCCCCAAATCGTGGCGTTGCTCAATTTAAATTAAAAGTTTCCATAAACTCCTGCCTGCTTCATCATAGGACCACAGAGATTATCTAGCACTAGGTTAACTCTCAAAACAAAAAAAATGAGTCCAAACTCGATGGGTTTATCTTTTTTAGTTCAAAGGTTTCCATAGCCATCTTCAGTTTCCATTATTTAATTTAAAAAAAAAACATCTAGCACCAAAAAATATGCCAAAAAAAACCGAAATAACCCACACACAATTGTTTTTCTGGGACAGCTTAGGATTTCTCAACCTAGTTTTAGCTTAAGAGTTCTCGTGTACATTTTCCAGCTCTATCATCAGGCACTGGAAGCTGTTACGCTCCAAAGTCCTTATAATAACGATACAAACCACCCCAAAGTCTATGGTGTTGCTGTATTTTATTCCAAAGTTCCCATAACGTACTTTCAGCTCCATCATGAGACCCTGGAAATCGTCTAGCACTAGAGTGTTTATCCAAACAGAACAAATGAGTCCAATTTCGATTAGTTTATCTTATTTAGTTTAGGAGTTCTCATGGTTACCTTCTAGTTCCATCATCAGATCCTGAAAATCATCCAGTATGAAGGTGTTTACCAATACAAGACAATTAAGTGCTAATTAAAAAGCATTATCTCGTTTAGTTAAGAAGTTCATTGTAGTTGCATTTTGAATCTGGATTCTTGAAATTCCAATGTCCCTTTTTCGGCGCGATCTTAAGAGCCTTATCATCATTAGAAAGATCTTATTGTAACAAATGAAATGACTCCAAACTTCACGATATTAGCAATTTTTTTTTGTGAGTTGTAACTCAATTGCCATTGTAATGGCACTCTTACTGCTCCAGCTTCAGTTCTTCGACATTATATTATGTAATGGAAAGTACATATCATAAAAAATACATCGAGTTCGAACTTGACTATCTTATCTCTTTGTACATTCGACGGCAGAGTTTTGTTAGCAATTTATCAGCTCCTTTAGATGAATGATGAACACTAATCAAACTTAGTACTTATAGCAACAAGACTCAGTCCAAATAAAGTTATCTTATTAAAACTGTGCATCAGAGAGTTCCAGTTCCTACATCCAGGCTACATCATGAGCTCTGTTGGATGGTGCCATAGAATTGCATTGTCACTGAACTTTCACAAGTCTGCCAAGTTTTTGTACAAACGGATATCAGAATGTCGTTAAAATGGCTTGCAATATTTGTAAAATCCGTTATTGAAATACGAAAATTGCCAGTTAAATAGTCGCTGATGATCTTCGAATGAGGATCTTAAAATATCAGCCCAAAGCTACCATGTAAATGCCATATCAATAAAGGAACAAAATACAAACGTTTGTATTGATAAAGCCTTTACAAGTTTACTTAATTCCTTTCATCAATTTGAAAAATTTGAAATAGCTAAATAGATTCTACTGAATCACAGCTAAGAACCATCTAGCAAAACACGGCTTTCAATTTAAAAAAAACCGCAACCAAATCGGATCATCCGCCTGGCCTCTACGATGGCACGGACAGATACACAGATACACAGATACATAGATACACAGATACACAGATACACAGATACACAGATACACAGATACACAGATACACAGATACACAGATACACAGATACACAGATACACAGATACACAGATACACAGATACACAGATACAGAGATACACAGATACACAGATGCACAGATACAGAGATACACAGATACACAGATGCACAGATGCACATATACACAGATACACAGATAAACAGATACACAGATACACAGATAAACAGATACAGAGATACACAGATACACAGATACAGAGATACACAGATACACAGATGCACAGATGCACAGATGCACAGATGCACAGATACAAAGATACACAGATACACAGATACACATATACACATATACACAGATACACAGATACACAGATACACAGATACGCAGATACGCAGATACACAGATACACAGATACACAGATACACAGATACACAGATACACAGATGCACAGATGCACAGATGCACAGGTACAAAGATACACAGATACACAGATACACATATACACATATACACAGATACACAGATACACAGATACACAGATACGCAGATACGCAGATACACAGATACACAGATACACAGATACACAGATACACAGATACACAGATACACAGATACACAGATACACAGATACACAGATACACAGATACACAGATACACAGATACACAGATACACAGATACACAGATACACAGATACACAGATACACAGATACACAGATACACAGATACACAGATACACAGATACACAGATACACAGATACACAGATACACAGATACACAGATAAACAGATACACACATATACAGATACACACATATACAGATACACAGATACACGGATACACACCTGAAACTTGACAACTGTATCGTGTATAGGGCACGTTACGATTTTTTTTTCAAGTTGTCCGATTATTTTCAAGTTTTCCTACTTCTTGGATATTTTCCGTTCTTTTCTACTATTTCCGTTGTAACAATATAATTGCCGAACAGCTCAATGAGTAGTACGACCGACGATCTCCCATAAATTGCATCTAGTCAACTATATATTTTATTTTGTAACTTACACTTAAAGAAACGCCCAGGATTAGAAATACAAACATCTATGCTCATCACATAAATGTTTGACTTGGAATCGAACTCGAGTCCCATCAATTTGTAGCTAGGTTCGCTAGCCAATCGACTATGGGGACGATCAAATGATAAACATGAGGCAGAAAAGTGATCTTATCATTAAAGAATGTGTCGGGGGTTCTTAAATTATTAATTATCGAAATAACAAGATAAAATTAATATATTCTACACTTTTTATCGTCGGCACTTGGTGAAACTCCATTTTAACACAATACCCTGAGGATGCTTGTGTAAGCGAAACCGGTCGGAAATTAAATATAATTATCTTATTGTGAAACAGTACAAGTGTTATATGCTAGCAAATATTGTGATAAAATTAATAACTTGAAAAACCCTCGACACATCCTCAGACTGCCATTCTGCTACATATGCATCATTTTAAGAGCAAAACGAGAAAGGAGCTGATGATCTTCGAAAGGGGATCTTGCAGTCTTAGGTTAAGCTTATTACAGTTCCTTACTCAACGAGCTAGACTTGTTTTATTGCAGAATAATTATCTGGAATAGCATATAGGCTACTTTTTATCCCAGAAAATTGAGGTGATCCCGCGGGATTCGTCTAAATCTTTTATAATGCAGCGGGCTGCCCGCTACAGCTAGTAACTATATCGTATATTATGTCACATGAATGTAGTGTATGTAATATTTATTTTTATTCATCTAATGTATTCCTAATGCATTAATTTAAAAATATTAGGTTTCTGCAGCCCCCCATAATATAAATTTTAACTGTGCCAAATTTCATAGTGTACTGTTTGCGCCAGAGCAAGCGCACAGACTAAACAATAAAATCACCTAGTGACTTTAGCTGTATAGAACATGAAGAACTGTATAGAACATATTAAGATATGTAGATAATAGCTTCATGGTATAGAGTATATAGTATGTACGTGTGTATGTATTGTTATGTATGTCACATGTGTGTGGTGTGTGTAATATTTATTTTTATAAATTTAATGTATTTATAATGTATTTTATCTAAAAGTATTAGGTTTTAGCAATCCTCTACAATTCGAACTTTAAACGCGCCAAACTTTATACTTTACCGTTCGCGGATATGTCTTAAACAGGGATACAAAGATTTTCCTTCACGCATTAATATATAGGTGTACGATTATATTAGGCTTAAAATAATGCCTTTGAAGTTCAGCTAGGGGTTTTTTACACACCGTATATAAAAACAAAAGTTCTGATACACTGACTGACATATCAAAGCTCAGCCTAAACACTTGAACCATGCAGGCTGAAATTTTTCATGGACCTCTTACAATGGACACGAAAAATAAGGAAGATTATTTCGGAATCCATACCTTAACTGCAGGTGAAATATTGTATGATTTTTTTTAAATTGACATGGTGATTTACTCGTAGGTGAAACTGTGCAGGTCAGATAGTAATTAGAGAAGCGTGGTTACTCCCGTGTTTTATAAAAATTGTAATTACCTATTTACAAGGTAAGGAGGGGACTGGACCTCCAAACATGCTTAAAACCTTCCCAATATACTGGTCGTATATTGGGGAGGAAGGTTTGCAGGTATTGTCAATGATACATTGATTTTCACATTTTTTATTTTTATGATATATCATTAGATAGCAAACAAGCAGATGACTCTTCTGATGGAAAGAGAAACAATCGCCTTTAGACTCCAAAGATGTTAATGGTGCTTTGCTATCTATATGGCGGGATGAGAATAACAAAATGCCACATGCATAAGTCTACCGGTTATCTTACCCTCCAAACCGGGACATGAGAATGACAATAATTGATGCTATTGCGGCAGGAGGCGGTAAGGCGATGATACCAAATACCCGGGCGAAACGTAGCGGAACTCTACCACCTAGTAGTCACGATGGTAGTGAAACGTACAGTCTATCGGTCGCCTTTTACGACCTGCCTGGCAGAACGGCAGATGGCTTATTCTTCAAAACAGCCGGGGCTAACACGGGGAATGCCTAGGATGTGAAGTCAGATACGCAACACTACAAGTCAGAACTCATATCCTTGATGTCCTACCATACACTGACTTTGTGATAAGAATTGTCTATTTTTATCTTGTGGTGCTTTACCCGTTTAATCATCGTAGAGCTCTTCCTATACGTGGATATGATAGTAGCGGCATGTTTAGCAATTGCTTGGTTTTTCAAGTTGCCTGTATATGGGCGATTCTTTTAAAAAAAAATCCGGATTAAATCTAAAATACGCATTTCAATCACAATATTAACTATTAGTAGTAATTATAACAAAATATTAATAATAATTTATTGCCTATGAATTAATCCGAACTCCTTTTGAAAAATAGTCTACAAGTGTTCATGTAAGGCAGATCGTAAAAGGCACAGCGAGCGTGATCTGAGTCGAGTAGGCTTATCGTGAGACCATGAGATGCTTATGATAGCTTTTTATGGTTTTCTTGCAAAATGGCAAAAGAAGGGCTCGTCCGGGATTTGAACCCGGGACCTCTCGCACCCAAAGCGAGAATCATGCCCCTAGACCAACGAGCCACTGACAGTATGGGCATAACAATTATATGGTAATCATTTATTTCAATAGGTTATTAAGTATTTAATATATGGTTTATTATATTGATCAGTCAATTTTGAACTCTATTTACACAGATTTTGCTTTGGAATTGGTTTACTAGTGTTGAAATATCAACGGTTCTATTTCCACAAGTGTTTTTATAGGATAACAATAACCTTGATAGTCTAGTGCAGTGTTTCCCAAACATTGTTTTGATATGGCCTGGTAATTTTCACGCTGCCCCTTCGTGACCCACTTAATACTTTTGAACCCAAGCTGGTTTTATTGGGTGAAATAATACATATTTAATAATAGTAAAAAGGTCTAATTAAGGCTACATACTTTGATGTCGTCTATTTTGTCATCACTAAACGCTTACGAATTTTCGTCGCGTTGCGTCGTGTTGCGTCTATCTATAGTAGGTAATATTTTAAAAGCAAGGAGGGAATGCTGCGATCCAGTTTTTTTTTTATGGCCCGGTACTGGGTCGCGACCCGGCAAATGGGAAACGCTGGTCTAGTGCGTAGACTTCAACTCAGATCATATAGTCCTTGGTTTAATCTCGGGGTTATTCTTAAAGTTTGTACCACGTTGTACCGGCCATTCTGCTAAGTAATTAAGAATTAAAGTAAAATATGCAACTGCCGGTTATAAGGAAAACTACAACTTTCCATCATACCAGCCCGTTTTCGAGGTAGGCAGAGTGAACAGAAATAAGGAAACACTAAGATAAAATATGAATTCAATGTTCTTCAACATAAATCTTAAGGAATTAATATTTTTTTTAAATAAGATAGCAAACGAGCGGATGCCTCTCTTGATGGATATATAAATTTAACCATTGCTTATAGACACCAAAGATGTTAATGGGGCGTGGTAATCTCTCTAAATCAGGTAAAGACAGTGACCATATTGATGCTATTGCGTTAGAAAGAGGTAAGGCGGTGGAACCAAACGTGCCAGAAACATTGCAGAACTCTACTACCAAGTAGTCTCGATTTTAGGGGCACATTTAGTTTTCCCTGGCATTACAAGCTGCCTGGCAGATAGGTCTACTTTCTCAATTTTTCTAGATCAGATACATACCTGCCATACAGACCTACACAACTTTTTATTTATATATTTGTTGGTGATGTGGTGTAGAAGTAAATTTTGTTAAGTCACAATATTTGATATGTTTTCATGTTGGTCCGGACATCATTTTTAGAATAAATCCCCTGCCTTTCTGTCTGACAATTCGTAAAAGGCGATATATTTCGCTATTACAGTGACTACTAGGTGGTGCAGAACCGCCATACCTCACTCAATTTTGGTATCTTCACCTTTTATTCATAGGCAAACCACTCGAGTTCAGGTTTGTAGAGCAAAGTAGCTGGTAAAGGTATTCCTATTCGTACAACTCCAACTCCCGCCGTGTTGGTCCCGGCCTCCTTTGAAGAATAGGCCAACTGCCGTTCTGCCAGGCAGGTCGTAAAAGGCGACCGATTGGATATCGAGTCACTACCATCGTGGCTACTAGGTGGTATAGTCCTGCATTGTCTCGCCCGGGTCTGGTACCACCGCCTTACCTATTCCTGCAACAATAGCGTCAGTGCTTGTCACTGTTGTGTTCCGGTTTGGAGGATAAGGTAGCCGGTAAACTTATGTATGTGGCATTAGACCTCGCCACAAGATAGTAACGCACCATTAATATCTTTGGTGTCTATCTTCTTTCCATCAGCAGACCCATCTGCTTGTTTGCTATCTTATGATATAAAAAAAAACTAAATCCCACAGACAGCAGCGCACCATTTACACTTTTGGTGTCTATAGGCAATAATAATCTCTTTCTACCATGAGGAACATCTTCGTGTTTGTTATTCTATGACATAAAAAAACAAATCTACCTAATAAAACGCTAAGACTGATTGAACATAACAAGGAATCTAGAAACATGGAACTTTTTGTACTAGTTCTTTAAACAGGGTTACCTCTAAAACACCAGCAAACTCGCAGGACAAGGTAGCTTACATCATATACAACATTTGTTCTACGACTTTTGATAATTTGTTGGATTTTACTTTCATACAAAAATTAATTTGAATTAAATTTTTCGCTTAAACCTTCTTAACTCTTCGTGCATCGCAAAGATTAGGTAGGTAACAAACCTGTGCGAGTCACGGAGTGCGGGGTGGGGGCGGGGGCGCACGTGGCGCTCTCGCCTTTGCAATGTTTGTTGCAAGTGTTGAAAGTGTTACTATTATTACTAGTAGCAGCACTTCTAAATGAACAGTTAGAAATGTGTCGTGACACGGCAATGAAAACTTAAAAAGTCATTTTTATTTAATGTATTGAGTTATTTCAAAATTCATAGAACAAATGTTGTTATTAATAATGTTTTATTTTGTTATTTATAATTATAACTAGATACCTAGTCCTGCGAGGTTGCTGATGTTTAAGAGGTAACCCTGTTCAGTGTAGGCATTTATGAAGTCACGTCGTATAATTTAGTTTGCTCCGCGTCTTCTATCGCATCGAGCTGTTCGAATTAATTCCTGCCGCTGAATTTCATCATCAAACATCGCGTTAAGATTTGGAATTCGACCTTCATCATTTCGATGACTGGAAATCCACAGCCGTGCGTTTCCTCAACACTTTTTGCCTTGTTTTTCTTTTTTTTGGAATCCATTACATTCAGAGCGTTTCCGAACGGATATGACTTGGAGACTTTCAAGAAAAGAGCTTACTCATTTTTTAATAAATAAATAATCAATATTAATATTAAAAATGCGAACGTTTGGGTGTTTGGATGGATGTTTGTTATTCAATCACGCAAAAACTACCGAACGGATTTGAATGAAATTTGGCACACAGATAGACGATGATCTGGAATAGCATATATGCTACTTTTTATTCCGGAAAAATTAGGCAATCCCGCGGGATTCCCTAAAAACTTTTATAAAGCAGCGGCCTGCATGCTGCAGCTAGTAATAAATAAATATATATCAGTGGACGAATTATACGAATTGATCTAACCACAAAGTAAGCAATTTATTTGCTTGTAGTATGGGTGTCAGTCAACGATACATAGAGATACATATACAAATACTCAAATATATATAATAAACACCCAAACCCAGAAATATAAACATCTATCATCACAGAAATTTTGTCACCGTCGGGAATTGAACCCAAACCCCGTCGATTGCGTAGTCAGGGTCGCTAACCCCTCGACCAAAACGGGGCGGTAAATGATTACTTACTCAATAAATTTTTTTTTTTTTTTTTATATCATAAGATAGCAAACAAGCAGATGGGTCTCCTGATGGAAAGAGTCAACCATCGCCTATAGACACCAAAGATGTTAATGGTGCGTTGCTATCTTGTGGCGAGGTCTAATGCCACATGCATAAGTTTACCGGCTACCTTACCCTCCAAACCGGAACACGACAGCGACAAGCACTGACGCTGTTGCGGCAGGAATAGGCAAGGCGGTGGTACCAGACCCGGGCGAGACAATGCAGAACTCTACCACCTAGTAGCCACGATGGTAGTGACGCGATAGCCATTCGGTCGCCTTTTACGACCTGCCTGGCAGAACGGCAGTTGGCCTATTCTACAAAGGAGGCCGGGACCAACACGGCGACACACCCGACACACACACACACACACACACACCATTTACTTAATCACAAATATTGATGCTCTATCTATACTCTGCGTATTAGCTGGAGGTATCGTTAGCGTTTATCACATGTTTGTCGCTGGCGGGAATCGAATCCGAGCCCCATTGATACGTAGTTAGGTTCGCTAACTATTCGACCAATGGGGCGGGGTTGAGGGGCGGATTTTTAAAATGCCGGTAACGTAACTGCATGCGTATGCCGGTAACACAACTGCATCTCTGGTGTTGCGGATGTTCATGAGTAGCGGTGATCACTTACCATCAGGTGCACCTCCTGCTCGTTCGCCCCCTCTTCTATAAAAAAAATCATCTTCTGAAGGGGTGAAATGGGAGTGAAAATCGGAGGAAATAAAGTCAATCAAGCTATTTCTTGTTTACAGATATAAAATAATCAACTGACGGCCATCAAAATTTTTTTAACGAGATTTTTTAGAGTAATTAACTCTCATCAAAGGCTTTAAAGTTACATATAATTTGAAGAATTAAGGTTTCTCTTTATACTCATAATATACTTTTTATATCAAATTAGTGTATGAATTTTACAACTATATAGTCCAATAATTCGATAAATAAACTTATTCTTTATTGAAAAGCTGCATAATAACATTAAATTAAACTAGTTATTGGTAAGATGGTGCCAGCACTGATTATGCTTTGTTTCTTTGTGTTTGTGTCGGTGGTTTTGAGCGCTTGTCTTCTTCGATGCTGCCTTTGCTGTCAATGGTAACTTGGTTGGCTGAC
Organism: Apodemia mormo; assembly: GCA_036924255.1. Taxonomy (NCBI): domain Eukaryota; kingdom Metazoa; phylum Arthropoda; class Insecta; order Lepidoptera; family Riodinidae; genus Apodemia; species Apodemia mormo. Next base: position 2,642,245 of record JAUPFN010000007.1, on the reverse strand, counting down.
TTTGGCTCGGGGTTTACTGGGACTTCTGTAAAAATGAATTCGATATTAAAAAAACTAAACAAATGGAAATCTCTACTTAATTACGACCGGATCTGGACGCAACCACATACGAAGATCCGGCGGAAGAAACTCAGCGAGCTTGTCTTTTTTTCTATTTATTTACTATATTATGTACTTATTACCAATCACGAATTAAAGGATACGTCTTTCAAGATAATTTCTTAGTTTGGCAAAGTAGCTTGCAATTATATGTAGAAATACAGAGTTATACTACTTACCGATGAAATAAAATCATTTCAAGGGTATTTTTAAACCTTGTCATCTCATTGAGGACAATAAAATAATACAACATGGTTTATGTATATTTTTTCACAATATAACCTACAAATGTTTTAAAATTTTGACAGTAAGAGGAGCGTTTGCTCATTTGCGCGGCCGACACATTTCCTTCTCAGTGGTGTGTCTATTAATATTCGTGCGGTCTGTGGTCAAACCAATCGTTTGCCTTTTCCACTCTTCCTGGCAGAAAGGCAGACAGTCTAATTATAATAAGGATCCCGAATTAACATGAAAGAAAATAAAGTATAAATACAGTCGTATTCGTACTGCCCCTTTGAAGAACAGACTGCCATTTTCCCAGGCAGTTCGTAAAAGGCGAAAGATTGGCCTAACGTGTCACTACCGTTGTGAATACTAGGTGGTAGAGTTCTATATTGTCTCGCCCGGGTCTAATACCACCGGCTTACCTATTCCTGCCGCAATAGCGTCAGTGCTTGTCATTGTCGATTTCCGGTTTGGAGGAGAAGGTGGCCGGCAAACTTGTACATGTGGCATTAGGACCCCGCCATGAGAATAGCAACGCACCATTGAATCTTCGGTATCTATAGGCCATGGTTTCCTCTTTCCCTCAGGAGAACCATCAGCTTATTTGCTATCTTATGATATAAAAAAATAAGGCTAAAAATGCCCTTACAATCGTAACTTTTTTTTATATCATAAGATAGCAAACAAGCAGATGGGTCTCCTGATGGAAAGAGTTAACCATCGCCTATAGACAGCAAAAATGTTAATGGTGCGTTGCTATCTTGTGGCGAGGTCTAATACCACACGCATAAGTTTACTAGCTAACTTACCCTCCAAACCGGAAGACGACAGCGACAAGCACTCACGCTATTGCGGCATGAATAGGTAAGGCGGTGGTACCAGACCCGGGCGAGACAATGCAGAACTCTACCACCTAGTAGCCACGATGGTAGTGACTCGATAGCCAATCGGTCGCCTTTTACGACCTGCCTGGCAGAAGGGCAGTTGGCCTATTCTTCAAAGGAGGCCGGAACCAACACGGCGAGACTACCAACTACTTCGCAGTAGAGTTCTACATCGTCTTGATCATATTTGGCATCACTGCCTTACCCATTTCTGCCACGATAGCGTCAATACTTGTAAGTGTTGTGTTCCGGTTTTGAGAGGAGGGTAAGGCAGGCGATAAATATAATGCGTGTGGTATTACCATCCCGAGCTACCAAGACAAACCAGACTGTCTTATAAACACTTGTATAAATAAAACCTATAAGATTTCAACACTGGCAACCGAATCTCAACGCATAAACTATATGTGTAGAGTTTAAAATTGACTGATCAATATAACAAAGCATATATGAAACACTAAAATAACCTATTAAAATAAATAATTAACATACAATTGTTATGCCTATACAGTCACCGGCTCGTTGGTCTAGGGGCATGATTCTCGCTTTGGGTGCGAGAGGTCCCGGGTTCAAATCCCGGACGAGCCCTCATTTTGTCATTTTGCAAGAAAAAAATACGTAGTTATAAGCATGTCATGGCCTCGCGATTATCCTACTTGGTTCAGATCATAAGGCCCTGGGTTGGAATCCTAGGTCGGGCAAAAGAGTTATTGAGGTTTTTCGATTTTTTTCCCAAAACTCGGGTAAAAGAATTATTGAGGTATTTCGATTTTTTCCCAAAAATCCAAAATCTTAGAAGCAGCTCGGAGTATAGTGACCGGTATGTTACCACTCCTTGGGTTAGGGTGAAATTAAATAATAATTATAACATGTGCAATACCATATTGGAAATAAAATAGGTATTCATATAGATCAGTAGATTCACATAGAAGAGCTACTTTAAAAAAATATTTATTAGTAATTTTTTACCGTCACTAATATATTTATAATATTCATGCCAAAATTTTTATGATAACAATATTTTGCCGTGACTAATATGTATATAATATTCATGCCAAATTACAGCTTTCTAGTACTAAGAATCTCTGAGCTTTACTGTGGACGGACGGATGGACATAGCGAAACTATAATGGTTCCTAGTTTTCTTCGAACCTTGAAAAGAGAGAAGAACCTTAAAAGTTATGGACTTACGATTATTGACATTCGATTGATGTTGTTGTGGTATGATTTGAAATGGCACTGATGCAATCACTGGGGCCTGCGACTGGAGAGCTCTGAAAAAATATTGATTTATTACTAGAATAGCTGCTAACGACTTCATTCACGAGACCTATATACATGACACCCTTTTACTTAGTCAAGCAAAAACTTTACTTGACTAACTAAAAAGATTTTTTTCTTTATTTTGGCAGTATTATTTTGGTGAAAGAATTTTTCGAAATCGGAATCGAAATCGGTCAAGTAGTTTTTGAATCGATTCATTAGAAGCAGTCAATTTCTTCCTCGTGTTGGTCCAGGCTTCTTTAAAGAATAGACCAATTGTCATTTTGTTAGGCAAATCGTAAAAGGCGACCGATAAGCTACATATGCTACTACCATTACTACAACTACTAGTGCTAGGTGGTAGAGCTCCGCAAAGCCTCGCCCTTGTGTTTGGTATCACTGCCCTGCTTATTCCTGCTGCAATAACGTCAATACTTTTCATTGTCGTTTTCCGGTTTGGAGAGTAAGGTAGCAGGTAGACTCATGTATGTGGCATTGCCATCCCACCACACGGATAGCAACGCACCATTAACATCTTTGGTTTCTATAGGAGATCTGCTTGTTTGCTATCTAACGATATAAAAAAAGTCAAATATTTCATATTTATAATGTTATTGTAACCCAAAGCACGCATCTGGTGAACCCCAAGAGAACCAGAGGTGGTAGAATTTTGCATTGCCTCGCCCGGGTCTGGTACCACCGCTAACCTATTCCTCGTGCAATAGCATCAATGCTTGTCACTATCGTGTTCTGGTTTGGAGGGTAAGGTAGCCGGTATATTTATGCATGTAACATTAGACCTCCACACAAGATAACAATGCACCTTTAACATCTTTGACCCTTTCTGTCAGGAGACCTATTTGCTTGTTTGCTATCTTATGATATTAAAAAAAAACCTTTTACCCCGTCTATTAGGGTATCAAAGCGGGTTTTACTGCACTCAGCCACATTATGGGTCATAGTGTGCGTAGGTGATGGTTACTAATCTATCCATCCAAAGCTCATTCCAGAGGTTCAAGAGACTCCCAGGGCTATCAGTCATCATCAATGGTTTTCTTTTCTCCGAGGAAATGAGCTCCTAGGTTCATTAATTCTTCGCACTTAGTGAGAACGTTGTGTGGAGTTTTCTCGTGGGATAAGCATGATGTACATAGTGGACTATCGCTGTGATCAAGTATTAATTACTTGTAACTGTAACTTGTAACTGTCCAATGATCTAAGTTCATTGGACAGTGTGCTGTTTTTAGACCACACAGTCATTTTTTTTTATATCATAAGATAGCAAACAAGCAGATGGGTCTCCTGATGGTAAGAGTCAACCATCGCCTATAGACACCAAAGATGTTAATGGTGCGTTGCTATCTTGTGGCGATGTCTAATGCCACATGCATAAGTTTACCGGCTACCTTACCCTCCAAACCGGAACACGACAGCGACAATCACTGACGCTATTGCGGCAGGAATAGGTCAGGCGGTGGTACCAGACCCGGGCGAGACAATGCAGAACTTTACCACCTAGTAGCCACGATGGTAGTGACTCGATAGCCAATCGGTCACCTTTTACGACCTGCCTGGCATAACGGCTGTTGGCCTATTCTTCAAAGGAGGCCGGGACCAACACGGCGGTTTTATCACTTCATCAGTTTAAGTCTACTGAAATTGGGTAGCCCGTTACCTCGTGTACTCCGTGTTAATTCAGCCGGGATTTTCGAAAAATAGATGGACTGCCTCAGTCCTAGGCATGACGTAAAACGCGAGAGAAGGCTAATATCTCTCACTAATATCGTGGCTGTTAATATTGTATTGGTATTCATTGACCAGATGCATAAGTTTACCAGCTACCTTACCTTTCAAAACGGAAAACGGTAGTGACAAGCAGTGATGCTGCTGCGGCAGAAATATGTAAGGTGTTAGTACCGAAATCAGGCAACACGTTGCAGAACTCTACCATCAAGTAGTCACGATGGTAGTGATACGTTTGACCAATCGTTCATCTTTTACGACTTGCCAATTTGGACTTGGAACGACAGTTGGTCTATTCTGCAAATGAGCCCGGATCAACACGGGGTAGTAGTTACGATGTACCTGACACGAATTAGTTATATCTCGTATTTTGCGAAATGCCTAGTAGTAATGCAGTCGATTTATTTTTCAAGAGAGCCCCTCTTGAAAAATAAATCGTCTGCGTTACTGCTAGGTTACAAATCAACACTTAGGATACTTGTTTGCATGCAAACGGGATCGAAACTTAGAAAACACTTTAAAATGCGCTCGGGGGGCGAAGATACCTGATTTACAATTTTTTTTTTATATCATAAGATAGCAAACAAGCAGGTGGGTCTCCTGATGGAAAGAGTCAACCATCGCCTATAGACACCAAAGTGTTAATGGTGCGTTGCTATCTTGTGGCGAGGTCTAATGCCACGTGCATAAGTTTACCAGCTACCTTATCCTCCAAACCGGAACACGACAGTGACTAGCACTGACGCTATTGCGGCAGGAATAGGTAAGGCGGTGGTAAAAGACCTAGGCGAGACAATGCAGAACTATACTACCTAGTTACTACCTAGTATCCACGATGTTAATGACTCGAATAGCCAATCGGTCCCCTTTTACGACCTGCCTGGCAGAACGGCAGTTGGTCTATTCTACAAAAGAGCCCGGGACCAACACGGGGGAAATACAATTCCAATTAAAAAATCGATCAGTTTAGTATAATATTATATTTTATGCTTGCCCGAATGCTTGAATGTATGCATGATCCTGCGTGTTAGGTTGGAATAATTTATCAGCCGGACTAGAAGAACACAAACTTAGAAGAGATTTCAATTTTATTTTATTAACTAGCTGTTGCCCACGACTTCGTCCGCGCGGACTACGTCTACTCCGCACAGCTCCTCCCCCGTAGGTGATAGCGTGATAATATGTAGCCTATATGTTGACCCGACCTGTTAGTAATATTCAGGCAAAATTTGAAGTAAATCCATGCAGTACTTTTTGAGTTTACCCCGGACATACATACAGACAAACAGATAAACAGACAAACAGACAAAAATTCTTAAAGCTATATTTTTGGCTTCGATATCGATAGTAGATCACGCCCCAAGTATTCTTTTAAAACATTATTCAATGTACAGTTACGACTTTCTTACGATTTTATTATATGTATAGATAATACATATAAAACTTGTGCTTAAACAATCACCCTATCATTTTTAATAATTAGGTGATTTAGGATTCCACAGATATAGAAACTTGGAAATCGGTTGTTGTAGTTTTAATAAGTTATAATGATAAAGTATCTTACTGGTAGGCAAACGGATTCGGATATCCAGCATTGTATAGTCCATTGGGTACTGCGGCTCCTCCGTACAGCAGTGGATTTTGGTAACCGGCTCCAGGTCTAGCGTATCCCAGCACTGGAGACACCACGGCCTGGCCAGGGTCGACGAGGACTCCGTTCTGGAAACCTGCAATGTAAACTTGTTTTATTTATTTTTAATCATAAGATAGCAAACAAGCAGATGGGTCTCCTGATGGAAAGAGTCAGCCATCGCCTATAGACACCAAAGGTGTTAATGGTGCGTTGCTATCTTGTGGCGAGGTCTAATGCCACATGCATAAGTTTACGGGATACCTTACCCTCCAAACCGGAACACGAAAATGACAAGCACTGACGTTATTGCGGCAGGCATGGGTAAGGCGGTGGTACCAGACCCGGGCGAGACAATGCAGAACTCTACCACCTAGTATTTTTTCACATTTTCATCGGATTATCCATAACACAATCATACACACTTAATCTTTACATCTACGTCCCCGAAGAAGTAGGGAACATTAGTTTATCAGCTACCTTACCCTCCAAACATGACTACGATCAAGCGCGGATCTAGCCCTCAAGAAAGGTTGTAGTCACAAAAAATCAGACAAATACGAGTGGGAAACGGATTAGCTAACGATAGATGTATTGAATCCCGCAAATAAAACTTACACTAAGCATAACGTTGCTCGTGGCAATGAATTAATTATTAAATTAATGTATTTGTAATTAATTATTACAAAAAAATGTATTTGTACGTTATACTCTTTATTTGGCAATTACTGGAACTTTAATCATGGCATATTTTCTTCATTGTGCTATACTTTTCTAAACTATCATTGTACGTATATTATTGGTACAAACATTAAGGCAATATGTCTATACATTTTTATATATTAATAAATGAATATCAAAAACAAAACAAAAAAATAAGTATCTTCACGCCCATATCCCCGAAGGGGTAGGCAGAGGTACAACAAGTGCACCCACGATTAGTCGAAGATACTTGGTCCTACAAATGTGATAGGTGGTAAGCCTATTGCCAACCGGGCACTTTCCAATCCCGGACAACTTTGTGTTTCTCAGAAAACTGAAAAAACACTTCTTTTTTAAAGTGCCCGACCCGGGAATCGAACCCGGGACCTCATGTGGTCAACGCCAACGCTGGACCACTAGACAGAGGAAAAAAATAATCAACCTTATTTTATATATTAATAAAAAACATTTTTTTTTGTTAAATAACGTACATTTATACTAAAAATTCGCGTTTTAAAATGAAAACTAACATTAACTGCGAAAACGCTCTGAACTGTCATGGCGTTTTAATGACATCACACCGTAGTAATATTTACATTAGGGGCCATCCATATCCATCCTCCCCCCACCATTTACTAGTAGCCACGATGGTAGTGATTCGCATAGCCAATCAGTCGCCTTTTACGACCTGCCTTACAGTACGGCAGTTGGACTATTCTATTAGTATGATAATCTCTTAAGGCGTCTATGAACATGTACGTAGTTTCGTAAGTGTATGTGTGTTTGTATGTATCAATGAATTTGTCGGAAACTAAAAGGCATGCCGAAATTATCCCTTTTGATTTAAATCAGGTATCACTCGTTGTCGTTCCAGAAAGAGCATGGACCCATGTACCAGGTAGAAGACAACTGTTACTGACCATTTCCGGGGTATCCTGTGTTCCCTTGGGGAGCGGCGCCCACGATGTAAACCGGCTGGTATCCTCCAACAGTACCAGGCCTAGAAGAAATGTTGATGTTATAAAATGGACGATAATGAAAAATAAATAAACATAAAATTAATTAATTATTTTTTTTAAAAGACAATTTGAATAAAAACCTTTTATTTCTTACTAGCTGATCCGGCAAACGTTGTTGTGCCTTTTCAACTACTCTTATTTTTTTTCTATATTTTCTCACCTTTTAAACCTTCCCTGGACTTCAACAATTAATTCGAAACCAAAATTAGCCAAATCGGTTCAGCCGTTCTCGAGTTTTAGAGAAACTAACGAACAGCAATTGATTTTTATATATATAGATAGAATTACGTATGTACCTAATATTTTTAAACGACTAAAGAGGAGATTTTCTCAGTTCATTGAAATCTTTTCTATGTAATATGTTTTCCGATTGCTGCACGATGAATGGGCGATTTAAAAATATGTTTCGTTTAGTTCGGTATATTTCATTGACGGGTCATTGGTTTACGACCATTTGGCAATCCATTTGGTAAGTCAGAATCTAATGGGACCCTGATCTTGATGTTTAAAATAACGGCGACATGTTTACATGTTACATCTATTTTAAAGAATGGAATCCTTTGTCTTCAACTTATAAGTCAACGCAAAAAAGGATATGATGACCAATAAAACACATTGTTTTACGTTTTCAAAAGAAAAATCAAAACCTAATGGTACTTCCCGTTGACGTAGAATTATGAAATTTAGCGAAAAGCAAAGTCTTACAGCACATGTAAAGGAAACAATCCGAAAACCGCAAATTTTTAGCTACATCGCAAAAAATACAAGTTTGTATGGAACCCTTGGCGTGTCAATCCAACTCCCACTTGACCGGTTTTCTTATTAATTTAAAGTTTTCATGCGGGCTTCAAATGTGACTAACCTGTATCCTGGAATCGGCATGTGGACTATGAACACTCGTTGTCCGGGGATCAAACCAGGCACGTTAGGGACAACAGGAGTCTGAAATTGATATTAATAAGTGATAGGCTTGATATATTTAAAAGGCAGTTAAGTCTTTCGCTACAACTTATATATGTATATGTGTTATATGTAATATGTATATGTGTATATTATATTATAAATGCGAAAGTTTGGATGTCGGGATAGATGGATGGGTGTTTGTTACTCAATTACGAAAAAACCACTAGATGGATTTGAACGAAATTTGGCACACAGGTAGATAACCTGAAATAGCACATAGCCTACTTTTTATCCCGGAAAAATTAGGTGATCCCGCGGGATTCACTGCAGTTAGTATATATCATGACGTGATGATCTTTAGTAAAGTAGCAGCACGACCTATTTTAGACAGATATTTTAGTAGGTGGCGTGGCAACTGGCGCAGGGTACAGCTAGTCATACAATATTAAAAAGGACCCCCCCCTTCCCCAAGTTACCCGTGTTGATTCGAACGCCTTTTTGAAGAGTAGATTAATTGCCGTTCTTCCAAGTAGATCATAAAAGGTGACCGACTGGCTATACGTGTCACTACCATCGTAACTATTAAGAGGTAGAGCTCCGCAACGTCTCGCCCGGATCTGGTACCATCATTTTACCTGTCCTTGTCGCAATATCTATGTTTGCACTCTCGTGTTCCGGTTTGGAGGAAAAGGTAGTCAGTAGACTTATGCATGAGGCACTACCATCTCGCCACACGGATAGCAACGCACCATTGACAATTACATTATGCGATAATGAGGAAAAGGGCAGCATCAGCGATGTGCAGAATTCGTGAAAGTCCCAACAGCATTCTAAAAGTGTTGTCTGACAAGTATGACAGTCAGTTCATGAAACACTGGGCAAATCTACACGTATATGCCCAGTGTTTCAAACATAGTAAATAAGTAACTTAAACCTAATTTTACTAACATACTTATAAGTATTTCAATTGTTACTAACAAAAATGGATGTTAATGTCTGGCAAATAAAGAATATTATTATTAACATCTTTGGTGTTTATAAGCGATGGCTTCTCTTTCTATCACGAAATCCATCTGCTTGTTTGCTACCAGTTATATAAAAAAGGCCTAGTAAATTCTAAATCACGCTATAATTTTCTTATAATAACTTTCAAGACTTTTCAGATGGATTTATGCAGTACCTCCAGTACCTACACATTTTGCCTAGTTGGAAAGATCTTCCCTTTTCCATCAATGTGTGACGTCAGCAACCACCTCAATGGTGGAGTCACCTCGATGGCCATAATCACTGCCGCAACGACAATTCATATTGAATATCGTTGTAAGGCTCCAGCAATATATGTACCTGTTGCGGAGGTTGCTGTGGCTGTTCACCCCCAGGGATGAGTTCCACTTCGGTGTTTGGGTCTAGGTCTTCCAGTCTTGATGGAGAACCATTTGGCGAGGCGTTTACTGAAATATTAGTAATTCAAGCGTTAACTATATTCTATACTAAGTGTTAACCGCGATTTTGTTTTCATGATCAGAGATGCTACGAATAATTTTTTGTCAAATATTCGGTCAAGCCCTTAGTCGAAGTGCCGAATATTCGGCGCGAATATTGTCTATTATCCAACGACCTCCCCCGTATTGGTCTGGACTCCTTTGAATAATAGACCAACTGCTATTTTGCCAAGCAAGTCGTAAAAGGCGACCGATTGATTATGCGAGTCACTACCATCATGACTACTAGGTGGTAGAGTTCTGCATTGTCTCGCCCGGGTCTAGTACCACCGCCTTGCCTATTCCTGCCGCAATAGCGTCAGTGCTTGTCACTATCGTGTTCCGGTTTGGAGGGTAAGGTAGCCGGTAAACTTATGCACGTGGCATTAGATCTCGCCACAAGATAGCAACGCACCATTAATATCTTTAGTGTCTGTAGGCGATGGTTGACTCTAACCATCAGGAGGCCCATCTGCTTGTTTGCTATCTTATGATATACATATAAAAATTTCATTAGATCTCTACAAGATAGCAACGCACCATTAACATCTTTGGTGTCTATAGACCCTGGTTGACTCTTTCCATCAAGATACGTATCTGCTTGCACTTATGGAGCCGGCTTTTATGGCAGCTTCATAGTTAATGAGATCTAGGCTATGATCTATTAGAAAACTGTAACTATTCTGGCCGCCTCAATGTTCCAGCGGTTTCAGTTTCCGTATAGACGCATGAGGCACAGAATACTTAGAGACTACCAGAAGTCAATGTTACATACAAGTAATATTCGAGCATAGCACACATAGACACCTCTCACGGACGCGATATCTCCGACTAGTGCGGAACAAACTGTTCCGAACCATTCCGAGATATCGCGTCCATGAGAGGTGTCTATGTGTGCGTTGCTCGAATATCACATGTATGTAGATTGACTATTGTTAGTCTCAAGTATACTATGCATGAGGCCTGTGACATACATAATAATAGTATACACACATATTGACATTATTTATGGCTAAAGCTTATTTTCAAACTTTTATTGTTTATTCTATGGTCGAATTTCGGCCACAGGCGATCTCTAGTTTAAATAAAATAAGCAAAGTTATCCACTACCTTGTTTTTGGTGTGATTGATAGTAACTGGCTTCGTCTGAATTATCTATGTAATAGTCCAACCTGAAACATATTAAAAATAATATATATTATTTTGTTTACGACAAAGGGGTTTCATAATAGGTAAATGATTCTTCATATTGTCATATTCGTATTAAATTATTCCTTCTCGGATTAGAAATGAAACAATTGTAGGTCTAAAAAGATGGCCTTAATAATGCGATATGCGGCATACGAACAATTTATTCTAAATAAGCTTTCATTTTTTTAATTTCTCGCTACGTATGTAGATAAGGAAGTACTGATTTTGCCCCGATTTTTGAAAATCGAGTTTTCACCTTTTTCGACTATTTTCACGATACGTCAGTATATCTGTACGTATGTGTGAGTGTATGTGTGTATGTAAACTTCTCATAACTTTTTAACGGCTCGACCGATCGAAACGCGGTTGATGGCATTCGATTGGATTCCGCTAAACTTAGACTTCCTGAAAATTTGAACCAAGTTGGTTTAGGAGTATTTGAGTAATTTTGAAAAAACCTCAGAAAAATTTTGGCGAAACAGTATTTTTCTAATATAACTTCCAGATTAATGTACCGATTAAGTGCAAAATTAATCAGCTCTATTCCTCAAACAAACTACGCCAAATGCATAAATTTTCATCAAAATCGGTTCATCTGTTTGGGAATAATCGTTGACGAAAAATTTTTAAAAGTGTTTTTTCGACATAACTTCGAAACTTTTCAACCAATCATTTTTTGGTATTGTACGATATTTTAACACTAAAAAAATACTTTAAACGCCATTTCAAACATCGAATCTACTTTTCAAAAATACAGCTTTCAAATATTAAAATTACGTTGTTTTTAGTAAACTTAATATTTTAGAAATAAATTTCAGGCTAATACACCGATTGACTTAAAAATCTTACAAGCTTTTCTCCTTAGAAAACTGTGTCAAATACCGTTAACTGGATCAAAATCAGTCAATTTGTTTGGGATTTATCAATGACGAATATTTAAAAAAAATTGCTTCAATATTTTTCAACCTACCTATCGATTATGTAGCTTAGACAATATTTTAGATATCAAAAATTGAGATGAATGCCATTCATAAGATCAATATCGATCGTCGTTACTATAATGTACGGCTTTTCAAAAATCGACGTAGATATTATGGCTGTATATTTTTAACAAAATAGATGTTTAACTGAAAAAATCAATGATTATGGTTTTTACTTTTTTGAGCTTAAAACACCTTAATTTAGCGGGAAGTTTCAAGGATGGCCTGCAGGGTCAACCGTTTACAGATAATTTTAAATGTAAAGTGCTTGAGACTGGAAGGGCCTGATTTGTCGATAGTTTTTTTATGATAAGATAGCAAACAAGCAAATGAGCCCCCTGATGGTAAGAGAAGACCATCGCCTATAGACACCAAAGATGTTAAGGCGATTACAGCTGCGAACGACCTTGAGTTTCTGACAGGAGCAGCGCAAAAATTATATCGCGCGCTAGCTTGCTCCAACGTCAAAGAGTATTTACAGTGAATGCAGATACCTACGTTTTAACATTTTTGTTCACCTATATGAACTTGTATCATCATGAATCGACTGAATGTTGTCAAACTCAAAACCAATAACCAGTAATCGCTCATTTATCGATTACATATACATTCGTTTTAGAAAAACGTTTTAGAAAAATTTGAAGAGATTTTGATTAAACATATTTTATTTTTTCTACAAACTTTACCACTTTTTTCATCCTTTGAAGAGATGACATTTGAAAACCTTAAACGCGTATTCATTTAATTGTATTAAAAATCATAAATACTAAGTTTTAAATAATTTCTACAATATTCTACAATAAACAATCTATTTTTTATACAAACATCAATGCTTTTTTTACCCTTTAAGGAATAAAATTTTAAAAAGTCCCCAACTATATGATTCTTAAATTGTGTTGAAGATTATAAGTGCCGAATTTCAAGTTATTTTCACCATAAACCTTTGATTTTTCATATAAATTTTAACACACACTTTTACTCCTTTAATGGATGAAACTTCGAACATTACATGCATGTTTCTTCAATTTCGATTGAAGAGCATAAGTACTAAAAAAATCCAAAAATTCGTACTTCTTAATTGTATTAAAAATCATAAATACTAAATTAAAATAATTTAGATTTTATAGTAATGCAATAAATAAACAATTCATTTATGATACAAACTTTAAAGCCTCTTTTTACCTCTCTATAGGCTAGAATTCCAAAAAATATTAAATTTATATTTAATTTTTTTTCAGTTAAAGGATAATTTAATTACGGCATATCATTCTATTTGAGTTGTAATAACTCAAAAATGACAGACTTTCAAACAAACTTTCACCCCCTATTTCACCATCTTAGGGGATGAATTAAATAAAACCTTTCTTATTCCTTGTCTATATCATAAGAACAACATCTGTAAAAAAAACAGACTCTCGGTCCAAGCTCATTATCTACTATAAAAAAACATCCAAGCGTAAACGAAATCTTCAATTTCCAAACGGCACAATCTTACTATTGTGCCAAACGTTCTATCTGTACTATTACTCTTTGACTCGAATATAGAGAGCGGAGCATGCTAACATGCGACACAGCCTCCCCGTATGAACGCTACCGGGAGACTGACTTTTGACGCGAGCGCTGTCCGCGAATTAAATAATAAGGTTTTTATTGATTTAATAGCACACTATAATGATTTTGTAAAATTTTGAACTTAAATTTTATAAAGCAATAAATTGTCTGTAAGAAAAAGAAAAAATCATCAAAATCGTTACAGTAGTTAGGAAGTTATAAGCAATTTTTTGTGTAAAAATAAGAAAGATATTCGATTTTTTTCCGTCAAAAATAACAATAAAATTTGAAAAAACGAACTTAAAATTTAAACTTAATTATATTATACGTATAATGCATATTTTTTTTAAATTATTGGACCAATCGGTTAGCAGTAGTAGGCTTTCAAAGAGGTGTCTATTTCGTAGTTTGGCATTACCTATCGCCTTAATGGTGCATTGCTGTGCTTGTCACGGGATCTTAATGCCACATAATTCATAAGTATAAGTTAACTGTAAGTCATATCGCATATTAAGTTAGTTAAGTAGTAAAAATGCAAGTGAATATTTTTTTCATTTCATTGGACAGCAAACAAGCAGATGGCACTCTTGATGGAAAGAGAAACCATCGCATATAGACTGGTGCGTTGTTTTACTTGTGGCGGGGTCTTAGCGCATTCATAAGTTTACCGTCTGCCTTACTCTATCAGCCGAAATACCATAGTAAAAAGCACTGACGCTATTTTATACACGCTGCCATAATGGCAGGTGTATAAAATTAGCGAGTGAGATATATAGAAGAAAGTTAAACTTACGGAGACATTTGTTGTTGCGCTGATGTCTGTTGGTAAAAGCGGTTCTGAGCCGGAGGAGCCGCATTTGCCAGTACGCAAACCGCTGCTACAATTATATACTGTAACCAAATAAACAAATTTTAAAATTGTGTCTTCCTCAATATTATACAGTGTGTAAAAAACCCTGTCCGATCAGCTAAGGCATTATTCGGTAGCTTAATACAAACATATCTGTGTCATTATTTTATGGATATTGATACATGAATTTTAAAAATATTTGCTTAATTTAAGGAGATGTCGCTAAATTTTAGTACTAAAATGAGGTACTTTAAACTTCGATGTTTTTCTTAATTTAACAAAAATAATTATTTTATTATTTTTTTTGATAACGTCATTGACCTTCCTATCTCTTTTGGATCGGACAGGGTTTTCTTTACACCCTGTATACAATTTAATATATTAAATCAGCAATATTCACGATAACGAACCCGAAATCCCGTCTAGTGAGAATTTAAATAATCCTTTTTTTAGCCGTTGTCTCCTATCTTATCTAAGAACTGCACACTTACTCACACTAATTTTCGGCTTTATGGGTTAAAAGATGAGAATAAGACTCAAACTGTCGTGAGCTTCATATATAAATTCGGTTTTGTTTTGTACCGAGAGTAGACAAAAAATGTTGGTAACCCTCCACACCCAACTGCCAACTGATAGGTAACTGGGGGCCACGCGCTCACTGCATATCGTGAAATACTTAACGTGAGCTTAAGATATTAAACATAGTTAAAGTTTTTCATATCACAGGATAGCAAACAAATATATATCTCTCTTGATAGAAAGAAACAGGCGCCTAATTCCGAGTCAGAACAACAACAAATTGGCAAACTTTGACGCTGTTACGATAGGAAAAGGTGGTGGTACCAAACCGGGCGAGACGTTGAAAAACTGCTACTTTAATACTTCGCTGTAGTTCTTATAATAATGACAAGTTTGGCTAATGGTTTTAAGAACTGTTTAACAGGCAGATCGATGGACTATTCATAAAAATCATCTTGGAATAACACGAAAAAATTACATGAAAAAAGTTGAAGTGTATGTACTCCAACTGACTGCAAATGCGTGGAGCAAGAAGCTCGGATCCCAGTTTTGGGTCGCTAAGTAGAGTAAAATTTGGTATAGTTGTGGAACGCACATTTTACTTGTTGTTGTATAAGTTGATTAGTTACTGTATAATAGGACTATTCAGTGGTCGCTAGCAATAGTACTTACAGAAGTGTTGAAGGTTGCAGAATCTAGAAATACATCTGACCCTAGGTAAGTTAACACTTATCAGTTTTAATTGAGATAAATTGTAATGCAAGATATGTCAGGCTATAACCGTTTACCCTTCGGGCTGGTGAGGCCGATGGCCGGAAAATGGCCCCGCTAATGTCTTACGACATAGTTAAGTAATCGCGAATTTGATTGCCAAATTCTAAGGGTACGAATATTTAATTTAACCCAAGACTGCAGGTAATCTTCCGATAATCTTGTTAATAGTCAATAATATATAATACGATAATCGCATGAACACGAAATTAATTTTTCGTAGGGTCTACCTAAAAATTATTTTTGAAAACAATGACAGAAAATACTTATAAGACGTTTATCTATTTAATTTTTATCTATATTACTACATATTTATTTGTCTATATTATATAACTAGCTGACCCGGCAAACTTTGTTCCGCCTTAATGGCAATAAATAAGCTGATTTATTTTTTAATTGGAAAAAAAAGTATCCTATGTCCTTCTCCTGGCTCTAAACTACCTCCCTGCCAATTTTCAGCTAAATCGGTTCAGCCTTTCTTAAGTTATAAGTGGAGTAACTAACACGACTTTCTTTTATATATATATATATATATATATATATATATATATATATATATATATATATATATATATATATATATATATATATATATATATATATATATATATATAGATTAACATGACGTAACATAACCTAATGAAATAGTACTCATTCGATTAATGAAACAATAAAATAAAAGGATAAATTTATGTTAAATTTTGTGGTTAAATAATTTAAAGGTAAACTTAATTTTTTAAGGAAATATTTTTAATTATACTGCTTTAATTCTAGATTCGAACAATGAGAATAAAAAAAAAACGCATTGTCATACGATTAATATTTTTTTATAGAAAAAAGGGGAGATTCACCTGATGGTAAGTGATTACCACCGCCCATGGACAGCCATAGCACCGTAGGGCTTGCAGCTGCGTTGCTATTTCGAATTCAAACGATTATCGGATAATTCAAAACTGAATAGAAATCACAGTAAAACATACAAAGCTTCGCCCTTCACTTCACTGTCCTCATGTGTATGTGTGTATGTGTGTGCGATACTACATATTTAATATATTAGTTGTCGTACTTATACATACTTTCCATTTTAATGACTCTCTAACCAAAACTAGTCTAGCAAAAGGGGTACCAAATTATCCTTAGGATCGGAACCTTGGGGTGTACAATTAAGAGTTTTGCGCAAATAAAGACGCGTGTAACTGCTGCTTTAAAATAAATTTCGGAGCAACAATTGATTAGTAATAAATAAATTAGCATTGGCATCCGTCGGTTCATTGAGCAGTGGAATACGTTTGCAATCATTAATGGTAATTATGTTTACTTGCGATTCATTACAACTATCTAATCGATATAAATATCTCTACGATAAATCGAATACGATTTATGGTCAGCACACACCATGATCAGAAAAAAGAAAACTAGTTCATTTGCAAGACTTTGGATGTTATAGTTTATTAAAATTTATGTTAAACTTACTCTAGAACATCTGGTGAGCAAATATTAAAAGATTTCATATTATTTAATTCTACAAAAACTTTACAACAACCAAACAGAGCATTTTATGAAAACACAAAAATGTTAACTTTGTATGTATTGACACACAGTGCATAATATTATACCTACATTCAGGTAGGCACTTCTTATTTTAATCGACTTTTAATCCTTAGGAACATAGTCCCATGCAGAATATAGGTAAATATAGGTATTCAAAACGCGATGCTGACCAAATGATTACTACAAAGTAGTCGTGTACGGTGTACGCTAATCTACTCGGGGCACGGGAATTCGCCTGTATGCAAATTCGCGCGGAATGCGTACGAACGGCGGCGTAGCGTGTAACGATTGGCATGCTTAGTACATTCCTATATATTTGTTGTCGCGAGACGCTCCACAGTTTGCACTGTGCAAAATTCGCGTTTGCGAATTTGCCGTGCTCACTGTCGTAATCCGGTTTGGAGGTAAGGTAGCCGGTAGACTTAAGTATGTGGCATTGCCATCCCGCTACACCACCAATAACATCTTTGGTGTCTATAGGCGATGGTTTTTCTTTGCATCTCGAGAGGTATCTGCTTGTTTGCTATCTAGTGATATAAAAAAATTAAAAAATCTTAACCAAATTTATGTGGAACTAATCTTTAAATAAAAAATGAAAAAAATGTTGGAAATACGTCTATATAAGACGGAGTTATACTTAAAAAAATAAACATTTGGATTGAAAACCGCCTGCTTATTTTTAAGATTGAAAATACGTTTAAAATGAAAAATACGTTGAAAATACAGCCTATATAAAAATTTAATATAACGTCTTATTAAAGAAATTATATTTAACGGTTCCGGATGTTTGTAATTCACATTATTTGTTCGGAAGGAAGCCGCTGGACGTCTTATTAGCATGTATTGCCAGTGTGGACCTTCACCTACATACGACTCTGACATAATGGAGGACGTGAGTTCGATGCTTAAAACTAACTGACAGATGTCTTAATTTTATTAACGAACTAACTGATGTTCGCGACTTCGTGTGAGTAAAGGAAAATGATGAGTGTTCGAACAACCTTTGTCTAGAATCTTCTGAAATATAAATTGTATCTTTTACCAACGTCTCTGTGGTCCAGTAGTCCGGTAACGGTGTTGAACGCATGAGGTTCCGGGTTCGTTTCCCGGCTCAAGCAATTCAAAAAAATGTTTTTTCAGTTTTTTGATACAAACAACGTTGCCCGGGATTGGATAAGTGCTTGGTTAGCGACAGGCTTGCCGCCTGTCACATAGTGGAACTAAGTATCTTCGGCTAGTCGTGGGTGCACTGGTTGTACCTCTGCCTACCTATACTGGGATACGGGTGTAAATATACTTTTTTTACAGTTCTATCAACATCAATTGTGCGGTACGGAAATGGGTACACCAGACAGTTGCAAAAGGTACGCGACAGCAATTCCTGCTTAGTAATTAAAAATTATATGATGAATTTATTTGAAACAAAATTGCTCATAAAATTGGATCACAAACACACACACACACACACACACACTATATATATATATATATATATATATATATATATATATATATATATATATATATGTCTAAGGTATTATATATATATATATATATATATATATATATATATATATATATATATATATATATCGAATTTTTAACTTCTGCATTTCTTTATTGTTTAAATTCATTTTCTGTTCTATTTATAACATAATTCTTTAGGGGTTTGCCGTTGTATTGAACAACTAACAAGGGTAGGTACACTGAGATTTTACTTTGAGAAAACCTGTCCTAAGCAATTGCTTAATTTGCTTTTGGATTAATTTGGCACTGCTTAGACTAATTGTACGTGAGCCAGTGGACCTAGTGTACCAAATAGGTACATAGTGGACATCTCACACGTTACGAAATTTACTTCTCGTAATTCATCAATCAGATAAGAACCTGTCGCGTTACGAGAACGTTGAACTTCGATTTAATCTTTACGTGTAATGCTTATTGTATTTGTCGTGTTTTGTTTTCCGCTTTATAAGCGTAAATGTGAATTGTTATGTCGTTATACAGTTTAGAATGTTTCTCTATAGAATGCTGCCATTTTGTAACAATGAAAATCGTTTATGTACCCTAAGATTACAAATACGCATAGGCTTATTTTGCAGGTATGTTAGGAGCCATTAAATGCTTCATTGATGTTATTATTGTTTTATCTTTGAGGCTGGTCTTAAACCTTTTTTAGGGTTCCGAAGTAAACTAGGAATCCTTATAGTTCCGCTGTTTCCGTCCGTCCGTCCGTCCTCACGATAGCTCAGAGATCCTTAGTATTAGAAAGATATAATTTTGTATGAATATACATGTTAGTCATGACAACTAAGTGGTAACACAAAATCTTGAAAAATATTTTCTTTAGGATAGCTTCTCTACATGTAAAATGGGGATGGCAATTTTATTTCTCGTTTAGCCCATATTGTGGGATATCGTTGGATAGCTTTTTAAAAAATATTGTAGGTTTTTGAAAACAACTTTTCGATTAAGGAACTCGTTTGTAAGTTATTAAGCTTCAAAATGCAAATTTTTATTAGAGTAAAGTGTCCTTCTCCTCTGCAGACTTAACGGTTGGTTTTGGGGTGCAACAATGTAGTAGTTAATAATAAAAAAATAAAAGGAAAACTATCACAGCTTAGAAGGCTTTACAAGTTTTTGAGTAATAGTCGACCAATTTATAAAATCTACTTAGAGAAGTTTTTATAGGCGGTGAGCCTGTGGCGCGGATATATTCATCATTGACGTTAAATATGTTAAATGTTCATAATGGGAAAAAGTAAAAGCCCTCTTTTAAGTCCACATTATTGTGATGGGTAACTTCGGAACCCTACATTGCGCGTGGCCTGACATGCACTTTACCAATTTTTTTATTAACTGCTGGCCAGCACACTTCGCTCGCGAGAGCGCCCGCTATGTGGACGACACGCCAGATTAAAATTTCGGTCATGCATATAGATTCTGTATTTCCGCATATTAGGGGCTAATTTTTGAAAAAAGTTAAGCGTTGTTTCACTACAGGTCTTTGATATGCCAAAGATTAAAATCGGTTCAGCGGTTTAGCCGTATAAGCATGATAGACAGACACAGACAGAGTATTGCATTAATTATTTGTATAGTTGTGTTTTCATTTTCAAGCCGAAATGAGTCGCTGACCGAGGCTACCTTTAATTTTACTATTCTATTAAATTAAAGTTTGGCGTTAATAGCATTATTATCTATAAATATAGGCACAATTTTTGAAAAGATTTATATATGCATCCCTTTAGGGGATGTATTAAAAAACCCTTTTCTGTGTTCTTTTAAATGATATAAAGGGTCTTCTAGGAATCAAACCCATGACCCTACGTGTGAACTGCAACTGCTAGAGCGATGGCAGAAAGCTGGACATATAATTAGTATTGTACAATATAAGATTGGCTGGTATCGGGGACGAGTGCAGTAGCGCGCAACCCGTCAGACCGTCATTACACCGGTAGGAGATTGCAGCGGTGACGCAAGCCTGGCACGCGACTGTGACAACTTACTTTTGCTATCGCTGCCATGTGATCTGAGTGCTAAGTGTGAGTTTTTCTTTTCGCATTCGATCGTGAGCGCGTTTGGAGTTTACTAGGAATTTGTATGTGATTTGCACAGCGCCACCTAGTGGTAAACGTGAGAAACCAGTTTACCACTAGGTGGCGCTGTACAAATCACATACAAATTCCTAGTAAACTCGAAACGCGCTCACGATCGAATGCGAAAAGAAAAACTCACACTTAGCACTCTGAAGGTCTTACTTATAGTACATATCTCGCCGTCTTTGTGGGCTATACTGGTTCGATGTTGGTGATGACCGCATGAGGTTTTCCGGGTTCGATTCCCGGGTCTCAGGCAATTCAAAAATGTTTAATCAGTTTCTGTTAAAATCAACGTTGCGCATGGGATTGGATAAGTGTCCGATTGGTGATAGGCTTGCCACCTATCACATAATGGGACTAACGGCGGTTTCCAAAACGCAAATCAAAAATCAAATTTGACCGCCCCGTTGGTCGAGTGGTTAGAGACCCTGACTACGCAATCAACGAGGCTCGGGTTCGATCCCCGACGGGGACAAGCATTTGTGTGATGAGCATAAATGTTTGTATTTCCGGGTTTGGGTGTTTATTATATATATTCTAGTATTTATATATGTATTTCTATGTATTAGTATCGTTGACTAACACCCATAACACAAGCAAATAATTTGCTTACTTTGGGGTTAGATCAGTAAGTGTAATTTGTCCCGTGAATTATTATTATTATTATTTTAACATTTTTTTTAAATTTCTGCTTAACAGATCATTTGCTTGTAAATATTATGTTAAACACAGATTAATTGCATTTTAATTTAATTTGCGTTTCGGAAACCGGCCGTAAGTATTGTCGGCTAATCGTCGGTGCATTGTGCGTCGGTGAAGAAACTAATACTTTAATAATATATATGTCGCAGCCCGCAGGCCAATTCTATAATTCGTCCGTACACAGCCTGACGCTATATGTAAAATGACGTCATTATATTACATGAATGACTTTTAACGCCGCCGCCGCGCGCCGTTAACAAATTGTCGCAGTATATTGTAAATGTATGTAAAAAAACCCTCTCCGTCTTCATACCATAGAAAAAAGTAGGTTTGTCAGGTTTCCTTTAAGTGCCCACACATGGAAAAAAAAGGAAAAAAGAAAGGGTAGGGCTCCGTCTACCGTTGGATATATAGGAGTTTATTGTTGAAATTGTTGCAATTTATGTCATCAACAATTTGCCTTCGGACATTTGCATTGAACGTGCTGTTTATAAAACGGCTACGCGGTTTATTTTATGACGAAATTTATAAAATTGATTGCGACATTAAAATAATTTGCGTGTAATGTGAATCACGCCAAAACTACAAGAAAATATTCGATTAAATGTTATTAGTGTCACTTTTTAAATACGTGGACCTATTTTAATATATGAATGATATTTTTACTCTTATCAATAGACAGGATATTTTAAATATATGCACTATATTTTTACCCTTATCTTATCAATAGACAGAAGGATTTTTTTAATATGTGCACTATATTTTTACCCTTTATCAATAGACAGAAGGATTTTTTTAATATATGCACTATATTTTTACCCTTATCTTATCAATAGACAATAGGCGGAAAACTTTCCGGCGTAGGGATGTGACGACCCCATCGCCCACTGGTGGGATAATTTTTGTTCAAAAATTATCTAGCACCGGTGCAGTCAGTCAACCAAATTAGTGGTAGTGCCATACTGCAATTGCAACTGAATAGGCCGGCACGCCCGGGGAGATACCACTCTCTCACTTGACACCGACGTAAAGTAGCAGCTCCGCTGCTACGTTTCGTCTGGTTTGTGAGAGTCCCGGAGGCCTACCCCCCCCCCGCACACTATGAATGCGCTATTTAAAAAAAAACTACCCCAGGGGGGTACCACTTGCACCAGCAGTGGAGAATCCCCCCCTGAGCGTCCGTGCTCTGGATTCCAGCCAGATCATGGATGCTCAGGCTGCCCTGCGTATTCTGGGGGGGGGGGGGGCAAAATTGCGCTCATAGACAATTCTGTCCGGGGCAAACAGAGCAAGAAGACCATGGCACCCCCTACCACGCTTACTGTGGATTTCTGCAATATCAGGGGCCTTCATTCTAACCTGAACGCCGTCCACTACCATCTCGAGACGGCAAAGCCAGCTTTGCTCTTCTTGACCGAGACACAGATATCTTCTCCGGCTGATACTTCCTACCTCTCCTACCCGGGGTACAAACTGGAACATTCCTTTGTACCGCGGGCTGGTGTGTGCGCATACGTCAGAGAAGATATTTGTTACCGGCGCCTCGGCAGACTTGAAGGTCAGGACCTATCCATCCTCTGGTTACGCGTAGCTTGCGACGACCATCCCCGCAGCTACGCGTGCCTATACAGGTCCCATAGCGGGAATACTGAAATTGACCGGCTCATTGAGCGCTTACAAGCGGCTGTGGATTCCGTGTTAGAGCAGACCCCCTCCGCAGAGATCGTGATCTTGGGCGACTTTAATGCCCACCACGCCGAATGGCTTTGTTCTCGCACCACCGATTATGCGGGGAGGTCTGTTCACGATTTTGCCTTGGCGTATGGTCTAACACAATTGGTAACCTCGCCTACGCGTGTTCCCGATGTGGATGGCCATACGCCTTCACTGTTGGATCTCCTGCTGACCTCTGACCCGGATCGTTATCAGGTATCGGTGGACGCTCCACTTGGCGCGACGGACCACTGCCTGATCCGGAGCAAAGTGCCGGTCACGCGCCCATCATGGTCTCCCTTTGCAGGCTGTCGTCGCGTTTGGCACTATAGGTCAGCAGATTGGGACGGGATGCGGTCTTTCTTTGCATCCTACCCATGGGGGCGGTTGTGCTTCTCGCTGGATGATCCGAATGCTGTCGCTGACTCTGTCGCTGATGTGGTGCTGCAGGGCATGGAACTTTTCATTCCGTTTTCGGCGGTGCCCATCGGTGGCAAGTCTCAGCCTTGGTTTGGTCGCCACTGCAAAGCGGCTTTACGCCGAAAGCAGAATTGCTACCGAGCTTGGGCTGCTGCGTCGGCATCTCGTGATGTAAAAACTAGCGCATTACGAAAGGAGTACAACTCATCCTCGAGATTCTTCAAAAGAGCTATCGCCAAGGCAAAAGCGGAACACATTGGCAGAATTGGTGAGAAATTAGTTCGCCTTCCTTCTGGCACTCGTGCGTTCTGGTCACTCGCCAAGGCTGTCTTAGGGAATTTCTCCCAGCCTTCATTTCCATCCTTGCACAGAGAAGATGACTCTCTGGCCCATACCGCAAAGGAGAAAGCCGATCTCCTGGGCTCGTTCTTTGCGGCCAACTCGACTCTGGATGACCGAGGGAACACACCGCCTACCATCCCGCAGTGTGATAGTTCCATGCCAGAACCGCAGTTTCGGCAGTCAGCTGTGCGTAAAGCACTTCTTTCTTTGGACATCCACAAGTCGAGTGGGCCTGATGGCATCCCTCCTGTTGTGCTTAAAGTATGTGCTCCAGAGTTGGCGCCAGTATTGACGCACCTATTCCGGCTCTCCTATTCACTCGGCGTGGTACCGAATTCATGGAAAACAGCTTTAGTGCATCCCATTCCTAAAAAAGGAGATCGCTCTAATCCGTCAAACTATCGGCCAATAGCCATAACCTCCTTGTTCTCCAAAGTCATGGAGACACTTATAAACTGTCAGCTCCTGAAGTATTTAGAAGAGCACCAGCTGATTAGTGACCGTCAGTACGGTTTCCGTCGTGGCCGCTCAGCTGGTGATCTTCTAGTATACTTGACACATCGTTGGGCGGAGGCAGTTGAGTCCAAGGGGGAGGCATTGGCAGTTAGTTTAGACATAGCGAAGGCCTTCGATCGGGTATGGCATAAAGCGCTTCTCTCAAAGCTGCCTTCCTCTGGGCTTCCCGAGAAACTATGCAAGTGGATCACCAGTTTTTTGGCTGATCGGAGCATTAAGATCGTAGTCGACGGTGCATGCTCCGATCTTAAACCTGTCTATGCTGGTGTTCCCCAAGGCTGCGTGCTATCACCGACTCTGTTTCTTCTGCATATCAATGATATGTTGCGAATTAGTAACATACATTGCTATGCGGACGACAGTACTGTTGATGCTACATACTCCGGCCGTAGCGGTATTTCTCGGGAACACGTCGAAGAGGGCCGGATCAAGCTCGCGTCTGAACTCGAGAATCAACTAACTGATGTCTCAGAATGGGGTCGTCAAAACCTTATTACATTTAACCCCAAAAAGACGCAGCTCTGTGCGTTCACCGCAAAAAAAAACCTCTTTGTCGTATCACCTCGGTTCGAAAATACTCTCCTGACAGCCTCAGCCAGTATTGGAATTCTGGGAGTCGACATATCGAACAACGTTCAGTTCCGCGGTCATTTGGAAGGGAAGGCTAAACTAGCCTCCAAAAAGCTTGGTGTACTCAGTAGAGCAAAGCAGTACTTCAGTACCAGCTTCTTCCTCTTGATTGCATTCAACGTAGAGCGGTTCGAATCGTCGACGACCAGGCTATTTCTAATCGGCTTGACTCTTTGGCGTTACGCAGAGATGTAGGCTCGCTCTGCATCTTTTACCGTATTTATCATGGGGAGTGTTCCGACGAGTTGTTCGGACTAATGCCTGCCGCTAAATTCCACCATCGGACATCGCGTCAAAATTTAAAGTTCCATCCTCACCACCTCGATGTCTGGAAATCCACAACCGTGCGCTTTTGTCGACACCTTTTGCCTCGCATTACTCCTTTGTGGAATCTATTACCCTCGGGGGTGTTTCCGAATGGATACGACTTAGGGACCTTCAAGAAACGAGCTTATTCATTCTTAAAAGGCCGGCAACGCAGCTGCAATACCCCCGGTGTTGCGGATGTCCATGGGCGGCGGTGATCACTTACCATCAGGTGCACCATCTGCTCGTTTGCCCCCTCTACTATAAAAAAAAAAAAAAGATTTTTTTTAATATAAAATGCACTATATTTTTACTGATATTTGATTATCAGAAACACGGACTTTTTTAAAATACGCATGATACTTTTACTCATATTTTATCAATAAACATATGGGTCTTTTTTAAAACAAGCACGATATTATTACGCGTATTTTGTCAATAGGTACATGTATAAATGAGACTACTTAGGTCTGGAAAAGACTGGCTAAATAAAGTGAGAGTTTAGTTCACACAGTGCTATAAAGTTATCTAACATACTGCGTTATTTTAAAAAACTGTAGAAAAAAATTGAACATAATTAGTAATGAAATAGAATCCAATTCCTTGACTATGTTCGGTTTTTATAGTGCAACAAAAACTCCCAATAAAATATTTCTCCATAACATTGGTTTATTACTGAAAAGGCTTTTATTTCACACACTAATAATGCTTTTTTTCAGAAAGCCTTATATAATCACTTAGTATTCAGTAATTATGTCATAATAATGAAAAAATATATAGTCTAGAATAGTGCACAAAAATTCCTGCTGGATCTTGTCGAATGCTAAAATATAATTACTGCCAATTATTTGATTAGTAGTTATTTTGTAAGTACTACAGCGCTATGTGTTTATGTATATAGGTTAGTCCATCATCAAGAACGTCAATTACGTGCTGACACTGAGATGCTTCAACGAGTTCATTAAGCCCATGGGACATATTTAGAACCCGCTACGAATTAATTTAAGGAACATCTAGCAGAAAAAGGAAGTTTTAGTGGCATGGTCTAGACTTGACTGTAGTGGTAGGTTTAAACACTCACAAGTAAGACTCATATTTTTATTCTAAAATTCTAATTTATATTATATAAAAACGGTGATTTTTGAACGCACAACACGCAAAAACCGCAGAATATTTTGACATGGTAGCATTATGTTCAGCATATTTTAGAAAAAATTTTTAGTTAAACATTAATGAGTTGAAACTAAACATAATTTTGATGCTATAAAATCTATTTTATTTCTCAATTCCTCGTATTGGTCCGGACCCCTTTTGAGGATATAGCCCATCTGCCATACTGCCAGCTAGTTTGTAAGAGGTGAAAGATTGTCAATGCAAGTTATTTCTATCATGACTAGGTGTAGTTAGATATTGTCTCGCCCGGCTCTGGTACCACTGCATCACCTTCTCCTGCTGTAATAGAGTCAGTGCTTGTCATTGTCGTGTTTCGGTTTGGAGGGTAAGGTAGGCGGTAAACTTATGGATGTGGCATTAAGACCCCGCTATAAGGATAGCGAACGCATTATTAACATCTTTCGCGTTTATAGGTGATACTTATTTCATATAATTTCATCTTTTTACAATAACTTTCAAGCTGATATATCGATTTATTTTAAAATCTAATCAGGGATTCTCCTTAAACATTGTGTCAAATATTGTACGTTGGGCCCAAAACGGTTCATTTGTTCGGGATTTATTAATGACGATTTTTTAAAATGTGTTTTTTTGACAATACTTAGACATTTTTGACCGTCCCGTTGGTCGAGTGGTTAGCGACCCTGACTACGCAATCAACGGGGCTCGAGTTCGATCCCCGACGGGGACAAGCATTTGTGTGATGAGCATAAATGCCTGTATTTCCGGGTTTGGGTGTTTATTAAATATATTCCAGTATATTATTAGTATCGTTGACTAACACCCATAACACAAGCAAATAATTTGCTTACTTTGGGGTTAGATCAGTAAGTGTAATTTGTCCCGTAAATATTTATTATTATTTATTATTATTATTTTTACTGTTTTGTAGCTAAGACATCATTTACGAGCTCAAAAAATACCAAAACTGACTAAAAATTAACGCCATTTGAAAGATCAAATCATATATACAACTTTTCGCCTCTGTGGTCTAGCGGTCCAGCGTTGGCGTTGACCACATGAGGTCCCGGGTTCGATTCCCGGGTCGGGCACAAAAAAAGTGTTTTTTCAGTTTTCTGAGAAACACAAAGTTGCCCGGGATTGGAAAGTGCCCGGTTGGCGATAGGCTTGCCACCTATCACATTTGTGGGACCAAGTATCTTCGGCTTATCGTGGGTGCACTTGTTGTACCTCTGCCTACCCCTTCGGGGATATGGGCGTGAAGATACTTTTTTTTTTATACAACTTTTCAAAAGTCACATACTATAATTTTTAGCAAACTTTAGATGATAGAACTTTGAGGTCAAAAAATCTACGCTAGATATATTTTATCTCAAATATTTAGCTCTAAGGAGCAAAACTCTCCTTACAGTTAAATATTTGAGATATAATACCTTAACTTAGCGGAAAGTTTTAGGGATGGCCTGCAGAGTCAACCGGTTTACAGATTTTTTAAATAAATAAACTCTAATATTTTTTGCCCGTTAATTGTACTAGATTCTTCATTATTAAACCATTTATTAAACTGACGTCTTTCTTTTCGGTGCCATCGTGGAGGTCATATCGAACAGTTCGCAGATAATATCAAACTTTTAATTTTACATTTATAATAATGGAATTCTGCAAAGTAATGCTTGAATCAATAAAATTGCCCTGTTATTCTAGTGGTAAGTCTATTTGGATCAGGTCATGAGGTATGAGGCCTGGGTTTGATTCCCAAGCACAATAGCACTATTGTGGTGGGAAAAGGTAAGACTGTGGTACCAAACTCAGGTTAGACGTTGCGGAACTTTATCATCTATTATACTATTACTATCGCGGCAGTAGTGAACCGTTTTTTTAAATATTTGCTTTTTACAAACTGCTAGATGAAGGAAAATGATCTATTTTACAAAAGGAATCCGGACCTACCTAAACGAAAAATTATATGTTGAATATAATTAGTTTTTATTGAGTAGTATTCTCACGCTGATTGCTTTGCGCTATAGGCATAGTCAACCGGATGTCTATAGACATTTGTTCACCCGAATTCTCCGTTTTGTCGGTTGGAGTAATTCAGGTAATGATTTTTTTGAAAGAAAGAAGAAAAAAGAAAAAATATTTGTAAGAATATGGGTGTTACAAGTTGTTAAAATTTAATTAAGTCACCAACATATTCTACCATTATATGGTGTGCAAATATTTAAAAAAATATTGTATAATATAACATTTAAAACACAATCGATTTTTTTAGAATTACTACCGGATCGGAACGCGGCCACACACTGAGAAGGTCCGGCGGAAGAAACTCAGCGGGCTGGTCTTTTTTTCCCTATTTTATGTACTTATTACTAATGTACAAGAATGATTTCATTCTTACAATCTTAATGTACAAGAATGATTTGTCATTGGTTGGTGATTGTAATTGGTGATTGGTATTTCCTTGGTGATTCTATCGCAACATTTTACCGCCCCACAACAAGTATCGCTTATTTCTAGCGATAACTGGAACCGACAGCTTTATGTGCTTGTGGGTGCCATCACCTCAAGTCATACTCCAAGCTGAGATTGTACACTGAGATTTTGGATATTTTAAAAGAACTTTGAAAATACCTTAATAACACTATTGCCGGAGCCCTCATAATCTGAGCCGAATGAGATAGCCCTTAGACTATTATTGTTTTCCTACTAAATGTTTAAATAAGTTTAGTAAAATGAAATTATAATGTCAGAAAAATCTACTAATTGCCTAAAATATTTAATGATAGCAACACTGTCATTATTAAATAAATAAAAATTAGGCTCTATGAGCATAGTTATAGTCAACGGTAATGGGTCGTGGGCAACGTGGGCTGGTTTTACGTCCAGTGTATGTATGGTATTATGTCCATTTGTATGATAAACAGAGATGTATGAATCACTTCGTATTTATGAGGCTTTGGTAAATAACACGCTAGATCATTAGTCCTTATAGTCATATTACGTAACTCGCCTCAGCGCGGCGGTATAGCGAAACCCGTTTCGGTATAGACGCGTGAGGTATTGAATTCGAATCCTGGGATGAGAAATAAAATAATAAAATAAGTTCTTGTTTAGGTTCAAAAATTACATGAAGCGCTCGATTTACCGATTTGTTAACTGCCTGTAACATTGTACGGCTAAATAGTTTTGGTTAACCAGCACAGCACAGCTTGCACCTCTGCTTCCCTCTTCAGGGACATAGGCGTGTAAAGATGGTTATTTGTTTATTTTCTATTTCTATTGCTAGATTTTTCTAAATAATAGCTATCATCCAACGCGTTGATGACGCGAAATGAGATCAAATTCATTTATCATAGCAGCTAGCATACAACGCGTTGATGACGCGAAATGAGATCAAATTCATTTATCATAGCTAGCATCCAACGCGTTGATGACGCGAAATGAGATCAAATTCATTTATCGGTGCGAAAGGAAAATGTAAATTACTTAAAAAATAATAAGGTTTATTAGTATTTTTTATATCATGGAATATCAAGCAAGCACATATCTTTCCTGATGTAAAGAGAAACTATCGCCTTTATACAACAAAGCTGGTAATGATGCATTCGCGAGTTGGTCCGTTTAGCAAGTTGGTCATGGTCATTATGTCACATACGTAACTTTACCGGCTACCTTACTCTCCAAACCGAAATACGACAGTGACAAGCACTGACGCTATTGCGGCGGGAATAGGTAAAGCGGGTCTACCAAACCCGGGCAAGCCGCTGCGGAACTCTACAATCTTGTGACAACTTGAAAAAAGTTGCAAAATAATAATAAAAATTCTATATAGTATAAAATTAAGGAATAAATGATAATTATACTGAATAATATTAATAATAATGATAAAATAATATAAATATTTATCGATGGATTTAATATATAGCATACATATTGTTTATAATCTATATCAATATTTCTTTTCTATATCTATATCTATATATATAAAAATCAATCCCTATTTTCCTTGGTCACGACATCACGCCTGAATGACTGGACCAATTTCGGTAATTTTTTTTGTTGTGTTTGTAATTGTAAGGAGAAGGTACTTATAAAAGAAAATATTCAGAAAATTGCGCGGAAATCTATATATATAAAAATCAATCCCTATTTTCCTTGGTCACGACATCACGCCTGAATGACTGGACCAATTTCGGTAATTTTTTTTTTGTTGTGTTTGTAATTGTAAGGAGAAGGTACTTATAAAAGAAAATATTCAGAAAATTGCGCGGAAAATTAGAAAATTTAAGAATACTTAACCACCATATAAATTTTAATGCCATTTTGGCTGCGTGGAAGGACAATCCCGTAGTTTTATATGAATTACGTTAACGTTGTTTGTCCGCTATGGATTCCTAATATGTAAGGCAAAACAACCTTTGCCGGGTGAGCTAGTATATAATAAAATCGTAGGAGAGTCAAAATTGTACATTGAATATTTTTTTAAAAGAATACTTGGGGCGTGATCTACAATCGATATCGATGTCAAAAATATAGTTTTTAGATTTTTTGTCTGTTTATCTGTTTGTCTGTTTGTCTGTACGTATGTCCGGAATAAACTCAAAAAGTACTGCATGGATTTACCTCAAATTTTGCATGACTATTACTAACAGGTCGGGTCAACATATAGGCTACATATTATCACGCTATGTTCTAGCGGGGAGGTGCTGTGCGGAGTAAACGAAGTCCGCGCGGACGAAGTCGCTGGCAACATCTAGTAATTAATAATAGTATAGTGAAAACAAGTAAACTCAAATACTATTGAAAAATTGATAATTAAGGTTCATCTGAAAGAAGTTGCGAGTAGCAGCTAGTTATTAATTAGATCATAGACTTATGATTATGTTACCTCGCCTCTTTTTAGATGGATAATCATTTTCTTCCGTATTTAAATGTTATAATTTTATAATGAGATAAAATACATCTAATATATCATAATGGTAACGTAAAAATGTTATTCGTACAAATAAATATATACATTGTTTTTTTTATGTTGTGTTTTTCATAATTAAAAGATGCAATAATTAACTTTCACGACTATTGTTGGTTCTTTGCGATAATTCAGAGCTTTTTGGACTAAAAATCCATATTATTATTTACAAAGTAAAATAAAATATAATAACATTATTTGATTTTTATTAATTTTAGGATATTAAAAAAATATTATGGCAATGTTATTAACATTTTGTTACTAGAATTACAAAGTTTACTTCATGAAAAATAAAAAATAAATACCAACGTAATCCCATAAGAGATTTGGCATAAATGTGTATGTATATAGATATTTGTGTATAAATAGGCTACAAAATACAAAATCTATATTTACAAAATATTGCATAATTCAATTTTTAATTGAAGTAAAAAAATCTCTAATTTATCTCTATTTTCGTATAAAGAAAAAAATTCAAAAATGCTAATATATAGCAATCGAAACCACAAAGTTTTAAATATAAAATGTTAAATAATTTATATATTAAATTTATTTTTATAATACGTACTTTTTTCAAATTTATACTTAAATTAAAATAAAAAATAAAACTATACTTAAATTAAAATAAAAAATAAAACTACGCTAAAAATACAAAATCTAATTAAATTATCACTAGTAGCTGCTTACTAACATGAAAAAAACAACAATTAACTATATTGTTTATTAGTAACTCAACAGCTACTCATTTCGTATAAGAATTAAAAGAAAATATTATAATTGTTTAAAAAACTCACAAATGTTGCCATATCGTAAATCACGCACGGTAAACACGACACTAAGGAAAAGTGAAGCACCAATGTCGTCTATGTAATGCCGTGATTCGTCCTGCAGTGTCTTTATATGAAGGCGCTGTACACACAGTCTTACTACCTTTTTCCTGGTACGCCCCCTTTGTAATAAATATTGCAAGTAAATATACTCGTAGGCATAATGATATTTTCCAGTGTGTGTCATACTTATGTTACGAAAAAAATTTGTTGGCGTGTGACAGGGGCTTTACGTTGGTGGAATGGTTACCAAACCTGGAATAAAACATATCTCGGGTGTTATAGGGTTGGTACTGAGAAAATTTGAATAGAGAGTAAAATTAAAAACCGTATCAACTTTCACACTAACTAATTTTAATTCTCAGTGTGTCAAAAGTTATTTATAAATAACCTAACTACATTATAATTAAAAACGTGTAATAATTTACACAGTAATTTGTTCATTGCCCTGTTGGTCGAGGGGCTGACCCTGACTACGTAATCGATGGGGCTCGGGTTCGATTCACGATAAGGGCAAATATTTGTATGATGAGCGTAGATGTTTGTATTTGTGGGTTTCACACACATAGCTAATCGCCCGCCTTTTATAAACTGTATGGCAGTATTGCAGATGGTGTTTTGTTTAAATATGACCCGGACCAACAAGGGGGAAATTCCAATAAACTCTGCGTAACCTTTGACGAATAAGTCTTCGCTCACAGTCTGTTACAATTAAAGATCCCAAAGTCTACCAGCGGTATGTGAAGTTCTACTTCTACTATACTTCTAATAATTCTATGTGCAGACAACACAAGAGATGACAATGGGCGTGTTCAGAACAACTATTAACTTAAGTTATCTAACAAACTTACTCAGACCTGTTAGAGCAAACATAATATTATTCTGAGAATCTGAGCTCACCGGTTTTGACCTGGACACCCATTTTATCTTTAACCAAAGAGATTAATGTACTACGTAGTTACTAGAAAAGCTATGCTGTAGAATTCGTGTTCCATTTCGCTAACAGGGTAAACCAATTTGCGTGAGCTAAATTTGTAATATACGTATTGGTAGAAATCTTAGTTATAAATGTAAAACTATGCTGTAAAGCAATTCAAGTTTTTTTACATGAGTTTTAAAGACGCATTGAGTGTTTCGATCACGTAATGCGTCTTATCAAGGTCCACAAGAGAATGAAGTAGGTGCAGTCCATGGACTGCACTTTAGCGGTCCATAAGTGGTGTGGCTCGACGCGCATACCCTGTGTAGTACGTTAATACATAAAAATCTTTGTCTTTAACTGTCAAGGTTTATAAAAAGTGACAGAATTATACAATGGCGCCTTTACTTACAAAGTAAAATGGTACATTGGAATATTTCTAAATATCTATGAAGTGTCCTGGTAAAATCTTAGCAAAGACGTCTTACAATCTGACTTAGTTTTTTTAAATTAGCAGTTGTACTGAACACAGGCATTGACTCACTTAAATCAGTAAACCGGAAGAAATAGTACTGTAATAATACTAAATATTGGCGCATGTCCAATTTATTGTCCATAAACAATAGAATCCATCACCGCGCTAGGTTTAATAGCCATATTTATCACTTGATAAAGTAATGATTAGGTACTATCTTTGTTTCTTGTTAGGGTTCCGTACTCACAGGGGTTATAGTTGGCTTGTATAATCGTTACTGTGAAACCGGGCTTTTAAGACGATTACAAGCTCAGCCGGAGTTAAAGTTTAGTGGGTTAAACCCGCTAAACTTGGTAAGACTGTGCTCTGACTACCCTAGTGTCTCCCGTGAGACTGAACCTGGGCTAGCGTAGCATCTTGAAAATAAGTTGGAGAGTAAGTGGCTTCAAGATTTCCACTCGTTATGATGAAGATCTCAAATGTTTGCCGGCCAAAACCACGGGACGCATCGCTGTCGCGTCGTGACACTGACTTGTATGTAAGCTGTTATATGTAAATTGTGATGGAATCATCATGGTCGCATAGGATATCAGGATTGAATAGGATACTGAAAGGGTATTAAAGAAATCCTTTATCAACTTACCGCTACGTTAGTATTACAAGGAAGTTATTGATTTTGCCCCCCGATTTTCGAAAATCGAGTTTTCATCAGATCTTAACGTTTTGAGGTCCTAGGAACCTTTTCCGACTATTTTAACGATGACGTTAATATGTCTGTATGTAAAAATATGTCTGTATGTAAAAAAAAAATCTTTTTCTCCGTTTGTCTTCTGGGAAACGCGTGCTATTTGATTGACCAATGAGCGTGCTGGTGGAGTTGGCCATCAAATCACTTAGATGTAAGATCTCTCTATATATATATATATATATATATATATATATATATATATATATATATATATATATATATATATATACACAAGCAAATAATTTGCTTACTTTGGGGTTGTCCCGTGAATATCTATTATTTACTAGCTGCAGCGTGCAGCCCGCTGCATTATAAAAGTTTCAGGTGAATCCCGCGGGGTCACCTAGCTATCCCACAATCCCGCCTACCACATTTAGTCCGAACGTCGCACTAAGGTCCAGATTACACTTTGATTAGGGCGCGTGCGAGCGTTTAATGCAGGTGCTTAGTATTAAGCAAAAAATGCGTGTAGTCAGCCGTGGATCAGTGCGAGTGATTAGTAATCAGAATATATTCACTTTCACTACGCTGAGCGCTCAACCAGAGTTTGAATTAAAATTGGGGCTATCGACGCCCGCGCTAAGGGCTGTCTCCTGCGAGACTGGACCTCGACCCAAGCCCCGGTAACACTTTGATTGGTACGAGTGGTGGTGGTGGTGGTAATTAAGCATAAAATACGTGAAGACAGTTCACTTTTTTGCTATTAAGCACCTGCATTACCACCACCACCACTCGTTCGTACCAATCAAAATGTTACCGGGGCTTGGGTCGGGGTCCAGTCTCGCAGGAGACAGCCCTTAGCGCGGGCGTCGATAGCCCCAATTTTAATTCAAACTCTGGTTGAGCGCTCGGCTCACCCCAAACGTCCGGTGTCGCAGTGATGATTGTATTAGTCATTTCGAAAAAAATACCTCCGATTTATAATACAATTCCAATCAAAAAAGCAGTTTGGTTAGGTTATGCCCGTATGCTTGAATGTATGCATGATTGATGGTTTGCCTGCGTGTTAGGTAGGAATAATTTATTTTATGGAAAATACCCAAGTCAAACCAAAACAGAGTAACTCGGCGAGTTCAAGGAAAGCTTAAACAAATTAGTTTCATTATTCTCGGAAATTGTGCATGACGCTTGCTGCGGTTGAAAGTGCTTCACAGTACGTAGCTTTACTTAATAAACTATATTACGGCCGCTTAAACAAACATACATATTATAGTTATATCATAATTTAAAATTTCATATTAATACGTGAAGGAAAAAAAAAAACAGTAGCAGTCGTGGGACTGCCGATAGAAGTGAAAACGGAACTATTAAGTTGAGAGTAATTAAAACTATATGCAAAACATAGCTATAGATATACTATTATCATTAGCATGTCGGTGACGCGAACCGAGGATTTTACCCTCTACCAAAACGCTTAACGCGCCTAAAGAAGTTTTCACTTCAAAAATTAGAACTCTTTTTAAGATAATGGCGCGAACTTTGAAGTATGAAATTTGGCACAATTAATGTTTACACTGGAGGACTGCAGAAACTTAATATTTTTAAATAAAATTAGAAATATATTAAACTAATAAAAATATACACTTAATATATATAACATACATGTTAATATACACACATGTATACATAGATGAAGTTTATATTATACTCAAAGCGTGAGCATGTATACTATTTTCTTTACGGATAGAGTCAGTTATCAAACTTAAAAGAAGTTTTACTGTTTAGTCTATGGTCGGATTTCGGCAACAGGCGACCGATAGTAAATACGTGAAGCGTAAATTTGGGATCTCTTTAAAAATATTGCGCTTAAGGAGAAGGGTAAGATTTGTTATAAGTAAATAAACATTCATTTAACATTATTCACATGGAATATATCTATATCTATATTAATATTACAAAATGCGAAAGTTTGGATGTTGAGATGGATGGATGTTTGGACAAATATTTGTTAATCAATCACGCCAAAATGACTGAACGGATCAGAATAAAATTTGGAACACAGGCAGATGATGACCTGGAATAGCACATAAGCTATTTTTTATCCCAGAAAAATTTGGTGATCAAGCGAGATTCATCCAAAACTTTTTATAATGCAGCGGGCTGCACGCTGCAGCTAATAAAGGCTACTTTTTATCTCGGAATAATTAGGTGATGTCGCGGGATTCGCCAATAACTGTTATAATACAGAGGGCTGCACGCTACAGCTAATACACAATTTAAACTTAGTCGATAATAAACAAAAAAACACAAGAACAACTGTTAAAAACATTAAAAACATAATTTTAGTATTCAAAGAAAACAAAACTGTATTATGTTTTGTGTTTTTTGAATGTTTAACAGTTGATCTGTTGTGCATCTTAGCTGCAGTTGAGGTTCAAAATCCTGTGTTGATTTTCTGCAATATCCATCTAGATACCACTTGATATAATTCAAACCGGTTTGTCAGTTGAAAAAAAGGTGTGGTTATCCCCTCATATCATTTTACCGACCTGCTGTCATTTGTTTCCTACGAATATCATGAGTCAGGACCGACAGCTTTAGGTGCTTATTTGGTACATTAGACTCCGAGCTGTCATTGCTATTGTATTTTTTTAAATATTAGGTCTTCGAAACGAAAAAGCTATCTTAAATTCAACCAAACAACCACCGAAGTAAGTTTACACATGTTACCTAAATAATTGTACATACTCAGTCGCAATTCGCAAATGCGTAGTTTGTTGTTCTCATTCGTTTATTAATTATGATTCCACGTGTTATTTACATGGTAATTGTTTGCAACAATATAATATCGGTTAGAAATGCGCCATTTTTATTGCAAATTAGTATTGACGCGTTTACCTCGTATTTGACTCGTTTCTTATGAGCTTGTTTGTTCATGCATCATAAAATATAAATTTGACATATCGCGACTTAAGAGTAAATTGACCACATAGTTTTTATCTTAAAACGGAACATTAGGTTGATTTGTACATTCTACGGACATAGTATGGAGATACGTACATTCTGAGGACATAGTATGGTGTAGTTTACCATACTATGTCCTTAGAATGTACGTATCTGTTTCCAAGAACCGAAATCTAACATTAATGTTAAGCGTACAAGTTTGAGGAGCTTTGAACGATTACGTTTCCTATTGAAAACAAAACATTTTTAATACTTACTTTTTATGTTTATTTATTTATTTATTAGATTTACCAACAAGTGCATACAATTATAAAACAATTAACAGCTTGAGTTCTTACAAATATGAGCTTATTGTATCAAACAATTATAGATAAACACCTCTTGTGTTTTAAATGATCGATGCAAAATGATAACAACAATGAGATTGATTATAATAATGAGAATAAGAAAAAAGTTAGAAATTAACAACATAGAATAATAAATAATAAATAAAAATAGTAGCTAAAAGATTAAATAAAAAACAAAATGAAAAAGAAAAAAACTATTCTATTTGGAGTCTTGAAAAGATTTTGATTTGTTATTAGAATAGAGAAAGAATTTCGTATTGGACTTATTTCTGAGAAAATACTCATCACGTTAGATGATATTGCCGGCAAATTGGTATAGGTACAATTTATAACTTTTTTTTTTATATATTGTGCAGTGATTGTGTATATTTTCCGGAAAACGGGATTTTTTGACGGGATGAGATTGATTATAATAATGAGAACAAGAAAAAAGTTAGAAATTAACAACATAGAAATTAAATGAAGGTAAATATGCATAACTAAAACATTAAATAAAAAACAAATGCAAAAGAAAAAACTTATCTATTTGGAGTCTTGAAAAGATTTTGATTTGTTATTAGAATAGAGAAAGAATTTCGTATTGGACTTATTTCTGAGAAAATACTCATCACGTTACATGATATTGCCCGCAAATTAGTACATTATTTATAACTTTTTGTGCAGTGATTGTGTATATTTTTCAGAAAACGGGATTTTTTCCTATAATATATTATAATAAACAATGAAATAGAGAGTAGCTGAAACCGGAACTGCCCCGTTCTAAACAGGATATGGACATGGTATTGTCAGTGATCACGTTACCCATGAGTAATACTGTAAGGTTTTAGGCGAGATTCTTCAGGTTGATATATGTCAAAATGTTTTTAGCGGTAAAAATGATTATGAAGTTCAAAAAGGAAAACGTAGGGGAGCCCAAGATGCTAAATGGGTAGTTACTCAATCGTCGTAGGGACCTATTGGATTATAGGAAAAAATAAAAGATTTCGTTTCAACGGTGGGGAAAAACACTACAGATAAAAAAAAAATGTTTTAAGAAAATTGGTGGAAAGTAACACTTAATCGCGTCAGATTAAAGTATGACGGGTTAATTTCTACCTAAAATTTGGAAAAATTGCCGATTCAAGTGTAGCGCAAGGGAGTGGGAGGGTCACAAATTTGCAGAGAAATCGTTGTTTTGACATTCTCGAGCGCGTCTGAATTCTTTTTTATTATATAGAAAATGATATAAGAAAATAGAAAAAAATATAATCTGACGATTTCCACAAGCCGAAGTTATCTTAAGTTTTTTTTTTTTTCTGCCCTACTTACCCCCGTCTATAGAAATGGCTT
The DNA here is from genome assembly GCA_036924255.1 of Apodemia mormo. Classification (NCBI taxonomy): domain Eukaryota; kingdom Metazoa; phylum Arthropoda; class Insecta; order Lepidoptera; family Riodinidae; genus Apodemia; species Apodemia mormo. Next base: position 2,603,000 of record JAUPFN010000007.1, on the reverse strand, counting down.
ATATTTGTTGGAGAGCCTCAACAGTATCTGAAGTACCTCCCCTAGTATGTTAATCTGACTGATTAAGAGGGGGTTTTGGTATTTACTCGTTTACCTACTAATAATTGTTTTAATTGTTGAAGTGCTCTGATTAATTGTTTAAGTGTTGTGTAACTTTGTTTTAATTGTTAAATTATTTTTAACACAAAACCTAGTACGCACAAAGCGCAATAAAATGGCTCACAAGAGTTTTGTTAATTCAATTAATACCTGGATTCTAAGATATTTTCTAAGATATTTGCTGCGTTTCTAAGATATTTTATAAATTCTGGCACTAATTTGCTAAAATCCATAACTCAACGAAGAAAACTAGTTAATGTCAAATGTCCGTGAACTTTTACCTGTTGCTACTGAAAGGAAAAAAGCGATGTAATAAATGGAACAAATTCACCGTAGGCCTGAAAAACAACGATGACCCCAGCGGTACAGTTACCCACCCTCGTCCACGATACACAAAATCCAAGCACAAAAGCACACGGTATACGCACTCAACGCACGTTTCACTTTGCGACCTAAGTATCTTCAATAGACACGAAAAATACTCCACTCAACGAGCCGAAATAATACTTCGGCTTCGAAGTAGCTATTATACAGATTATTTGATTTTAATAACTTGAAAAGTTAAAAGATGAACAACATTTGTTTGTTTTCTTGACGAATGTCTAAACTCAGACTTGCCTTAAAAATGTGGCTGGCTGCTGCCTTAAAAACTGGACATACTTTATCCACAAATCATTCTTTTGATATAATTCATACTCGTGACAAGGGATTAAAATTAAATATATTGGAACGACTTGAAATCATAAAACATAATAAAGATTCAGTGGTACTGTTGAACGAACAAAGAAACGTTACAAAATCGGCTTTATTACACAATGTAGCGCGCTCTTAGTCACGCGAGCCCAGCCTATAAAAGGAGCGTCGCAACTGCACGCGAGTCAGTACTACCGCGGCTCTCGTTGAGTGTAGTAGTGCTCGTGTCTCCTTAAGATGCTTCGGTTGCGAAGTGAAACGTGCGTTGAGTGCGTAAATTGTGTGCTTTTGTGTTTCGTGCTGTTGTGGTATAAAGTGTGGTGGACGAGGGTGGATAACTGTGCCGCTGGGATCTTTATTATTTTCAGACCTACGGTAAGTTTGTTCCATTTCTTGCACCGCTTTTATATGTTTTCGTTTTCAGTACCATCGCAAAAGTACACTTAAAAGTCCGCGGAAAATTGCAAATAACTAGTTTCCTTCGTCTGATACATGACATTTACCACCTTCGTTAACAAATTTAAATTATTTGTTATGTAAATGAATAGTTTATTTAGAACTAGAACCTTATTCAGTTTTACATAAAAAATAAGTAGATAGGTTAGTTATGTTGCCTTTATGTCTCACACCTGGAAAAACCGTCGATCTTCAGCGACATCGGAGTTTATAAATGACATGAGCAGTTTGTCACCAACAATTTACTTTCGGCTATTTGTATTGAAAGTTTACGTTTATAAAATAACGATGCCGTTTATATAACGACGGAATGTACAAATTGACTACGACATACATAAACACTCATCGTCCTTAAAGTAATTTTGTTAAAAAACCCAGTTTTTTATTGAATTATAACAACGTTTATTTCTAGGTTTTTTGAAAGACTGCTTATACTTTTTTCAAATACAACTTTATTAGGCATAAATTTCCATTAACTGGCTGTACAGTATTGAAATGTCCTCTTCTTGGGAATTCGTCTGAAGAAACTGCTTTCACAAAAACAGAGTTTTGCGACAATTGTGTAAATAAAACAGTAAACAAAACATATTTAATACTACATTTTATGTGAGTGCTATAAATATGTCACATAGAGTTGAAATTCAACTGATATTACAATATTTAATAGCATAGTTCATTAGTCGTATACGATTATTACATGATAGTATTTCCTTTTGTCATTAAAGTGCCAGTAAGACCTCTGTTTTTCAAAGCGTAGAAATCACAATCACCATGTAAACAACATGAAAAGTCATAAAAAAATTTACAACTATAGGATAGTAACATTAAGACGCCTATCTTAATAACAAATCAACCGTCACCTTCCTTTGGTGTTTCCAAAGATCTGGTTCTAGTTCAGTTCCCTGTCTAGTTCCCTGTTAGCCTGGGCCCCTTTTGCCAGCAGTTTGGCAATTAGCCAAATCTTTCGCCATGTTGGTCCCGGGCTCCTTTGAAGAATAGGCCAATTGCCTTTCTGCCAGGCAGGTCGTAAAAGGCGACCGATTGGCCATACGAGTTACTACTATCGTGGCTACTAGGTGGCAGAGTTTTGCTTTGTCTCGCCCGGGTCTGGTACCATCGCCTTCCCTATTCCTGTCACAATAGCGCCAGTGCTTGACACTGTCGTGTGGAGGGTACGGTAGTTGGTAAACTTATGCACGTGGCATTAGATCTCGCCACAAGGTAGCAATACACCACTAACATCTTTGGTGTCTATAGGCGATGGTTGACTCTTTCCATCAGGAGACCATCTGCTTGTTTGCTATTTTATGATATAAAAAAAGCCAATTGGCTAAATTGTCATTGTTAATACTATGTGAGTTGTTGCAGAACGTAGAACACCGCCATTATAAGCCGCTACTAATCTGTGCTGGTCGCTGTCATGTTCCGATTTATGCGCTTAAGTAGCTGGTAAACCCATGCATGTGGAATGACATTCCCACAATACCATTACCATATTTGGGATGACCAGACGATGGTTGTCTTTTTTATCGGGAGAGCTATTTGCTTGTACGTATAAATTATCTATATATGTATATAAAAATCAATTGCTGTTCGTTAGTCTACGAGAAAACTCTAAACTAAAACTCGAGAACGGCTGAAACGATTTGGTTGATTTTGGTTTTGAATTAATTGTTGAAGTCCAGGGAAGGTTTAAAAGGTGAGAAAATAGAGAAAAAAATAAGAGTAGTTAAAAAGGCAGAACAATGTTTGCCGGGTCAGCTAGGCTATATAATCAATTGCTGTTCGTTAGTCTCGCTAAAACTCGAGAACAGCTGAACCGATTTGGCTAATTTTGGTTTTAAATTATTCATGGAGGTTCAGGTTAGGTTTGAAAGGTGAAAAAATGTCGGAACACAACAACAGATCGGAACGTTCAGGTAAAAGTAACTATGCGGAATTGTATTGTTTGCTCTTTATATTTACGTAACTACTTTTTTGAAAACTACTTTTAACTTTTTTTTTGTAAAGTCGATGTGTAATCGATAAGTTAAACGTTTTACCATGTAAGGTGTTTTGATCAGAAAAACATAAAAAAATAAGTATGGCGTTGCTATTCTTGACACAGAGTCACTTTCAAAATATTTATTGCCATTTTAAATAATCTTTTTAAATAAGGTATGAGAAAAAATTAAACGTCAAAATTATCGTTTTTCCTATTTCTTTTGACCACTATCGGTGTGACCATTAATAAGGAAAGGCAAAAGAATATCTTGAAAATAATGGACAAATTGCAGATCGCCAGAGAGATGGATTATTGCTTGTCTTAATTTAAAAAAACTAATAGTCTATTTTTGTTGTTATTCTTGATCACCCTCCTTAATGAACTACAAGAATGGACCCCGCTTGAACTATAAGAAATTTCGGCGGTAATTAATGAGTTTACTTGCTTTTTTATAATAAAAAAATATTATTCAGTGTGCTTTATCTGTTTCTTATAAATATTTAATCATCATATTCAAAAAACTGAAAAAAAAATATGCCTAGAGACAGGGGTTACCTGAAGTTAACGGCTACCTGAAGTGAAGGGTTACCAGAAGCTTTTCTGAAAATTTTGAAATATTTAATTGTCAAATTTAAAATTTGGAAAGAGCGCATCAAACATACCTACCTTTATTTAAACCCTCCGGAAAACTTTTCAGGCAAAACAACCAAATAGACAAATTATAAGTACCTAGTTGCATCTTGTGTAAATAAACTCGTAAACAGACCATATTTAATAATACATGTTATGTAGGCAGCGAAATCAATGTAGGTAGGTGCTTAATATATAAGTTATAGAGTTTAAATTCTATTGTGTAAAGTTCAATACTTAATAGCAAAATAAAAAATTAATTAGTCGTATACTATTATTATATTGCAGTAAGCAGTGGCTCGTTGGTCTAGGGGCATGATTCTCGCTTTGGGTGCGAGAGGTCCCGGGTTCAAATCCCGGACGAGCCCTTCTTTTATCATTGCAGAGCGCGCAACACAAGTCAATGTTAATAATCATCGGATAAAAATTGTGACAGCTTATCATCATCTATTTTAGCTACTTTAGTTATTGTTTAGGTTTTCATAGTCTTCAAAAGACCTTCATAATTTCGGGTGCCTGTTTAGCTTAAAATCTTAATAACAGTACACTGTAATGTGGCATGAATATACCCTTAATAATATTACGCCTTCAAACTAGTAAAATAACATATTGAAAAATAATTAGGGTACCCCTTTTACAGGTAAAGGATCCCCCTTTACCTGTAAAAGGGGTACCCTTATTATTTTTCATTTCTCTTCCCTTAGAGTACTCGTTTAATGTTCTTCCATAATACCTATTATAGGAGATGAATCAGACAGGTTTTCAGCATGCTTACTCAAAATTGTCTATCAGCTTTCCTACTGTAGTCGGAACCTTCAAGGGTCAAGCGTGAATTTAGCCGTTTTCACCCTATGCCTGGGGTTAATAATTTGATTGTATGTTGTCTAGACGTATGTAGTTTCAACCACATATCTCGAGGTAATATATTATAACTTAAAGATCAAATTCAATAATTGAATTTGTAATAGCTTTGGAAATTGTTCAGTTATTGGCACAAGACAACAAACAATCAAATTGTTAACTACAGGATAAAACGGCTAAACTCTCGCCTAATCAGTGTAGTTTCCGATTGTAGTAGGAAAGATAATAGACAATTTTGGGTATAAATTAAATAAATAAATTTTAAATAAATTAAATTAATCTATTATTGATAAATGTATAAAAATATTTAAGTAATAAATAAAGTTAATTAGTTGTACACGATTTTTATATTTTAGTAAGCAGCGGCTCGTTGGTCTAGGGGCATGATTCTCGCTTCGGGTGTGAGAGGTTCCGGGTTCAAATCCCGGACGAGCTCTCATTTTGCCATTTCACAGCGAGGAACGTACGCGATACGCTTCAATGATTCAGATGCATCGAGAAACAATAGTGGATACATATCATCTGTTAGTGGATGTGACAAATGTCTCTTTGTTATTTCATTTATATTAGACTAGCTGCAGCATGCAGCCCTCTGCATCGTGAAAGTTTTTGACTAATCCTGTAGGATCACCTAATTTTACCGGAATAAAAAGTAACCTATGTGCTATTCGAGACCATCATTTACTTGTGTGCTAATTTTCATTAAAATCCGTTCAGTAATTTTTGCGTGGCTGAGTAACAAACATCCAAACTTTCACATTTAATAATATTAATATACATCGGTATCTATAGACAGCGGTTATGTCTTGCTATCCGGAAAATCTACAGATTGTTAGCCATTTTAGTCCTCTTGGTGGTACATATTGAGCTTTAGCTTGCCTGTGGACTATCTCATATTCTAACATTAGTTAACATCAGTCATCGGTCATAACATCGGGATCATGAGGTGTCGGTATTTTCTTGCTATTTAATTTTTTTGATAAAAAATTAGTTGATTTTATCTCACCCAACCAAAGAGAACAAAGATGTTTATATGTAGATAGACTAGCTGACCCGCGCAGCTACGTCCGCGAGTAGATTAGCATATCGTCAAGATAGCTTTTCATACAAATTTTATCCCCTATTTCAACCCTTTGAGAGTTGATTTTTGAAAAAAAAATTGACCCCGGCTCTTCAACTACTTCCATACCAAATTTCAGCTAAATCTGTCCAGCGGTTTAGCTGTGAAAGCGTAACAGACAGACAGACAGACAGACTTTCGCATTTATAATATTAATTAATAATAAATAATATGGATAGCGCTTAAGGTTTTGTTTGAGTGTGCGCACATATCGTAGAGTGGCAAACAAGGCAGCGCGATGGCTCTCCAGACAGAAAGACACAATCATTGTCTACCATCACCAAAAGATGGTAATAGTTTTATAAGTTTACCGGCTACCTTACCCTCCAATCCGGAACACGGCAGTGTCAAACACTGACACTATTGCGACATGAATAGGTAAGGCGGTGGTACCAGACCCGATATTGCAGAACTCTACCACGTAGTAGCCAAGATGTAATAAGTCGCATAGCCAATCATTAATCTTTTAACGAACTGCCCGGCGGTTATTGGTCTGTTCTTCAATAGGAGCCCAGACCAATACAAGGTAACATAATAATAATAATAATAATAATTCACGGGACAAATTACACTTACTGATCTAACCCCAAAGTAAGCAAATTATTTGCTTGTGTTATGGGTGTTAGTCAACGATACTAATACATAGAAATACATATATAAATACTAGAATATATATAATAAACACCCAAACCCGGAAATACAAACATTTATGCTCATCACACAAATGCCTGACCGTCGGGGATCGAACCCGAGCCTCGTTGATTGCGTAGTCAGGGTCTCTAACCATTCGACCAACGGGGCGGTTAACATTATTAACATCTTTAATGTTTATAGGCGATGATTGTGTTTTTCCGTCAGAAGAGCCAGAAGGCGGTGGTACCAGACCCGGCAAGGCGTTGAGGAACAATACCACTTAGTAATTTCGATAATATTATTTTTTTAACATTAACCTGTACAGTCAATCATTCGCCTTTTTCAATCTGACTGGCATAAAGGTAGATAATCTATTCTACGGGGCTCGGGCCACTTGTATAAATAGTAACCTAAACATAATCAATACTACAGTCTATGTGGTTGCTATTAATATATCACATAGAGTTCAAATTCAACTGTTTTGTATATTACAATACTTAAATAGCAATTATGTTTAATTAGCCGTATACCATTATTTTATAGAAGTAAGCAGCGGCTCGTTGGTCTAGGGGTATGATTCTCGCTTTGGGTGCGAGAGGTCCCGGGTTCAAATCCCGGACGAGCCCTTCTTTTGTCATTTCAGTATAAGCGACAATTTGATTAGTATCTATAAGTATCAGAGTGCTAAGTGTGAGTTTTTCTTTTCGCATTCGATCGTGAGCGCGTTTGGAGTTTACTAGGAATTTGTATGTGATTTGTACAGCGCCACCTAGTGGGAAACGTGAGAAACCACTTTATCACTAGGTGGCGCTGTACAAATCACATACAAATTCCTAGTAAAATCGAAACGCGCTCACGATCGAATGCGAAAGAAAAACTCACACTTAGCACTTAGCAGCCTGTTTACCTTTTTAGTCCATTATTCACCTATATAGTAGTGATAATTTTAGCTTTGCTTGCCTGTGAATTATCCCATGTTCCAGTGGTTAGCATACTTGGTTCAGTCTTCAGATCAAGTTCAATACCGTGTTCCTACCATGTTGTCTACAAGCTAGTAGAGATCCGCAACGTCTCACCTAGGTAATTGTTACCACCCTTCAATAATTCAGATCTACACACCCTATGCACAGAATACTGGAGACTATCAGAAGTCAATCTACATACAAGTAATATTCGAGCAACGCACACATAGACACCTCTCACGGACGCGAAATCTCGAAATGGTTCAAAATAGTTTGTTCCGCACCATTCCGAGATATCGCGTCTGCGATGCGTCTATGTCTATGTGTGCGATGCTCGAATATTACTTGAATGTAACATTGACTTCCGTTAGTCTCTAGTATTCTGTGCCTTAGGTACCTATTTCTGAAGCTGTTGCGGCAGAAATAGGCAAGACAGTAATACCAGACCCAGGCGAGACAATGCACAATTCTACCACCTAATAGCCACGATGGCAGTGTCACGTATAGCCAGCCAACCGGTCGCTTTTTACGATCTGCCTAGTAGAATGGCAGTTGGTCTATTCTTTAAAGGGAGCCCAGAGTAACGAGCGAGTGAGGTTAAATAATTATAACTTAGCAGTTGTTTACAAAGTTTTATTATAGCATCGTTCAAATAGATCCAGAGCATCTTCACATCGATCTGACGTTTTTATCATGCGTGAGACGAAGATGGAATCAATACGTATATGGCAAATTGCTATCTTGCAACGTGACTGACGTATTTATGAGATTATGTCGGCTTTGAAATAAAAGTAGCCCGGCGCTGTATATTACGAGATACTACGGAAACTATATGGTGCAATGCACTATTTCAAATGTGATTAATTTGAATAATTCGCCGAAAAATAAGTTTTTTGTTTTGGTCGAAAAAATGTCCAAAAAATATATTTCGGGTTCGGGTTTCTTCAAGGTTCTGAATTCAACTAGGAACCCTTATAGTTTCATCATGTCAGTCAGTCTGACAGTCTATCAGTCTCCCAGTCCGTCCGTTCCCTCGTGCCTGTCCGAGCTCCTTTGAAGAATAGACCAACTGTTGCTCTTCCAGGTTGTAACTACTATCGTGACATTACCGTCTCGCCCGGGTCTGATACCACCGCCTTACCTATTCCTACTTCAATAGCGTCAGTGCTTGTTATTTTCGTATTGCAGTTAGGAGGGTAAGATAGTCGGTAAACTAATGCATGTGGCATTTAGACCCAGCTATAAGGATAGCAACGCACCATTAATGTGTTTGGTGTTTGTAGAAGATGGTTTATTTTTCCATCAGGAGAGCCACATGCTTGTTTGCTATCTAGTGATATAGAAAAGTCCTTCAATCCATCAGTCCGTTTGCTCATCCGTCGGTCAGCCTTTCTATCTTCAACTTAGCTCAGAGATCCTTAGTACTGGACGGCTATAATTTAGCATGAATATATTATGTACATATTAGTCACGTCAAAATAAATGGTGAAATAAAATTAAAAAAATATTTGATTTTGGGTACTTCTTCTACACGGGTTTCTTTCTCACATGCTCAATAGTGTGAGTTCAGTTTTTTTTTTAAAAAATATTGCAGGTTTGTGAAAACAAGTTTATAATTAAGCGTCTATGAATATTCATACGAGTATTACTCACGCCGACAGAATGGTGATGATGCATTTGTGAAATATTAAGTTTTAAAATGATAATTTTTGTAATATACCAGAAAAACAATTAGTTTTGGGCGTGTAAAAAAATTCACGGTAGTAGTATATATAATGAAGTCACAAGGATATAAAGTTAATAGCCGTGAAAGTTACAACCACAGACCACATGAATGTTACAACCAAGTAGGCTTTACGTATTTCAATTTCAATTTATTATTATGGAATATGCAATAAATATTCCATAATATTCCATAATAACCGCCCCGCTGGTCGAGTAGTTGGCGACCCTGAGTTCGATCCCTGACGGGGACAATTTGTGTGATGAGCATAAATGTTTGTATTTCAGGGTTTGGGTGTTTATTATCCGCTCATACTACCAGTCATTTTCGCATTTTACGCGCACACGTTCCGAGTTCGTTCCGGTGGACCGTGGTCACAAAAATGGTTTATGAGTTGTTTGGATTGAATCCGATACTGTAAAGCGTATATTTTTAAGAGGTCTTGAGCACTGCAATACACTGGTGTGAGAATTGTTTAATTTAAATAGCTTAAGCTACAAAATAATTCAGGTGTAACACGACACTTTGAGAAAAATATGACTACTTGTTAGTCGAGGATTTTTAATTCAAAAAGTAAATCGATGACCTATGCTTTTTATATTTTTTTATATAATTGGTAAACATATACATACGGAAAAAAATAAACAACATGTATTATAGTACAAAAATATTTATTTACATAAATATTAATATATTTTTTTTTTTATGGAATAGGGGGCAAACGAGCAGGAGGTGCACCTGATGTTGAGTGATCACCGCCGCCCATGGACATCTGCAATACCAGAGGCCTTGCAGTTGCGTCGCTGCCCTTTTAAAAATGAGTACGCTCTTTTCTTGAAGGTCCCCATGTCGTATTTGTTCTGAAAAACCCCCGCCGGTAATTGATTCCACTAAAGAGTAGTGCGAGGCAAAAACTGCCGGGAGAACCGCACGGTTGTGGATTTCCAGACATCAAGATGGTGTGGGTGGAACTTCAAATTTTAACGCGATGTCCGATGGTGGAAGTTAGCAGCAGGAATTAATCCAAACAACTCGTCGGAACACTCTCCATGATAGATACGATAAAAGACGCAGAGTGAGCTTACATCTCTGCGTAATGCCAAAGAATCAAGCCGTTTCGTAATAGCCTGATCGTCAACGATTCAAACCGCTCTACGTTGAATGCGGTCAAGTGGAAGAAGCTAGTACTGGGGAGTTCCGGCCCAGAGATGAGAGCAGTACTCCATGTGAGGCCGAATTCGCGCCTTATAAAGTTGGAGACGATGGGCCGGCAAGAAATACTGCCTCGCTCTGCTGAGCACACCGAGCTTTTTGGAGGCTAGTTTCGCCTTGCCTTCCAGATGACCGCGAAATTGAACGGTATTCGATATGTCGACTCCCAGGATTCCGACACTGGCTGAGGCTGTTAAGAGAGTATCCTCAAATCGAGGTGATATGACAAGGGGTGTCTTTTTATATATTTTTTTTCATAATTAATACGTAGTTTTTTTCGTAATTTTTTAATAATTTATTTCTTTTTCAATTTTATAGCTATGTTATTTTTTTATAATATTGTTTAGGATATTTCACATTCACACTATATATGATTTTATTTGAGATCTTAGATATCAACACTAAAACTTACGAAAATAAATAAAATTAGGTACCGTCATATCCAAAGCGCTGGTATCATCAAGTTGGTCGTTAACAAAATATGTTTTATTAATCAATATTTAAGGTTTTTTGACAAAATTATTATCTATACAGTTAGATCTTGAACTAATCTTGATTATAAATAAAGTTTACTTGTTGATTATTATGCCAAAACACTTTTAAATTAACCTGAATCATAAACTGCAACCAACACATAACACACAGCACGAATCAAAATGGCGGACTAAGTTCTTTTATTTTTCCCCAAGAGCGTATTTGAAAAAAGGATGCCAATTTGCTGTAATTTTGTACAATGTTTCGTTCAAAAACGATAAAATACCATAGAGTATTGTATTAAAACTGGTAAATAGTGAAAATATTGTTTTTTGGATGAAGTTAGCATTGGTCCCTATAGAGATTTACGGGATTTTCTCAGAGGTCTCATTAGTTACCAAAGTGAAGTGAGCCGGTAAGTATGTAAAAGCCGGTAAGTATATGTATTTCTATGTATTAGTATCGTTGATTAATACCCATAACACAAGCAAATAATTTGCTTACTTTGGGGTTAGATCAATAAGTGTAATTTGTCCCTTGAATATTTATTTATTTATTTATAATATTGCAAGGGATAATATAATAAGGCTTATAACTTATATTAGATTTTTTGTTATCAAAATGCTGCACTACAGTGGCGCTACTTCCGCAATATCGTAGAATCGTTATATCAAATTATAAACTTGGAAGTGGTGCCATCTGAACTGATCTGTTTGAAGTTGACATTTTTCAACCTACCCTACTTTTAATTATTGTAAAATTTGTGATACTATAAAACACCTTGTGCTGGCCTACTCGGGTCATTCTGCTGTAAGTCGTGGAAGAATAAACATCTATGTACGACAAACTGTCTATTATTAAAAACGGATCTAACACTTATTAGGGTAAAATGAACCTTGTCGGGCCCAGCAACTTATAAAAGGAGAGGGGCGACTTATAAAAACATTAGCTTTACCTGCGACTTCGATCGCGTAGAAAATTTCTGAAATAAATATATAGTCCCTGTTTCAATAGAATTCTCGGGATAAAAACTATCCTATAACGTTTTTCAAATCTCAAACTATATAATATTAAGTATGGATTAATATTATTATAATACTAGCTGTTGCCTGCGACTTCGTCCGCGCACATTTCGTTTACTCAGCACAGCTCCTCCCCGGTAGGTGATAGCGTGATAATATGATGCCCGACCTATATGATGACCCGACCTGTTAGTAATATTCATGCAAAATTTGAGGTAAATCCATACAGTACTTTTTTAGTTTACCCCAGACATACATACAGACAAACAGACAGACAACAAAATTCTAGAAAATATATTTTTGGCTTCGAAATCGATTATAGATCACGCCCCAAGTATTCTTTTAAAAAAATTACAATGTACAGTTTTGACTTTCCTACGATTTTATTATATGTATAGATTTATGATTAAATAATTATTATAAATTGTAGTCATGTTGTTACATTAAATTTTTAAAAATATATATATTTATTAAAATGAAATTTTTATATTTATTTTGATATTTAAAAATTGTTATTTTAATAGAATATATAAATCGAAAATGAATATTTATTTTTACTGCTCATTATTTAATTAATGATTATATGAATTCAATAGTAATTCGACCAACTTTAAAATATACTATAAGAAGATTTTATAGGCGGTGATCCTGTGATGCAGATATATCCATCAGTGGCGATAAATAGGTAAAGTGTTCATAGTATGAAACAATAAACTGCTCGTATATCAGCCCGCATTATTGTGATGGGCAACTACGGAACCCTATAATGCGCGTGGCCCGACACGTGGTGTGTTGCTGGCTGGTAATGCGAAATTGATAAGTTTACCGGCTACCGTACTCTTCAAACTTAACCGAGACAGTGAAAAACATTGACACTATTGCGGCAGGAATAGGTAAGATCGTGGTATAATGTAACCTGGTGAGACTTTGCGGAACTCTACTACCTAGTAATCACGATAGTAGTGCTCGCGATATATAGCTAATCATCAAACTTTTACGAACTGTCTGGCTGAACAGTAGGCCGTCTATTCTTATCTTATAACTGGGTCCACACAAAACAGGTACGTTTCAAACAGTATTAAAATAGTACCATTCATTTTAACGGCGAATATATAGTGTAGATAGCAGTGATGTTGATTCCCTGTGTTGTTCTGGATTCTATTCGAATATTTCGCTACCAGATTCGCTAGAAATCTGGTAAAAGGCGGAAAGGCTTATACGTGTCAGTAATATCGTGATTACTAACAAGATGGTAGAGTTCTACTAACATCGTGACTACTAACTAGATGGCAGAATTCTACTAACATCGTGTCTTCTTATTTATTTATTTTATTTATTTATATTCATGCACAACAAAAACGTACATAGGTTAAACTTAACGCCTAAGGGCATTCTATCCTAGCCAACCTCGTGCAAAACAGAAACATGAGTGATGGAGGTGGTGCATCTTAATTTACTGAAGAACAAAGTAATCTTAACTTGTAAAAACAAATCAGAAGAGATAAAATAACAAACTAACTACGATGTATTCTTACTAGATGGCAGAATTCTACTAATATCGTGTCTTCTTACTAGATGGCAGAATTCTACTAACATCGTGACTACTAACTAAGTGGCAGAATTCTACTAACTTCGTGTTTTCTTACTAGACGGTAAAGTTCTAACAACATCGTGACTATTAACTAGATGGTAGAGTTCTAACAACATCATGACTACTGACTAGATGGCAGAATTCTACTAACATCGTGCCTTCTTACTAGACGGTAGAGTTCTACTAACATCGTGACTACCAACTAGATGGTAGAATTCTACTAACATCATGTCTTCTTACTAGATGGCAGAATTCTACTAACATTGTATCTTCTTACTAGACGGTATAATTCTACTAACATCGTGACTATTAACTAGATGGTAAAGTTCTACTAATATAGAGACTACTGACTAGATGGTAGAGTTCTAACAACATCGTGACTACTAACTAGATGGTAGAGTTTTGCTAACATCGTGACTATTAACTAGATGGTAGAGTTCTGCTTATATCGTGACTACTAACTTGATAGTAGAGTTCTGCTAATATTGTGACTACTTACTAGATGGTAGAGTTCTGCTAACATCGTGACAACTAATTAGATGGTAGAGTTCTGCTAATATTGTGACTACTTACTAGATGGTAGAGTTCTGCTAATATTGTGACTACTTACTAGATGGTAGAGTTCTGCTAATATTGTGACTACTTACTAGATGGTAGAGTTCTAACAACATCATGACTACAACCTAGGTGGAAGAGTTTTGCAACGTATCGCCAGATTTTTGGTATTACCACCTTGCTATTCCTGACGCAATAACTTCCTGCTTGTCACTGTCGTGCTTTGTTTGTGAGGATAAGTTACCTGAAAAGTTAAAGTTTGGCATTCCATCCCTGCCACTCAGATAGCAACACACCAGTAACATCTATGTTGTCCACAGATATCTGGTGCCTATAGGCGATGGTTATCTACTTCCATCAAGAGTACCACTAGCTTGTTTGTTTTTCTTTGATAAATATTAAAAAACAGACTATGAATATCTTCTTCGTTTTGGTAATTGGTTGTAAAACTAATGGCGTTTATGACACTTGTGTAAATAAAATACTAAAATGAAAATATTTAACACTACACATTATTTCCTATAAAGAACAGACATAGAGTTCAAATTCAATTGTCGTGTGAATTACAATATTTAATAGGCAAATAAAGTCAATTTGCCGTAATATACCATTATTATATTGTAGTACGCAGTGGCTCGTTGGTCTAGGGGCATGATTCTCGCTTTGGGTGCGAGAGGTCCCGGGTTCAAATCCCGGACGAGCCCTCCTTTTGTTGTTTCAGAGCGTACAACACACCTGATACTCAATGATCCACGCGTAATAGTAGTGACCTCTTACTTACTATTCTATTATTACTTTATTATTATTATTTCTATTATTACTTTATTATTATTATTCTATTACTATTCTATTACTATCTTAACTTCTCTATTGTTTAGGGTTTCGTAGTCTACAAGGGACCTTCATAGGTTCGCCATATCAGTCCGTCTGTATGTCCGTCTGTCCCTTAGACCAATAACTACAGCACTTTGTCCGCAGCTTAGCTTTAACTCTTGATCACAGAGTACTTTGTAATTCTCTTGATATTTTTAAGCTATTGCATAGCTTCTATCGCGGGCCTTGAGCGTGGAGACCGAATACAGAAATTCCGTAACGAAAAAACCTAACACCCCCCACTCCGACCGGCACAGCGGTGATACTTTTTAGTTTTTCCATTTTTTTTATCGGTCACCACGCTCAAAGTGTAACTTGAATTAATATCAAAGAAAAAAAAAAACAAAGAAAAAAAATTCTGCATAAATAAAATAAATATATAATTGTAATTGCATAAGTTGATATTTTTTTTTTATATCATAAGATAGCAAACAAGCAGATGGGTCTCCTGATGGAAAGAGTGAACCATCGCCTATAGACACCAAAGGTGTTAATGGTGCGTTGCTATCTTGTGCGAGGTCTAATGCCACATGCATAAGTTTACCGACTACCTTACCCTCCAAGCCGGAACACGACAGTGACAAGCACTGACGTTATTGCGGTAGGAATAGGTAAGGCGGTGGTACCAGACCCGGGCGAGACAATGCAGAGTTCTACCACCTAGTAGCCACGATGTTAGTGACTCGATAGCCAATCGGTCGCCTTCGACCTGCCTGGCAGAACGGCAGTTGGCCTATTCTTCAAAAGAGGCCGGGACCAATACGGCGAAATTTTTTTTACTTTTGTTATGACTAAACTAAACTAGCTAAATATTTATATGCCCGGCATTTTCGGCCTATGACCCAAGTCACCTAACAAAACGTACCTAAATCAAGTCGAAGCGTTTAGGGCTCTTACACATTATACCACGTCGTAGCACAGCGCGATGTGTGTGTGTGTGTATGTGTAAGAGCTAAGCTTTTTGACTCGATTATTGGTGTTTTACATGAATTCAGGGGCTTACCTAATGTTTTAGTCTTTAGATAGTGTGACATGTTTGCACATAGCGCCTGCTAAGCGAGCGAAGCAATGCCAAATAAATTGAGGTAGTGAAGAAAAAAATGTACGGCTTTTGGTGCAAAATATCTGGCCTTATAGCTGGTCCACTTTGGACCCGGACAGCAAAAGACATAATAAAATGGAAATCCTTGGAGGAAGGCCTTTGACAGAGGACAAGCTGTATGTAATATAATATTATATTTTAATACAGATAACTGTTTATCGTTATAATTAACTAGCTGTGCCCGCGACTCCGTCCACGTGGGATTTTTTTTAAAAGTAGCCTAAGTTACTCCCTATTACATCAGCTATCTACCAGTGAAAGTTCCGTCAAAACCGGTCTAGCCGTTCCAAAGATTAGCCGGAACAAACAGACAGACAGACAGACAAAAACAGTAAAAAGTTTTATTTTGGTATATGTACTGTATATACATCTATATACATTTCGTTAAAACCGGTTATTTTAATATTACAAACAAGACAATCCAGTTTTATTTATTTGTGTGTATAGAAGATGTATTGATGTACCGTGTATACGTCCATATGCATTTAGTTAAAATCGGTTATTTTAATATTACAAACAGACACTCCAATTTTATTTATTTGTATAGATTAACTATCTTATTTCTAAAATTGAAACATTTCTTTACATATAAAATCATCCACTTTTATATCACTACATAATATAAAGCAAAGTCGCTTTCCCTTTCTGTCCCTATGTATACTTAAATCTCTAAAACTACGCAACGAATTTTTATGCGGTTTTTTAGTTGATAGATTGATTCTTGAGGAAGGTTTTTGTATATAAAACTTTCCGATATTCGTACGGGAACAAAAGCTACGCGGGTGAAACCGCGGGCAGGTCGCTAGTATTTAATATTAGGTTTCAAATAGTATATTATTCTAGATTATAACGTGCAATATCAGGTTCTATTTATTGTAACTCAGTTAAAATCAATAAAGGCTTATTTTATTTGGCAGAGTCAGTTTTTTTATGAAGATGGCCGCACTTGTGAGGTACAGAAAAGTTTATAAAATTAATGAAGCCCTGATTCTTATATCAATAGATAGCAAACAAGCAAATGGCTCTCCAGATGAAAAGAGGCAACCATAACCTAAAGGCCAAAGATATTAACATCTTACGGTGCGTTTTTATCCGTGTGTCAAGATTTTTATGTCATAGTAACACACACAGGGGAACCGTGTTGGGCCGGGATCCTTTGAAGAATAGACAAAGTATTTTTTTATATCTTTTATATATCATAAGATAGCAAACAAGCAGATGGGTCTCCTGATGGAAAGAGTCAACCATCGCCTATAGACACCAAAGGTGTTAATGGTGCGTTGCTATCTTGTGGCGAGGTCTAATGCCACATGCATAAGTTTACCGGCTACCTTACCCTCCAAACCGGAACACGACAGCGACAAGCACTGACGCTATTGCGGCAGGAATATGTAAGGCGGTGGTACCTGACCCGGGCGAGACAATGCAGAACTCTACCACATAGTAGCCACGATGGAAGTGACTCGCATAGCCAATCGGTCGCCTTTTACGACCTGCCTGGCAGAACGGCAGTTGGTCTATTCTTCAAAGGAGCCCGGAACCAACACGGGGAGAAGTCGTTCTGCCAGGCAGATTGTAAAAGCCTAGAGATTTGCTACACGTCGAACATCGTGACTACTAGATCGTAGAGATCCGCAACGTCTCACCCGGGTATTTGGTACCACCGCTTACCAATTCCTACAGTAATTGGGTCAATATTACTAATAGGTCTTAGTCGTGTTCCGGTTTGGAGAGGCAGGTAATCGGTAGACTTATGCATGTGGCATTGCCATTCTGCCATGTGGATAGCAACGCATCATTAACATTTTTGGTGCTTATAAGTAATGGCTTCTCTTTTCATCAGAGGAACCATCTTTTTGTTTGCTATCTAATGATATAAAAAAATGATGATCTCCTGATAGAAAGAGTTAACCATCGCCTATAAACACCAAAGATGTTAATGGTGCGTTTCTATCTTGTGGCGAATTTTATGCCACATGCATAAGTTATTCTACTACTACAGATTATTTTTGTGTTATAGCACTCACCCCGTGCTTAGGAAAACTTGAAAAACTTTTAATACAACAAAGAAATATATCGACACGCAGGATTTGAACGTGCGACCGTCTCCTTAAAGCCGAGACGCTCTACCGCTGAGCTAGTGTCGATAGGTTCGACGTGGCGAAATTCTTCTTTGCTATATGATCGATTCCATCGATTGTACTGATCGCTGGGTATACATACGTACAACTAGCTAAATGAGTTCATCATTACAGATAAAATTCACATTTATAATTTTGATCAGTACTTTCGTATTTCTAATTATTTTTGTGTTATAGCACTCACCCTGTGCTTGGGAAAACTTAAAAAACTTTAAAAATAACAAAGAAAAATATCGACATGCAGGATTTGAACCTGCGACCGCTTCCCTAAAGCCGGGACGCTCTACCGCTGAGCTTGTGTACACAGGCTCGACGTGGCAAAATTCTTCTTTGCTATATCATTTTTTCTACCACAGATTATTAAATAGTTACTGCTATAACTACGTAGAAGTCACGATTGATGTGCTCATTCAGCCAATCGCCTGCCTGCCTGCCTGTGCCTGTCTGGCCGATGATTTATTCTTCATTCTGCATCAACAAAGAAGAAAAAGGATTCCAAAGATAAAAGGATTTGTAATTTAGTTGTTTTAATTTTGCTTCGTTTAAATTAAATTATTAATAGAAAGTTCTAAAAACTGTACTAATATAATTAAGAATTCAGAGATCGCTTTTGCTGATTAAGGTTGAAATTGATGCCGAGAAGTGTAGGGTCTAAGCCAGCGATGGCGGTCCCGACTGGTCTCGCGATGGCCACTCCTGATGCGGCTACTGCGGTCCCTACAGGTCTGGAAGCCGCGAGACCATGATCTCCAACTACGGCGAGACCTGAAACGTATTTTTATTTCCTTAGTATGGCGAATATATCAAATAATTTTATTTTTACATCTATTTAGATACATAAAATTGGAGTGTCTGTTTTTAATATTAAAATAATTAATATTAAAAAAATAATAAATTAATAATAATAAATATTAAAAATTATTAAATAATTAAATATTTTTTAAATTAAAATAAATAATATCAAAACAAATTATATGTATTTAGTAAATACATTATTATTTAATAATGTATTTACTAAATACATATGCATATGGTACATATTATGTATACCAAAATAATATTTTTTACATTTTTTTGTCTGTCTGTCTCTTTGTTTCGGTTAATATCTAAAACGCCTGGACCGATTTTGACGGGATTTTTATTTGTAGAAAGCTGATCTAATCTTAACTTAGGCTACATTTATTTTATAAATGTTTCCACGCGGACGAACTCACGGGCACAGCTTTTTTATAAAACAAATTACATAAATTAAGAAGTATCCAAAGTAAGAAAATTATTATTTGTGATATAGGCGTGAGTCAATGATAAGATAAGTTTGGAGGGTAAGGTAGCCGGTAAAGTTATGCATGTGGCATTAGACCTCGCCACAAGATAGCAACGCACCATTAACACCTTTGGTGTCTATAGGTGATGGTTGTCTCTTTCCATCAGGAGAACCATGTGCTTGTTTAATATCTTATGATATAAAAATCAGCTTATATTTAGGTTTTATTCACACAAACATACGAAAGCTAATTTTGTTATATAAAGATAACACAACAACCACTATATTTTTGTAGAAATATTTACTAACCAACGGGCTTAGCTTCTGCGACCGTGCTGCCTCCTAGAACGGAATCACCGTTAGGATTTTCTATCGCGATGCCTTCCTCGCCTACCTGAAAAGTAAATAAGAAAAAGTTTTAAAATAACAGAATGAGAAGCGGCGGGGTTATCACCAAAGTCGTAATGCGAAATTCTCGTAATTGGTTAGTTATTGCAAGACATAACAGCCTTGTATATTGGTGGCGATCGTTGCCGCTTGATTAGTTTTGGTGCTGAGACATCGAAAAAGTGCATCTAATGACTAGCGAGCAATTGTCGACGTTTTTGATGATTTTTTCGTTACGTTTAAGTCATCACTGATCGCTATTGCAAACGTTAGGTGATACGCCTGCGGGAGATGAAACAATAATCTAAACTATCTTAGATTATAACTCTAAATTTAAATATCTTCGTCACATTCCTCGTCATTAGCAAAGCAAAAGGTAACCGTAATTTGGATCATATTGAATGACATGACAAGACGTGATATAGTATCTATACATATAATAAAATCGTAGAAAAGTCAAAACTCTACATTGATTATTTTTTTTAAAGAATACTTGGGACGTGATCTACAATCGATGTCCAAGCCAAAAATATAGTTTTTAGAATTTTTGTCTGTTTGTCTGTATGTATGTCCGGGGTAAACTCAAAAAGTACTGCATGGATTTACTTCAAATTTTGCATGAATATTACTAATAGGTCGGGTCAACATATAGGCTACATATTATCACGCTATCACCTACGGGGGAGCGGCAGTGCGGAGTAAACGAAGTCCGCGCGGACGAAGTCGCTGGCAACAGCTAGTATGCTATAAAAAATTAATCATACGTCAATGACAAGCATTGACGCTATTGCGGCAAGAAAAAGTATGGTAGTGGTACCAAATACCGTTGCGAAATTTTGACACGTTGCGGAACTCCACCACCTAGTCTCGATGGTAATGACACGTGTAGCAGCCAATCGGTCGTCTTTTACGGCCTGCCTGACAGAACGGCAGTTGGTATATTCTTCAAAGAAGTCCGTACCAACAAGGGGGGAAATAATACAGTCCTGTAATATAATAACCAGCCTAGTGCGTGTCAGGCTACGCGCAATGTATGGGATCCATAGTTGTCTATCGCCATAATGCGGACTAAGAACAGAGCCTTTTTATTGTTTCATACTATGAACATTTTAACCAATTTAATGCCTTTGATGGATATATCCGCACTACAGATTCACCGCATGTAAAAGCTTCTTCAAGTACATTTTATATTTTTTTCTTCTAACTTCTCTAAGCTCTCTAAGTAGCTTATAACTTCTCTAAGTAGATTTTATAGGTTGGTCGACTATTACTCGTAAATTTGTAAAGCCTACTAGCTGTGATAGTTTTAGTTTTAAATTCATTATTGTACTACACCCGTGAATTTTTTCACACATTCAAAAGTTTTGTTGGCAGAAGGGACGATACTTGACTAGCAAAAATTAACACTTTAAGGCTAATATTTCACAAACGAAACCCATAATTGAAAAGTGTTTTTACAAACCCACAATATTTTTTTAATACTTATCCAACCATATCGCACAGTAAGAAGTACGAGTGAAAAAAAATCAACATTCCTTATTTTTAGTGTACAGAAGGTACCCCAAAACTATTTTTCAAGATTTTATTTTACCACTTTGTCGGCGTAACTAATGTGTATTATTTAGTCTAAATTGCTAGACTGCGGATGGATGAACATGGCGAAACCACAAATAGTACAAGCGAAACTATAAGGGTTCCTAATTGACTTTGGAACCTTAGAAAATTGCGTTTTGTATAGGTTTGGCTCTACCAAATCCTCAAAAATACCGGTTTATGGAGCAAAATTATAAAGGTTTTGAATCAATAAATCGCCTTGAAAAGTTTTTTAGAAATATTAATTATTAATAAGGTTTAAACCGGTTTATATAAGTTTATAAAGCTCATCTCAGATGCGCTCTGAGCGAAACCTTTTATAAAAACCGATAATTACCTCTATTAAGCGGTATTGTTTCAACCGGTTTCAAGCCCTGGTACCGGCTATCCTGCCCTCTAAGTTGGATTGCGATAAAAAATGTTAAAATAAAGGCACTAAATCCAAGCGAGAGATTGCCAGACTCTAAGATTATTTATGTCTTTGAATATCTTTCAAAGATCTATAGACCAAATGTTGTACTCGTTACATCATAATTATAAATCCTAAGATATTAAAGTGATATAAATATTGTATACTTAAGCACTTACGTCGTCATCATAGTCGTCCCTTCTTTGTTTTGTGACATCTTTCCTATACAGGGTATCAATATCTTCATTAACTTCATCAATCAATTTTATTGTGTTAGAGGCAGCTTCTGCAAGAGCAGAGAGTTGGTTTCTAAATCTCGTCTTCTCAGCTTTCCCTAAGGTTCCCGTCTTTCTACCCAAATTGTGTAACTTCAAGAGATTACTTGATATACTTCTTAAGCTTTCAAGATTTGCAGCTAAAACTTTAGATAGTAGATTTTCGTCATCATTTTTATAAATATTTTCACTAGCTACACTCTCTTCTGGGACGATTTTTTCACTAACTACTGACCCAGATGCATTTTTCTTTACTTCTAAATACTGTCCTTTTGCTCCACCGTAAAATGGTAAATATTGTGTTGATCCACTGAAAATTACCAACACATCTTAAGCATTTCAATTATTCCTTAGACAAAATGTATATTTTTTCAGTTACGTACCTGATTTAACTCCAATAGACGATACTTAGTCTTAACTGTTTCATGCCTAATCTAAAAATCCTATCCATACAGAACAACCTGTTTGTTGCATTCTTGATTTCTACGTGTGATCTAATGTTTACGTTGTATCGAAACTTTATGTAAAATGTTATAAAATCTCATCTATATATCTCATCTATAAGGAGTGTGAGAGTAATTAAAAATCCAGCATTAATTATCTTATTTTAAGGATATATATTATAATTCCATTTTTAGTTTTTTTATATGATAAGATAGAAAATAAGCAGATGGCCCTCCTGATGGAAAGAGAAACCGTCGCCTATACACACTAAAGACATTAGTGGTGCGTTGCTATTTGTGTGCAGGATGGTACCTAATGTCATATAGGTACAAAAGTTTACCTGCTACCTTAACCTTGCAAACCGAAAAACAGTGCAAGCATTGACGCAATTGCGGCAGGAATAGGTAAGCGGTGGTATCAAAACCTAGATAAGACGTTGCAGGACTCTAACAAGGAATTTAGTAGTCACGCTGGTAGTGAAATGTAAAGCTGATCGTTCGCTTTTTACGAACTATTTTTTAATATTTTTTTTATTTTGTATTATATCAAATGTAAATATTTTTCTGTGTTATTTAGTGGTATGTAAAAATACATTGGTATCGGGGAAGTACTTAAAATTTTTAAGTAAACAGACTTTATATTCTGACACCAAATTAGAAATCCAAATCTCACCTAATTAAAAATGCTTCTCATAGCACTTTTAAATGATCAAGATTATAATTCACTAAAATGCCAGGAGCTAAATTAATATTCCAAAATAGTTAAATAGACTTATGCTGCTAAAAATGTTATGCTAATCTTTAATTTTGTAGCGGTCACATATAAAGTTTGTAAATGGATTAAATTAATTAAGTTTAATTTAAGTTAAGTTTAATTAAAGATACATTACGAAGACTGTAAAGTGTAAAATAATAATCAAGCAAAACTGTATATGCGGTTGACGGTTGACGCCTTCAGGAAAATACATCGCAATTGTATATCTGTGTTAAACACTATTAAATATGTTGAATCTAGTTATGCTAAATCCTATGTTAATTATATTAATTAGTTAAGTGAAGTTTTTACACAATTAATAATTTTAAATCGTCGGTCTCATTTAATTAATGCCGCATAACTTGTCTGATTTGTATAAAATTTATTCATTACAAAATACATTAAATTCAAAATATGTTTTAAATATTTCCATGAACGGGTAATTATGGAAATTTATACGAATTTATTTATGTATTTGGAGCTACAGTATTACAATAATTTTAATTAATGTAGAATTTATATATTTGCTCCAATAAATATTATGTGTCGAATTCGCGTGCCTACTAGTTTTAACGTTTTACAAATAATTAAATTTTACAAAAAACGATCTTATCAATTATTATTTAAATAAAATAACTCAAATATTCTTGTAAAAATTCAACTGTTCAAAATTCTATCGGCGTCCTGCAAGCTCAATCTTTGGTCCGTTTATGTTCTTTGTGTACATTAATCACTTACTATATTAATAAAAATGTAATCACATTTTAATCAGAAAGTTACAGCACTATAAAATTTAAAACTAATTCCTTGATTTAGTAATGAATTCCTATTTGAATAGAAAAATTCAGATAGTTAATATTCACGTAAAAAAACAACTGGTGCTGTTACAATCTTGGATGTCTTGCAGAATTCTATCCTTGATTTGTGTTTCTTTTATCTTTTATCATCGCCTATTCACGGAAAGAGAACATGAACATGAACATCAACACCAATGATATTCATGATGCGTTGCTATCCGTGTTGCAGGGATGGAACGCCAAATGCGTAAGTTTACTGGTTACCTTATCCTCCAAACCGGAATACGATAGCGACAAATACCGACATTATTGTGACAGGAACAGTTAAGCCGATCGTAGCAAAACTCATTATTCATTAAATGTTTGAAAATGTACATAATAATGTACACATATCATAAGGCCACTATGAAAGACGCCAACGACTCTTACACGACTGGATTAACAGTCTGCTTTTTTATAGAATAAGGGTCAAACGGTGAAGAGGAATGAGTAATTTTTGAATGTCTGTGAATCGTATCAGATCGGAAACATATTCGCTTGCAATTGGTTCCATACAGTAGTCGTGCGAGGTAAAATACCTTGAGAATCGTACTGTACTTCCAGACATCAAGATGGTGAGAGTGGAATTATATATTTTGGCATGATGTTCTGTTATAGAATTAAGCGAACAATTTCTCAAAACACTTCGTATGATAAAAGCTATAGAAGATACAGAGAGAACTATCATCTCTTCGCAACGCCAAAAGGTAAAGTCTACTTCAAGTGAGCGGTCTCCCTGCTCAAAGTGCTCCGATTGCAAGCAATCGTCCCCTGTACAAAACGAGTAAAGAATAATGACTGATATATACATAAATATTCATGCTAAATTTTAGTGTTGTAGTACTAACAGTCTCTGAGCTAAACTGCAGAAGGACGGTCATGGCGAAACTGTGGTTGGTGGTGGTGGTTCCTCATATATAGTCATGGCTCCTAGTTGAATTTAATACCTTAAAAAACTTTAATTTTGCGGCTTACACACTGATTGCACATATTCATCGCGCAAGTGACACTTTTAACGTTCTGGTAGCTCGCAGTAGCCTAAATTTGAAGCAAAACCGACCTGCTGCATAAACAATGTTGATTATATTGCATTCTTTGTCTTACGATAGAGTTGCCAGCTGTCCTGTTTTTCTTAACATGTCCTGGGCTTAAAAGATTTCTGAGTTACCTGGACAGTTTTAAGAAGTACCTATCGTGTATTTGATATT
This sequence comes from Apodemia mormo, assembly GCA_036924255.1. NCBI lineage: Eukaryota > Metazoa > Arthropoda > Insecta > Lepidoptera > Riodinidae > Apodemia > Apodemia mormo. The sequence goes on along the minus strand of JAUPFN010000007.1, from coordinate 2,577,700 downwards.
TTGAATTAAAATAGTTTTTTTTTTAAATATAATCAACTAATAAACAATATGACAATTATTTATAATTAAACTTTATTTTCACTGCATATTTTATATGTTTTTAGATGATGTCGAACGGACATGACTCGGGGGACATCCAAGAAAAGAGCTAAATTATTTTTGGTAGACCGGCAGCTCAACTGCGAGACATCTGGTATTGCAGATGATCATTTACCATTACATGCACCATATTTCGTTTGCTCCATCTAGTATAAATAAAATAGTAAAATTAACTGGTAATCTTATGCATGTGAAATTATATAAATGTCACGGGTAGCAACTCATAATTAACCTTTTTAATTAACGATTAAAGCAATTCGTAGTAGAAAAAAGCTATCAGGAGTACACAATTAGGCAAATATGTGACTGTCATCGTTACTAATAAGTTGGCCAAAAACAAAACTTCTAAATAAACTAAAATTCCACATTATGTCGCTCACTTTTGGAAACACTTCTTATTATAATTATAATGCCGGAATAGTAAACCCCCATGTGACATTTCACTTTGCCACACTGGCGGTTACTTTTGAATAATGAATATATGGTGTCTATGGATAACAGTTTTCTCTCTCTATTACGACAGCTCTCTGTTGCTTACTATTTTACGATAGGTAAAAAGTAATAATTAGCAGATGAAACAATGGGTTATAAAATTTGGACTTTACGTAAAATTTGCTTGTTTCTATGATATTTTAGTAAAATTTGATTTTAGTTATGTACATTAAAAATAACTTGTATCAAATTGTTGCGATTAAATAAAACGGTCATTTCAAGTAGTTGTTAACTAGTTTTATTATCATACATTATTCGATACGATTTTGTTCCGAAAAAACAATTTCAAAATTATTCAAAATTATTTTGACAGATAGTTTAACAAATTCAGTCTAACGCTATTCATATAATATCAACAACTACAAAATTAAAAGGTTTTTACAAATAAATTAAAGTTTAGACACATATTCTAGTACGTCAAGTTCAGATTCAGCGATAGCGATTCCACCTGGTCCAGCAATAGCCACCGCACTTGGATTGAAACTTATAATTGCTGTTTCACCTCGCCGTAGCACTACATTTGAAATAGGATTAGCGATAGAAACTCCTTTAGGGCCATTACTAGCATAGGCTGTTGGGCTTAAATCGAAAACATATTTGGGATTCTTCATTAATTTCATCACAAAATTTTGACCGTCATATTTATATTTGTCACTACCGACTTCTGGAAGTTGGAGGGAATACTGCGTCACTGCTTCAGGAAATCTGACAGCCAAAAACAAAATCAAGTATAAATAATTAATATCTACACAATTCTACCTATGACAATTAAGTATCTTGTTTTGGATGGTAATAAATCGCGGGACCTGTTGCAACTAATCTGCCTTCTCTTACAGAAGGAAATGTCTGTAGTGTTGTGTTGTTAGATTTCGATTGTGCAAGAATTGAACTAATATCACTGTCTTCAGGTATTGCCACGACCCGAGATTGTGGGCCAGCAACCGCTAAACCTCCGGGTTTTGTAAGAGCTAAGCCTCCTGGTCCAACGATAGCAGTACCACCACTTCCAGCTGTAGCTATTCCACCAGGACCGGCTATGGCTACACCACCTTTTCTTACCCTAAGTCTATTAATAAAAAAACCTGGATTAAAATCAGGAGTCTTTTTGTCTTTAAACCATGACAAATCACTAAACGGTGTGCGTAAAAAATTCTCAGATGTAATTGGCTTTTCAGCAGTTGGCCTGTTAGTAGTAGTTGTTGTTTTGTTAAGCGTTATTTGGCTTATTGTGGGTTTAGTTTTTGAGCTATTACTAATATCTATTTTACGTTCTAATATAATTTCAGGTACTATTTTCCTATGTGTATTGCTTTTTATATGCATCACTCTTGATTGTCTATTGTTTTTACCAGTCATTTGAATAACTTCGTCTTTTTTTCCATTTTCGTTCTCAGTGACGTATTTACTCAGTAAATCTTCTTCACTTTGGCTGTTATCATCATATGATTTTTGACGCCTATTGCAAACATCGCCATTTTGACCATAATCAAAAAAGCTGCCACCTTGAGTGAGCGCTGTCCACGGGTTATTAATCAAAATAGGAAATATATTATAAAAAGGTGATGGGATCTGAAAATTTTGAAAAGATGGAAAGGACAATGACGGGTAATTAGGAAAAAAAGTCTGCTGTTGTCTCGGTTTATAAAATTCGTTTGTGTTTATTAAATTTTCATTGCTATTTAGGATATTATTACTGTATATATCTATAGGTATAGGAACTAAAAGAACAGGTAGGTTCATTGTGTACGGATATGTTAACATTGGATTTATTGTAGGATTATAAGGATTACTTAAAAGTTTCATTGCTCTTGTTTTTATATTATTCCTTTTATCTTCATAAGCGTTATTTTCTCGATGATTTTCAGAGATGTGTGACTGCAGTTTCCCTGATGCAATTATTTGTTTAATTTTTTGTAGTAAATCTTCATCCACTATAAATTCAGATTTTGGTAGAACAGGATTAAAATTTTTATGTGGTGGCTTCTTAAGACCATCATTGACAGCTTTTATTTTTGCAACAATATCTTTAGTGTTGTCGTTTTGGTCTTCAGATTCTGTATTCAACAAATAATTTACTGATCTTTGTTCTTTGTCAGAATTTGTTGATAGATATTCTTCTTCAACAGATCTAAAAATAAAACAGACTAATTGATATGGAATAAGTTTGAAGAATACGAACAATTAAGCGTGAGATACTGGGTGACAGCAAGCATTTTATAAAGCCATGTATTTAGATTAACGTAAATTAAATTGCATACTTAAGCGTCTCCAATACCAATCTTGTCATCTGCTTTATAATTGCTTGTAAATGTGTTAGTTGGAAAGTGCAATCGCAAACTTATTAAAACAGTGGGGGTTATTGCCAAAAAATACCAAAAATTTTCTTTTTAACCAACAAAATGCACTATTATCGACAATAACTACTAATTGTTATAATACAGAGATAATTAATTAATGATTGTTTGTACAAAGGATTTATTTGGCAGTTAAGATGTTTTTTAATTGTTGTTTTTTTTTGTCACCACTATGATCTTAGTGTATAGATCAACTAAGGTATATATATAATCATTAGATCTTAGGTCAATCAAATCTGGAAACCCGTAACTTGCCCGAGACTGGATGTATACCAGGTATATTGATAGGTTGCCCACCATTGAATTTCACATCTTTGAATTTCATACCTTTGACTAATCAAACGTTTGGCCTTTAAAGCTTTTTTATTTGCATAAAAAAGAGAACATAATTTGATCTCATATAAAATATATTGCTGCTTAATACTATTTTACCCATTTGTGGCTTAAAGTTAATTAATTTTAAAATAATAATAATATTAATCTTAAAGTTAATATTATTATTATTTTAAAATGAAATCTTACTGTAATATGTATACATTTAATATGGGTATACTGTAGGGGTATACAGTATACCCATATTAAAACAGAGAGATATATTGCTACATTATAGTAACTTATTACTATACTAGTAACAGTCAATACCAAGTCAGCTTATAAACATCTACTACTAGACATTTTAATTTTAATTTCATTGTTATCAGTATTAGTGGTATCAAGCCATTTTATAAGATTAATAATATCTTGATACAACTATTAATATTTATACCACTATATAACCATCTAGTATAATATAACCACCTGATTATGATTATTTGAGTTCTGGAAGTAAAGCTGTAAAATCATCTACTGTAATTTGAAGATTATACAATTTGAATATCTTCTGTCTAGTAATAGTAGTGAGATAACTAATCGAAAACTTTATTTTTTGTTTATTTGTGATATTACATAACAATTGAATGGTAGGTATCTTATATGCAGCAAAATCTTACATAAACAACAATAGAGTATGACTCTTTTGCATTTTTTAATTTTACCATAAAATGTTTGTTGTTATGCAGGCTGTTTTTCATGACTAGTTCCTTAATTTTTTTACTCACATATCATACAAACTCTGGAGTTTATGTAAAGCTTTATTTCATAAGTTAGGTATATAAATATTAAATACATTCAGTGCATGTCATAGGTCTTATATCACGAAATATCGTTTTATTTAAAATTAGCTATGCCCGTGACGTCTTTCGCGTGGAAAAAAATCTAAAATAAAAGTCCACATAGTTCTCGTTCGGTAGGACTTCTGGGATAAAAACTATGCTATGTCCTTTCTCAGGTCTCAGACTAATTTTGTACTAAATTTCATCCAAATCGGTTTTGTGTTTAGGCGTGAAGAAGAGACGGAGAGAGACAGAGTTACTTTCGCATTAATAATATTAGTATGTATATCCAAATAGCCTTGTTTTCTCAATAGTTTACACAAAAATACCTACTGATATAAGACTCAAAAAATTAAACTCTGGTTTCCGTCTACTTAAGTACAATATCACGTAATTAATACTGTGTTTCTATTTTAATCAACTGCATTTTTTATTTGATTTAAATTATTCATGAAAATTATCTTACACTAATACCATACGACCATATTTAACACCAAAAATGTTAGACCAAGATGTAAGGTTGCCTTTTACACCTACATATATATTATAAGTCTACGTTCACAGTGATTTTATATTCGATAAAAATATATTTTTACGTACCATATTTAAAAACTTTTACAAAATACACACAGAACCTGGCCAATAACTTACACAAAAGTACACTTGTTCTGTATATCCTCGTTCAAACCTACTTTACTATCTGCAAACTTTCTATTGACCATTACGGAAAAGAGTCTAAGCTCCGTTATGCTAGGCAAAACTTTCTTTATTACTTGTTACAAAGTTTAACATATTGTGATTTTTTGATTTTTATGTTAACAAATAGTATTTTTTGCGAGTAAATTTTCAATTTATTGCAACAAATGCGTTAAGTTTATTGTTATAAACAATTATTGATTGTAATTAAATTTCATAAAAATAGTATAGCAAGTTACATGCTATACATTAATAATGACTACGCCAAGCGAACGTGAAAACAAAGAATCCTATATCATGTGAGTCAAATTATATCCAATACTTTAGTACTATTCGTATGATTAGTAAGAAGTTCAACCAAGTGTGACTCGGACTCCTGCACGAAGGGTTCCGTATCATCGTCTATGAAAATTGGTAAAAAATCAAGTCTGTTGTATGAGAAAATAGTTATTTTATCTTAATTTAATTATTTATTTTAAAAGAGAATATATAACTAAATATTTTGCGAATATTTCAAGCGCCTACTAGTTGTCGTTATTAAGATCGAGAAAAAATTATAAAATCACGTTTGTTGTATGGGAAGTAAGGAGGCTCCCTTACCTTTTATATAACAAATGTAATTTTATTGCAATTTTTTCTCGATGTTAATAAAGATTTTACCTTAAATGTTTATTTTATTCTATTTTTAGTAGGCATTTGTTGTTGTTGCAGCAACAGAAATACAGCATATGAGAAAATTTTAATTATCACGGTACATGAGATACAGCCTTTTGACATATAGGCAGACAGACAGACAGACATTTGAACGGACATCGGAGTGTTAGTAATAGGGTCCCGTCTTAACCTTTGGGCACGGAACCCTAAAATCATCCAAACAAACAAAATACAAACGTTTCATTATAAAGGATAGCCAACAAGTAGATAGTTCTCCTGGTTAAAAGAGGTAACAATCGCATATAGACCTAAAAGATTATAATGGTATAGATATATAGAGATATATAATTTCTATCCGTGTGGCGGCATTGGAACGCCACATGCATAGGTAGTGGTACCAAACCTGTTCTAAACGTTGCAAAGCTGTACCGCCTAGTTAGTAATCAAGATTTTAATGATACTTAACCACTCGACTCTCGTAGAGGCAAATATTAGACATTATGTATGACAATTGCGTGTACTGTCACTCTGAAGGCAAAAATTTTACGGCGCTTGATTTTTTGAATTTTTGAATTTAAACTTTAAATATCTAATTATAAAGACTAATGTTGTATGAAAACGTCTTTGACGTTTATTCTATGATAAAATATCTGTCATGTCAAATTCGTAAACTGACATCTGCTATTGTTGTTTATTATAACTTCAGCCACTTTTGTTCGTTCGACCGGACCGCGTGTGTGTTATCGATTTTTTAGTGGTATAAAACTGAATTTTGTGTTGTTTTACGGTGCATTTCTCTCATGTAAGTATTGTTTTTATTAGAAAGGCCGTTTAATTATTCTATTTGGACAATTCGTTGTAAGAAATTAATCGTGATAGCCAAAAATAAAGTCATTTAGAAATTCATTATTTTTCACGTGGTTTTTGTAATATTTGTTTGTAAATATAAAAACTACTTTGTTGATTACTTTATTTTGATCCTTAATAGACAGAAAATATATCAATTGATACACAGTCTTTTACAGAATGATAAAATGTGGCTTAGTTGTAGGAAAAAAAGATTTTTTTTCCAATGAGTCGACCGAGTCACCATTCCCGCCAAAAGGCGAGTGATGAGATCTGGCGCTTTAATTCGCTCTTGCGTGTCAAAGTTTCGAGAGGTTAAAACGTATTAGCATTCTTTCTCATTTTACGAGATACCTAGCAGTCAAACAGTGGATCTGTTCTTAAAAAATGGATCAAGACAGGGCGAATAAAATAAAATGGATCCTATGTCTTGTGCGTCAAATTTCACCCAAATTCATCTTTATAGTGCAAATCCGACACTTTTCGCTTGCTTAAATAAGAAATATTCAAGCAAATTATCATACAATTTTTCAAATTAATTGACCTTATGTTAATTGTTTTGATATAAAAGCATTTAAACTACATGATTTCTAATTTAAAATCACTTTCCACTTTTCTTTTCTCAAGTCGATTACTTATGTTAATTGTTCTTAATCCTAATTTTACAAGAATATTTAAAAATTTTGGGTTTAGTTTGATAAAATATGACATACTGATAAAAATCGTCCTGAAAGACCCTTCTATTCTTTTTTTATTATTTTTTACGTATTTACTTATATTAATTAAATAAAACAAATATTTAAAAATATATATTTCTGAAATTTTATTACTTTAAAACTTTATTATTTTAAATATTAACTATGGAAAAATAAATATTTTTTTCGTAAAACATTATAAAACATTCAACATCCTTTAAATCATAATCCTTACGTAAATCTGCAAATCTTCAATTTTCAGCCTTAAAACATATATTACGCATTAATATATACGCAATAAATTACGCAACGCACATAATTAAAATAATAATATTAAAATAAATTACGCATATAATATATTACGCAATAAATTGTTTTTGTGTTATTATAACTTTGATTTATTTTCATCAAATAATAAATGTTCTGTAGCTTATTTAAATCCTAGATTTATCAAAAATATTATCACCAATTTGAAATAGCAAAAATAAGTGTGGCGTAATTAAATATTAAATTTAATCTAATATTTATATCTATATTAGATCGATATTATGCTCAAATAAATAACATAAAAAGTAAATTTATTGTCAGAAAATATGCATAATTTTTTTTTACTAGTAACTCACATTTTTCACCTTTTTAATAAGAAAAATTAAACTAACACTACTTATTAATTATAGTTAAATAAATAAATTTAAAAATTAAATTAATGAAACTAGTTATTATATTCTGGTACATGATAAAATGCTGGTATTGTTCCGTTATTTTTAGTAGCTTCTCTTACTGGTGGAAATGCTTCATCCGATGAGTCATTTGAGGGCATTCGAGAAACATTTGGGTTTAAAAGTACGACCCTTGATTGCCCTCCGACAGCCATTGTTCCAGGAGCAACAGCTAGTCCACTAGATCCCTCCACAAGGGAGGTACTGCCGCTTCCAGCTGATGCTATAGCTCCAGGTCCAGCAATTGCCACGCCTCCTTTTCTTACTCTAAAAATATTAATAAAGAACCCAGGATTTGGTTCTATAGGCTTTTTATCTTTGAGCCATGAAGCCTCATTATTAAATGGTAGGCGTAGACCAGCCTTCTGAAGTATTGATCTATCTTTACTTCGGGAAATAGTTACATTTTTATTTTCTTTTCTGTTATCAATTTGTTTCACTCCATCCAATTTATTAAAGTTAACAGATTCATTTTTTTTACGTCCAGGTGTTGATTTTGAAATTGATTTCTTTTTGTACGACCTCAATTTTCTTAGGACAACATTATCTCCAAAAACTATACTGTCATTATTGTCTATTGTACTTATATCCTGAATTGTGTTTTGCGTCGTAATCTCCTCCACATTTTCAATCCCATCGTCAATAGATCTTCGTTTTCTGCTGCAAACATCAGCACTTTGTCCATAATCGATCAAACTACTTAACCCACCACCTTGACTAAATGTTACCCATGGATCTTTGATTAAAATAGGGAAGAGATTAGACAAAGAAAAGGGCCATTGAAAATTTTGAAAAAGTGATGTAGAAAACGTTGGGAAACCTGAAAATATAGGCTGCTGTTGTCTAGCTTGATACATTACGTTAGTATTATCTAATTTTAAACCATTATCTATTGTATTACTGTACATAGTAGGTATGGGAAGAACAAGAACTGGTGTATTTACTGCATGCAGATTAGGCATCATTGGATAATAGATATTATAAGGATTTATTAACTTCATAGCTCTTGAGTTTAAGGAACGAATATTAGGGAAATTTTCAACGATATTTCTTTCTTGATTACGTTTAACTGATTGGGATTGAAAATTATTAGGGGCAATAATTGATTCAGTATTTTCTATTAATTTTTCATCCACTACATATTCATCATTATGTACTATAGAATTATAATTTTGCTGTTGTTCTTTTTCTACGTTATTATCAATAATTTTTGTTGTAGTATTAATATTTATTGAATGCCTGTTAAGGTTTCCTGTTTCTGTATCTATGAAATCAGTTGGAGTTTGTTCTTTATTGGCATGGTAAAAAGGAGATTCTATTGTAGGAGACCTAAAAATAAAACAAACTCAGTTCTATATATAGCTCACATTATGAGAAAAAATGAATGTACTGATGATGAACAAGCTTGTAATAATTTATGAACAGCAAGCATATCAAAAAGCATCAAATGAAATGATTATATTAAACTGCATACCTTAAGCTTCGCGTATACCCCTGCACTCTGTCACTTGTTTGTACAATTTTCGTATATATGTTAAAAATTTGGAGGTTTGAATTAAAAAAGTAAACGTAGTAAATGTTATTACTAATAGGATCATCATTTGGAAGCCTAATTACGAAAATGCTCTGTTACTGCAAAAGTTATATAAATGGCTGTTATTTTTATAAATACGAATGAATGATAATTTTCATATATCATTTCTGTCAACTTAAAATGTCAGTAAGTTTTATTTATTGTTAGGTTATATTATATTAAATTTACACAACAAAAGCACATATTTTATATACAATTGATAATATTAAGAAATAATGTAATATCGAGACAGCTGTAAATTACCAGAAAACTCTCAAACCACTTTTGAAACTCTGAACGATGTTATATTCTGTGCGTCAGTTCAAAAAATAAGATCAAATATTTTTTAACATACTAATCTTTTCTCTAGGTATATAAACCTGTACTGTCTGTCTGTATATTTTATTTCTTTTGTCAAATTTCGTAATGAATATTCCTTTAAGTCACTGACATTAATGTTACCATTTCAAAAACTTTTTGTCTGTTTCTCTACCTGTATGCCCAATTATAGTTTAGGAATAATTTCATTGATCTTGATGGAATTAGAATAAAGTGAGAAAACCAAAATAGTTATTGCATTAATTTTTATTTACACTATTATATTTGCTTGATTATTTCATATTGTGATTAACTTCTATTATAATTATTTCCTTTTAGTCACAAGTAGAACTGTCGGTGAGCATAGTGATTTTTAAAAATACGTAGCCGTTAATTTTGGCAAAATGCACGGAGACCACCACGCATACTGTCGACGACAAAATTTGTAAATGTTGGTAAACTATATAGATAGTATAATGACTTGGCCATATGATTACCCCATGTCGGTTAAGGATGATTTTAGGAAGAATTAGACTTCGTGCTAGTATATGTGCAATTACATCACTGCTTCACAGATAGCAATGAATCGTTAAAATTATTTGGGTTTATTGGCGATAATTAAAAGAGCCATTTGATTGTTTATTATTCTATGATCTAAAATTACGAGTACACTCAAAGTTAGGGAGATATAAATCGAATATAAATAACAGAATATGTTGGTTTACATTTGAGTTTTCTGGTTAGATAAATCCGTCCCTTTTAAAGTTATACAACAATAGATTATTACTGTTATCATAGTTTTATATCGTTATTAAAATAACTGTTACATCAAATAGTTTACATCTGTAACACATCACTGGCATCAGAGATCAGTATATTATATTTATATTATATCATTTATATTATATCAGTATATTATACATTTCCTATTCTCTGCTAGCATGAACAATGGTTTTTAATATACGTGGTACACGTAATTGAGAATTAAATATTAGGATAAGCAATATTCTCAGTTACGTGTAGTAATAATTTCCATTGCTTATTTTAGTATTAGGCGAATGAATGGTATATATCGATATATAAACTAGATAACAGTAACAATGTTTATTTACAGTTATCGCCCATGTTATTTTGTTTAGTGTAAAATTATGCTGTCATCCAATTAGATCATTATTCTTTTGCAAGATTACAACTCTGGACCTACTATCGTCGCCTTTTTACGATATACCAATGAAACGGCTGGAAAGGCAAGCGCGAAAACGTAATTGTGAAAACGAATTATAAAATTACGTTAAAATTACTTTTATTGTTTATAAAATAACAGTGATTTAATTTGTTAAGTTATTGTTAAAACAAACTAGAATAGTAATTTATAATCGGACGGCAACATAATTAAAATGTATATTTTGCAATTAAAGAATTTTTATTATTAAAAAAACATAATATAACACCTTCATAAATCTATGTTGTCAAAATGTTAATAAATGATTTTACTTCATATAAATTTTATTTATTTATTTAATAATAAAAACCCTTTTCTCTATCTATTAATAAAATATACTTACTCATTGTTGGATGGCCTAGCAGTCACCAGCTGTGTGAATGCCACTAGAACCTGAAATTTATATTTAAAAATTTAAGTATAATTTTACACTGCTTTTCTTGTGGGATACGCAGAGTGGAGTGAGTATATTGTAAGTTAATTTTATGAATATGGTTCATAAAGTTCACTGACTATTGTTCGACTCGTCTCCCCACCTCGATTCCACGGATTCTCAGCTAATGAAGTTGATGGTTACAAATTACAACCCGACCTGACTTTTGGCTATATGTGTGACGACAATCGTTACTACAAGGTGGTAGAGATCTGCAATGTTTGGTCCGGGTCTGGTACCACCGCCTTGCCTATTCCTATATAGCGTCAGTGCATGTCACTGTCATGTTCGGGGGTTTCGGTTTGCTTGTCGGCATTATCACCCCGCCCCGTTTACAAATTTGCGAGTGATTAGTAATCAGCGTAGTAAAGTGAATAGACGCTGATTACTAATCACTCGTACTAATCAACGGCTGTCTACACGTGTTTTTTGCTTACTAAGCAACTACAACAAACAATCGCACTCGCACTAATCAAAATGTAAACGGGGCCAAACAGACAGCAACGCATCATTAGCGTCTTTCGTGTTTACATAATATATTGTAGACAAAGGTTGTCTCTTTCCATCGGGACAGCTTTATTCTTTCTTATTAGGCATGGAAATTATTGTTAAATTAGGTTAACTGGTATATTGTTAAAATTAATTAATATTTAACAGTTATTTATTTATGTTACATTATATCAGTAGTAGCCTATATATTACAATAAGTACTAGAAACAGCAAGAATGAAAAGCCATTGAGTTAGCGCCAAAAAAAAGGTTCTCTGGGAGTAGTTTAACAGTTATTCTTATCATAACATTATTTGAAGCAGCAAAAACGCAAAGCCGTCGAGTTAGCGAGCAAAAAAAAAAGGTCCTCTGGAGTAGTTTTACAAGTTTTAACAGTTATTATTATCACAAATCAAGGTGTCTCAAACATTTTTAATAACATTATTAGAATTATTAAAAGCAGCAAAAACGCAAAGCCGTCGAGTTAGCGAGCAAAAAAAAGGTCCTCTGTAGTAGTTTTACAATTTTTAACAGTTATTATTATCATACATCAAGGTAGTTCAAATATTTTTAATAACATTATTATCCTATATGAAGTTATTGGTAATTTTTAACAGTATTTGCTAATATAAATAACAGTTGTTTATTGTTAAAAAAATTTAGTACGAAATTTAATGTGTTAACTGTTAAATGATCCATGCCTATTTCTTATGTGTATATTTTTAAATATCAAAAAATGTTATACAATTTTTTTTATTAGATCAATTTATTATTATTCGCACTACAAAAGTAGATTTTAAAAAATCAATACAATTATTATTTAATATTAATAGTACAAAATAATACAAATAAAGTAAAAATAATAAACATTTAAAATAAAATATGATATTTATTAAAAATAATTATGGTAATTATCAAATTTTATTATTTATTTTTTATGTTTATATATTTAAAAAAAATCACAAATAATTTACTTATAGAAGTATTTCTCTCTTTATTCTTTAATTAATTTATTGATATTTTTTAATTCAGTTAAGCCATGCTATATTTGTGTTTCGTGTTTTAAATTACAAACATTTATTTCATACAACCACAGTTTCTACAATAAATAGTGACATTTACAAATCGTGCTTATAGTAAATTGTTAATATAAGTTTATTTATGAGAATTACCAGAGGTTCCCTAACTAAGCTAGACCTGTATCTCGGGAAACCAGTTATATTTTAATATATTTCTATTATTTACATTTGTTTTTAGGGAAATATTACATTATGATTTCGTTTTACAGAGCAATTAGTAATTCATTAAGACTTTGACAGCTGATCATGACCTAGTACCGTCACTAGGTCATGATGCTCTTTTTTCGTACATACGCCGATCACAACCCCAGCTAGTAATCCGTTTTCCTTGAATTTTTACTAAAAAACACGACGCTCTGTCGCTATCGGCGTTCATTGCAATGTGTAGCTCCGTTCTTTAGCTACACACACATAGACGATTCATTTACATGGACACGAAGACGGGAGGTGGACGAAATTGCCGAGAGTACTTTTGTGTAATCTTTTTGTTTGTCGCTCTCGTTTTAATTATATAAGAGTTTTTAGTCAGTTAATTTGTCCCATGAATATTTATTATTATTATTATTTATATATTAACATATTTAGTGTATATGCCATCTGCTTGTTTGTTAGTCTATAATATTTAATATTCTAAAATCCAGGTAGATGCAGTATATACGGATTTTAGTAGTGCCTTTGACAAAGCCGACCACAATATTTTAATTGCGAAGTTAAAAAGATATGGAATACATGGTCCTTTGCTTTTATTGTTCCAATCATACTTATAAAATCGAGTTCCAAATCTTTTTCACATATGGCTGATTCAGGAGTGCCACAAGGTTCACATTTCGATCCAATCCTTTTTCTTATATTTATAAATGACATTACTGATATTTAAAAATGACGATTTAAAAATCTACAAACAAATTACTAGTCCGGACGATTCTCAAACGCTTCAAAACGATATATATATATATATATATATATATATATATATATATATATATATATATATATATATATATATATATATATATATATATGTGTGTGTGTATGAGCAAAACTAAAAAAATTAGCGTGATGGAATATGGTTAATACCTTTTCTATTTGTATATATATACATTAATATTTTCTTACTTCTTTTTTATATACAGAATTAACAATATCAATAGCTACTTTGCATCAATTCATTATGTGTACTTATAAATTTATATAGCCGTACATACCTTAAATGTGTTTTATACGGTCCTATGTTTTTAAAATATTATATTTTAATAGTTAATGTATTATGAAAATGTGATGGTATATCTTATTAAACAAAAAAATATAAATGTGGTAGAGCCTTTTTAGAGGAGTGTGACCACAAACGACTTGACACGAGATTTATATATATTAGATGTAGAGATGAAAATGAAAATTGTGGGTGAATCTCTTAAACGAAGGCTTGCCACATACCTACACACAGTTATTTTCACAAGAAACCTATTAGGGGGTAGGTAATGAGTTATGACTGAGAAACAAGCGTTAAATTTAATAGTAGGGTAGCCTAAGAAGGGACTTTGGGATTTACTCTAGTAAGTCGAATTAACATAGCAGAGGTATCTCGCATACTGTGAAAGCTTTGAATCAAAAATAAACTCTTTATACAGAGGTAGGTGACTAAGAAAAAAAATCCGATAATGTCAAATTATATGTCTGAAGATGGTGTCAAGAGTCTTTGCAATGAGCGTGTGTGTATGAAGAGTGATGAATGTGGAGAAAGCGAGACAAGCCTGCAAGGATCGTGATGTATGGCTCTCGGTTTTCTCTGCCAATCCCGTAAGGGATCTGGCGTGAAGATATGTATGTATGTATGTCAAATTATATTTTTTGTAATTCTTACATAACTTCCTTTATAATAAAAGAAAATTCAGGCGCGCCCGGGAATGTTAAGACAACGTTTTTCTTGGAACTTGGAGGGTCATACCCTCCCACTCCCTTACGCTACACTTGAATCGTCAGATTTAGTAAATTTTAGGTGGCAATTAACCCACCATACCTTAATCTGACGCGCTTCAGTGTTTCTATCAACAATTTTTTTTTACATTTTTTTAACTGTACATTTTTTCGGTGCCAATGTAATGAAAAATATTATATAACCTTTTATTTTTCCTATATTTAATTTACAAAATCCAATAGGTCCTTATGACGCTTGAGTCACATTTAGTATCTTGGACTCCCCCGCTATAATAATCCATACTATGATTATTATTAATTGGATAATATTAATTGATCCTCTAAAATCTTTATTAATCGGTTGTAAATAAGCACTTAAGATAGGCAGGTCTGGACCAACACTGCACGGGTGGAATGAAAATAAATATGATGAAAATAGCTCATAAAGCTGTGTCCATAGCCAGAAAAAAAAAACATTTTTTCTGCTTTTATTTTTAATTTAAAATCAAAAAATACCTATAACTCCTAACCCCAACCCCCCATTAATCATCATCACACCAAAATATTTATATGCAGTTTAAATGCCAAAAAACGTTTGCCGGATTAGCTAATAATTGTTGCCGTGCAGTGTTGGTCCAGACCTGCCTATCTTAAGCAGGTCTGGACCAACACTGCACGGGTGGAATGAAAATAAATATGATGAAAATAGCTCATAAAGCTGTGTCCGTAGCCAGAAAAAAAAACATTTTTTCTGCTTTTATTTTTAATTTAAAATCAAAACATACCTATAACTCCTACCCCAACCCCCCATTAATCATCATCACACCAAAATATTTATATGCAGTTTAAATGCCAAAAAACGTTTGCCGGATTAGCTAATAATTGTATAAAAGCTAGTAATTGTATATGTATATATGTATATATACATAAAATTATATATATATATATATATATATATATATATATATATATATATATATATATATATATATATATATATATATGATAGAGAGTACCCAATAAGGGTACAAATGTATTCTTAAATAAATAAATGTGTATATATGATTTTAAAAAAGTAGACGTATACATATGTATACGAAACGACATGAACCCAAAAAAGGGTTTAAAAGTGTAGTAAGTAAAATAAGTAAACATGTAAGAACTAGTAACTTGTAAAATTAAAGGCCTTGTCCATGATAGGGGTATAAATATTTTAATAATAAAAAAAATATGTATAAAAGCTAAAATATAACGTCGCAACTAGTTTCCAAATAACGAATTATGACGTTGACATTTAAAAATGATTATTGAGTAACCAATTTGTCATTGCTTATAATATTCATTATAACAACTTTCAATTTAAATGTCTCGATGAAAATATTATTCCGAGTTGGAAGAATTGGGCAAAAGTATATTATTTAGAATTAATAGCATTATCGCCTCTGTGGGGTAGTAGCCCGGTGTCGGTTCGATGAGGACCACGACAGGTCCCGGGTTCGATTTCCGGGTCAACAAATCAAAATGTGTTTTTTTAATTTTTATGATAAAAACAAAGTTGCCTGTTGGTCCGGTTGACGATAGGCTTGCCATCTATCGCATTGTGGAACTATCTTCTTCTAATCGTGTGTGCACTGTTTGTACCTCTGCCTACTTCTTCGAGATACAGGCGTGAAGATACATTTTTATTTTTACTAGGCTTTCATTCTGCCAGGCAGTTCGTAAGAAGCCACCTTCCTATCTACTCATGCCGCAATTTAAATGGAAAACTTATAAAATATATTTCCAGAATTTTAACAAGCGTCGAATTTTAGTGGGGATATATCTAACATTGGCGTTAAATAAGTAAACATATTTTTTTACTTATTCTCTCTGAAATAATCTAAAAGCCCTCTTCTTAGTCTGCGTTATTATGATGAGTGAGTATGGAGTCCTGCATTGCGCGTGGCCCAACACGCACTTAGCTATTTCATTGGGTACACCACCTGTCCAAAGCCGAACAAGCAACAACTTCAATAAAATCGCAGTAACAAATGCAAACATCTTATAATAAACGCTCATCTTTGCCTAAAACCAAATCAAATTCCCATCAATTGCGTAGGTAGGGTTCCAAACTTCTTAACATCAACATCTAACGGAATACAAATATGGTGGACAATAATAAATAGGTATGGCCGAGGAGTCAGTGACCGTGTTAATAAGTAGCACGAGTCATGAGTAGCGCCAAAAAAGTCAATAAGCACTTCTCGCCGTAAATGGGCTCATCAGTCAAATGATGCTTTTTTGTATAGGGTAGATACTGTTATTCATTTTTATACAAATGTGATTAATGTTTCTTGATTTCATCAATACGTTCTTAAGTGTTTTGTTTTATTTTCCTTGTATTTATGTAATTTCATATACATTTTTTATATCATAAGATAGCAAACAAGCAGATGGTTCTCCTGAAGGGAAGAGTCAACCATCGCCTAAAGACACCAAAGATTTTAATGGTGTGATGCTATCTTGTGACGAGGTCTAATGCCACATGCATAATTTAACCGGCCACCTTACCTTCCATTCTGGAACACGACAGTGAGAGGCACTGACACTATTGCGGCAGGAATATGTAAGGCGGTGGTACCTGACCCGGGCGAGACAATGCAGATTTTTACCACCTAGTAGCCACGATGGTAGTGATTCGCACAGCCAATCGGTCGCCTCTTACGACCTGTCTGGCAGAACGGCAGTTGGTCTATTCTTCAAATTCATCTACACTTATATTACACAGGGGTGAGATATGTTTGTTTGTAATGAATAAACTCAAAAACTACTGGACTAATTAATAAGCTGCATGGGTCTTCCGGTTCGGCGATCGTTAAGTAAACATCAAGATTAACAGCTCTTAAATTTTATTGTAAAAATCGAGTTTTTCCAAAAAGTGGTTAAAAATTACACATCACGATCATTAACTAGTTCTGGTGCACAGTAACAGTGATCAAGTATTGAAAAAAATATCAACTTCGTGAGTAAAATCAGTAAAAACCTAAACCTAACTCATATAAATAACATTTACTTTTTAAATAATCATCTTGTCACGCCACTATCTTTAACGAAATTTATTCGTCTACACTTCCGACAGCTGTCAGTTGGACACAAGTTGTCGTTGCCAAACGAAGTAGAAAAAATATTCTAATAATTAGTAGAATTTGTATTATGATGGAACAACTTATGGAAAAAATGCTTCAAAAAATGGAAGAACAATTTCAAAAACAAACTATCACTATAACTGAAAATATCACCAAAAGCCTAGTGGGAATTATAGATGAAAAATTAAAACCTATGGTCGAAGAAAATGAAAAATTACAAAATGATGATGAAAAGTTAATAAAACTTGTATGATTGACCAGTCTTTTTACACGCAAAAGACTGGTCAATCATACAAGTGTATGCTCCCACAGAAAAAGCGGAAATTGACATAGAAAACTTCTATAATATCCTACCTGATCTTGTGGAAAAGCACACTAAAGAATACCTCATAATAATGGGAGATCTAAATGCTCAGGTAGGTAAAAGAGAAGCGAGAGAGGAATCAGTGCTAGGAAAATATGGAAATGGAAAAAGAAGCAATAATGGACAGAAGTTAATCAGCTTCTTATTAGAACATAATCTCACACTGTTTAACTAAGTTTTTAAGAAAAACTCAAAGACAAAATGGACATGGAGATCCCCAGATGGTCAGTATAAGAATGAAATTGACTATGTAATAACAAACAAATCTAAATATTTTGCAGACATAACCATAACACTGGTGTTATCCAAAAGCTGAACTTTAACACCGATCATCGTATGGTACGCAGCTGCATATACGAACATCAAACAAAAATTTCAAGAAAGCATATCATTAACAGACAATTGTGTAATACCTTTATGGTATTACATGCATACTGGCAGCTTTGTCTGCTTTTAAACGTAGAACACTGTCTAGTTTTTATATGGAATGTGTAAAAAAATATGAGTGATCGAAATAATCTTGACGGGCTAAGACATATGCCCCAAAATAAATGAAGTTCGGAAAATAAGTGGTATTATTTTAAAATATAATACTAAAACCCGACGGTCTTCGGGTACCTCAAGCAGCCAAGCAAATAAAGTTGGATCTCCCGGGCAAAAGGCTTTACAATTGGTGGAGTCGCCCGGCTAGCCGTTACAATTGGCGGAGGCGCCGTGCAGTCACTACGTGCAGTCACGACGTGCAGTCGCTACGTGCAGTCGCTACGTGCAGTCGCTACGTGCAGTCGCTACGTACAGTCGCTACGTGCAGTCACTACGCTGGACGAAGAAACCAGGAGAGCTAAGTATTTTGGTCAGAGGGTAAGAGTCAAGGTGGAAGCCATCAAGCGTTTCGATGGAACGCAGAATTTTGCATTTGCAGAATTTATTAAAGATTTCAAAATAGTCGCGGCAATTAGTAAATGGGAAGTGGAGAGTTTGCCATTGCTTTTAGGACTATATTTAGATGGGCCTGCGTTGGCATTTTATAAAATGATTTATAGCGATACAGCCAATTTTAATGATTTGTGTATAAAAATTGAAAATGAATTCCCCATGTCAATAAATTATATTGAACAATTTTATATAACCAAACAGGGCCGCAATGAGGAGCTATTAACATATTTTTACAGACTCAGCAGTATTGCAGTTAAGGCTGAGATATCAGACAACATTTTTACAAAACAATTTCTTAAAACGATATTACCCTCGTTTAAAAAAAGTTTGGATTGCAATTATATAAGTCACGAGAGGAGTTGCGTGACGTAATTGTACAGTACAACGAATTATTTGGAGGACAACCGCATTCCACGGTTAACCTTCCATTACAACCACGAGTTGGGTTACCGCCGAAGTTTTTGTATAGGGAGAAACCAGACATCTTTCCTTGTACGCCTGTGTGTTCACAGCCAGAACATCAGAAACCGACGGAAGTTTTTCATACGCCTGAGTATAATAGAACAGCCTTATGTACACAAAGTTCTTTCAGAAGCAGTCCGAAGTCACAACAAGACACGGATGGCGTGGGCCATCGCATCAATATGTGCGAAGCAATTACGCCCGCACCATTTCAAGCCAAACAAGAGTAAGAAATATCAGGTGTAAAGAATCCATGTATTCGTTTATGTGTTAGGGAGCAGGAATGTCTCGCATTAATAGACACGGGAGCAAATATCTCGTGTATGTCTGCGAGTTTAGTGAAAAAAATTACATCTGCCATATGGAGCCAGCGTTCCATATAGCAGAAATAAAATTAAATCCGTGACAGGGTCCACACTAAAAGTCGTTGGTGAGGCGAGAGTAAATCTCCTCATTAATGCAAGGGTCTTCCCCAACGACATGGTGATTGTAAATAATATTGGTTATGAAATGATCCTAGGACAGGATTTCCTTAATAAATATGATGTGGTTATTCATTGTAAAAAGGGTTATTTGTGTATAGATGAAAAGTTTTTTATAAATTGTAATTTAAATTATTTTAGACAGTTTTCAAATAATAAAGATAGTTGCCATGACAACATGCGCAATGTATATATTATTAAAAAACGAGTTGACATGAAGTCATCGTGTTTATTGACTACAATGTCAAAAATAAATATGAAGAAAAATATAAAAACTAATACATTTTATTTCAGAAAAGATAAAAATTATCGCAATAATAATTCATACGAGTTATTTAGATGTAAAAATGAGGTGAAAAAGCGGTGCGCGAACAAGCGTAGGAATGGAAATATTGTCATAAAATGTGATGAAGGGTGTACGAAACGTTTGGTAGTTAGACCCAGTGAAAAATCATTCATTAGATCGGTAGCGGGTAGAAATTGTAAGAATGTGAGTGGATGGCGAGGGTGTTTATCCACAGGATGTATTGGAAATGTGCAGGATAGGAAAGGTTTTGAAAAGGGGGCTAATAAGAAAAATTGCTTGAAAAGGCAATTATCGGTATTTCATACGCCGAGAAATGTAAATAATATAAAGGTATATAAATTACACAAAAGGTCTTGTACAGATATAACATAAATATATATTTAGGGTTCAGCATTATTATAAATAGGTTGCAAGTTTTTGTGCATGAATAAAAGAATAGTTAGGTAGTCATTCATTGTAGTAAATAATTGTTACATGTTAGACCATTACTTTTGTTTGGGCTTGTATATGAGAATGCTAATATTTGTATTTGTTTCATATAATATGAAGGGGTTCAACCAATGCTGTGATGATGGACCGGAGCTAAAAAGAAAAAAGATGACCAAAAGAATATAAAATGAAGAAATGTTATGTTTTCAAACGAAATGTATTCCTCTCAAGTCTTTCTGTTCAATAATAAAGGCTAATGGGGTATAATGTACACTAAGGACAGAGCCGCTTTAGTATGAAGTCGTAAAGTCAGTATAGATAAGGGGTTGAAAGTCATGTGAATGTGAGTTCAACTTTGTAGTACGACATAGTCGACACAAAGAATATCTGTATAAGATATATATGAACTCAGATAGTTATGGGAGATATTTTAATGATGGTTAATATGGTTCAGAGTAAGAATTATTTATATTCGAGATATATATATATATATATATATATATATATATATATATATATATATATATATATATATATATATATATATATATATATATATATATATATATATATATATATATATATATTGGGGCGAGCTCGATGTTGAGAGGAAGTAATACTTCAATCTTTTTTCTTTTGGTCCACCAAAGAAAACGAAGTTTGAATTGTTATACCTTTCATCTCAAATTATCTCATATATAGCTAGAGCCCTTCAGGCTAAAGTTTAATAAAATAATAAATGTTTGCGGTAGGATAGATTAGGTGAGGGGGCTGTGGTCTGGCTTTTACGTAGGTTTTGGTAGATCAATGTTTGTGACATGGTGTGGTGGTAATAGTCAAAACCACACATGGGGCAAACTATCTTTTAGAAAATGACAGTCCCACCAAAATGTACTTTCCTACCATAGGTAGGGCAATCGGGATAGGAATAGGTAGGTCATTTAAGGGGAGACAAATGCCTGACCAGTTTCAGCTGCTCCTACCTTGGGGGATAGCTGATGTAATACCTTTATGGTATTACATGCATACTGGCAGCTTTGTCTGCTTTTAAACGTAGAACACTGTCTAGTTTTTATATGGAATGTGTAAAAAAATATAAGTGATCGAAATAATCTTGACGGGCTAAGACATATGCCCCAAAATAAATGAAGTTCAGAAAATAAGTGGTATTATTTTAAAATATAATACTAAAACCCGACGGTCTTCGGGTACCTCAAGCAGCCAAGCAAATAAAGTTGGATCTCCCGGGCAAAAGGCTTTACAATTGGTGGAGTCGCCCGGCTAGCCTTTACAATTGCTTCCAACAGAACACGTTTTTAAAGGAGTTGACCCCCTTTCAGTAAAGAATCTAATGGAAATTGCAAACTCAAACGTAAATATAAATTAAAAATATAATCAAATAGAAGAGAAACTTAAAGAATTTATAAAAACATACCGTATTAGCAACAAACCGAAAGAATTTTCAGAAAAAAACATTTAACTGGATTTATTAAAAGAAAGGAAACATTTAATATCTAGGAAAGATAGCAAAGCAAGCTAAAGAAAAATAGCAAAACTAAATAAACAAATAAAGAAAAATATGAAGCGAGATAGAAAATCCAAACTACTACATATTCTGGAAAAACATATAACGAAGTAGGCGGCGTCAAAAAAACCCTGAAAGAACTGAGAGAAAAAGTAAAAGAGTGGCTCTCGAAAGTAAAGAGCAAACATACTAACATTACGAAGGGGAAAGAAATTCAAAACGTAGCTAAAAACTTTTACAAAACTCTCTATTCCAATAACAAAATTTCTAGCCCTGAAAAATTAGATCATATGTCAACAACAGAAAATAAATTCAGAACAGGTTTTGAACCAGAAATTATAACTTCAGAGGTTGTAAAGACTATCAGTTCACAAAAAAATGGAGAAAGCACCAAGGCCTGACAACATACCAAATGAACTGATAAGAGGTACTGTGGACGAAATAAGCCCATTGTTAACAAAAAATTTTAATGACATTCTGCATACAGGTGTCATTCCAAGTCAATGGGGAAAATCATATATTATTCTGATTCACAAGAAAGGAGCTTAAGATAAGATTGATAACTACAGGTCAATTAGCTTGATATCAAACATATACAAAGTTTCTGCAAAAGTTATATTGGAACGAATTTCGAAAAAGCTAGATGAAAATCTGCCCATAGAGCAAGCTGGATTTAGATAAAAATTTTGTACCATTGATCATATTCATACAGTTAAACAACTTCTGCAGAAATATAATGAATATAAAAAACGTATCTATCTTGCATTCATTGACTATTCTAAAGCATTCGATAGCCTTATCCATAAATACATTTGGTCGAGTCTGGAAGAGCAAGAAATCAGCAATTGTTACATTACGATAATTAGAAACATCTATAATAATAGCAAGAGCTACATAAAGCTAGAAACAATAGAAAATCCTTTCCCGATAAAAAGAGGTGTCAGACAGGGAGACCCTTTGTCTCCAAAACTATTTTCGGCAGTGCTTGAAAGCATATTACGAAAAATTGATTGGGATGGCTTTGGTCTAAATATTTTTTATTTTTAAATATTTTATATTTTATTGGTCGACAACTAAACAACCTCAGGTTTGCTGATGACATAGTATTGTTTGAAGAAGATCCAAAAAAACTAGAAACTATGATTCAACTTTTAGCGCAAATGGGCCAAGAAGTAGGACTAAAGATAAAGCTGAAAAAAACAAAACTGATGACCATGTCTGATCACATTAGAATAGAACTAGATGGGAGTATACTAAAATATGTCAATGAATATGTCTACCTTGGACAAATTATCTCTCCTACTGACCATACCATGTATGTACCATGTATGAACTATGTATTACTTATGGTTGTGAAACCTGGGCTCTCACCAAACAACACAGAGAGAAACTTGCTGTATGTCAGCGCGCAATGGAAAGGAGTATGTTAGGTATAAGGCTCAAGGATAATATTCCCAAATCGGTCATCCGACAAAGAACGAAACTTCCCGGCATATTCTCTCGAGTAAACCAGCAGAAATGGCGATGCTCAGGTCAGGTCAGGTCAGCACTTTGGAGAAGTGGTCCAAGCAAGTTATTCTCTGGCATCCAAAAGATGGCAAGAGGTTGAGAGGCCAGCCAATGAGAAGATGGGAGGACGAAATTCACCAGACTTTAGGTCCGTATTGGACAAGGGTTGCCCTAAATAGACAACATTGGAAAGAATTGGAGGAGGCCTTTGCCAATAGGCACTCCGAAGTTAGAGATTTTATTTAAAAAAATAGAAAAAATAATAGGTCAGTTTACTACTAAACATTATGGATAAAAGCTAACTTTGGAAATAAAGGTTATTTTTATTTTATTTATTTTATTTAATGCGTGTGGGTCACGCGAACGAACTCGCAGGTAAAAATTAGTCTAAACTATAATTATAAAGAGGAAATATTTGGTTTTTTGTTTGTTTGTTACAATTTAATACTGAAACTACTTGAACTTCCTTCAGGAAGCTGCATTATTCAGGTTTAACATGACTACTTTTTACCCGACTAAGAAAAATAAAGTACCCAATGTTTTTGGATCACGCGAACTAATTACGAATTACTAGTGTGTTATAAAGAGAAAGGATTGTTTATAAAACTGTAATGAGTTTAAACAACCTATTTTAAGATATTAAGTAAAATTTAGTAATTACTAAATTTTATTATTTAAATTTTTTTATCTATCTGTCTAGTTATACTTCACGAAAGCATCTATATTTATGAAAAATGATATATACGTTATTGTACAAATAATAGTCATACATGCATTTTTATATTTTTTTTGCAAAGCGGCGACACAATAGTGACATTCACTGACTTTATTTCAACAGGAAATAGGATTGTCTCCACTAGGAATGAGTCAGATATATTGCAGTTTTTATGATTATTTTTATTATATGGAGATAACAAAAAAACTAAAATATTAGGTAAGTATAAAAGATAAGGATTAATAATATTTTTAAGATATAAATTCGACAAAAAACATTAATTCACGTGGCAGTAAACACAAATCTGGAAGAGTTACGTCACGCCGTGGTTAAACGTCATTTTGATGTTGTCCATTTTTATAGAAACTACAGAGTATGTAACGTACATGTCGAGATAATGAACGACGTGATGTTATTAGGACGCCATGACAGTCCAGAGCGTTTTCGTTGCAAATTTTAATTTTAAAACACGCAATTTTTATTATAAATGTATGTTATTTCACAAAATAAATAGTTTTTTTAGGTTAATGTACTTAATAAGGTAAATTATTAAACAGTTTTTCAAATTTAGTCAACTATTCTATTGTATAGTTGTGAGAAATCAGAGCGTGACGTTAGATAAACCTGCCACTGCTAACTTAAATTTTTAATATAAACATTTTACAATTAATTAAGCTATTATTTAGGCAGCAATTAAATAAACATTTAATAAGACTATTTAACTTTATATTTGAAATTTTGAATTTAGTTTAACGTTAATTCTATTTGATAACAATTATTTATAAACAATTTCACTTGTAAATTAATAGCAATTTAAACAAGACACACCGCGTTAAATTTTAGTAAATCTGATATTTATTTAATATAAATGATCGATTTTATACACTTCTGTCTACATGTTTATATCATTCTTTATTTTTCATAAACGTTGATAATTTCTGTAGACAAAAGGAATCTCTCGATTGTTTATGTATTTTACAAACATTATATAACTTATTTCTTATATTTTCGTTTTAAATGTTTTTCATATTTGTGTTTGTTAACGTCAACGAGCGTTTCTGTGTGTTCATGTCGAATTAATGTTGTTTAATTTGATTTGAACTTCCTTGAGCGTTCCGATATAGCTTAGGTTTTCTAGAGGGCACCCGTGATCATCAGGAGGTTGGCGTTATTGAATCTGGTTTACAGAATTTGCAATATGGGAACGAGATGCTATTAAAGGCATAATCTTAAGTTAATAACTGTGAGCTAAAATTTAAGTTCTATCGAAAAACGGCAGATAGCCTTGTCTTTAAAAGAGACCCGGATTGTTACAAAGAATATTTATCTACATATTATTAAAAAGTAATAGTACAGTACAATTATGTGTAAGACACAAAGATCTAGTTTATACAAAATGTCAAGGTCAGATATCGAGAAGTCAATTAAAGTATTCATTACAATTCTTTATGGTTAGGTCTAAATTTAAAACACGATATCAAAATGTCAGCTTCGTCAAGGCTTAAATCTAGACTAGAACTATTTAAAACCTACGCAGTTAAAATTACGATAGATTTAAAATTTATTATTAAATTTTTTAAACTATTATCAATATACTCAAATTGCAAAATCTACTGCAAAAATAAAATTAGAGCATGGTTACTAACATTAAGTTATGACCAAACTGAGAACTTGATGGCTATTATTCGATAAACTATTTATTACCTTCATTAACACTTAATAAGCAAATTAATCCTTTTTGGCTCAGTTCATTTATTTTTAAAATAACTTTCATTCTATTACTATGCTGATGCTTGTATACTAGATAGATGCGTACATTTACAAACTACTAGTGTAAAAAAGAACAATATATTTTAATAATTTATTACACACAAAAAGACAAAATTATAAATATATACTCTCACTAAATATATAATATCCACACATTAGGTCCAAGAGAGTGCCTGGAGCTCTGTAGTACAGGTTTAGACCTAGTTCAGACTCCAGACGCTCACAAGGAAACTTCTCATTTTTTAAGTGTGTACCTATCACACCTTGATTAATGTGTTATTAAATAACTGTCATACTTTTCTCTGTATATTTTCCTCGTGAGCAGTAAATAAAGAATTATTATTATTAATTATAAGAATTTAGATCTATTTAGGCTCGAATTGAAAATATATATACATTGGAATAACGATATTTTTATTCATATATTTTTTTTATATCATAAGATAGCAAACTAGCAGATGGGTCTTCTGATGGAAAGAGTCAACCATCGCCTATAGACACCAAAGGTGTTAATGGTGCGTTGCTATCTTGTGGCGACTTCTAATGCCACATGCATAAGTTTACCGGCTACCTTGCCCTCCAAACTGGAACACGACAGCGACAAGCACTGACGCTATTGCGGCGGGAATATGTAAGGCGGTGGTACCGGACCCGGGCGAAACAATGCAGAAATCTACCGCCTAGTAGCCACAATATTAGTGACTCGCATAGCCAATCGGTCGCCTTTTACGACCTGCCTGGCAGAACGGCAGTTGGTCTAATCTTCAAAGGGGCCCGGAACCAACACGGGGAAAATATCAGTATATATGATTATTTTTAAATATCGAATTCGAATCAATTTAAATATATTTTTTAATTATTTCGACTTGTGCCTAACATTATCCAATACTCCTTGCACCTCGTCTATTTAAATCGTACTTAAATATTATTTCCATCATTTAAATTATTTTTACAGTTTTGATATATTTAAAAGTTGTGATAAATGTGATTCATTATTTTTCATTTTTTTATTAAAATAAATTATAAAAGTAACGTGTTAATAAATTCTAAGTATATCAAAAAATTTTACACAATGGTAAAATTATTAATAAAATTACTATTTGAGTTAACTGATTAATCTTGCAATATATCGATATTTTGCTCTCGCTAATTACTGGTGCCATTCGAAAATATCGATCCGTATTTTTACTAGCTCAGCTCTAAATATCACCTTGATATTAAGCATGATCATGGTCACGACTAAAATTTTGTATGAAATTTAAATGATGAATAGGTATGTTCTAATTAATTCCCTTACATAGATCAGTTCACTCTACCTTCTCCGCAAGGTAACCGTCGTTATTATTTATTAACCGTCGTAATATTTATTTAATTTAAATTATTCTATCAAAATTAAATGTATTGAGCATAGATGTTCGTATTTCAGAGTGCAGGTGTTTATTAAATATATTCAAGTATTTATACATACAAATATAATATTTATTTGTTTGTATTAGTATCGTTGACTAACATCAATATCACAAATAATTTGTTTACTTTAGGGTCACACTAATTCATGTTATTTGTCCAGCGATATTTGTTATTATTATAACTATCCTCTATACTAGTAATCAACAAAGATGTTATGCTTGTGGTAAGGATATAAGGCTACCTATTACTTTACCCTTGAAGCTGGAAATCAATAGTCATAACTGACGCTATAATTTAGGAATAGTGTTTTTCTATGTTGCTCTAGGTCCCATTTTAAGAATGGATCATCTACCATTCAGCCAGGCAGTTTGTAAAACGAACGATTAGTCCACATACAGTCGGTGAAAATATACACTTCGCGTGTCTAGAAGATGTGACATATAAGTTAAAACTGGCACGCTTTCTTTCTTATAGATGAAGGATACAGACGTATTTCTGACTGGGATATTTGATTTGTGGATTAGCCAAATTATCTCTCTACCATCGAGATTACCAGGTGGTAGAGTTCCGCGACTTCTAGCATGGCTTTGATGTCATTACTTTATTCCTGCTGCGACAATGTTTGTTGTTATTTGTTTTGCTAAGCTTTTATCTGCCATTATTCTTACATCCAATCTACCAGGGCATGCCCTTTCTCACTTTTTCATTTTTATGCCGACAATTTTGCAAATTCGTTACAAAAATGTAAACATTATTATGGAAATTTAATAGTGCATAATGTGCATTTGGTTTCACTTTAGAAGGCCATTACGAGTTCCGAGAGAGAGTTAATTACAGTATCTTAGTGATTATGAAGACAAGTGGACTCAAGTAAAAAAAAACTGACATTTTGCGTATCTTAAAATTGCTCTCCGTTTTTTTATGAAACCAGCTAGGAAGGTTATAACATTAGGTGTGACAAATGGCATAACTGAGATTTTTGTAGGTAGGGTTCGTTCCCGATAGGTACATGTTTGGATTTTTATTAAATATAGAGTAGGTACAAGTTGTATTGTTGTATCGTTGAAGTTCGTTTAATTTTTTAGTAGTATCTTCACGTCTATATCCTCGAAGAGGTAGGCAGAGGTACAACAAGTGCACCCACAATTAGCTGAAGATACTTGGTCCCACAAATGTGATAAGTGGCAAGCCTGTCGCCAACCGGGCACTTTCCGATCCCGGGCAACTTTGTGGTTGTCAGAATTATTTTTTTTATGTGACCGACCCGGGAATCGAACCCGGGACCTCATGTGGTCAACGCCAATGCTGGACCACTAGACCACAGAGGCGATAACAAATAATTTAAAAAAATGAATATATTAAGTGCCCCACACAGTAAACGTGTTTTTTTCGTATTTATTATAAATGATGGTACTGAACCCTTCGTGCGCAAGTTCAACTCACACTTGGTTGTCTTTTTTTAATGTACGAGTATGTTTATGAAAATGGCTAAGAATCTACCATCTGTACATATAAATGTCTGTCTGTGATTTCAAAATAATAAGTGTTAGGTTTTATTTAATAGCGCAAGATTTTGCCCGAAATTATATTTAATAGGCAAAATTATTGTTTTAACTGGTATCCCCAAACGTGGGGATGACAGTTAGAACTTGTTAAAGATATGGCAGATGGACGACGACACTCGAAAGAGCAAGTCGTGCCGAAGAGTTGGCCTCCAGTAAACTGTAAAAGTAACAGTATTGAGATCATTCTTGAGCGTGCATAAGTAATTTAAGGTAATGTATTTTATTGTTATATTTAGTTAAAATAAGGTTGTTTCTTGTTAGTTGTTAGTGATAATATCAATGTGAAAAGAAATATAAATGTAATATAATTGATTACGTGGTTTAATTAGTAAAGGTAGTTCCTAACATTTAAAGAAAGGGCCGTTGTCCATGTGAAATAGCACATCGTGTTAGCATATTAATCGCCAAATGTAGGGTATTTCTTAAATATCAGAAGTGAAATTACCCACAGCCTCAAATTTGTATAAATTAAAGGTTCAATTAAATAACTAGATTACCAATATTAATTGTGACATATATATAAAGTATATAATATAAAGTGTAACATTCTCATATCGATTTTATATTTCGTAAGTCTCATTTTAATTCACTTTTCTTGGTTAGTAAAAAAATAAAAAGATTTTATGAATATTGTAATATCAATTTTTTTTTAACTGTAATTTCTCAGTATATATTGGAAAACTTTATGTATGTACGTAAAAATATTTGCTTATTTAAAAAGAACATTGATATTCACTCCCATCTTGCTGTGCATGTATCTCGACTCCACAGAATGAGCAACTCTTTTATGGGTGGGTAGGCAGAGTACGCTTTTACAATACGCTTCCTGATGCCGTTAGAGATTTATCAGTTGACAATTTCAAAAATGTATTAAAACAAAATTGTGAAAAAAAAAAGGTTACTAGAAAATATCTGAATATCTAGATAACAGGAAAGCATGGGATTTATATTTACTGTAACAATCAGATACTTACAAATTAAACATTTTGTAATATCTTACAAAAAAAAAAAGATACGAATAAATGACAAGCCCGCTGAGTTTCTTCCGCCAGATCTTCTTGTAATAGTACGGCCGTGTTTCCGATCCGGCAGTAGAGTCAAAATGGCTTGTAAAAGGTTTTATTTAAAAAAGTATTTCTGATTTCTAGACTTATTATAATTTCGCACACCAGCATTACCGGTAGACTATGGTGATTTAGAAATTTGTAACACTTTTGTAACCGATCTTTATAAAAAAAGTATTCTATTCATCTATATTCTATTAAATCACCAAGTATTTCTTTAAAATTGATATAATTTACTATTTAGTTGTTGGAAGTCAATTTATTTTCTTCCGATCCTTTCGATCCGACAGTAGAGTCAAAATGGCTTGAAAAGGTTTTATTTAAAAAAGTATTTTTGACTTCTAGACTTATTATAATTTCGCACACCGGCATTACCGGTAGACTATGGTGATTTAGAAATTTGTAACACTTTTGTAACCGATTTTTATGAAAGAAATATTCTATTCTATATTCTATTAAATCGCCAAGTATTGCTTTAAAATTGATATAAATTTACTATTTATGTAGTTGTTGGAAGTCAATTTATTTTCTTTCTTTTCTCCCTTTTTTTCCAATGGTCTTTAAAAATAACGTACGCTGATAGATATGTAGGTACGAAGAATATACTATGCTTTGCCGTTCTAAGTTTCAGATACCTGATGTGCAATAAAAAAAAATGAAAGATCACTCGTAACATAGGAGCGATCACGTGGTAATGAGAAAATGAAGGTGTTTAAAATGAAAATCGAGCCGCATAATGAGTGCCTTTGCCGTCAACGGAGCCTGTCTTCCTCGTGTAAGCAGAACGTCAATTACTACGGATATGACAGAGTACAAGTAGAGTCCATACCAGAGAGGTAACCTTAATTTGCCACTAAAAAAAAAGAAAAAAAAACTTTGATGCTTCAACGAGGAGGATTATTAGGATACTTAGTTGAATTTCCCAACAAAATGGATGTGAAGCAGTGGACTACGAATAGAGGTGACGTTAGGAACACGTGTACCTTCAGATATTTTAATTCTCGAAATTAATAATTCAGTCAGTATCAGTAGGCAATCCGTCACCGCCTATTATCAGTTTCTGTGACCACCGCCTATATTACGTTTGAATTAAGATTTTAAATGAATGTTTTTGTTTAAAGTTGAGAGGTTCCGTAGATTAGAATAATTTGATACAAAAGACAGAATTATGTTTATTCAGTTGGAGGGTAAACTATAAAAATCACTCGGTTAAACCCAGAATAATTACATTTATTTTTGAGTAATCCTGTTTAACCTCGTATAGGGTAATAGTCATAGTTAGTCATAAATTTAAAATGTGTATTGATTTTAGTCCTGGGCCTGACGTGGTATCAATTACAGCTAAGACTGATCTTAGCTCAGAGTATAAAAGCTCAGTTGATTAATTAAATTCCTTATGTCTATTACAATATCTAACTCGGGGTAGCTATCTTTATGAGCCAAATTCAAAATCTGATGCAATCGATGATGTTTACATAGAATACGAAAAAAAAATTGAAATAATGGTACAGGCAAATTTTACTTTCTATACATTAAAATGTTAAAAATATAGTTACAAAATATATTTCTTGTGAGATTTATTAACTGAAGGATAATTATAATATTTAAAATTTCTAACGGTAAACGACGGTCCTAAGTATTCTGTGAATTTTAAAGTTTTGTCTTAAAAGCAACTTCATCCGTGATTAAATTACAATGCATACAATCTTTGTATTTATATGTATATTTGTAGGTCTCGTTATTTTGTCTCCTTAATATAATTATGAAAATGGATGCCACAAATGGATGAGATGACGAGCATGAATAGCCGTTTAGGTATTTGAAATATATCTTAGCTGAGCCACCACTATTGCCTATTTATGACCCGGCAGTACAAATTCAACTGTTTTTGGGATGGGAGTATACTAGGCAACGATGGTATATTGCTACAGAGATTGCGTGATTTAAAGCCTTGCCATCTGGTGGTTTTCTTTAATGTTCAACATCTTATAAGAATAATATATACGAGTATATATAAATACATTTTTATTTGCAAGCGTTGGCAAATACTTATTTAAAAAAAAAACCCACAGTACATAGTATATGTGCTGGGTCTACTGTTGTCTCTCGTATAACAAGATGGTACGGCAACTTGTTACGAATGTCTGTGTGGTATAGGATATCAACCGGAAGTAAAGATGTATCGCGTAAACTCCTAGACAACCAGTGTAATAACTACAGTAGGTAAACGTTGTAGTTCGAACAATCTCTCCACCACTTAAGTCATTAAAAACTGAAATTTGGTTATTGGCCCCATTTCGATTTTCATAGGATTTGTGAAACCTCATATCCTTCAGATTTGACAGATAACAGATAAAAATAAAAATTAGTAGTTTATTATATAACAAATAATAGCATAATAAATAATTATATTAGAGACAACGAGATAACATTAAGGAGATGAAGCTGTATAGGAAGGGAAAACTTCGTTGGATGAAATAAGAAATAAAAGTATTTTCGGAAATTCTGGCTCCATTCAATTTAAAACATTAGGAACATAATATTTCTTTGTAGTAAATGGAGCCAATATTTTAAGTTAAATCTCTAGCAGTATGTCGATGGAAACTTCTTGACGTACTATAACGGACATAAAAAAAAGGAAAAATCTGCGTCCCAAGTAAGGACATTACATTTGTTTTTTTTTATTGATTTCTGCAACACACATCGACCAATTACAAAATTGTTGTAACCACATATGTGTAGGTACCGTGGCTAGTCTACTATTTAATCTCTTGCTATCCCACTATTTTAAAATTCGGTGTGGTGCAAAGCTAAAGTAACGATGAAAGGCATTCGGATTCTTCGGATTTATTCTATTAATTAATGCAAAATGTTTGCGAGATATCGTTTTCTAATTTTCTTCTGATATAAAAATGAATGAAAAAGATTAGAGAATGGCTAAATTTTATAAGACATCAACTATTACTAGGTAAGAGGTTTTAGACAATTGTGATTGATGCATCAGAGTAAACACACGGGACTTCACAATTGAAACAGGGCTTTTCTCCTCGTTATGGCAAAAGAAGTAAAAAAAAAATAATCATGAAAACTATTTTCAACTAAAATGGCAAAAATAGGAGGGAATTCTTTATACGTTACATCGATCTCCTTCAAGTGTTAATAGATGATGCCAAGTTAAAGCTTAACATGTTATTATAAATTTGGTGAAAACGATTGTTTATTTCAATGGTAAAATAAAGTTAGCATTTAATGATTTTCTTTGAATTCATATTAAGTGAATAAGTAATCAATATAAGAATTAATTAATGGCTTTTAACAATGAAAGGTGATTCGGGAGGATTACGATTAATATGATAAAACTTAAAATATGCAATGGTTACCGTCGTAAGACCCAACAGTATTATGGGGGGTGGTTTATTTAATGTATATAATTGATATGTATGATACTATGGTTTTGGTCGCGAGGCAGGAAGACTCGCGCCACTAACATAGACGGAGGAATTACATAATATACTTTGTAGTTCGGGAGAGTCACAATAGTATATTATGATGAATGGAAAAAAATTGGAATATAATTAGTATTTAATTTATTTGGGAAAAATAAGTTTATAATGTAAAGTGGATACATGTATTACATAGTTATGAGGCCCTCAGCCTCAGCCGTGAGGGTTTAAAATATTGTGATTGTATAACAAGAGAATAAGAGACACGGGTGAAATATTTTGTAGAGAGAATACTCATATTAAAAATAAATATATGATAGAATTTATATATTTATTTTTATTATAATATTGACCTTGACAGTTATGTATATTCAAGAATCTGCCAAAATTATCAAAGGAGATTCTGATCTATATTGTCTGTATTGTTTGAGATGTTCATTTGATGAGCATTGAAGTTATTTTAAAATTCTTTTACATCAAGAAATACCAGTAAAATGCCAGAACAAATTAGAAAAAGAAGAAAGTTGTTTAAACGCCAGTTTTGTAACATTAAATAATTTAGTGATTTAAATTATTATGTCCCTCTATCACTTTGAACTTAGTTACTCTTACATGGTTTACCGAGTCTGTTGTGACATAAAATTGTTACTAGAGAATACGAGGACCTTGAATTATAAAAAGGGACTATTTATTTTATTAATAAATTAAAATTAGATTTTATTATTGGCTTCATTTCCAAATTATTTTATCACATTGTTAAACGATATTTTTTTTGTACATGTATAAAAAAAAAAAAAATTAACAATTAATAACGTATAGTTACATATTACCGCTATAAATCATATTGTTATTAGCGTATTAATAATATATGTAATTAAAATATCTGGTTATTAAATTATATACTTGTTAAATTAAATTAATGAAAGAAAAAAATGTCTTTGTTTTAAATTCAAGTGTAGATCGATTTTAATTCTATATTGATTTAATTGTTAGGTGTACACCTGTTGCATGTAGATTTCCATGAGGCAATATTTATAAACAATTATATAATAGCTAAATGTACCATGTACTTAGTACATTAAATGATTACGGAAATTACTATGAATAGGAAATCTTATAATACATTCTAATAAAATTGTAACGCAAAGATAATAAAGACGTACAACAACGCTCTACCTAAAAGTAAACATTTAGGGATGAAAATTCATTAAAAATATTTGCATGTATTAATCGAGTATTCTTTAATTCATGCAAAGAATATTCCTCATGTAAAAAGGGAAAAAGAAAAGGAATTGTAAAAAAGAGAATTATATGTGCATAGTATTAAAACATTAATTACTAATAACTCCGTTAAGTAGAATCAATTAGATAATATATTGTAGTAAACATTGTAAGCAAAAATAAAAATTAAAAAAAAAAAAATGGAATGGATGTGTTATGATATTTTAGATATTTTTTTAAATTGTTGATTATTTAACTGCTATAATTTATTAGGTTTTTATGTATGGTTTTAGTTACTGGTAATTATCAGTAGGTATACAAAATACAAACTCGGTTTAAAACATTGTGATTACCATTCTTGTAAATAGCTCTGCTAATTAGATATCCATTGTATTGTATTAAAGTCAATATTAGCTTTAGGCAGATAAAAAAAAAATGTTGAGCCAAGTGGTAGACACATTTAAAGATATTTTTAACTTGCATTTATTATAGTTCAATTGTTATCATTCATTAATCAATTTTTATGATGTATTAGGTTTATATGTATGGTTTTAGGGTTAAGTGGCTAATAATTATTGGTACTTACCTATATGAATTTGTATAAAAATTGTTGCATTGAAAAATTACAATTAGCATTCCTGTAAATAGCTCTGCTGACTGTCAAAACGTAAGTGTAGATATATTTAAAGATATTTTTCGCTTTACATTATAGTTTAATCGCAGTTATTAACTAATTATTTGTTATAAGTAATATATTACGCCTATGTGTGGATTTAGTTGCTAGTAATTATTTATATACAAATGTATGTAAAATTACTGTATTAAACATTGTAATTAGTATTCTATCAAATAGCTCTGCTAGGCTGCTATCCATTGTAATGTAAGTAAACATTAAGTAAGTAAGCAAATATTGAAAAAAAAAGATGTAAGTGTACATATTTAAAAGTATTTTTCTTTTTACATTGTAGTTCCATTTAATTATTGATCAATTGTAATTACTGATTATTAGTTAAGGCTTACATGTATGTTTTAGTCACTGGTAATTATTAGTAAACACATAACATAAAATAGCATGCCATCAATATATGGCGGAATATTGTAATTTTTTTTAACATCGTACGATCTGTAACAATTAAAATATTTTATGTAACATAAGAAAATAGATGTAAAATGGAAAAAAATACTAAAGAGGCCAAGTGTTAGGTTTAAGTAAGAGAGCGTGCATGAGGACATGCACGAGGTCAGGATGGTCGAGTGTTAGGTTTTATTTAATAGCGCAAGATTTTGCCCGAAATTATATTTAATAGGCAAAATTATTGTTTTAACTGGTATCCCCAAACGTGGGGATGACAGTTAGAACTTGTTAAAGATATGGCAGATGGACGACGACACTCGAAAGAGCAAGTCGTGCCGAAGAGTTGGCCTCCAGTAAACTGTAAAAGTAACAGTATTGAGATCATTCTTGAGCGTGCATAAGTAATTTAAGGTAATGTATTTTATTGTTATATTTAGTTAAAATAAGGTTGTTTCTTGTTAGTTGTTAGTGATAATATCAATGTGAAAAGAAATATAAATGTAATATAATTGATTACGTGGTTTAATTAGTAAAGGTAGTTCCTAACATTTAAAGAAAGGGCCGTTGTCCATGTGAAATAGCACATCGTGTTAGCATATTAATCGCCAAATGTAGGGTATTTCTTAAATAAGTTTTTCAAACGCAATGTTTTATTTTGACGATTCTAATACCTAAAGAACCATTTTTAAAATGTCTGTCTGTCATTCTGTTTGTATGGAGTAGTCTCTGGAATGACTAGACCGACTTTGATGATAATTGCACTACTAGATAGAGAAGTTTATAGGGCAGGAAATAGGCTACATTTTACCCGATTTAACACAAGGAAGTAATGATTTGGATCACGCGAAGTAAGTCGCGAATTATAGCTAGTTAATAAAAAACAAAATTTATTTCGCATGAAGATTCTTTACGGCAGTTCTGCGAATTTATATGAGTAGGAGTAACATGCAAACATCGCCAAGAACAGGTTTAGTGCCAAAAGAATATTGTTTGCAATGTCAATAGTGGACTGCCAATAAATAATGTACAAAGTTAAAGTCAAGTTTTAAAACGCACTTTCTTTATTTTTAAACAGACCACATAAATATCAATGCTGGAGCCGCTTTTGCGTTTATCGTAAAGTTATATGCGCGCTAAGGCACACGCAGTCCGGAATGTATGCGAAAATAGCCGATAATAGCCGGTCACATCTGTATTTATCGTGTCTTTGCACGAAGCTTTGTGACGATAGACACAAGTGTAGCTCCAGAATAATAGACACGCCATTGGGAAGGAAACGTGTCACCGCGCATATGAGCAAACTCTCCTATCACTGTCAAAAATGTCATACATTTGTAGATATATCGTGAAAAAATAGAAATAAATTATGATGTATTTGTTTATCGTACCGAATGAGATGATAATTCCTAAAAGTAACCCATGAAGTGATTTTATTTGATGGGTATGTTGTATAACTTTATATTTCTGTGTGCAAATGAAAGCTACACTGACAAATTAAGAAATTGCCTTGAAAGGCGTATTTATTTAACTTTACTGGACGTACTTCGGTTGGAGTGGACTAACATGTCGATATAGTTTTTCATACAAACTTTCATCTCCTACTTCAGACCCTTGCAGTTGATTTTTGAAAAAGTAGCTTATGTTTTACCCAACATTTTTAACTACCGCTATTCCGAATTTCATCCAAATCTGTTTAGCGGTTTAGCCATAAAATCTGTGATAGACAGACAAACAGAAAGGCTTTCGCATTCATAATATTAAGTATGGACAGAACGGAAGTATGGATGTTATTAACTAAATTAGTATGGATATGATTTTTTTGCATCCCTATATGTTTACAAGATATTTAATTAATAATTGATTTAATCGTAGTAAACCATGTAGAGTGAAGCAAAGGCCAAAGTAACAGTATAAAGGAGGAACACGATATTCATCTATCTTTAATTACTTAATTTTTAATGTCTTAATACTAGAGGCATTGTCTCGCCCGGGTCTGGTACCATCGAATTACTTATTCCTGCCGCAATAGCGTCAGTGCTTGTCATTGTCGTGTTCCTGTTTGGAGGGTAAGGTAGCCGGCAAACTTATGCATATAGCATTAGAACTCGCGTCATTTTTGGTATCTATAAGCGATGGTTGACTCTTTCCATCAGGAGATCCATCTCTTGTTTCTATCTTATGATATATAAAAAAAATTGATAATCGACCAAATATTTTATTTTAAAACACTCTAAAATTTTTCCACAATAATATTAGAGAAAAATTTCGAAATTAAAATTAATATTTTCGGTTCAGTCTGCCTACCCTAAGGGATTAGGCGTAATGATACTCTTTCATACTATTTCCAAAACATAAATAATTGTTTGTCAATGTGGTTATGTGTACAAATGCACGTGTATATGGGAGCGCGCGGCCGGGTACCGTGTATGTGTGCGTGTATTTGTGTGTGTGTGTGTGTGTGTGTGCGCGTGTGTGTGCATAGGCGTACCCAGTTCCTGAGCCAAGGGAGGAGGCAACCATAAAATTTTAAGATTATATTTTTATCCTATTATATTTTTATCTACAACAGTACATACTTAATAGAGAGGTAAACAATTTCCGAGGGGGGGGGGAGCAGATGCACCGCCCTGCCCCCCCCCCCCTCGGTACGCCCATGTATGTGTCTGTTGTGGCTGATATATTTTCCACCCTATGAGAATAATATTCTCAATGTCATATAACTATTTCCGCCTATCACTAAGTGATATACCTTTGCTTACAATTATCCTGAACCAGTGGATCTGGTTCTACGGGTGTTCCACTTACCACTTGTTGATGGTCATTCTAGCGAAAGTGAAAACTGCATTCTTTTGACGTTCACGTTGTGTTAAGTACCTACATATACTTGTGAATCTATATATTGTTTAAAAGCCTTATTATTTCTATTACACACTTTCATTATTGCACTTGTACATAAATTTCACTTTTACTGTTATATATATATATATATATATATATATATATATATATATATATATATATATATATATATATATATATATATATATATACACTCACTGTTACAATGTAGTAGCGTATCGGTCACACCGGTTCACCGGTTCACCTAAACACTAATATATTATTAAAAATGTATATATAAAAGTGAAATTTATGTACAAGTGCAATAATAAAAGTGTCTAATAACAATGGAATTCCACCAAGTGCTGATGATGGAAAATATATATTACTTCTATTTAGCTAGATTTAGGCCACATACCGCACTTTGGGCAGGAAACGAGTAGTCGCTCATATGAGCAAATTATTGTATGTACTCAGCTATTGCAGTATTATATCGTGAATAAAGAGAAATATGCCATGTTTTGCTATTTTATTGTGCCACATAAGAAGTCAAGGCTTAAATAATAGCCCTGGCAGGATTTTATTTTACTGGTAACTAGCTGTTGCCAGCGACTTCGTCCGCGCGGACTTACTTTACTCCGCACTGCTCCTCCCCCGTAGGTGATAGCGTGATAATATGTAGCCTATATATTGACCCGACCTATTAGTAATATTCATGCAAAATTTGAAGTAAATCCATACTGTACTTTTTGAGTTTACCCCGGACATACATACAGACAAACAGATAAAAATTCTAAAAACTGTATTTTTGGCTTTGATATCGATTGTATATCACGGACCAAGTATTCTTTTAAAAAAATATTCAATGTACAGTTTTGACTTTTCTACGCTTTTATTATATGTATAGATTACAATATCGGTGTTGACCATATGAAGTCCCGGGTTTGATTCCCGGGTCGGGCAATTCAAAAATGTGTTTTTTTTTTCATATTTCTAATAAAAACAAGGTTGCCCGGTATCGGATAAGTGCGATAGGCCAGCCACTAGTTGTACCTCTGCTTACTTCTTTAGGGATACAGGTGTGAAGACACAGTACAGTAAATTAACCCTATAAGACTTTTATCGATTCGGAATTTTAACGCGGATTCGAACTTCGTGATCTCTAGCGAACAGGTTAAACTAATATACTAACGAAGCAGGCAAAATATAATATTATTATGAAATAAATTATTATAATATGTTATTATAATATTTTTATGTCATTATAATAACAATTTTGGAGGCAGAAAAATATTATTTGTGAACAAAGTCCCTTGTTGTCTAAACATGTTTTTAAAATAGGTTTATTTATAGCGTTCAATTATGTTTAGTAGTGCTGAATCCAATTTACGAATGGGCGGAGTCGCCGTTGCATAGTAACGAGTAGACAATAACGATGATTGCTATTTTAAGACTAATAACTTACCAACTCCACATTTACCGATCTACGATCTTACTATATGTTAAACAGACGATGTATCTATAAATAATACTAATAAATATTACTGGACAAATTACACAAATTGGTCTAACACCAAAGTAAGCAAATTATTTGCTTGTGTTATGGGTGTTAGTATCATCCGGCGGTATCACCCGCGGTACTTTGAACTAGACGTTTAAGTTGCATGGCATAATATTTATTTACTAGCTGAGCCCGCGAATTCGTCCGCGTGGAAAAATTTCGAAAAAAAGTAGCCTAAGTTACTCCATGACACATCAGCTATCTGCCAGTGAAAGACCCGTCAAAATCGGTCCATTCGTTCCAGAGATTAGCCGAAACATACAGACAGACAGATAGACAGACAGACAGACATACAAACATTGTAAAAAATGCTGTTTTGGTATGTGTATCGTGTATACATCCATATACATTTAGTAAAAAGCGTTTATTTTAATATTACAAACAGACACTCCAATTTTTTTATTTGTATAGAGTACAGATTTATTCGTCGTTTTAAAAAGTGATCGTACCGGCAATTTTAAACATTAATAATGTAGATGATCTGAGACGGAAGATCATTCCATAATATTATCGCAATAACGTTGTAGGAATTAAAATATGTTGCCGTATTGTGATCCGGTTACGTCAGCCTACTAGAATTATGAGACCGCTGAAGCCTACCTTGATTTGAAATCTATTCAATACGTTCTTTACACTACTTATATATTTTGTGTATTTCCTTTAATTTTACTATTATTTTTTTTTGAAAAAACACCGTAGAATATTAAAATAAATCAATTTATACAAAGTAAAGTTAAAAAAATCGTCAAAAAATTAAAAAATCACACACAAATTTCCAACAGCTTCCGACTCAGAATCATTGTCCAAATCTATGGTTTCGATTCACCGTCCTTTACACCCTGTATTACACATTACCCTGTCTACCGAAAAATTAAGAAACATACAATTTTTACGTTCTTGTCAATGCCATCATAATTCTTTCTT
The DNA here is from genome assembly GCA_036924255.1 of Apodemia mormo. Lineage (NCBI taxonomy): Eukaryota > Metazoa > Arthropoda > Insecta > Lepidoptera > Riodinidae > Apodemia > Apodemia mormo. Next base: position 2,536,242 of record JAUPFN010000007.1, on the reverse strand, counting down.
TTTTGTGGGAAATACAAAACTGACGTTTTATAATTTTTTATTATTTCACACCACGCAATGTAAATCGTACATTGCTTCGACTTGTTGCGCTCGTTAGTTTATTTTGCGTTAGTTTATTAAATGTGTGATATGGCGCATAATACATTGTTTATTTTGTGTATTTAGTTATTTTTTAAATTAAAAAGAACACACTGTAGAATATTACAATAAATTAAATATACCAAATTAAAGTAAAAAAATATTCAAAAAAATTAAAAAAATCCTACACTTTCCAACGGTTTTCATTTCAGAGTGCTAAGTGTGAGTTTTTCTTTTCGCATTCGATCGTGAGCGCGTTTCGAGTTTACTAGGAATTTGTATGTGATTTGTACAGCGCCACCTAGTGGTAAACTGTTTTCTCACGCTTACCACTAGGTGGCGCTGTTCAAACCACATACAATTTCCTAGTAAACTCGAAACGCGCTCACGATCGAATGCGAAAAGAAAAACTCACACTTAGCACTCTGAATCATGGACCAAAGCTATGACTTTAGTAAACCGTTCCTTAACGCCTGGTTTCTCAGTAACTTTATTTCGAAAAAAAAGAAAAGAAGACCGTCCCTTACGCGCTGTACATATCAATTTTACCAATTATGAAAATTGTTGCCTGTATGTATGTCCGATTATAACTTAGAAAAATTGGTCGATCTTGTTGGAATTCTTTCTCGACCTCGATCTTGTCGACCGCCCCGTTGGTCGAGTGGATAGCGACCATGACTTCGCAATCGACGGGGCTCGGGTTCGATCTCCGACGGATTTGTGTGATGTGCATAAATGTTTGTATTTTCGGGTTTGGGTGTTTATTAAATCTATACCAGTATTTATATAATATGTATTTCTATGTATTAGTATCGTTGACTAACACCCATAACACAAGCAAATAATTTGCGTGTTTTGGGGTTAGATCAGTCAGTGTAATTTGCCCCGTGAATGAGTGTGTATCAATTAAATAAATATTTATATTTATTTAATTGGTAGCAATTAAATAAATATTTGTACCAATTAAATAAATGTGTACACAACATTGCGCAAGTGATAGGCTGCATAATTTGTTTGCTTCGTGATTTAACATCGGATTTTAGCTATTAATGTGGATGTGTGAGTGGACGGTAGTCAGTGGTTTGGATTTTACACAATTCTCCAGTGTTGTCAGCGGAAGGAGAGGGGTGGATACTCACGATTACACCCTTGACGAACCAGGCCTCATGAAAAGTAATAATAAGATATCTGGACAGATTACACGAATCGATCCTTTATTAATTCGATCGGAGATTTTTCGAAGATAGAAAAGATGGGCGTCTTGTCAAAACAAAGCAGCTCACAAAAATTCAGCTCGTTATTAATCTATCTATACATATAATAAAATCGTAGGAAAGTCAAAACTGTACATTGAATATATTTTTAAAAGAAAATTTGGGGCATGATCTACAATCGATATCGAAGCCAAAAATATAGTTTCTAGAATTTTTGTCTGTTTGTCTGTTTGTCTGTTTGTCTGTTTGTCTGTTTGTCTGTTTGTCTGTTTGTCTGTTTGTCTGTTTGTCTGTTTGTCTGTTTGTCTGTTTGTCTGTTTGTCTGTTTGTCTGTTTGTCTGTTTGTCTGTTTGTCTGTTTGTCTGTTTGTCTGTTTGTCTGTTTGTCTGTTTGTCTGTTTGTCTGTTTGTCTGTTTGTCTGTTTGTCTGTTTGTCTGTTTGTCTGTTTGTCTGTTTGTCTGTTTGTCTGTTTGTCTGTTTGTCTGTTTGTCTGTTTGTCTGTTTGTCTGTTTGTCTGTTTGTCTGTTTGTCTGTTTGTCTGTTTGTCTGTTTGTCTGTTTGTCTGTTTGTCTGTTTGTCTGTTTGTCTGTTTGTCTGTTTGTCTGTTTGTCTGTTTGTCTGTTTGTCTGTTTGTCTGTTTGTCTGTTTGTCTGTTTGTCTGTTTGTCTGTTTGTCTGTTTGTCTGTTTGTCTGTTTGTCTGTTTGTCTGTTTGTCTGTTTGTCTGTTTGTCTGTTTGTCTGTTTGTCTGTTTGTCTGTTTGTCTGTTTGTCTGTTTGTCTGTTTGTCTGTTTGTCTGTTTGTCTGTTTGTCTGTTTGTCTGTTTGTCTGTTTGTCTGTTTGTCTGTTTGTCTGTTTGTCTGTTTGTCTGTTTGTCTGTTTGTCTGTTTGTCTGTTTGTCTGTTTGTCTGTTTGTCTGTTTGTCTGTTTGTCTGTTTGTCTGTTTGTCTGTTTGTCTGTTTGTCTGTTTGTCTGTTTGTCTGTTTGTCTGTTTGTCTGTTTGTCTGTTTGTCTGTTTGTCTGTTTGTCTGTTTGTCTGTTTGTCTGTTTGTCTGTTTGTCTGTTTGTCTGTTTGTCTGTTTGTCTGTTTGTCTGTTTGTCTGTTTGTCTGTTTGTCTGTTTGTCTGTTTGTCTGTTTGTCTGTTTGTCTGTTTGTCTGTTTGTCTGTTTGTCTGTTTGTCTGTTTGTCTGTTTGTCTGTTTGTCTGTTTGTCTGTTTGTCTGTTTGTCTGTTTGTCTGTTTGTCTGTTTGTCTGTTTGTCTGTTTGTCTGTTTGTCTGTTTGTCTGTTTGTCTGTTTGTCTGTTTGTCTGTTTGTCTGTTTGTCTGTTTGTCTGTTTGTCTGTTTGTCTGTTTGTCTGTTTGTCTGTTTGTCTGTTTGTCTGTTTGTCTGTTTGTCTGTTTGTCTGTTTGTCTGTTTGTCTGTTTGTCTGTTTGTCTGTTTGTCTGTTTGTCTGTTTGTCTGTTTGTCTGTTTGTCTGTTTGTCTGTTTGTCTGTTTGTCTGTTTGTCTGTTTGTCTGTTTGTCTGTTTGTCTGTTTGTCTGTTTGTCTGTTTGTCTGTTTGTCTGTTTGTCTGTTTGTCTGTTTGTCTGTTTGTCTGTTTGTCTGTTTGTCTGTTTGTCTGTTTGTCTGTTTGTCTGTTTGTCTGTTTGTCTGTTTGTCTGTTTGTCTGTTTGTCTGTTTGTCTGTTTGTCTGTTTGTCTGTTTGTCTGTTTGTCTGTTTGTCTGTTTGTCTGTTTGTCTGTTTGTCTGTTTGTCTGTTTGTCTGTTTGTCTGTTTGTCTGTTTGTCTGTTTGTCTGTTTGTCTGTTTGTCTGTTTGTCTGTTTGTCTGTTTGTCTGTTTGTCTGTTTGTCTGTTTGTCTGTTTGTCTGTCCGGGGTAAACTCAAAAAGATTTTTCGAAGATAGAAAAGATGGGCGTCTTGTCAAAACAAGGCAGCTCACAAAAATTCAGCTCGTTATTAATCTATCTATACATATAATAAAATCGTAGGAAAGTCAAAACTGTACATTGAATATTTTTTTAAAAGAATACTTGGAGCATGATCTACAGTCGATATCGAAGCCAAAAATATAGTTTCTAGAATTTTTGTCTGTTGGTCTGTTTGTCTGTTTATCTGTTTGTCTGTTTGTCTGTATGTATGTCCAGGGTAAACTCAAAAAGTACTGCAGGGATTAACTTCAAATTTTGCATGAATATTACTAACAGGTCGGGTCAACATATTGGCTACATATTATCACGCTATCACCTAGCGGCCGGGTGCTGTAAACGTAAGTAAACGAAGTCCGCGCGGACGAAGTCGCTGGCAACAGATAGTTAAAAATAATAATGCTCCGGGAACCACCGTCTATTTGAATATGTGTTGCAAGTTGTCAAAATTAATCAAAGATACCAGATCTTTGATTAATTTAGTTAACTTGCAACACTTATATTCTTGCAAATGAATATATTTTATTTTATTACTCAACCGATTTTTATATACGAGTAATTTTGCATATTTTGTGACATATGCGACTATTTCAATTTATATCTTAGAATAGGTTTTATCTATATTAATATCGTCAGCATTTTTAATGCAAATTATTTATCATAAAATAGTGAAAGTAGAAAAATACTGTCATTAAATGTTAAAATGATTTTGCATTAGAAATGGCCGGAAAGAAAGTGACAACATGTAGCAAGACAAGATCACAAAGTTGATCAAACATGCTTATTGATGAGGAATTGAAGTTATAATTATGTCATTCAAAGAAAACTTCTTAAGTATACAAGCTACATAAATACATTTACGATTATAATCTTTTATATCGCCTCTGTGGTGTAGTGGTCCGGTGTCGGAGTTGACCACAGAGGTCCCGGGTTCGATTCCTGGGTCGGGCAATTCAGAAATGTGTTTTTTCAGTTTTCTGATAAAAACAACATTGCCCGGGATTGGAAAGTGCCCGGTTGGCGATAGGCTTGCCACCTATCACATAGTGGGACCAAGTATCTTCGGCTAATCGTGGGTGCACTTGTTGTACCTCTGCCTACCCTTTCGGGGATACGGGCGTGAAGATACTTTTTTTATATCTATATACACTAACTGCAGCGTGCGGCCCACTGCGTTATAAAAGTTGTTGGTGAATCCCGCGGGATCACCTAATTTTTCCGGGATAAAAAGTAGCCTATGTGCTATTCCATCACCTATCTGTGTGCCAAATTTCATTCAAATCCGCAAAGTAGTTTTTGCGTGATTGAGTAACAAACAACCATCAATCCAAACATCCAAACTTTCGCGTTCATAATATTAATATAGAGCTCCTAGTTTTATACTTATTAAAACATATTTTTAAAGTTATATATAATTTAAATTAAAGAAAACAAAACTTTGGGTTACGACTGTACCAACCTACTTGTACTTAGTAACATATCTTAAAAAATTGGTGACGAATTATTTTTGAATGGATCGATTTAGTCCACTATCTGGTTGTGGTCTGAAAAGACCACTGAATAAAATGCGTTCAGGCGTTTCGGTTCGCGGACCGAAACACGTGCGGGTCGAAACGCCCCAATGCATAGTGCATAGGTATATTTGTACTAATATTATAACGAGGATATATTTTTATCCATTCTAATCCTAATATCCTAATACCCTACTAGTCCTTCCTACTAATATTATAAATTAGCTGAGCCCGCGACTTCGTCCGCGTGGAAAAATTTCTAAAAAAAGGTAGCCTAAGTTACTCACTGTTACATCAGCTATCTGCCAGTGAAAGTCCCGTCAAAATCGGTCCACCCGTTCCAGAGATTAATAATAATAATAATAATAAACATTTATTTCAAGCAACCAGACAAACAGATAGACAGACAGACAGACAAAAATGCTGTTTTGATATATGTGTCGTGTATACATCCATATGCATTTAGTAAAAAGTGGTTATTTTAATATTACAAACAGACACTCCAATTTTATTTATTTGTATAGATGCGAAAGTATGTTTGTATGGATAGATGGATGTTTGTTACTCTTTCACGCAAAAACAGCTAAACCAATTTAGATTAAATTTAGCACACATAATGATCTGGAATAGCGTATAATACTTTTATCTCGTAAAATAAGTTCTTTTGGTGGAATTCACCAAAACTTTTACATGCAGCGGGTTGAAGGGCGCAGCTAGTAGGTATATACATCTATACATATAAATAAAATCGGAGTGTCTGTTTGTAATATTGAAATAATCACTTTTTACTAAATGCGTATGGAGGTATACACGGTATGCATATACCAAAACAACATTTTTACAATTTTTATCTGTCTGTCTGTCGGTCTGTCTGTCTGTCTGTTTGTTCCGGCTAATCTCTGAAACGGCTGGACCGATTTGAACGGGACTTTCACTGACAGATAGCTAATGTAATAAGGAGTAACTTAGGCTACTTTTATTTTAGAACATTTTCACGCCGACGAAGTCGCGGGCACAGCTAGTATTATATTATTATAAATATAAAAGACTAGCTGTGCCCGCGGCTTTGTCTGCGTGGGAAACATTCTAAAATAAGATTAGCCTAAGTTACTCCTTATTACGTTAGCTATCTGCCAATGAAAGTCCCGTCAAAATCGGTCCAGCCTTTCCAGAGATTAGCCGGAACAAACAGACAAACAGAGAGACAGACGGACAGATAGAAACTGTAAAAAAAAATGTTTTGGTATATGTACCGTGTATACATCCATATGCGTTTAATTAAAAGCGTATATTTTAAATTTACAAACGGACACTCCAATTTCATTTATTTGTATAGATAGATTGTTTGTTTAGATATTTGTAGCTTGATCACGCACAAGCGGCTCGACCGATTGGAATGCAATTTCGTACACAGGTAGATGAATGATCACCTAGATTCTAGAATAACATAAGATACTTTAATATAGAAAAATAAGTTGTTAGTTACTGTGCGATTCACCACAAACTTTACTAATGCCCGAGCTGCACGGTCCAGCTAGTATTATTGACCCCAGAACTACCTTCATGCCAAAATTCATTAAAATAGATTCAGGGGTCTAGCCGTGAAAGCGTAATAGATAGACAGACAGATTTTCACATATACAGGATTACTTTTAAACATCCGGTGAAATTTTAAAATTAAGAACTAAATAATAAATTGAAAGTGTGTTTTTATTATTGTAAAATTATTGCAAGATAATATTAGTCTGACTACATGCATGAATTGGATGCACTGAGTCGTGAGAATTGGCCACCGGGCGGTGTGTGCGGGTAATTATTCACGAGCCGCGCTCGAATTTAGTGACGAGCGATACTAACGAATCAGCTTAATTTTGGGTACCTAATTGAAATTATATCCATACGTTGTGTTTTCTGTGTAGGATAAAAATGAAATTTTGTTTTTTGAAGTGAAAACTTCTTTAGGCGCGTTGAGCGTTTTGGTAGAGGGTAAAATCCTCGGTTCGCGTCACCGACATGCTAATGATAATAGTATATCTATAGCTATGTTTTGCATATAGTTTTAATTACTCTCAACTTAATAGTTCCGTTTTCACTTCTATCGGTAGTCCCACGACTGCTACTGTTTTTTTGACAAAAGCAAAAGTGAAGCAAATAAATAGTAGGTACGAGTATATAGTATTAAAATAACACTTGCGCAAGTTGTCCTATTACAGATACTTATCTGGAAAACAAATAATATTCAATTGATTAAATAGGTAACTAGAGTTTGCCTCTGGCTTCGCACACGTCAAAAGTGATTTTGCTCTTTGTCAGAAATAGTATTTTGTTTTTGAATAACAGGTATCCCATGTTATTTTCTGTATCTACGAAATGGGTATAAAATTTTATAAATAAATGCTAACTAAGACGCGAAATCAAAACTAATAAACTAACTTACCTACACATATATTATATTAGCTAGGATTAAGCTTTTTTATGACAGCGAAGATCATAAAAGGAGTCTAGAACTCAAAAGATCGTAAATAATACTTATAATAATATTCAAACCAAGGATTTAGTCAATACAGTTTATTGACCGATGAGTATGACAGAGCAATTTAACTAATGATGAAATCACAAAATCACATAAATAAAATTCTCGTCTAATCAATTCTATCTATGAAAGTTTATTGACATCGATGGCAAAACATTTATAAGATATTTTAAAAACCATATAACGATATTTTTTCTTATTTCGGTCCGGGTTATTTTTGAATAGACCGCTATGCCTGTTGATTCAGAAATAGAGGACTAACCAAACGTGTCATCTTACTTTTTTATATCATTAGATAGCAAACAAACAGACGGATCTCCTGTTAAAAAGATAAATCATCGCCTATAGACACTAAAGATGTTAATGGTGCATTGCTATTCGAGTGGCGAGGTTTTAATGCCCCTTGCATAAGTTTATCGAGTACGTTATAACCTAAATCGGAACACAATAGTGACAAACACTAAAGCTATTGCGGCTGAAATAGATAAGGCAGTGACACTGTACCAGTATTATATCTTCATAGTTCATACAAACTTGTGGAACGCGAGTTATGCCTACACGCTCGAAATTCGGCATGCACTCAATACACAACAGACTGAGGGTTGCGCCGCAGTGACGAACGGCCGATGTGACAGCACAGGCAAATGTAGTTAAAATATTGAAGGCGGGCAGCCCTATCGCATTTTACGTACAGTACGGCGCGGCCGGCTGTAGGTATTTATTTCAAGGACAGGGCCGAGTCAAAATACGGGTAGATAACATTACCGTGACTATACTATCTAGTACATATAGTACACTATTCTTCACTACTCACACTTCGGAACCCTAAAAACGTACACGCTTTTAGGTAAACTAGGAAACTTTATAGTCGCTATGTCCGTCCGTCTGTCCGCCCGCAGTCTAGTTCAGAAATCCTTAATACTAGAAAGCTGTAATGGGGCATGAGTATACACATATTAGTAACGGCAACATAGTGGTAACATAAAATCTTAAAAATTTCTTTTAGGGTAGATCCCCATTTTACGTGTATACCTGTAAAGTTGGGATATTGTTTTTTTCTCGTGTACTCCATAGTATGGGGTATCGTTAGATAGGTTTTTAATAATATTGTACGTTTGTGAAAACAATTTTTTGAATAAGGGACTTGTTAGTAAAATATTAAGTTATATATTGCTAATTTTTTCTAACTTTCCGGTTCACCACTATTCGCCGGTTTGTCGGTGAACAAGATGAGTGGTGATACCCATCACCACGTTTTACCGACATAAATAATAATAATCGCCTTATTATGACCAATAACTGGAACCGAGAGTTATACATGCTAATTCGAGACACGGGTTTGGTAACAAAAAAGCTTGAAAAAACTCTAATAACACTTTTGTACGACCCAGAACTCCAATCCATGACCTCGTCATCTGACCCCAATAGTCTACGCCTAGATCACGAGGAAGTCGTTATCGGCATCGGCATATCATTAAATACGAGTACGTTTATCATCTATCATATATACATTTTTATTAATTGTCGGTGAGTAAAGAACAACGATGTGATTTCTTTATAATTCCTAGTAGACATTATAGCTAGTCAATATATATGTAATTATTATATAATCTAGGTGTTCGCCCCAGCTTCACACGGGTGGAAATCGCTGGCACCAAATACAAAAATTAGAAAAATCGCATGATTTTAAATGTTAATACGATTTTAAATATACTTTTTACATATCTTCTGGCTCACTCAGTCACTTTCTATATTATAATCTAATAATACCGAACACTACAAAAAATAATTATCCATATTTATCCATTATTACATGGGGCAAACTAAAAGTTTTGCACTTCTAGCTAATCGGAACTATTTGAATTTCGAATGTTATATTTTTAAAACGTTGCAACCTTCTTAGTAATAAAAAAATGGCAGGAAATGATTTGTCAATTGGTTTTTTATCACACATCAAAGTCTACGTACGCAACGAAAATGGAAGTCGAAAAGATTTTAGAGTGACTCCGCAAGACTGTGCCGCTCGTCTTCAAAATGCTTTTGGGAGAGAAGCACCTTGTTTGATCACCGTGAGGCGATGGTTTGCTGAATTTGAGAGAGGTCGAGTTTCTTTACATGACGAATTTCGTGAAGGGCGGCCTTCAACTGCCGTCAACGAAAATAATGTGGCTACTGTTAAGCGGTTAATTGAAGAAAACCCCCGGATTACATACGAGACAATTTGAGGACTATTGGGAATTGGTATGAGCCAAATCCAGAAAATTTTACACGAAGAATTGAATTTTCGGAAACTTTGTTGTCGTTGGATCCCTCATGAACTGACAGCGGAGCAGAAGCGGGCTCGCGTGGAATGGTGCTACTGAATTACAACCACGGTCATTCTAATGCTGTTTATGACATTTTCACAGGAGACGAAACGAGGATTTGTTGTTTTGAAATCGAAAAAAAAACAGCAATTTTGTGAATGGGTGTTTGAAAAAGAGAACAGGCCAACAAAAGTGAGACAGGCGAGAAACGTTGGTAAAAAATGATCGCGTTTTTTTCTCAGCTACGGGTCCCATCTGTACAATTCTACTTGAGGATCAAAAGAGTGTTAATGCCGAGTGGTATTCTACCATTTATTTACCCAGGGTGTTAGAAAAAGTTCACGAAAGACGACCCAAAAGCCGCATTCTCTTACACCATGACAACGCTTCTTCACACACGGCCAACAAAACAAAGTCATTTTTAGCTTTCGAAAAAGTACATCTCGTCACTCATCCTGCGCATAGTTCCGACCAAGCACCCTACGATTTCTGTATTTTCCCCAAAATCAAAAGGTTTTACTTTTACCAACTCCGAAGAGGCAGTGATTAAAATGTTGTCAAAATTGGAAGAGATTTTATTGTCAAATCTATGTTCCAATTTCGAACACTGGAAAATCGCTAGTTTCAACGCTTCTCAGATAACTTTGACTCCCAGACAGTACACTGTGCCTGGCTGCAAAGACCTTCCCTATTCATCCTTGTGTGTTGTCATCAACCTTCAGAATGATGACATCTCCTCGATAACTATCAAGTCTTACAGCTTAGGGCGCTGCTAGTAGTCGATACGAGCAGCAAGACATATATAAATACTAGCCGACTGACGCAACTTTGCTCGGGAGTTATGACATGTCACATGTCGCAAAACCCGTCGCTGATATCGTTTTTCATAAAATGTTCAATATTAAAGCCTGTTTTAAGGGATGATTACTGAAAAAAGTCTACGTTTCGCTCCGGATCCACAGTTGTCACGATGAGAAATATCATTCAAATCGATTGAGCGGTTCACCCGTAAAAACGTAACAAGCAAAGAAACAAACTCACTTTCGCATTTATGATATTAGGTGAATGCTATCCTTAATTAATTAATTATCTATAGGTACATATAATAAAATCGTAGGGAAGTCAAAACTGTACATTGAATATTTTTTAAAAGAATATTTGGGGCATGATTTACAATCGGTATCGAAGCCAAAAATATAGTTTTTAGAATTTGTGTCTGTTTGTCTGTATGTATGTCCAGGGTAAACTCAAAAATTACTGCATGGACTTACTGCAAATTTTGCATGAATATTACAAACAGGTCGGGTCAACATATAGATAGGCTATATATTATCACGATATCACCTACGGGGGAGGAGCTGTGAGGAGTAAACGAAGTCCGCGCGGACGAAGTTGCGGGCAACAGCTAGTATAAAATATAATAAAAATATTCTTCATTAATTAAAAAACATAATTTAAAAAATTGCAGCGGCCATATAAATGTAATTATGTGATATCCGGTCTGGACTTGTCTATTTATTAGAGCGACGCCATTTTTGACGGATTTATGGCAATTTATTAACAAAAAACAAGTTTTGTAAAGTTTAACGACACTAACTTTAAAAAAAAATCTATTAATATTTTTATAATTAGATAAGTATAATTATTGATTTTTATTTTTCGTTTTCTTTTATATTGGTATGACCATAATATCATCGATTCAAATCCTGGGTCAAGCAAATCCATACTATTATTATAAATGCGAAAGTAACTCTGTCAGTCTGTCTCTTCTTTACGCTTCAACCACTGCGCTGATTTGAACGAAATTAGATACAAAAATAGTTTGATACCCGAGAAAGGACATAGGATAATTTTTATCCCAGAAATTCTACGGTAATGAGAACTACACAGGTAAAACTAGGACAGTATCTTTTAAACCACGGTAATAAGGAGTAACTTAGGCTTGGTTGCTAATAAGTTTTATATTTTTAATAAAATATCAAAATAAATCTTCATCAATAAACACGGGATGTGTTGATCGCGACCCGCTTTGAAGAAAAGACCATCAGTCATTGCACCAGGCAGTTTGTAAAACACGAATGACTCCAGATAAATCACTCCCTTCCATAGGTACAGGAGGCCCCGCAATATCGGCGATCCTATAATGTGGTGACCATCGCCGCCACCCCTTTACAAAACACACAGATTTTCCCCGTTTTTATTCCGCTTGTTGGCCATGGCTCCTTTAAAGAATAGGCCAACTGCCGTCCTGCCCGGCAGGTTGTAAAAGCGCGATCGATTCGCTATACGAGTCATGACCATCATGGCTATTAGGTGGTAGAGTTCTGCATTTTCTTGCCCGGGTCTGTTACCTCTGCCTTACCTATTCCTGCCGCAATAGCATCAGTACATTGATAACGTTCCCCTTTTGGGAAGACGGTAGAAAACTAACGTATACGCTATAATGGAAATAAACGCAGAGTCGACTGAAGAATGAATTAACTGTAATTTATAACGAAATTTAGATTTTTGAACCCTGAAAACAATTTATTGCTTGGGTATAGTTCCTTTTTTCTTCGAGCTTAAAATACCTCAATTTAAACTTTTAAACTAACGTGTTCTACTATCATTTTTAACAATATATAAACGGGTCAAAAACGCGTACATATATAGAACTTACTTGTAAAGCTCGACGTTTCGGCCATTAAGTTACATTGACCGTGGTCACGAGCGGACTATACTCTATATATGTACACGTTTTATACCCGTTTATATATCTCAATTTAGCAGAAAGTTTCAGGGATGGCCTGCAGGGTCAACTGGTTTATATATTCTACCCTTTTTATCTTCGGCACTTGGTGAAACTCCATTTTAATGTAATATTTTATCACTTATACACTTGTACTGTTTCACAATAAATGTTTATGTGAAACAGTACAAGTGTATAAGTGATAAAATATTACATTAAAATGGTTTACTTTTTTACAATTTTTTTCAATAGTTAATATAATTTCCAATGGAAACAATATCCTGCCAAACTAAACAAGATTTTTTTAATATAGTTTAGGTGTCTTTGAGGAATTGGGGAACGCTCATGTTACTCAGTGTCAGTCCGGGTTTCTTTAAAGAATATACCATCTGCAGTTTGTTAGAAGCGAACGAGTCACTACCATTACAGCCACTAAGTGATAAATTCCTGTAACGTCTGACCTAAATCTGGTACCACCGCCTTACCTATCTCTGCCGCACTAGCGTCAGTGCTTGTCATTGTCGTGTTCCGGTTTGGAGAATAAGAAAGAAAATTAATCGCTCTGTTTATGATCCAATGCCATAAAAGACTCATCAGTATATAGAACAATGTCGATGTCAATATATTTCCATGTGATTACAACTAATTCAAGAATAACTTTTTCCAACATTAAAAGGAGTTTAAATCTACATTAGTATATTTTCTCAACAGCTACAATGGAATTTTCACAATTTCTCTAAATAGCCCTGGGAAATTAGAAAGTTGGTCGCACTTGACACTTTGAATAAATGGACGTCTTGTTGGAGTGATAACAAAAACAAATATATTACCGGCTCTGAAGACGTTAAGCAATTAATTCTTCGCGAGCTGACCGGACGTTTGTACTATAAATGTCAACTGTTTCAATCAAAACAAAGTATAATTTTCATGTATCAGCATGTATGTATATCTATAAAAATAAAGAATACAATTGTCCAGGCTCCCTTTAAAGAATAGACCATCTGTCGTACTCCCAGGCAGTTCGTAAGAAGCAAACGATTGACAATGCGAGTTTCTACCATTGTAGCTACTAGATGGTAGATTTCTGCATTGTCTCGCCCGGGCCTAGTACCCGGCGCCGTAAAAGGCGACCGATTTGCTATACGAGTCACTACCATCGTTGCTAGTGGCTACTAGGTGATAGAGTTCTGCATTGTCTCGGCCGGGTCTGGCACTACCGCCTTACCTATTCCTGTTGCAATAGCGTCAGTGCTTGTAACTGTCGTGTTCCGGTTTGGAGGGTAAGGTAGCCGGTAAACTTATGCATGTGGCATTAGACCCCGTCACAAGATAACAACGCACCATTAACACCTTCGGTGTCTATAGGCGATGGTTGACTCTTTCCATCAGGAGACCCGTTTGCTTATTTCTTCTTTATCTACATATCTTGCTATCTTATGATATAAAAAAAAGGTATTTTAAACTTCATAAACAATGACGACGTAAATTAGTAGGCTGTATGGTGTAATTGTTTTGCCAGGTCCAAAAACAAGAACTGCATTAATTTTTAGTAACAATAATTTATTGAAAATTGTTAACAACATTAAAAAACAAATTACAAAAAGATACTAAAAACATAGGTGATGAAACGTATATTTTTTCGCGATCATTATATTTCTTTCACTTTTGCCCACTAGTGTATTTTTCAACTCATATCGATACGTTGCTTAAAATGAAAGTTATTATAGGTAATTAATATTATAAGCAATGACAAATTGATTACTCAATAATCATTTTAAAATGTCAACGTCATAATTCGTTATTTGGAAACTAGTTGCGACGTTATATTTTAGCTTTTATACAAATACTAAGTAAATGATGCGAGAAAAGTTTTTTTAGGTATATAAATATTTTCATAGGGTATGGAAAAAGAGAGGGGTAAAAACATTATGACAAACAAAATCTGGATGATGGATGATAAAAAAATTTTTGGATAGGGACACCTTCACAAACTTCACAAACTTTTCTCCTTCATAAAATTATACAAAAATATCATAAATAAAAAATTGTCGAGCTGTTTTGGAGGAGTGCGACCATAAATATTAGAATAATCTTTTCACACAACACATGAATGTAATATTAGAACAATCTTCTACACAACACGCGATGGTAATATAAGAATAATCTTCTGTTCACACAACACGCGATGGTAATATTAGAATAATCTTCTGTTCACACAACACACGATGGTAATATTAGAATAATCTTCTGTTCACACAACACGCGATGGTAATATTAGAATAATCACTGTACACACAACACGCGATGGTAATATTAGAATAATCTTCTGTTCACACAACACGCGATGGTAATATTAGAATAATCTTCTGTTCACACAACACGCGATGGTAATATTAGAATAATCTTCTGTTCACACAACATGCGATGGTAATATTAGAATAATCTTCTGTTCACACAACACGCGATTGTAATATTAGAGTAATCTTCGATTCATAAGACGCCATAGCTGACTGATTGGCAATTTTTTGTCATAAGATAGCAAACAAGCTGTTTTTTTAGAAAGAAACAAACCATCGCAACCACACAACAACAACAACAACAACAACAACACGAACAAGAAACCAAAGATGTTAATGGTGCGTTCCTATCGTGTGGCTGAATGTTCTTGCTACATGCATAAATTTACCGGTTACCTTACTCCCCAAACCGGATCACGACAGACACAAGCCCCAAACCTGTTGTGCTAGGATTAGGCATGGGCGTACCCAGGTTTTGGGACCGGGGGGGGGGACAAAGCAGTTAATAGTAACAGACCGAAACTGAAACTTCAGCTTCTGTTCCAGTTCCAGCCGAAACCGGAACAGGAACAGAAGCTGAAGTTTCCGAAACCGGATTAAGACAAAATTTTTACAAGCACAGAATACTGGAGACTAGCAATAATCTACATACTTGTAACATTCGAGCAACGCACATGTAGGCACTTCTCAAGGAAGCGATATCTCATAATGGTTCGGGACAGTTTGTTCCGCACCAGTCCGAGATATCGCGTCCGTGAGAGGTGTCTATGTGTGCTTTGCTCGAATGTTACTTGTATGGAACATTGACTTCTGTGAGTCTCTAGTATTCTATGCTAGTAGGCACGATGGTGGTGACGTGATTAGCCAATTATTCGCCTCTTACGAACCGCCTGGTACAACGACATATAGTCTGTTCATCAAAAAGGGCCAGGACCAGCACGGGAGCAATACACAGCTTATGAAAATGGGCCTAGAAATATTTCTTTTTTTATAAAGGTTGGCCGTTGTTAGTAATTGTAAGTATGCAATGATACTATTAATTGGGCATTATAATTTTCGAACAATAAAAAAACAGGCATTTTTTTTTATTTATGTTCCCAGATACTTTGATGACGACTGGGCCGACTTGAAAAATTCTGTTCTTTGCTTGAATGCCATTAATTACCTGTCTTTACGTCGGGGCTTGAGAATTAAACAAAATGAAAACAAGGGACCACTTCATTCTGGGTAGTGGAAGGATAGAGGACGAAATATAAGCGAGGTAAAAAATAAAAGTGGTAGTATTTTGTCTTAATGCCGACCCGGGGATCGAAAGTTGGACCTCATGATCTGAGTCGAACTCGGAAGAGGTTGCGTCACGTAAATGCAAAATTTCAAAGAAATATTTTTTCAAAATCTCTAAAATCCGGTTTATTGATTCAAAACCCTTATAAATTTGCTCCATAAGTAAACCGGTATTTTTGAGGTTAAGGTAAAGCCAAACCTTTACAAAACGCTCCTTATGTACATGTGCTGATTTGGGTTTTATTATTAACCGGTTAACAAGCTCTGATCACATATCAATATAAAAGATCTGTAAGCATTTATTTTTATCCAAAGATACATCTTGGCTATCTCAAAGAATCTCTGTGGAATACATTATACAACGCATATATTGTGTACCGCTTGTTGCATACTAATGTTTATGAATCGATATAAATTTTTCGAACATGTTTTCTCGATATGTAAGCGGAATAGCAATAGCACAGTTCTATAATATTAATATTCAAGTTTTTAGTCCCATACCCAAAAGATTACAAAGAGAATCCTACTACTATGTTTTGCAGGGTTCTACCTAGGGTTACCAGATGGAAAGATTAAAATGTCTGGACAAAATTTCTAATAGTCGGGATTTTGGGATTATAGTCTGGACAAATATATATTAAAAAATATAGGTTATTTTTTATTAATAAAATTAAACTAATTAAAAAAATCATTTTTTGCAAAATATGAGATCACCAATCACTTTATATGTAACGTAAATTTGTTCCGTTAATATGTGTGTAGATGAAACGATTTAATATATATACTAATAATTTTAGACTATTGTTATCGTGGTAGTTTGAAATTTTTGTTTTGTTGTTTTTATCGGGATATTTTATATTTTTTCGGAATTCTGGATATCATACGAAATTTCGGAACAATTTTGACGAATCCCGCAGGCGTATCACCTAAGATTTGCAATCCGCCTCTCTCGATTAGCGATGACTCTAAAACGTAACAAAAAAATCATCAAAAACGTCGCCGATTGCTGGTCGCTGGATACACTTTTTGCGATGTCACAGCACCAAAAGTAATCAAGCGGCTACGACAGACATATATATATCTTGCAATAATTAAACAAATTACGATAATTACGCACTGCGAGATAAGTGATAATGTTGTTATCTTAGAGCCTAAGATGTCTCCTGTGAGACCGAACCTTAGCTTAGGACAGACTTAAAGGTAAGTGTGAGAGTAAGTTGCATCAGGATTTCGGCTCATTATTAACTCTCGACCAGGGTCTCGAGTGTTTGTGGGCTCAAGTAGTGGGCCGCGTTATCGAGGTTGGCAAAACAATGTTATCTATTCTAATTACATTTTTGTACTAAAGTACTTAATTTTAAAGTTATTTTAGTTTTATAATATGTTAATCTTAAAACAGCTATTTCAAACAATCTTTTTAATATTTTTGTTAACAATAGAGTAATTTTGTAATTAATGAATTTTTGAACTTTTAAGTGCTGAGGTTACGAAACTGAATAGCCTAGATTCTTTGCAGTTAAAAAATAGGTGGTACTAAATACATTTGTATTTCAATGATCTTAAGATACATATTTTAATCACAGATCCTGATTTTAATGTTGCAAGGAGAATAAACAAATTTAGCCTGATAATAATGCCATCGCAAGAATGTGAAATTTGCATATAAAACAGAAAAATTCAAATAAAATTACAAATATATAATCAAAAACATCGTTTAGAAATATCCTAAGGTTTAAGATAAAGACATAGAAAGCAATACCAAAAATACTTTCATACCGAATTATTGACATGTAGTTTTCCAAAATAGGTAGAATGAAATGGCTTTACCTATACCTAGCTATATCTATACAAATAAATAAAATTGAAGTGTTTGTTTGTAATATTAAAATAACCGCTTTTTACTAAATGCATATGGTACATATACCAAAATAACATTTTTTACAATTTTTGCCTGTCTGTTTGTCTGTTTGTTCCGGCTAATTTCTGGAGCGGCTGAACCGGTTTTGACGGGACTTTCACTGGCAGATATGATATTATGATAGGGAGTAGTTTAAGCTACTTTTCTCGATTTTTTCCAAGCGGACGAAGTCGCGGGCTCAGCTATCAGTGTATTTATTGTATTTTGTAATATTTTGTTCACTCGGATACAAAAGTAGCCAGTGTTTATTTTGCCTCTATCTATTGGTGTTTATGCATAAGTTTTGCAGGTGTTTATAGTATTTATTATTATTATTAAATTTTAGTTATTGTGGTAAAGCTCAGCCTCCAAAATACTATTTAAAGAAGAAACAAAGAACAAAGAACAAAAACAAAATCTAACAGTAAATATATGCCCTATAAACTCTTTTATATTTCAGTGAAAGTTCCACCAAAATCGGTATATAATGACCGACAGAAATTTTAACAAATTTTAATTTTTTTAGGTATTAGCATCGTAAGCATAACACATTGCACTTGTAAAAACCTAGTTATTTCAAAATCACAGAAAGACTTTTCAATTTTATTTACATGACGTATAAATCATATTTAAAAAACGACTTCGCAGAAAATCATCGAATCCTATCTAATTTCATGCATTTTCATGCAAATTTCAATTCTTGTGGTAAAGCTCAGCTCCGAAATACTATTTAAAGAAGAAACTAAGACCAATCTAACAGTAAATATATTCAAAACTAGCTGTGCCGTGGTACGCGGTACCGACTTCGTACGCGTGGAAATTAAAAAAAATAAAAGTAGCCTAAGTTACTTTATTACCGTGGTTTAAAGGTAGAAAGTCCCGGGGTTTTAGCCGTATATTTTCCGTTCCCGTGGGATTTCCGGGATAAAAACTATTCTATGTCCTGTCTCGGGTAACTTTACTTGGTAATCTTTGTATCAAATTTTATTCAAATCGGTTCAGTCATATATTCTCATCAACAGAGCTATCTGCAGCTCCTGCTGCTGCATAGCAAAATATTTTTTTTGATAAAAATAACCATCGGAAAGCTTTATATGCTTACTCGAGAGGGGATTAGTGTACCATCCCTGGATTTGGACAGCTTAGACAAAAAATATCCAATAACACTATGTTGACATGTGAATCGAACCGAACAGACTAACTAGTAGACGTTTTTGTATTTCGTCTTAATGCACTGATATTTTAACAAAATAGATGCCGGGTTATGAATAATTAAACAGACGAGGAAATAATTAAAATTTTATCAATTACTGCTTTGAGCTAAAATAAATGGCAATTAATGTATGTTTCGAACTTAAATGTTTTTAGACTAGCGTTCCGGTTTGCGGTCAATTTGCAATATTAATGTCCGGTTCCTACACAGCGCGGCGTGTAAGGGAGGAGTACCAAAAAGTTAAGAATACTCTACGTTTTTACGCTCTAGTCATTTTGGTAGTTTATTTTTTGTGAGAAATGCAAAATTTGCAATAATATTACTAATATTTTCAAATTTTTACCCATGCAATGTAAAGCGTAGATTTATCGAGACATTGAAGCAATGCCGTGTTTTGTCCGGGCTAATTTAAAGGCTAACTGCCGTGTCAGTAAACTTATGCATGTGGTATTAGACCTCGCCACAAGACAGTAACGCGTCATTAATATCTTTGGTGTCTATAGGCGAAGGTTGACTCTTTCCATCAGGAGACAGATGGGTCGCCTGTTGGAAAGAGTTGAGACTTGTTTGCTATCTTATGATATAAAAAAAGTGAAACTCAAACCAAAGGCCGTTTATTTTGCATGGTATACGTACGGCACATAATGCATAACTTGTTTTGTGTATTTCCTTAAATTTTACTATTATCACTACATAGTATGAAACAAAGTCGCTTTCTCTGTATGTCCCTATGTAAGCTTAAATCTTTAATACTACGCAACGGATTTTGATGCGGTTAATTTATAGATAGATTGATTCTTGAGAAAGGTTTTAGTATGTACACCTTTTTGATATTCCCACGGGAACAAAAGCTACGCGGGAGAAACACTAAAAAACCAAATTATAAAAACTTAAGTTCGTAAAAAAATAAATTTTCCCATATAAATTTTCAACAGTTTTCATCTCAGAATCACGGTCTAAATCCGTGGTTTCGGTTTTCGGTAGACCATCCCTTAACGTCTGTATAAGTAAAGGTCAAATAAGAAGATGGCTCTCCTGATGGAAAGAAAAACCATCGCTTATAGGTAGGTATCAAAAATATTAATGGTGCGTTGCTATCCATGTGGCGAAATGGCAATGCCACATGTATAAGTCTGCTGGCTACCTAACACTCCTAACCGGAATATGACAATGACAAGCATTAACATTATTGTGGCAGGAATAGGTTAGGCGGTGGTACCAAATACCCCGACGAGACGGTGCGAAACTCTACCGCCTAGTGGTCACGATGGTATAGTAACAAGTATGCCCAATTGGTCGCCTTTTACAACCTGTCTCGTAGAACGACAGTTGGTCAATTTTTCAGAGGAGCCCGTAACAAGACGGGGGAATGAATTCTATTGCGAGGTTTTGCTACTAGGATGCTCTTGCTCAAAGGTGGGAATGGGACAATATGTACCGCCGAACTTAAATACCTGGATAACCGAGCTTCTCTGGCTATTTTTTAGTTAAACGACATTTTCTAAAAATGAGAAATAGCTAGATCGATTTGTCATCCCTGAAACCTCCTGCATACTAAATTTCATGAAAATTTGTTTCCTAGATTCAGATTATACATTACTAGCGACCTGCCCGCGGTTTCACCCGCGTAGCTTTTGTTCTTGTGGCAATATCGGAAATATTTATATATTAAAACCTTCCTCAAGGATTAATCTATTTATTAAATTTAATAAATAGATTAATCCTTGAGGAAGGTATATATATATATATATATATATATATATATATATATATATATATATATATATATATATATATATATATATATATATATATATATATATATATATATCAAAATCCGTTACGTAGTTTTAAAGATCTAAGCATACATAGGGACATAGCGGAAAGCGACTTTTCTTTTTTTACTATCGATAGGTAAGCGCTTGATCTCGATCTCGCCTGATTGTAAGCTAAAATGAGGCCTAAGATGGAACGCGCTTCCCTAGAAGGTGCCTGTTCACTCTTCTCTTGAAGATCCCCAGATTGTACTCGTCGGAGAACACAGACTCAGGAAGCATGTTCCAGTCCTTTGCGGTTCGAATGAAGAATGTTGAGTCGAACCGCTTTGTCCGGGTACGTGGAACGTCCACCATATGGCGATGCCTAGAATCTGTGCGCCTCGACATCGATAGAAAAACGGGGTTGGCGGAATTAAGTCGTGCGATTACGCAGCGCACTCTCCAAAGTATATCCGATCAAAGACCGATAAGACTAGCCACTCTACGGTGATGAGCGAGGTTCTGGAGTTTTTTGCCTACCAGATTATAGTCGTTTATCAGCCTTTTGGCACGCCTCTCTATTGCCTCAAATGTCTCCACTTGGTATTTGGCGGATTCATCCCAGAGGTGAGAGCAGTATTCCATGCACAAATGGACTTGTACTTTATAAAGGTTGTGCAACTGCCCCGGGCTGAAATACTGTCTACATATTTACTTTCGATGAAATACCTTCGCCAGAATACCTTTTCGCCAGAAGCTTTTTTTAAGGCAATTTGGGCTTTAGATTCGATGTACGAAACAAAGTTGAGAGTAGGCGTTAAAATCAAGGTAAGGCCAAGGAGCTCAAGGTGGTCAGTTATCGGCAAGGACACACCCTGGGAAGACGGAGATAGATGGAACGGACTCCGTTTAGCGGAGAACAGACACGCCTGGGTCTTAGTTGCATTAAATTTGACCAGATTGGCATTGCCCCAATCGGAGACTGCCTGTACGGACAGGTTCATACGATCAACCATTGCCTCCCTGAGAGACTGGATCTGTGCCGTACTGGCCCGCGCACTGGATACGTAACTCTCCACAACTGTGCTATCATCTGCGTACCCATAGATACCAGGATTCAGCAGATTATTAATGTGTCGCAGGAATAGAGTTGCGGAGAGAACTGATCCTGAAGGACTCCGGCATTTTTAGCCATTTGGTTGGACATGCAGCCGTCGACGACTACTCTGATCGACCGGCAACTCAGAAAATCTGAGATCCAGGCGCAGAGACCAGTAGGCAGACCATACAATGAAAGCTTGCCAATAAGACTATCATGCCAGACCCTGTCAAAGCCCTTCGAGATATCAAGGGAGACAGCTAGTGCCTCCCCATGATTCTCGATGGCCGAGATTTGTTTTATACTAAGCATTGAAGTGATATTTGCTCGTTTAAAGGTATTAGATTTTGACATCCAAGTTTCGCCATTGCATTACTTGACATACTGACAGATTGATCACTGTGACAGTTCGATTTTACCGTATCTATATATATATAAACGTATATAAACTGTCAAATTTAAAAATCTACTTCACACAGTTTTTACTGAGGAGCTTCGATATAGGGATGTTAAGGAAAAGGACAAACAAAATCTTTCGAGTTGCAGATGTGATTGTGTTTGTTTTTCATTAGGTGGTCCACTTATTAGTATGCCAGGTATATGATAAAATTAAAAAAACAACCGAGCTGTACAGTAGTCGGATATGATGTAACATTTGGCATGTAAGTGATAAGTTGATCTGATACAATCTGATCGCCAACTTTATGAACATGCGCGCTATTGGTCATTTCAAATAGCGAAAGCTTCCCCGGCTTCTTGCTATACACTCCCAGTGTATAGTGTATAGTGTATAGGAAGCCAGGGAAGATTGCAGGAAAGGGAGAGGAAGGTAAGAAAAGTATAATGTTCATTCATTCATTACGTTTTATGATCAACAGTTGAAAAAGTGAGAGTCATGAAAAAGAGCTTAAAGCCTTACTAATATTGTAAATGTGAATATTTGTTTGTTACCATTTCACTTCATATGCCCAGTTCCTGTATCAATAAAACGACTACTTCTAGTAAGGACTTACGAGTAGTAACAATATTCAGGCTGTTATTGTGAACACCGGTATCCTTAAAAGCAGTGGTTTGGTTTCAATTATAGAAAGAAAATTTAATGAAAAAAAAAATTAAGTCTCCATTTTTCCTCAAAATTACTTCACCCTATGCAAGTGCACGGCAAATAAGACGGAGCGCGGGAAACAGCGCTTCATTGGAATATTGTGTAGGTAGTTAAAACGGACGGCCAGTGCGACATGTCAGCGCCCTTTGCGCATAGTATCTATGAATTTACGGACGGTGTCGTACAGAAACTTTCTTATATTTTTGAAAGAAAATAACGTTTTTTTTATTTTTAAATTCACATAAACATATTTAGGTATAATTAAGTCAACTACCTATGGTTTTAGTGATAACGGTGTTTATCCTCACTCACTGCAGATTAAAACAGTTCCTGTAAACGCCAAATTACCAAATGGTCCGAATAACTTGTGGAAAGCCTAATTATTATACAATTATTTTTCAATGGTTACTGCTACGAATGATGGATCGTTGATTACAGGAAATCTGCATAAGTAAAAGACACAAGATACGGAAAAGTACATAGGGTACACATTCAATCGGAAAAAGTACTTTTGTGGTCTAGTGGTGCAGCATCGGTGTTAACCACACGAGACCCCGGGTTCGATTCCCAGATCAAGCAAACCAAAAATGTGTTTTTCAGTTTTCTAATAAAACCTACATTGCCCGGGATCGGATAAATGCCCGATTGGTGATAGGTTTGCCACATAATATGTAGTGAGACTAAGTAAGTTCAGGGATGTATCCCAGGGGTGTGAAGATTTTTTGTTTTTTCGAGATATAGGAAAAAAACTTTATATGCGAGTAAGGTCACGAACAAAAGCTAGTGCAAGTGTAAATTATAAGAAGTGAAATAAATACCATAATATATAAATAGTATTGTCACGAAAGATCGTGAATTGAATGCCAATGGATATTTCGGTTCGGTTCAATCACCGTCGCGCGTCGAGTTTTGATTAGAGGATTGACCTCTAGTGATATAATATCGTAATTACAAGGATATTAATTTTATTTTTCTGTCATAAGATAGAAAACAAGCAGATGGGTCTCCTGATAGAAAGAGTCAACCATCGCCTATAATCACCAAAGGTGTTAATGGTGTATTGCTATCTCGCGGCGAGATCTTATGCCACATGCATAAGTTTGCCGGCTACCTTACACTCCAAACCGGAACACGACAGTGACAAGCAATGACGCTATTGTGAAAGGAATAGAAAAGTCGGTGTTACCAACCCGGGCGAGACAATGCAGAGCTCTACCACTAAATAGCCACGATGGTAGTGATTTGCATAGCCAATCGGTCACCTTTTACGACCTGCCTGGCAGAATGGCAGTTGGCCTTTTCTCCAAAGGAGCCCTGGGCCAACACGGGGGGTAATATTATTATAGGTCATATATAATATATATAATATTATAAAGTTAATATTATTTTAGTACAGTCAAAAATCTGTCACTCTATTATTCTACTTGCAAGACATAATCCATTTAATTTAACTTGCAATGGGAGAGAAATTGACCACTAGTCGATTACTAGTACCTAGTATTCACAAATTGTCATAAGCATAAGACGTGCTATTGCGATAATAAACGACTATAAAAAGTTTAACTATTCAATAGAAAGCCGACATGTCTTCATATCTTACGGACTGGCTTTATTTTAAGGCGTACAACGTGTACATCGCGACAAAAGGTAAAAACCGTTTTGCTAAATCACGTTTTTTTTGTATTGATTGTTAAATAACAATTTTATAATTATTACACGATATACCTGAAGATATTATATATCTAAGGAAAGTTATCTAACTTATTACAAGATAGAATGTACTTTACTCGATCATATAAAATTCCGAAAACAGTCTAAAATAATCTCTAAAACAAATAACTTGTTAATAATATTTTTAGTTTTAAAATAAAATGCATTAGAAACACATTAAATTGATAAAAATAAGTATCACACACACAGCACACTACATTCATTTGACATACTTAATAATTTACAAACATGTATATATATTATATGGAACTATTATCCATTCTTATATTATCAATGGGTAAGTATATGTGTTTGTTTGTCCATCTTTCACGGCAAATTAGAGCAACGAATTTATGTGATTTTTTAAGTGGAAATAGTTGAAGAAATGGAGAGTGACATAAGCTACTTTTTGTCTCTTTCTAACCTCACACTTCCCTAAATTGGAGGGGGGGGGGAATGGAAGTTTTTATTCCACCACACATTTATGGGGAAGAAATTTTCGACGTAGAAAGCTGAAAATTGGTTAATCCGAATTTAATGTGAGCAAAGCCGCAGGCAAAAGCTAGTATATATTATATACTATTTTTTTAGGGTTTCGAAGTAAACTAGGAACCCTTATAGTTTCACTATATCCGTCCGTCCGTCCGCACGATTGCTTAGAGACCCTTATTACTAGAAAGCTGTAATTTCGCACGCATATACATATTAGTCACGTCAACAAAATGGTAACATAAAATCTTGAAAAGTATTTTTTTTCAGGGTAGTTCCTCTACACGTAAAGTGGGGATGTTAATTTTTTTTTCTCACGTACCCCTTTAGTGTGGGATATCGTTGAATAGGTTTTTAGAAATATTATAGGTTTTTCTAAACAAGTTTTCTATTAGGGGACCCGTTTGTAAAATATTAAGCTTTTAAGTGCTAATTTCTTTCTTAGAGACAAGTGTCGTGTGTCGTCCCCCCCCCCCCCTCTCTGCAGGCTAAACGGTTCGTTTTGGGGGATAATAGTAAATATAATAAAATTAAAAGGAAAACTATCACGGCTTAGAAGGCTTTACAAGTTTATGAGTAATAGTCGACCATAACTTATAAAATGTACTTAGAGAAGTTTTTAAAGGCGGTGAAACTGTGGTGCGCATATATATTTGTCATTGACCTTTAATATCTTAAATGTTCAAGTATGAAACTATAAAAGCCCTCATCTTGGTCCGCATTATTGTGATCGGCAACTTCGGAACCCTACATTGCGTGTGGCCCGACATGCACTTACCAATTAATATATATATATATATATATATATATATATATATATATATATATATATATATATATATTCGTGCTACGTGCTAGGCTTTTTAGACGAGCAGAGTGTTTAGCCAGATTTTAAATTTAAATTTGGGCGAAGGTCACACTCACTATCACTAAATCTAGGTAGAGATAGAACCAGTGCACCTACTGGTTCTATCTCTGCCTACCTGTTCGGGAACACGGGCGTGAAGATATAACTACTACCATTTGTAGGAATGCACTTCAATCTATATCGATTATGAACAAATTTACCGACCGACACAGGGCCGATTGCCGGGTGGCTATGCCCACAACCTTTTTTAAAGGCTGGATCCGCGTTGCATTACACACACTAGCGTACATTTAACACACATTATAAATTATAATATTCACACATATACTACTCGTACCTATTTTGTTTATCGTGAGAGTCAGTTGTTGTCAACTACGAAGTCAACTACGAAGATATTTTAATATAGACTATGATCAAAATTACGATCGTATTTCGTCCAGTTTAAATAAAGTCTAATATTATAGTAATACAATTATTGTAACACTTGCACTTTCAATAATCAATCAATTTAAATACATTAAATCCTGAAGATGCTTAAAAAGTGAAACCGGTCGAGTGATATACAAAAATAAAAGTTTTAATGTGAAACTAAAGTACAAGTGTTACAATAATTGTGTTACAATAATGGAATTTCACCAAGTGCCGACGATGGAAAGTATAGAATATATCTATTATTATAACTAATTCAAATTATTAAATTTATAATAAAGTTATAATACTTACATAAAACTAATTCTAAGTAATTTCTATCACTTACCACAATTAATCAATCATTTACCTATTATTTTTTAGCAAATATTATTATTTGCTAAAAAATAATAAGTAAATAATAGTACTAATTAATGGGTTTCTATATAATATGTAAACATGCTTACATTTTTGCACACCAAATCACTCACGCACTAGAAAGAGAATCGGGAAAGCCACATTTTAAAGTTTCGTCATGATAAACACGCCGATTTAAATTGTTTGTAATTTATTTATTTTTTATTTAAAAATAAACTTTTATTTTTTGGTTCAATTTGGAAAAAAATGTAATAATTTAATTAAATGATTTAGTTTTTTAATTGAAATAACAAATATTTTTATTACAATTATGGATGGTACATACATTTTTTAAAGAAGCGTGCTGGAAAGGAAATAAATATTTTAGCATACCTAAGTACTTATTGATTCATTGTGGTAAGTGATAGAGATTGCATAAAATTAGTTTTGTTTTGAACGCCCGGCCCCGTTGGTCAAATGGTTAGCGACCCTGACTACCCAATCGATGGGGCTCGAGTTCTATCCCCGACGGGGACAAGCATTTGTGTGATGAGCATAAATGTTTGTGATTCCGGCTTTGGATGTTTATTAAATATATCTCAGTACTTATATATTATGTATTTCTACGTATTAGTATCGTTGACTTACACCCATAACACACACCCATAAAACAGCAATAATTTTCTTACTTTGGGGTTAGATCAGTAAGTGTAATTTGACGCGTGAATATTATTATTATTATATTATTGAAAACACACAAAATGATGAGACATCCTTGTTTCCTAACTTGATAATGTTCAAAAAATTATGTATTTTTAACTATATAACACATTGAAAACAATAAGTATTTTTTGCCGGATTTATTTGGTTACATTTTCATTAATCGACTTAAAAAATAAAAATATAATAAAATTAAAATAATATATTTTTCCTCCACTTAATTTTTTTAATATTGATGTTTTTTTTAATATTATTCTATATTCCTTGATCATAAAGAATGAATTTATTGGAACATTATTTTTTTTTTATAATAGTTATTATAATTTTAGTCTAACTGTAAGCCTTAAATATTTTTTACATACAATACAAATTGTTTGGAAAACTTCCATGTTAAGCGTATCAGTTTTTAGTTTTGCATGTCTTTTATTTAGGTGTTTTATATTCCAGAAAAAAATTGAATTTTTATTGAAGTAGCACTTTTATTTTTTTTTAAATATTAAATAAAATAAATAAAAAACATATTTTTCAAAATCTCTAGATAAAGTTAACCCTATTGGTATTTCTTAAATATTACATAAGAAAACGCATATTATTTTATGAAATATTTTTATAATAATTAATAATAAAACTCACCGTGAATAATAACAAATGTTTTGCCGCCATTTTTCATAACAAATAGTAACAAACGACACGTCGGTCCCCTTTCACGAGCCACTCTCGAGTTTTAAGACCACCGTTGACCGTTCACCGCAGCTTTTTGCTGAATGTCTCGGTCGACACAAAAAGAGTTACTACTTGTTTTCGAATATAATTTTTATCTTCAATGATTTGAATAAAAAGATAGTGTATTTAAATTAACTTTAACGTTGCTTTCTAATAACTAGATCTTCTGTTTTATGTTTCTATTTTATTTTGTAAGACAAAAGAATAACTATAATATTTGACATTAAATACTAATTAGGATCATCTATTTTTAATATCGCCTAATATAAGTTTAAATAAAGTTGATATATTGTACATTATTTAAGAAAAAAGTCGTAGATAAAGTACTATTAGACATAATTTTTAAATGAGTAAGATACTGGAAAAATGCATTATTTTTTTATACAAACTGTAAAAGCTTTTGGATTTTATTTATTGTATGCATACATTATACCGACGTAGGTATGTATTTTTTTTATCGACCGGTAGAACTTTTAAACTGCTGACTATAGTGGTAGTATTCATAACTAATAAAATTTGAAAATTAAGTTTTGGTTAAGTTTGTATTTTTGTAGTCCACCATATTTCCTTTACCTTAGCTTTTTTAAATAAGAACAACCGTGGCGACCTCATAACGTATTGACGTTTCTCATTCATTTAATTCGCTACAATAATTTGATGCCTCTAAGAATAAAAATCCTCTCTAAAAGGTAAAGGTAGTGTACCTAAATCGAGTAAGACGGAAGAGTTAAAAGTAATCATGATCACTGATAAATGAAACCTAAAAACTTTTAATTTTGTACTATGATTCATATAACACTGTCTTATTTAAAATTAAATAAGCTTAGATTTTTAGTTTTATATTTAAAACTAATAAGAGCAGCACAGAATTTTATCTTCATAAATATTACATTTTTGCATATTTATTTGCAATAAGGTTTTTCATAAATGTTTACATGACATGCAGTGAGGTCATTTACCCATCATGCTTTGACATGTAGGTTGTTAGTTAGGGACGATTGTCTGAGAAGCAACACCAAAATTAGAGATCAACATCCTACACACATTTGAACAAAACTTTGCATATTAAATGTAAATTTTATATAATAACTAGAGGCTAGCCTAGTCGACTTATATCATGTTATTATACATGAGCTATTGAAGTGTAAAATAAATTAAAATTGAAAATTTCTGAGTCCATTAATAGTGAGTTGAGACCCCAATGCTATAGAAGAGCACTAAAGCTGTTGATTCCTAGGCTATCCCAAGAAACATATGAGTTGTTATCATGTCAGTAAATTGCGGCGATGGTGATCACTTTCCATCTCGCAAACCGAAAAACAGCCCATTGGCAGAGATATTATTATCTTATTATCCTTTATTGTTGGTATTATCTTATTAACCTTTAATCTTCATTTTAGCCCAGCTTTATAAAGAAAAGACATGCCTTCCTAACAGTTGATAAATGGCAAACAAGTGGGTAAGTCTGAAGTCTAAGGTGACCAGCGATAGATTTCTGCAACTTATGTCAACGTAGAATCAGCACTTGTCACTGTAATTTTTCTATTTACATTACATGATCGCCACGTTACTATATACATTATTAATATATTTGCCATTTGTTAAAGACTTTCTTGCCTCAAGATATCTATCTCCTTATTTACATTCGTCCCTAGCCTATCTATGCTTAGACTATCTGTTAAGGTTTATAGCTCTTGGCCTAATTAAAAATAAGTTATATATTCATAACATTATTCATGTAGCTTATCTTGTTTTTATTAATTATCTTAATCTTTAAAGTGCTACAATTTCGCATAATTTTCTAAAGAAAAATAACAAAAGATTCAAGGAAATTAATGAATTAAAGCTAATTGATTTACGACTTTTTAACACACACTTACTGTAACTAACTAAAAGGAATTATAATTATTTACGTTCTGTAAACTAAATTTACTCCATGATATTTTAGATCTATTGTGGAAAATAGATCACGCTTTCATTAAACAGCTCACTGGTAGAAAGTCATGCAGCGGCCCTACCATGAACTCTTATAGCAGGCCAATTTAAGCCGATAATTAAACAGTCCTGCTGTTTCGTACCTATGCCAGCGAACGATCATATTACTACCTACCAATTTCTGCCCTGCATTAGCTTACCATGAAGTGTTTTTGACTGACCGGAATCGATATTTGAATTGCTAAAGTGTCATAATATTGCCGGTCACTTGCAGCTGTAAAAAAGTAACTTTTATTAGATTGCTTTGTCTTAAATATACTGTAAATGTAAGTATTTTTTATTATTACTGCTATTTATACCTATTTTATATTTTTTGACATTAACTGTGTTATAGAAAAGTATTAATATCGGAAAAAATATAGTAGTTCATTATTTCTATATAAAGTTTTCTAAATACTATATTATAATTTTTAATTTTTATTTATTTATTTAAATTAATTTAAATAAAATATTTAATTTTGAATTATTATTTTTAAATTTAAATTAATAATTTTTAATTTTAGATGTGTGTATAACTAAAAAAATTACAAAAACCGGCCAAGTGTGAGTCGGACTCGCGCACGAAGGATTCCGTACGATCATAGCAAAAAAATACAAAAAAAAAACGTTTATTGTATGGGGACCCCCTTAATATTTTATTTTTTTGTTTTTAATGTTTGTTGTTATAGCGGCAACAGAAATACAAAATTTGTGAAAATTTCAGCTTTCTAGCTATCACGGTTTATGAGATACAGCCTGGTGACAGACGGACAGACATACAGCGGAGGCGTAGTAATAGGGTTCCGTATGTAAAGGTTGTTTTAGGGTCCTGTACCTAAAAAGTACAACGGAACTCTAAAAACAACTTTTTCATATTCTCTTTTTTTAAATATTTGGATATTGTACGTTAGTTTACGATTATCTAAGTAAATACTAACTGCAGTTCAGGCTTTTTCTTCTTTCACAGCATCGCCAACCATCTGTCCACATTTTTCTCGACATTTCTCGGATTGTGTATATGTAATGAATAATCTTAAGCTTCAAAATAATCACAAACTATTCCAAAACTCTAATCTCAAAAAGCAAGTACCTACTCAACAAATTTAAAAACCGCGCTCATATATATCAAATTTATAATAAACAGTTCACGGTCAAGTGTAATATTCCCAGAGTTGCGTTCTTTAATGGATGCCACTTAACAAATATTACGCGATTTACTTTGTGTTCCATAAATTTTACGTAGACTTTAAATAACTTGAAACTCGATCTCTTTTGCCAATTTGTATTCTTAAATTCAAGATTTCTAATTAAAAAGCATTAATAGTAATAACTTTATACTAAAATTTAAAAATCGGCAAGTTATGTGTTTCTCAACGTTAATTTGATATGTCCTAGCCAGAGATAATGTGACCGGCCAGAAGATACCGCATTGCAGGTCAACAAGAATTAGTTCATGGTACGATAGTAAAACCTGACAGGTTAATACTCATAGCTGAACTGCCTGGAACTTAACAAGTATTATAAGAGTTCATGGTAGGCCCTCAGGAATAATATGATGTATGAGGAGTAAAATGTTTAAGACATAACATTTAGTTAATTATGTATTAAACATTTTATTTTGAATTAATTGAATATTTTAATTATTATTATTATTATCTTAAAATTTAAAGTATGTGCTGTACTTTTTCTAACATTGATTATAATTTAAAATAAAATATATCATTCTAAAAG
This sequence comes from Apodemia mormo, assembly GCA_036924255.1. NCBI lineage: Eukaryota > Metazoa > Arthropoda > Insecta > Lepidoptera > Riodinidae > Apodemia > Apodemia mormo. Next base: position 2,504,314 of record JAUPFN010000007.1, on the reverse strand, counting down.
TTATCAGAATTAAACTTACCTTTTGACGTTTTAGACTAAAACGTTTTAGACTAAAAATCGAACGCATTGCATGTTGTTGTGTGGTAAAACAGGAGAAACTGTATATTTTTGTAGGAATAACTGTCACAGGGTTTGTGACTTTAATATTTATTGAAACAAAAAATATTGATTGACTGATTGATTGATAGACACAAGAATGCACACACTAATTTAATTTATGGTTTATGAGAAAATCGGTAAATTTAGCCCTGAAACAACAGGGATAGTAAAAAGGGGGTCGCCTCAGTGGTTTAGTGATCCAGGGTTGGCGTTGACCACATGAGGTCCCGGGTTCGATTCCCGGGTCGGGCATATAAAAAAAGGGTTTTTTCAGTTTTCTGATAAACACAAAGTTGCTTGGGATTGGAAAGTGCCCGGTTGGCGATAAGCTTGCAACCTATCACATTTGTGGGACCAAGTATCTTCGGCAAATCGTGGGTGCACTTGTTGTACCTCTGCCTATCCCTTCGGGGATAGGGGCGTGAAGATACTTCAAAATATCTTTGGCTTATTTATTGGCTAATGACAACGGTTATCTCATATCTTTAGGTGCACTTTTTAGCTTAAGGACTCTATCCTTATGATCATCTATCCTTCAGATAAAAGGTGCTCCTAAATTCTCCTATAAATATAAAATATGTTAATGGTGCGTTGCTATCCGAATGACAAGAACTTAATGCCATATGTATAGCTTTATCGTTTGCCTTAAATACCTCTTGTGGTTTTACTGTTCATAGGCGAAGATTTACCATCAGAGGAGCCACTTACCAAATCCTCGTTTCCAATAAAAACATCGAAATTTCCATATTGGATTTTAAATTTGTTAGTGTCAAAAAAGCAGGAATATGAAAGGCTCCAGCATAAAATTAGAAGTCTACCAACTCTGTTTTTTGAACACGATATGTTCTCGAACAGAAGTCTTTGCTTACCTAAAATATCAGAATGAGAGTAACTATTACAGCTTAAGTTTTCCCGAAGATTATAGATATTTGTATTATTTAGAGTCAGGTCAGACATCACTTAGCAGGATTGAAAGCTTATACTTCTGCTTTACTTATTGAGATTATTTTTGCAAATTACAAAACCACATAAAAAATTTAATCTAGAATTTCTATCTATTATTATTTAAAACTCGACTTAATTATGTTTAAATCATCATAAATTATGTATGTATTCATTCTTAATACCAAAAATTTTCTTCTTATCTAATCTATATTATTAAGAGAAAAAGTTTGCTCGGTCTTTAGTTTGAAATGGGTAACCTCAAACACCAATTAAGTGATTTTAAAATTAGTTGACTTATGGAAATCCACATTTTTTCGAAATGACATAAGTTACTTTTTTACCCGAATACACAAAAGGATGTAATGTTTTTGAGTCACGCGAAATACTAGCCTATTTAATAAAATATTTTATTGGAGCGAGCCGTTAAACCGACAGTAAAACCGCCATTCTTTAAAACCGTGGAATAGGCTTTAACGTCAATGATGGCCTTTAAAGATCCGAGATGCTATTATAATTTCGAGTTTCAAAAGCAGACCAAACGAAACCTCAAGTATACTGACCTTTGAGTTCGAAACTGAGACTTAAAACCTAAGCCGAATAAATTAAACTCATTCTAATATAATATGTACGCTATTTACGTAAAATAAACTCAAGCTTTCACAATATAAAAGTAATAAAGAAGTATTTAATGAATACCATTTGTTGTTACGTTCTACTTATGAATCATCTGAAAATTTCTTTCCCTTACCAGTTAGCTGTAAGCATGCTGCAAATCTTAAATACTGAACCCACGATTTCATTATAACCTAGGCCTATATCAGCAAAAATAATTATTTTATGATTGCCAGAAAAGTTAATCAGGAAAAATCTTAATGCCTAATTGAATCGAAAACGAATTTTCCATTCGAGTTTCATAGTAAGAATTATTTGTGTTTAAACATAGATCTGAAGAAATGAGAAAGTCGAATACGGAATCAAGTAAATTTAGTTCACATTTTCGTCCAATTTGTCATCCTTAAAATAAATATAAATAAATATTCACGGGACAAATTACACTTACTGATTTACCCCAAAGTAAGCAAATTATTTGCTTGTGTTATGGGTGTTAGTCAACGATACTAATACATAGAAATACATATATAAATACTGAAATATATTTAATAAACACCCAAATCTGGAAATACAAATATTTATCTCATCATACAAATGCTTGTCCCCGTCGGTCCGTCCGTATCGCAGTATGTAAACACCAACACATTCAGAAAGGAGTACAATCATGCCTCTAGGTGTTTTAAAAGAATCATAGTTAAGGCAAAATCTGAGCACATTGGCAGAATTCGTGAAAGGCTAGTTTGCCTTCCTTCGGGAACCTGTGCATTCTGGTCTCCAAGTCCATCCAAATTAAATTTGTTCAAGGAAATTTCTGTCTGCCTTCCTTTTCACCTTTGCCCAAAGATGATAGTTTTCTGGCCTATTCTGCAAAAGAGAAGGCTGATCTTTTGGGCTCACTTTTTGCAGCCAACTCGACTCTGGACGACCAAATGCACCCCCTACCATCCGCAGTATAACACTTCCGTTCCGGAGATAAAGTTCTGCAGCGCAAGAGGCAATTATTTCCTTGGACATTCACAAGTCAAGTGGGCCTGATGGAATTTCTCTTATCGTGCTCAGCATGTTTGCTCTAGAGTTGGTACCGGTCTTAACGTGTTTATTCCGACGTTTCTACTCCCATGGCGTCGTACCCAAAACTTGGAAGACCGATTTAGTGCACCCAGTCCCTAAAAAAGGTGATCGCTCGGTCTCGTCCAACTATCGGCCTATAGCGATAACCTCCTTATCCTCCAAAATAATGGAGTCTATTATCAACTGCAAGCTTTTAAGTTATCTAGAAGTGCAGCAGCTGATTAGTGACCGTCAGTACAGTTTTCGTCGCAGACGATCAGCTGGTGATCTTCTGGTTTACTTAATACATCAGTGGGCGGATGTGATGGAGGATAAGAAACAGGCATTGCCAGTTAGTTTGGACACAACGAAGGCCTTCGATCGGGTGTCACAAGGCACTTCTCTCCAAGCTCCCATCCTATGGGCTACTTGGAAAATTGTGCAATTGGATCACCAGTTTTTTTTAATTGTTGATGGCGCATGCTCTTAATCCTTCTTAATCTTAATCTTTAAACTTGTCAATGCCGGTGTTCCTCAAGGCTGTGTGCTATCGCCTACGCTGTTTCTTCTGCACATTAATGTACATGTTGCGATCAAGCAACATTCATTGTTATGTGGATGATAGTACAGGCGATGCTTTATATTTCGGCAGTAGCGGAATTTCTCGGAAACACGTCAACGAGTGCCGGAACAAATTTGCGTCAGAAATTGAAGAACAACTTTCCGTAGCTTCGGAGTGGGGTTGATTAAAACTGGTTCAGTTTAACCCCAATAATACACAAGTCTGCGCGTTTACCACTAAAAAAATCTATTTTCGTCGCATCTGCTCGTTTTGAAAATACTTTCCTAAAAGCCTCAGCGACTATTGGAATACTTGGAGCTGACATATCGAGCGAAGTTCAGTTTCGCGGTCACTTTGAAGATAAGGCTAAATTAGCCTCTAAAAAGCTGGGAGGAGATATGCGTAGAAAGCTTTTATTTTTATACTAGCCATAAGCAGAGCTTCGTAAAGGCTCGCAAAGTTATACTACCTAGTAATATTGTTAGGAAAGTATTTTTATGAGAATTACATCTTTTAATGTATTAACTTTCTTAATAATTATCTAATCTAACAAAATTTTCACTTAAAAATTATATTCGCATCATAATATAAAAATAAAAAAACATGTTTCTAAGATTAATTTTTAAACTTACAAGTAAAATTCTTTAAAATTTTCTTGATTCATTAAAACACGAATTTTATAATTATCAATATTATCTATACAGAAAAAATATAAAGCTTATTTACAAATTTTACACCATATTTTCTGGTCTACCAATAATTTAGTACAGTCTACCTATAATATGTAGCAACTCTCTCTTCTCAACTCAGCTCTTGCGTAAGCACTTCACTCTTAAAGCCTAATATTGATAGAAATATATTTTTATTTATGGTAGTTTTTTTGTAAAAGAGTTTTCAAGGAAAAATGGGTATTACAAATGAAAGTTGATCTTATAAAGAAAATTTTTAACATTTTGCTGAGATAAAAAGTATTGAGTATAGAGATATAAGAAAATTTTTCCAAAATCGGAAAGTTCCTGGTTGCACAACGATTTTCAAAATCAAAAATGTTTTATTTAAGTAATTATTTCCGCCGTGTTTTTCTCGGCCTCCTTTGTAGAATAGGCCAGCTGCCGTTCTGCCAGGCAGGTCGTAAAAGGCGACCGATTGGCTATCGAGTCACTACCATCGTGGCTACTAGGTGGTAGAGTTCTGCATTGTCTCGCCCGGGTCTGGTACCACCGCCTTACCTATTCCTGCCGCAATAGCGTCAGTGCTTGCCGCTGTCGTGTTCCGGTTTGGAGGGTAAAGTAGTCGGTAAACTTATGCATGTGGCATTAGACCTCGCCACAAGATAGCAACGCACCATTAACATCTTTGGTGTCTATAGGCGATGGTTGACTCTTTCCATCAGGAGATCCATCTGCTTGTTTGCTATCTTATGACATAAAAAAAAATTAACCTTCTACATTTTCAGAATTAATATTGGAATTACCGCAGGTACGAAGAATTGGCGGTAGAAACTCAGCGCATAAATTTTTCGAATATTTCCCTCGGAGAAATCTTCGGGGTCCGATTTCCGAGTCAGAAAAATCAAAAATGTGTTTTTTCAATTTTTTAATAAAAACAACGTTGCCCGGGATTGGAAAAGTGCCCGGCTGGTGATAGGCTGGTCACCTATCACGTTGTGGGACTAAGACGTACCTCGCCTGATCGTGGATGCACACGTTGTGCCTCTGCCTACTTCCTCTGATACGGGCATGAACATACCTTTTTTTTAAGCTTTTTACCCTCGGGCTAATATTGGAAATTGATCTCAATACAATATCTTGTACCATTGCACAATAATCATATTGTGGAAAATCTGTAAACGGTTGACCTTGCAAGCCAGGACGTGATCAAATCATCCCTGAAACTTTCCGCTAAATTAAAGTATTTTAAGCTCAAAAGAGTAAAAACTATAAGCATAGATTTTTTCAGTTCAAACATCTATTTTGATAAAAATGGCAGTATATTGATTTTTGAAAATCTGTATATTTTGGAAATGATTTCCAAATCGATTTTGATTCATGCCCAAGTAGCACGTTTAGCTGTATATAGGCTGCATTTAGGTTCATTTTTAAACTTAAAGCTGTATACGAAGCCGTACAAAGGCTGTAGAAGCGCTTCTACAGCCGATATAACACCAAAAAGGGCCCCAAGTTATACAGCTTATTGCGTTATGTAGGCTGCACAATAGCTATACAAGCTGTTATAAACTGTACAATGGCTGTTATTCGGTGTATAAAGAAACTATAACACTAAGGATACTCTCTTGTAACTGTCTTGTACAGCTAAGAGTTAAATAGGCTGCACAATAGCTGTACAAGCTGGTATAGGCTGTACAAAGGCTGTTATTCGGTGTATAAAGAAACTATAATACTTAAGATACTCTCTTGTGCAGCTAAATGTTCTTAATAGGTGTTTGAAAATGATAAAAAGTAACTAATCTGTTTTTGATATTGTATAACATTATATCTGCAGACGCCATAATTAAAAATATATTAATAAACGATAAATTCTTGGACTTGGAGCAGTATTCAACGGTGTATTCAAAGTGCAAATTCTAAATGACTGTGAAGTCGTGTATATTTTTCCTCAAAATATTCACGCGCCAACGAAATAATCAAGATAAAACAAATAAAATCATTGCAAAATACGGTAAGTGTTTGTGTTTAAGGTTAGAATATGTATTATGTACCAAGTATTTATGGTACAATATTGTATATAAAGGCATAATGATCATAATATAAGTTGCTTGTCAAGATATAGCTTTAGCTATTGCTAAATATATCTTTTACTTAACAATATATTTCTTTAATTTTGTTTTAATACACAATAATGGCGGCGTTTTGTTATACAGCCTAAAGTGTATTTGGAGGGTGATTTACTGCAAACAGCTGTACTGAATCTCCTTTTTGTTCTATTATACGGCTATTGGCTTTTAATTACTGTCCAAATACACTTTAGGCTATACTAAGTCCCTATATAAATCTATTGTACAGTAATTGGCTTTTAATCACTTAACTTATGTTTAGAGATGCGTACAAAAATTGAAGAACCCTAAATACAAAACATATGTTTGTCACTTGATTTCGCTATTGTGTTGTATTGATGTCGGTCGTTTGACTTTACAACTAAACCAACCTATTGTTAACTATAACCTATGGGACATGTATTTTAATCATGTTTTACTTTATTTTTCAGGGAAATATGCTTTATAAAATAATAAAAACAATTGAGAGAAGCCAAAACCGTATTTGTATCGTACCCAGTTTGTGGGAGGATAAAGGTGAATTATAATGACCAAGAAAACAACTTGATATAACTAAGTTGATCAAGAACGAAAAATCAAGCCCTTTAAATATTGGTCTATCACAAAAATATTTTTAAGAAGGATACGTTATTTCGTGCTTGTGATTTTATATTATTAGTTCTGCAAAGAGAAACACATACTCTCTTGCCTGTAATTGTATCTAAGTATATAATATTTTTAAAACGATTGTAAGTATACATATGTATATACAGGATGTTGCAAAAGTGGTACAGTAAGCCGAAAGGGGGTAGCTCAGGGGGTCATCCTTAACAACTTTTGTTTAACGACTTTTGGAAATTCGCGAAAAAAATATTGATTCTCCATAGAAACTTTGTTGGTCACGTGACTTTTCACAATGGAAAAACAAAATTGTTTTTCGGGAATTTTCACAAATCGTTGAACAAAACTTGTTCAAAATGACCCTCTCAGTCACCCCCTTTCGACTTACTATACCGCTTTTGTAAAACTCCGTATAGTAGCAAGTTAAAAATAAAAAAATACATATTTTCTCAGTGTAATGATTTTTATTTCTCTTTTTAACTCTTTTTTATATATTCTTTGAAGAATGGACCAATTGCCTTTCTGCCAGGCAGGTCGTAAAAACAACCGATGGGCTATGCGAGTCACTTCCATCGTGGTTACTAGGTGATAGAGCTCTGCATTGGCTCGACCGGGTGTGGTACCACCGCCTTATCTATTCCTGCTGCAAAGCGTCAGTGCTAGTCACTGTCATGTTCCGGTTTGGAGGGTAAGGTGGCCGGTAAACTTATGCATGGGGCATTAAACCTCGCCACAAGAGAGCAACGCACCATTAACATTTTTGCTGTCTGTAGGCGATGGTTGATTCTTTTCATCAGGAGACCGATCTGCTTGTTTGCTATCTTATGACATTAAAAAAAATCAGTTATTGTAAATTACCAACCAAGTAACCTTAATGAAGAAGATAAGCCTAAAAAATAATAAATCAGATAACCTACAATCACTTTTTAATGTTTTTGTTACGGAACCCTTTTCCTTGAACATTAATAAAAATGACGATTGTAGGTTTACCTGAATTAGTAATTTTTCAGCTTTATCTTCATCACGATTACTTGGTTGGTAATTTATAATATTTAAATATTCCTTTTCAATATTCCTCTTGATTTTTTCCACATGATATCAACTATGCAGATATAAAAACAGCAAACAACAATTTTCTCAGTAATACAGCCTTGAGCTGTACTATAGCTGTATATGCAGATTTTTTAACACCATTGGCTGCATAACAGTCTACAATTACGCCATAAATGTTAGCTGTAGAACGGTGATTGCATGTCCCATTTTACAGAAACAATCGTTGAGTGATACCATAATAACACTTAAAGCTGTAATAAATTCCCGTGCTAAACAAAATACAGCTAATGTACAGCTTTAAGGATTAAAATCAGCCTAATGAGTTACAAATTGCTTAAAGCTGTACAGTAGTGTATTAATATTCAGATATAACGCCTAAAGCTTACGCAATTTGTAACTCATTAGGCATGAGTTACAAATTGCTTAAAGCTGTACAGTAGTGTATTAATATTCAGATATAACGCCTAAAGCTTACGCGAAACTCTAAGAAAGGCCTTGTACAGCATTAGGCTGTATAAAAACTCATAAAGGTCTCTTATACCGATAAAAGCATCTTTTTACACCATTGTACGGCTGCAATAGAACTTTAAGTTCTATATGAGCTGCTTTATGGGTATTAAACATGCTTGATTGCTGCTTGGGTGTGGTCTATGGTCATAATTTATTAATTTATTTACTTTTATGCACTAAAATTGTACAATGGTTAAACTTAATGTCATAAAGGCATTCTCTGCCAGTCAACCAGCAAGTGGAGCAGAGAAATATCAATAGTGTGCAAATAAATATTTTAAATGGAAATGGGCTAAACTGAACAAAAATATAATAATTACTAGGAAATAGAAAATGTAAATAGATACATGTAACATATTTACATAAACATATATTAATAAACACATAATAGACTATATACATAATATTTAAACTTAGTCATAATTTCTTTATTCTTATAATTTGACAAATATATTTGCTAATGCAAAATATATATGCTTTAACATTAATAAAATTACAGTCAAATTTTGACCAGATAGTTTTTAGAACGCTAGTAATAATTCAAACAACAGGCTTCCGCGGAAGTCTATTCGTAAATAGATACGCGGAAGTCTGTTTGTAGCGTTAAGTTATTGGGATGCGCTGGCGGCCTCCAAAATAAGTGCAAAGTATAATTTTCCTTCTTAACTATTAAATACCAATTTAAAATCAAAATTCAAACAAAAATTAGACTGCCTTGTGGTCTAGGTATTAGCCTATTCGGCTCAAATTATGAGGTCCCAGGTTCGATCCATGGGTCAGGCAAAGTTTTATTGAGGTTTTTTAGAAGTTTTCCTTCAAAATCCAAAATCTCAATAGCAGCACGGAGTTCGACAGCCAGTGTGTTACCACTCCCTTGTGAGCATGTAAAGTTGTCGGTTATCTATTTTTTATAAATAATAAGATGGCAAACAAGCAGATGGGTTTCTTTATGGAAAGAGTCAACCATTGCCTATAGACACCAAAGATGTTATGGTGCGTTGTTATCTTCGCTACAAATTGTTGATAACTTAGGTTGATATTTTATCGTCTCGAACTAAAGTTTGCTTAATTTTAGCTATTTTTGGCGTTTTCTTTTAATAGTCTACGATCCCACTATAGAACGATTTTCACTGAGCTGGTTAATGGATGAAAAGTATTTTATATCCAATTAAATATGTCAGTAAATATATTATTGCAAATTGGTTGATGATTGACTAAAAGTTTCAGCTCGGTGAAGGTCGTTCTTTAGTGTGATCTTAGACTAAAAAATGGTCCACTGATATAACAGCAAAGTCATCTTTCCTTTAAGGCTGTTTCAAAACCATTAAATAAATATTCACGGGACAAATTACACTGACTGATCTAACCCCAAAGTAAGCAAATTATTTGCTTGTGTTATGGGTGTCAGTCAACGTCAAAGTCAACTGAGTATATTTAATAAACACCCAAACCCGGAAATACAAACGTTTATGCTCATCACATAAATGCTTGTCCCCGTTGGGGATCGAACCCAAGCCAGGTAGATTGCGTACTCAGGGTCGCTAACCACTCGACCGTCGGGGCAGTGTAACTAGAAATCTATATCTATACTAGCTGCAGCGTGCAGCCTGTTGCATTATAAAAGTTTTTGGCAAATCCCGCGGGATCACCTAACTTTTCCGGGATAAAAATAGCCTATGTGTTATTCTGGGTCTTTAGCTATCTACATACCAATTTTCATCGTAATCGGTTCAGTAGTATTTGCGTGAAAGAGTAACAAACATCCATACATACATACTCACAAACTTACGCATTTATAATATTAGTAGTATAAATAAATAAAATTGGAGTGTCTGTTCATAATATTAAAATAATCGCTTTTTACTAAATGCATGTAAATGTATATGGTACGTATTTATACTAAAAAAATCATTTTTTACATTTCTGTCTATCTGTTTGTATGTTTATTCCGGCTAATATGGAAACGGTTGGACCGATTTTGGCGGGATTTTCACTGGCAAATAGCTCGTGAAATGAGTAACTTGGGCTAAATTTATTTTAGATTTTTTACGCAAACGAAGTCGTGGGTGCTTCTAGTATTTATATAAAATCACAGCTAAATACCTATTTATGAATTTACCCTACTTACTGCATACACCATGAGCGAATAACGGATTTACATTTTCTAAAATAAACTTTATAAACAATCACTAAATTGTCCAAACATTTTACAGTGGCTGTTGAAGTAGGCGTACCTAATATGTGCCAGTATAGCGTATAGCGGATAATATGGCTAGTCTAAACTAATATTATAAACAGGAAAGATTTGATTTTTGTTTGTTACTTACTCAAAAACTACTCAATCGTTTGTAAAAAATCTTTCACTTTTAAAAAGCTACTTACTAAGCTAAAGCTACTTATTAAGGCTTTACATAGGCTACTTTTTTACTCGACTGAGAAAAGGGAAGTAATGATTTATGGTCACGCGAACGAAGTTACGAGTAACTGGTAGTATATACGTTGACCGCTTTAATAATGTTGAACTACATCTTAGTAAACTAAGTTAGAGAATATAATTATTTTGCAAACCGATTAAAATGTAAGGCGAGTTAATTGGAATGAAGTTCGTTGATAACAATTAATTACACCAGTTAAGTGTGGCTAGACCCTATTAGAGTTTTAGAGTTCTGTACCTATTGAGTAACAGACGGAATCATATTAATATGCTTTCGCCGTCTCTTTGTCCCGATTCATGATTTTTCGAAGATAGAAAAGAGGGGCGTCAAAACGAATTTGTTTACAAAAAAACAGCTCGTTTTTAATAAAAAAAAATATTTTTCCTGGGACCACTGTTTAAAAAATCAGAAGGTGAAAGAATACAGGCGATTTTAGTTTTGTACATCCCTTGCGTGTCTTTCGGAGTGACGAATGTTAGATACAGTAGAATAATTTTCCACGTTTTTTAAATCAATTAAATAAAATATATCGCTAGGAACAATCATATAAAAAATATTGAGACTTTAATTTGATTGAATTCTGATACCATATTTAAGTTAACACTTAAAACAACTTAAGTTAACATTGTATAAAACTTTAATTACATTTTTAAATTTAAACAGCAATAAGTTTATCAGGTTGCCAGGTATCCCATTTTTGTTCATTGGCGACGTCGACCACTTACCATCAGGTGGCACGTCTGCCAGTTTGCCTATCTCAGTAACATAAAAAAAAAGTTTATGTATCATTATTTTCATTATAAGTATCAAATGAAACATCTCCCTGTTTTTGTATTAAACAATAGTTTAATGCTAATATATTTTTTGTTCTTTGAAGTACCTATATAGTGTCTTTGCAAAATTTTAGCTCAGAATTCTGTCAATATAACTTAGATTTTTGAGATAAGCAGCTGTTGTACTGAAGAGAAGAGGCCCAGCGACTAATCTAACCTAACCACAGAATACTAAGGAGAGAACTACCTAAATCAATCTCCGTATTCTGTGCCTAAATTCCAACTTTATTTAGCTCCTATTCCCGAAGTTAAAATATTTATTAAATTCGGATAAGTTAAGAAGTTGATATAGAATCTTAAGGATTATATTAAACTGTAAGATAATAACTAAAAAAAGCGATGTATGAAGTCTTGCCCGTGTTCTTTGACGCATAAAATTCAATTTAAGTCAGAAAATCATGTAATTTTCTGACTTATATTGAATATTAGTTTTAGTTTCATAGATATTTGGTAAATCGTTTTACAATATTTTCAATTCTGAATTATAGAATGACTTTATTATGTAATAAGGAAATTTAAAGTCTTTGTTAGATCAAAAATAATGATTACTTATAGATGAAGCTATCAGTTATTATGATTCTTGCATTTTACTCGGTTAGCATAATCTTTGATTTTAGAGATGTATTTTTGCATCAATTTACAGTACAAGTGAGGGGAGAAAAACCCCTGCAATTTAATAAGTTGTTTCTGGATATGAGAAAAAAATTGCGGTAGGTATCAGTACGAACGAATTACAAAGTTAAAAAACTATCATATACGTAGGTTTTACAATCTACGAGTAATAGTCGACAATCTAACAAAATGTACTCATAACAAGATATCCCCTGTGTTGTTCCAGGCTTCTCTGAAGGTTAGACTAACTGTCATTCTGCCAGGCAGGTCGTAAATTATGTGTGCCTAATTGGCTATACATGTCACTACCATCGTGACTACTAGGTGGTAGAGTTTCGCAACGTCGCGCCCGGGTAATTGGTACATATTTCTGCCGCAATAGCGTCAATGCTTTACTTACCCTGCCAGCAATACCAGTTCAACTCTAAATATTGTGCGGTTTATTATCGTAATAACTTAGCACTGACAACCAAAATGGTACAAATTCAAAATAATACTCACTTAAAATTTTAAGAATAGTGGTACAATTGAAAATAACTCTTATTTGTTAATTACGGGTGCATGTGTTCCGCTTCCAATGTTGGTTGCAATTAGCAATGTCCTTGTTTTGGTAGGAGAGAGAGACGCTAGCTCGTTTAACAAAAAAAGGCATACAGTGCTATGTATTCTTGGCTTATAGAGTTATTGTTTAAACTCTGTGCAATTGGTCGGCAGGTATTGAAATAAAAATTTTATGGTGTGCCTAACGCAAAAATCTCAAATTTTGAGTTAGATCCCTTTAGATCTAGGTGTGTGATATTTCCTTTCATCTATCGCCGATATATATCACCCACTGGTCGAAATTCGACCATGGACTAAACAACAAAATATCTTCTAATTGTGACAACAGTCTTTAGCCGTACAGAAAAGTAGTATGCATGTGTGTTTATTATTATTTATAATGTAGGTCATATAAATGTAGTGTGTATAATGTTTATATATTTTGTTAATTTTCTGTTGTCCTCCGCAACATAAACTAATTGCTCCAAATTTCATACTTGACACCGTTTTCATAATTGTTGTAAAAAGGACTAAAAACTTCTCCCGTATTGGTCCCAGGCTCCTTTGAAGAATAGGCCAACTGACGTTCTGCCAGGCAAGTTGTAAAAGGTGACCGATTGGTTATTCGAGTCACTAACATCGTGGCTAATATAAATAAAATGGTAGTGACTCCTAAAATCAATCGGTCGCCTCTTACGACCTTCCTGGCAGAACGGCAGTTGGCCTATTCTTCAAAGGATCCCAGGGCCAACAAAAAAAATCTTGAATTGTTTTATATGTACGTACATCGATTATAGAACTATTTCAATGGTATATTTATTATTACTTAACATGATTTTAAACTACTGAACTTGTTTCCTTCCTTTTAGTTTTCATTCAAGGCAATGAACCTTTTTAAAATATTAAATACAGTCGGTTTTTTCTATAATTTTTCTTTTATTATAATAACGATATTTTACTTCTATAATATGGTGATCCATGTACAGCAAACAACCAACAAAACAATGAGCGGTCGATGTAGATGTAGAAAAGTGACTGCTTCGTTTTTTCGTCAGTATTGCAGAATACAGAGCAAACGAGGCGTTATATAGAAATATCTATTGCTGTGACTACGAAAGATATATTATGTTTATGTCTGCAGCTGCTGATCACAGACAGGATGGAAGATGGTGCTACGTTAAAACATCGTTCATAAAAAATCACTCATGAAGAACGATATATCGTCGATATTTGGGGTTTCAATATCGATTTTAATGATATATCGATGATAGAAAAAAATCGATATATCGTTTGTATCCCTAGCTATTTCTCATAAGCGAACTACAAATTGCTTGACCTTGACTTATTGAGAGTAGAGCACGACATATAACATTAAAGAAACTACTGGATACATCTCGTTAACACTTTTATACTTTTACTTCTTGTTTATTTGGTCCTTATCTAAAAAATAGTACGATATCTTAATTACAAGCTTATTAAAGTTTTTAGAACGTGCAAATTTTATAACAGTTATTTGTGTTATTATAATAAACAACGCAAATGAAATCGCACGTTAGTCGCGCAATTGCAATCGTATTTTTTTTATTTCATAAGATAGCAAACAAGCAGGTGGGTCTCCTGGTGGAAAGAGTCAACCATCGCCTATAGACACCAAAGGTGTTAATGGTACGTTGCTTTAACTTGTGGCGAGGTCTAATGCCACATGCATAAGTTTACCGGCTACCTCACCTTCCGAACCGGAACACGACAGTGACAAGCACTGACACTATTGCGGCAAGAATAAGTAAGGCGGTGGTACCAGACCCGGGCGAGACAATGCAGAATTCTACTACCTAGTATCCAGTAATCCCAAAACGCAAGCTAGTCTACTAATATTTTATAGATGTGAAGATTACGAGTTTGTTTGTAGGAAGTAATCTCTAAAAACTACGCAGTTTAAAATGAGGACAACGGCTTATATATATTTGATTATTATTGTGTATCCTCGTTAATAGACCAACTGCCATTCTGACAGGTAGATCATAAATGGGAACCGATCGTATGTACTCCTACTAGGTGGTACAGTTTTTTGTTTTTTTTTTGTTTTTACCTCTTTTTTGGTTGGTAACACTGCCTTGCCTATTCCGACTTGACGCATTAGTTAATGCTTGTCACTGTCGTATTTCCAGTAAGGTAAGGTAGCCAGTAACTTATGTATGTGGCGTTATCATTCCACCACACGAAACATTAACATCTTCGTGTTTATCAGGAGCTCTGCTTGTCCTATCATATGTCACTGGAAACTTCTAAAAAAAGTTTTGTTGCAGTCGGGTGAGCAATGTGAATTAACAAACAAACATCGAATTTTATATATTAGATGATGTCATAAGTGACAAGGTTATTAACATCGTGTGTCAATAAACTTGCTTGTTAAAAGCACATGTCTAGCCACATACCATGTTTAGATGTATGGTTTGTTTATCTGTGAGGAAATTATCTTTTCCATTAAATTTAAAATCTTAGTATGGTATACCATGATAGGCGTGGGTTGGAAAGAAAAAAATGTTGTTTGTAAAAAAAAAATTTAAACATATTCTTGTGAAAAAACTTGTAAAGTGGGATTAAAAGAGATTATTCGGGGGCAACGTGATAAGGTTGACGTTGGGGACTTATTTTTTGGGAGAACTCCCTTCCTGCATTGGCAATTTCCCAACTAATATTTGGTATTGTGAAATGTATTCCGTTTTGTGGTCATTCGCCTGCTGTAGATTAGGTTATACCAGTAGCGAAGTATAAAAAAACACCTAGAACCATTTCGACTCTTCCACTTCCCACGTTGAGATTAAAAAGGCAAGAGGCTCTCCCAAAGTAGTTTAGCTCACGCGTTTCTATCGCTTGGCCTGAAAGCTAAAAGAGGGCGGACGTCCAGACGCACCCGTTTTCAAAGCAGAGGGCAGTAAGAAAAAAATTAATACAATAATGTGATTCTCAAAGTGTTAAACCATTTATTACTTATTGGTACATTAAACTTAAATTGGGTATCTATACGGTGAAACGTATTTATTTACGTTATAGTGATCCGGTATAGTAATATATTTCCTTATCTGTTATATAGTCTTATGCATGTAGCATTAGACCTCGCCACAAGAACACAACGCACCATTAATACCTTTAGTTTCTATAGGCAAGGCTTTGGACTGGACTTTTTCCACCAGGAAACCCATCTGCTTGTTTGCTATCTTATGATATAAAAAAAGTCTGTATAAAAAATATATACCATCATATGGCGGTCTAACACATTAATAGGGAAAAGCAAAGAAAAGTATCTGCAAAAAATATATGGAGAAGTTATAGATCACCAGACCTATTGATATTATTTATCTATTTGTAAGAGGTGAATAATTACTACCATCGTGACAACTAGATGGTAGAGTTTCGCAACGTCTCTCTCAGTTCTGGTACTACCGTCTTACCAATTCCTGCTGAAATAACGTCGAGCTTGTCATTGTTGTGTTTCAGTTTAAATAGTAAGATAGCCGGTAAATCTAAGCATTAACATATGTGGTGTTTATATGGGAGTATCTCTTTCCATCCGGAGAACCATCAACTTGTTTGCTATTGTGATCTCAACTTGATAAGGTTTTTATACTGATTCAAAATTTAATAAAACTAAAAATATTTATTAGTGTCAAACATAGGTTTTCAAATTGTATTTTTATCAGACTGAACAATTATTACCATTGTGATTGCAATTCTTGGGAACTGATAAAAGTTTAGTTGCAAAATCTTAACAAAGCTTTAAACTCAAACTTTAGACATTAACAACAATTTGTAAAATATCTTGATCACGACTGCTGCGATTATTATTTTGTTTCAATCCAGAGGTTTCACACATCATCATGTCTTCTTCAATTTTCAAGTTTGCTCTCTCAGGTACACTTAAATCTTGTTTTACTTTTGGTAGTTGTTTATTTGCATTTCCCGTGCTTCCCATCCATGCATCAGGCTTATCAAGTTTTACTTCTTGTTTGATATTAAATATATTTTGTGGTAATACTTCTCTAGTTTCGTTTTTAATTTTTCGTCTTTCGATCCGAATTTCACTCTCTCTGTGATTTACTGAACCTCGAAAATTAACTATGACCGTAGGTTTAACAATTGTTTGAGATTCCCGATTTCCAATTTGACTTTGTCCAGCCATATTATTAGAAAAAGGTCTTTCTGTTGATTCATCTGGTTCATCTCCTTCATCAACCTGTTTATTAGGAGTTTTATTGTTTGAGTTTGGCCTTGGTCGTTTTTGTCTTTTAGGTTTCAGTGTAGTAGTTGGTGGAGTGTCATCTGGTGTATTTACATAAACTACTATCTCTTCTTTAGAAGTACCGTCGCTTTCAAAATTTTCGCTTATAGCTAAGCTTTTAGGTAGTCGATATTTAAGCGAAGGCATTTCTATTCTATCATTTCTCCTCGGTAAAAATTCCGAGTCCCTGGGCAATTGTAGGAGTTCATTATCAAATCCATATCCATCTGGCATGCGTTCCAAATTATTGTCTTCATTGATGTTATCGGGCAATTGAGCACGAATTCTAAGTGATTCTATTACATCGTGAAATAAGGATCTTTTAACGAGCGTTTTCGTAAGTTCTCGATCTGTTGGCGGATGTGCGGTACAAATGATCATAAGATATGTAACGCAAATGAAGCAATGCATCTGAAACAATAATTGAAAAATGTAAGGTTTATTTTGCTAAATCCTTTAAAAGAATCGGAATTTGAAAAATGACTTCTTCCTACCAAACGGCTCACAAAAAGTGAGTGACGACTACTTCGATCAGAACTACATTTCTGATCGAAGGACGACTAAATATTTGACTATCATGGTTATGATTAGCCCAGACTTATTCGCAATATTTTGTGTGGGCTTGGTACACCCGCTATACTTATAATTGCGGACGCAATAACATTAGTATTTCTAACTATAATGTTTCGATTTGAAGGCCAAGATAGTGGATAAGTGTATGCATGTGGCATGGTATTCCTGTGACGTGCAAGACAATGTACCACGTCTTTAGTGCCTATAGGCTACGATTAACTTTTCTATTGGGAGAGCCACCTACTCGTTTTACAGTACGTTTTGCAATGACATTAAAAATCTTGCAGTACAGTAAGTCTGCTACAAAATATAAAAAAATACCGTTTCAGCTAATACTCTATATTATACATGTGTTTAGCACTCATTGCGAACTTAGAAAAACTTTAAAAACTTAACAAATAAAAATTTCAATACGACACTGGTTATTAGAAAATATTTCAATTTGGCACATTAATACAATGAATATTTAAATAATGTGGCTTATAATTGTATAAAATCTCCATATCACTTTCAGTAAAATCATCTGCTCCTTCAATTTCGTTCTGATCTAGCCACTCTAAGCCATTGGCGCTTGCACACAGTAACTTATTAGCTCGTCTTGTCTTGTGACAATCCGTGAAAGTCGCACTTTGTGGAACATACGCGCTGACTTAGCTAGTGCAATGTGGGCTACTCGCCTGTGCTCTGCAGCTCTTGTGATAGATGCAAAGTAAATACCGCATGCGCAGTGCACGTGGTATTTACATCATCTTATCTCTAAATTATCACGTACACTTGGGCAATAGAGATCATAGGCGTGCTGCTGAAAGCATTCAGCGGTTGAATCGATAGGCAGTGGCGTATTAGAAATGGAGCAAATGACTTTCCGACATGCTCTTTAAAGTTAAAGTGAAATTATTTTCTTTCGAACGGATTGGTGAATGATCTTAATGGTATTACGATTACCCTTAAGATTAAATCTTAAGCCTGTACAATCTGGACAATGGACAAAAATAGTATATTTTTTTGTTTCAATCAGAATAAGAATTGCGTGATATTTACCGAGACCCCTCTCTCTCCAACGTAAGATTAGATGAGATTTGACTCGACAGTCGACCCCCTCTTCCCCTTAAACATCTCACGTAATTTGTGGACGCCCCCTATCACCATGCCAAGTTTCATTAATTTCTGCCCAGTAGATTTTGCATAATTGGCGGACAAATTAACATACAGACAGACAAACAAAAAAATCTAATAATTTCTTTTTTGGGTCCTGTTATCGATCTTTTAACCGTACCCAATTAGTTTTTTTCAAAAAACTTTTATTTACAGAAATTACTTTTCTACTCTTTTATTATATGTATAGAAGATATAGATATATAAGATATACCTATAGATATAGATATTTTAGCACAGAAAAAATTACGGGTATCAGCTAGTACGGAAAGGAACCTTATATTACGATTCAATGTGTTGTAAAACAATAACACTAATATTTCTTACTACGCGTTTGACTTAATTACAAATGTAGCTCGGCGAAATTACTCTAATGCAAAATGGAAAATTACTAAAGTGAAAACTGTTTACGATGACCCTTAAACGTATTCATTTTACTTTCTTGTTAGTAATCGTTTGAGCAATTCTAGGGTGAAACTGGAAATATCGCTTGTTTATCAGATTGTAGAGATTAGCAACACGCTTATAGTAACTATGCGTTTTTGTGTATAAAGATAGTTATTTATTTGTTGTATTTAATAAGATATTGATTATTTTGTACTGTTTGTAACGTACTGTTTCACAGTTTAAAAACTATATATTTTGTTTTTAATTAAATAGCCAAATGCTTTAACATTTTATTGCATCATCAGTGCTAAAACTTAATTTGTCTCTTTTGTTTATATATGTATATGAAACCGGTTGGCTATTTAATTTAAAAAAAAAATAGATTTGTGAATTGTGAAAGTGCAGGCACAAGTGTTAAACATAAAGTAACCATTATGAGGGAGTATCTTTTCATATCATAAGATAGCAAATAAGCAAATGGGTCTCCTGATGGAAATAGTCAACCATCTCCTAGACACCAAATATGTTAATGATGAGTTGCTATTTTGTGGCGAGGCCTAATGTCACATGCATAAGTTTACCGGCTATTTTACCCTCCAAACCGGAACACGACAGTGACAAGCACTGACGCTATTGCGGCAGGAATAGGTAAGGCGGTGGTACCTGACCCGGGCGAGACAATGCAGAATTCTACCACCTAGTTTCAGCAATTGTCGAAAATGGAGAGCATAAATTACATTTAAAAGAAAGAAGAAAGTAAGAAAGAAAATATTTATTTGCAAGAATATGGTTGTTACAAGTTGTTAAAAATAAATTAAGTTACCGACATATTCTACTAATATATGGTGTGCAAATATTTAAAAAAATATCATTATATAATATTACATTTAAAACTATAAATTTTATCGATTTTTCAGAATTACTACCTGATCAGAACGCGGCCACACACTGAGAAAATCCGGTGGAAGAAACTCAGCGAGCTGGTCTTTTTTTCTCTATTTTATGTTCTTGTTATAAATATACAAGGATGATTTCATATTACACAGTTATTTTTATAATTACAAGTTTCATATTTTGAGTAATTTTTTTTTTTTTATAATTTACATAATGTTCACCATTTACAAAATTTTTACTACATTGAAATTTTTTTAAGGACAATTCAACAAACTTATATTTCTATCCATTAACATTTAATTTAACGGCTAAAAATTCTTTAATATCATAATAAGTTTTATCTAACAGCAAATCAAAAAACAATGATTTAAGACTATCAGAAATATGATTGTATATAATAATAGACATACAATACACATTTTTTTGTAAAAATATTTAATTTTTGGTTAGGCACATATAATTTTTTACTATTCCTAAAATATGAGTTACCAGTGACTTCAGCATTTATTTTAAATAACTTTTGGTGCTTTTTTACAAATACGCATACCTCTAAAATATACAAACATGGTAAGGGAAGTACCTTAAGAGACTTGAAAAGTGGTTTACAGGAATGTAACTGATTAACACCACATATTGCTCGAATACATTTCTTTTGGACTCTAAAAATTCATACCAATTCAACAGAATTCCCCAAATAGGAATTCCATATTGTAAATTAGAAGAGACATATCCATGATATGCCAATAGGGAGGCTTTTGCGTTTCCTACTTCCCTTAGTCTTCTCAAGACATAGACAAATCTATCAATTTTATTACATAGAGATTCAATGTGTGTTTTCCAATTACAATTTTTGTCAATAATTATTCTTAAAAAGTTTGTATAATCTACATCATCTATATTTACTTTATTTAAAAATATATTTGTGTTTTTAGTAATATTACTGTGGTAGTTCTGAAATTCAACTAATTTTGTTTTAGTTACATTAAATTTAAAATTATTATTAATTAGCCAGTCTGAAACTTGGAATAAGGTTTCGGTTGTTTCATTTACCAAGTCTTTTTTATTTTTACATTTAATAAGTAGGGTAGAGTCATCAGCAAACAAAAAGCAATCATGTTGTATACTATCAGGAAGATCATTGATATAAATTAAAAATAGCAAAGGTCCTAAAACACTGCCCTGTGGTACACCACAATTGTTAACAAGGTAGTTTGAAGTATATATTTTTTTACGGTTTTCGCATATTTTAGATATTTCAACACATTGTTTCCTATTCTCTAAATAACTCTTTATCCAATCTAAAGACTTCCCTCTAATACCATATTTAAAAGTTTTGATAATAAAATATTGTGTGAAACAAAATCAAATGCCTTACTCATATCCAAAAATGCACAAAGTAGAATACATTTTCTTATTCAGGCATTCAGTTATGCTCTTTACTAAATCACAACATGCTAATGTAGTAGTTTTACCTACCTACCTTTCCTAAATCCATATTGATTATTTTTAGTAGGTCAAAATCAAGTAAATAATTATAGAGCTTTTCATACATAATTTTTTCAAAGATTTTTGAAATGACTGGAATTAAAGTAATAGGTCTATAATTGTTCATATCGCACATATCTCCTTTTTTAAACAATGGTTTGACAATACACTTTTTTAATCGTTCTGGATATTTACCTTCCAAAAATGACAAATTAATTATATGGCTAAGAAGTTTTGATATTACACTAGCAACATTTTTCAATAATTCTGTGCTAATATTATCGTTGCTAGTAGCATAAGTATTTCTCAATGAATGAATAACTTTTTTCACATCATGCTCATCTATTGGTGTCAAATACACGGTTTTACTACAGTTTGGTAAAAAAAATATGATTTATAAAATTATTAAATAGATTACAGATTGTTTGAGTATATGTGTACTTTACATTGTTTACTTTGATTTTTCCTATTTCTCTAATATTTATTTTGTTCTGAAATGTACTTTTAATCAGATTCCATGAAGCTTTACATTTATTAGAGGAATTTTTAATATATTTCAAAGCAGACTGTTTTTGTGATTCTAATATATATTTAGACAAAATTTTCCTATAATGTAAATATTTACATTTATTTTCTTTTTTATTAGATTGAGCATGACGATAAATAAGGTGCAACTGGCGTTTTACTTTGCAACATTTTAGAAGACCTTTAGATGATAAGTTAGTATACAAATTGATAGCAATTTTGATGGAAAGAGACAAACATCTATATATTTAAAAATCAATTTCTGTTCTATAGTCTCGATAAAACTCGAGAACGGCTGGACCGATTTGGCTAATTTAGGTTTTAAAACATTTATGGGGGTTCAGATTAGGTTTAAAAGGTGAAAAAGGTATAAAAAAACAGAAAAGTAGACACAAAGTTGGCAGAACAACATTTGCCGGGTCAGCTAGTCGCTTATAAAAACCAAGGATACCTCACCTCTGAAATCAGAATACGAAAGCGACCAGTACCGGCACTTAAAATATTTACCGATTAACACAGGGATTTAGCGGTTTTTATTAAAGGTTTCGCTCGGAGCGTATCTGAGATGAGAGTGCTTAGAAGTATCTTCATGCCCGTATCCTCGAAGGCATAGGCAGAGGTACAACAAGTGCACCCACGGTTAGCCGAAGATACTTGGTCCCACAGTGCGATAGGTGGCAAGCCTATCGCCAACCGGGCACTTTTCAATCCCGGGCAACTTTGTGTTTATCAGAAAACTGAAAAAACATTTTTTAAGTGCCCGACCCGGGAATCGAACACGGGACCTCATGTGGTCGACGCCAACGCTGTACCACTAGACCACAGAGGCGATAAGAGTGCTTACTGCTTCATAAACTTATACAAACCGGCTTAAGCTAAAACTGTGGAGCTGTGCGACACGCACAGCGCGGACAAAAATTGGAAACGGTGAACATCAAAGAAATATTCTTTTGAAACCTCTAATCTAATCAGTTTATGATTCAAAACCTTTATAAATTAGCTCCATAAGGAAACCGGTATTTTTAAGGTTAGGGTAGAGCCAAACCTATACAAAACGCTCCTTATGTACTTGCTCTGATTCATGTTTGAAATACAAGCCCTGATTTAAATACCTATCTAACAATACTCCATACTTTGGGGTAGGTACGCAAGAAAAAATAAACATCACCATTTTACGTGTACAGGAGGTACAATAATATCGACACTAATATTATAAATTTGGGAAAGTGTATGTATGTGTTCATTTGTCCGTCTTTCACGGTAAACCGGTGCAACGAATTGACGTTTTTTTTTTAAGTTGAAATAGTTGAAGGGATGTAGCTACACAGGCTACTTTTTGTTTCTTTATAACTCCCCACTTCCCTAAAATGGAGGTGGAAGTTTGTATGAAACATTCCGAAATTTTTGAGGCAGAAAGCTTAAAAATGGTATGCGGAGTATTTGTGAGTAACAAAAAAATCGTGCGTCATTTTTTTTTTTTGGATTTCTGCCGCTAATTCAACGCAAGCGAAGCCGCTGGCAAAAGCTAGGGTGTTTTATATCATTTTTTTAATGAAACTTGATTACAGTAGATACAGTTTAAGTCCTGAAAATGTTTGACCTTGACATGTTAAGAGTAAAGCACTACCACAACGTTCCGTTTATGATGCGTACAAAATAAACGAACTCATTACAATTAATAAGTATAACTGAGACTACTAAAATAAAAAACTTGAAATAAAAAAAAAACTATTTTTTAAATTAAACTGAATAGGTAGTAGATAGAAAAATGAGTTTTAGTAGGTACATTATACTGGTTTGTCAACGAAACTACACCATTAAAATTAGGTAATATATATTTAAAGAAACGCACTTACGTCGCTAGTTGTGGTGTAACCTGTCGAAGAGTTTCCTCTACAACTGCAATTTCTTCGCTCGGATAGCGAAAGGGTTGACTGAACCTAGATGAACTAGTCAGGTGTTTGCAACATTTTGTCTATTTGATACTTTTGTATAAGACAGCAAAGAAGCAGATGACTTTCCTGATGGAAATAAATGACCACTATAGATACCTAAGATGTTAACGGTCGTTGCTATACGTGCAATGGGATGGTGATGCTACGTGCAGTAGTTTACCGGCCATCTTACTCTCCAAACCGAAATACGATAGTGTCAAACATTGACGACATCGCGGCAGGAATATGTAAAGCAGTGGTACCATACCCGGGAGAGACGTTGTAGTAATCTACCACCTAGTAGTAACGATGGTAGTGACACGTAAGGTTAATCGTTCGTCTTTTCGAGCTGCCTAACTAGTTGGCAGATGGCCATGGGGAGGGGAGAGGGTATAAAATCGGGGTAACTTGGTACTAAATTTAAAAAAAATGTTATATTCCATCACGCAAGTACGCTCAAGGATGCGTAATATATCCAAGCTATTGATAAAATGGGCATGTATCAGGCATACATTCTTTTCAGTCTGTCACCGCGTTTCCGATCCGGTAGTAGTTTAAAAATATGCTGACACGTCAAAATAACTTATAAAAAGTTTTATTAAATAAAGTACTTTTAATTTCTGATATATCTATTACCGGACAAGTTATGTCGTTCAAAAAATCAAATTACTTATTCAGAACAACAGCTGTTCAACCCAGGATTCGGCCCTAGGACATCTTGCGTATTTTAGATCGTCAAGGTAACAAGGGTTATATTAAATGAAAGGCTCAACAAATTAAAGAAAAGGCGATTTTTTTAAACATAATGTAGAAATGTCGCCTCTGTGGTCTAGTGGTCCAGCGTTGGCGTCGACCACATGGGGACCTCATGGGGGGTTCGATTCCCGGGTCGGGCACTTAAAAAAAAAGTGTTTTTTCAGTTTTCTGAGAAACACAAAGTTGCTCGGGTTTGGAAAGTGCCCGGTTGGCGATAGGCTTGCCACCTATCACATTGTGGGACCAAGTATCTTCGGCTAATCGTGGGTGCACTTGTTGTACCTCTGCCTACCTCTTCGGGGATACGGGCGTGAAGATACTTTTTTTTTAGAAAAAATAGAAGGTAAATTGACATTGTGGAATGAAATTTATGTACGTACCATGAAAGACTAAGATTGACTTACATTACCTGAAGTTGTGATCAAAATATTGTTTGTTATTTATTTTTTTGTTTATTATTATTGCGTGTTTGTTAGAAAATATTGCTCATAAGCTCCCCTAGCTTCTACTTTTTGACATTTACCGCACTTACTCCAGTTTGGTGTTGTATTGGTACATAGTATTAAAGTGCTGATATGTCGTATTTTTATATAATAAGATAACAAACAAGCAGATGGCTCTCCTGATAGAGAGAGAAACCATCGCCTGTAGACACTAAAGATGTTAGTTAGTGCGTTTCCATCCACAGGAATAAGTTTATCGACTAGCTTACGTTCCAAACCGGAATACGACAGTGTCAAATATTGACGTTACTGCGACAGAAATAGGTGAGGTAGTAGCTACAGACCCAGTCGAGACTTGCGGAATTCTATCACCTAGTAGTCACGATGGAAGTGAAACATTTGGTCAATTGTTCGCTTTTTACAAACAACCTGGCAGAATATCCGAAAGTCTATTCTTCCGGTTCAACACGGGGAAATCGTCATCGTGACGTCATCTATATTTTGTCGCTTATGATGTGCACGTAAGTTATATGGTACACAAGATAGAATATATTTATTGATATCAATAAATATCTTGTTTATCCCAATATACATGAAACAATAAATAAATGTTTTATTTATTTATTTATTATACTAGCTGACCCGCGCAGCTTCGCCCGCGAGTATATCAATAAGTCGTCCAAATAGCTTTCAATATAAATTTCATCCCCTATTTCACCCCTCCAGGGACTGATTTTTTTTTTAAATAGCTTATGCTTGACCCCGGATCTTCAACTATATCCTTGCCAAATTTCATAAAAATCGGTCCAGCCGTTTAGCCGTGAAAGCGTAACAGACAGACAGACAGACAGACTTTCGCATTTATAATATTAAGTATATTACAGGATAGCAATCAAGCAGTATAATTTGCTCGATGGAAAGAGATAATCATCGCCTATGGACACCCAAGATGTTAATGGTGCATTGGTATCCGTGTGGCAGGACTGCAAAAAATTACTAGAAGCTGCATGCAAGCTGCTGTTACATGAGATATAGACATGACGGTAATTATTTTTTTTACCATTTGGTCCTGTGGCTGGATTAACCGGCTAAAATTATGCGGCTCGTCTAAGATCCCCGGGTCAGATAAGTGTTAATGATTTTTTTCATGTCCATTTATAAAACTCAACAGGCCAAGAATTGAAAAGAAAAGAACTCTCTCTGTGTTAATAGCTGTATGCCTCAATCACATAAACCTAATACACGCACCAGAAAAATCAAAAACAGTTTGTTTAAATTGAGCAATGCTTACCACCAATCTTGTGAACCATCAAAGGAGTGATTCGTGGTAAACTAAACGTTATTTGAAGTTGAGTGTATGAATTTAAATATGAAGATTGTAATCACCACTTCCTCGTCAACCGACAAACCGGTGACTCCGTGTTATAAGAATAGAACAACTGCCGTTCTGTCAGGCAGGTCGTAAGAGGCGACCGATTGGCTATACATGTCGCTACCATCGTGACTACTAGGCTGTAGAGTTCCGTTACGTCTCGCCCGGGTATTTAGCATCACTGCCTTACCTATTCCTACCGCAATAGCGTCAACGCTTGTCATCGTGGTGTTCTGGTTTGGAGGGTTGATATGTGGCTTTTCTATCCCGCCATACAGATAGCAACGCACCATTAACATCTTTGGTATTTATAGGCGATGCTTTCTCTTTCCATCAGGAGAGCCATCTGCTTGTTTAATATGTTATGATAGAAAAAAAAGTGGCTCGGTTCACTGGCTTCTCGGTAAGGGAAACGGCGTCATGATATTTTATATATTTGTCATTCCTAATCGGGTATTGTTAAAGAAAATGTTTAACGCGTCTGGTTATAAATAATTCGAACCTGTCTGCCATAGTCGGGAACTTAGTCCGTCCGGAACCCAGGTAGGATTATAAAGTTTAATATTTTGAGTCCTATTGTAATGGTGCTAAGACATGTTTTCTGTATATGTTCAAATGCAAGTTTTTGCGGAATAAATTGTTTAATGCAGTAGCAATATAAGCCGTTTACTTGAGACCTTAATTGTGGTAGCTAGCGGGAAGTAATAAAAATTAGGCACATGCCACAAAGAGCAAACTGCTTGAGTTGAGTGAAGTTAAACTGTCAGTCTGGGACTTGGCATAGGCTATTTTAATTAGCTTAATAATTAGGGCGAGCGAAGCGAGTCCTACACTAGGCCACTTTCTATGCACTTTTGTGGTACATTTTACTCAAAAATTATCGGGCTTTTAGGTTTGTGCTTCGACGAAGTAGTTTAAATTCATGTCTAGATATGTTATCTACCATAAAAATAGAGAGTGGGAGAGGGAGAGGGAGGGGGCGGGGGAGGGAGGGGGAGGAAGAAGGAGAGGGAGAGGGGCAGGAAGAGGGAGAGGGGGAGGGAGGGAGAGGGGTAGGGAGAGTGGAGGGGGGAGAGGGATAGGGAGAGGGGCGAGGGGTAGGGGGAGGGGGGAGAGGGAGGGGGCGAGGAGGAGAGGGAGGGGAGAGGGGTCGAGGGGGAGGGGGGAGAGGGATAGAGAGGGAGAGAGGAAGGGGGAGAGGGAGAGAGGGGGGGAGAGGGGGAGGGGAGAGAGAGAGGGAGAGAGAGGGAGAGAGGGAGGGGGAGAGAGGGAGAGGGAAGGGGGGAGAGGGAGAGAGGGAGACGGAGAGGGAGAGGGAGAGGGAGAGAGGTAGAGGGGGAGAGGGACAGGGAGAGAGGGAGAGGGAGAGGGGGAGAGGGAGGGGGAGAGAGGGAGAGGGATAGGGAGAGATGGAGAGGGAGATGGGGAGGGGGAGGGGGGAGGGGGAGGGGAGAGGGGGGGCTGGCTGGCTGGCGGGGAACAGAGTGAATAGAGCGTTAGTTTTAAGTCAGGGTGCTCCTCTTGCCCTGCATAATCATTCCTATGCCTGCCTATGCCTATCCCAACGATATTGTATGAAAGTGAGAATTGGGTATGTTAGAAGGGCATGAAAGTATAATCAACGCAGGACCAGGTTCGTAATGTTGAAGTGAGAGAGAAGTTATGCTTGAAAGAAAGTGTTGGTGTAAAGATGAGAAAGGGCATGCTCCGTTGGTTCGGACATGTACAAAGAATGGTAGGTGAAAGATTAACAAAACAGATATACAATGCGAGAGATGAAATACTTTATTATTTATTTTTCTATACATTAAAAGATTATAGACTTTATTATTATAAATAAAGTCTATACATTAAAAGATGTAATTCTCATAAAAATACTTTTCTAACAATATTACTAGATAGTATAACTTTGCGAGCTCCTACAAAGCTCTGCTTTTTGCTAGTATGTAGCCTATATGTTGACCCGCGGGGAGATTACGTAACTCGCAATGCGAAATTATCGTGATTGTCTAGTTATTGCAAGACACATAACAGCCTTGCACATTAGTGGTAGTCTTTGCCGCTTGATTAGTTTTGATGCTGTGACATTGCAAAAAGTGCATCAAGTGACCAGCAAGCAATTGGCGACGTTTTTGATGATTTTTTCATTACGTTTAAGAGTCATCGCTAATCGCTGGCGAATTGCAAACGTTAGGTAATACGCCTACCGATCTGTTAGTAATATTCATGCAAAATTTGAAGTAAATCCATGCAGTAGGTACTTTTTGTGTTTACCCCGGACATACATACAGACAAACAGACAAACAGACATACAGACAAACAGACAAACAGACAAAAATTCTAAAAACTATATTTTTGGCTTCGATATCGATTATAGATCACGCCCCAAGTATTAAAAAAAAATTCAATGTACAGTTTTGACTTTCCTACGATTTTATTATATGTATAGATATAAATTTCTCGTGTCACAATGTTCGTTTCCGTGCTCCTCCGAAACGGCTTGACCGATTCTCATGAAATTTTGTGAGCATATTGAGTAGGTCTGGGAATCGGCCAACGTCTATTTTTCATACCCCTTAGTGATAAGGGTTGTCCACCCGTAATATTTTTTACTTAGAAATAATTTATACGGCAAAACAACGTTTGCCGGGTCAGCTAGTATTTTATAAAATCTCGATGGTCAAGTCGTGGTCGATGTATGGCCATTTGCCAGTCTTTAGTTTTTAATTTCTTATAATATAAGACGTCATCAGTCTGACATGTCAATGGGTGTGTTCCTGATAACTTTTTAACTAAATATATCTAAACCATGGAATTATTGTCTAAACAACGTAGTAAGACTTGCTAAAGTAAACAAAATTTTATTCTGAGTATCTGAGTTTAGTCGGTTTCGGACTGGACACACTTTTTGTCTTAAACTGCCAAAACCAGGCTGTTCCGTCTCTATTTGGGCGTATAGGAACTTCACACATTGATATTGTTTGTGTTTGTGTGAGTTATGCTAAAATAATCAAAACGAGACAGAGCTCTAAGATAAAACGAAAAGAAAAATTGTGCACTACAGCCGGGGGAGCCAGCGGACTGTAAATCTGGTACTTCTTCTTCGACGCCCCACCAGCCGTAGTGCTTTTGGTTGAGCCGAATCTGCCGGAGAAATAATCGAGACCACAACTTTTCGTTGCAAAGGTGCTTTATTGTAACGAAATAAATAGCAATAAAGCTAGCACCGTTGCAAATATTCACTATTCTAAGGGAGAGCCAGTACGTGCCCTAACACTGCCCTACTCTAAAGCCGGTACCCTATGGATATACTAAAGCCCAGGAACTTGTCTGGGAAACTTATTGAGTCGTAACAAAACTGTAACTTGATCGGAACGGAACTGATTGTATGGCCGCGCTCTTCGATATTTATAGCGCACGGCCAGACGGGCGGCGGAAATCTACAAAGACAAATGGCGCCGGGTGTGGCGCCACAATGTCTGGGATTTGTTAAAATCCTACTTTTCGTAATCTAATCTTAATAATTTTATCTTAGGTAGCTTCTCCTACCTCTAATTACCTAGTGTGGCCCTCTAGCGAGTGCAACGGTACTACCTTTTTACAAATATATGCAAAACAAAGTACGTAATGCCCTAAGACCTACCGAAATCTAATTACAATGTGTTATTTCTTATTTATATACAAGGATCTAACATAAATAAACTTATACAATAACAAACAAGAGTGTTATATACATTGTACGTTCTTACAGGACCTCGGAAACTCTTACAATTACAGAGTTGTACGCCTTTTCAGGTCGTACTATCCTGTTAACTATCTTTATATTACCGAAAAGTGTCTAAACATATGCCTAAGGCTTATACTTACATTATACATACTATTTACAATTGATAAACATTTGTTTTCATAAAGAATTTTGCACTTTTCGGATTTTTCGTGATTGCGAATTTTCGCATATAAATATTATCTCGCAAGAGTCGACTCGTAATGCGTGGACCTCGCTTTATTCGTAATATGCCTAATAGGCAACGATCATAGCTACATAAAGCTTTATTATTTCTATACAACAAAGCTGTATGTAGGTCTTAGGGCGAATAAAAGACGAAAACGAACATTATTTATTATAAAAACTTACGAACTATAAACTATAAAACTTACGAACTAAACGAAATATACATTCTATCCTGCCTTACTATCTATTTACATTAATATTTACAATAAAACATGTCTGTGCTGCACAAAAATAAAGAAGTTGCTAGTTACGAAAAAGCTGGGTCACATTTTCTTAAATTAACAAATAATTGAATTTAATTTAGTAACAATTAAATAATTTACTTTTTCATGCTTGGAATTGTAAGATTTCCATATCCAATTATGAAAAAATAGTTTTTGCGACAAAAATAAGTAGCTTAAAAATGTATGACATTATGTCGTAGCCTTATCAACTAAAAACGAGAAAAATGTTTGTTTTGTTTTAAAACTATCGTTATTACCTACCTATTTCACTAATTTTTCAAAAGTTTTATTATAGAAGTATTTTATTATAGAAGTGCTAAAATCAGAATTTTACCAATTTAGTTTTTCAGGTTTCAAGTGAATTTTTTTGGAAATTGTTTTTGTTTGTTACTAGGATTATCCTCGCAACAGAGCTAATTTTATTGAGAAATCGGGCTCCTTATTATTTTTAATATATTACTGAAAAATTATTACAAGATATATAAAAATATCTCAGACGAAGAAAACTAGTTATTTTGCAATTAGTTTATTTGCGAACTTTAAGTGTACCTTTGCGATGTTACTGAAAAGGAAAACATATATAACACTTCTTCGTCTTCATTTTTTCAGACCTACGGTAAGTTTGTTCCATTTCTTACACCGCTTTTATATGTTTTCCTTTTCAGTAACTTCGCAAAGGTACACTTAAAGTTCGCGGAAAATTGCAAAATAACTAGTTTTCTTCGTCTGAACAATGGATTTCCGCAAAGTAACCTGAATCTATAAAATAAAAATATCTGTTTAAAAATATCCCACTAAATTCATAAATTGCATGCACCGAGTCTTGTGAATGAAGTCTGTAAAGCTGGCAGTGGGTCATTTTACATTTATCTATAATTACGATAGTAACTACTATGTAATCTGTCGCACTAAATATATTTTCCCCGATTAATTTTAATTTGGTCGAAGGTACTAAAATATTTTAGTTCGAATGTTCGAATTATATTCATGCGCTATTTTTGTGTCGGATAAAAATGAAATTTGAGATTATGATTTTTTTTTTATATAAATCGAGCATATAATCGATTCTGAA
The DNA here is from genome assembly GCA_036924255.1 of Apodemia mormo. Classification (NCBI taxonomy): domain Eukaryota; kingdom Metazoa; phylum Arthropoda; class Insecta; order Lepidoptera; family Riodinidae; genus Apodemia; species Apodemia mormo. The sequence goes on along the minus strand of JAUPFN010000007.1, from coordinate 2,472,558 downwards.
CAGCCTCTGAAAATTTGGCCGGTCCTTTATAAGTAACCCCATATATTCAACCTCACTCACTTTCAGTATTGCCAAAGCAATCCGTAAATATTTCCCCCGCGTTGGTCCAGTCATGAAGTATTAGATATAGGTGAGGCTAGCACTCGTATTAATCACCTGAACAAATACCTACGTCATATCTCATTCTATGAGGTCTCGCCATCTCTTTTTATACAGCTGTGTTAGAAAGAGAGGGTCAGACCTCAGAAGATGACAACAGTATTTAAAATTGTGTTTCAAGTAGGTATTAGAAATGCTGCCTCCAGATGTAATACAGCTTCATGGTCCGGGTCCTCTTTGAAGATAAACCATCTGCCATCCTGCCAGGAAGGTTGTATAAGGTGAAGGTAACGGTAGTGGCAATACGTGTCACTACCATCGTGACCACTAGATGGTGGAGTTTTGCGTCGTCTCACTCGGGCCATACCTATTACTGATGCAGAAGCGTCAATGTTTCTCACTGTCGTGTTTCGATTTGGAGGATGGGGTCGTCAGTAAACTTTGCATAAGATTCTAGTAGAAAAACCTGCTACAAGGATAGCCACGCACCATTTGTCGTTTTTTTTATATCATAAGATAGCAAATAAGCAGATGGGTTTCTTGATCGCCTATAGATACCAAAGATGTTAATAGTGCGTCGCTATCTTGTGGCGAAGTCTTATGTCACATGTATAAATATACCGACTACCTTACCCTCCAAACCGGAACACAACAGTGATAAGCACTGACGCTATTGCGGCAGGAATAGGTAAGGCGGTGGTACCAGACCCGGGCCAGACAATGCAGAACTCTATCACCTAGTAGCCATGATGGTAGTGACTTGCGTAGCCAATCGGTCGCCTTTTATGATCTGCCTGGTAGAACGGCAGTTGGCCTATTCTTCAAAGGAGCCCGGGGCCAACACGGGGACGATAGGCGATGGTTGTCTCTTTCCAGGAGAACTATCTGCTTATTTTTTATAAAAAAAAAACTTCATACCGGCAGTTATGGAGTTAAATAAGTAATTTAGACAATTTAACACTACACTAGATTTTTAAAACATCTCCATAAAACTCTTTTTTGATTCAAAACCCTAATTGTTCTGCTTCATAAGGAAACCTTTATTTTTGATTTTAAGTTAAGATAAAGCCTAACTTACAAATACATCGAATACTTACTAAAATACATATAAAACAAATAAACATTCGTTTTAACGCCTGAAAAATTTATGTTAGCAAATTTTAAGTTACATCAGTAACTCATTCGAAACCTCGAAACAGATACAGAATAAAATCCTAAGCTGATTTTTGACTGCTTTGTTTTTTTATACCATACGGGGCTATCCAAAAATTACGTCACACCACAGAAATCATATGACATATTTTTTTCAAAATATAATATTTTGTATACCTACACTAAATTTGAAAAGCTATCTGTATAGAAAAAGAATCGAATGAGATTATTATTCCAATGTTAAATTGTAAAATATGGGATATCACACTAGGGGTCTTACAAATGTGACCAGCAGGCGTACTCTTGAAAACAATACAAATCTTAAACCAATGTTGATAAAAACAATAAGTTCGAATATCCTCAAAACACGGTACTCTTGAAACCAATATTGCTCACATTGATTCAGTATAGTAACGGCCTAATTATTGAAAATAGATGTCATCGTTACACGTCAAGCTAGTGTTACAAGTGGACATTTTAAGTACCGTTTTAAACAAAATAACGAATAAAAGCAATAATGAGTAGTTCCAAAAAAATTCGAAATCCGTGTGGCGCTGTCGCTGAATCCAATAATTGAATATAGTTGTCCACAGTACGAAATACTTCAAAATTCATTAACTATTCATTTAAAATTGAAATCGGTTTTCAAGAGTAGCCCTACTGCTGTGACAAGGACGGGGGAGAGGGGTTAAAAAAATCATGAAATTTGTGTGATGTATCTAATTTATGGATGGCCCCTTTATCTATTCATCTATTCATATAAATAAAATTGAAGTTTTGTCTGTGACTTCAAAAAAACTAGATTTTTTCAAGTACAATGTGTTATTTTTATGATACATACCTAAACAACCATTTTAAAATTTCTGTCTATCATTCTGTTTGTACGAAGTAAGTAATGGAAAAAGTCAACCATCGCCTATAGACACGAAAGAAGTAAAAATTACGTTGCTATCTTGTGGTGGGGCTAATGCCCCATGCATAAGTTTACCAGTTACCATAACCTCTGAACCCGAACACGACATTACTAGCACTGACGCTGTTGCGGCATGAATAGGCAAGGCGATGGTACCAGACCCGAGCGAGACAATGCAGAACTCTGTCATCTAGTTGCCACGATGGTAGTGACTCGCACAGCCATTCAGTCGCCTGCAATCGTGATTACTGGTTGGTAAAGTTCCGGAATGTCTTGCCCGAATATTTGGTACAACCGTCTTACCTATTCCCATGGGCGTTCCGGTGGGGCGGGGCAGGAAGGGGCAGCTGACCTTGTTTACTAGCTAATGATATAACTACATAGTATAAAACAAAGTCGCTTTCCGCTGTCAGACCCTATGTATGCTTAGATCTTTAAAACGATGCAACGGATTTTGATGCGATTTTTTTAATACATAAAGTGATTTTAACATTATGTTAGTATCTGTATATATGTGTGTAACTTTTGAACGGCTAACCACTCGAAACGCGGTAGATGACATACTAGGTTCACATTTTACGAATTGCCGGGCAAAATGGCAGATGGTCTAGCAGGATGGTCTTAAAAGGGCACCCGGACCAACATGGGGGAAAATAGTAACGGTTACCCACCTTACGTATTAGTATAGAAATAATAAATAACCTGTATTTCTTATTGTATCCTTAGAATTATGGTCATGATATAACACTTTATAATCCTGATGATAAGCCCTTTAGTTTGACATCCATATTGCAATATTCAAATAAAAAATACTTTAAATGATAGCGTATCATAGCCGCCTTGTTTTTTTTTATATCATAAGATAGCAAACAAGCAGATGGGTCTCCTGATGGTAAGAGTCACGGGGTGGAATGTTAGTACATTTGGACCTTTTACAAAACTTAATGGTGGCTCCACCTGAGCCACATACACCAAACTTCGTACGAAACTAATCTCTAGTCGAAATTGAAATGTGTACTATCTTCTACCATCATCATTTCTATCACATGTGAAATTCAAAATCGATTTGAATCGATACAATGTATCGATATGAGTCATAATTCGATGTATGTAACGTTTTGTATCGACACAAAACGATATTTTTTATGAGGTAAAATATGAAAGGTATATTTCTGGAATAAAAAGATTTCAATGCTATTTCGGTATTTAATAATAATATTAAAAGTCACTATTTTCATTCAACCGCATTTTGACTACACTTTTATGACTATAAACAATATCTTGTGGATGCGTTGCAAGTTAATACAATTGCAGATATTTGAAGGTGTAGATCCTGTCAAATAAAGTAAGCGTTCAGAAATCATTGAAGTAACAATCACTGACATGTAACGTGGGGCTAATTTGTTATTTTATTTTGACCTTTCCGATGTAATAAGACAATGAATTTAGCATAAGATTATTATATATTAAACTGCTGTAAAGATATTTGTTACATTCGTATAATAATAGTATCTCGTATTAATTATATTTACTTGTTCAAAAGAATTCGAACTTTGATTACTCCAAAGTATATTTATGGTCTTTTTAAATGGTTCATCAAATTGATGAGATCGTTTTGCATCCACTGAAGCCTGTCCCTATATAGAATACTAGCTGAGCTCGCGACTTCGTCCGCGTGGAAAAATTTCGAATAAGTAGCCTAAGGTAATCCCTGTCACATCAGCTATCTGCCAGTGAAAGTCCTGTCAAAATCAGAAAAATTTAAAAAAATGCTGTTTTGGTATATGTATCGTGTATACATCCATATGCATTTAGTAAAAAGCGGTTATTTTAATATTACAAACAGACAGTCCAATTTTATTAATTTGTATAGATTTAATGCCACTTAAATGAATATTTGATATCATATTGGTGGAATTTATATTTTATAAAAAAAAAACAATTAAATCAGACACTACGTGTAACTCACAAACACAACTATAATGCAATATATAACGCTAATAAAACTAATTTATGATAATTATTACTAATGAAATTAATATTATGTAATCTATGATCATTAATTATTCTTGTATATATAATCAACAATAAAAATATGCAACGACACAAAATGTTGATATATCGCATAATTCGCATAGCATGATATCGATACAATTCGATATCGATTCAGGTCGCCCATCTCTAACTAAATTCTAAAACTTAAATTCCATTCTTAAATATGGCTGCCAGATTGTTTACATAGTTTTGTGTTAGTTTCATTTTGATTTATTTGCATTGTTTTCATGATATTTACGGCAAGTTAACAACTATCTTCCGCGTCTACAAGTTATACAAATGAGTTTTAACTATTTTGGTTGTTTCTGTGTCTTTTAAACGTTGAATTAATATGTACTCTGTGTTTAGTAGTGTCGAATCAGTTTTCAGTGATTAAACCTCATAATTTTGCTATAATTTGGTTTGTAATTTGACAAAATAAATCTATTCTATGACGTAAAGTTTTTGGTTTTATTTTCATAATATGTCAGAGATCTAGTAAAAAGTTAAGAAATAGATATGATAGAGGCTTCCGTTACATAGTTTATGCTTGTTTTATAGATGGCGCTGACGTCCTTTTAACGATGTTGAAGTTTCCGATCTATAAAGGATAATATTATATACTAGTCTATGGTAAGAGTCAACCATCGCCTATAGACACCATAGATGTTAATGGTGCGTTGCTATCTTGTAGCGAGGTCTAATGCCACATGCATAAGTTTACCAGCTACCTTACCCTCCAAACCGGAACACGACAGTGACAAGCACTTACGCTATTGCGGCAGGAATAGGTAAGGCAGTGGTACCAGATCCGGGCGAGACAATGCAGAACTCTACCACCTAGTAGTCACGATGGTAGTGACTTGCAGAGCCAATCGGTCGCCTTTTACGACCTGCCTGGCAGAACGGCAGTTGGTCTATTCTTCAAAGGAGCCCGGGACCAACACGGGGAGAAAACCGTTTTTTAATCGTGTTTTTTTAACGTCGTTTATCTAAGGACACTGGTATTTAACGATATATTAATTAGGCAAACTAGCTGTGCCCGCGTCTTCGTCCGCGTGGAAAACTAATTTACTAATTACATAAACTATCTGCTAGTGACAGTCCCGTCAAAATCGGTCCAGCCGTTTCAAAGATTAGCTGGAACAAACAGACAAACCACCAAAAATAGTAAAAAAATGTTATTTTGGTGCATACGTCGACATGCATTTAGTAAAAATCGGTTATTATAATATTGCAAACAGACACTCCAATTTTATTTATTTGTATAGATAAATTCGTTCAGTAGCTTGGAAGATATGAGGTCATAAAGATTATTACATGTTACAAGATGCGTACGCGCGATAAACATAATCCTTCCTTGCAGTCGAGTAAAAATGCTATTTAGATGCGCTTCAGAGTCACCGAACTTGCTCACAGATTCCACTGCGCTATAACTCATGGTTCATAAATCACCAAGTCTTGGGGTAAAAAACATTTTAAAAAAATACCTACAGCTGAATTGAGCACCTCCTCCTGAGAATTCGGTGGAATACAGCATGGTTTTGTAATTATATAAATTATTTGATGTTGTGTTTTAGAGTTGGTTTTGTGAATAAAATTTTATGAGCCACTAAGCTCATAATTATCTCCAGAATTTATAGCTAGCTTATAAAAGACGAATATTGATCCTAGAGTTTCGAAAGTCAAGAAAATTTTTAGGAAATATTCTCCTCATTTTGAATCTCTTTTATATTTCTAAAATTTTAATTAGTTTTTGATATAACTGTAAAAAACAAAAGCCTCTTTTGCAGTAAATTATTTGCAATTTTTTCTAACAGAACTTTTTTTTTTAAATTATCTAGACGCTATTTCAAATCTCATTCGTATTTTTCCGAGACTGCTAGAAAAAAGGACTTGTTATCTGGACTACTCAATGACGTGTATAATATTACCACATTGTACACGTCATTGGAACTACTAATTCCATGAAGTGTTAGGTATAGGTGGAGCTAGCACTTAGCACTAGTATTAATCACTTGAAACAGATATTTACATTATATCTCTGTCTATGAGGTCTCTACGTCTCTTTTTATACAGCTGTGCTAGAAAGAGAAGGTAAGACCTCAGAAGATGACAGCAGTATTTAAAATTGTGTTTCAAGTAGGCATTAGAAGTGCTGCCTCCAGATATAATACAGCTTCATGACTAATTCTCACCTGTTTTAATGTCTCAAACATTTTCAATGCCAACGACCACGTTTTTGTTTTATATAGGTAATAAAATTTGCTTTAGGTATAATTAATCCGGTTTTAATCAACACAACACACTAGAACACATTTAAAATACAAATGTTAAAATGTGTCCAGATTTGATATAGGATTTCCGAGATATATTATTGTATAGCTATGTTTTACACTGTAAGTGTAAAACATACATAATAAATAATATAAATAAATAAGTATAAAACTCTCCAAAGGGCTTTCACCCTTTAGACTCTCTTTACATAACAAACAGACACATTTTAGTACGTTACCATTAGTGAAGTGAAATGATAATATTTTGTTTGTGATAGTTATCATAGGAAAACAAGCTGAAAGAAAACTAAAATATATCCGTTTGTAAAGACAAGATTTAACAAAGATCACGCGTAATCAGCAATTTTTGTTATTTCATTACAATGATTTATTAAAACATAAAGGATTATTTAATCCTATCGGTAGTGCTAGTTTGTTATTGGGGTAATATTCCGAAATAATGGGAAATACATTTCATATACTATTAGGTATCTTCGTAAATCACAATTAGCTCAATAATGCGTAGATATAACCTATCCTACCTAAATATCCAAAATAAAAAATCCATGACGAATTAAATTATTATTTAAATAAACAAGCAGATAACACTCCTGATATGAAGAGACAACCATCGCATCGTCTAAATACTTACACTAAAAATGTTTTAGGTGCGACGTATCCATCTGGTGGGATAGTATTGTTGAATACTTTACTTTCCAAACTGTTATACCAAAGGAAAATGAATTGACGCTTCTGCAGCAGGAATAGGTAAGGCGGTGATACCAGACCAGACTAGATTAACAGATTACTCTGGTATATATTTTTTATAGATATTTATTTTATTTAGGTGATACCAAGCTCGAACAATACGTTGCGGAACTTTACCAATTAGTGTGGTGTGAAATGTTGGGCCAATTGTGCGCCTTTTTAAAACTTCCTGGCTGACTGACAGATGGTCTATTGTTCAAAGACGTTGTCATATACTCTTGCCCCAAAGTAGCACCTAACTTTTTGCGGCGGCCGCTTCAGTTTTATTCAAAGTGAAAAGACGAGCTGGTTATAGTTATACCTAGTAACTAATTGAATAATGCGATTTCAAAGTTGTACACCAATTCAGCAGAAACATCTTTTATTAAATGATAACAAAGCCAAGAGTATTCAATTCTCATGGCCTCATGCAAAGCATGTAGATACCAACATAAAACAGAATGAAAATGATATAATCTGGTAGACTGTACCGTTTTATGTATATTGTAAAATTACAATAAGTTAGCAAATAGGCTTAGTTCAGCATGTTTTACAGTTAAAAATAATATTGCTGAACAAATTAGGCGAAACGATCTATACCCAAAGTAAGCAAATGATTTGCTTGTGTTATGGGTGTTATGCTAGGTTTACACATTCGCGCGAATAGCGAGGCGAATAGCAACACGAATGTGTAAACAGTGAGCTCGCTATTCGCCTCGTGCCATGCCTCGCGACTCGCGCGCTCTAGTCCTGCTTACACATTCGTACGAATAGCGAAGCGAGTGGTGAGGCGAATAGCAACACGAATGTGTAAACAGTGCGCTCGCTACTTGTGACTCGCGTGCTCGCATCGGGAGTGGTTTTTCGGACACGAATCAAAGAGCAATAAGTTAAACAATGTTCTTAAACGCACAGTCCTAGAATTTTCGGATCTCAGCTGAGGTGCGGTAGAGGTGTGCCGCGGGGAAATCCCCGCCCATGGGTGGAGTTGCGTTTTGTATTCGGACACCTGCGCCACGGTAATATTATACAGCATTCCAACTTCAAACAAACGGACGAACCTATTCCTACGCGTCGCGATCTTGGCATTGCGCATATATCTATACAGTATTGTAACTGTATGTGATTGTAAATATACTGTTTTATATGAACAAATAAAATACTTTGTGAATTTAATAGGAAGTGTTCAATTAAAATGCGTGTTGTTTTTTAATTGGTAGATTTAATTACACTCATCATATTAAATATGTTCTTCAACTTATTTTTAGTAAAAAAATCGCGCAGTTATTGTTAAAAAATAATACATCGTCCGTTTTTCACTGCGGATGGCAGATGCGATGGCAGATATCGAATAATGCCGACCGTATCCGACAACGACCGATGTCAATAATAACATGGTGATGCCCGATGGCCGATACTTGCGAATGGAATATGAATCCAACTATGTATTAAACGATGAATGCGAGCAACGATACCAACTAAATTGCGTGCTTGAATTAATTTTGTGGAATAGAGAAAAATCTTTTTAAATGCGAATGCAAATTTTTAGCTAACTTAATAAATTTTAATTTTAATTTATAATTATAATTTTTATAATTTTCGGTGGACAAATTACACGAATTGATCTAACCAAAAAATAAGCAAATTATTTGCTTGTGATATGGGTGCTAGTCAAAATACTAATACATAGAAATAAATATATGTATACTGTAATATACATAATAAACACCCAAATCCAGAAATACAAACATTTATGATCATCACACAAATGTTTGTCCCTGTAGGAAATCGAACCCGAGCCCTCTCAATTCGTAGTTATGTTCGCTAACCACTCGACCAACGGGGCGGTCGAATAAAAGAATAAAAAATTATATTTCAATGTTTTGCCTATTTATTCTTATTAACTCTTATTAATTCTCATAAACGTTTTAACATTGAAGTAGGTACGATAGTATTACAACGTTTATAAAAACGCCAAACTATAAACATTAAACATGTTTGATGTTCCCCGGCCAGCATACAAGTTGGATGTCTCACACCGCTGTCGGAAACAACGGTGTTGCCAACGGATGTCATTAGCGTAACAACGATTTGCATCGATGTTAAAAAGTAAGAAAAACGTCCATCGCTAGTTGCGACTGTCTGCATGCCGAGATCAAGGCGCTTAGTCATGTGTGTACGTTTGTATGAAGATGGAATACTGTAGATAATATTACCGTGACGCCAGGGACTATAGCGCGCATGCCACACGTCCTTGATATTCGTGTGCAAATATGAAAATGAATCACCCACGAATGTGTGAACAGCGGACAGCCACTTCGCGACGGCACTTGACGAATGTTTCGTCGAATGATTCGTCGAGTGACGAGGCGAATAGCGAACTCAAATCTGTAAACGCGGGGTTAGTCAACGATACTAATACTTATAAATACATACATATATAAATTTTTAAACATATTTAATAAACACCCAAACTCAAAATTAAAAACATCTATGCTCAGCAGATAAATGTTCGTCCCTGTTGAGAATTCCCTTACCGTCCCTTTCAATTCGGTTCTTCTAAAATGCTGATTAAGGGCGGCTTGCACCAAAATGCTTAAATGCATTTAGTCCCTTAAACATGTTTAGCAAATGTCAAAACGCCTTAAAAGCTGTCACTTTAAACGTATTTAGTGAGTTAAAATATTTAAGCATTTTGGTGCAAGCCGCCCTAAGTAATTAAAATTATAAACCAGCTTCGTCAAATATTTTTCTCCAGAATTCAAGTCGCTCCTGCTCTGCGTTACTCCCCATTAATAGGTTTTCTTCGATTCTTAGATATTGTCTGTTTGATTTGGTATACGGTAACCACTTGACTCCTAAACTTTCGTCTGGTGTCGGGTTCCTACAAATGGAAATAAAATATTTAATACGAAATAATAACGCGTAATAGATTATTATCATCATTTTGGTTAGATTAATATGAAAAACGTGATTGAGATTAAAAACACGATAATGGATTTCTGTGATGATTCGTCAGTCGTCCGTTAAAACATCGGGAATACTTCCAGTGTTATAAGTTACGACGGATAGTGCTTATAACTTTCTGTCGCTTTCTGGTCTCCTGGCCTAATCTATAAAACACTGTTTTTTTATAGAAAAAAAGGGGCAAACGAGCAGGAGGCTTACCTGATGGTAAGTGATTACCGCCGCCCATGGACAGCCACATCACCAGAGGTCTTGCAGCTGCGTTGCCGGCTTTCTAAGAAGGAGTATGCTCTTTTCTTGAAGGTGCCTAAGTCGTATACGTTCGGAAATATCCCCGCCGGTAATTGATTCCACAGAGGAGTAGTGCGTGGTAAGAAGTGCCTAGAGAATCGCTCGGTTGTGGATTTCCAGACATCGAGGTGATGAGAACTTTGAATTTTGCCGCGACGTCCGATGATGAAATTCAACAGCAGGGATCAATCCAAACAGTTCGTCGGAACACTCTCCACGATAGATGCGGTAAAAGATGCTAAGCGAACTTACAACTGCGTAAAGCCAAGGAGTCAAGCCGATTGGAGACAGCTTGGTCGTCAACGATTCCAACCGCTCTACGCTGAATGCGATCAAGTGGAAAAAGCTGATACTGCGGAGCTCCTGCCCAGAGATGAGAACAGTACTCCATGTGAGGGCGAATTTGCGCTTTGTAAAGTTGCAAGCGATGAGCCGGCAGGAAGTACTGTCTTGCTCTACTGAGCACACCGAGCTTTTTTGAGGCCAGTTTAGCTTTTTCTTCCAAATGATCACAGAACTGAACGTTGTTCGATATGTCAACGCCAAGAATTCCAATATTGGCTGAGGCTGTCAGGAGAGTGTTCTCAAAGCGAGGTGATACGACAAAGGACGACTTTTTAGCGGTGAACGCACATAGCTGTGTCTTCCTGGGGTTGAATTGGACTAAGTTGAGTCGACCCCATTCCGAGACTTTTTCGAGCAGTCTCGATTTCAGACACTAGCTTATCCCGATTCTCATTGACGTGGTTCCGAGAAATACCGCTATGACCGGAGTAAAAAGCATCACCAGTACTGTCATCTGCATAGCAATGAATCTTAATAATTCGCAACATGTCATTGATGTGCAGAATAAACAGTGTAGGCGATAGTACGCAGCCTTGCGGAACACCAGCATTTAAGACAAATTTAAGGTAGGAGCACGCATCGTCGACTACGACTTTGATGCTCCGATCAGCCAAAAAACTGGTGATCCACTTGCATAATTTCCCGGGAAGCCGGTAAGAAGGAAGCTTTGAAAGAAGCGCTTTGTGCTATACCCTATGAAAGGCCTTCGCTATATCTAAACTAACAGCCAATGCCTCCCCCTTGGACTCAACTGCCTGCGCCCAGCGATGTGTAAGGTATACTAGAAGATCACCAGCTGATCGACCGCGACGGAAACCGTACTGGCGGTCATTAATCAGCTGGTGCTCTTCTAAATACTTCAAAAGCTGGCAGTTAATTATCTTCTCCGTGATTTTGGAGAACAAGGAGGTAATGGCTATCGGCCGATAGTTTGACGGATTCGAGTGATCACCTTTTTTAGGTACAGGATGCACTAAAGCCGTCTTCCACGATTTCGGTACTACGCCAAGTGAGTAGGAGAGCTGGAACAGACGCGTCAATACCGGTGTCAACTCCGGAGCACATATTTTAAGCACTATCGGAGAGATGCCATCCGGCCCAGATGACTTATAGATGTCCAAGGAAAACAGTGCTTCGCGCACTGATGACTGATGGAATTTTATTTCAGGAATATTGCTGTCATACTGCGGGATGGTAGGCGGTGTGTTTCCTTGGTCATCTAGAGTCGAGTTAGCCGCAAAGAATGCCCCAGGAGATAGGCCTTTTCCTTCGCGGTGACGGCCAGAGAATCATCTTCTCTGTGCAGAGATGGAAGGGACGGCTGACAAAAATTCCCTAAGGCAGCCTTGGCGAGAGACCAAAACGCCCGGGTGCCCGAAGGAAGGCGAACTAATCTCTCACCAATCCTGCCAATGTGCTCCGATTTTGCCTTGGCGATGACTCTTTTGAAGGACCTCGAGGCGTTATTATACTCCTTTCTTAAGGTGCAGGTTTTTTTATCACATGATGCCGACGCAGCAGCCCAGGCTCGGTAGCACTCCTGCTTTCGGCGCGCAGTCGTCTTGCAGTGGCGACCATACCAAGGCTGAGACTTGCCACCGATGGGAACCGCAGAGAACGGAACGTAAAGTTCCATACCCTGTAGCACCACATCAGCGACAGAGTCAGCAATGACATTCGGATCATCCAACGAGAAGCACGTTCGCCCCTAAGGGTAGGATGCAAAGAAGGACCACATCCCGTCATAATCTGCTGACTTATAATGCCAAACGCGGCGGCAGCCCACAAAAGGAGGCCATGAAAGGCGCGTAACCGGCACTTTGGCCCGGATCAGGCAGTGGTCAGAGGAACCGAGAGGAACGTCCACTGATACTTGATACTGATCCGGGTGAGAAGTCAGCAGAAGGTCCAACATTGAAGGTGTATGGTCATCGACATCTGGAATTCGCGTAGGTGAATCAGTACCAGTACCAGTTGCGTAAGACTATACGCCAAAGCAAAATCGTGAAAAGACCTCCCCGCGTGATCGGTTGTACGTGAGCAGAGCCAGTCGATGTGATGGGCGTTAAAATCAAATTCAAGACTGCCGAGGCGCCGGTAGCAGATATCTTCTCTGGCGTATACGCACACACCAGCCCGAGGTACAAAGGAATGTTCCAATTTGTACCCCGGGCAGGCGAGGTAGGAAGTATCCACTGGAGAAGATATCTGAGTCTCGGTCAAAAAAAGCAAGGCCGGCTTAGCCGTCTAGAGGTGGTAATGGACGGCGTTAAGGTTTAAATGAAGCCCCCTAATGTTGCAAAAATCCTCGACAAGCGTGGATGCCTTAAGTTTCTTGCTTCGTTTGCCTCGTGCAGTGTGGTTAATGAGCGCAATCTTGCCCCCCCCCCCCCCAGAGTACGCAGGGCAGCCTGAGCATCCATTATTTGGCTGTTGAGGCGATCCAAAGCATGGATGCCCAGAGGGGGATTCTCCACCGCTAGTGCAAGTGGTACCCCCCTGGGGTAAAACACCTTTCAATTGCGCTTTCATGTATGCGGGGCAGGGGGGAGTAGGCCTCCGGGATTCTCACAAATCGGACGAAACGCAACAGCTACGCTGTTACTTCACGTCGGTGTTAAGTGAAAGAGTGGTATCTCCCCGGGCGTGCCGGCCTATTCCGCTGCGAGCACAGCATGGCACTACCACTAATCGACTGAATGCACCGATGGAATAATTTTTGTAACAAAAATCATCCCTCCGGTGGGCGATGGGGTCGTCACATCCCTACGCCGGCAATAACATTTGTCTCATAAATTTGCCATCTCATTTTCAACTAGTTTATTGACATCATCTGTATTTAAAACATCCTTTGATAGTTACTTAGCCGGTGATTGTAGAAACCATTTGTCAAGGATGTTATCCCTATCACAAGAGTGTAATGTCTCATGCAAAACTACAATGACGAGAATTGATGTATCAAATTCAATCAAAAAAAATTATGTTTATTGTTATTAATATTGCTTTCCACGAACTCTACACTGCTTTTAGAGAATGAAAAGATACAAATCAATGAAAAAAGCGTGTAAAAATACATCAAATTAGAAGTCCAGTGTAAAAACTCACCCAGTTTTGGCAAAGTTCGCCCACAATTTTGTAATTTTTTCTACTAAATTCCTTAACCTTCCATATTTCTCATAGAGTTCTTTATTTATAGGATTATCGAATGTATAAAAAATTTGATCTCCATGACATGCTCCTGAAGCTTTTGAATATCCCATAACATACTTCATGTAATTGAGCTCAGTGACACAATTAAATCTATACATGTAAGTAGGGCTATTTATTTCTGAATACAAGTCAGCAAATCTGTAAACTCCAGTTATAACATTAATATCTGATAATAATGTCGACACCAAGTCGACGTCATCAGAAGATACATCTTTGTCTGCATAATAGAATTTCTTTATGCTTTTACCTATTTCAATTGTCTTTTCTTGTGATATCTTACCAACTATTTCTTTGGGCACATAATAAAATGGTTCCTTATTATAAATTTCTAAATTTCTCTCTAAATATATTTTCGACAAAATTAAACCATCATTGAAATTATAGCCTACAATTGTTGGAACTTTCTTTGCTTGTCCCGATCGAATCAAATATAACGGATCAGTATCGAGAAACGATTTTTCATTTTTAAATTTTTCTACTACAGGAGTAAAACGTATAGGAATTCCTCTAAAAATTTCGTCTTGCAATGAAGATCCCATAGTAATATTCACTAAATCCTCTGCAGGTACAGATTGGAGAAATTTAAGTAATTCATTAGAATTTTTCGTTTCATTACCTAAACATTTACCGACTCTGAATGCTCGAGCTTTTGCATCTGTATCTATAGCCCAATCTAAAAGAAATGTACCACTTTGTGCAACTGCCTTATGAAATAAACCATCTGTCATTGGTGAGAGTAAATGATAGGTAACAGCCACTCCACCAGCACTTTCACCAAAAATAGTTATATTATTACAATCACCACCAAAGTTGGTTATATTACGTTGGATCCATCGTAAAGCAATTACTTGGTCCTTAATGCCAGCATTTCCAGGAACTTCAGGACTATCCAAACATAAAAAACCAAAAGCTTCAAGTCTATAATTTAAGGTTACTAATATGACTCCATGTTTTATCAAGAACTTTGGACCGTACATGGAACTGTTTCCTGAGCCTGATTTAAATGCACCTCCGTGAATATATACAATCACAGGTAATTTAGAATCGGGCTCTAGTGATGGTGTATAAATGTTAAGATATAAGCAATCTTCGTATCCCATTTTAACTTTTCCAGAATGTAGATCTACTCCAAAATTGGAAGGCCCATGCTCAAGAGCATCTCGTACTCCTATCCAGGCATTCTGTGGTATAGGATCCTTAAAAAATACATCCAAATAAAACAATATTTAAGCATCTAATTAAAGAAAATGTTCACAACTCTATAATTCAGTTCTTCATGCTTTTATACTTAAGATATATTTTTTTAATTAGAAGAATTTCTTTAATTTTATGCCAGATACATTGTTCATAAAAGTTCAAACAATTCATCTAACATAGTACTACTATCGTTACCACCAGGTAGTAGAATTGTTCAATATTTAGCTTGGGTTTGTTATTATCATCTTACCTTATTCTGATGCAATATTATCATCGGCGAACATTATTATCAACAGTGCTTGCCAGAGTTGTATAGGCGATGGTTGTCACTCTCCTTAAGATAGACATCTTATTGCTCTTTTTATTTCTAATTAAATTGTGTGATAGAGATCCTAAAGATGAACGAATAAAATAATGTTTTGTTCGCTAATATCTACATCGCAGACGAAAACATCTATAATTTTCACTTTACCTTAAATCGAAGTTCCCCAATAGGTGGTTCAGCGTAGGGTATTCCTTTGAAACTATAATATGTTGATCCATCGTAAAGTTTATCACTAGCACCTCTTAACTTTCCTTCTGCGGTGGCTACAATGGGATTTATCTAAAAAACATATGAAATATCCATTAAAATAACCCCATTGAACAATTGTTTAAGTAACGTTTTTATTCTTCGGAAACATTGATATAAAAACACAAGATACACAATCAGTATCTCAAAAACGTCCTCTAAAAATGAGTGCAATATTTTAAATTGTGCGCTCATTTCAAATAGAATCGCGTCGGTTGCGATACTGTCAATTTGCTTTGCTTGCTTTGTAAAAACAACTATAAGTTTTGCGCTTAAGGTTGGATATGCAACAAGATAAAGTTAAAAATTTCATAAACCCCCGATACATCTTCAGACCGCCATTCTGCTACATATGCATCATTTTAAGAGCAAACGTGAAAGAACCTTATGATCTTCGAAAGGAGATCTTGCAGTTTTAGGTTAAAGTTACCACGGTTCCTTACTCAATGAGCTTGCGTTGTTTTACTACAAAGTTTCCATAGCCTGGAGCTCCACTACGTAACCCTGGAAATAATTTTGATTCAGAGTGTATGTAAAAATATAACTCTCAACTTATTTTGTTTAGTGCAGGAGTTCCATGACCACTTTCTAGTTCAATTATCAAACCATGCGAATCTTCAAGTAATAAATTCCAACGATATTATCCCAATCTCCGATAGTGACCTTTCAATTCTATCTTTATTATATTGTTACGTACTCGGGTTCGTAATTGTAAGAGAAAAACACCACTTATATTAAATCCGTGTATTTAGTATACAAATACACAAGACAACACAATGTAATACTAAAATACACTTTACACAATAGTCACTCACTATACTATCACTGAACTATACAATAAAACACTTCTCGCTTCGCACTGTTCACTTCAAGTATCGCTCACGATCGCTTGATAAAAACTGCCTTGTGTTTGTCAACACCTCTCTTTTTATAGCCAGGGTAAAGTCCTAGCTGGATCCAGAAAAATCTAAATGTATCGGGAAACAATGAATCACTTCTTATCGTAAACATGTTATGAGTCCTAGCACACGCTACTTTCAACCTTATGCCATATCCCACAAAGTCCATTATGGCATAGCCCAGATCAACTATTTGTTTGTTAATAGGAGTAGCTATCTCTTTCTTTTATATCTAGATCTCTCCAGTGCTCCAACTCTACACGTTTCTAGATTATTCGTAACAATATCTAAGAAAACATCCAGCACCTTTTTGCCAAAGTAAATTAGCCAACATTCGATGGGTTTATCTAGATTAGCTTAATAGCTTTAATGAACTTCTTCTAACTCTATTCTATCATCCAACACTAGAAAACATCCTGTTCAAAAATCTTTAAAAGAACGAATCAATTTTCATTCATTCGTTCGATTCGTTTCCATGACCTTCTCTCATTTTATCGTGAGAACCTGGAAATCATCTAACACTAGATTATTTGACAAAGCAGAACAAATAAGTACAAACGCAATGGGTTTATCTTGTTTAGTTTAAATAACCCTGTAGCCATCTTCCAGTTACATCAATAAATTTTTAAAATCATCCAGTCCCAAACAGTATACCATAACAAACCCAATTAGCTCATACTCGATAAGTTTATATGGTTTAGCGAGATATAATAGAATTCTTCCAGTTTTATGTTCAGAAACTGGAAGCCATTCTATTCCCAAGTCCTTATTAGAAAAAACCAAATAAGCCCCAAATCAAAACGTTACTTAATTTAAATTAAAAGTTCCCATAACCTCCTTCCTGCTTCATCATAGGACCACAGAAATTATCTAGCACTAGGTTAACTCTCAAAACAGAAAAAATGAGTCCAAACTCGATGGGTTTATCTTGTTGATTTCAAAGGTTCTCATAGCCATCTTCAATTTCCATTATTAAATTTAAAAACACATCTAGCACCAAAACATATGCCAAAACAAACCGAAATAACCCACACTCAATTGTTTTTTCTGGGCTAGCTTAGGATTTCTCATGAACTTCTTCCCACTCTATCATCTGAACCCCAAAGCCATCCTGCTCCAAAGAATTCCTCTCTCTTGCTTCCACCATCAGGATGTTTGTTAAAACATAACAAAGGATAACTTGATAGGTTTATCTTGTTTAATTTAGAAGTTCCCACGACTACGTTCCAATTCCATTAGCAGATACTGTAGATCATGGACATGGATAATATTATACATGTCAATGCTGTAGATATAGAAATCGTCCAAAGTACACACGTGAAACTTTGGTTAAAAACATATATTTTTGCCATATATCTATAACTACTTGTGTGAAATTAGGGACAGTTTTGAGTGTCAGTTTTGTCCGGGACTGTGCATCTTGGATTTTTAACTCCCGACGCAAAACGAGGGGTGTTATAAGTTTCAGGTGTGTATCTGTGTATCTGTGTATCTGTGTATCTGTATATCTGTGTATCTGTGTATCCGTGTCTGTCCGTGGCATCGTAGCGCCTTGGCGGATGGGCCGATTTGGTTGCGGTTTTTTTTATTTGAAAGCCCTGTTTTGCGAGACGGTTCTTAGCTATGATTCAATAGAATCTGTTCAGGCGTTTCAAGATCACTAGCTCTTTTCTAATTGATAAAAGGAATTAAACAACTTGTAAAGGCTTTATCAATGCTAAATTTTGTATTCTCTTACTTTATTGATATTGCAATTACATGGAAACCTTGACGTGATACTTTAAAATCCTTATTCGAAAATCATCAGCACCATTTATCTGGCAATTTTCGTAGGTAAGTAACAGATTTTTTAAATATTGCAAGCTACTTTTTAATGACTTTCTGATATCCATTTGAAAAAAAAAAAACTTAGCAGACTTGTGGAAGCTCAATGACAATGCAATATTATGGTACCATCCAACTGAGCTCATGATGTAGTCTGGACTTAGGGACTGGAACTCTATGATGCAGAGTTTTAACAAAGTAACCTTGTTTGGACTCATTGGTCTTGTTGCTAAGTATTAAGTTTGATTAGTGCTCATGTCGACCAGGATCTGAAGATGAAGCTGAAAAAGTGTTACCGAAACTCATGCGTAGAATGTAGAAAGAAATAAGATGGTCAAGTTCGAACTCGATGAATTTTTTGATGACGTCTACTTTCCATTATATATAATGTCGAAGATCCGAGGATGGAGCCGTAAGTGTGTCATTGTAACTCACAGATAGAAATTGCTAACATAATAGAGTTTGGAGTCATTTCATTTGTTACAGTAAGTTCGTTTTCATGATGATAAGGCTTTGAAGATTAAACGTGTAAAAAAAGTGACATTGGAACTCCAAGAATCCAGATTCAAAATGCAACTACAAAGAGCTCCTAAACTTAACGAGGTAATGTTTTAGAATTAGCACTTAATTGTTTTTTATTTCCAAATATCTTAATTTTTGATGATTTTCAGGATCCGATGATGGAACTGGAAGGTAACTATGAGAACTCCTAAACTAAATAAGATAAAGTAATTGAAATTGGACTCATTTGTTCAATTTTGACAAACACTCTAGTGCTAGATGATTTCCAGCTGAAAGTACGTTATGGGAACTTTGGAATAAAATAAAGCAACACCATCGACTTTGGTGTCATTTGATTCGTTATTATAAGGGCTTTAAAACGAATTGGCTTCCAGTGCCTAATGGTAGAGATGGAAGATGTACCCGAGAAATTCTTAGCTAATCCAGGTTAACCCATCATTCGGTTCTACATTGTCTTGTCCGGGTCTGGTATCACCGCCTTACCTATTCCTGCCGCAAGTCAATGCATGTCACTGTCGTGTTTCGGTTTGGAGGGTAAGGTAGCTGGTAAACTTATGCATGTGGCATTAGATCTCGTCACAAGATAGCAACGCACCATTAACATCTTTGGTGTCTATATGCGATGGTTGACTCTTTCCATCAGGAGACCCACTTGGCTGTTTCGTATCTTATTATATAAAAAATATCTGTTTGGAAGGCATTCATGGAAACTTATAAACTAAGCAAGATAAACCTATCGAGTTTAGGATCTTTTGTTTTGTTTTTACAAACATCCGTAACAAAATAGTGACGATTTTCGGGGTCTTATAATAGAACTGATGATGGTGGCCATGGAACATAGAACAAGGGAAGTGAAGAGTGGGCGTGCCGCGTGCGTCACTATTATGCGCTTTTACTCTAAATTGCCTTAGTGATACTTACCATATCATTAAGAGATAGTCGTCGTGCGAAAATCTATTATACACTGAATTATACCGTATTGTGCCATCATTGAATGCAGAAATGATAGTAGAATACAGATTAAAAATGGAGATATTTCATATCATTCGAAAGTACAATTTTCATTTTATTTTGATTAAATTCCTGATTTAATATAATCTCTAATGATATAATAGAAAGTCAAGCTAAAATCAGCCGTACACCTTACATATAAAGTTCATTTTAGGTTGACCTAATTTTTCTAGAAAGATATACGTAATGACAGTCATTACGCATATCGTTCTAGAAAGTTCTCTACTCAAATGTGATCAACTGAAAACTACGGAAAAATCAATACTGCCATCTATTGTAGAATAGCGAAACTATTAAGATCTTAAGTTTCACTATTGTACACATAGATGAGTCTATTTTGAATAGACTACAAAAGGACGTAAATACTCTTTTTTTTATAGCAAAATAAAATTTATTGTAACGCAGTTTGGTATATTTTTAAATGTTCTGTTTGTGTGTTTCGGATTATTGTTGTTTAAAATGAAAACGACCAATGAAACAATGTTTGCATTAGTAGTTTATATGCAATAATACTTATTATGTGTGAGTGTGGCGATCGCGGTCCTGATACAAATGTTTGTACTTGCCAATTCCGTTGTTCTATGTTCCATGATGGTGGCCATAGGAACTTTGGAATAAAATTGAGTACCTAAATTTATTCCAAAATATTTGGAACAGGATGTTTTCCTGTGTCTGATGATGATGATGATGATAGAGCCGGAAGAAGTTCATGAGAACTCCTAAACTAAAAACCCATCAAATGTGGGCTAATTCGGTTTTACTTTTGGCAAACACTTAGGTGCAGGATGTTTTCCAAGATATAACATGAATGGAACTGAAGGTCACCATAGGAGATTGTGCTGACATAGTTGGTCTTTGTTACTAGGAGATTCGCAGAGTTGGATTATGGAACTAGAAAGTAGCCATCTAATTTCTGCATTAAACATATAAGCCCATTGTGTGTGGTCTCATTGTTACATTTTTACATACACTCTGGATCAAAATAATTTCCAGGGTTACATAGAGGAGCTGGAGGCCATGGGAGCTTTGCAATAATACAACTTAAGCTCATTGAGTAAGGGAGCGTGGTAATCTTAACGTTTTTACGTTTTGCTACGTTAATATTTTCATTTTTATTTTTAGTATTTGTTGTTATAGCGGCAACGAAAATACACAATTTGTCAAAAATTCAGCTTTCTAGCTATCATGGTTTACAGTTTGGAGCACAATATATGTAGCTGCACCCTAAGGGTGCAGCTACGTATATCGGGTTACGGCGAAGGTTTGCGCTAGCACGAACTATGTCGCGACACCTGCTTACGTCATAATGACGTCGTACCACCAAACCGCGGCCGGCAAGTTATATTTGTGCGGCCTGCTGCACATGACAAAGCAAACAAGAATATTGAATCATTCCTTAAAATGTTTTCTCCTCAAAGTCTTAATTCATTATCATTCGTTCCTCAAATTCTTTAATTTTATGCTACTGTATACTGTATTTCATTTGCCCAAAGATTATGAATTTATGATACAGCTTCATAAACATGAAGGTCATATCGTCGTATGTTATAATACTAGGTCAATATCAAAATACGGCTTATACATAAAATTACCTAAACGTATGTACACGGATAAATTCTAATTTGTTATTATTATTATTGTTTTTTTTTTATATCATAATATATTGTTATTTTATGTCAACACATACACAGAATAATATTTTTTCATCAATGTATAGACATAGATATTTAAAAACATTAGTTTATGCAATTAATATGTGGATAGATACAGACGACTATAATAAAAACTACATTAATAATATAATGTCTATAAGAAAAAAATACTTTGCCATGTCTAACGAAATAAATAGCAGTTCTTTACATAACACTAAATGTAGGAAGGGTACAATACCTTATTATTTTAGGTACCAAGCGAAATCATCTTCGACATCGAGACAAATTCCAGATATTAATAGTAATTTAAATTCAGCGCCTAAAAAAGGTACAATACCTTTCTATTTTAAAAATATCAGTATAAGTAAAAAAACATTTTTTCGTTCATCCTCGTAAAAAAATTATTTGTTTATTACATCAAAACATTGCAGGACTTGTTAATAAAACCAATGCAATATATGTAGCTTTAGATCAATTAAAAAAAGCTCAAGTAGAGATAGACATATTATGTTTCACGGAGACTTTTGTCAGACAAGGTTCAGAATCAAATATTATTCTAAATGAGTACAATTTAGCTGCATGTTACTGTCGTAAAAGTCAAAAACGAGGGGGGACATGTATACTGGTAAAAAAATACATAAAATTCACAACTTTGTATACATACAAACTTGAAATAGATAATATATTTGAGATATGTGGCATTGATTTAATAGGTTTAAATATCGTAGTTTTATGCCTGTATAGAACACCAAATAGCAACCCTGTAATTTTCTTAGAAAAACTTCAATCATTATTAAATTTATTAGTCAAGAACAATAAAAAGATTATACTTACCGGAGATTGGAATATAGATATATTAAAGAAAAATAAAGTTTCTATAGAACTTCAAAGTATATTGAAAAATTTTAACATAGATATACATATTAAGACCCCAACCAGGAATAATTCTTGTATTGACCTAATAGCCAGTAACATACATAATGTACACTCTCAAGTCCACTATCTAGCACTTTCAGACCTTGAAACGGGCCAAACAATTAAGTTTGAAATTAAGAAAAATCAAGACTATAGAGAACATTTTTTCGAATATAAAAGAGACTATAGCAAAGTAAACATGGAAAAATTTTATAACTGTATATCTGCACTTAGTTTTACTGATGTTTATTCAAAAAATAATGCAGAAGAATGCTTCAATGAATTTTATGAATTAATTTTATTATTTTATAACCTATGTTTTCCACTTTTAAAAGTCAGAATATCACATATTAAAAATCGTTCTAAATGGCTAACAAAGGGAATTAAATTATCAAGTGTAAATAAAAGACGACTTTATTTAATGTATAAGCACACTTCAACTAATAAAAAATATTCCAAATGTAAATATAAAACATATAATAAAATATTAAAAAAATGCATTAATTACTCTCATAGGATTCAAAATCAAAAATATATTGAACGAAGTAAAAATAAAGGTAAGGCTTCATGGGAAATAATAAAACAATTAACAAAGTCAGAATCTAACAAGGAATATATCGAAAAAATTAAATATAATAATAATGAATATGTAAAACCACAAGATATAGCTGAATTTTTTAATAATTATTATATAGAGTTGACCGATAAATCTCGATGTAATAACAACAATAACAACATTAAGATAGAAAGGAATCCTAGCACGATATTTCTTACCCCCACAGACCCATTAGAAGTTTTCAAGATTATTGTCTCCCTAAACAATACTAAAGCTGTAGGATATGACGGTATTAGCACACATGTTTTGAAGTTCTGTGCAAATAAGATATGTGTACCACTTAGTCATATCATAAATTTATCATTCGAGCAAGGTATATTTCCAAAGCAATTAAAAAAATCAATCGTTAAACCGTTATTTAAGAGAGGTGATCGAACAGACGTAAATAATTATAGACCGATAACGATTATACCCGTTATAGCTAAAATATTTGAGAAATCTATGTACACAAGAGTTTATAATTTCTTAACAGATCAACATATTCTTTCACCGAATCAGTTTGGGTTTAGAAAAAAATGCTCCACTACTTTAGCATGTTTTAATCTAGTCAAAGATGTAACAGAAAGTTTAGATAAATGTCTTAATACCTATGCTGTTTTTCTAGATATGAGTAAAGCATTTGATTACGTTAATCATGATCGACTTTTGTTCAAATTAGAAAAATATGGAGTTAGAGGACTGGCTAATTTATGGATGAAAAGTTATCTAGAAAATCGTCAACAATGTGTGCAAATCGATACAGTAAATAGTAACAAAATAAAAAGTGTTTTTGAGTCTAAGTATAGGGTTAATAATTGTGGAGTCCCACAGGGAAGTATAATGGGTCCATTAGCTTTTATAACTAGTATTAACGATCTACCGAAAAGTACTGAAGAAAAATGCTTTTTATTTGCCGATGATACAACTTTATTAATAACTGACAAAAAAGATTGTAAAAATTGTGACTTTGAAAAAAAAATTAATAATAATTTGAAAGCAGTGATTGAATGGATTCAGAATAATTGTTTACATATTAATATAAATAAAACACAAAGTATACAATTTGTAACATACCATAAAAATCCATTAGCTTTAAGTATAAAATATAACACCAATATTGTCCAGGAAGTAGAATCAACGAAGTTTTTAGGAATAATTATAGATAAAAATTGTAACTGGAAAGCACACGTAGAGCATATTTGTAATAAATTAGATAGATTTGTATTCGCATTGAAAAAAATTAGAGTTCAGGTATCAGTTCAAACAGCGTTGTCATCATACTTTGGATATGTCTTCTCGGTGCTTTCATACGGTGTAATAATTTGGGGAAATTCTGTAGACTCGCTAAAGGTTTTTAGAACACAAAAAAAAATGCATTAGAGCAATTTGTAATATCACACAACTGGACAGTTGTAAGCCATATTTTAAGAGCCTTAAAATACTAACTCTTCCGTGTATATATATTAAAGCAGTTTGTACATTTGTTAAAGAACATTCAGAATATTTTCAAACTAATAAACAAGTTCTCAATACCAAAAATAGGCACGCGGAAAAACTTTATGTACCACCATGTCGGTTGGAAATGGTTAAGAGAAATGTATATCACATGTGTATACAAATATTTAATAAACTACCAAATGGTATAAAAACATTACCTATACATAAATTTAAAAGTCGTCTTCATCAGTGGCTATTAGTAAAATGTTTTTACTCGGTAGAAGAATATGTTAATGATGAAGATTATAATATTATATAAACACAAAATAAAGACATTTGTACAATAAAAGATATTTAATGTAGACAGAATGTTTCCTAATTATTATTGATTGTTATTTATTTAGAATGAATTTAAAATTGAGTAATTATTTAGTACATAATATTTATTGACTTATTGATTGACATTTTTTTTTTTTTTTGAATTGTGATATAAAATTGAAAATAGACATTACTGATAACTGTTCCAGCAGTTCCACACTTTTTGTTTTGTTAATAATTAATATAATAATAGTTATAATTTTAGTTAGTGTAAAAATAAAATAATTAATGGAAATAAACATTGACATATTATTACATATTCTTATTATAATTGAAAATAGACATTATTGATAACTTCTGGAATCACCCTTTGTTTCGTTAATAATTAATATAATAATAGTTATAATTTTAATTATTGTAAAATTAATGGAAATAAACGTTGACATATTAGTAATAATAAGTCAATGGAAATAAATCAAAAATGTTGTATTTGCACACTCACTGAGTAGAATAAGTTTGATTCTATTATAATTGTATCTGACCATCTGTATATCTGTACCTTATTCTTGCAAATAAATAATATCTTATCTTATCTTATCTTATCTTATAGCAAACAAGCAGATGGGTCTCCTGATGGAAAGAGTCAACCATCGCCTATAGACACCAAAGATGTTAATGGTGCGTTGCTATCTTGTGGCGAGATCTAATGCCACATGCATAAGTTTACCGGCTACCTTACCCTCCAAACCGGAACACGACAGCGACAAGCACTGACGCTATTGCGGCAGGAATAGGTGTTTATCCTAATTATATTATAATTTCATTGTCATGAGTCGCACAAATATCACGTGCGGACCGCAGTCTGGTGCCCACTGCAGTGACGCGTTTAGCCCCTTCGTGAAGCAGTTCGCGACATCGCGATAGCACGAACTTTCGCCGTAGCCCGATATATGTAGCTGCGCCATTAGGCTCGTTAGTAGCTCTTGTCTCTTGACTCAGTCTCGAGTGTTGGCGGACCGAAAGCCGAAACAGAGAGCCGCAGCGTCGCCGGTGACGCTGACGTGTGTCTGTGCTTGTGGTGCAAAGTGTATAATGTGATGGAATTACGATCGATCCGTTAGTCGAGTGGTTAGTGACCGTGACTACGCAATCAATGGGTTCGAATTCCCGCCAGGGGCAGGCATTTATGTACATAGATGTTTGTATTTCTGGGCTTTTTTATATCATAAGGTAGCAAATAAGCAAATGTGTATGCGTGTGGCAGGATGGAAATGCCACATGCATAAGTCAACATGCTTTCTCTCTAAACCGGAACAAGACTGACAAGCATCGACGCTATTGCGGCAAGAATAGGTAAGGCGGTGGTACCAAATACCCGGGCGAGTCGTTGCGAAACTCTACTATCTAGTGTAATTGCGGAACGTTACTTAGTTTATATGTGTGAGCTTCGATGTTATTAAATATATTCCAGTATTTATATATGAATTACTAGCTGACCCGGCAAACGTTGTTCTGCCTTTTTAACTACTCTTATTTTTTTCTATATTTTTTCACCTTTAAACCTTCTAGTCCAGTATAAAGTTTAATGAAACCATGATCTGACGAGTTTTGGCGCAATGAGTAAAAACGTGTTCATTAATAATTGTAAAAGTTGTAGAGAAAAAAATTCTACATAAAAAAGTTCCTCTTCATTTTTTATCTGCTTTAGTTTAAATTTCTAATAAAATATGTAAAAATATATAAATATATAAATATGGGAAAACATATGTAGTAGTGTTAGTACATATTTATGTGATGCTCGCGCTGCATAGTACAGGGCTGTAATAATTCTGGTAAGTTTTTTTTATTAATTACAAAGCAAATTTAATTTTTATTTTTTGTAGCTAAACTAAAGCAGATAACAAAAAAATGAAGAGGAACTTTTTTGTGTAGAATTTTTTTCTGTACAACTTTTACTTGAAACTTTTTTTTTCTATTTCCTACCGTTATTAAGTTATTTAAAAAAAGGCATTTTTTAACCTTTTTTTATTTTTTTCATCCCTTTCCCCTAAATTTAAATCAAAATTTCTTTCATAATATCATTATTTAAGTATTAATAAACACATTTTTACTCATTGCGCCAAAACTGGTCAGATAATGGTTTCATTAAACTTTTTACTGGACTATTCCTTGGACTTCAACAATTAATTCGAAACCAAAATTAGCCAAATCGATTCAGCTGTTCTCGAGTTTTAGCGAGACTAACGAACAGCAATTGATTTTTATATATATTGATATATTATATTCTATGTATTAATATAATTGACTAGTAAGCAATTAATTTGCTTAATTTGGGGTTAGATCCATTAGTAGTTTGTCTACCGATATGTTTATATTTATTTTATATACTATAATTTTTTTTTCGGTAGGATCTATATTAATTTTTTTTTGTTTTTATTTTATTTGTTATCAAAACCCACATCACTTTAATTACACTAATAGTTGTATATGAATAGATGTATTTTACAGCCACTTATGTATTTACTAAACCAAAAATAGTATAGGTACGTTAGTGATAATGGTAACAATATCAAAAGCAATCGTGTATTCCTGATAATTATTAATTCTTTTACACGAGTATCCTGTGGATTGATTATACGCAAAAACAGCATAACACTCTAAGGATGCAATACAATAATGCCTTTAGAATGCTGATGGGGCGGCCATGATTCTGCAGCGCGTCAGGGATGTTCGCTGAGGCGCACGTAGACTGCTTCTACATAACTATGCGAAAGCGGTGTACATCCTTGTTGTGTAGGGTTCGATCCACCCCCAGTAGAATCCTAAGGTATTTGTTGATAGGTTCGATTGTCAGTACTTGAGTCACTGTAGTATGATTCACGTACTGACAAATCGATCCTGTCCTAGTTATAGCGTTTAGTTCTACTACCAAATAGGTTTAAGTTATATGTAATACATGAGTACTAACAACATAATAATAATGTATGATCCCTGTTGGTCGAAATAAAATATTATTATTATTATTAAATAATCTGTGGTATTACCTTATCACTGGTATATTGGGAAAATCCTCTATAAGATTTTAGTGTGTTTGAAAATCTTCTCACAAATTTGTACATAATATTTTCGAGTCACTCATGCTCGTGCAAACCACAATTGGCAACTAATTTATTATGGAGATTACGCTCCATATTTATAAGTTCCTCGAAGGTTGCCATCCTGTTTTCGAACAAAAAGGTTTTATTATACTATTTCATTTTATGTTGGTTATATAAATTCTTAACTTATATTTTTTGCATAAAATTATTTTTAATAATTATTTTTCATACATTGTAGGATAGTATTATAAAACATTTTATATATAAAATATTCTAGATATTTATACACATTTTTTTAGTTTTACTCCGTATAACTGGACCAACCAGGTCCCCATTGAAGAATAGACCATTTCCCATTCTGCCATTAGTTCGTAACAGACGAATGATTGGCTATGCGATTGCTATCACCGTGGTTACTAGATGGTAGAGTTCTGCATTGTCTCGTCCGGGTCTGGTTCCACCGTTTTAACTATTCTTACCGCAATTGCGTCAGTGTTTGTCACTGTAGTGTTCTAATTTGGAGGGTAATGTAGCCGGGAAACTGATGCATATGACATTAAGACCTCGCCTTAAGGATAGTAATGCACCGTTAACATCTTTGGTGTCTATATGCGATGGTTTGTCTCTTTTCATCAGGAGAGTCCTCTGCTTGTTTCCTATCTTCAGATATAAAAAGAAACACAAACTAATTACTATGATTACAAATCGCGCATTTTGTAACAAATTATACTATATTAGCTGTTGCGCGCGAAATCATCCGCGCGGACTTTGTTTACTCCGCTCCTACTGGTCGTAGCGTAATATTATATAGCCTATAACCTTCCTCGATAAACATGCTATTCAACTCAAATAGAATTATTCAAATCGGTTCAGCAGTTTTCGAGATTAGCGCGTACCTACAAACAAACAAACAAACTCTCCAATTTTGTAATATTAATTATAGATTATAGTTATAAATATATTATAAGTATTTCAACAATTTACGCAATGTTAAATGTTAGAATTGTAACATAAAAGTAAATTTCCGGGCTCCTTTTAAGAACAGACCAACTGCCGTTCTGCCAGGCAGGTCGTAAAAAGCGACCGATTGGGTATATGTGTCACTGCCATCGTGGCTACTAGGTGGTAGAGTTCTGCATTGTCTCGCCCGGGTCTGGTACCACCGCCTTACCTATTCCTGCCGCAATAGCGTAAGTGCTCGTCACTGTCGTGTTCCGGTTTGGAGGGTAAGGTAGCTGGTAAACTTATGCATGTGGCATTAGACCTCGCCACAAGATAGCAACGTACCATTAAACCTTTGGTGTCTATAGGCGATGGTTGACTCTTTCCATCAGAAGACCCATCTGCTTGTTTGCTATCTTATAACATAATATATATATATATATATATATATATATATATATATATATATATATATATATATATATATATATATATATATATATATATACATATATATATATATATATATATATATATATATATATATATATACATATATATATATATATATATATATATATATATATATATATATATATATATATATATATATATATATATATATATATATATATATATATATATATATATATATATATATATATATATATATATATATATATATATATATTGATTTAAATAAAAAATTAAGCCATCTCCAATATTACTCAACTATACCCTTGACATTTTTCAGAAACAACTAAA
The DNA here is from genome assembly GCA_036924255.1 of Apodemia mormo. Classification (NCBI taxonomy): domain Eukaryota; kingdom Metazoa; phylum Arthropoda; class Insecta; order Lepidoptera; family Riodinidae; genus Apodemia; species Apodemia mormo. The sequence goes on along the minus strand of JAUPFN010000007.1, from coordinate 2,442,778 downwards.
CCAATTTTAATAAAACTTTGACTGCTCTCTAAATTGGAGTATAGGTATTTGATTTAAATCAAGAAGTATCATCTCGGTTTATTTTACAAGAAATTCGTAGACAAACATACAGATAAACATATACCAACTTTACCAGGTGGTAGAGTTCCCCAAAGGTGTTACAAGTTGTTAAAAATAACTTAATTTATTTTTAACAACTTGTAACACCCATATTCTTGCAAATAAATATTTTCTTTCTTTCTTTCTTTCTTTCAAAGTCTCGTACGGGTATTTGGTACTACCGCCCTACCTATGCATTGTCGTGTTTTGGTTTAGAGGGCAAGGTAACCGGTACATTTATGCATGTGGCATTGCCATCCGCCATACGGATAGCAGCGCACCATTAACATCTTTAGTGTCTATAGGCAATGTAGGAAACATTGCCTATAGACACCAAAGATGTTCCATCAGGCGTGCCATAGCTTTGTCTGCTATATCATGATACAAAAAAACTTAAGAAATTTAGCACACGTGCTTGGAAGCCTAAATAAAGTACTCAAATATTATCCAATTCCATACATACAAACAGGTCAAATTGATAACCTATTCGGTTAATACATTTATAATTTAGTAAACAAGGAAGTCTACGAAGATAAATTTGTTCCATGTTATTAATTTCCTAACTTAAATGAAAAATTATAAGCTTTGAAACGCAAATTAAGGACGTGAATATTAAGATTTCATTGACGTACCAAATATTTTTGGGTTCGTCGAATAGTTAATACACAAACTTGGATAACCGAAATAAAAACAATTGAATAAAGTTATTAGATATCTAATCTTCAAATAAACGTTAGTAAATAGGCAACAGAGTGCTAAGTGTGAATTTTTCTTTTCGCATTCGATCGTGAGCGCGTTTCGAGTTTACTAGGAATTTGTATGTGATTTGTACAGCGCCACCTAGTGGTAAACGTGAAAAACCAGTTTACCACTAGGTGGCGCTGTACAAATCACATACAAATTCCTATTAAACTCGAAACGCGCTCACGATCGAATGCGAAAAGAAAAACTCACACTTAGCACTCAGAACAGTATAATTATGTGAATGACGGAATATAAATGTTGGCGCCAGTTTGGCAGAGCGTAATAATTACATTTTTAAAAATCATTAGATAACAAGCAGATGGCTTTCCTGAAAGAGAAACCATCGCCTATAGACACTAAATATTATGTTCAAGGTGTGTTACTATTCATGTTACGGGATGGCAATGCCACATGCAAGTCTACCGGCTTTCTTACCCTCCAAACCGGAACAAGACAATGACAAGCATTGACGCTATTGCGGTAAGGCGGTGGTACCAAATACCCGGACGAGACATCGCGGAACTCTATCACCAAGTGGTCACTTCGGTGCTGATATGTTGATATGTATATCCAATTGGTTGATTTTTACGACCTGTTTGGCAGTACGGAAGTTGGTTTATTCTTCAAAGGAGCCTGGACCTACACAGGGAAAAGCGTAGTGCTAGTTTGGCAGTGTGTGTTAAATAATAGTTACTCCACTGGCATGTGATTTCGGGATACTTTCAGGATAATATCGCACACACGTTGGAATCGCACAGAAACTAACCGATGGTTGAGGAACCTCTTCTTTTTTTGAAACTACCAACTTACCGTTAATCTTGCGGGTCTTTTTTCCTTTCTTTTTAACATTGAAGGCTGTACAAGTCTATTATGCTCGCATTCTTGTCGAGAGTCATAGCTATACGAGTATATTTAAACTCGTCTGGCAGACACTTGCAACCGTCAGATTAGGCTGACTTTTTGCATATACTTTTTACACTAGGGAATGTATAAATCCAGAAAATTTTAACCTTGTGGGAGCAGGTTATGAATTATAATCCCGATGTTAATTTTACTATGAGCGATTTGGAGGAAGCATACTTGTAATCATCAATACAGGTTGTCAATTTTTTTTCAAACTTAAAAATATGTGAATTGCAACATATTAAAATAGTAGCCTTGTTGGAGCAGGCTATGAAAATATTACATTTTAAAAATTTTAAACAATAGTGACCTCGAGAAATCTGCTAGAGTGGCACTTTTTTCTATCGATTGTCGAGGCGCACAGATTCTAGGCATCGCCATATGGTAGACGTTCCACGTACTCGGACAAAGAGGTTCGACTTCACACTTTTCATTCGAACTGCAAGAGACTGGAACATGCTTCTTGAGTCTGTGTTCCCCGACGAGTACAATCAAGGGATCTTCAAGAGAAGAGTGACCAGGTACCTTTTAGGGAAGCGCGTTCCAAAAACAAATTACTTATATCTTAAAAGAAAGATCGAAAGGTGATAGTAATAGCACAGTATACTGGCAGTAGTCAATCTGATGTATATGAGTAGAGTATGAAGAGTAATACATGTGATATTCGAGCAACGCACACCTCTCACGGACGCGATATCTCGGAATGGTTCGGGACAATTTTTTTCGCATTAGTCCGAGATATCGCGTCCGAGAGTCCCATAGACATATGGGTGCTATGCTCGAATATTACTCGTATGTAACATTGACTTCTGTTAGTATCTAATTATTCTGTTGTAATAGTGAGTGGTAATTTGAGTCCGTTAAAAGGGAATAACTCAATATTATAAAACAATATTTAAAGAGATCCTAGCTTTGCGGGAGACAGGTTAGTCGGATGGTTTAGCAGACCTTAGATTATTATTGTGGTACCGGACTTTTGGAACGAGCAGAGTGCTCAGCCAAAGATTACTTATATTTAAAGGCTAATAGCACCCGCGCTAAGGGTTATCTCCTGCGAGACCAGAGCTAAGCTGAGTGCGGCGTTTGGACTAAATTTGAAGGGCGGGGTTTTGGCATTGTGTACTGCGTTAAGTGCGGACAATACAATAGAGGAGGCTTCGTCGTCGTAGAGCTTGTTAACCGGTGAATTTTTAAACTTAAATCAAGTATGCTCCTTATGAGCATTTTGTAAAGGTTTGACTCTACTTTAACCTCTAATACCGGTTTCCTTATGGAAAAAAATTATAGGGGTTTTAAAACAATAGGTAAACCGGTTTATAGAGGTTTTTGAAAAATATATCTGATGTTCGCCGCTACCAATTTTTGTTCGCATTGTCTGTTTTAGTTTAAACTGGTTTATGTAGGTTTATGAAGTGTTCGTATCTTAGATACGCTCTAAATGAAACCTTTTATAAAACCACCAAATACTACCGGAATAATAATAATAACAATTAACCGGTATTTATAAAACCGGTTTCAAGTCCTGCGTCTGCCTGGGCTAGGCATTTGTTGTAATGAGCGTAGACAATTGTATTTCTGAGTCTAGGCGCATTTTAAATACCAGATATGCACGGCTGTGGCAACGTTATATGTATGTTAAGATTATTAATACAACGTCATCTATTTGATACATAAGGATTCCTAGTTCACTTCAGAACACTATAAATCTCTAAGTACTACATAAAATTAAAAAAAACTAATAAAAACGGCTGAAAAATCGAACAATGTCATATAAAATATGCGATTTCATTTGTTTAAACAATCAACGAACAGTAAAATTATTTGTACCTACCTGACCGTGGCACATATATTCAATCAGTAGTCAGTACCAATCGAAAAGAACCGGGTGATTGACAAAACCGAGTAAAAACACCGTTTTCAGCTTTGCAGTAGGCGATCATCAATCGCTGCAGCAAAGCAACCACTTTCTCCACTATTTCGAAGATCCAGCAGTAATTTTTCTTACACATAAATTAATGATCTTTCAGTTTGGCTTTGGTTATATGTGTAGGTCGATCGTACTAGATACTTAGGTACGAGACGTCACTTATCATACTGCCACTGATAAGGCATGTCATGGGGATATGCAGCACTGCATTTTCGAATAGTCCTATCCCTCCCCTCTATGAAGGACCAACGAGTAGTCTTATTACAGTAGTAATCGGATCTTTTTTATGTTTTTTAAATAGTGCAGCCAGGTTTTTCGCATTGCATAGCCATTTCGTACTGACGTACCTAATTATGTATATACCATCCAGCAATCTTACGTGATTAGGTTTTTTGTCATGGGCTCTTAGATCATAGCGATAACCGGGGTCAATAGTTTACGTGCTCATCCGAGGCACAGGAGTACATACCCGCCAGACTCCGAGCTGCTAGTGCCAATATAAACCACTGTATATGTGAATGGTCTCACCGAATATTAAATGAAACCTTATCAGTTCCCATAAAATAAGGATTAATGTTTAAGTACTAAAATTAAGTACATATTACAAAAAAAACAAGCCAAGGTCATTCTAACTCAAATACTTATTCATTTTAATTATAATAAATTAATTAATACGTTTACACACACCAATGTGTCTATGTGGTAAGCAAGAGTGGAAAGTGTTTCACTTATTCAATTGCTCTTGCTTTGGAAATAACACTTATACTAATAAAAAACCCGTAAATTTTTGAAATTTCCATAGAACTATCCCACATTGAAGATGCCGATGTTTTTTTCAGTTCAAAACAATTTTTATCAGTAAGTAATCCCGTTCTTCTCGATTGCTAGTTAAGTGATTTAAAATCATAAACCAGCTTCTTTAAATATTTTTCTCCAGAATTCAAGTCGCTCCTGCTCTGCGTTACTCCCCATTAATAGTTTTTCTTCAATTCTTAGATATTGTCTGTTTGATTTAGTATACGGTAACCACTTGGCTCCTAAACTGTCGTCTGGTGTCGGGTTCCTACAAATGCAAATGAAATATTTAATGCAAGAAAATAACACTTATCTCATTTAGCCATAGTCATTATCATCACTATGGCTAAATATGAAAAGACCAGGAATTGAAAGACCTCCAGTGTAGTAAGTTTTTAACCGTAAAAGAGTACCTATTCCTTGGAATCAAAAATAAACAAAAGTAGACAAATTGGTCAAAACGAAATCATTGAACATTTTCCCACAAATAGACAACCTTAAAACGAATACCTTACATTGGAATATAAAAAAACAAAAGCGAAATAGACAAATTGGTCAAAAATATGGTTTTACTGAATCTGTTTCCAGATTTGTGAACCTTAACGACGAATACCTATGTCATTGGAATTAAAAATAAACAAGAGTTGATAAATTGGTCAAAACGGAATCATTGAACTGCATGTTCTCATGAATTATTGACCTTAAAAGAGTATCTATTCATTGGAATCAAAAATAAACAAAAGTAGACAAATTGGTCAAAACGAAATCATTGAACATGTTGCCACAAATTGTTAACCTTAACACGAGTACCTATTCCTTTAAATCAAAAATTAACAAAAGTATATAAATTGGTCAAAATAGAATCATTGAATATGTTCCCACAAATTGTCAACCTTAAAACGAGTACCTATTCCTTGGAATCAAAAATAAACAAAAGTAGATAAATTGGTCAAAACGGAACCATTGAACATGTTCCCACAGATTGTTAACCTTAAAACGAATACCTATACCATAAAATTAAAAAAAATACACAAATTTGTCAAACTAACATTACTGAACTGTATGTTTGTTTACACAAACTTTCTTAAGTTTCTCCAATAGTGTTAATTCTTAAAATCGATGGAGATATCTGTATGTGTTTATATGAGTATACAAGTATCATTTACAAGGCGAAAATTGGAGAAAAAATATCCCTTGCCCTACTGTTCAGCACCTTATTCTCAAATGGAAAGCAAAAGATTATGTAGTTTTACCTTAGTTTCTAATTCTTATCCATAATAGTTTTCGATTTAAATCAAAAAGAATTATCTCGATATGATTTTTAGTTCCCGAGAAATTTGTGGACAAACATACACACACTTATGAAATTTAGTACACGCGCCTGGACGCCTAAATAAATCATCACACTCAAATAGATAACCTCAGTTTTGGACATTTGATAATTAATTCCTTAACTATACAATAATAACAATAAATAGAGTCTTAAATATTTAGGTTAATAGTTATGTAAAATATATATATAAAAAAATCAAATGTACATTAACTAAATAGAAATTAATAGATAAACTAAATACATATTTATATAATATAAATTCAAACTGTAAGATATGCAAATAAATATATTTAAACATTGTTGATTATTGTTACAAAGTGAGCGTATATACGCTCACTTTGTCACTTCCAGTAAATTGATATTTAGATCTTTGTACAGCTCCACTATTCATGTTGTCGTATGATATAATTTTATAAGTACCCTCATGTGTATATTGTTATTTAGTTACTAAGTTGTTATTTTCTCTTTAAGTGGATATTAATTGTTATTCTTCGAGAAAATAAAGTCTTAAACCATAAACCATTAACTTACCAGAAGTTTTATTTTCGAATTGCATATCCTGCTAGCATGAGACGACCCACATAGGGAGACTTTTCTAGTCAGCAATTAAAAAATGTTGCAGTATTCATGGAATAACGCTTTTTATTGCTATTTTATTCTCCTCGTGTTGGTTCCGGGCTCCTTTGAAGAATAGGCTAACTGTCGTTCTGCCAGGCAGGTCGTAAAAGGTGACCGATTGGCTATACGAGTCACTACCATCGTAGTTACTAAATGGTAGAGATCTGTATTGTCTCGTCCGGGTCTGGTACCATCTCCTTACCTATTCCTGCTGCAATAGCATCAGTGCTTGGCACTGTCGTGTTCCTGTTCGGAGGGTAAGGTAGCCGGTAAACTTATGCATGTGACAGTAGACCTCGCCATGAGATAGCAACGCACCATTAACATCTCTGGTATCAATAGACGGTGGTTGACTCTTTCATCAGAAGACCCATTTGCTAATGTGGAAAATAGGCTGGACAGACGATTCGAAATATTTGATGATGAACAATAGCACTTCTCATTCTTCAACACGTAAATTGTCATTTAAACTATTTTTAAGGTAAAACACCTTTCAGACAAATTACCCATTTCAACATACATAGAACTTACGTAAACAATTACGATTAATGATAAAAAAGGGAAAAATAAATAAAGATAAAAGAAGAAAAGATATAGATAGAGCCTTAGAAATAAAAGAATGATGTTTGAGTTGTTGATGAAAGTAAAAAACTTCGTATATGACAAGGAATCAACACAGCCTTATATTGCTCATACTTATAAAATGTTGTATTATACTTAAATTACTTCATGGTTTTACATTGCATAATGTATATTTGTGATACGTTGAATTATTGTAAATTATACAAAAAGGAAGAGATGTGATATAGTGACGTAGATCGGCGGTGGCGCCGCCGCACTGACGATAGCTCAGTTCAGTTGCTATCTGTCATTCGTGATGTGTGGATGTTCCCGTTGAATTATGTTCATTCTTACCGTAAATAAAGTACCTAGTTTCATTATACCCTACCGTAAACAACAGCTAGTATTAATCAAAAGTAATTTAAGTTTTCGAACCACTATATACCTATTTAATTGTAAAATATGTTATAGTTATCTTAAACGTCGTAATAGCATAAATAGTAATTTTAATTATAAGCTGTAATAATATAAGTTGTAGTAGTAATAAAGGCTATTTTTTTTTTTTTTTTAATTTTTATTTTAAATATCATATCACAGTTATTAAGCAGACGGCTCTAGATGCCAGATATGGTGCATTGCTACTCGTATAATATAATATATATATAAGTTTAGTGGGTTCTCTACCCTTTGAACTAAAACACGATATTGACAAGAAATGACATATCAAACTCTACCACCTAGTAAATTATCAAATAAAAAAATCTAAGTTTATTGTTATAAATGTTGTTGCCCACAAAGCTACGCTGCTTTTGAAATTTGAATTCTAATTTAAGAACTTACCCGGTTTTGGCAAAATTCGCCCACAATTTTGTAATTTTCTCTACTAAGTTCCTTAACCTTCCATACTTCTCATAAAGTTCTTTATTTACAGGATTATCGAATGTATAAAAAATTTGATCTCCGTGACACGATCCTTGGGCTTTTGAATATCCCATAACATACTTCATGTAATTGAGCTCAGTGACACAATTAAATCTATACATGTAAGTAGGGCTATTTATTTCTGAATATAAGTCGGCAAATCTGTAAACTCCATTTATAGCATTAATATCTGATAATAATATCGACAACAGGTCAACATCATCAGGAGATATATCTTTGTCTGCGAAATAGAACTTCTTTATACGTTTACCTAGTTCAATCATTTTTTCGTGTGAAATTTTATCAACAATTTCTTTCGGTACATAGTAGAATGGTTCCTTATTATAAATTTCTAAATTTCTCTCTAAATATATTTTCGACAAAATTAAACCATCATTGACATTATAGCCTACAATTGTTGGAACTTTTTTCACCTGTCCAGATCGAATCAAATGCAAAGGATCAGTATCAAGAAATGTTTTTTCATTTTTAAATTTTTCTACTACAGGAGTAAAACGTATCGGAGCTCCTCTAAAATTTTCATCTCTTGATGATGATTTTATAGTAATGTTAACTAAATCTTTTGCTGGGACAGCTTGTAGAAATTTAAGCAATTCACTAGAATTTTTCGTTTCATTACCTAAAAATTTACCGGCTCTTAATGCTCTACCTTTTGCATCTGTATCTATAGCCCAATCTAAAAGAAATGTGCTACTTTGTGCAACTGCTTTATGAAATAACCCATCTGTCAGCGGTGAGAGCAAATGATATGTAACAGATACTCCACCAGCACTTTCGCCAAAAATAGTTACGTTATTGCAATCACCACCAAAGTTGGTGATATTACGCTGGATCCATCTTAAAGCAACAACTTGGTCCTTAATACCAGCATTTCCAGGAACTTCAGGACTATCCAAACATAAAAAACCAAAAGCTTCCAGTCTATAATTTAAGGTTACTAATATGACTCCATGTTTTATCAAAAACTTTGGACCATATACGGAGCTGTTTCCCGAGCCTGATTTAAATGCACCTCCGTGAATATATACAATCACAGGCAATTTAGAATCCGGCTCTAGTGATGGTGTATAAATGTTGAGATATAAGCAATCTTCCTGTCCCATTTTAATTTTTCCAGAATGTAGATCTACTCCAAAATTGGAAGGTCCATGCTCAAGAGCATCTCGCACTCCTATCCAGGCATTTTGTGGTATTGGATCCTGAAAAAATAAGTCGTAAACATTTTTTTAAATCCTTAGAAAGTATTCGTAAATAAGAAATATATTTAAGTAAGCAAGCAAAATAAATCTACCCTGTAAACTAATTCAGCTAGATGCTTAGATGTTTCTTGCTAAATCGCCTGTGGCTGAAATTCGACCATAAACTAAAAACATTAAAATCTCTTTTGAGTTTGACAACTGACTGACAGCTCTAAAGAAAATAGTAAGTATACGTGTGTGTATATTATCTATGTCACATGAATGTAATGTGTCAAATATTTTTTTAAATTAATTTTATGTACTTTGAATTCATTTTATTTAAATTAAGGCTTATATTTTAATAGCATATTGTTATGGTTCTTTCACATTAAATAAATTCGTAGAAAAATATTTATATAATAGTTTAAAGAATTTACTACATATACCTACTAAAATTACACCTTTAAAATCAACAAAGAAAAATATCAATACACAGGATTTGAACCTGCGACCCATTCCCTAAAGCCGAGATGTTCTACCACTGAGCTAGTGTTGCAGGCGCGACGTGACGAAATTTTCCTTTGCTATAATATGATCGATTCCATCGATTGCACTGATCACTATATATATACATACGTATAAATAGTAAAATGAGTTCATCGTTACAGATAAAATTCACATTTATAATTTTGATCAGTGCTATAACACAAAAATAACATAAAAACATAAAAGTCGTGTTTCTAATTATTATTGTGTTATAGCACTCACCCCGTGCTTGGGAAAACTGGAAAAACTTTAAAAACAACAAAGAAAAATATTGACACGTAGGATTTGTTGATTTTAAAGTTTTTCAAGTTTTCCCAAGCACGGGGTGAGTGCTGTAACACAAAAATAAAAATGGTGTGGTGTCGCGGGACACCAGGTAGGAACGAACTTCCTTCGGCTAAACGGCACTACTCGCTTGTGTACGCGACTGTCGCGCCTGCGCACGTCTCATTCAACGCTTTTATTCCACGCATTTTTCTTACGGTTTTACTATCACATTTTTTTCAGTTCGGTCGCGCAGCAAAATCCCTATCCCCTCCAAGCCTGCCGTAAGGAACTTCGTTCCAAAATTACACCTGCCGCATCTCTACCACTTCTAACACTGAATTTTGGAGATGTATGCGTTATTGACCTTACCAAATAGCAGCTGAATAAGCTCGAGCGACGCCAAAATATCTGTATTAGTTTCCTATTTGGCGATGTTAATATGATCATGTGTCCAAGTTTCGTTCTCGACTTAAGTGGCTTTCTATTAAATTTCACCAAGATGCTCATATTTTACACTATGTTCTCACTCAGTGACTCCAGGTTACATAAAGAAAAGACTTGAAATTTTTCGACAGTTATGCTATTAAAATGAGTTCAAGTAAAAATAATTATATACTTTTTAAAATTTAATCAAAACGTGTTATTTGAATTCACGTTTAATAATTCACAAATTTGACAATATTATTGTTATTTTTTCTACCCTTAATTTTCTATTTTTTGTGCATTTCTTTAGTTTATTTTTTCTAATAATAATAATAATAATAATATTATTATTATTATTTTTTCTCGTGTGTTTTGTTAAAGTTGTTGCATCTTTGACATAAATAACTGTGTAATAGGTAATAGGTGTGTTAATCTATTTTTATTTTATTTTATTTTATTTTGTTTTACTTGACATTATTTATATGGGTGATTCCGTTCTAACTGTGATATAATGTCAGTACCGTGTCATGTCCATTTCTAGAATTTATTTATAAATTGTTAGTTTTTTTTTGTCGTAAACATTAGAATTTATGAGGTAATTAGTTTAAATCATTTATTACGACAAAAAACTAACAATTTATAAATAAATTCTAGAAATGGACATGACACGGTATTGACATTTAAGTGATATATTGTAAGTTTTCTGTAAGTGGCAAGTTATATTATATGAAAATAATGTTGAAATATGTTTATAATTTTCCAATAAGCACAAAAATTTCATAAATTAATTATTAATTAGTGACCTGTGAGAACAAACAATACAGGACATTGAATATCACAGTTAGAACGGAATCACCCATATAGCATAATTAATTATTTAATTGACATTTTTGTATCCATAAGTATAGTTATAAATTAGTGCAATATAATTGTAAATTAAAATTTCCCACATTTTTGGGCAAAATTGATAAAGCTGACAACACCTGGGGGTGATAATTAAGCTTACCCTTTTAAAATCAATATTTACGTTTGTTTATATTCCACAACAGTCAATAATAATCAGTTAAGTATATTACATCCTGAAGATGCTTTAAAAAGTGAAACCGGTCGAGTAATATAATTAAAATTGTGTAAAGTGCAAATCTGTAAACTCCATTTATAGCATTAATATCTGATAATAATATCGACAACAGGTCAACATCATCAGGAGATATATCTTTGTCTGCGAAATAGAACTTCTTTATACGTTTACCTAGTTCAATCATTTTTTCGTGTGGAATTTTATCAACAATTTCTTTCGGTACATAGTAGAATGGTTCCTTATTATAAATTTCTAAATTTCTCTCTAAATATATTTTCGACAAAATTAAACCATCATTGACATTATAGCCTACAATTGTTGGAACTTTTTTCACCTGTCCAGATCGAATCAAATGCAAAGGATCAGTATCAAGAAATGTTTTTTCATTTTTAAATTTTTCTACTACAGGAGTAAAACGTATCGGAGCTCCTCTAAAATTTTCATCTCTCGATGATGATTTTATAGTAATGTTAACTAAATCTTTTGCTGGGACAGCTTGTAGAAATTTAAGCAATTCACTAGAATTTTTCGTTTCATTACCTAAAAGTTTACCGGCTCTTAATGCTCTACCTTTTGCATCTGTTCTAACTGTGATATAATGTCAGTACCGTGTCATGTCCATTTCTAGAATTTATTTATAAATTGTTAGTTTTTTTTTGTCGTAAACATTAGAATTTATGAGGTAATTAGTTTAAATCATTTATTACGACAAAAAACTAACAATTTATAAATAAATTCTAGAAATGGACATGACACGGTATTGACATTTAAGTGATATATTGTAAGTTTTCTGTAAGTGGCAAGTTATATTATATGAAAATAATGTTGAAATATGTTTATAATTTTCCAATAAGCACAAAAATTTCATAAATTAATTATTAATTAGTGACCTGTGAGAACAAACAATACAGGACATTGAATATCACAGTTAGAACGGAATCACCCATATAGCATAATTAATTATTTAATTGACATTTTTGTATCCATAAGTATAGTTATAAATTAGTGCAATATAATTGTAAATTAAAATTTCCCACATTTTTGGGCAAAATTGATAAAGCTGACAACACCTGGGAGCGATAATTAAGCTTACCCTTTTAAAATCAATATTTACGTTTGTTTATATTCCACAACAGTCAATAATAATCAGTTAAGTATATTACATCCTGAAGATGCTTTAAAAAGTGAAACCGGTCGAGTAATATAATTAAAATTGTGTAAAGTGAAATTGATGTACAAGTGGAATAGTAAAAGTGTCTGTTAACGTTGTTATTCACGTGTGAATTTGGGTAAATTGTAATAGTACATCTAAATATATGCATATCCTACTCTGCTTAAAATCTTATATTTGTTAATAAAGGTCTGGTAGAGATGTCTTTTTGACCATAGTGTGCTAAAAGTTTTGTAACTGATTACACTAAGCATGTATTTTTAGTAGTAAGTCTGTGCATAATAAGGGAACATACCCATACTACGTGACCTATTTTTTAAGATTTTTCGACCCCTCCCTCCCCTCGGTGACCACTCGTAGTATATGCCAAGACCCCCCCCCCCCTCCTTTAGTTTTCACGTAGTAATTCATAATTATGATTTTTAATCATTTCACAGGCAAAAATTGAAAAAAAAAATAATTTGGCTCATACTCGTCTTTATTGCATAAGACTGCATGCATACTTAAATTACTAGTGAATTATGTATTATGAAAAAGAACAACATTCGTGAAAACATATTGCTATACAGTATGGAACTTACAGTAACTTAATTTACGAACACAACAATTATTTTCATTCATTAAATTTCTCTCATTAAAATCGACTACGTGACAAAAATCTGAGCCACCCCCCCGCTCCTGTGACTGACCGTAGTATTTTAAAGACCCCCCCCCCCCTGAACGGGTCACGTAGTATGGGTACGTTCCCTAAGGTATTATCATTCATTCTTCCATTTTGACCGTCCCGTTGGTCGAGTGGTTAGTGACCCTGACTATGCAATCGTCGGGGCTCGGGTTCGATTCCTTACAGGGACAAACATTTGTGCGATAAGCGTAGATGTTTGTATTTTTGGGTTTGGGTGTTTAATACATATATTTCAATATTTATATATGTATTTCTATGTATTAATATCGTTGACTAACCACCCAAATCACAAGTAAATAATTTGTTTACTTTGGGATTAGATCAATTCGTGTAATTTTTGAAGGAATATTTATTTATTATTGCAGTTATTATTATCTACATTTATCAGTTTACCTTAAATCGAAGTTTCCCAATAGGTGGTTCAGCGTAGGGTATTCCTTTGAAACTATAATACGTTGATCCATCGTAAAGTTTGTCACTAGCACCTCTTAACTTTCCTTCTGCAGTGGCTACAATGGGGCTTGTCTATATAAAATTAAAAAAAAATTATATCACAAAATATGAGCAAGCAGATGAGTCTCCATTAAAATAACCTAAATCTTCAGATTTCAAATTTTGTCAGTTGTTAAAGAATGCAAATTTATTCAAAAAAAACTTTAGAATGGTCATTTCAATTAATATTCTTTCCTCAAATACGTGTAGAAATAGTGTCATTAGGTTTAAATAAAGAGCACGCGAAGTATCGTATTTACGTACACAGAAAAATGAATGTATTGCCGGTGCGTCTTTTTGCATTTAGAACAAGAAACGTGCCGGCAATATTCTATGAAAAGGCGTGCTGGGTTGAAGAATTCTTTTATCTTGTTACAAGTTGCGTTCACAGTCACAAATTAAATTACCTTTACCTTTATCTTACCATTACCTTTCAGCACAGTCGGAGAAAAAAATATTTGGCGGTAAAGCAAGGAGTTTGTCTCGATACTCTTATTTTAATAATAAAACTAATTAAAAACCGGCCAAGTGTGAGTCGGACTCGCGCAAGAAGGGTTCCGTACCATATAAAATAAAATCACGTTTTTTGTATGTATACTTACTTAAATATCTATTTTATATATAGGTATTTATTTTTATCAGAAATAAGAAATACTTTATTCAATAAAACTTTTTACCAGTTATTTTGACACGTCAATATATTTTTTTAAAAACTACTACCGGATGGGAAACGCGGCCACACATATTGTTATTATACTTAATATTGTTACGTACTCGGGTTCGCAATTGTAAGAAAACACCACTTATATTAAATCCGTTTATTTACACAACACAACACAACGTAATACTAAAATACACTTTACACAATAGTCACTTGCTGTACTATCACTGAACTTAGAACACTATATAATAAAATACTTCTCGCTTCGCACTTGGTCACTTGATGTATCGCTCTCGATCGCTTGATAAAAACTGCCTTGTGTCTGTCAACATCTCTGTATTTATAGGCAGCGGAAAGCCCTAGCTGGATCCAGAAAAATCTAAATGTATCGGGAAACAATGAATCACTTCTTATCGTAAACATGCTATGAGTCATAAATCCTAGTACACGCTACTTTCAACCTTATGCCATATCCCACAAAGTCCATTATGGCATAGCCCCGGTCAACTATTTGTTTGTCAATAGGAGTAGCTATCTCTTTCTTTTATTTCTAGTTAATTAGCGCGCGCGCTCCAATTCTACACGCTTCTAGATTATTCGTAACACTACCCCCCTCTTAGTTATGTTCGTCCCGAACAACATTACTTCCATTATAGATGGCTAATCGATCAACATGAACAATCTTCATGGTCCCCCTTGGTTGCTTCTGCACTCGGTAGGTTACATCATTGATCCGTGTGATTACTTTGTATGGCCCATCCCAACGTCGCTGTAACTTAGGTGATTTTCCTTTTCGTCGAACCGGATTATGTAGCCAAACAAGAGATCCTTCCTGAAAACCTCGATGATTGGCGTTTCGGTCGTATCTGGTCTTCATCCGCTGACTTGATTCCAATGCGTTTTCACTTATTAACGAGTGTATATTGCGTAACCTCTCACGAATGTCTTCAACATGTTCCGGTATACTTAATTGGGTCTCTGCATTCGGTGGCGGGCCTCCAGTCATTAAGTCTGCTGGTATACGTAACTGTCTGCCGAAGTTGGCATAGGCTGGCGTCACTTTTATGCTTTCGTGTTCCGCTGTTCGGTAAGCCAGTAAGAACAGAGGTATGTATTTATCCCAGTCCTTTTGGTGATCTTCTACCAGCTTGGCTAAGTGTCTTTCCAAAGTTTGGTTAAATCGTTCGACCATTCCATCAGATTGCGGGTGATAAGGTGTAGTTCTTGTTTTGTACACTCCTAATAATTTACACATCTCCTGGAATACATTAGATTCAAAGTTTCTGCCTTGGTCGGAATGAATCTCCAGCGGAACGCCAAATCCGCATATCACCTCATTGACTAATTTCTCAGCAACCGTCGTGGCTTCCTAATTAGGGATTGTGAACACCTCCGGCCATTTCGTGAAGTAATCCATCACGACCATAAAATACTTGTTTCCGTTATCTGTCTTAGGAAATGGCCCAGCCACGTCAATCGCTATCCTTTCCCAGGGGGCTCCCACGTTGTATAGTCTAAGGTTGCCTCGGCTTCTAACCTGCGGACCTTTCACTGCTGAGCATGACGTACATTTTCGGCACCAATTCTCGACATCTTCTCGGCAATTCAACCAGTAAAAACGCTCTCGTACCTTTATCAATGTTCGTCGTACTCCAAGATGTCCCCCAGAAACCCCATCATGCAACTCACGTAGTACGTCCTTGATAAGTTTTCTTGGCACGACCAACTGTAGATGATGTTCTCTTCCTGAAGGTTTTTCCCATTTGCGGTACAGTAAGCCGTTTTGCAACACAAGGCTTTCCCACTGCGCCCAATAACTTTTCGTAATGGCGTTGAAGGGAGCCACCTCCTGCCATTCGGGCTTTCCCGTGTCTTGCTTCTTCCAATATATTAGAGGCCGCAAATCTCTATCTTCGTGCTGGGCCTCACGCATCTCATCAGTTTCCCACCTGTCATCCGTAGGCTTAGCTCGCAGTACTTGAACCCTTTCCTTCGTCTCCATCCTTACACAATGTTTACAATCTTCCGCACAAGGTCGTCGTGATAATGCATCTGCATTCGAGTGAGACCTTCCACTGCGATGTTCTATGTTAAAGTCAAACTCTTGCAATTGCTCAATCCAGCGAGCTACTTGGCCTTCCGGGTCTTTGAATTGTAACAACCACTTCAAAGCAGCATGGTCGGTACGCAGCTTGAAGGGTCGCCCAATCAGATACTTCTTGAAGTGTCGAAGAGTCTTCACTACTGCCAATAGTTCTCTTCTTGTAACACAATAGTTTCGTTCCTGCCGCGACAATGATTTGCTGAAGTAGGCTATCACAACTTCTTGATCACCTTGCTTCTGTGATAAGATACCACCAATGGCAGTGTTACTTGCATCTGTGTCTACGATGAACTGCCCTTTCCGATCAGGATAGCCCAAAATTGGTGACTCACACAACCGCTTCTTAAGTTCATCGAAAGCTTGTTGACACATGTCATTCCAATCGAAACTCTTCTTTTCTTCAGTGAGCCTATGCAGCGGTTTTGCTATTTCAGCAAATCCCTTTACAAAACGTCTGTAGTAAGAGCATAGTCCTAAAAATGCACGAACTTCGGTCTTGTCTCTGGGTGTTGGCCACTTCTGTACTGCACTAACCTTTTCAGGATCTGTCTGTACGCCGTTTTGTGATATCACGTGACCCAGATAGTTGACTTCCTTTCGAAATAAGTGACACTTCTTTGGGTTCAACTTTAGCCCTGCAGCTTGTATTTTATTAAAAATCCTTTCCAGTTGGTACAGATGATGCTGAAAATCTTTTCCTATGACTATTACGTCATCTAAATACACTAAGCAGGCATCGCCTACAAGTCCTGCTAGAACACATTCCATTAATCTTTCAAAAGTCGCCGGTGCATTGCATAATCCAAACGGCATCACTTTAAATTGCCATAATCCTTGTCCTGTGGAGAATGCTGTCTTCTCTTTATCACTAGGGCTAAGTTCAACCTGCCAGTACCCAGATTTTAAATCTAAAGTTGAGAACCAAGACATGCCTGCCAGAGTGTCCAAAGTGTCATCTATTCGTGGCAATGGGTAGCTATCTTTTTTGGTGACTTCATTGAGCCGTTGATAGTCGATGCAGAAACGTGTAGACCCATCTTTCTTCTTAACCAACACTACAGGAGAGCACCATGGACTAGAAGATTGCTCTATAACTCCGTTCCTTTTCATTTCATCTATCATCTCCTGTACCTCCTTTTCTTTGGCTATTGGGACACGTCTAGCTTTCTGCTTTATAGGCTGCGCGTTTCCAGTGTCAATCTTATGTGTGACTATAGATGTTCTGCCTATATCTCTATCAGTCTTAGAGAAGATGTTGGCATAACGTGAAAGTAGATCCTTAGCCTGCTGTCGTTGTGACGCGGTAAGGTAGCTGCACTTGTTCACCAAATCCTTAAGTTCCTGTGGTACGTCTCTTGATGCTGTACTTCCTGTCGATGTCAGTTTCCTTAACGTCATAACTTCATCACTTTGTCCAACAACATCACCTGCTTTAAGCACCACATCACTGTCACTCAAGTTGACTACCTGCACCGCTGCCAAGCCCTTGTCACAAACCAAACTCCGGCCTGTAATACAGTGTGGAATTGCTCCATTGTCTTCAATTAACACACTCCTATTACCCAGGCCCTTATAACTGGTTGGTAACTTCACGCGTACCAATGTCTTCGATCTTGAAGGTAAGATGGTTCTTCTAGCCACTGTTACCTTTCCTTTTGATCCCCCATCCATGAAAATTTCTACTAGCCCACATACGAAAACTTCTGTTTTGCAATCAATCTTGCAGGCATTCTTCTTCATGAAGTCTAAACCAAGTACACAGTCATCCATAATATCGGCCACTACGACGTCGTGAGTGTAATACTCGTCGCCTATTTGCATCACTATAGATGCTTCACCAAAGACAGGTATTGGCTGACCTGTGACAGACAGAAGCTTGCTTTTCCCAAAATTCCTCAATCTCAGGTTGCCATTGTCAGCTACTTCTGGTCGCACCACAGTTCGTGTAGCTCCAGTGTCCAGCGTTAAGCTGCAGTTCTTGCCATTAATCAGTCCCTTAATGGATAAACTGTTGCCGTCGCACACCTGGGATATGACAACTTTTGGGGTTGTTTCTCGTCCAGCCAGCACCTGCCGTTTGCTCTTGGCTGTTACTTGCTTCCCTGCTGGTTCAACAGGCTGTTTGACGTGCTTGCTCTCTTCAGCTGCTGAGTTTCCCCCTGCTTGCTGTCGCCAGTTCATTGACCCTGTAGGCATAGGTTTGGCTGGGCAGCTAACTCTAATGTGCCCACGTTCACCGCAGGCGTAGCACATGGGGCCCAGTCTCCTAGGTTCCGCTGCCTTTACTCGAGCCACAACTTCTGTAACCTTATATGCGCGAGGTTCGTGGCGAACAACTTCAACCTCCAGCGCATGAGCCAAAGCCTCCTTCATCGTCACATGATGCTGAAGTCGAACAGCAGCACGCACTTCCAGGTCTCTAATTCCATCAATAAACGCCTGGACGATGGTGTTATTCACTGTGTTAGCGTCGGCTGAAGGATACGCCTTCCTCACAAGCTTCTCAATTTCGACGGCCCATTGTTGAAGTCCCTCGCCGCTCCTCTGTACACGGTCCTTTAATTGGGCACGGAAAACATGCTCCAAGTGACGCTCACCGTAGCGAGCTTCCAATGCCTCCATCAAATCAGTGAACTGATACTCTTTAGGCATTGCATCCAACACAGAGAGCGCCTGTCCCCGTAACGCCGTGCTCAGAGCTGTTAGGCAATGTTCATCTGTCCAACCACTGGCCTTCGCTGCTATTTCAAACTGAGTGCGGTACGCACTCCATGACGTAAGACCGTCATAGGTGGGTACCTTTACCCGAGGACCTACCTGGTGAGAACAACTATTAATGGCAACACCTGATTTAACACCAGTGATCTTCATTTTCATAAATTCTTTCTCAAGTTGGTCCATATTCACACTTATTTTATCGCAGTTCGCCTCCAACTGGTCAACCCTCTTCTCAACACTCTTCACATCGCGCTTGACGAAGCCCACGTCGCTTTTAAGCTGGTCTTGTTGCGCCAGGATAACCGTCAATTTATCATCAAACCCAGATAAATGTTCCTTGATCTGTTCCCGTAGCTGCTGTTGTTGCTGAAGTTGTTCACGCAATGTTTGTTGTCGCTGTTCCTGTAGTTGCTGTTGTTGTTGAAGTTGTTCCCGCAGCGTTTGTTGTTGCTGTTCCTGTAGCTGCTGTTGTTGCTGAAGTTGTTCCCGCAGTTTTTGTTGTTGCTGTTGCTGTTCCTGTCGCTGTTGCTGAATAGCTGCCAGTATGACAGAAAGATCAGTAGGCGCTGCGCTCGACGATAGTGACGTGCTGGCAACACTTGCAGGTTCATCACCAGCACGCACCTCAGTGTCCTCTGACACCCTCTGTGTCTCAGCCTGAGACCTGGTGGTAACACCTTCCTTCGGAATAAGTGGCATTTTTTTAACACAATTTCACTTCCGACACCAGTTGTTACGTACTCGGGTTCGCAATTGTAAGAAAACACCACTTATATTAAATCCGTGTATTTACACAACACAACACAACGTAATACTAAAATACACTTTACACAATAGTCACTTGCTGTACTATCACTGAACTTAGAACACTACACAATAAAATACTTCTCGCTTCGCACTTGGTCACTTGATGTATCGCTCTCGATCGCTTGATAAAAACTGCCTTGTGTTTGTCAACATCTCTGTATTTATAGGCAGGGGAAAGCCCTAGCTGGATCCAGAAAAATCTAAATGTATCGGGAAACAATGAATCAATTCTTATCGTAAACATGTTATGAGTCATAAATCCTAGTACACGCTACTTTCAACCTTATGCCATATTCCACAAAGTCCATTATGGCATAGCCCCGGTCAACTATTTGTTTGTCAATAGGAGTAGCTATCTCTTTCTTTTATTTCTAGTTAATTAGCGCGCGCGCTCCAATTCTACACGCTTCTAGATTATTCGTAACAATATATTTCCAAATACTTACTTTTTTGAAAATATTCAAATTTCTACCTGTTTACTATAATCGAGAAAAAATTGCTTAAAAATTACGTTTGTTGTATAGGAGCTCCCCTTTAATATTTACTTTATTTTTATTTAATTATTTGTTTTGAAAGGTAATATACAACTAAATATTCTCTGAAAATTTAAACGCGTCTACCTGTTACCGTTATTAATATTGAGCAAAAAAATACGAAAAAAACACGTTTATTTTTTACCCGTAATATTTTCATTTTGTATTTTTATATATTTGTTCTTATAACGACAACGGAAATACATAATTTGTAAAAAATTCAACTTTCTAGCTATCACAGTTTATTTATTTTATTTTTATAGCAGAAAGGGCAAACGAGCAGGTGGTGCACCTGATGGTAAGTGATCACCGCCGCCCATGGACAACTGCAATACCGGGGGTCTGGCAGCTGCGTTGCCGGCCTTTTAAGAATGAATAAGGTCGTTTCTTGAAGGTCCCTAAGTCGTTCGGAAACATAATTGTAATGTGTGTAATTGATTCCACAATGGAGTAGTGCGAGGCAAAAAGTGCCGGTTGCGCACGGTTGTGGATTTCCAGACATCAAGGTGGTAAGGAGGAAACTTTATAGTTTGACGCAATGTCCGATGATAGAATTTAGCTGCAGGAATTAGTCCGAGTAACTCTTCGGAACATTCGTCATGATATATACGGTAAAAGATGCAGAGCGATCCTACATCTCTGCGTAACGCCAAAGAGTCAAGCCGATTAGAAATAGCCTGATTGTCGACGATTCGAACCGCTCTACGTTGAATGCGATCAAGAGGAAGAAGCTGGTACTAAGGAGCTCCGGCCCAGAGCTGAGAACAGTACTCCATGTGAGGTCGAATTTGGGCCTTGTAAAGTTGAAGGCAATGGGCTGGCATGAAGTACTGCTTTGCTCTACTGAGTACGTCAAGCTTTTTGGAAGCTAGTTTAGCCTTTCCTTCCAAATGACCGTGGAACTGAGCGTTGTTCGATATGTTGACTCCCAGTATTCCAATACTGGCTGAGGCTGTCAGGTGAGTGTTCTCGAACCGAGGTGATACGTCAAAGGGTGTTTTTAGCGATGAACGCACAAAGCTGTGTCTTTTTGAGATTAAATGTAACAAGGTTTTGACGACCCCATTTTAAGACATCGGTTAGTCGATCCTCGAGTTCAGACACGAGCTTGTTCCGACCCTCTTCGACGTGTTCCCGAGAAATACCGCTACGGCCGGAGTATGTAGCATCACCAGTACTGTCGTCCGCATAGCAATGTATGTTACTAATTCGCAACATAACATTGATATGCAGAAGAAACAGTGTCGGTGACAGCACGCAGCCTTGGGAAACACCAGCATTACGACCTTGATGCTCCGATCAGCCAAAAAACTGGTGATCCACTTGCATAATTTCTCGAGAAGCCCATAGGAAGGCAGCTTTGAGAGAAGCGCTTTATGCCATACCCGATCCCGACCCGATGTTTATGAGATAAAGCCTGGTGATAGACAGACAGACGAACAGACAGACAGCGGAGGCTTAGTAATAAGTATTACGACCGTCTATCTAGTATAGTCTGGTAACTACGAGTAAGTATAATATTTTGATTACGTGGACGCTCCGTAACTAATCCTTATAGGCTTTCTAAATAATATTAGGACCTATCCGTTTTACTAGTCGATTGTTCTGAATATTATAGAAAAAAACTGTAAATCGGTTATCCTGTAGGCTATCCTTGAAGCTTTCCGCTAAATAAAGGTATCATATACTCAAAGGAGTATAAAATATACCTAAACATACATTTTCAAGCGCAGAGTTCAAAATCTATAGAATGTTGAAAATTATGGTAGTTTAATTTTTAAAAAGCTTTTTTGAACACGATTATAGATTTTGACTTTTCGAACTGCATTCAGCACAGTTTTTCGGGCTCTAAAATATTGTCTTAGCTACATACTTAATCGAATGGTAAAAAAATGAGGAAAAACACTTTAAAAAATTTTCGTCATTGATAGAATATCCAGAATGAATAATATTTAAGGTATTTGACGTAGTTTTTTTCTGGAGAAGAGTAGGTTAAATTTTGAAATCAATTGATAAATGAGTGTACAGTTATTTTAAAAATCTAAAGTAAGTTATTTGAAAACAACATAATTTTAATAAATTCTGAACACTTGCTTCGATTTTGATTATATTAAAGGCTTTCTATGCAGTTTTTTAAATACTAAATAATATTTTAGAAAGTCAAAATCGGCTGCTTTAAAAATCTCAAAGTTATGTTAAAAACACACTACTTTTCAAAATTTTTCCTCAATGATTATTTCTGAAAGTCCTAAACAGATAAACCTATTTAGATGCAATTCAGGCGGTAGACGTAGTTTAAAAGAAAAAGAAGTTAGTTTAAAAGAAGACGTAGTTTAAGGAAACGAGTCAGATTTTGTAATTAATCAAGACATTAATGTGAAAGTTATTTAAAAAAGTTGTTTGTTCTATTTTGTTTGAGTTTTTTTTAATTTTGAAATATTCTGGGGCGAGTCAGTTTATATTTTCAAGAAGTCTAAAGTTCATCACACACGGTTAAGATACTATAATATTTGATCTTAAGATGCCCTAATATAAAATATTACAGTATATCTTAACGTATCACACACGGCTAAGATACGATAATATTAGTCTGCGTCGTTGGAGTTCTATATACAGGTTGATTAACCATGAGTGATATGCCTTACTTCTTGATTTGTTAGACAGCTCCTCAGACAACGATTTTGATATAGAATAATATGAAATATCCTCCTTGATTTATAAGTGGTGTAACTAACACACCTTTTTTATATAATATATTTATGTTTTTAAATTTTTTTTTAATGAAAATATTAAAACGCTTAATAAATCAGCAATATTTTTTGAACAAATGTTTTTTGCTGACATTACAATTTCACGCTTGTGATATGAAGTTAATAACAAGCGCGGTCCTATTCTCAATTAGAACGCATAATAACTATTATATTAAAGTAGATGCACCGTGCAGCCCGCTACATTATAAAACTTTTTGGCGAATCCCGCGGGATCACCTAATTTTCCGGGATAAATACAGCGTATGTGCTATTCTAGGTCATCATCTACTTATGTGCCAAATTACATTCAAATCCGTTCAGTAGTTTTTGCGTGATTGAGTAACCAACATCCATCCATCCATCCAAACATCCCAACTTTCGCATTTATAACATTATAATATTATAGATGAGGCACTGCGACCGCGCATATCCTAAAATAAAAATATCATGTATTTATATTAAGATACGAAGAAATATATATTTCGTATCTTAAGATCATGAAATATATATTTCTACGTCGTTCGGTATCTCAAGATACTAAAGGTAAATTTATATATTATCTTAGTCGTGTGTGATGGTTCATACCACGAAATAAAGAAAACAAGGTTCATACGATTTGTATGGTGAGCGATTTCTGAAATTGCTTTCAGATTATTATATTAAGTCATCTTAAGATCAAATATTATAGTATCTTAGCCATGTTGTGTGATGAGCTTAAGTTTGTCGAAAGCCAATCGAATACCGTTAACTGGGTTTGTTCTGGGTTCCGTTCAAAGTTAGGAGAGACTTATACTTTATATACACCCATACACATACATATTGTTACGTGCTTCGGAGTTCGGGTTCGTAATTTGCAAGAAAACGCCACTTACATTAAACCGTATATTTATAACACAAATACACAAAACAACATAATGTAATACTTAAATACTCTGATTAACACTAGTCGCTTACTGCACTAACACTAAAGTTAACCGACTACACAATAAAATACTTCTCCTATTCACTGTATTACACACTGATCACTCCGCTTCACACTGGTCGCTCGTACTATCGCTCTCGATCACTGTACATGGAAATGAAATGAAATGAAATGAAATGAAAATGAAAAATATTTATTTGCAAGAATATGGGTGTCCCAAGTTATTAAAATAAATTAAATTACCATCATATTCTACCATAATATGGCGTGCAAACATTTTAATTTAGGTCGATTTCTTTATAATTACTACCGGATCGGAACGCGGCCACACACTGAGAAGATCCGGCGGAAGAAACTCAGCGGGCTTCTTTTTTTCTATTTCACGTATTACAATTGTATGTATTACAATTTACTAGAATTATTTCACATCAAAAGTTGTTTTTACAATTTACAAAATATGATCTTATGCTCAATCCAAATTTTTACAATTTACAAAAAATTTACCATTTTACAAAATTTGCCGTTCAGTTTTTATTACATTTAAATTTCAAGGTAAATTGTACAAGCTTATATTTCTGTTTATTAACATTTAATCTTATCTGCTAAAAATTCTCTAATATCATAGTATGTTTTATTTAACAGTAAATCAAACAATTTTTTGCGAAATATATTTATAGGTGATAATTTTAGACTATCAGGAATATGATTGTATATATTAATTGCCATACAATATGCATTTTTTTTATAAATATTTAGTCTTTGGCTTGGCACATGTAGCTTCTCACTGTTTCTAAAATATGAGTTCCCTAATACTTGAGCATTTGTTTTAAACAAATGTTGATGTTTTTTTACAAATACGCATACCGACAGTATGTAAAGACAAGGTAAAGGTAGTATTTTAAGAGTTTTAAATAGGGGTTTACATGAATGTAGTTGATTAACATTACATATTGCACGTATACATTTCTTTTGAATTCTGAAAATCCTAATTAAATCAACAGAGTTTCCCCAAATAGAGATTCCATATTGCAATACAGATGAGACATATCCGTGATATGCCAGCAATGCAGCATTTAAGTTGGCTACTTCTCTTATTCTTCTCAAAACATAGATAAATCTGTAAATTTTTTTGCAAAGAGAATCAATGTGCGCTTTCCAATTGCAATGGTTGTCAATAAATATTCCTAGAAATTTAGTGTATTCAGTATTTTCTATATTTATATTGTTAAATAATATATTTGATTTTTGAACTTTATTGCTATAACATGTTTGAAATTCAACTATCTTTGTTTTAGTCAAGTTAATTTTTAAATTATTACTTTTTAACCATTCCGAAACTTTAAGTAAGGTTTCAGTTGTTTCTTTTACTAGGTGATTTTTATTTTTACATTTAATGAGGAGTGTAGTGTCATCTGCAAATAAGAATGACTCATGTTGCATAGTCTCTGGAAGATCATTAATGTAAATTAAAAAGAGCAAGGGTCCTAAAACACTTCCCTGTGGTATTCCACAGTCACTACAACTATAATTTGAAGTATATATTTTTTTATGTGTCCCAGAAATTTTTGAAATTTCTACACACTGTTTCCTATTTTCTAAATAACTTTGTATCCACTCTAATGATTTCCCTCTTATACCATATTTTTCAAGTTTTGCCAACAGAATTCTATGAGAAACAAAGTCGAATGCCTTACTCATGTCTAAAAATACACAAAGTGGATAACTTTTTGTATTTAGGCATAGGAGCATACTAAAAGTTTTGCACTTCTAGCTAATCGGAGCTATTTGAATTTCGAATTAACATTCGGAAATCAAATAGTTTTTCAAATATTTTTAAAACGTTGCAACCTTCTTAATAATAAAAAAAAAACCAATTGGCGGGAAATGATTTGTTAATTGTTTTTTTTTTTATTACACATCAAAGTTCTGCTATCTGCGTACACAAAGAAAATGGAATTAACTCGAAAAGATTTTAGAACGATGATTTTTTATGATTTTAAAAGTTCTCTTTATCCGCAAGACTGTACCGCTCGTCTTCAAAATGCTTTTAGGAGAGAAGCACCTTGTTTGAGCACCGTGAGGCGATGACTTGCTGAATTTGAGAGGTCGAGTTTCTTTACATGACGAATTTCGTGAAGGGTGGCCTTCAACTGCCGTCAACGAAAATAATGAGGCTACTGTTAAGCGGTTAATTGAAGAAAACCCCCGGATTACCTATGAGACAATTCAAGGACTATTGGGGATTGGTATGAGCCAAATTCAGAAAATTTTACACGAAGAATTGAAAGTTAGGAAGCTTTGTTGTCGTTGGATCCCTCATGAACTGACAGCGGAGCAGAAGCGGGCTCGCTACTGAAGTACGACCACGGACATTCTAATGCTGTTTATGACATTGTCACAGGAGACATGGAGGAAGAAACATGGATTTATTGTTTTGAACGCGAAAAAAACAACAATCTTGTGAATGGGTGTTTGAAAATGAGAACAGGCCAACAAAAGTGAGAGTCGAGTAACGTTAGTAAAAAAATGATCGTGTTTTTTTTCTCAGCTACGGGTTTCGTTTGTACAATTCCACTTGAAGATCAAAAGAGTGTTAATACCGAGTGGTATTCTACCATTTGTTTACGCAAGTTGTATTTTCCCCAAAATCAAAGATTTGATCAGAGGTTTTACTTTTACCAACTCCAAGGAGGCAGTGATAGCGTTCAATCAGCACGTAGAAAAACATGCCTTCAGATCTGTGGTCCTCTTGTTTTAAAAAATGGTTCGATCACATGAAAAAATGTTTAAAATGTAAAGGAGATTATTTTGAAAAGCAATAAACATAATATTTTGGTTATAACATGTTGTTTTTTTAAGTTACGCAAAACTTATAGTGTGACCTACGTAAAAAAGGTATTGAGAAAAACCGGCCGGAGCTGGTGAATAGGAAGGGCGTGGTGTTCCACCATGACAACGCCAAACCGCAATCATCTATAGCCACGCAGCAAAAATTGAGAACGCTTGGCTGAGATGTGTTGATGCATCCTTCGTATAGTCTTGACCTTGCTCCGTCAGATTTCCACCTGCAATGACCGACATTGCAGAACTCTTTAAGAAGTATAAAGCTAATCTCAAAAGAACACTGTGAACACTACCTGTCAGATTTTTTAAATCAAAAATCTCAAAATTTCTACAGGAATGGGATTATTGCAACAAGTCATCGATCAAAACGACACATACATATTATAAATAAATAAAAAATCATACCTAAAAAATATTTTCCTTTGTATGAACAATAGGAAAATACTTTTGCTCCGACCTTTAATATATAAAACAAGTAGGTATAAAACTCATATTATCACGAGCCACTTATAAGGTAAATTTTCCGTGTGTTCCTCCGGGCTCCTTTTGAATAAAAGATCAATTATCTTACAGCTGAGCATCTCGTAAAAACTAGAGAATATGAATCATCCTTGCTGATACCACAGCCATTCGTCTGTTATTATGGGTTGTGTGGTCGGTGCGTATGACTAATTATGTGAAATTAATTAAGTTTGTTATTTTCCGCGAACTGTTATATGACCTCCACGAGGCCACCGAAAAGAAAGACGGCCGTTTAATAAATTTGTCGTGGAGGTCACATAAAACAGATGGCGGAAAATGGCAAATTTAATTAATTTCACCTTTAAATTTTGGATTTCGCAAAGTTACGTCTGAATCAATAAAATATCGTATGACTAACATCGTGACTATTATCTTCGTGGCGGTGTTCTGACTTCTGAGTGCTAAGTGTGAGTTTTTCTTTTCGCATTCGGTCGTGAGAGCGTTTGGAGTTTACTAGGAATTTGTATGTAATTTGTAAACGTGAGAAACCAGTTTACCACTAGGTGGCGCTGTACAAATCACATACAAATTCCTAGTAAACTCGAAACGCGCTCACGATCGAATGCGAAAAGAAAAACTCACACTTAGCACTCTGATACGTTTCGATCGGGTTTGGTACCTTATCAATTTTAGCCACAGCAGCGAGGGTTTTTTTAATATCTTAAGACAGCAAACAAGTAGATAGGTCTCCTGATGAAAAGAGTCAACCATCGTCTATAGACACCAAATATGTTAATGGTGCGTTGCTATCTCGTGGCGAGGTCTAATGCCACATGCATAAGTTTACCGGCTACCTTTACCTCCAAACCGGAACACGACAGTGACGAGCACTGACGCTATTGCCGCAGGAATAGGTAAGGCCAGGGTGAGACAATGCAGAACTACACCTAATAGCCACGACTCGCATAGCCAGTCGGTCGCCTTTTACGACCTGCCTAGCAGAACGGCAGTTGGCCTATTCTTCAAAGGAGCCCGGGACCAACACGGTGTTTGTCACTGTCGTGCTGCGAGCTTTTAAGCTTATGCATGTGGCATTCCAGCACTGAGAATCAGATATCAACGCATCATTAACATCTTTAATGTCTAAGTGTGATGATCGTCTCTTTCCAACAAGGGAACCACTGGGATGTAAATAAAATAAAATATTTCTTTACATTTTTTTCTCTATCAGAAGGGAAAAGAGAGAAATTCGTCTGGCGGGATGGCAATGCAACATGCATATGTCTACCGACTACATTACCCTCCACACTAGAACACGGCAATGACGAGCATAGACGCTATTGCCGCTGGAATAGGTAAGGTAGTGGTAGCAAATACACGGGCAAGACGTTGCGGAACTGTATCACCAAGAAATCACGATGGTAGTGACTCATATAGCCAATCAATAGCCTTTAAGGCAGTTAGCCTGTTCTTCAAAAGCGCCCAGACCAACACAGGGGAAATTTGATTGATTCATGTCATTTGTCCATGGCTAATTGATAAAATTACCCAATCAAAAAAAGGGTTACATTTTCAAGTGTATTTTTATAATATCGTAAGATAACAAAGAAAGATTTAAATATCAGTATTTTATGGTAACGTTATTGCTCGTGGCATGATGATAACATAACGAATAACGTTATTAAATAGTAACAAATTCAACGTTATTTAATAGTAACAATTAATAAGATGAGACCCGTAGCTGAGAAAAAAAAGACGTGTGGCACTCGAAGACTTGCCATGTCTTCGACTTGCAATGCCATAAATGTTATAAATAAATAAATAAAATAATGTATACAATAGCCTATTGGTATTGCAGAAGTCCTTGAGCGGAGGTGATCACTTACCATCAGGTGCACCTCTTGCACGTTTGCCCCCTCTTCTATAAAAAAATAACGTTATTTTCAAGCACAACTTTATCCGATAATGATGCAGAATTTGTTACTATTTAATAACGTTATTCGTTATGTTATCTTATACACTACGAATTAACGTTATGATATATGGTATTATGACGTTGTCTTCTAGCGCTAGTTGTCGAATCAACCACGAAACAACATTAAACGCGGCGAACCAATCACAAAACAGCATGAAACGCTATATTATAACGTTATTTAGCGTTAACAATTTCGTTCTGTTATTTGAGTAGCGAGACATATAGTGTTTGAAAATAATTTTGTTACTGAAGTATCGCCACAGTAATAACGTTAAGTATCGTAAAATAAGTTTTTTGATAACGTTTTAAATCCTTGATGACAAACAAGCAAATGGCTCTCCTGTTAGAAAGAGACAACCATCGCCTATAGACACAAAACAAAGTTAAAGGTGCCTGTCTGTTTCAGACCACACAAATATTATAGACACGGTGTTGGGCGCAAAATACGTAGCCGGTCATATGAGCATCTGTATGTAAATGACAAACGCTTGTTTGTTTACAGACGATAGTTGAACGTGACAACGTCTTAAGCTCTCGCTTGTACTCCAAGCCTTAAACGGAACGCCTCAGAGCGAGGTAACGCCGCATGAGTCATGTTTTCTCGTGCGTGCAGCCAGCTCTATCGAATTATAAGACGTTGTCACGTCAAAATATAATCCATACTAATATTATAAATGCGAAAGTAACTATGTCTGTCTGTTACGCTTTCACAGCTAAACCTTATTTATTATATTATAAGCTAAACGTTATTTAATAGTAACAATTAATAAGATGAGACCCGTAGCTGAGAAAAAAAAGACGTGTGGCACTCGGAGACTGCCGCGGTAAAGCTATTGCATAGCATTTTTTTATCAACTTATGTATAATGCCATAAATGTAATAAATAAATAAATAAAATAATGTATACAATAGCCTATTGGTATTGCAGATGTCCTTGGGCGGAGGTGATCACTTACCATCAGGTGCACCTCTTGCTCGTTTGCCCCCTCTTCTATAAAAAAATAACGTTATTTTCAAGCATAACTTTATCCGATAATGATGCAGAATTTGTTACTATTTAATAACGTTATTCGTTATGTTATGTTATACACTACGAATTAACGTTATGATATATGGTATTATGACGTTGTCTTCTAGCGCTAGTTGTCGAACCAACCACGAAACAACATTAAACGCGGCGAACCAATCACAAAACAGCATGAAACGCTATATTATAACGTTATTAACAATTTCGTTCTGTTATTTGAGTAGCGAGACATATAGTGTTTGAAAATAATTTTGTTACTGAAATATCGCCACAGTAATAACATTAAGTATCGTAAAATAAGTTTTTTGATAACGTTTTAAATCCTTGATGACAAAAAAGCAAATGGCTCTCCTGTTAGAAAGAGACAACCATCGCCTATAGACACAAAACAAAGTTAAAGGTGCCTGTCTGTTTCAGACCACACAAATACTAATAGACACGGTGTTGGGCGCAAAATACATAGCCGGTCATATGAGCATCTGTATGTAAATGTCAAACGCTTGTAAATATATTATATTGAAAAAAATATAATCCATACTAATATTATAAATGCGAAAGTAACTCTGTCTGTCTGTTACGCTTTCACAGCTAAACCGCTAGACCGAATAGAATAAAATTTGGTACACATATAGTTTGAGACCCAAGAAAGGACATAGGACAGTTCTTATCCCGGAAATCCCACGGAAACGGGAACTATGCGGGTTTTTATTTTAGAAATTTTTCCACGCGAACGAAGTCGCGGGCACAGCTAGTTATTGTGCTATTTCATCGTGTCGAATAAAAATCTAAATAAAAAGCTAAGGCTTAAGAAATACTTCTGGAGTGATTTTATTTCATTTGTCTTATAACTGTATTTTTCTGTGTAAATGCAACGACACTGACTACCTAAGAAATTGCCTTGATAGGTGTATCCAGTTTAATCAGTGGTATCTATCCTCGTGGCAGGGTAGATATTGTCACTGCATACGTTTACTGGCTACCTTTTTCTCCAAATTGGAACACGTCAGTGACAAGCATTGATGCAATTGCGACAGAAATAGGTAAAGCGGTAGATCAGACCCGGGCGAGATAATGCCAAATTCTACCACCTACATACCTAGTTATCATGATGATAGTAACTCGCATAGCCAATTGTTCGTCTCTTACGAATTGCCTGGCAGAACAACAGATGGTGTATTCTCCAATAAGGCTCACCACGGGGAAATACATCGCGCGCGTAAACTAGGTACAAGTCATGAACGCCGATGATCCATTTTCAGAGGAGGCCTGAACCGACACATTATTTTACGGAACAATTAGGATTGCTGTGTAGAATAAGGATGAGTAAGTGTTTTATATTATACTGGCTATTACTCGCAATTTAGTTCGCGTGTTCCAAAATCATTACTTTCTTTTGTTCACTCGGATAAAAAGTAGCCAATGCCCAGCACTATAAACTCCTTTATTTTTCAGTGAAAGTTCAATCAAAATCTATCTAGCCGTTCCAGAAAATACTCCGAACAAACAGAATGACAGACAGACAGCAATTTTAAAATGGTTGTTTAGGTATGTATCGTAAAAATAACACATTGCACTTGAAAAAACGTAGTTATTTTGAAGTCTCAGACACAACTTCAATTTTATTTATATGAAAGGAGTCACATTTGTGCGATTCCCCCCCTCCCCCCCTCTACCTAGTGTGATGTCACATATTTTACAATTTTACATTAGAATAATGATATCATTCGATTATTTTTTTATTTTACAGGTAACTTTTTAAATTTAGTGTTGTAATACTTAGATATGAAATATTATACTTTGAAATAATGTGATGTCACAAAATTTGGGACCCCTCCCTACGCCTTGTTACACATTGTCACACTTCGCCGACCCCCTCCCTCCCCCTTAACATGTGACGTAATTTGTGGATGGCCTCTAAGTACATGAATATCAAACAATTAATTGTTATAAGAATCTTAAATATATCTTAAATATAATAGGAAAAAAATGTGTCCCCGAAGATGTAAGCAGAGGTACGAGTATAACCAGTGTACCCACGATTAGCCGAGATACTTTGACCCACAATGTGATAGGTGGCAAGCCTATTGCCAACCGGGACACTTTTATCAATCCCGGGCTACATTGTTCTTGTCAGAAAACTGAAACTTGATATACCCGACCCGGGATAACATTGATAAATGATAACATTGTAACTTACTATTTAGCTTGTTTTTGGCTTCTTTGAATCTCAGCCGACGTAGGTATGACGACCCGTGATCATACGGTGCCCAACTAGTACGGAGGTTGATGTAAATCGATCATATTTTAGTCTTGTTAACCGCATCAAAATATATTTACAACTGACTTTATGATACCTATTTTACTTGTATTGCACGGAACAATTTTTCTGTATTACAAACTAGCAGTTGCCATCGACTTCATCCGCGCGGATTTCGTTTACTCCGCACAGCACCTCCCCCGTAGGTGATAGCGTGATAATATGTAGCCTATATGTTGACCCGACCTGTTAGTAATATTCATGCAAAATTTGAAGTAAATCCATGCAGTACTTTTTGAGTTTACGTCGGATATACATACAGACAAACAGGCAAGCAGACAACAGACAAATAGATAAACAGACAAATAGACAAATAGACAAATAGACAAATAGACAAATAGACAAATAGACAAATAGACAAATAGACAAATAGACAAATAGACAAATAGACAAATAGACAAATAGACAAATAGACAAATAGACAAATAGACAAATAGACAAATAGACAAATAGACAAATAGCCAAATAGACAAATAGACAAATAGACAAATAGACAAATAGACAAATAGACAAATAGACAAATAGACATATAGACAAATAGACAAATAGACAAATAGACAAATAGACAAATAGACAAACAGACAAACAGACAAACAGACAAACAGACAAACAGACAAACAGACAAACAGACAAACAGACAAGCAGACAAACAGACAAACAGACAAACAGACAAACAGACAAACAGACAAACAGACAAACAGACAAACAGACAAACAGACAAACAGACAAACAGACAAACAGACAAACAGACAAACAGACAAACAGACAAACAGACAAACAGACAAACAGACAAATAGACAAACAGACAAGAATTCTAAAAACTATATTTTTGGCTTTGATATCGATTGTACATCACGCCCCAAGTATTCTTTTAAAAAATATTCAATATACAGTTTTGACTTTCCTACGATTTTATTATATGTATAGATGTATAGATTATAAGTAGGGATGGGCCGAAATTCGTTTGACATTCGGTTTAACCGAATTTCAGCAGCTTGAGCCGAACTTCGACATTCGGCAGAAATTCGATTTAAATGCCAAAAATTTGGTGCTAGAAAACAGTACTTACTTGCACTATTTTATTGAAATCTACACTAATATAAAGAGTAAAGATTTGTCTTTTATATGTATCGAATTAACTCAAAAACTACTAGACCGATTTGAAAAATTCTTTTGCCATTAGAAAGGTATCATATCATCCCCGAGTAACATAGGCTTACTTTCAAAAAATAAGAGATCCCTACCTAACCCAAGGTATAAAAATTTTATCTATGTAATTATTTTGCGTGCGCTGCGAAAACCATTAACGATGTATAAAAGAATTTAAGTAAATACGTAAACAAGTCATGACGAGTCGCTCTCAAGAAAGAACGGCAAAACTAAACCGAAGTTCGGCCGAATTTTTTTATTTTCACCGAATGTTCGGCCGAAGTTTGAATTCGGTTCAAACCACATTCGGCCCATCTCTAATTATAAGTATTTCGTATAGGTACCTAATTTGTAATAATACTTAATAAATGCCATATATTATTATGCTTTATAAATAGTTACGAAACATATTACATAATGTGTTGTAAACTATTTTACTTAAAAGTTAGTTATTTATGTATGTTAAACTTAGACTAAGTTTTTTGTAAAATAAAGATCGATTGATTGAAACCCAAGACCTCTTGTAATAATAATAAACACAAAATACAATATTAATAATTGTTGGCGGTATTACCTTATCAGCGACATTGTGGGAAAATCTTCTATAGGATTTTAATGTATTCGAAAATCTTCTGACAAAATTGTACATTATAATATTTACCAGTTAATCATGTTCGTACAATTCCAGCAACCAACTAATTGTTATTAAGATAAAGCGGCATATTTATAAGTTTCATGAAGGTTTTTATACAAAAAAAAACAAAGATCATATCATGTAGTTTATGCGGAAAATAAAAACAAATATTTTAATTTCTCGCATATACATATTAGGTACCTATATACATTTTTTATTATGTATTTATCCCAACGCTATTATATCGAAGTGAGAGTTGGGTATGTCAGAAAGGGCGTGAAAGTAGAATCAACGCAGTCGAGATGAAATCGCTACGAAAAATATGTGGTGTAATACTCGCGGACCGGTTTCGTAATGTGGAAGTGAGAGAGAGGTTAGGCTTGAAAGAAAGTGTCGGTGTAAAGATGACAAAGGGCATTCTCCGTTGGTTCGGATATGTAGAAAGAATGGTGGTTGAAAGATTAACATAACGGATATACAATGCGAATGTGGCAGAAGCGAGATAAGCCTGCAAGGATCGTGATGTATGGCACTCGACTCTCTCTGCCTATCTCAAAAAGGGATCTGGCATGAATATCCCTTTTTGAGCCTTTTTTTGACCTTTTTATTTAACTTGGGGAAATCCGTCATGGATACCAGTCTGATCACGGGGGTGAGAGAGTGGTTATGCCGGACTCTTACCGACTAAAACCCCAAGGTTGCCGTCTCTAGCGCGTATGAGTGGGCTCCGGGATCTCCTTGAGGAACGCATACGGTGCCACCTCACGCTCTCAGCTGCGGTGCGCAACCCGTCTCGAAGGAGTATGGTGTGGTTTCCTTTTTTCATTGTAAAATTTTGTGTGGGAGAATATTGGCAACCTATATTCTTCCATTCCTCTCTGGCTACTTGACAAGTACGTGTAGCCCCCGCCACACGCACTAAGCATTACCATGGTGCAGAGGTGCTTGTAGCCGAGCCTGGGCATCCCTGCGGTGCATCCCGCGACGGGCAGAATGCTCCCGTTCCCGATCGCGTTCGGCATTTTCTTTTTGTGACATTATTGTGTCACAGAAAGAAAGGGCCGCTCTCCAAATGTTTTCATTTGCCACCATACAGCTACAGCGCTTAGTGTGCTACATTATTTAGTCCAGGCTGGACATACCTCTAAAGTATGTTCAGCGGAGTCCTCAGGGATGCTACAATTGTGGCAGGCAGCGTTTGGCTCTTTTCCGATTCGACATAGATACCGTCCAAAGCAGCCATGCCCATCAGTATCTGCGTCAGTCGGAAGGAGAGAGAGCCATGGCTCCTTTCTAGCCATTGCTTAAGTATTGGCAGTACAGCACGAATGGTTCTCAAGCCCGATTCGGCGTTTGGCAGTCTTCTGGCCCATGCTTCTACAACTTCGTTACGGAGTTGATCTTTGCGCCTATTTAACTCAATGGGAGCCAGCCGGAAGCGCCGGTTCCGTTGTACCTCCTCTCGCCAATGAAAGAGTGACGAGAGGGCTCCGGCGTCAAGGTCCCAGGGAGTGATCCTAGCCAGCATACACGCTGCATCGTACGAGACAATACGGTAAGCCCGGGCAACTCTGATTGCCATCATCCTCTGTAAGGTGCCCCACAGACCTACAATAATATATCGCAATACTTTTATTGTGCAATAATATTGAATACCCCTTTGTTTCCAGACGTTCAATAAATTCACTCAATAAAATTGACAAACCAGTCTGAGCAATATTTTCGTGCGAGTAACATGTCTGACGACGAAGTTTTGGCGGCAACCATGCTGGTGATTTTGTTAAATAAATCTATACAATTCTATACACCCAAGTAAAAACTCCCGTTTTTCATCTTTTATTGATTGGTTTTGTTTCGATCAACACTTAATTTGATTAATGAATTGGCTTGCTTGAAATGGCTTGATTTGTACAGCGCCACCTAGTGATAAACTGGTTTCTCACGTTTACCACTAGGTGGCGCTGAACAAATCACTTACAAATTCCTAGTAAACTCCAAACGCGCTCACGATCGAATACGAAAAGAAAAACTCACACTTAGCACTCTGAAACTTATAACACCCCTCGTTTTGCGTCGGGGGTTAAAAAAGTATAATATTGAATACCTCTTTGTTTCCAGACGTTCAATAAATTCACTCAATAAAATTGACAAATCAGTCTGATCAATATTTTCGTGCGAGTAACATGTCTGACGACGAAGTATGTGATTTGTTCAGCGTCACGGTGGCGCTGTACAAATCACATACAAATTTCTAGTAAACTCGAAACGCGCTCACGATCGAATGCGAAAAGAAAAATTCACACTCAGCACTTAGGTGTGTCTGTGTGTCTGCGTATCTGTGTATCTATCCGTGGCATCGTAGCGGCCTGGCGGATGGTCGGCAGGCGTATCACCTAACGTTTGCAATTCGCCAGCGACCAGCGATGACTTTTAAACGTAACGAAAAAACCATCAAAGACGTCGCCAAATGCTTCCTGTCAATAGATGCACTTTTTGCAATGTCACAGCACTAAAACTAATCATGCGACAACGACTGCCACTACACTAATATGCAAGGCTGTTATGTGTCTTGCAATAACTAAACAATTGCGATAATTTCGCATTGCCAGCTACGTGATAACCCCGCCGATTTGGTTGCGGTTTTTTTTTTAATTGAACGCCTGTTTTGCGACATGGTTCTTAGCTATGTTTACAATAGAATCTGTTCAGCCGTTTCAAGATCACCAGCTCTTTTCTAATTGATGAAAGGAATTAAACAACTTGTAATGGCTTTATCAATACTAAATTTTGTATTCTCTTATTTTATTGATATTGCAATTACATGGTAACCTTGACGTGATACTTTGAGATCCTCATTCGAAGATCATCAACATCTATTTAACTGGCAATTTTCGCATGTAAATAATAGATTTTCTAAATATTGCAAGCAAATTTTTAACGAATTTCTTATATCGTTTGTTCAAAAACTGAAAGCTCAGTGACAATGCAATACTTTTGTACCA
Source organism: Apodemia mormo (assembly GCA_036924255.1). Classification (NCBI taxonomy): domain Eukaryota; kingdom Metazoa; phylum Arthropoda; class Insecta; order Lepidoptera; family Riodinidae; genus Apodemia; species Apodemia mormo. Next base: position 2,405,108 of record JAUPFN010000007.1, on the reverse strand, counting down.
TCCAACAAAGCTCATGATGTAGCCTGGACGTAGGGACTGGAACTCTCTGACGCAGACTTTTAACAAGATAATCTTGTTTGTACTCATTGGTGTTGTTGCTAAAAGTACTAAGTTTGATTAGTGCTCATGTTGACGAGGATCTGAAGATGAAGCTGAAAAAAGTGCTACTGAAACTCACGCGTAGAATGTAGAAAGAGATAAGATGGTCAAGTTCGGATCCGATGGATTTTTGATGACGTGTACTTTTCATTATATATTATGTCGAAGATCTGAAGATGGAGCCGTAAGTGTGTCGTTGTAACTCACAGATAGAAATTTCTAATATAGTGGAGTTTGGAGTCATTTCATTTGTTATAGTAGGTTCTTTCTCATGATAATAAAGCTATGAAGATTGAGCCGAAAAAGTGGCATTGGAACTCCAAGAATCCAGCTTCAAAATGCAATTGCAATGAACTGATAGTCTAGTCTGAGTCTCATGATAGAGCTAGGTGTACGTTATGGGAACTTTGGGATATAAAATAGAAAAACGTCATTGACTTTAGTGTCGTTTATTTTGTTATTATAAGGACTTTGGAGCAGAATGGCTTCCAGTGCCTGATGATAGAGCTGGAAGATGTGCCCGAGAACTCCTCAGCTAAACCAGGTTAACCCATCAAGTGGGGACTCATTCGGTTTGTTTTGGCAAATAATTTGTTTTTTTTTATATCATAAGATAGCAAACAAGCAGATGGGTCTACTGATGGAAAGAGTCAACCATCGCCTATAGACACCAAAGTTGTTAATGGTGCGTTGCTATCTTGTGGCGAGGTCTAATGCCATATGCATAAGTTTACCGGCTACCTTACCCTCCAAACCGGAACACGACAGCGACAAGCACTGACGCTATTGCGGCAGGAATAGATAAGGCGGTATTACCAGACCCGGGCGAGACAATGCAGAACTCTACCACCTAGTAGCCACGATGGTAGTGACTCGATAGCCAATCGGTCGCCTTTTACGACCTGCCTGGCAGAACGGCAGTTGGCCAATTCTTCAAAGGAGGCCGGGACCAATACGGCGGTGCTGGATGATTTCCAGTATCTGATGATAGAATCGGAAGGTAGTCATGGAAACTTCTAAAGTAAACAAGATGAAGCTATCGAAATTGAGAACCTTTGTTCTGTTTTAATAAACATACTGGTGCTAAACGATTTCTGGGGTCTTATAATAGAGCTGTTAATGGAGGTCATGGGAACTTTGGAATAAAATGAAGTAAATTTATTCTAAAGTATTTGGAGCAGGATGTTTTTCATTGTCTAATAATAAAGCCGGAAGAAGTCCATGAGAACTTCTAAGCTAATCTAGATAAACCTATCAAATATGGGATAATTCGATTTATCTTGGCAAACACTTAGGTGCCGGATGTTTTCTAAGATATAATAATGATGGAACTGGAAGGTGGTCATCGGATATTGGGCTGATATAGTTGGCCTTTATTGTTAGGATATTTGCTGGGTTTGATAATGGATCTAGAAAGTGGCCATGGAACTCCTACACTAAACAAAATAAGCCCATTGAGTGCGATCTCATTTGTTATATTCTTACATACACTCTGAATCAAAATAATTTCCAGGATTACATATTAGAGCTGGAGGCCATGGGAGTTTTGCAATAATACAACTCAAACTCATTGAGTAAGGAACCGTGCTAAATTAACCTGATGCTACAAGATCCCCTTTCGTAGGTCCTTTCACGTTTTGCTCTTAAAATGATGCATATGTAGCAGAATGGACTGAGAAACACTGAAGAATCGTGCCAGGGGAAGCGTTCTCTTATTGTATTGTGATCCTTTCAAAGTATTGTGTTAATGTAATCTTTGTGGCACGTCAATAAAAGAACGAAAAGTAACATTGTAATAATTGACCGATGATGCGTTATGCAACGAACCTGTATCTTATAAAATGTGTTCTGATATTTTTAACACAAGTCTACCGGCTACCTTACCCCCCAAACCGGAACACGACTGTAACAAGCACTGACTCTATTGACGCAGAAATAGGTAAGGCAGTGCTACCAGACCCGGGCGAGATAATGCAGAACTCTACCCCCTAGTAGCTACGATGGTAGCGACGCGTATAGCCAATCATACGCCTTTTACGACCTGCCTGGCAGAACGGCAGTTGGTCTATTCTTCAAAGGAGCCCGGGACTAAATTAAATAAAATCATTATTTTATTTATTTAATATTTATTTTTAAAGTAACATAGACTAAATATTCTGTGCATATTTCAAATGTTTACCAATAGTTGTTAATAAGATTGACAAAAAAATGTTATTTTGGCAACAGAAATACCTACATCATCCGTGAAAAACTGTCTCGAACAAATTTCAAACTTTACGCTTTTTCTTATTTCTAAATCAAGACACAGATTTTTCTTTTTTGCCATAAAGTTAACAATTTCTTTCATTTATGACAAACCAAACAATTAGAAACACTTGCATTCGTTGCAAATTTCTAGTAAACTTTATGAAATTAAAGATAATGTTCGAAAATTTTACAAAAAGAAAATTATTATCTTGTACCAGTGCGTGCAACTAAGTACTTTGTATCGTAACTGTAGACACATTTTTAATATCATTAGGCAACAAACAAGCAGATGACTCTCCTGATGTAAAAGAAAACCATCGTCTATAGATACTAAAGATGTTAATGGCGCATTGCTATCCATGTGGTGGGATGGTACCATCAAAATCGGGATACGACACAGACAAGCAATAACGTTATTGCGGCAGGAATAGGTAAGGCGGTGGTGTTACGTACCCAGCTAGTGACACATTGCAAAACTCTACCACCTAGTAGTGAACCGATGCTAGCGACACGTCAGGCGTGGATCCAGTCTTCGAAAAAGGTTATGGTTACAGCCTTCCAAAAATTGTCCAAGTGCAAGCCAAATTATAATATTTATAACTAGCTGTTGCCAGCGACTTCGTCCGCGCGGACTTTAATGATGTTTACTCCGCATAGCACCTCCCCGCTAGGTGATAGCGTGATAATATGTAGCCTATATGTTGACCCGACCTATTAGTAATACTCATGCAAAATTTGAAGTAAATCCATGCAGTACTTTTTGAGTTTACCCCGGATATACATACATACAAACAGAAAAAAAGTCTAAAATCTATATTTTTGGCTTCGATATCGATTTTAGATCACGCCCCAAATATTATTTTAAAAAAATATTTAATGTACAGTTTTGACTTTCCTACGATTTTATGATATGTATAGATTTAATCGCTACCCACTGAATACATTTGTTGTAAAATAAATCCACATTGACCATGGGCTAATTTTAAAAAGAAATAATAATATGTATGTAAGCAACAAATGTTTGGGCAATTAATGATGTAGTATATAATAGCGGAAGAACAAGGGCAAAGCATGTTATTACAATTTTAACGATATAGGTTTTAGGAAAGAATTGAACGTAAAGCCCCGTTTTCACTTTGAATAGTACTAGTGTGAGTGTTTAATGCAGGTGCTTACTATTAAGATAAAAATACGTGAAGACAGTCGTTGATCAGTGCGAGTGATAGGTAATCAGCGTTTATTCACTTTTACTACGCAGATTACGAATCACTCGCAACGATCCACGGCTATGTTCACGTATTTTTTGCTTAATACCAAGCACCTGCATTAAACACTCACACTCGTACTAATCAAAGTGAAAACGGGGCTTTATCATTGGTGAAATAGTAAAAATATTAGTACGTGGCGTAGTTCTAAAACATTTCAGTGAAGTTTTGAAGTTACTAAAACTTCAAAATATACAATACAATACAATACAATAACTCTTTATTGTGCACCAAAAGTAAATGACAAAATATACAACACACATGACTATTTCTACATATATTAGATACACAAAGGCGGTCTTATCACTAAAAAAGCGATCTCTTCCAGACAACCTTAAGGATAAGATAATAATATATTCTAAAAGTGGTGCTAACCACGAGTACATTTATAGTTTTTGCTTCTAAAAGAAATAAAGACAACATTCCAATAATATAAAATAACAAAAAAAAAAAAAAAAATAAGCAAACAGATTACTGGTAATACGTAAACTACTTACATTACATAAAATGGATAAATTACAATTAGGTGTATAGAAATATAATCATTAAAAGAGTTCTATTTCACTTACCTATTACGCTCATGTTTTTTTACCAAAAGCCTTTTAAATCACACGCTAAAATCGTTATAACATGCTTTGACCTTGTCCTTCCGCTATTATATAACTACATAATTCATTGCCCGAACACTTGTTTTTTACATAGGTACTTATTATTATTATCTCATTTTAAAATTTGATCATGTGTAAGAGCGGGTCTTTTTTATATCATAAGATAGCGAGTAACCAGACTGCTCTCCTGATGGAAAAAGAAAGCATCGCTTAAAGATGTTAACGGTAATGCCACAAGTCTGAGCCAACCGGCTGTTTTCCCTCCAAACTAGATCACGACAATGACAAGCATGGACGGCATTGTGGCAGGAAAAGGTAAGGCAATAGTATCAAATACCCGAGCGAGACGTTGCGGAAGTCTACCGCCTGGTAGTTTCGATGGTAGTGACATGTATAGCCAATCGGTCGCCTCTTACGACCTGCATGGCAGAACGGCAGTTGGTCTATTCTTTAAAGGAGCCCGAAACAACACTTTTTTCATCACAAGATAGCAAGCAAGCAGATGGTTCTCCTAAAGGAAAGAGTCAACCATCGCTTACAGACACCAAAAATGTTAATGGTGCTTTGCTATCTTGTGACGAGGTTTAATGCCACTTCCATAAGTTTACCGGCTATCTTACCCCCCAAATCGGAACACGACAGTAACAAGCACTGACTAGTTAGAGAAGTTTTATAGGCGGTGAACCTGTGGTGCGGATATATTTTTGTCATTGACTTATTGTTTTAATGTTCACAGTACGAAATTATAAAAGCTCTCTTTATAGTCCGCATTACTGTGATGGGCAACTTCGGAACCTTACATTGTGCGTGGTCCGACATGCACTTTACCAATTTTATTTAATAAAAAATACACTAACAAATAAATTTGATCTTTAGGTAATAAGTACATTAATTTGTGTTATTTGTCCAGTACATATTTATCCATTTATTTGAACACAGCAAAACTATCAATCCACTTCTAATGATTATATATCTCCGAAATCACTAAATTAATTATTTATGTTTTACTGTTTTTTATTTAAAAACAAGAACACAGAAATAAAAGAGCCATTCAAAGAACATTCAGAAATAGTAAGGAATTAAGTAGCAACCATAATTATAGTAATAATTATTATAGAAATAAAGAAAACTATAAAGATTTTTTATTTTAAAAGTATTTTTTCCCAACAATATAAATGTTTCATATTAAACTTAAATTAATGTTCAAAGGTTAGAGAAGGAAGATCTTAATCATCTTGGATATAAATGATGGCGCTAGTTAGTCGTGATAGTTATATTAATGTCTTAATTTTATTAAAAAAAACATACCACATTTAATTAAATTTAATGTAAAATATTTTTAATCCATTAAACAGATGGGTGAGAGAAAATTACTTTCAGCCGTCTGTCGTCTTCTAACATTTTTAAGAAACTGACTACGAAATCGTTCAAAGTATGATACAACTCGATATAGAGTCAGTAATTCTCAATATTTCTTTTAAAGTTTCTTTCGCACAACTCTATCAAACGCTTTCTTCAAATCCACAAAACCGCAGAAAAAATTCTGGCCAACAGCCAGATGCTTCTCTAAGGTGTTGCGGAGTGAGAAAACTTGATCCATACATCCTCTTCCAGGCCTAAAACCGCCTTGTGTCTCCCACAACATTCCCTCGGACTTCCCTTGCATTCTCCTTTCAATGATTTTACCATACACCTTCGATGCTAAGCTAATCAAACTGATGGGCCTATAGCTATTGTAGTCTATACGTGAGGTCTATACGTGTCTGTCAGTCTGCTCGTGACCACGGTCAATGTAACTTGGCCGAAACGTCGAGCTTTACAAGTAAGTTCTATATATGTACGCGTTTTTAACCCGTTTATATATTTAAAAAAAAGTATATACATAGTTAGATTCGTCGTTAATTGGAAAATACGAAATGGCTATGCTGCAATGCGAAAAACCGGGTGGCGCTTTAAAAAAAAAGAAAACAAGAATGAAAAAAAAATCGATTTCTAGTACGATAAGACTACCGAATTTCGTTTGTTCTTCGATGTAGGGTTTAGGCTTAGGCTTCGACTAGGACTATACGAAAATGTGATGCTGCATGTCTCCATCCTGGCTCTTATCAGTGACAGCAGCATTATAAGTGACGCCTTGTACCTAAGTATCTGGTACCATCGGACTTACGAACGAACCCAAGCTCATCTGAAAGGTCATCAATTTCTGTGTAAGAAAAACCACTGCTGCATCTTCGAAACAGTGGATGAGGTGGTTGCTGCAGCGATTAAAGGTCGCTCACTGCACAGCTGAAGTCGACGTTTCTACTCGTTGTTGTCAGAAATCGTCCGGTTCCTTTCGATGGGTACTGATTGAATAACCATGCCAGGGTCAGATACGAATAATTTTACTGATCGCTGAATGTTTAGACGATGGAAATCGCATATTTTATGTAATATTGTTCGATTTTTCAACCGTTTTCATTAGGTTGGTTTAATTTTATGTACTACTTAGGGATTTATAGGGTTCTGAAATCAACAAGACACTTATAGTTTCATATGACCGTTCATTCGTCTGTCCGTCCGTTCGTCTGCAGCTTAGCTCAGATATTCTTAGTATTAGAAAGCTGTTTCCATTAGATTGTTTTAATTTTATGTACTACTTAGGGATTTATAGGATTCTCAAAAACAAGAAACCCTTTTATTTTCATATGACCGTCCATCCGTCAGTCCGCCCGTCCGTTCGCAGCTTAGCTCAGATATTCTTACTACTAGAAAGCTGTAATTTGGCATTTATTACATATTTATTATATCTATACATATTAGTCATGCCATCAAAATGGTAAAAAAATCTTAAAACATATGCTTAGGGTACCCTCTGCAAGTAAAGCTTTCTCGCAAACCTCGTAGTGTAAGGTATCGTTGTACGAGTATCGGGTTCTTAAAAATATTGCGGGTTTTTTTCACGACGATTTTTCAATTATAGGATGGGATATTATGTTTTGAAATGCTAATTTTTGTTAGATTCTGCCAGCTAGCTGCAGCAGGTGGTTGTTCCTGGATTTGTAAAACAATTCGCGTTACTAAGATATATCCATACTAGTCCATACTAATATTATAAATGCGAAAGTAACTCTGTCTGTCTGTCTGTTACGCTTTCACGGCTAAACCGCTGAACCGATTTGGATAAAATTTGGTCCAAATATAGTTTGAGACCCAAGAAAGGACATAGGATAGTTCTTATCCCGGAAATCCCACGGGAACGGGAAATATGCGGATTTTTATTTTAGATTTTTTTCCACGTGTACGAAGTCGCGGCCACAGCTAATAATAAATAAATAATTAAAAAAATGATGTGTCGTGGGACACCAGGTAGGAACGAAGTTCCTTGGGCTAAACGGCACTACTCGCTTGTGTACGCGACCGTCGCGCCTGCGCACGTCTCATTTAACGATTTTATTCCACGCACTTTTTTCCACGAATTTTTTCTTACGGTTTTACTATCACATTTTTTTCAGTTCGGTCGCGCAGCAAAATCCCTATCCCCTCCAAGCCTGCCGTAAGGAACTTCGTTCCAATATTAAGGGGACAAATCGCACTAACTGATCTAATCCCAAAGTAAGCAAATTATTTGCTTGTGTTATGGGTGTTAGTCAACTACTATACATACAATACATAAAAATACATATATAAATATTGAAATATATTTAATGAATACCCAAACCCAGAAATACAAACATTTATGCTCATCACACAAATGCTTGTCCCTGTCGGAATCGAACCTAAGCCCCGTCGATTGCGTAGTCAGGGTCGCTAACCACTTGATCAACGGGGCGGCTTATTACATTATATTTTACCGAAGTTAAAAGGATGTAATTAAGTAAGGCTAAGTACGCTTTACAAGTTTACGAGTAATTGTCGGCCAATTGATAAAACATACTTCGATAATTTTTTATAGGCTGTGAACCTGTAGTGCCGATATATCATTGACTTTAAATAGGTTAAATGTTCATAGTACGAAACGAGAACAAAAATGCCCTCCTCTTAGTCCACATTATTGTGATGGGCAACTAAGAAACCCCACATTGAGCGTGGCTCAACACGCCTGACTATTTTGCTGCAACAAGGATTTATGAAATTTTAGGGAAAAGTATAACTTGATGTGATAAGTGATAACCCTGTTTATTTTATGCTCTATATGCGCTATGGGCTCTATTTATTAGGAAAATCCCCAATTTTGTTTAGTGTAGTTCGAAGAATTAGGACCCGGTTACACTTTGATTAGCGCGAGTGCGAGTGTTTATTGCATGTGCTTAGTATTAAGCAAAAAACACGTGTTGATAGCCGAGTAATTAAAAATTAGCGTAGAAATCGTAATCAGTAATTAGTAATTGTAATTAGCGCATAACAGAATATCCCTTGGTATTGGTAGGTATCCTAAAAATGAGTATATGTTTTAATTTTTTTTTACCTACCGTTTTTGATGGCATGGCTAATATGTATAGATATAAACGCCAAATTACAGCTTTCTAGTACTAAAAATATCTGAGCTAAGCTGCTGACGGACGGACGGACTGAAGGATGGACGGTCATATGAAACTATAAGGGTTTCTTGTTTTGTCAGAACCCTATAAATCCCTAAGTAGTACATAAAATTAAAACAATCTAATGGAAACAGCTTTCTAGTACTAAGAATCTCTGACCTAAGCTGCAGACGAACGGACGGACCGACGGACGGACGGTCAACGGTCAAATGAAATTATAAGAGTTTCTTGTTGATTTCAGAACCCTATATATCTCTAAGTAGTACATACAATTAAACCAACCTAATGAAAACGGTTGAAAAATCGAACAATATAACATAAAATATGCGATTTCATTGGTCTAAACATTCAACGATCAGTAAAATTATTCGTATCTGACCCTGACATGGGTACCTATTCAATCAGTACCAATCGAAAGAAACCAGACGATTGCTGACAACAACGAGTAGAAACGCCGATTTCAGCTGTGTAGTGGGCGACCTTCAATCGCTGCAGCAAACATCTCATCCACTGTTTCGAAGATGCAGCAGTAGTTTTTCTTACACAGAAATTGATGACCTTTCAGATGAGCTTGGGTTCGTTCGTAAGTCCGATGGTACCAGATACTTAGGTACAAGGCGTCACTTATAATGCTGCTGCCACTGATAAGGGCCAGGATGGGGACATGCTGCACCGCATTTTCGTATAGTCCTACCCCTCCCCTATATATAGGGGAGGTCCCTATATCGAGGAACAAACGAAATTCGGTAGTCTTATCGTACTAGAAATCGTTTTTTTTTACCCTCCTGGCAGGAAACAAAATACGTAAAAATAATAACAATATATGTATTATTCTTTATTTTTTAGTGAAGGGTATGATGTGTAGATGCTACGCACCCCTCTGAAAGTTATCCTGGCGACGCCCATGGTAGAAGGGTGAAAATTTAAGAATGTATGTATTTTTCAATGATAAATTATAAAAAATAAAAACAAAAAATGTCCAAAAAATAAAAAATAAAAAAATAAATTTAAGGCTGGACTTAGGGGTATGAAAAACAGTAGCCGATTTTCAGACCTACTGAATATGCGTATAAAATACGCATAAAAATCGAGGTTTCGAAGGATTATGGTAACTAACATTGTGAAACGAGAACTTTATATATTATACAAGATTTTTTTTTCAGATTAAGAAAAATAGATTTTTTACAAGTCATTCAAATTAATTTTAACAAACGAATATGTCACTTGCACACAACTTTGTACAGGCGCTTTTATATTACTAACAGTTTTTTTTAACTGACTTTCCAAAAATGAGGAGGTTGTTAATTTGTCGCAATCTTTTTTGATGTATATTCACCGATTTCTCGAAGACACCTGAACTGATTTAGAAAGTCCTTTTTTGTTTTAAAGGACATACTTTTCGTGTGGTACCATTTCAATAAGGTGAAGATCTGACAGTACAGAGTGCTAAGTGTGAGTTTTTCTTTTCGCATTCGATCGTGAGCGCGTTTCGAGTTTACTAGGAATTTGTATGTGATTTGTACAGCGCCACCTAGTGGTAAACTGGTTTCTCACGTTTACCCACTGAACCGATTTGGATAAAATTTGGTACAAATATAGTTTGAGACCCAAGAAAGGACATAGGATAGTTCTTATTTCGGAAATCCCACGGGAACGGGAACTATGCGGGTTTTTATTTTAGAATTTTTTCTACGCGAACGAAGTCGCGGGCACAACTAGTAATTTATATATGCCAAACTGTAAGCCAGTTTGTCGGCATCGTTTAATACTCGGTAAGGTATTTTTTTTGGGCAATGGGAATCAACAGCGGCAACCGTCCTGATAACCACTGAGTTGCGAGCTCTTTCTTTGATCCCTGTGTTGGTTCCGGGCTCCTTTGAAGAATAGACCAACTGCCGTTCTGCCAAGCATGTCGTAAAAGGCGACCGATTGGCTATGCGAGTCACTACCATCGTGGCTACTAGTTGGTAGAGTTCTGCATTGTCTCACCCGGGTCTGGTACCTCCGTTTTACCTATTTCTGCCACAATAGCGTCAGTGCTTGTCACTGTCGTGCTCTGGTATGGAGGGTAAGGTAGCCGGTAAATTTATGCATGTGGCATTAGATCTCGCCACAAGATAGCAACGCACCATTAACATCTTTGGTGTCTAGAGACGATGGTTGACTCTTTCCATCAGGAGACCCATCTGCTTGTTTACTATCTTATGATATAAAAAAAAGCTTAGGGTGCCCTGGCGAAAAGCTAAGCTAACTTGGAACCTGCAACAAAATTAATCAGTAGTATATAGGAGGAGTAGGAAAATACATCCTGTTTAAGGATAAGGTTAAACCTGATAGCTATTGTACCGCGAAAGTTTCGAAATTAGGCGCCTACTAAAATGGCCTACTTAATTTTGCTTCCAGTAGTAAGTATGACAAAATCGCTTGAAAGCACGGTAGTTTCCACGTGTTCCCACAAGGCCGGAGTAACAAATTACATTTGATATACACGGGACACTATCGAGCATTTGACTACGTTCGTTTTGTCAAAGGTTACACTCCCAAAGAATGTGATGTGCAGTTTGTTTATATTTAAAATTTAATGTACAACACTCGCAAAAAGGAGAAGGAATTAATTTAAATGAGAATAATTTAGCATTAAAATTACCGGGACTATTGAGAAACTGCGAAACACAATGGTCTATTTCTATCCACGTTTACGTAAGCGATCCCGGATGCTTAGGAAAAAGTTATAAAAATGCCGTCCTTTAGTTGAATAGCGCCAACGCGACTGCTATTCATCAATTAATTTATTAGTAGCGTCAATTACGGGAATAAAAAAGCGACGTATTTTTCTTTGAGCTTGCGGGTTGATAAATTCCGGGTTCGTAGATTTCCTCGAATTATATTACATACATGATAAGACATCTGATAAAACGGGTAAAGCTTCGGAGTTTGCAGAGCGATATGCTTTGCATATAAATATTAATGCTGGACGCTGATTTTGAAGTAGTTTGCACCAGATCGCACCACTTGTAACTTTATCAGCTCACGCTGAAAAAGCATAACAAACACAACCTAACCTTATAAGGTATAACAATATTTATTTCGTTAAATATCGTACATTTACGAGAAAATTTTCGCGTTTTAAAATTGAAATTAAAAACCGTAGAAACACTCTGGAGTATCATGGCGTCTTAATGACATGACGCCGAGGTAAAATCTATATTACATACTCAGTGGTTTTCATGAAAATGAGAACACCAAGATGCGTTTTACCACGACGTGACGTAACATTTCTAGATGTGCGTTCACTGTCACCCGACTTAATGTCTATTTTTTCCCAATTTATACCCTAAAAATGTTATTAATCCTTATATTTCTATTATCCTTATATATCTTTATTAATCTATATTATTAATCAATATTATAAATGCGAAATGTTTGTTACTCAATCACACAAAAAATACTAAACGGATTTGTATGAAATTTGGTACACAGAATAACACATAGGCTACTATTTATCCCGGAAAAGTTAGGTGATCCCGCAGGATTCATCAAAAACTTTTATAATGCAGTGGGCAGCACACTGTAGCTAGTAATAAATATTTTAGTTTTTTGTTATCTTCATATCATAATGAATCATTAAAAATCTTATTTATTCTTAGTCCTATTTTAACAAATGTTAGCGATGAAACAGTTTACCGCCTCATCGCCCCGCCGCTGGTCGACTGGTTAGCGACCCAGACTACGCAAACGGCGGGTTCGGGTTCGATTCCCGACGGGTACAAGCATTTGTGTGATGAGCATAAATGTTTTATTTCTGGGATTGGGTGACTTTAAATATATTCTAGTTATTTATGTGTGTATTTCTATGTATTAGTATCGTTGATTAACACACATAACACAAGCACATAATTTGGTTACTTTGGGGTGGGTGAAATTCGTCGATCACCCCGCCGCCGCGCCGGTCGCCAAACCGCGTGGCGTGTTTAGTACTTTCCCATATATTTGTTTCAGATGCTAGACGCTTCGCCGTTCGCGCCGTGCGAAAAATCGCGGGTGCGAATTTCTCGTGGCCAGGCCGTGAGAGGCCACGAGTAGAAGTGTTTTTCGCCGCAACCAGATAGTCCGAGAGTGAGATGTCTTTTTCAACTTTATCTCGATATTGCTTGGAGGGGAATAGTTTTGTACTTCAACACTTACCATTTAGAAGAGAATGTGTAGTACGTGATTTAAATAAGAATCAGGGTATAGTAAAGATGTTCAATTTCATATAGTATAGACATAATGTATACACATAATTTTTTGTAATGAGTGTCGAATCGTTTAGTATTACTGTCCATTATAGTGTTACTGTTTGATAGTCCAATATCGATAGAGTTTAATCATCTCAGTAAGTATCATTAAACAACAATACAATCGATAGTATTTATGATTTAAAAAATAAACTGTCGAAAGTATCGATATAGTATCAATTGTTGAAGATAAACAAATTCGTTTATCTTCAACGATTGGTACTATCGACACTATTGACTTTCCAATCGATATTATGGCGTTTCTAGATTAAAACTATCGATTTTTTTGGCAACACTATTATAACTATATTCTTATGAATATTTAACATCTGGGAAGAAATAAAAATGGTATCTCTAGTCTTTGTTTATATTTATGATGTGGTGACTATACTTCCAAATTGTTGGCCTAGTAACTATTTAAAAATTAAAGATACAATGTTCATATTGTATTTCTTGGCAACTACAACTAAATCATTCTGGTTCCTAGACTATTTCGCCGAAGACGCCGCGCCGCCAGCATACACTGTGCTGATTCATACATTTGTTTCACTCGCTCGCACGCGTCCCCCGCCCCAGCAAATTTTTTTTGGTCTTTTATGAAGAATAGACCATCTCCTATTCTGCCTTTTTTTGTAGAATAATATATCAAACAAGCAGATATGTCTCCTGATGGAAAGAGTTAACCATCGCTTATAGACACCAAAGGTGTTAATGGTGCGTTGCTATCTTGTGGCGAGGTCTAATGCCACATGCATATGTTTATATGATTATATCTATTATTCTTATATGAATATATACTTTAATATTCTTAAAAAAATTATGTTTGGCCAAATTTGTCACTACATGAGACGATGGTGGAGTTCCGCAACGTCTCACATATCGCTTTAGTTTGGAGGTTATGGAAGCCGATAAAAATATGTATGTGGAGTTGTCATTCTTCTTTATATGCACACACCAGCATGTACTATTACACAATGACAGCAATGTATTATTAACATCCTTAATGTCTATATACGATGGCTGTGACTCTATCAGAGCTAAATGCTTGTTTCCTAATCTTCTATATATAAAAAAAACGATGCATTTTTCTACCTGACAGTAACAAGCTGATATTTTGGCAACATGAAAAAATACTAACTGCTTATTAGTGAGTCAGCGGTGAGCTTTATCATGTAGAAGTAAAGATGGTATTGACTTATTTAACCATCGTTTACCTTATACAAGATGCCTGATTGTTTATTAAATGGTTTATTTGCGTAGATGGTTACTGATACCATCTTAAAAAAAACGAAATAGGTAAGCGATTCTTAGAGATATTTCATCCTGATATTTATAAAGATTGTTTATTCTAAGTAACCACTGACCCTGACTCCCTAACCAAGGAAGTATTACAGCCAGGAATGGATATTTCCCATTTGGATAGTTAATATTGTAACTCGGGAAAATCCATGCAAATTTCCAATGTTAAGGTGACTACGCACTCATCTACGCAAACATCTCGGGTGTCAGGTGTGAGAAGGGTCAGTACGGATTGTTAGTTCGCTCTCGTTATGAATGTTTAATCGATTTCCCAAATAGGAGAAGAATCTCTCATGTTGATGCCGTGGTGGTGCCGGGCCCCTTTGAAGAATAGGCCAACAGCCGTTCTGTTTGGCAGGTCATAAAAGGCGACCGATTGGCTATGTGAGTCACTACCATCGTGGCTACTAGGTGATTAATTCTGCATTGTCTCGCCCGGGTCTGGTACCACCATCTTAAATATTCCTGCCGGTATAGCATTAGTGCTAGTCCGTGTTCCGGTTTGGAGGGTAAGGTAGCCGGTAAACTTATGCATGTGGCATTAGACCTCGCCAAAAGATAGTGACGCCCCACTAACCGCCTCCCCGTTGGTCGAGTGGTTAGCGACCCTGACTACGCAATCGACGGGGCTCGGGTTCGATTCCCGACGGGGACAAGCATTTGTGTGATGAGCATAAATGTTTGTTTTTCTGGGTTTATTAAAAACTAGCTGTTGCCCGCGACTTCGTCCACGTGGAGTTCCTTTACTCCACACAGCTCCTCCCCCCTAGGTGATAGCGTAATAATATGTAAACTGTATGATGACCCGATCTGTTAGTAATATTCATGCAAAATTTGAAGTAAATCCATGCAGTCCTTTTTAGTTTACCCCGGACATACATACAGACAAACGGACAAAAATTCTAAAAACTATATTTTTGACTTCGATGTTATTGTAGATGATTCGATTGTAGATGACACCCCAAGTATTCTTTTAAAAAAATATTCAATGTACAGTTTTGACAGTTTTGACTTTCCTACGATTTTATTATATGTATAGAGATTCACCCAAGATGTTTATTAAATTTGCTTACTTTGGGGTTAGATCAGTAAGCATAATTTGTCCCGTGAATATATATATATATATATATATATATATATATATATATATATATATATATCGGTTATTAAACTCTCAAGATCTGAACATAGCATTGATAAATAGGTACTTAGGAAAAATGAAGGCAGTGGTATTAATCCCGAATAAAACGTTGTAAAGCTCTACCATCAAGCAAAAAATAAATATTATACAAAGATTACGTATCAGACAAAAGATTATATATGCAGATATACATAGATATATATATATATATATATATATATATATATATATATATATATATATATATATATATATATATATATATATCGGTTATTAAACTCTCAAGATCTGAACATAGCATTGATAAATAGGTAGGTACTTAGGAAAAATGAAGGCAGTGGTATTAATTCCGAATAAAACGATGTTAAGCTCTACCATCAAGCAAAAAATAAATATTATACAAAGATTACGTATCAGACAAAAGATTATATATGCAGATATACAAGTGTAAAAGTACCATTACATGTCCAATTTGTACCTATGTCTTGAGACTGACTCACATATTATATTCATTCTCAAGTTCAATTCGTGTGCGGTTGCTCGTGCGCGATGTCACGCTTGTGTTTTGTTTTGTTCGCTATATTTATACAATTTTCCTCAACCGTTGAGTCGAGACGATCTAAAGTAAGTATATATGATCAAAATTGTGTTAAAATTTGATATTATATCACGTATGGATTATATTTATGGATGAAATTTTTAGTAACATCACTTTAATTAAATCGTTTCTTGGGACTCCGTTATCCGTACCCAAAGAGTAAAACAGGACCCTATTACTAAGACTCCGCTGTCCGTCCGTCAGTCTGTTTGTCCGTCTGTCACTAGATTGTATCTCATGAACTATGATGGTTAGACGGTTTAAATTTTCACAGACGATGTGTCTCTATTGCCGCTTTAACAACAAATACTAAAAACAGAATAAATATATACGGGGGGACTCTCATACAATAAACGTGATTTTTTTGCAATTTTTTTTTGACGATCTTAATAACGACAACAGCTGGTAGACGCTCGAAACATTCACAGAATATATTTAGTTGTATATTCGCTTTTAAAATAAACAATTAAATTTAAATAAAAAAAATATTGTTATACAACAAACGTGGCTTTTTGCCGTTTTTAATAGTACGGAATTTTCTAGCCCGAGTCCAATTCGTACTTAGCCGGTATTTCATCAATATTAATTACCTACAATTTCGCTGTCGTTAAGGCGAGGTACCTACCTATTTTGACGCGTGCCAATACCTACGAGTAACTATTTAGTAATTTGTGCCAATACTATAGAAAGTGGGCGGCGCGGTATGTTCTGAAACCGCTGGGAAACGGTTTAGTTTTCAGATAAGTAAATATAGGACTTCAGCCGAAAACCAAAATTTAGTACATTCTTTTTGTGTTTAAAACTAAATATCATCGTATAAAAATTATGTGGAAAATTAGCAATATTATGATGAACAAATTACTTGTTTTAGAGATTTATTTAGCCTGTTTTCGGAATTTTATATGATCAAGTAAAGTACATTTTACTCGTACCTATCATGTAATGAGTTAGTTATTCATTATATAACATTCTTTAGATAATATCTTCAGATATATCGTGTATTTTTTGTAAAACCGTTATTTAACAATCAATACATAAAAATGTGATTAAGCAAACCAGTTTTTTCCCGTTTGTCTCCGGTGCCTCGCCTTAAAAGTAATTTCAAAATATATTTAAAACAGAGTACGGACACATAAGCCAATGAAAGAAGCGATTTTTTTAATCCGAGAAATATTTTTTTGAACAGCCAAACATTTTTTACCGTTTTTCCTAAAGAAGGAGATTATTAATTCGGCTGTATTTTTATGTTTGTTATTAAATAGCTCGGTCATTTATGAACCGATTTTCAATTGTTTTTGTTAGGGGAGGTATAATTACTACGTGGTCCCATTTTAATTAGGTGAATATCTAATGTAGGTTCCGGAGATACAGGAAATAGAAGTCGGTTGCTGCAGTTTACTGCGTTAGACGACTATTTATATCATAATATAAATAAACTGCATCAGTGTCAGTTTGACAGATCAATTCAGTGTGACAGGTCAGCGCCCTTGCCGTATAGTATCTATGAATTTACGGACGGAGTCGGACAGAAACTTTCTTATATTTTTGAAAGAAAATAACGTTTTTTTATTTTTAAATCCACATAAATATATTTATAATTAAGTCCTAACCTTTACGGTTCTCGGACTTTACTACCTACCTTTACGGTCGCCTTTTACGACCTGCCTGGCAGAACGGCAGTTGGCCTATTCTTCAAAGGAGGCCGGGACCAACACGGAAATTTTCGAGAAGGAGAAGCATAATCTCCATTTTTGTTTACAATTTTCTCTGTGTGTTTGTGTAAATACGCGTGCGTGCGTACGTGCGTAATTACGTGCGTTTGTTCTTGAGTGCGTACGTGCGTGCGTGCGTGTGTACGTGTGTGAATTAAGATGTGAGTGGAGATTCTGGTGTGATTTGCTCTTGCTTGCTCGTCCAGTGATTAATACTCGACGAACTCTAATAATAATCTGTAAAAGTTTACAAAGTTTACGTCAACGAAGGAACACTCATATGCTTTATCTCCTGTACAACATTTCATTTAATCCTTTAACACCACCCTACTTTAAGTTTATTCACCTCCATTGTCTCCAAGCCATCCGTCTGCTGTTTCCTATAAAAAAATCATAAATTGGTGCTAATATTTTTTTTTATTTCACAGGATGATCCTATAGTAACCGTACGCGAGGGAAAATTAAAAGGAACGGTAGAAAAGTCTATCGATGGATGCACTTACTACAGCTTTAAGGGGATTCCCTACGCGCAGCCTCCCGTCGGTGACCTGCGATTTAAAGTAAGTTTGAAATGAATAAATACGACATATTTTATGATGCAAGTACAAACAATACTGTTAACACTTTATAGTAATTTATTTAAATTTGTATAATATTATGGTCGAGTGGTTAGAGACCCTGACTACGCAATCAACGAGGCTCGGGTTCGATCCCCGACGGGGACAAGCATTTGTGTGATGAGCATAAATGTTTGTATTTCCGGGTTTGGGTGTTTATTATATATATTCTAGTATTTATATATGTATTTCTATGTATTAGTGTCGTTGACTAACATCCATAACACAAGCAAATAATTTGCTTACTTTGGGGTTAGATCAGTAAGTGTAATTTGTTCCGTGAATTATTATTATTATTATTAATATAAAATAAATATAATAGCAGTTATCCTAGGTTTTGTTCACATTTATTTTAAATTATCATTTGTGTTGAAGTAATAAATTAAATTTCATCTATGTAGAATTATGTTTTACCAAATGCACAAAAAATGGTATTTATTTAAATTGTAATCTGGTAGATATTTTTTTGTATCATAAAAATGGATCGTTCTTATCCATTTTCGGAAGAGTGCTTAGACAAATATCGGGACACGGGATTTTGATATCTGGCAAACGAATAAATCTATTCTACTAAATGAAGCTCGGAGAGAATCATGAGCGCTGGCGTAAAAGGTTAGAAATTAAAACTCTATTTATAAACATAGATTTAGTATAGTGTCATCTACTGGGTAATCCATTATTTCGCGAACACAGAGCGCGTGTAGTGTTTATATAACTTTATAGTATGGGAGCCCACGACACTAAACCTATTCCCATAAGACTACCGGATGGTATATACATAGTTAGATTCGTCGTTAATTGGAGAATAGTTAATTGGTGACAACACGCAATATTGTTTAAGAATTCTATACAACGATACTTTACACTACGGGTTTTGCGAGAAAATTTTACTTGTAGAGGGTACCCTAAACAATATACGTTTTATTTATTTTTTACCGTTTTTGATGGCATGACTAACATGTGTAGGTACAAATGCCAAATTACAGCTTTCTAGTATTAAGAATCCTAAGCTAAGGCGCGGACAAACGGACGGATAGACGAATGAACGGACGTATGAAACTATAAGAGTTTCTAGCTGACTTCAGAACCCTATAAATCCCTAAGTAGGACATAAAATTAAAACATCCTAGTGAAAACGATTGAAAAATCCAACAACTTCACATAAAATATGTAATTTCATTTGTTTAAACAGTTAATGACCAGTAAAATTATTCGTACCTGATCATAGCATGGGCATCCCATTAGTACCAATCGAAAGAAATCGGGTAATTGCTGACAAAACCGAGCAGAAACGCCGATTTCAGCTGTGCAGTGGGCGACCTTCAATCGCTGCAGCAACCACCGTATCCACCGTTTCGAAGATGCAGCAGTGGTTTTTCTTACACAGAAATTAATGATCTTTCAGATGAGCTTTGGTTCGTTCGGTAGTCCGATGGTACTAGATACATAGGTATAAGGCGTCACTTCTAATGCTGCTGCCACTGATAAGGCCAGTCGTGGGGACATGCAGCACCGCATTTTCGTAGAGTCCTACTCCTCCCCTATGTCGATTCGGTAGCCTTATCGTACCAGAAATCGATTTTTTTTTCATTCTTTTTTCTTTTTTTTTTAATAACGCCACCCGGTTTTTCGCATTGCAGCATAGCCATTTCGTATTGTCCAATTACCGACGAATCTAACTATGTATATACCATCCGGTATTCTTATGGGACTAGGTTTAGTGTCGTGGGCTCTTAAACCATTAGATTTACTTTAAATATTAGCATGTTGCTGACGCTGATGCGAACCCATAAGATTTTCCCCTATCAACAATCGTTCAAAGAGCCTAAAGAAGTTTTCACTACAAAAACATAAATGGAAAACTTCTGCGTATTTGGCGCAACTATTTAAATAGGTTGTTTAAAATAGCTTTATTCACATTGACTACCACAAAATATTTTTTTATGAGCTTTTGAAATTTTTATACTTTCAAAGAACCTACATAGAAACTTCCTTATTGTAACTGTTGAGAAATCGGGATTATATTTTATAGCCTTAAGCATGTTAAGTTTTCTAGAAAAAAACTGAACCAAGTTTTACCAAGTCTCAACCTAGATCTCCCGCTACACTGTTTTTTGTTTATAACACGTAACATGAAAATTCTAAAAAAATATGGGTGTTTTCCTAAATTTTTTGTTAATTACATGCAAGTCATATTATCCGAGCCGAACAGAAAACATCCCCGCGTTCGCCTGCGTGGGAGGGTTCATTTCATATATATATCATCGTTGCTTGCGAACATTGAGGTTGTGTGTTTCCTATTTACTGATTTCCTGTGTATATTTCAATTGTGACTACCTATAGTTTATTGGGTGTCAATGCGAATTAAAATAAAGACAATACGTTGTTTTTCAAAGATTTAATAGGCGAGCGTACTGTGATTTGGGATGTTTCATAAATATGTCAGATTACAAGAACAAAAATAAAAATATGAAATTATTGAGTAGGTGTCCAAACTGATGGAAATTTTAATCAAAGAAGTAAATACAAAGTGGACAAGTCTAAAAAATAACTTCTAAGACATTGAGTACCTACCTACATAAGTCTTCTTCGTTCGAAGTCATTTTATCGTGTGGATGTTAGATGTTCACGTTTGAATGTCGCAGGAGGCTGAAATGTTTTGTTAACATGTTTAGCTGACATGTTTTGATAGTTTGTTTTGTTATTTTAGGAGCAGGAGACATGCCTTTAGTGCTGAAGGTTAACTTACTTAGCAATAAATTCCCCAGCCCCAGGATATGATCTGAACAATTTTTTTAATTTTATTTTTATATTTTTGTTTTTTGAGACATTTGTCTTTTTGTATGTTTGAATTTTCGTATGTGTGTAATGAATAAAATGAAAAACTTAAAAAAAGCCACACTATCCAGGAGTGGTGAAGGACACTTTTTACACGACTTTTTGGAACGAAGTTCCTTATCGCGCGTTGTGAAAGGGGACTAGAGGGAAAAAATTCTCACGAAAAGTTGTAACGACACTTTTTGCTATAGTAAGCTATTGTAAGCTGTGCGGCGTGCGCATGTTTCTCTCTCTTTCTCTCTCTCTTATAGAAAGCAAGTTAGATATTTTCATTTCTATTTCGCATTGAACAGTGTGGTGTCGCGACGATTATTTTTGTTGAGTGTAGGTATACAGTTTTTTTGTACATAATAAATAATAAAAAATAATAATAATAATGAAAAAATATTATTATAAATTAAAAAAAAAATACAATTCCTTCACTTATTAATCGAAAGGAACTTCGTTCCATCTGGGTGTCCTTTGACACCTCTCAACTTTTTTTTGCTTTAGCAAAGTGAAATAATGATTTTGTGTCACGTGAACGAAGTCGCGAGTAAAAGATAAATTTGCTATTAATTTATTACAATTGATTAATTTATTAATAAAACCCAAGATAAAGATTATCACAAGACTAATTAATAATAAATTGATGTTATGAGTACACAATAACATACCTAGTTATAAATAATATTTAAACATTGTTTACATTAGTTATTATCTTAACTACGTGCGAATAAATGTATTGCGTGATAGACTCACAAATTGTTATTTATTGAATACAAAAACCGTTAAGATTAGATCATTAGCCCAATTTTAATTTTAATTATTTTATGAATGCGCTATTTTTTAATAATTTGCTACTTTTTGAAATTATTATAAGTATCGAATGTAGATCAAAATATTCATGTACAAAAATGGTTTTCAACTTAATATAATTGAAAATCAGATGTAAGGAAATGCAAATTTTTATCCAAATGGCAAATATCTTAAACTTGATAAAACATATGATATTGTTTGACAAAACAAAAGATATAACTAGCGAGCCTTACAGTAGTCAAGTGTGATGGAAAGTAGGTACAATCTAATGGCTACCGTGTGTACTCCTTAGTCAATTTAAATACCGCGCGCTTATTGGTTAATTCAAATAGCACGCCCTCGTTGGTTATCTCAAATAGCGCGCACACTTTTGTCAATTCAAATAGCACAGGCTCATGAGTAATTTCAAATAGCGCGCGATTTCTCGGATTCTTGTTCTTTATTCCATTGCATTTTATAAAATCAACCCCATAGATAGCAGGAAAGCGAAAGGAAAGTTGTTACAAATCAAAAATAATAATAAATATGTATGTGGTAAAATATTTAGATTTATAAAAAGATTCGTTAGCAAATAACAAATACGTACATGACATCATCTAGGTAAAAGATGTGATTACTGATTAATGATTGAACAATTTTAGGCACCATTACCACCTCAACGGTGGCAAGGCATTCGGAATGCCACTGAACATGGCTCCGTGTGTGCTCAATTCAACGTTACATATCGTGGCTCCGAAGACTGCTTATTCCTCAACATCTATACCAAATCTCTGAACCCGAATGCTAAAATACCAGTTATGGTATTCATTCACGGCGGGTCATTTTTCAGTGGTTCTGGAGATTCTAGTACATTTGGACCCGACTTTCTAATACAACATGATGTTATACTTATAACATTAAACTACAGATTAGAAGTTCTTGGCTACCTTTCTTTAAACATTCCCGAAGTACCTGGTAACGCTGGTATGAAGGATCAAGTTGCTGCTCTGAAATGGATTCAAAACAATATAGACAAGTTTGGAGGTGATAAAAATAGTGTGACTTTATTTGGGGAAAGTTCTGGAGCTTCAGCTGTTACGTACCATCTATTATCTCCAATGTCAAAAGGATTATTTCATAAGGCCATTGCAGAGAGTGGCACGAGCATACAAGACTGGGCAGTTGCAAGAGATGAGGTTACAAGAGCTTATAAAGTAGGGAAATTACTGGGTAAAGATACCAACGATCCCTATGAACTTCTTAGCTTTTTACAAGGCTTAGAGCCATCTGCTCTAACAAACTTAACATTTAAAACTTTAACATATGATGAAACAAACAGAGGTACACCTTGGCAGTTTCTTCCCAGTGCTGAAAATAATTTCAAAGGAATAGAATCTTTCATTAATAAAAATTCAGTTTCCTTACTGTCAGAAGGCAAAGTCAATAAAGTACCGTTGATGATTGGGTACAATTCCGTTGAAGGACTAATATTAATAAGTTATCACTTAGAAAGACTTGATATATATAACGAATATCCCTCATTTTATGTACCAAGAGAACTTTCTAGAATTATATCAAATACTAAACTTAACGAATTTGGTAGTAGAATAAAGGATTTTTATGTTGGTAATAGAAATTTAACAAAAGATGATTTGGCCATTATTGCTAATATGCAAACAGATATGCAATTTTCATATAACATACATAGATTTGCTAATTTATATAGTCTTTTCAATACTGTTTATATGTACAAATTTAATTTTGAAACTGACTTGAACATTATTAAGATTTCTTTAGGTCTTGCAAACTTAAAAGGCGTTTGCCATGCCGATGAATTGTTTTATCTTTTTTACAACTATCTTAGTGAAAAGCCTTACAAACAACAAAGGAAATTAAGAAGTATTGTTGATAGACTTACTAAAATGTGGACGGATTTTGCAAAAACTGGGTGAGTATTATTTTTGATATTATATTAAATAACTTACCATTTAAGTATAACCCCTGTTACCATTCATTCAAAATTTTTAATTCATTTCCTTCGAACAAAAATTAATATACTCAAGATTGCGGTCTTAGAAGGCTAATTTTTCGAGTTCTTGTGCAATATTCAAAAATAAACTATAAAGTACATAAATTATTGTTAGGATATTTTTATGATATTGCGATATATTTTGTGTTACTGTATATATCAATTTCAAGTAATTTTCTTGCGCTGACTTTGTAGGTAATGCTGAATCTTGTTATTTTTTATCGAAGTTTTACTCTTAATATTATTGTCCTAGAATTTATTGTTTCAGTAGTTAAAATCCTCCTCTAATTGATAGAAAGAAAAAATAAAGTGACACTGCAGGTTCCTAATAACTTTGAAGTGATAAAAGAGACAGATTACCTTTTACCTTTAACATTCGTATACTTCCATACAAATTCAAAAATTCTATTCTATTTCATAGTGCCATATAATGTGAACTAAAGAAAGTTTTTGCTTTCAGACGTATGCTTTCCTTTGCTAAATTATCCATTCTTATGCCAATACAAATTTGCTGTTTCCTTATTTTTTTTCAATTCAATGATTTCCCCCGTTTTTGTCCGGGCCTATCGAAGAATAGACCACCTGCCATTTTGCCTGGCATATCGTAAGAGATGTGAAACTGCTAGGTGGTAAATTTCTGCAATATTTTGCCTGGCTATATGGTACCTCCACCTTACCTATTCCTGCCGCAATTAGTGTCAGTACATGTAATTGTCGTATTCCAGTTTGGAGGGTAAGGTAGCCGGTAAACTTGCGCATGTGACTTTTTCATCCCACCACACGGATAGCACAGCATCATTAACATCTTTAGTGTGAATAGGCGATGGTTTCTCTTTCGATCAAAAGAGTCATCTGTTTGTTTGCTATCTATTGATATAAAAAGATAAAAATCTTGTATATTTCATTAATTGCGTTTAATTTAAATTCGATTAGCATAAAAACAACAAAACATCTATGAAATAAATAACAATTATTCAGAAATTTCAGGTCAAAATATAAAACGCCGACATTATAAGAATACTTGGGCGACATTGCATTTTCCTTATGTTATCTTCATTGTGTTAATTCATTGATTCATTTTCTTTATACGTCGTACCTTTTTTTATGCGTCGTATTACGTCGCGTAAAAAAAGGTTAAAGATCTTTCATATCTTTATTTATATTATTTGAACTACATTTTTTATATCATAGAATAACAATCAAGCAGATGGTTTCCTACTATAAAGAGACAATAATCGCCTTTAGACACAAAACATGTTAATTCTGCGTTTTCATCCTTGTGGCGGGATGGTTATACTACATGCCTAAAATTACCAGCTACCCCACTCTCATCTATGATGTCGATGCCCACTCTCCAAACTACTACATGACAGTGATAAGTTTTTTTTTATATAAGCAGATGGGTCTCCTGACGGACAGAGTCAACCATCGCCTATAGACACCAAAGATGTTAATGGTGCGTTGCTATCTTCTGGCGAGGTCTAATGCCACATGCATAAATTTACCGGCTACCTACCACCTAGTAAAGTAGTAAGCTACAAGAATGCTATTGCGACAGGAATAGGCAAAGCGATGGTACCAAGCTCGGGTGGTACCAAACTATAACACATAGTAGTCATGATAGCAGTCATGTTGAACCAGTCGTCTGCAGTTACAAAAAAAAATAATCAAAAAAGTAAACAAGCTACTCTCTGTCTCTGCTGATGGAAAAAACAAGATCAATCAAAATTTAAATTTTTGCATACCATATCGTGGTAGAATATGTTGGTAATTTATTTTATTTTTATTAAATAACCTGTGACACCCATATTCTTGCAAATAAATATTTTTTTATTTTTCATTTTCATTATTTCATTTTCAAGCATTGCCTAAAGACATCAAAAACCTTAATGGCGTGTTGCCGTGTGGCGGGATTATCAGCTACCTTACAAGTATTGCCACTATTGCGGCAGGAATAGGTAAGGCATTGATAACGAACCGGATCGGACGACCGGATCGGACGACCGGACGGAGATTTTACCTCTTTTACCTAGTAGTCACGACACACTATTGTCGTACAGTAATGTACAAGTTTGGTTAATCATTCGCCTTTTATGAACTGCCTGGCAGAATGTCAGATAGTTTATTCTTCAAAGGGGGTCCAGACCAATACAGGGTATTTATATACCCATTCTATAAAATTATGCACATTATCTCTTTTAATTATATATATATGGTTTTATTTAAAGCATTATCTTCGTTTTCCTTATAACTTTGTGACCCTGTTACCTCTTAAATCACCAAACTTTCTATACGTTCCTATACTCACTCGCAATTAACGCACCATACTTTAATCTGACGAGGTTCAGTATTTTCGTGACACTTTTTTACATTTTTGAGAATCTATCAATGCTTTTCCCACCATTGAAATGAAAGATATATAACATTTTATTTTTCTTATTATTTAATCTACAAAATCCAATAGGTATCCATGATGCTCGAATAAATCTTAATTTAGCAGACTTTTTCTTTTATAGTGTCATTCATGGCTTTGCAAAAATAGAAAGAGTAGCCCCCAATTACAACATACCTCTAGTTAGCCTAAATCAAACGACAATCGAATCGAAGCGTTTAAGACTTTTACATATTTTCTTACATTTAATGCCGCGTCGTATCACGTCTCGACGTTCTATCGTGTCCATATGTGCGAAAGCCCTAAGCGCATTGATTCAATTACGTGAATTGAGGGGCAGCTCTGTGAATATGACAATGTTTGGCTGTTGAGATGCATGGTGGAAGGGCATTTATCTAAGCAGAACGACAATTTAGCAATGGTATCAGAGCTTGTCACTGCCGTTTTTCGGTTTGGGGGTAAGGTTGCCGGTAAACTGATGCATGTGGCGTTGTCATTGAGGATAAAATTAATGGGCCTATTTTTCCTAAGTCCTTTTTCTGACTACGTAAATAAATACTACAAAAAACAGTATCGTATCTGTGTAAATCAGTAGCTAGATTAAGTAATAACATTGCTTTAAATCGACTTCGAAGATGATTTTTTTTGTATTTGTGCTTTTTAATTCTTCTTATTAATTTAGAAAATATTTTTAGGCATCCTGTTCAAGAAGACAGCGATATAATTTGGCCATCCTACACCAGATCAGGCAAAGAATATCTTAATATTGAAGAAAATTATGAAAAAGGCAACTTTGCTGACAGAGAAAGAATCGAATTCTGGGACAAATTATACGCTGAAGCGGGTGTTCCTCATATTGGAAATTAATTACCTATTAAAAAAATTATAGATTGTTTATGATTTATAGTAAATATAGCTATTGATTAGACGTAACATCATAATATCTTTTGGATATAATAAATACCATTAGTACCTAGTCATATTTTTTTATTTCAGCGTTATTTCAAAATTTATACTCATTTAAAAATATCTTTTAGAGAAGTAGATTTTTAGTTAAATGTTTTTATAGAATAGTTCTTTGTACTTTAGTAGGCTTACATTATAGTTTTTCATAAAATTTTGCAAAATAAAATCTGTTTTATTCAGTTTATACATATTTTCTTATATATTTACTATTTTTTAATCAAAATACTTATGTAATTACTTAAGTATTTTGATTAAAAAACAGGAAATACTTATATAATACTTATGAAACTAAATAGCAACAAAACTATCACTGTTTTATTTCTCTTATATTATAGTGTAAATGCAAATAATACTCATGGAATTAGACAGCCATCTTCATAAATTTCAAATATATTAATGGTGCGTTGCAATCTGTGATATCCGAAATTTAGTAAACTTTATTCTCCTACCTAAAGGACCTTTTTACTAAATACGTATGGATGTATACATGGTACATATACCAAAATAACATTTTTTTAAATTTTTGTATGTCTGTATGTCTGAGAATTTTTATTCATACTAATATTACAAATGGATAAAAATTGTTTATTTGTCCGTCTTTCACGGCAAAACAGAGCGACGAATTGACGTGATTTTTAAGAAATAGTTGAAGGGATGGAGAGTGACATAGGCTACTTTTTGTCTGTTCCTAACCCCCCACATCCCTAAAATGAATTTAACGCGAGCGAACCCGCGGGCAAAAACTAGTTTTAAAAATATCTAGTAAATTGCCAAGTTGCTAAAGGAAAATTATTTACAAACCAGAGCAATGCAAACTGTACTTATTTACTTATCAAAGGGGTCCCGTCTGTACACTTTGA
This sequence comes from Apodemia mormo, assembly GCA_036924255.1. Lineage (NCBI taxonomy): Eukaryota > Metazoa > Arthropoda > Insecta > Lepidoptera > Riodinidae > Apodemia > Apodemia mormo. Next base: position 2,376,863 of record JAUPFN010000007.1, on the reverse strand, counting down.
GACCTAATATAGGCACAATTTTTTACAATCACGATATTATTCGTATCATTTAAACAGATGTTGTTTACCGACTTTAGAAATTATAGATCACAATCCAAAGACATAGTGTGACGTGAATAAATAAATAATAAATATTCACGGGACAAATTACACTTACTGATCTAACCCCAAAGTAAGCAAATTATTTTGCTTACTTTGGGGTTAAGGGTAAGGTTGTTTAGTCAACGATAATAATACATAGAAATACATATGTAAATACATGTATTTCTATGTATTAATATATGTGTACGGTTACGTACATTGGTGATATAAAAAGGGCCGACGAGGCATTAATAAACAGAGGCGACACAGTCACGGCGAGCGCGAGTCGTTTAATTATCGCCTTCTCAAAGTACAACTAACTGGGTGTACAGGTTACTAACTGGTAGCCCGTACAATATGTATTTCTATGTATTAATATTTATATAATATATACATTTTGCGTGTGTTTTTGATTGTTGTGTCTATTTTACATTTCCAACAGAAGTGAAAAGGGAAACTTTCTTCAGCATTGAAGTCAAAAGGTAAACTCCCTCTTTGACAGCAAATATATTGCTTTTTCATATCATAATATCGCAAACAACTAGATGGCTCTCCTGATGGAAAAAGAATCCATCGTCTATAGACACCAAAGATGTTAATGGTGCGTTGCTATCCTTGTGAGGAGATAGCATAATTCTACCGGCTACCTTACCCTCCAAACCGGAACACGACGATGAAAAGCATTGACGTTATTGCGGTAGAAATAGGTAAGGTGGTAGTACCAATGTTGCTTAACTCTTAACATCTAGTAGTCACGATGGTAGTGACATGTATAGTCAATCGGACGCCTTTTACGACCTGCCTGGCAGTGCGGTAGTTAGTCTAATTCTTCAAAGGAGCCCGTATTCGTCCGGGTCTTGAAGAATTAGACCATCCGTGGTGGTTTATCTTATTTCTGGTTTTAACTAAGGTTCGGTAAATGCGCTCTCTGAGCCAACAACATAACAGTTGAATTAGTAATTATATTCTTACTAATTCAACTGTTATCTTGTTGGCTTAGTATGTTACTAATTAATGCTTAAATTACGATTTATTTACATTAATTTAAATTATAAATGTAGCTAATTACCAGCAAATAGTCCTCTTTCTTTATCTATAGGTATACCAATATAAATATAAAAGTGAAATTGTTTTTCGTAGTGTGTTAATGTCCATTCTATGTGATCGATTGTTATATTTTTTTTATATACACCTTGTTATTTGTACAGACAAGGATGAAGTACATTTTGACAAAACAATTACCATATCCTTGAGAGTAGAAATAAATTTTACATGAAATTGAATAAATCCTTATTGAAAATTTGCCTGTATGTCGGGGACCCTCTACGAATAAAATACATGATCCATCCAAGCATGGAACAATCGAATTACTGAACATTTTATTACAAGTAGTTAAAACATTTGAATATTAATTTATTTTAATTTATTATATTTTTAGCAAAATTTAACTAAAATTTAAATTTTAGCAAATGTCCTCGTCTGTTTCTTACTACTGAATATCAATGTGAAAATGAGATTGTTTCTTCGTCGTTTTGTACTTGCGTCTCCGTTGCTTACTTACTACCTATAAGCAAAAAAACTTTTAATAGAACGCGGTCATGCGAAAAAGAATAATCTAATAAAAATTATAATTATATGATTTTATTCAACATTTTAGGCACCTCAACCTCCTTCATCCTGGAATGGAATTCGTGATGCATCCAAGCATGGATCAATCTGTGCTCAATTCAATAACACCTTTCAAGGATCCGAAGATTGTCTATTTTTAAATGTGTACACAAAGTCACTTCGTCAGCACGCAAAAATGCCAGTCATGGTTTTTATTCATGGTGGTTCCTACTATGAAGGATCAGGAGATATTGATACCTTTGGGCCAGATTTTCTTATTCAACATAACGTTATACTAGTAACTATAAATTATAGACTAGAACTATTAGGTTTTCTAAAATTAGACATCCCTGAAGTTCCTGGAAATGCTGGTATGAAGGACCAAGTTGCTGCTCTCAAGTGGATCCAAAATAACATAGAAAAATTTGGTGGAGATCGTAACAGTGTAACTATATTTGGTGAAAGTTCTGGAGCATCATCGGTAACTCATCATATATTATCTCCAATGTCAAGTGGATTGTTTCAAAAAGTGATAGCTCAAAGTGGTACATCTATTCATGACTGGGCAATAGGTAAAGATTCAGTTGCAAGAGCATTCAGAGCAGGTAAAGTTTTAGGAAAAGAAACAAACGATGTTTCTGAATTGCTCCAATTTTTCCGTGGATTAGATGCATCTGCCCTTACAAACCTTACGTTTAGTACCTTAACTCCCGATGAAAATTATAGAGGATTACCTGAAAAGTTTATACCAGGAATAGAAAAAACATTTAGCGGTGTTGAATATTTTATTAACGAAAATCCCATTGAATTGATACAGAAAGGAAAAGTTAATAAAGTGCCAGTTATGGCAGGCTACAATTCTGGTGAGGGCTTGATTATTGCACAATACCATGCTGGAAGAATCGATGTTTATAATAAAGAACCACAGTATTATGTAAACAGAGAAATAGCTGAAGTAGTTTCTAAGAGTAAACTCAATGAATTTGGTGATAGAATCAAAAAATTTTATGTTGGAGATAGAAATATAACAAAAGATGATCTACAAATTATAACAGATATGCAAACGGATATTCACTTTTCATACAATCATCATAGATTTGCACATTTATACAGTAAACTTGACAACGTTTTTATGTACCGATTTAATTTTGAAACAGACCTAAATATTGTTAAAAATGATTTAGGGCTTGGAAACCTAAAAGGTGTAAGCCACGCGGATGAATTATTTTATTTATTTTATAATTATCTTACTAAAAAGCCTTATCAAGATCAAGAAAGATTAAGAGATATTGTATTCAAGGTGACAAAATTATGGACAGATTTCGCTAAAACAGGGTAAGTGTATCATTTCTTATTAATGAAGTCCAAACTATATAATCTTGAATATTCTTGCTAAAATTATTGTTAGATTAATCAAATGGTCTTGGAAGGTATATTTCTTTGTATAATTTCTTTTAAAATAGTCATTTTTACACATGCTTAAACCCAAAAAAAACTACCTAAAAGCAAAAGCGTAAAGTTCATTACAATCTTTAGTTCCAGTTATCAACATATCAGGAAAAGTCTAGTCAGTGAGCCTACCTGCATTTAAACACTAGGCATGCATAGTAAGGACGTTCTTAGACTGGAGTTGGTCATTTTTTCTCGTCTAAATTTAAAGAGAGATTTTCCCTGGAATAAAAAGCATGCATTTATTTTGCAGATACATACATGTTTTAAAAATACTTCCGTATTAATTCAGGTTTTGGTAACTGGTCAGAACATAGGGAACATAAAGAATCAAATTCTTTTTAGAGCCAAGCATAACATTTCTCACGTGGCAGTCTAAATATTTTAGGTAGAATAAAAAGTTTACCTTAACAGGGCCGGCCTTACCCATCCTACCTGGATGGTTAAGGCCGGCCCTGTTAACGTAATTTTTTTTATTCTACCTAAAATATTTAGACTGCCACATGAGAAATATTATGCTTGGCTCTAAAAAGAATTTGATTTCCTATGTTCTTTAAAACGGACATTGCCTTAATCGTAGTTATACCGTCATTGTCTCGATTCCTGTTAATTCACAAACTTGTAATTTATGGGACCAATTGCTTAGAAAGGTTTGCCTTTCTGCTAATGATTTAGGAACCACCGTATTGCAAACTGTACGTTAAGATTGACCTTCTTTTCGAAGAATATATTGTTATATTGATTGTTAATTAGGCAGTTTACCTTACTGCTAGGCATTTCAAATAAAGCAAAAAAGCTAGACATGTATTAACCCTTTTTTACTTACTTCCAAAAAAAGATAGAGTCCTGTAACAGATAAGCAAATAGCGGAGGCATATTAATAGGAAATCGTTTGTAACTTTTAGATACAAATACCTATACAAATATTTAGTCACAATATTAATTAATAGGATCATTTAAACAGATGTTGATTACCTACATCAGAAGTTATAGGTCACGGACATAGGAGATGACGCCAATATAACATAGATGTATTTTACATAGAGTACGCGAGCTAAGCAACGTCGTCGTCTCATACGTAAAGAGTGTAAATAAAATGAAATTTGGTACTCGTATCTCTTTTCCACTTTAATAAAACTAATATAAAATAACACCTAATTGTATGTTCTTCATCTAGATTTTACACTTTCAATCGTCGTCACTTGGCAAATTTCCATTGTTATTAGTTAAAACTAGGTTATGATCACTCGGTACTTTAAATTGTTGTGAAATTAAAGTACAAGTGATCATAACCTACTTTTAACTAATTTTCTTTATCTTTCTATCAACTGGACATTTTCACCTACATACGCGCTTATGGCTTAAGTACTCTATAGATACCTAATATCTCTATGCCATATATGCACATCGTGTCTCTAACAGAAATGCAAAAGTATTTTTTTAAATTTATAAGATAGCAAACAAGTTGTCTTCTGATGGAAAGAAAAACTATCGCGTAAAGACACCAAAGATATTAATGGTGCATCGCTGTCCATGTGACGATGGAATGCTACGTGCATCAGTTTTCTGGCTACCTTACGCTTCAAATCGGAATACGATGGTGACCAGCATTGACGCTATTGCGGCAGGAATAGATAACGCAGTGGTTCCAAAACCTGCTCAAAATTTTATAAAACTCTACTACTTAGTAGTCACGCTGTTAGTGATGCGTATAGCCAATTGTTCCCTTGTTACGAAATGCCTGGCAGAATAGCAGATGGTCTATTCGTCAAAGGGGCCCAGAGCAATACGGTGTAAAACAGTTTGACGGACGAGTTTCTTTAAAATACTTTGACGTTATAAGTAGTAAAGTAATTTGAAAGCTGGCGCACTTGAAATCTTATTGATGACTGATAGAGACATACTCTAAGGTACGATTCAGACCGACTAGCTCGCATTGGCCCGGCCTATACGGTATTTTATAATGTGATAAAGGTAATTGAATGTAAACCTGAATTACAGTTCATATTTTCGTAACATTCATGTTTCACGACGGCTGAACGAATGCTAATGGCTCCGGTCCATAACGAGTCCATTCGGAGCCGTACGGGCATCGCGGAATGTGAATACGGAGCAGCGGTATAACGAGTCGAGTACGGAGTAAAGTCGAGTCATTCAAATTACGCACGGCTGCTGCGACACGCGTATGGTTTCTGAGTGCTAAGTGTAAGTTTTTCTTTTCGCATTCGATCGTGAGCGCGTTTCGAGTTTACTAGGAATTTGTATGTGATTTGTACAGCGCCACCTAGTAGTAAACTGATTTTTCAGGTTTACCACTAGGTGGCACTGTACAAATCACATACAAATTCCTAGTAAACTCCAAACGCGCTCACGATCGAATGCGAAAAGAAAAACTCACACTTAGCACTCTGGGGCACTATGCATTCGCTTCGGCGAGTAACGACGCGAGTCGGTCGGTGTAAATCGTACTTAATTAGATATTTGCTCTTTTATGGGTTATCAAATTTGATTCAAGATATGCTAATGACATACTTATAACTATTTTCAATAGTTTTGCCTATTAGCATATTAGAAACTCAATAAAAACAGTGTTTTCCTTATTATGACAACTTTTGTCGGCAAATCATGACTCATTTCATGACCAAACAATTTAATTGCTTGCTAAATTTTAATTATATATTAAATTTAAAATGTTATAATGTTCTTGTACATTAATCTAGTATTCCCGGATGCGGTGCGTGCCACTAATGAATAAAACCCACTATCTATCTGCTTAGAATATATGTGTCACTAACATCGTTACTATTTAGTGGTAGCTAGAATACTGCGATGATAAATCCGAGAATGATACCATGGCTCTACCAGCTTTTGCTGTCACCATGTCATTACTTTTTTATTATATCATAAGGTTGCAAACTGATGGCTTTACTGATGGAATAGATAACGATCACCTATAAACGCCAAAAAAGTTATTGGTATGGTGATATTCGTGTGGCAGCATGGTACAGCCATGTATAAGAATAATGGCTAACGTACCTTCCAAATCGGAATTTTTCACTTGTTTTGTCTTTTCAATTATCACTGTCACAGTGAGAAGCATTGACGAAATTGAACAGAAATGACACTGATAGCAAAGCCGGGTAAAACATTGTGGAACTCTTAGGTGATCCTAGTAGTCACGATGGTAGTGACATGTATAACTGATAGTTCGCCTTTTACGAATTGCCTGGTAGTATAGCGCGAAACCACCTACCAGTACCAGTACCCTTCAGGGGTAGTCAGAGTAAACCAAATGTCTATAAGAAGAAGAGTTCCGGTTCACCACGATTCACTGATTTACCTGATTAAGGGGTGGTGATGACATCGCCGCAACTTATCGAACTAATAACGATTTTTGCATATTTCTAACGTAAACCGGAACTGACAGCTTTACGTACTTATCCGAGGCACGGAAGAGTTAACATGTTATCAGACTTCGAGCTACGACTGAGATTAGAATTTTCGAGAAAACCCTAGAACAAACCTCAATAACTTTTTGCTCGACCCTTGAATCAATACCGGGAAGCCAAATAAGTTTACCTAAAAACCTACCCATTAAACAGATGTATTCCCGAAGGTGTACCCCTACAACCAGTGGATTACCTGCCTACGATTATCCGAAAATACTTAGTCCCACAATGTAATAAGTGATAAGCTTAACGCCAAACTGGTAATTTTCCAATCCAGGGTAACGTAGATTTTATCAGAAAGCTGAATAAAACACATTTTTGAATTGCCCGACCCGAGAATCGAAATCGGTCTCTCGTGTGGTCAACATCAACACCAGACCCCTAGACCACACAGGCGATAACTATTAACTTATTAAATACTCATAATTATATCATCACTATATTTAAATTTCCAGATACCCAACACCAGATAACTACTTTCATTCTACCTGGGTTCCGTACACGAAAACCGGAAAGGAGTACTTCAATATCGATGACAGCTATTCTGTTGGTCATTACGCAGATCGGGAGAGGATGGAGTTCTGGGACAACATATACGCAGAAGCGGGCCTGCCACATATTGGTAGCTGAGGGGTCCGTCTTAACCCTAAGGGCACAAGTTACATGTGTCTGTAGCCCCAACTTTACTAGGGGTTTCATATTATCTCAAAAATATCTTGAAATTAATAAACTTTACATAACTTAAAATTTCTTATTATTCTTACAAGAATTTTTTGAATTTTAAGCAAACAAGTAAATAACTCTACCGATGGAAAGAGAAAGCATCGCCTATAGATACCAAAAATATTGCTACCAGTGTGGCGGGATAATGCCACATCCATGAATCTACTGGTAAAGCACCATAAGGTAATGTAACCTTCCAAACCGGAACACGACAGTGACAAGCATTGACGTTATTGCGATAGGAATAGGTAAGGCGGTGGTGCCAAATATCCAGACGAGACGTTAAGGAACTTTACCACCTAGTAGTCACTATGGTAGTGACATGCATAGTGCATTAACTATTAGTCAGTCGTGCGCCTTTTACGAACTGTTTTCTAAAACTCAGTGAATCAAAAGTTAATCAATCTAAGAATAGCTATTTGCTATATAAATTCAAATTAATACAATAACTTATAATAAATGTCTCCATGTATAAAAGTAGAAGTCGATATCGTTTAATCTTAAAACAAAATTCTTTTCTAGAATTTATAAAAAATATAAAACTTAGTAGTATTTGAAAATAAAATAGAAAGAAATGTATAAAGAATGTAAAAGAGACGTTAATACATTACTTACTTTTCTAATAGTTGGTAAAATTATGATTACAATAAAATGAAATGTATAAAGTACAAAAGAGATGTAAAATATTATTTACCTTTTCTAATTGTTGGTTAAACTATAAAGTACATAAAATAGATGTAAAACATTATTCAACTTTTATGATAGTTGGTTAACCTATAAAGTACATAAAATAGATGTAAAACATTATTCAACTTTTATGATAGTTGGTTAACCTATAAAGTACATAAAATAGATGTAAAACATTATTCGCTTTTTCTAATGGTTGGTTAAGTTACGGTTAGATTTGCCTAAGTTTCTATATAGGACTTTATTCGAATTTTTATTAAATTCTATTTCTGCTGGGAGACTCTTAACAGATCTCTGGTCGCATTCTGATTCATTAGAAATATCACTTAGCTCGATGGACGTATTCATAGTCCTGTCGTTGACTGTTCTATGCGAGTTATGACATTGATTATAGATTTGAATACAACATGAGGTGCTAGTAGACTTACAGAAACATTTTTTATAAATGTTATACAAAATATATAAAATAATTACAGTTAATATAAAATAAGTCATACCAGAATAATAGTGACCATATTTCATGATATGTGATTGATTAGACGCTTGGTTTGTTTGGTCTTCTAAATGGTCTAACTTATGAGATGCGAATTTTAATGATTCTAAATCGATATTTGATAAAGTTATCGGAGATAAAGACTGATATGTCTCATTTACTAGATTATATTTACAACAATCATCTTTGACAATATTAAAATTAAGTAATAGTTGAGCTGGTAAAATAGTCTTATAATTAGTAGAAGGAACAAATTGCAAAGTTTGAAAGTAGGCAATACAATTTTTCTCTAATGATAAAATACCAGTGCCTTGCAGAGTAAAATCACTTATCTTATCGTCACATTTCAAAGTCAATTTGTTAGGCTTAGATTGAACAAAAATATATCTACCATCATTAAGTTTTTGCCATACGTTAATATTACCATAAATGACATTAGAATTACAAACTTCAGGAAGTGATAGAGTAACTTCAGTTAATAACTTAGTTTCACAAATAGGATTATTAATTGTAGACGATATCGAAGCCATGGGACATACCATGTATTCGTCATTAACACGCTTACAATCACTTATGCTATCTAATAAAGCGTAGTTCAATCTGTCATCCGTTACGGCTAAATACAATTTAGAAGGGCGTATTAACACATAAGTTTTATAATTATTTGTTTCATGAGGAGTAGGTAAAGCCAAGTTCTTATAAAGACTAAATTTAACAGGATTTATTAAAGGAATTTGAATAACAAATACAATTTTTTCTTTATAATAATAAGATGTTAATTTCGCTAAGTCAATAATCGTGTGTATATTTTTTTAAGGAAAGCGAAATAGGGAACTCAGAAGTTCGTTTCATTTTAATATTGTTAGATAACACATTATATAATTTAGTAGGTGTAATGACATAAGGGTGTAAAATATTTGCTTTTGCGAATAAAATTGAATTTAAAGTTGTATCTAGAATATTAGAAATTGATAATAAAGAACCTTCAATAATATTAAAAATAGAGTTAAATTTTTCTAAGTTCATTAATTCTATATTTGTCTTTGTACTGTTTAAAAATATGAAATTTAATTTTTCTATCTGGTTATTTAATTTAATTTCATTATTATTTAATTTTTCAATAGAAGTATTAAAATTATTAATCGTAGATTGGACAATATGGATGTTGTCTTTCATAAGGGAATAAATTTCATTTTCATTCTGCTGACACGACGAAATTGCTTCGTCATATTTTCGTGCATCATCTGCATCTAAAGTGCCAAAAAAGAATTTAAGGATTTCACCTCCAAATTCAAGAGCTCGTTTTGTTCTTTGATCAAAAATAAGGTGAGACATAGATTGGTACTTTAGTTCATTTGAATTTATTAATATTTCTAGAGGATTCAAAACGTCGTAACAATCAATTTTGAAATTAACTAAGTTTAATCTTTGTGCTTTATTGCATAGAAATAAAATATTTTGGATTGAAGTTTTGATTTTTTTCATGTAAGGAAAAATAGGCAAAATATCGATGTGGGTTACTACATTCCAGTTGTCATTTTGAAAGTACACAACAGAAGTAGGGTCGAAGTAAATACCTGGGCTATTTGTTACTAATTCAATTGGATTCGAAACGCAAGGATCGATTACATACCTGGAACAAATTATACAAGTTTACATCGGCTTTAGTTCGTTAACATGATATTTAACATGTTTTCTATTTATGCATATAGTAAAATTATTTTTACCATGTGTTTTAATAACTTTAAAAGGACCTTTCCACACTGGAGATAAGGCTTTGCGAAGTCTGTGGTGATGTTTGACATAAACCATATCACCTGTTTTATAACTCAGTTCTCTCGAAGAGACGTCATAATATTTTTTTGAGGCTTGTTTACTTTTAATTATATTTTCAATAGCTTTTTCACGAGAGTACTTCATTCTATATTGCAGTGCGCGAATGTACTCTTGGTAGGTAGTGTTGTTATCAGTTTCATAAATGCTGCTAGGTATGGACGGCTTATAACCGTATAATAATTCGAATGGTGTAAACTCCGTCGTGCAATGAGGAGTAGTATTATATGATAGAATAGCGGTTGCAAGGTAACAATGCCAATCGCTTTGATTTTCGTTAACGAAAGATCTTAGATATTCTTTTAGTGTAGCATGTGATTTGATATTCGAAATTAAGTTTAATAGAACCGAGTGATTCACACGTTGAGTCGTTATCACTTAATCCCTTGAGTGTAATGATATTATTTTTAAGTACTGGACCTTTTAATAAACTTGAGAGTTTCACGATTGAAACTGAGGAACCAGTATCAATTAATAAACATAGAGGCTTATCATTCATATTGGTTTTTAGATAAACATGAGGAAGAGAAACTTTGTTATTTACGTTATTTATAGAATACGTTTTATTATAAGAGCAATCCCTTGAAAAAGAACTCGATTTTTCACGAGATAAAGGGTTGCGTTGCGAAAGGTTCGAGAACCTTAATGATTTCTTAAGAGTGACGTCAGAGACATTAACATAATTATTTGACTTAGAATACTCTGTATTTTCATTAACCTGTGCAGGAAATAATTTAGAAACACAAGGTTGAGAAATCTCTGATCGTTCATTACGCTGTGTAGAAAATAACTTAGGAACACAGCTATTATGAGTCATTGTCTTTACTTTAGCCTGTGCGGAAAATAATTTAGGAACACAGGATTGAAGCCTATTAAAATTAGAGTTTATAGAATAAACAGAAGGTACATCTTGTGCAACCGTGAATTGACCACAAGAATGTCCTTTAGACCCCTTTAAGGACTCATTAGATTTAGGCTTTTTGCCGTAGTTTTTTGTTTTTGTCTTAGAACTATTCGTGTCGTTACGAATTGCAAAAGGTTTCGGTAGACACGGCACCGAAACCGAATTTAGTTTAAATTATCTTCGTTAGAGATAACGTGTATATTAGAATTGTTATTGGTAACGTTATGATTAGACGAATTGCTCGTCGGCGACCGTGAACTTGAAGGTATCACGTTGCGTGGCGGATCGCGGTGCATATAATTATTGTTTTTATATTTAAGCTTCCGACAATCGCCTATTAAATGACCACGATTTTTACAATACGCGCATATTTGATTCGAGGCGTAATTATTTTTATTTGTAGAATTATTAGAATAATTATTACGATGATTTAAATTCGAATTTACGTGGTAAGAGTTTGTAAAAGAATGTTTAGATTTATTTTTGAAACAATCGGAAGAGCTATGGCCAAACTTTCGACATATTGAACATTGCTTAGAGGAAGAAGAAGGTCGTTGAGATAGTTTAGATAGCTTAAACAGTTTTTCTTCTTCAATAGCATGAGTGATCGCTTCGGAAAGTCCTTTAGGATTCCGGCAGCGCACAATGTGTGAGAAGTTTGAGTTCATACCTAATAAAAATGTATTTAAAGCCAAATCTTCCATGGCAGCAAGTCTGCCCATAAGTTCCTTTTCATTTTCACAACTGTAATGAATATCGGACTGAAGCCGCGTAAGGCAGGATTCAATCCTTAAAGAATATTGTGTCACATCTTCGTTGGGTAATTGCTTGCAGTTTTGTAAATCTACTAAAAGGTGTGTTGAATGCTTTTTTTCTCCAAAAGTTACCTTTAAAAACTGTTTGATTTCAAGCCAATTATCGAATTTTTTCAAACAACAAGCTAACTGAGCCTTGCCCTCAAGTTGTGACACGATATATTTGACTAAAAAGTTCTGTTGGTCTGTACTCGCTAAAGAAATTGCACTTTCGCAATTGGTTAAAAACGCGGGAAGGGATTCCCGATCCCCGTTATATGGTTTAATGAATTTGGTAAGAACAGAGAGTGTAATTTTATCACTCATGTTTAATTTTTTCCTTTGAGATAATGGTTTCGATAGAGAACTGTCTGAGTCGGTATTAGTATCGACTTCAGTAGTCTGTTCTTTTTTATTAAATTTAAACATCAATAATTGTAGATTAAAAAGCTGTACAGAACATCAGAAAAATACACACAAAAACGTAAATAGAAAAATTATAGAAAATGTAAATTAATATCATATAAGTTAGCAATAAGATTGTATAAAATTGTATAAGTAGTAAATTATTTATATGACTTTAAAAGTTATTTAAAAACTCTGGAATAATGTTCTAATAAAAGTTCTGAATCTAGAAATATAAAATCTTGAAAAATAAAATCTTGATGTTTAAATGAAAATTCACTTTACACTTTGAATTGGAAAAAATAAAACTCACAGAAAAATAATCACGAACCGCAGGAACATCTTAACCTTGAAGGTATTGTGCATGGCAACGAAGAATGCAGAGCGCAGCGAATGTCCCTGGCGACAGCTTCGAGTAACCGGCACGGCGACTCACGGAGTCGTATTGCAGTTCCGTCGAAGTCACGTTGAAATGCCTTTCGTTTTATAGGTTCGGTGATGATGACGAGTCTTCTTGTCCGTCGATGATGAATTAAGCAGTACGAGGTGATGCGGGCTCACGCTATAGAGCGGAGACTTACACGTCGATCAAAGTTGACAGCGCGAAGTAGGTGATGTGGTGATGTAGCGCGGGCTTGGCTGATGATGCTCAAGACTTACTCGTCGACCACAGGGTGCAGTAGCGCGGGCTTAGGCATACGGTGCCAAGGCTTACCGTCGGCGAACTAGCACGTAGCTAAAGACTAAAGTCACAGGGCCACAAGATGGTTGTCAGGCGGAATTCGAAAATCGCGACGCCTAACACCTAAATTATCCTGGGAATTCGGAATCCAGGATATACCACTTCTGACACCAAAATTGTAAGGATGGCGGCCTGTTAGTCCTTTTTAAAAAAAACACTTTAATTCGGCTGAAACTAATGTATATTCACACTGCTTGATATTTACAAAGTTATGTGTTAACCGGACAAAATCTGGAGGAAGACTGTGGAAATTAACATAAAAATCAGTTTTATTGAAGTGACATAATGCTTGCATATGCGTTTACTTCATATAAGGTTTGCTCATAACAGAACGTTTTCCAAGGATATTGACCCGACATTAATATGTTTTTTTATAGAGGCGATGATTATCTATTTCCATCAAGAGAACCGTGTACTTGTTTGCTATCCTATGAAATAAATAAATCTAAAGGAAATACTTTGGACCCTTTTGAGTGTAGTGTATCTATGTTTGGAACCTTTGAGATCTATGTTTGGACCTCTTTTCAAGACAATTACGCGAGAATGAATTTTGACATAGTTTAAAGTTCACATCGCGGAGGACTGCGAAATCTAATATTTTTAAATAAAATACATTAGAAATACATTACATTTATAAAAATAAACATTACATTAAATTTATTTATTTATTTATTTATTAAGGAAAACATACAGCTTACTATAACACATGTGATTACAATCATTTTTAGGTTAGTTCATAAGCCAAAAAAGTTTTCACCACTAGTTAATACAGCGTGTGTGCTATAGAAATAAAAAGAATACACAATCGAAAATGAAAAAAAAAACACAATAATTACTAAAAAAAAACTACTATTAATTTTGATACGTTAAAGAATAATGTTATGTATAAATATTAATACTTTCGTATTTTATTTAACAAAGTTTTTGATCATGTACTACTTTTTTAACAAGAGATATATACATTTTTAGTTTATAATAAAATATATCAATGTGAGAATAATATTTATTATATGTATTACAAGCTCTTATCAAGAACCGATTCTGGGCATACTTAGTTCGGCAAATAGGGACATAAAACACCATTTTGGAGCGAACAGTCAGACGAGGACAATTAAACAGAATGCGTGCGAGGAGTAAAGGAGAGTCTATATAATTATTTATTATTTTAAATAAGAAAATTTGGTCTCTATGTTCACGGCGCAACTCTAACGACACAGGTTGTGATTTGATTCGGTTACCAAATATATAATTTAACCTTCGAAGAAATTTATTTTGAATTGCTTCTATTTGATTCTTATATACCATGTATATGGGATTCCAAATAATGGATGCATACTCTAGATTACTTCTGACTAACGAGTTATATAAAATATAATATGTTTTAATATTCTTAAAATCTTTACACTGTCGAAAGACAAATCCTAACATTTTGTAAGCCTTAGCAGTAATTTTGTTAATGTGAGACGCAAAAGAAAGCTCACTATCTAGAAGCACCCCTAGATCTTTCACCTCAGTCACTTTTTTTAGAATATTGTTATTTAAAGTATAATCATAATCAATTTTATTCGTTTTACGAGAAAATGTTATAGAATAGCATTTTTGAATATTTAATTTTAAATTATAATTAATGCAAAACTGATGAAAATTAGCTAGATCATTTTGAAATAATATGCAATCGTCGATGGATTTTATAATGGAAAAAATGTTTGTATCATCTGCGTATAGTATTATTTTAGAATTTTGAAAGCAATTGATCACTGAATTAATAAAAATATTAAAAAGCAATGGACCGAGGTGGGAACCCTGAGGTACACCAGAAGTTATGGGTACAAAGCTAGAAGTATAACCTTTTACTGCTACTGCCTGAGATCTGTCACGTAAATAAGATATTAACCACCTCAGTAAATCGCCGTGTATACCAATACTTTCAAGCCTTTTAATAAGCAGATTATGGTCAATTTTATCAAACGCTTTTGAAAAATCAGTGTACACGGCGTCCACCTGGTATCCCTTATCCATAGCTTCTAGAACCACATCAAGAAATTCACACAGGTTGGATTCAGTAGAGCGGCCGCGAACAAAACCATGTTGATTGCAAGAAATTAGTGGCTTTATTACTGAAAATAATGAATCATAGACTATTTTTTCAAAAAGTTTTGGTATTACTGATAATTTAGAGATACCACGGTAGTTTGTAATATTATGCTTGTCTCCGTTTTTAAAAATAGGTACTATAATAGATTTTTTCCAAATTGGAGGCATAATGCCATTTTTTAGTGAAATATTGAATAAAATAGACAGTGGCTCAGCCAACTGTCTTCTGCACTGCTTTAAAAATATTGGATGAATTCCGTCTGGCCCGGAACCTTTATTTGTATCAATATTTCTTAAATATTTATCAACAATTTGTTCGTTAATAATTACTGTACTAATAACACAGTCATTATTTTCATTACAGTTGTCAATGTAAGTATTTTGGTTTGGCTCAAAGACCGAAAGAAAAAATGAATTAAAACAGTCTGCAATACCCTGACAGTGCGTGACATGAATGTTATCTAAATAAAGTGCATTAGGAATATCACTGACATTACGTTTTGATTTCATATATGTCCAAAAATTTTTTGAGCTTAATGATATATTTTCCTCAGTGCGATTTATAAATAGTTCATAGCACGTTATTAATAATGATTTCACCTCTTTACGTAATTCCGAATACTGATGATAATCATTTATTCTACCATATTTTTTCCATCTCCTATGCAATTTCATTTTTTTATTTATTGTTTTTATTAAATTTTTATTGAACCAAATTGGATATTTAGCATGTTTGTAAATATACCTAGTAGGAACATTATCATCAATTATTTTATTAATAATTAATTAATAAAAAGTATTTACTGCTAATTCTACATCATCAGTTGGCAATTGTACTTCCCAATCAATTTTTGCCAGATCGTTATTAATTTTATTATAATCTGCAGCATGAAAACGACGCACAACACGTGCTGCTGGACGTAAGTTTTGCAGATTAATATCAATACCAACGTCAATGCACAAAGAGGGGTGGTGAGTATCCTCTGGTAATGACAAGGGATTCACACGATATACTGTACAAGGTATATCAGATATTATAAGATCTAGTTGCCTATTGTTTATATTACGTATAGAGTTATATTGAGAAAAACCATTAAAACACAAAAACGTGAACAACTGTGAGGTTAGTATATCTTCCTGGGTATTTTCCAATATCAACGAGTTATTCATAGAAATAGTCACCGAAGACCACTTAGCCTGTCTTATATTAAAATCTCCTCCAATTAAAAACCTATCATCGGGGTAATTTAACTTTAAATCAGATATATGTTCATATAAAGCAAGTTCTGCTAAATGTTGGTTTTGATTTTGAGGAAAGTAACAACAATATAACCTTAACAAACATGTCGATGGTGCTTTTTTTAGTAAAATATGAACGCAGGTTACATCAGCATCATATAAGGAAGGCAAAGGAATTAATCTAAGCAAACTCACATTAATACCACGACGGATGGCTATCAAGGTACCACCTCCCTTGGTACTGTTTAGTTGATCATAATTACGATCCGTTCGGTAAACACTATACCGCGAGTCAAATAATTCCGCATCAAAAATTCCCGGTAATAACCATGTTTCGCTTAAGCAAATAATGTCATAGTCTACATTTAATATGTTGCTGTAGAACATTTTAGTTTTCGACCGTAATCCACGCACATTCTGATAAAAAATGTTAAGAGCCATTGTTAAATGGAGTATAGAACTTACGTGAACTTAATATACGTGTGATTAATAACTATGAGATTTTTTACAACAACTGTCGTCCGAGATGCTGGCTCCAAGAGTAAGAGCATTATATTATAAGCACAACCAAATATCATTAAAAAATAAATAATATTTTTTAAAATATTTTTAAAATTATCCACATACCGATCATAAAAATTAAAACAATCCAATATATATTTTAAACAGTGAATAATACCGCTTGTAATACATAATAAATGAAATAAATAAAGAATAATTACATGACATGAAAAATTATTACTTATATAATTTTGTTTAAAGATTCAGCTGAAGTTATATGAATAATAGGCGATTGTTCGTTACGCCTTACCATTATGGTGCAGTTTCGAACCCAGCAAAAGGTATATCCTTTTTCTTTAGCAATTATTTTCGCCTTTTTAAGGAGAATTTTATTTTCCGGGGAAAGATGATCATTAAAATAAATTCTATTATTAGTCTGAGCACCCGTAATACCGATGTCATTCCCAGTACAATTTTTGATCTTACGTAGTAATGACAAATGATTCAAGTGATATACATGATAATATTCACATATACACTATTTTCTTTACGGCTAAAATCAATTACTAAACAGAACTATCAAGATTTTATTTTCTAGACTATGGGCAAATTATAAAGTATATTATATCAACATATACTAGAAAATATAAGGGAGATCTTTTAAAAGTACTTCAAGAGAATGTTTACCTTGAGCAAACATTGCAGTCCAAACAACTTCGGGATGGAAACACGTAGAAGTGGAGAGGTGGACTGGGCACAGGTTTACCCATTGATATAAAAAGGGAAGATATGTTACGCTCTAATATCTCAATTGCTAAACCTAAGCTCGATCAGTCGAACGCAAAGTAATGCGACGAACGTAGCAAACTACGTTCCTCTACTACTTTTGTATTGTACTATCTCACTCTCACAAACGTGGCGAACTAAACAATAATTTAATCTTATTTTCAAACAAATTGTTTTAACCGTACTTACGAATGGAAAATAATCCCTTGTGTCTTTTTTTTTCCTTGAGTGATTATAACACTGGCTGAATATACAAGAAGGTATTTTGATGCGTGTTTAATAGTAAACACAGTCGGAAAATATGATATGAAGTCCCGCGCGTGATTGAGTGTCACCAATTGTCACTGTGTCTACGGACCTAGTTTTGTAGGACCAGGCGCTGTGACTAGGTAACGTATCTTCCCTTTTTATATCAATGGATTTACCATATACATTATATAAGCGTAGGGATGCCTGTTCAAAATATTACAAACAAATTATGAACAAATCATATTTAAACTGACTTGACTTTGCGTCGTGGTCTAGGGATTAGCCTATTTGGTTCAGATTATTAGATCCCGGGTTCGATCCCCGCGTCTGGAAAAAGTGTTGATGAGGTGTTTTCGAGGTTTTTCTCGAAAATCTCAGTAGCAGCTCGGAGTTTGCCGGGGTCGAGTGTTACCAATCTTGTGCCTAGGATATGTGCACGTAAAACCATCGATACCGGTTATCGCTAGAAATAATCGTTATCATGTCGGTAAAATCGGCGATGAGTATCACCATCACTATTCACCTCGCCAACCAACAAACCGTACTTTTTTACCTGTATAATTCTTATTGGAATAAACTCGTCCTCGGCCTCGTTTCAAGTTTGCCCTCTTCAGTCACTAGTCAATGCATATGCGTTATTGACTATAGGCACATACGTCATGTTCAAAATGCGACAGCAATGGGCGAAATTACAAAATGCCTTTATGTGACCAACACCGACCGCACTCCTAAATCCTAAATTGCCTGTCAAATGCAGCGAATGCCTGCCAGATGGCTACCCTAGATGAGCTTCATTTAGGAAACTTAGTTGAGTCTTTTTATAACATATACCTACTAAAAAGCTGGAAAACGAAAGTCTTCAACGAATGAGTCTTACTAGTTGGATTCGAGATGGTCGCTGACAGAACATTTAATTCACCAATTTCGTGTTACTCATAGCTATGGGGATGACTATGTTTGAAGTTTCTATAAAAGATCAAATCCCAAATCCGACAGAGAACCAAAGTTACCGCCATAGCCTAATGGAAATTCGACAGTTTGACTGCCCCATTGGTCGAGTGGTTAGTGACCCTGACTACGCAATCAATGGGGCTCGGGATCGATTCCCGACAGAGGGAGGCATTTATGTGATGAACATAGATGTTTGTTTTTCTGAGTTTGGATGTTTATTAAATACATTTCAGTATTTATATATGCAGTGGCGGCAAAAGATCGTAAATTTATGTGGGCAAGATACATTTTGCGGGGCCCTCTGCTCGCAACGCAATTTTTACGCCGTGTTGGTCCCGGCCTCCTTTGAAGAATAGGCCAACTGCCGTTCTGCCAGGCAGGTCGTAAAAAGCGACCGTTTGGCTATCGAAGCCCCAATTATCCTGGGGGCTCCATATTATCTCAAAAATATCTTGAAATTAATAAACTTTACGTAACTTAAAATTTCTTATTATTCTATTCTATATTACCATCGTGGCTACTAGGTGGTAGAGTTCTGCATTGTCTCGCCCGGGTCTGGTGCCACCGCCTTACCTGATCCTGCCACAATAGCGTCAGTGCTTGTCGCTGTCGTGTTCCGGTTTGGAGGGTAAGGTAGCCGGTAAACTTATGCATGTGGCATTAGACCTCGCCACAAGATAGCAACACACCATTAATATCTTTGGTGTCTATAGGCGATGGTTGACTCTTTCCATCAGGAAACCCATCTGCTTGTTTGACATCTTATGATATAAAAAAAATCGGGGAATACCGTATTTAGCCAGGCGTGGCGGCGACGCACAGCGGGGATTCCTCGCGAGCGATAGCGACGTAAGCACTTTTTTCAGCGCGTTCATGGCTTTTGAGTAATACATAAATCTCTGTGACGCGAGGCCCCTCGAACCGCGAGGCCATGGTCTGTGGCCCACGTCGCCCACGCCTTACGCCGCCTCTGTTTCTATGTATTAATATCGTTGTCTAGCACCCATATAACATGCAAATAATTTAATTACTTTGGGGCTAGATAAATTCATGTAAAATTATCCAGAATTATTTATTTACTAGCTGTTGCCAGCGACTTCGTCCGCGCGGAGTTCGTTTACTCCGCACTGCCTCTCCCCGTAGATGATAGCGTGATAATATGTAGCCTATATGTTGACCCGACCTATTAGTAATATTCATACAAAACTTGAAGTAAATCTATGCATTACTTTTTGAGTTTACCCCGGATATACATACAGACAAACAGACAAAAATTCTAAAAACTATATTTTTGGCTTCGATATAGATTGTAGATCACGCCCCAAGTATTCTTTTAAAAACATATTCAATGTACAGTTTTGACTTTCTTACGATTTTATGTATATATTTTATTATATGTATAGATTTGGCAAAAGTAGGGAAGTCCTTCAGGTAGTTGAAAGGCGTTTTACGCAAAGTGGCTGGAAGCGGTTGAAAATTGAGAACTGAAGATCAAACTCAGTGGCATGCCATTGAAGTGACCTATGTCCAGATGTGGATAAGGATGATAATGATGATGAATTAATGAGGAGTGGAGAACATGAGAGGAGAACATTTGGCAGTGTTGCTAGTCAATACCGTCTTTACCATAAGGGCACTCAGGGCCAGTGCCCAGGGCCCCCATCTTCAGAGGGCCCCGAAGAATCGACATTTTCTCTCACATTTAATATCAAAATAAAATGGTCGGGCATTTTCACAGCTTAAAAGAATAAAAAATGAATTTCGAACAACAATGTTACAAGAACGGCTAAGTAATTTGTTAATTATGAGCATAGGAAATGATATTCTTCAGAAAATTGAGTTTGAGGATTTAATAGTGTAGATTTAATAGTAATAGAAGAATTGTTCAACAGAAATCTCGAAAGAAACTATTATCATCATCATAATAAAAAAAAAACAACAGCATACATACTAATATCATTAATGACATATTGTGTTATGGCAATATATAGGATTAATAAAGCAGGACATAGTGAAAAAAAATGTATAATTTGCTTTCTTTACATTCCAAAAGGGCCCCGAATTCTTCTGTGCCCAAGGGCCCCAGCATAGTCTAAGACGGCCGTGTTGCTAGTGATATATGAAAATGTTACAAAGCAAAGGTCTTAACGCATGACTTTGCGGGAATCCTTCTTTTTATACTTTTAAGTGGCGATTGACTTATAAATAAATCTTTTATAAAAGCTTGTTAAGGCGTGTCACATAATTTTATTATTCTCGTTTTTAAATGTTTGTATCGTATCTGCATTACTGTATGTACTCTTTGACTTCGGGAGATGTCGGAGTGCGAGATATTACTTACGCTGTGCCTGTCACTAAAGCCCCGTTTTCACTTTGATTAGTGCAAGTGCGAGTGTTTAATGCAGGTGCTATATATTAATCAAAAAATACGTGAAGACTTGTTGATCAATTCGAGTGATTAGTAATCAGCGTCTATTCACTTTTACTACGCTGAATACTAGTCACTCGCACTGATCAACGGCTGTCTTCACGTATTTTTAACTTAATACTAAGCACCTGCATTAAACACTCGCACTCCCACTAATCAAAGTGAAAACGGGGCTTAACTCAAGGTCGTTCGCAGGTATAATCGCCTTAAAAAGCAGTGATATTTGAAAAGTAGTAAAATGTAATTATTTAAAAAAATAATTACTTATACAGATTGAATGATAAACAACTGTACAACAAGACCGCCAAACAATTTATTTTCGTTTATCGGTATCATAATGGGGTACTAAATTTTCACACTTTTTCAGTGTAAGGGACTCCTTAGTGTCTCGCATAGTAATCGTTGCACGTTTTACGAACAGAGTGCTAAGTGTGAGTTTTTCTTTTCGCATTCGATCGTGAGCGCGTTTGGAGTTTACTAGGAATTTGTATGTGATTTGTACAGCACCACCTAATGGTAAACGTGAGAAACCAGTTTACCACTAGGTGGCGCTGTACAAAT
Organism: Apodemia mormo; assembly: GCA_036924255.1. NCBI lineage: Eukaryota > Metazoa > Arthropoda > Insecta > Lepidoptera > Riodinidae > Apodemia > Apodemia mormo. The sequence continues at coordinate 2,354,886 of JAUPFN010000007.1, read as the reverse complement.
CACATACAAATTCCTAGTAAACTCGGAACCCGCTCACGATCGAATGCGAAAAGAAAAACTCACACTTAGCACTCTGTTCTTCAAAGAGAGCCCGGACCGAATCGAAGATGCAAACTTTAAGTTTAGCGGCAATGAAGCATTGTTATTCAGCGAAATCTATGCTTAGAGCGCTTGTGCACAACAATAAATTTTACTGTCTGGACAGAGAAAATCGGACTGCCGGCAGTCCAATTTTTTATGGTCCGGAATAACACGCTATGAAACGTAACTGTGCACTAAACGTAACTTTACTGTCCGACATTTTGCTTTTCCCCATTCCGGACCGATTTATGTCCGTCGGAGGTACACACAGACTTAATTTTATATCTTTACTCTGGATCCACGCGGTAAAGCAAAAGGCTTAAGTGGTATAGCAAAAAATGATAAGTAGCTGTAGATACTGAGAGTAGTTAAAAAAAATTGTTCTGCCTCAGTTTTTTTTTTTGGAAAATTACTCTGTCAAGTGATTGTTATTTATAAAAGGATGAACTCAATATTCTTTTTGTCTTACACCGCTAATTAATGGCATGTAGTTTCAAAAAGAGCCCAGTAAATACAGAAAAGTGCACAATCTAATCATCCGGTTTTTTCATGCCACATCGGACTGTAAAATGTCGGACTGCCAGACAGTAAAATTCCTTGTAGTGCACAAACGCAATGATGATCATACGATATTCCTCCCGCCCTCTCTGGGCGTCTTTAAAAAAGCTTACATGCGTGGGCTTCGCTCTCTTACAACCTTGGTTTGGGCAAACGGTACACGAAGCTGCGATATTACACTGAATACAGTACTAAATTAAATTTAGAGAATTTCTCCCAGCCTTCAATTTCATCCTTGCATAGAGATGATAACTCTCTGGCCCATACCGCAAGGGAGAAAGTCGATCTTCTGGGCTCTTTCTTTGCGGCCAACTTGACTCTGGATTACCAAGGGAATGCACCGCCTACCATTTGGTAGTGTGATAGTTAGCAGAAACACAATTTCGGCTGTCATCTACTTTCCTTGGACATCCACAAGTCGAGTGGGCCTGATAACATCACATCACTCCGATTGTGCTTAAAGTATGTGCTCTAAAAGATAAATCCTGGACTATATCTCCTTGGAATATACGGGATATTCCAGGGAGATCTAGTCCAGGATTCATCTCCTTTTGTCAAGAAAGTAATCTGCTTGTTTTCTTTATTATGATCTGAAAAAATTTTATTGGGATTGTAGTGTTCGCTGTTATACCCTCACTGAGACTGAGACTGAGAGGAGTACTCACTAACACAATACACGCGTTTGCACTTATCAACGGTCCGAATCGTACTATGAAGTCTTACGTAGTTATAGTATTGTATTCTCTTTGCTGTGAAATGTGATACCGAACCATACTTTAATTACAATACCGCGTGCCCCCACCAACTCGCAAGCACAATACAGGTAACTAATTCTGTGATCCACAGATAATTCATATACTACAGGGATAAAAAATACCACTAAAATTACAAAATAATTTTATTAATAATATATACAAAAATAAATAATTTATTGTAGGTAATTTATTACAAGCTATATGCTTATTTGTGACTTAGAATTTTAAAAGTTATCACACTAGTTTTGTAATGACCATATTTTGTACATTATTACTATAGTTGTTATAAAATAAGAATAAAAAATATTAAAAATAATATACATCTTTAAACCAATTCATTTCGCCATAGGCAGCATAAATAGAACCTCATTTAACCTTGTTTGATACTAATGTCAGATAGAAGTCCAGTGATGCAATATCTGTCAATTTTTTGTTAGATTTTTCGCTTCCAGTGTATCCATCTACCAATATGTTCTACAAAGCTACCTTCTATAGGTATTAACACAATGCACTGAAAACTAAATTTTACCGATTTTTAAATTAAGCTACGTATAACGGAACATTCAGGGTAGTAATTTGGTCGAGTAACGACTACTGCGCACTTTTTCTTACTGTTATTCCATAGGTACTTAATTAGTAGCCTAGTGCCGGCTAACTTTTATTTATATGAGTCATGATCACGGACTTACGGACACCCAAAAGCAAGCCGAAATGAAGAACTGCTATTATTCATGCGCGTTTTTCAAATCTACCAATTTGCGGTCTTTGTATTTTTGGTATTTGCGGTCGCGTCTCATCCACTCTAATGAAGTGCATCATGTAGCCGTACATTTAAGCCTTCAGCTCCGACTAATTTTTATTTTTATTTGGTTTGTGGTTTTTGATTGGACGTAAGTTCACCCGTTTTAACTACGTGTAGGTTTTAAGAGGTTCTACAATTATTATTGGAACGAAGTTCCTTATCGCGCGTTGTGAAAGGGGGCTAGACGGATAAATCTTACGAAAAGTTGTCACGACACTTTTTGCTATAGTAAGCTATTTTAAGCTGTGCGGCGTGCGCATGTCTCTCTGTCTCTCTCTTATAGCAAGCAAGTCAGATATTTTCATATATTCTATATTTTCCATCGTCGGCACTTGGTGAAATTCCATTGTTACTAGACACTTTTACTATTCCACTTGTACATCAATTTAACTTTTACTATTCCACTTGTACATCAATTTCACTTTTACACAATTTTTATTATATTACTCGACCGGTTTCACTTTTTAAAGCATCTTCAGGATGTAATATACTTAACTGATTATTATTGACTGTTGTGGAATATAAACAAACCTAAATGGAGCGATATTCAAGCTTACTCTTTTAAAATCAATATTTACGTTTGTTTGTATTCCACAACAGTCAATAATAATCAGTTAAGTATATTACATCCTGAAGATGCTTTAAAAAGTGAAACCGGTCGAGTAATATAATAAAAATTATGTAAAAGTGAAATTGATGTACAAGTGGAATAGTAAGTGTCTAGTAACAGATATTTTCATTTCTATTTCGCATTGAACAGTGTGGTGTCGCGACGTATATTTTTGTTGAGTGTATACGGGTTTTTTGTATCGAAAGGAACTTCGTTCCATCCGTGTGTCCCTTGACACTTCTCAAGTTTTTTTTAGTACAGTACTTACCTTTATTAGACTAAAGGCAATTACATGGCTTAATTAATTTATGTATTCATTAAATTTCTGTAAATTACAAAAGTGTTTGAAGTAAGTTGCACAAAGGGTCTCCTATCTTTAATAGTAGCATTAACATCCCGCCACATGAATAGCGATACACGATTAACATCTTTGATGTCTATTGCTGTTTTTTTTCACGAGCAAGGCCATTTACTTGTTTGTTTCTAATGATATAAAAAACTAAAATGATACATGTACTAGTTTTGTTTACTATTTACTAGCTAACTCGCCCAGCTTTGCCAGCCAGCTCGCGAGTAGATTGACAAGTACATAACATCATTAAAGTTTTTAGTTTAAAGTTAGTTTGTTTGATCCCGAATCTTCAACTATCTTTATGCGAAGTTTCATGAAAATCAGTTCAGCAGTATAGCTGTGATACCTTAACAAACAGACAGAAAGACTTTCGTATTTATAATATTTAATTAATTTACTATGTTATATGGATGTGTCACGGCAACGTCGAACATACACTTTTAAATTATTTTCCGTGGGTGTATAGACATAGAAATTAGAATTAGAATGAAGAGTTGGTTCAGCCGACCTATAAGAAATGCAATAAGAGATATTTAGGACAAGAGTAAATACGAATATCATTGATTTTGATTTCTGTCTCGTTTACCTAACTTCATTTCTAATTTTATTTTGACGTCATTTGGTACGTCATTTAATATACATATATATATATATATATATATATATATATATATATATATATATATATATATATATATATATATATATATATATATATATATATATATATATATATCAATTGCTGTTCGTTAGTCTCGCTAAAACTCGAGAACGGCTGAACCGATTTGGCTAATTTTGGTTTTGAATTAATTGTTGAAGTCCAGGAAAGGTTTAAAAATTGAGGAAATATAAAAAAAATAAGAGGAGTTAAAAGGGCAGAACAACGTTTGCCGGGTCAGCTAGAATAACTTAAGATATTACATAGACAGTTTTTCCCCACACGGGACAAGCAGAAACAGAAAGAGGGTATATTTGTACAAAATGGTATCAATTTATTTTATTCACTTTTGAAGCATTAATTTAATATTATACTAAGAGAAAAAATAAATTTTATATTTATTAATTGCTACAAAATATTTTTATTAAATCTTAAGCTTTTTGATATGTTGTTTGTAGGCGTAAAATATTGTTGTTGTTAAACAGTATTGATTTGTTGCCATTTCGTGTTATTTCGAAAATAGTCTATTGAATTATTAAAAAACTATAATTCAATAAATTTTTGATTTTAAGTTTATTTGTATAGTTGTATTTGTATTATTAAAAAATACACTGCTTAGGTTAAATAGCGCGAAATATTTTCGCGTACTAAGGTATGAATAAATCAATATTGCTTAACGCTTGTAATCGAAAGTAAAATCTATAAATAGGTATATTTAGTAAAACGGTGCAAGTATTTATTAAGCATTTTGGAGTGGAATTTTAAGAAGTTCTATCCACATAAAGAGTCTTATTCATAAATTTTCATGATCATGGTCATCAGCTAACACTTTATCTCTCTTTCATATACCTATACGTAATGTTACATGTCTGTATGAATAAGCGTTTATTTATAAATATGATGAAATATATTTTCTTGAAGGACGGCAAGTATTCAAAGCATAAAAAATCCTCTAATTTTTCCACGGGCAATTCCTTCGGACAAGACGTATCAAGTGGTGTACAAAGGCTCGGCATAAAGTCTTGTTGGTACGGAAAGATTGCTCGGCGGTGCTTCTCGAGCTAACAGAGCCATCCTCATACGGCGTTTTGCTGTAAATAGAACAAAAACTAAGTATTTTACAAAAGTCATTACGCTGAGTAAAGACATTGATAATGCATATATTTTCAATTAACAATTTAAGTCGTAATGCAGTATAGTGTGGGATCGTTGGCTATTTTATTAATAACAAATAAATTATGGTGTATGAAATATAAAACAGTGCAAGAGTCTAAGTTAATAATGACTACGATTCTGGAACGTCTTCCCTGGATTCCTTAACTCCGCCTCATTTATTCCTGTCGCAATAGCGTCAATCCTTGTCATTGTCGTGTTCCGGTTTTGTAAAGTAAGGTAGATGGTAAACTTATGCATGTGATGTGGCGAAAATGATACTCAAAATTATGTATGTACTTTTTTGCGTCCCTTTTCTTCTTTTTTGCTCGTTGCTCGTCGCTCGGAAAGGGAAGGCGAGAAACATGTATAATCTATTTCATCTTCTACGACTGGCAATAATGGTTTCCTTATCATTTAGCACATTTTCTTCACTATGGAATGCTGCTAAAGTGATTCCGCTGACCAAAAGCGCTAACTTAAAAAACGCTTCTTACTTTATACTTATCTTTATACCACCCTTTCTTTCGAAGGTCTTAGAGTACATATTATATTCTTAAGTATCTAATTATCTTCGTTCTAATGACTTGTTAAGTTAATTCAAATTTGGTTTCGGTTTGGGTCACAGTGCCGTGACAGCACTTGTCAAGGTAGCCGAAGCTATTCAGTTGGCCGTGGACATCAACATCAACATTTTAGAGCTTTTGAACTAAAGTCCTACTAAAATAGGGCTTTCAACTCCATTGATTATGACTTACTGATTGAAGATCTTCACTCTCTTAATTTTTTGTCTTCTGCTATGGATTGGATTGATTCAAATTTGCCGGGTCAAACACAATATATGTCTCTGAATTAAGTTTGCTCTAACTGGCCATAAATGTCCATGGGCAGTGGTGACCGTTTTTCATCAGTTGGCCCACTTGCTATAAAAAAATTGATGTGACATCATTGTGGGGGTTCCGCAAGGGTGCATTTTATTCCCATTGGTATTTCCTATATTTATTAATACCAAATTCATCTCTTCTAACTTTTATCTGTATCTGTATGTGGATGATCTGCAGATATATCGTCATTATAGTAGTGTAGGTGTAACAGAAACTTAAGGTTTGCTGAATCTTAGCGCAATTTATTCTTAGGATGAAGCTTTCGGTCTTATGGCTAATAAATCTAAGTGTTGTTGATGAAAAAATTATTAAAAATAAAAAGTAGGTAGTAGTATCGCTCAAGTTTGAAAGTAACACCTGCCGCAATAGCATCTATTTTTGATACTGTCCGAGTTGTAATAAAATCTTCGTAATGGTTTTCAAAAATGGTCAGGGTATATCCGTCCACACCTGAAGCACTCTCGACCATCTAGTGTCAATGTGGTCACCTACCGGCGGCGTGCAGACAGCACAGCGCGACGGCGGCGGCCAGCGCGGCGAGCGGCAGCGCGGCGGCCAGCGCCAGCAGCGCGGTGGCGGCGCGCCCGCCCGCCCCCCGCGCGGCCCCGCACCCGCGCACGCCCGCCCCCGCCGCGCCGAGCACACCGCCCACTCCCCGCAGCGCCGCCTTCGCAGCACTCGGAGTTAGCGCTTCTCCGGTTTCAGCTTTTCGTAGTTGGAAACATGTTCTGCAATGGAATTTATCGGCAATTCTTGAAAATTTACGTAAGGCAATTACCATCTTCTCCCTTAGCATATCATTTTATCTCCAGCGATAGCCAAAGCCGACAATTAAAAAATCTGTCGGTTAGAGCAACAAACTTATCTAAACCCTATTATACCTACCCGCTATTATCATAAAATGCCGCATGTGGAGCATCGTGTAGATGTAATTTCAATTTGTGAGGTTCTAACGCAGCAGCGAGGTTCTCCTTGAGCGCTGCGAGTTGGGCGCGACCGCCAGGAACCACCAGTCTTAACAAATCACGCTCACGAACAACGACTACCTAATAATAAAAACCAACTATTTATTTCTTTTCTTTCAAGAATAAAATGGCTTTTGATCCAAAGATTTACTGAAAAAAGAAGGTCACAAACAAAAGAAGTTATTACAGTTATAATATCTAAAACAAATTGTAAATATTTACAAGCTGTATTATATAAAAACGAGTTGGAATATAATTACGCAAAACATCCCTATGATGCTGTAATTAGCGAAACTGGTTGAGTGTGTATAATAATAATAATAATGAATATTCACGGGACAAGTTACATGTTTTTTTATTAATTATTAATTATGCTCATCACACAAATGCTTGTCCCCGTCGGGGATCGAACCCGAGCCCCGTTGATCGCGTAGTCAGGGTCGCTAACCACTCGACCAACGGGGGTTCACTTCTATTTTATAATATAAAATAGAAGTGAACTGGAAGTACAAGTGAGTTTATTTGTAATACTTATTTTAAAACGCAGTTTTACCAAGTGCCGATAATGGAAAATATGTAAAATTTATTTCGTTTCGGGGTATTTTATAACATAATCCAACACATAGACACTAAAGTTGTTAATGGTACTTTACGATCTGCGTGTCTACATCATACACATACACAGAAATGATATATCATACACAGCCTATGTTTATTACTTACACAAGTTTTTAGGCGGGGTTAGTTTTCAATGGAGTTAAAAAATCTAAAAAATAATTTAGACCAGGTTTACATGTTTACGTAAAAACAGAAGGTAATAGCAAAAACTCCATAGTTACTACATTTTAATTAGTTCGTTAAATATTTGTGCGATTGATGGCACTGTAGAAACTGAAAGGTTATGTCCGCACAGATAGGTGGCTTAGCGCCTGGAGCCTAGCGAACCGCCTAGCGAATATCATAGTCAAACGAATGTTGTAGAATTTTCGCGGCCGTCCAAACTATGCGGTTGGTACCTAGCTAATTGCTAAGCAACCTATCGAAGTAAACAAACATGTTAATTTTTTTTTACGACGCGCGAATTTCTTTTCACTAAACGCTAAATAAGCTGCCTGTCAGTTCGAACATAGTCAAAAATAATGAAAAGCAAAAATAATTTTAACATTTAAAAGGAAGTAAAAGTTGTCAGATTTGCACAAAAATAAATTAACAGAACTTACAGAAGAAGACTTTCGTCACTCTTTGGAGCAATTGAAGAATATTGGGCATGATACCTCTATTCCTTGGATTTTAAAGATGATAATAAATAATTATGATAGAAATCAAATTAAAATTTTAAATCGCGTCAGTCTTGTTATATAATAGAAATAGCTTTTGTGCCGATTTACCGAGTCGGATAAAATTAAACGGGAAATTTGTAAGTGGAATTGGGACCGTGCGATTGCAAAAAATATTTAACTACGCAAATAGCCGACATGTTGACCTTGTTTATCATAAGTTTAAACTAGTAATAAGATTAACATCAATATAATCATAATAAAGAAAGGATCTAAAAGAACTTACTTCTACTCGTAAGTCATTGTAGCGGCCGGTCTCGTTTGAATTGTTGGCACGTACGATTAACCTTATAACAAAGAAACAAAATATATTGCGTAATGTAAATAACTATAAGTAATCTTACAGTTATAGTCGAAATCCAATGATTTCTCCAGTCCTTTTTCATTATAAGTTTTAACGTCACAAAGGTAGGCAATTCATATTGGTCAATGTCCATATGCAGACGTCGCATATTCTCACTCCACCATGCCCCCGTCAAGAAAGATCTTAGGCATGAAAGGCATGTCCTTGGGTCATACGGTCCTTTAATTTATTCCAACGGACCCCGCGACGAATGCGGAGCTGCCTATCATATTCTAAGAGTCGCTTGCCGTTTCTTTTTACTCCATGTAAGTAGTGGAAGTTACGGGAAGGTGTTGTTGTTCGGGAATTCAACTGCAGCGCGACCAAACACCGAAGGGACGATCCTATTCCCATTCTAAGCCAGCCCTCCAAGTTAAGTTCATAACCTTCCGATTTATCGCATCGCCAGTCCATATGCGTCTTTCTTGCCCTCTCGAGACTTTTTTTTTATATTTACAATTTTGCTTTTAATATTTTTTCAAGTTTTACAAGAAAATATATAAATTTTGTACACATATGTCGAATGGCTCATATGTCGAAGGTACTCTTCATATCAGCTTAGAAAAGTATCTTCTTAAAACTGGCTTAATACGAGTAGAGTGATTTTGTGATGTATAAATTCCCTGAATTATAGTATAATAGTTTTTTTTCTTATATATTACTTACCTAAATATACCATCGGCATAATGGATTAGATTCTTCATAATCTTTAACTCTCCGGTAACATTATTAACAGCGATGACATCGGTGATATTCTTCAAAGATTTCGATTTAATCGGTGATTGGAAATCCATATTCACGATTGTATATCTTATAGGTTTCGCATCTGCATCCTTGTCTATTGCTTTAATAGTTGAGATTACTGTATCTACAGGAACGTTGAGACGTACTCCAAATGTCACATTATTTGAATCAAATTCTGGCAAATGATCATCTATATCTAATATCCTTATAGATACTTGGATTTCTGACGGGTCCTGAAATTTTTTGCAAGCCTCTCAGAAAACGATTGGTTATAGTAAGGGCTTAGTAAAATAAATAAAATATAGAAAGATAATAAATAGTGTTTTAAATACAATAAAAATAAAACAAATGAATCAAACTCTTCCGTCTGTCAACTGTATCATTACCATCGTAATTATTATTTGCTTTTCAGAAAGTCTATTCTTAAAAAAATACCTGAAACGTCAATTACAAAATCTTACCAATAGATCTGAAATTTTTAAGTATTACTTTATAGATAATAATATATATCAATTCTATATTTCAATGATATTATTTGTGGAGATAATTGGTGATAATTTAAGATAAAAAAAAATGTGGACACATTTTTCATTTTCAATCGATTTTACCAAAAAAAGGAGGTTTTTCATTCGGTTTTTTTTATTTTCGTTACCTAACTCACAACTTCTTCATTTATTGCTTGATTTGAAGAACTCATTTCTATTTGGAAGAGGTACTTCCCGTTACGTCTTATTTAAAAAACTGATTTGAAAAAGAGTGCAAAAATGGGGAACAAAAGTTGCTTCGTACTTTAGTTTATTGTTTCCAGCCAATGTCATACACAGGAACTTGGCAACCGCTTAAAACAGTTAAATAGTTTTTAATAAGATATTTTTTTATTTTTTTCACAAACTCATGTTGAAAAAAAAAAATTTTTTTCTATATCTGTTTTTAATAAGATAAAATATATTGTATTCTCACCAAACGATTGTAAGATTTAGTGTAGCGTGGCTTAGATCCCAGTTTGAAACATTTGATAGTTAGAAGTTGTTTGGAGACAACCTCGCGATCGATTCTTGCTGCTGCGACAATTAGAGCTTTACTGTCATTAGTCCTTTCTACGTTGAATAATCCCAAATCATTGCCCGCTGAAAAGTACACGAGATCATTAAAAATTTAGGTTTTTTTTTATTTATTGAGAAAAAAAATATTTTATTTAATGCTAAAATTGCTATTCAGCTTGTCAGTCGTACTTTTATGTAATTTCTATAAATACATAGGTTAATACAAATTTTTATGATAAATGCAAATGTTTAAATTGTCAAATACCCAAACTATTTAGTTTTTTATTTGATTCAAGGTATTTGCACTTCATTTTTTTTTTAATCTTGTAAGTAATTTATAGTTTAAAGATTTGGAGGTCCATTTATTTTAAGACGGTAAATTAATACTACGTAAGCTAATCTTACAGTTTTGCCTTCTATCAACGGTTTTTTGTTTAAACTTAATCTACATTGAAATTTAAAACTCAGTATTTAAAAATCAGTAGCTTTAAGAGTAAAAGTGTCAAGATGAATAGTTCAACCTTAATGTAGGTACATTGAAATTAAACAGTTGCCCGCAATTACTCGAAAGGTAAATATGTCAATTGCAATAAAATTAGCAGTTTTTGATTTATATTAGTCTACATTAAAATGAAGTTGTTAGGTAATTGAAAAGTACAAATGCCAATTGGCATGATTTTTTTTTCAAATTTAGTTTATATTGAAATTTATTATTAAATAAATTTATATTGAAATTAAGTAGTTGCTTGCAGTTGCTTAAAAGATACAAATGTCGATGGTCTATGGATTTTGATTCATACGTAGTCGACTTTCAAACTATTCGTACTGTCAGAAAAATGTGTGTATATAATTACCTATGATTATATAGTCAATTGCGGCATTTTCTCCAATATCTTCATCAATTGCTTCTATCTGTCCAATAACAGTTCCAATTGGAACTTCTTCGTTAGTGGTCATCAGGACAGCGGGGTCATCCTTAAAAGAATTATCTTATTTTTATTAAACAAGCACGCAACTCTTCTAATGATGAAACGCCCGTTGCTTACAAACATCAAATATGTTAATGATGCGTTGCCCTCACTCAGAAATTACTATTTTATAATGAATCATTAATCATATTTTTAGTAGATTAAATAATTTTTAATAGATTATCTCCTAGAAACAACTTTACAAACTTTATCTCTTTACTTGTTGAGCAGTGCAGCATTTAGCTAGCATCATCGAGTTCCTTACTGAGGCAGATTTACCACCTGCCAATGTATCTGAGAGATCCTGTCACTCATTATCTCCACACATAAAAATGTTGCTTCCGTATGTTTACGTCCACATAAATATCGAGAAGTAGTTGATAAATTAACTTGAAATATTGCATTTTAACAAAAGAATATTTTTTGGAACACGTTCTTTATCGCACATTATTGTTTACAGGCTGAGGGGCTAGACTGAAAATATGTAACAAAAAACGGCACCAAAAACCGACCAGTTTGCAATGATTTTTGATGCACTTCTAGGAGACTATAACTTTTTTAATCGATTAAATTTGCTGTCAATTTAAGAATATTTGCATTTGTGTGCAAAAACATTTTATGATTTTAACATTTTTACTATTCAAGCTGATAAATAATCAAGAATTAATACTGCACAACTGTGAACGGGGAACTTGCTCTCTGGTCTTGTATTGACATTTTTATATTTTATACAAATTACTCGGCTGTCCAGTTAAACTTGACACCTCCTTTAGGTTATAGTCACAGTCTCAGATATATTTTGATTTTTATCGAATGTTATATAATTATTAATTTTTATATAGACAAAACTATCAATGAAATTTAGATGTATGTATTTTAAATAAAAGTTTCATTATTTTTTCTAGGACATGTAATATATTTTTTTGTGTTTATAAATGATTGTTATATGGTTTTGACGTTCAAGAAAATATGTTTTATAAATTCATTTTGAATAAAATATATGCTACTTTATTCTATAGCGAAAGAACCATTCTCAATTTTTGCACAAAAGTTAATTTTTGGAAAAATAAATACATATTATGTAACTAAAGCAAAGTGTGGTTAGATAAAACAAATGTTTTAGAAACGAATTCCTGACTTGGAGTTAAGACATATTGCGTCTAAATTAAGTCTGAACTGATAGAACGAAGAGACAATCTTGATATTTAAATTTTTCTTACCAGCATCCTAACAAAGTGCGGCTTGTGATCGTCGACATCAGCAATGTTTACCGTGACAATGCGCGTGGCCCGCTGCGGAGGTTCGCCACGGTCCATGGCCAACAGTACCAGAGTGTACTGGGGCTTTTTCTCCCGGTCTAGCGACTGACGTGTACTAATGACACCACTCTGAGCATCTAATAGAACAATGTACTATGTATTATAATACAGTAATACTAACAAGTTACATACATTACATATACAGTAATACTAACAAGTTCAGGCGCAATTTACAATGGTCATCCATTCGTGGCCTTAATTATATTGTTCTACTTATGAATGTTAAAGTTTTTTAATCGTATAACAAAAAAAGAACAATGGCGAGTTGTCATACAAACAAATACCTAAAAGTAATGTATTCAACAACTTGAAGGTCTGGAATTGAAATTAATGCTAGAATATTTCCAATAAATCGTTTTATCAAACAAAGGGGTTTAGATTTTTTAAATGCTTTAAAAATTTCGATGTGAAGTAAATTAATTATTAAAATTCAAAAATTAAACAAAATTTAAATTTTTTTTTACTAATTAAGCAGAAAATATTTTTCTAAATATTTAAAAGATCAATCAATAATTACTTAATTTAAAAATACAGAAACAAATAATGTATCTAGGTTATGATATACATAATTGGGTGTGTTCAGGGAAACTGTAAATTACGAAATCTGATTTGGGTAGTCAAAGTAAATAAAATTTTATACTAAACGTCTGAGTGCAGCGGGTTTCGGTCAGGAGTCATGACACACTGTCTATCTTTAAATGACCCTAAGAAAAAAGTGATGCCGTGACATCCTAAGTTAAATGGCGGCATTGAATAATTCCTAAGTATCTATAAACTGTTCCGGTGATCTGCGCTTGGATCTCAGATGTCCTGAGTGGCCGGTCAATTAGAGTAGACGGCTGCTCATCCGACCAAATGGCTATAAATGCCGGAGTCCCTCACGGATCAGTTCTCTCCGCAACTCTATTCCTGCTTCACATTAACAATCTGTTGAAGCCCGGTGTCTATGGGTACGCAGACGATAGCACTGTTGTGGAGAGTTACGCATCCAGCGCGTGAATCAGTACGGCACAGATCTGGTCTTTCAGAGAGGCAATGGTCGATCGTATGAACCTGTTCTTGCAAACAGTCTCCGATTGGAGCAATGCCAATCTGGTTAAGTTTAATGCGGCTAAGACCCAGGCCTGTCTATTCCCCGCTAAACGGAGTCCATTCCACCTGTCTCCGTCTTTTCAGGGTGTGTTCGTGCCAATAACTGACCACCTCGAGCTTCTTGGTATCACCTTAACGCCTACTCTCAACATTGGTTCGTACATCGAATCGAAAATTCAAGTCGCCTCAAAAAAACTTGGGATTCTGGCCAAGGTGAGACAGTGTTTCAGCCCAGTTGCTCAATCTTTATCAAGCACAAGTTCGTTCGTGCATGGAATACTGCTCTCACCTCTAGGATGGATCTGCCAAATACCAGATGGAGACGCTTGAGGCGATAGAGGCGCGTGCCAAGAGGCTCATAAACGACGACGATCATGTGTTCCCCGACGGGTACAACCTGGGGATCTTCAAGAGATGAGTGAACAGGTACCTTCTAGGGAAGCGTCTTCCATCTTAGGCCGCATCTAAGCTTACCATCAGGCGAGATCGTGATTAAGCGCTTTCCCTTTATCGGTAATAAAAAAAAACACAGCTTCGGCGTATATTACTCCAGCGGGGTTATCATATAACTTGCAATGCGATATGACAGCCTTGAATATTAGTGGCAGTCGTTGCCGCTTGATTAGTTTTGATGCTGTAATATCGCAAAAAGTGCATCTAGTGACCAGCAAGCAATTCGCGACATTTTTTGATGAGGTTTTCGTTACGTTTAAGAATCATCGCTGATCGCTAGTGGATTGCAAACGTTAGATGATACGCTTGTGGAAGACGCAAGTGCGGCCTCAGCTATAGAATAACAGATTTTTCCCACGCTTGCTCTGATAGGTTTATCATTGCATTATGTATGTTTATTGTTTAGGTGCTTATTACTGTATTTTACAAATCTATGTTTATTTCGAAAAATATATTTGTCCCGTGCAATCCGCCATTTAACATTATATATTGTAAATTTACGGGTACATTACTCCTTCGCGTCGTAATATCTAGGTAATATTGAATGGAATTTGGTATCCAGGTACTAAACAGTGTATAGTTAGACTAATTTAATAAACCTTGCCTTAGGTTTTTAAGTGCAGACTCGGTAAACATTTATTTCAGAAACAATATATAAGGGATACTACTATCAAATTATTAAGTAGTATCCTAAGTTTGTGTTAAGTCGTCTCTAAACTGATGAGTTTGTATGAATAGAGCATATGGAAGAAGCAATAAATTTTTGCCATCCAGGCAAAAAAACGTAAACTAGGGTCTTGGTTCTCTTTTCCTATTGCTGAGATTTGACGTGTGTAATTTGGCGTGAGTATATGGAACAAATTGAAATGTTACCATAATAAGAATATAACCACAACAGTGCTTACCAATAGCAAATACTTTGGCATCAGCATCTGTCTGTTGTATCGAATAATAAATTTGTCCCGATGGCTGAGTTGGATCGTCTGGGTCGCTGGCTACTACTTGGAAAACTGTAGATCCAATTGTGGCATTCTAAAAATATGAGTTAATTTGAGACAATGTTAACTTCTCCATCTCTTAGATGGCACCTAATTCTATCTATACATTTGAATAGAATAACTTACATCATAAATTTTGTTCAAAAAGTAAATAAAATGTAAACAGATCGATCACATCACGTGTTTGGTCAAGATCCGCTTTGAGAAATAGATCATCTGCATTTTTGTTAGTTTGTAGAAGGCGAACGATTTTATGCGAGTCACTACCATCGTGACTACTAGGTGGTAGATTTCTGCATTGTCTCGCCCGGGTCTGGTACCACCGCCTTACCTATTTCTGTCGCAATCGCCTCAATGCCGTGTTCTGGTTAATTAGTTGTTACCCCGTCGCAAGAATAGCAACGCAACATTAACATCTTTGGTAGACACCAAAGATGTTAATGTTGCGGGCTATATATGCGTTGATTATTTTTTTCTATCAGGAGAACCAACTGCTTATATCTTATGATATAAGCATGATGCATGCATGGTATGAAAAACATCTAATTTATATTAGAAATATCTTTAATGTTAAAAATCTTCTGCTCAGTCATTACCATACCTACTTCTCAACTAAAATAGTAGCTTTTGTCTAAATGTCATGCTTCATTGGCGCTATTTGTACCTCACTAACTGTGATAGCTTCTCCGGTGGCTGGTCTGATGAACCGCGGCACGCCGTCGTTAGCGCTGACGTCCCCCACGTACACGGCCAGCGCCGACACCGCACTGCGCCCGCCGCCGTCCGCAGCGCCCGCCAGCAGCCGGTAAGACTCCGTCCGACCACGCCCAGTCAAATCACTCTTAGTTTTGACTAACCCTGTCGTTGAATCAATGCTGAATAGCCCTGAAAAGCAACAAATCATGAATTATTTTAATAAATAATTTCAATAAAATTAACAACTAAATATAGTGCGATAGCTTTTATTAATTATTATAATAATGTACTATATAATGTTGACTCTTATAATTTAATAATTCATATAAGAATTTATAAAGCCAGTGAAAAAACCGGTCAAGTGTGAGTTGTATTCACATACCGAAGGTTCCGTATTACTGTACCTACGCCCGAGCTACACAAAAGTTTATAAAAAGGGAATCTCCTTGTGAAATCGTAAAATTTTTAAACGCGTTTTTCATTATGATGTAACTAAAAATTTACGGTTTTCAATAGAATTTCGATAAACCCCAATCAAATGAGGTCCCGGGTTCGAATGAAAAGTGTTTCGATGTGAAATAATGTTTGTAATTTGTATTAAGTAAATATAATTGAAAAAAGACAAGCCTGCTGAGTTTGAGTGTGGCCGCACTTCGATCCGTTAGTACTTGTAAAAAAATCGACTCACAGCATTTCTAGTTTCATAATAAATAATTATAATTTTATAAAATATTTGCACACCATACATTGATATAAAAAACCCAAGATACACAATCAGTGCTACAAAAACGTCCTGAAAAAACGAGCGCACAATTTTTAATTTGTGCGCTCGTTTCAAATAGAATCGCGTCGGTCGCGACACTGTCAATGTTATTTCTTTTCGTACATTGCTTTGTATAAACAACTATAAATCTTGCGCCTTCCAACCTAAAGTTGGATATGCAGAGACGTATGTTTTTGTTATATCTATAACTATTTAAATGAAATTAAGGACACTTTTGAGTATCAGTTTTGTTTGGGAATGTGCATCTTGGCTTTTTTATATCAATGAAACCATATCATGGTAGAATATGTCGGAAACTTAATCAAATTTTAATAAATTGTAACTCCCATATTTTGGCAAATAAATAATTTCTTTCTTTCTTTCTTTCGATCCAGGGATCGAAAGAAAGAAAGAAAGGGGTCAGGCATGAATTGAGGTTTTATCGAGGTTTTTCTCGAAAATAAAAAAATCAGTAGCAGCTCGGTGTCTGGCGGGTTGATGTACTACCACTTCATGCCTCGGATGAGCATATAAGACCGTCGGTCACGGTTATTGCTAGAAATAGTCGATAATCGTTATCAGGTCGGTAAAATGCGGCGATGGGATCACCACTCATATCGCACAACACTACACCGTCGTCGCCGGTCTCGACGGCGAAGACTTCTTTATCGCCACGCCACGACTCCTCCCACCAACACTAGTCCGAACGTCGCACTAAGCCGAGGTCCGGTCCCACAGGAGACAGCCCTTAGCGCGGGCGTTTATAGGCCCAATTTTAATATTTTAAGTTCTGGTTGAGCACTCTGCTCGCCCAAAAAGCCCGGTGACGCAGTAAAGACCCATAAGGTCAACTGCAATAGCCATTTCGAAAAGAAAAAAGAAAAACCACTCATATCGCCAACCAACAAACCGTTAAACCATGGTGAACCGGAAATGCTTTAGACGTTTGGTTTCTTCTCCCTACCCGTTAAGGGAACAGGATGTAAGGATACTTAAATGAGGCGAACTGCTTTCTTTGTGTAGAAGTATTTGTAGTTTTTCAACGAAATTCCTTATCAAAATTAGGGAATTTTCTATCTGTAGTTAGTAAATATGAGCTGTTTATATTAATTAAATAGGTGGTAACACAAAACAGTGGTACAGAAGTCAATCTACATACAATGGACGCTCGAGCAACGCACAAATAGACACCTCTTACGGACGCTATATCTCGGAATGGTTGGGAATAGTGGAAAACCAAGTGCCGCCCGCTTGAGACACGCGTCAGGGAAATTTTTTGTGCAAAAAATTTGTAACAGGTATAACAACAAATCACAAAAATACTAATAGACACGCTATTGGGAAGAAAAAGTATCGCCGCGCATATGAGCAAACGCTCTTATCACTGTCAAATAATTTCATGTATTTGTTGATATATTATAGTGAAAAAATAGAAATTAACCATGTTGTAGTGTTTTATCGTATCGAATGAGATGAAATGATTTAAAAATTACCCTTGATGTGATTTTATTTCATTGGTAAGTAGTATAACTCTGTATTTCTGTGTGTAATTGCAAGCTTCACTGATAAATTAAGAAATTGTCTTGAAAGGTGTATCTATTTAATCCTGGATATAAAATAATAACAAAATAATTTATTATTAGTTTACAATTCCGTTCTTCTTGTTTTATTCTCAACATTAAATCAATTAATGCTAGAGTGCCTCTACTAGGTTTTTGTGTGCACGAGTGCAAGTGTTTAATGTGGGTACTTAGTATTAAGCAAAAAATAAGTAAAGACAGCCGTTGGTCAGTACTAGTGATTAGTAATAGCTTAGTTAAGTGACGCTGATTACTAATCCATTCGCACTAGTTAACAACTAACTTCACATATTTTTTGCTTAATACTAAGCACCTGCATTAAATACTCGGAATCGCACTAATGAAAGTGTAATCGGGGCATAAGTTAATGTTGATAACCCAAGCGTGGATATGAAAATTGAAGTACATACATGAGTTTGACTTCTGTACTTATTTATTTTGTGGTAATAGAGTTCTGAAACGTCCCGCTGAGGTTTGAAACCACTACCTTAAATAGTCCTGCAACAATAGTTTTGAAGTTTCGCTTGTCTTGCTAGCGTGTTCCGGTTTACTCACTGCAAACTCACTGCAACTGCATGTGAAATTGCCATCTCGCTACACGGTTAGCAATGTACTATTAATATCTTTAGTGTCAATAGGGAATGATTATTTCTTTATTATCAAAGGAACTATATGTTTGTTTGCTATCCCATGAAATTAAATAATTAAAAAAAAGCATCTTTATATCCTTATCCCCGAAGAGGTAAGCAGAGGTACAATCAGTGCATCCACGATTAGGCAAAGACACTCTATCCCACAAAGTGATAGCTGGCAAGCCTACCGCCAACCTCGTATTTATTTTATCCCGGGCAACGTTATTTTTACCAGAAAAATATGAAAAACACTTAAAACAAAATAAATAAATAAAAACAAAAAACACAGATTAAGAGAAGATAAGGAGAAGTTTCTATCTCTCTTACACATACACCTTTTTATTTAAACTTCCAGATATGCACTTACCACTAGCTTCTCCCTCGTCTAAGAACTCATACTTGACTTCTCCCCCCAACCCCTCATCAGGGTCTGTAGCTGTCAGTTTTATAACACTTACGCCAATTGCAACATTTTCGGGTATTACAGCTGCACATAAAAACAACATCTACACTAATATTATAAACGTATAAATTTTAAACTAATATTATAAATGCGAAAGCTACACTGTCTGTTTGTCTCTTTTCACGTCTAAACTACTGAACCGATTTGGATGAATTTTGGTAATAAAGATAGTTTGAGACCCGAAAAAGGACAAATGAGAGTTTTTATTCCGGAAATCCCACGGGGACGGGAACTATTGAGACCCAAGGTAAAATAATATAAGTTAGTTTATCTAGCGAGAAAGAAAAAAATTACCCTGTGTTGGTTCCAGGTTTCTTTGAAGAACAGGCGAACTGCCGTTCTACCAGGCAGGTCGTAAAAGGCGACCGAATTGGCTATACGAGTCACTAATATCGTGGCTACTAGGTGGTAGAGTTCTGCATAGTCTCGCCCGGGTCTGGTACCACCGCCTTACCTATTCCTGCCGCAATAGCGTCAGTACTTGGCACTCTCGTGTTTTTGTTTGGATTTGGAGGGTAAGGTAGCCGGTAAACTTATACATATGGCATTAGACCTCGCCACAAGATAGCAACGCACCATTAACATCTTCGGTGTCTATAGGCGATGGTTGACTCTTTCCATCAGGAGACATTTTTCTGCGCGGATGATGCGCCGACAAGGCTAGTTCAATAATATTAATTATATTTAAAGGCTGACTAGTAAAAGTTTGCACATATTAAAGGGGGGTGTTAAGTAAGTATAGACCATAGTCCCAAGAACAAAGTTTTTTTGATTAATAACAAGCTGAATTTTTGTGAGCAGCTTTGTTTTAACGAGACGTTTGTTAATCATGTTCTCAAAAACGACTAATTATTTAAATAAAAAATTGTGATATGGAAATTTACATGGACAAAAAATTGATTTAGCTAGGTCTCATATCCGAAAAAAATCTTTTCTCTCTTTCTGAAAAAAAAATCTTCTTCTGGGAAACTCGTGCTATTTGATTGACCAATGAGCGTGCGTGCATTTAGTAGTAGGTGGAGTTAGGCATCAAATCACTTAGATGTAAGATTTTACACTTCATATGCGGCTACTGAAAGGCTCGCTCATTTTTAAACGGTGTGCAATCTTCTTGTTTGTTATCCTTTAACAAAAAAAAAAAAACATTTAAGTCTTAGATCCATACCTGTGTATAAATCTTTTTCAAATTTAGGGTCGTTATCATTCACGTCTAGCACATCGATGAGGACGGTCGCTACTGACTTCAATCGGTCAGCCCCTCCTGTGGGTGTATCAAACGCCTCTACTTCCAACCTAACCACCGACTGAAACTCCCGGTCTAAGGTTCGATTTGGTGCTACCTGAAAATTAGTTATTATTAAATCAGATTAATAAGAAGATATAGAAATTTGTACCTAATTAAAAATTTGTTTTTAGACAAAAAAGTATAGTGTTTATCATGTTTAATACATTAAGGAATTTTTTTAACTTCTCATTATGGAAGTAATTGATTTCACCCCGATTTTCAATAATGGAGTTTTCTTCAGATCTCAACGTTTTGAAGTCCTAGGCTTTTCGTCGGAAAGTCAGTATGTATATATGTATGCATTTGTGTATGTGTATTCGTGTCTGTATGTAAACTTCACATAACTTTTCACGGCTTGTTAAATGTTAACAAATGGGGTTTAAGCCGATTTTCTACCTAAGATAACACATTAAACCTTAAATATTTGAATGCCGTTCAAAATATCAAAATTAATCTTCGCTTTTAAAGTTATAGCTTCCCAAACATTAAAATAGTGTCGTCTTCAACAAATTTTAGATTCAACAGTGTTCTGGTATTTTTGACTGCTTTAAGTTTAAAATGCCTGCAAGACCTACTGATTCACAGTTTTTTTTTTTCAGAGTCAGTTTGTATCTGTTCAACTCAAGCTTGAACTTGCACTAATGATAAGCACTGATTTATTTATTTATTTATTTATTTATTTAAACTCTTTATTGCACAAAATATACAACAGGCGAACTTAACGTCTAAAGACATTTTCTACCAGTTAACCTTGCACTTGTAGAAACATTGTAGTAACGGGTAGTGCACAAGAAAAGTCTTACGGAACAATTGCAAATAATTTTACACTAAACAAAGCGAATAATTACATTTATCTAAACCTACGGGCAGACCAATAAACATACAAATATTAATATATTATATAAATTTTTATATAATAAATATAATAATCTCATAACTATTCATATAAAATGTACTTAAATAATCATAAAACATAATAATACGAATAAAATAGAATACTATAAAATATAAAATAGTAATATAATAGTGATAATAAATACTTACAATTGCATAACTAAAAGTTAATTAAGAGTTATTTTGAATCTTTAACATATAATCATATATCCTAGATTTAAATATATTTACTGAGGAAGCTTGTTGAATATGCTTTGGGAGGCGGTTCCAGAGACGTATTGCTGTAAGTGTATAAGAATCCAAATAGCTTGCTGTGTTGTGCGCTGGGACCAAAAGGGTATTAGTGTGTAAAGATCGCTGAGTACGACCCTGGGTATTAAGATAATGAAAACGTTCACGTAAATATGATGGAGAGAAAGGGTCATGCAGTATATTAAAAAGTAATATAAGTACGTGAACATTCCGACGGTTACGTATGTCCAACCACTTCAATTGTGACCGAAACTGACTGACGTGGTCAAACTTACGCAGTCCATATATATATCGTATGCATAAGTTGACCAGTCGATCAAGTTTGTTTAGGAGCTCTTCTGTGATGTCTGTGTAAGAAACGTCAGCGTAATCAATTATTGGTAGTAAAAGAGACTTGACCAAGGTAACTTTAGTCGATTGTGGTAAAAAGTTTTGCATTCTTTTCAGTTGGTGAAAACTTGCCATAACTTTACGGCTAACTTCGTTCACTTGGTCAGACCATGAAAGATCATTTGACATTATGAGCCCGAGATTTTTAACTTTGGTGTGGTATTTAAGTGGTTGGCCATTTAGCAACACCGGTGGAATTTCGTTCAAATTAATGCGTGCGATGTTCATCTTTCGACCAAGTATTATTACTTGGGTTTTACTGGGGTTTAAAGTAAGACCAAAACTTTCAGCCCAGCGGCTAATGGAATTAAGATCTTCAGTCATTTTGTCAATATTAGCCGTAAGCTCTGATGGGTGACAAGACAGATAGAGTTGAACATCATCGGCATACATATGAAAGGAACTATAAGTAATTACAGAAGAAAGTTTATTTATGTATACAGAAAAGAGCAACGGAGAAAGCACACCTCCTTGTGGGACCCCCGTACAAACATCACACCAATGTGAAAAATCGTTCTTTGAACAAACTCGTTGTTGACGTCCTGCTAAGTAGGAGCTAAACCATTCAGACGCTGGCTGTGATAGATTAAAAGAACGAAGTAAAGCCAATAATATATCATGATCGACACAATTAAAGGCATTACTGAAATCCAAAAGTGAGAGTAGGGATACCTTTTTTTCGTCAATACCAAATCGTATGTCATCAGTAATTTTGATGAGAGCCGAACATGTACTATGTGATGGACGAAAACCAGATTGGTACGACGAAAGAATGTTATTTTTTTAAAGAAAACTAGAAAATTGTTGATAAACAATCCTCTCCAAAATTTTCAAAAGGAAAGGTAGGATTGATATAGGACGATAGTGGGAAAAATTTACGGGATTAGAAATTTTTGGAATGGGAATTATATCAGCTTTACACCATAACGAAGGGAAACTGCCAGAAGAGAGAGAAAAGTTAAGAATATGGGTAATGTGAGGTGTTACAATGTCAACAATAGGCATAATCATGTCTCGACTGATGCCGTCATAACCAACAGCTTTAGTAGGTATTGAAGTAATAATTCTTTTAACTTCACTATCAGTTACTTTTTCAAATGAAAAGGGAGAATTATTAATGACTTTAGAAGACAACATCTGAATGGTTTTGAACCTTATATTTGAAGTCATCATCGAGCTGCTAGGAGAAGCAAAATTGACGTTGAGCGTGTTTAAGTCAATTGTACTATTTGTATTATTTTTTGATTTCCCAAACCCAAGGGAACGAAGCAACTTCCATATGTGATTAGGAGCACAGTTTTCAATGGAGGAATGAATAAACTTGCGTTTGGCGTTCCTTACTGCTTGATTGCAACGGTTTCTGGCTCTTTTATAAGCTTCCCAGTGATCATTAGAGCGTGATTTTATAAATTTACGCTTTAATAAATCTCTTGTCTTCATTAAAGCTCGTATTTCGTCATTGATCCATGGCGCAGGTGGTCGTTTTATACGGACAAATCGTAGAGGTGCATGTTTATTATATATGTTGATGATTGTTGCGTATGAGGAATAAATAAATTACAGATACCGTATCCTGGCTGGGTGTCATTTTCTGACAAAATACTTACTTGTACAACTCCAGTAACGTTGTCTATAACAAACAGTTCAGCGCTTTCTCCTTTTAAAGCATATCTTATGTCAGAATATCCTTTAGTTTTATCCTCATCTGTTAGTACAGCATCACCGTCTTTTGCTTTAACTTGTAGAATTTGCTCTGGATAACTTATTGATTCCAAAACGTTTACTTTGAACAACTAAAATGAAGGTTTAACTTGAATAAAATATAAATATAATTAAAAAGATACAGTGTTATTGTTATTTACACAATAAAAAAAACAAAAATAATTGATTGCAAATCAAATTTTGCACGTCATATTAAATGTTTTTTTGCGTATAAACTAGCATATTTTTTAGAAAACAGACTACATAATATTAGACTTGATATTATACTTTGCGAGTTTACTCAAAATAATTTAAAAAATCTTAAACGATAGTTGAAAATTTATGTTTATAGCCAAATGACCATACATGTAATTTAAAAACAGAGTTTTGTAAGTTAAGAAATAATTGAACAAAAACAATATTTGATTGGTATTCTAACTAAATTAAGGCCCAATCTAACATTTTTTTCCCACCACCCAAGTAAGGGTTCACTTACCTCTTTTTCAAATACTGGTGGATTATCGTTAATATTTACAACTTCTATTATTACTTTCGCTGTACTATGCTTACTGCCATCATTACTCGTAGCGTGGACAGACAATGTTAGATTCGGATTAGTTAATTCTTCATAATCCAAATACCTAGTAAGAACAACTTGTCCACTTAAAGGATCCACTTGTAAAAGACCGGTTTCTGAATTAATAACTTTAAAATTTGTAACAACATGGCCAGAAATAGGATCTTCAGCCATTAAAACTAAAACCGTACTGCCAATAGGTTGTTCTTCTTTTATCTTATGATGAATTATAGGGTTAGCACTTGACCATCCAGGATTTGTGAATTGTGGATTCTTATCTGCATATGGTTGAATATATATCGTGTATTCAGTAACTGCATATTGCTTCTCTATATTAGTTTCTGCATTAATATCTGTAGCTTTTATCGTTAAAATTATAACAGATGCTTGTCCGTAATCTAATTTTCCATGGACATATATTTCTCCTGTGTCTTCGTTTATTTTAAACAGATTTTTATAATCATACTGCGTATTAGGCTTCAAAGGAACACCTGCTTTAGACAAAGCTTTAACTGGGTTTACTATATCATATTTTAGTTTTGAGTTCAAGTCTGTATCATATGCTACCATTTTTTTAATAATATGACCAATTTTAGTCTTTTCAGAAATATAAGTTGTTGATTCTGTAGTATCAAATTTAGGCGGCT
Source organism: Apodemia mormo (assembly GCA_036924255.1). NCBI lineage: Eukaryota > Metazoa > Arthropoda > Insecta > Lepidoptera > Riodinidae > Apodemia > Apodemia mormo. Next base: position 2,329,892 of record JAUPFN010000007.1, on the reverse strand, counting down.
TATCGTTTACGTCTTCTATACTTACAAATACAGTTGTTGTAGCCGTTTCTGGTATTGGGATACCGCTGTCTACAGCTGATACAATAATTTCATATCGGTCTGGGTTATCGTCTCGATCAAGATGGGCATCATTAGAAACGGTTATGAGGCCAGTTCTAAAAATAAACCATATAATAGAAATGTGATTCATATTTTAACACTTTACAAGGTAAAAAATAGAAAATAAATAGGAAAATAATGACAGTATGAAAAGTACAAAACGAAATATTTTACGCAAAGTTATATTATTTATTATATATAGCATGTAATGAAAATTATTCTGATCGTTTTTTATTTTAATATAATAAAAAAACGATCCACATTATTAAAATAAATAAACTACATCATTAAGAATTAAAAAAATATATTCCATGAGTTTTACTGTTCTTTCCAAAGAAAAGTAAAAGATTAATGAAATATAGTGAAATGCCTGGTGGAATAAAAATAATATATAAAATAAGGCATTGATAATATAAGGACACGTCTACCTTTGATTGACCTTACATCTTATTTAGCTTTAGAGTGGTATCAATTTTATTTATTGGTCCAGAAGCTGGCAACGAATTTTGGGAAGGTCTATTTGGCAGATTGGAATTGCGAAAAAATATAATTTCGTTAAATGGCCGTAATGGTTCGTTAATGGCTCGCCGACTGGTATCCAGTCGGCGAGTCTGGCAGAACGTTCGCGGTTACTTCAGTAATGCGCAGTATACGTATAACATTTGCAAAAAATAAACAACAATATAATTTCGGAAACTTGATTTTTATTTCATCTTTAAGTTAGGTTGTTTTAGAATCCAAAATTAAATATCTCAGACATCTTTGTTGATTATTCCCGCCGTGTTGGTCCCGGCCTTTGAAGAATAGGCCAACTGTCGTTCTGCCAGACAGGTCGTAAAAGGCGACCGATTGGCTATCGAGTCACTACCATCCTGGCTACTACGTGGTAGAGTTCTGCATTGTCTCGCTCGGGTCTGGTACCACCGCCTTACCTATTCCTGCCGCAATAGCTTCAGTGCTTGTCGCTGTCGTGTTCCGGTTTGAAGGGTAAGGTAGCCAGTAAACTTATGCATGTGGCATTAGACCTCGCCACAAGATAGCAACGCACCATTAACATCTTTGGTGTCTATAGGCGATGGTTGACTCTTTCCTTCAGGAGACCCATCTGCTTGTTTGCTATCTTATAATATAAAAAAAAACATTACCCTAAAACCTTTTAATACATTTTACGAAAGTTTTCAATAAATTTATTTAATATTTATTTATACTTGTTTGTTATCTTATGGTATATTTTTTATAACTGCAAAGTCTAACTTTTGTACGCTTTCCTTTTGCTTGTCTATACAATATACCAAATACCAAATATACCAAATATAATAAAATTGAATTAAAGTACAAAGTTAAATTTAATGAATCTTAAATGACTATGTTTCATGGATCCCTCTTTGGGTGAAGGCCTCCTCCAAATCTTTCCATTTATTCCTTTTTCTACCCTTTTCTATCCATGTTTTGCCAGCAACTTCTTCTATATCGTCCGCCCATCTCTTATAGGGTCTGCCAACATTTCTTTTACCACATGGTCCAGGCCACGTTGTAACTTTGTAGGTCCATCTTTTATCATGTAGGCGGGCTATGTGACCAGCCCATCTCTATTTAAGCTTAAGAGCATGTGACAGAGCATCTGTGACTTTTGTTTTAGCTCTTATTTTCGAATGTTTTATTTTGTCTAGTTTCCTTATTTTCAGCATGCTCCTCTCCATTGCTCTTTGAGTTGATCTAATTTTATCCTTCATTTTTTTAGTGTAGACCCAAGTTTGAGAGCCGTAGACTAGGCATGGCAGAAGGCAAGTATCACTGACTACTTTTTTCAACTGAAGATCGTAGTTTCCTTTGACAATTTCCTTTAAGGCCCAATATTTTCTCCATATGATACTTATTTTTCTTTTGATCTCTTCCTCATTGTTATTTTTTGCGAATGATATCTGTTTTCCCAAGTATACGTAGGTATGGACATACTCGATTATTTTTCCTTTGATGTTTATAGGTATCTCATGGCCATTAGTCATTATTTTTGTCTTTGTGAAGTTCATTTCCAACCCTACTAGTGTACTTTGTTCGTCTAATGCACATAGCATATTTTCTAGATCTTTAGGCGAATCTTAAATGGTTTAGGTATTGATCATTTATGCGTATTCCTTTATGATTCCATCTATGTTTCAGTTTTTGAAAAACCATATCCAGCACCGCTATAAAAAGCTTAGGCGATAAAGGGTCACCTTGTCTGACTCCTCTTTCGATTTTGATTTCTTTGCCTGTAGTTTCAAGTCTAACTCTGCTGACACAGTCTTTGTATATATTTTTGAACACATTAATGTATTTTTGGTCAACTTGAGAAGATTGTAGTGCTTTCCATATGGAATTGTGGCTGATGGTGTCAAAGGCCTTCCTGTAATCTATAAAAGCTATGTATAATGTTCTGTTGAACTCTTTAAATTTTTCCAATATTTGTTCTACTGTATGAATGTGGTCTATTGTGCTAAACCCAGAGCGGAAACCTGCTTGCTCTATAGATTGTGTGGCATCAATGTTATGTGTGATTCGTTTAAGCAAGATGGCTGTAAAAAGTTTGTATGTGCTAGCTAGTAAACTAATCGGTCTGTAGTTATTTATATCCAAGGGGTTTCCTTTTTTATATAGCAATATTATTTCAGAGCTACGCCACTGCTTTGGTACACATTCTGTTTCCAGCACCATGTTAAACAGATTTGTGAGGTGTTGAGTGAGAACAGACATTCCTAGTTTTAGAGCTTCGTTGCTTATTCCATCAGCTCCAGGACTCTTGTTATTTTTGAGTTTCTTAATGTGATCAAGTACTTCATTTTCTTCAATTTTTTCGAATTCAACTTCTATGGTGTTCTTAGTTTGTTCGGTTTTGTTTTCAATGGGCTGTTTTTTGTACAGATCTTTGTAAAAATTTGTAGCTAAGTCTAAGATGTCTTTCCTTGTTTTCGTTTCGTTTGTTAGTAGTTGTAGTATCCAAGATTTTTGTAAGTTTAAGTCTTTATATGCTCGCTTTGTACTTCTGAATTTCTTGAGATTGCGGGTTATGGTATCCTTTCTGTGGTTGCTATAATCTTCCTTAATGGATTTTTTAACTGCTTTAAACTTTTTACTTAATTCTCTTTTTTGATGCTGATTTTTGTTTTTTGTGTGAATAAGTTCTGTTCGTTCTTGTATTAACTTTTTTGTTTTTTCACTAAATATGTTTTTCTTTTTTTCCAATGTGTTATTTTTTTCTACTTTAAGGCTCTCTGTAATAGCCCATTCTAACATATTGTAGTATTGTTGGACATTATTTGGTTCGATATTGTAGTTTATGTTTTCTTCTAACTGGTTTAAATATCTTTTGATTTCATTATCTGATTCGGGTATGTTAATAATATTTTTAAAGCCTGATCTTTTCTTTTTTAAGGTTTTCAGTTTAAGGGATGCCCTAAGTAGTCTGTGATCGGAAGGGTATTGGACATTATTTAGAACTTCAACATTCTGTATTAAATCTGGGGTATCAGAGAGTATGAAATCGATCTCATTCTTAGTTTTAGAGTCTGGTGCTATCCATGTCCATTTTCTGTTTTCTTTCTTCTCAAAATATGTATTCATTATAGAAAGTTGATACTCCAAAGCAATGAGTCTTTCGCCTCGTTGGTTGCGGATACCATAGCCAAACCTGCCCACCATAGTGTTCTTCTTTTGTTGGTAGGCCAATTTTTGCATTAAAATCACCAATTAGAAGAGTGATTCCATTCACTGCAGAATGTGCTTTTCTTAGATCTTGGTAGAAGGTTTCAAGTTCGTCTTCACTTGAACTTTCAGTAGGGGCATAGGCCTGGATAATTGAGATGTTGAGATTATCAAACTTAAGTTGTAGAAAAGCTACTCTTTCTGACATCCCTATAAAATTTGTTATATTAGTTTTTAGAGCTTTTTTTATTAGAAAGCCTACTCCGTGAAGACCTTTTGTTTGTCCAATGTAGCTAAAAATGTAATCTTTATATTCTTCTATTTGACATCCTAGTCTTCTCACTTCTGCTAGTCCTATAATGCAAATTTTATTTTTTCTAGAGCGTTTAGTAATTCTAAGAATCTTACATCTGAAAATAAAGATCTCACATTGTAAGTGCAAATTTTTAAAATGCTTGTTTCCTTCTTTTGTCTACTAATTTGTGTTTTTTTGTGATTTGGAGGGTTGTGGTCTAATGCCTCCTCGGTGACCAGCCGTGTTGGAGGATACTTAAGTTGTAATTGTTTATGTTTGTTTTGGTATACAAGTAAATCATTAGTTTCCCGGTTGTAAATTAGTAGTTTTTTGACTGTATTACGTTACTACTTTTCTTCTTTATTTTGTCAAAGGGATTGATCTTAGTTTGCTTTGTTGGTTGGCTATTTTTCTCCAGAATGCTGTGGGTAATGTCGGAGTTACCTGGTGGTGTAATAGGAGGTGAAGAAGGTACTCTTTTCCTTTTATCCAAATTTTTATTTTTTGATTCTAAGTTCCCTTTTATTATCAATTTGTTATTCTTTATTATAGCATATTTGCCTGCTGACCTGGCTTCAATAAGTTTTGGGATGAGAGCTTTTCTTTCTTCAAGAATTTGCTTCGTAAAGTCTTCCGTTACTTTTATAGTTTTAGGATATTTGTTTTTATTCTTAAAACATTAAATAAATATTAAAAATATTAAATAAATAAATATTAAATAAATTTATTGGAAACTTCCTAAAATGTATTTGTAGTAGTGATGGGCCGAATGTGGTTTGAACCGAATTCGAACTTCGGCCGAACATTCGGTGAAAATAAGAAATTCGGCCGAATTTCGGCCGAACTTCGGTTTAATTTTGGGGAGCTTTCTTAAAAGCGACACGTCGTGACTTTTTTACGAATTTGCTTAAAATTTAATTATTTTATACTAGCTATTTACCTATTTTACTATTTACTACTAGCTATTATATTGTCCGCGGCTTCACTCTCGTAAAGTAAGAGAAAAAAGTAACCTATGTCACTCTCCATCCCTTCAACTATCTCCACTTAAAAAATCACGTCAATTCGTCGCTCCGTTTTGCCGTGAAAGACGGACAAACAAACAGATACACTTTCCCATTTATAATTTTAGTATGGACTAGCTGTTGCCCGTGACTTCGTCCGCGCGGACTTTGTTTACTCCGCTCTTACTAGTCGTAGCAAGATGTTATATATAAGCCTATAACCTTCCTCGATAAACAGGCTATCCAACGCAAAAAGAATTAATCAAATCGGTTCAGCAGTTTTCGAGATTACCGCGTACAACCAAACAAACAAACAAACTCTACAAATTTATAATATTAGTATAGATATATAGGATATCGTTAATGGGTTTCGCAACGCACGTGAATTAATGACGTAACAGCAAAATTTTGATACATTGAGTTACATTATTTAGGCATGGATTTTTATTTTTAACTTTCTGCTATGTAGGTATATAGATAAGGAAGTTACTGATTTTGCCCCAATTTTTGAAAATCGAATTTTAACCAGATCTCCACGTTTTAAGGTCCTAGAAATCTTTTCCGAATATTTTCACAATGAGGTCCGCATGTCTGTATATATGTGTATCTATAAACATCTCATAACTTTGTACATAAATAACATACATAAATAAATAACTTTGTATAATCTAAGTACATAAATGTATAGATTAGGTACAGAATCTAATCAGCTCTATTCCTACAAAAACTGCGTTCAGTGCATTAATTGCATCAAAATCGGTTTTTCCGCTCAAGAGCTATCGTTGACGAAAAACTTTAGAAAAGTGTTTTTTGACATAACTTAGTAAGACGAAGAAAACTAGTTATTTTGCAACTTTAAGTGTACCTTTGTGATGTTACTGAAAAGGAAAACATATAAAAGCGGTGTAAGAAATGGAACAAACTTCCGTAGGTCTGAAAATAATGAAGACCCCAGCGGCACAGTTATCCACCCTCGTCCACCACACTTTACACCACACTTTATACCACGACAGCACGAAACATAAAAGCACACAATTGACGCACTCAACGCACGTTTCACTTCGCAACAGAAGCATCTTCAGGAGACACGAGCACTACTACACTCAACGAGAGCCGCGGTAGTACGTACTACCGCGGCTTTTTTTCGTCATTTTTTAACCTACCGATTTTGGAGCTAATAAAACCATTTAAAGGTAAAAATTACGTTGAATGCAATTAAAAAGATCTAAATCATTATGTTTTAAAATATATGCATCTTCATCTATATCAAACTTTAGATTTTTAACTTCTCGCTACGTATGGAACATTTTCTGACTAGTTTCGTGACGTCAGTATGTCTGTATGTATGTGTGTGTATGAGAGAGAGTGTATGGTTGTATGTATGTGTGTATGAAAACATTTCATAACTTTTGAACGGCTTGACCGATCAAAACGCGGTTAATGGCATTGAATTAGATTCTGCTCAACTTAGACTTCCAAAAATTTTATCCAATTCGGACTAGAATATTTTGAGAAATTTTGAAAAAATCGCAAAAAAATTGCCGAAACATATTTTTTTAATTAATTAATTGAAATTAATGTATCGATTGAGTATAAAATTTTATCAGCTCTTTTTCTTAAAAAACTGCGTCTAATTCATAAATTGTATCATGATCGGTTAATCCGCTCGGAAGTTATCATTGACGAAAAAATTTGGAAGTGTTTTTAGACATAAATTCGAATTTTTTTCAAATACAGTTTCAAAAATCAAAATTAAATCAAGTTTTCAAAAGTTACGGCTTTTGAAATATTAATATTTTGTTGTTTACAGCAAACTTAGCATTTTTAAAATGACTTTCAGACTAATATACCGATTGACTTAAAAGTCTAATCAGCTTTTCTTTCTATAAGTTGCGTCAAATAAGCAAATTGCATCAAAATCGGTCGATTTTTTTAGATTTAGTAATATTGAAAATTCGAAAAAATTTTTTTTTGATATTGCTTCGACATTTCTGAGACTAGATTACGTAGCTATAACTCCATTGAATTTTTCGCCATTTTTTTGAATGAATTGAATTTCATTCGAAAGACCAAAATCAATCATCGTTTCTAAAATATATAGCATTTCAAAAATTTTGAAATTACTGTCATTTACAACGACTTCTATGTACTAACGAATATTTGTAACAAATTTAAGATTTTTGAACTCTGAAAAAATCTGTGATATGCTAAGATATAGATAAAAATCTAGCGGGAAGTTTCAGGGATGACCTGCCGGGTCAACCGTTTTACATATTTTTTGAACTCTTCGAACTCAAAAATCTATGCTGAAGTTTTTTTTATTTTCGTTTTAATGTTTTTTTATTTACCGGGATGTTTCAGGGATGGCCTGCTGGGTCAACCGTTTTACGGATTATTTACGAAAGTATAGTTATAGCCTATGTTACTCGGGGATGATTTCATATCTTTCTAACGGTGAAAGATTTTTTCAAATCGGTGTAGTAGTTTTTGAGTTTAGATTATGCAATATATAAAAATATAGAATACAAATCTTTCCTCTTTATAACATTAGCGTAGATTTCAAGCAAAATAGTGCAAGAAGATACTTTCTTCTAGTGCCGAATGTTCGGCATTTAAACCGAATTTCGGCCGAATGTCGAAGTTCGGTTCAAGCTGCCGAAATTCGGTTAAACCGAATGTAAAACGAATTTCGGCCCATCCCTAATTTGTAGGCATCTGGTAATATTTTATAACCGTCAAAAATATCTGGGATATTTTTCGTCGCCAGCTCCCAATCTATATATTGTATTAACTCTTTACTTACAAATTCGGTATTCAATATACCTACTAAACATGGTTAAGTATTTAAATTGATATGGTTTTATAAAATATATAGGTATAAATTATAAAATATACTTACTTTTCATTGATTACAAAATTATCTTTTGCTCCAGATACAATGTGATAAGTTAATAAAGAATCTAAGCCATCTGGATCATTTGCTACAACCATAGTAACATTCTGACCAGGTTTAGCATCCTCTTTGATGCTTGCTTTATAATTCATTGCGTTTATATCAAAATTATAATCTTCTTGACTTTCAGGATTTCGCTGACTGATAGTGTATTTGTAATTATGATAATTTCCTCTGAACGTAGGTCTTTGATTTCCTGGTACACCAACACGGATATTTACCCTGGTTTCGTTATATAAAGGAGGATAACCTAGAATATAATATTCACATATTTCATTTCATGCTATAGTATTTAGCAAAAAAAAAAAGTTATGAAAATTAATTCTACACGTCAATAAGTTGAGGTTTTTATATAGCATCATATGAATTAAAATAAAAAATTACCAAAGTCTGTAGCTCGCACTACTAATTCATACTGTCCTCTAGATGTGTCCATTGTTTCAACTTTGTCTCTTATGTTTATTTCTCCTGTTATTTCATCAATAACAAACACTTCACCGTTATGAGCTATGCTGTTATCAGATTCTATTGAGTATCGCACCCGACCTCCACCTTGGGTGGGGCCATCAGCATCGGTTGCCTGAAAAAATATTGTTGAAGAATATAATGATGGATTGTTTGTCCCCTTATAGTAAAACATTAAAATAATTTAATTAAAAAAATAATATAAATAAAAGATAGTTTTACCCGAACAACTAATTGAGGTTCAAAACTTGTAGCTCCATCTCTAATAGTTCGGCTGTATTCAGGAGACTCAAAAATGGGCGCATTATCATTGACATCCAGGACATCGATAAATATACTAGTCGTTGTACTTTTCCCACCACCGTCCTTTGCGATGAGTGTTAAGCTATAACTCTTTTGCAATTCATAATCTAACTGTTGAGCTACATATACATTTCCTTTATTCTTATCTGTCTTAAATAAGTTAGAACCAAAACCCATTAATGAATATTCAATTTGACCAAAAATTCCATAGTCTTTATCGGTTGCATGTATGTCACTAACTTTGTAACCAATGGGTGAATTCTCTTGTACGTCTAATTTATATTGTGGTTGATCAAATACTGGAGCATTATCATTCATATCTAAAAGCTTGATATTAACTCTAGTTGATGACAAATCTGTGTCTCCAACTCCAGCAATAATATCGAAACTAAACATTCTCATTCCTTCATCATCTACATCGTAATCAAGTTTCGATGAATCTGCAACTCTTATACTGATCGGTGTTCGTCCTTCACCATACTCAGTGCTTAACACAAAAACTCCCTCAGAATTAGATACATCACGAAGTTTTAAATTATATTTACTATTCTGTCCTAAATCACTGTCTTCAACGTATATTGATAGGCCAGGTAAAGGACTTCCGTTTTCGATATTTTCCGGTATAGATATATCAAATACATCTTTGTTGAATTCTGGTAAGTGGTCATCTACGTCTGTTACTATAATTGTCACTGGAATAACGCTAAAGTCGGATGGCACTTCATTGTTTATTAACTCTGTGGCCTGAGAAATATAAACACTGCACATGAAAAGTGTATAATGAAATATAATGAGGTAATATATTATATGAATTATTTTTGTTTAAATATTTATTAAAACTATTGTTTAGCGTTGTTTTATAACTATTTATAAATTATTTGTTTTTTACCTTGATATAGAAATTATAAACTCCACCATTTTGTACTACCAAGTCACTTTCTCTGTCAATGGGTATATCTGATGTGACGAGGGTAGCTCGACCAATAGGCTTTTCCGGTATAAGCTTGAAATATTTTTGTATATCACCATCAAGAGTCAGTAACACTGGTCTTGTATTAGCTGTGTCACCATCCTTAGCAGCTATTTCCATTATACTAGTATCCTGAAAATTACAAATATAAATAGCAAAGTTATATAGAGTAGGTATGTAAAAGAAACCCTGTCCCATCGTGAAAGGCATTATTTGGTAGCTTGATACAATCATATCTATGTCATTATTTTATGGATACTGATAAAAAATCACATCTGTAGTCTAGTGGTCCAGCGTTGGCGTCGACCACATGAGGTCCCGGGTTCGATTCCCGGGTCGGGCACATAAGAAAAGTGTTTTTTCAGTTTTCTGAGAAACACAAATTTGCCCGGGATTGGAAAGTGCCCGGTTGGCGATAGGCTTGCCACCTATCACATTTGTGGGACCAAGTATCTTCGGCTAATCGTGGGTGCACTTGTTGTACCTCTGCCTACCCCTTCGAGGACATGGGCGTGAAGATAGATAAATTGTCAAAATATTTGCTTGATTTAAGCGGCAGTTGCTCAATTTTAGTACTTAAATGAGGCACTTTAAAATACGACATTTTTTTATTTTAATAATGTCATTGACCTACCTATATACCTCTTTCAGATAGGACTGGGTTTTTTTACACATCGTATAAAGTTTCGTTGTCATTGATGTCCTGATAGATTGATGCTAAATACATATGTAATCCAATTTTGTTGCCATTTCTTTATAGTACTTGTCATATTATTCAATACCCAGACATTATTTATAATATTATAAAAGCGAACTTTTGTCTGTATGTTACACTTTCCCGGCTGAGCCGCTCTACGGATTTTGATGAAATTTGGCAAGTTAGAAGATCCATATACAAACTAAGAGGCTGTCCAAATGAGTCGTTTTACGAGTCCATTCGCGTGTAGGCACTCGCGCGTTCCCGATATACTAGCGCCACATATATTCTGTCCAGATGCTACCGGGAGTTTCTGCATTTGCACCTAAAACGCGTGCAATGAGCGAGACCCTTGACTGGCGCAAGTTGAAATACTCGGGCGCCATTTTTGCGTCTAGTATTACGCGCTAGTCCAGGGCAAGTTGACGTATTTGGTTCGAACTGTCATGGAGTCTCTCTTAATGTAGAAACGCGCGTAAAACGCTATATCTGGACGCAATACAAATTAAAGCGCGCAAGTGGATTCACGCGTAAAATGCCTCATCTGGACAGGCTTATAGGCATTTCCTTAAAATACAAAAAAAAACTAAGGGGCTGGCCCCAGGGAGTGACTCTGAAGATCCGAAATACTTGGCCCATTAGTTCACCATACCCTCGCATTCCAAAACTTCGTGGACAGTCGTTTGTTCAGCGTTCATGAAGTCTCTGCATGTGTTTGTTAAAGGGACTGTATCCTATAATAGCGCCGGTTATAACACGCAGCTGTTTTTGTCTAGTTTCAAGTGGGACGTGGAACATCATTTGACATCAGTAAATGGCCAAATTTAGAAAAAAATACGTAACTGCTAATAAATAAAAATGTTGGAAAATTTGGTACTTGTAAAGCTAGGCGGTGGTGAATGGGGTGTTGCAATTTTTTTACTTGCTAAATCTTATTAATGTTAGTGACGTTAAAGAAATAATAATACAGAGAAAAGAACTTCGTTTACAGTTTACTTACAGGTGGTAAATTTTCTGGAACTGTAGCAGAATATGGAACTCCAAGGAAAGTCGGCGGTTGATCTTGGACGTCCCGTACCGCCACCGCCACCGTGGCAAATGCCCGCTTGACGGTAGTCCCACTGTCCCGAGCTTCTAGGTATAATACGTATGCTGTCCTACTCTCGAAGTCCAAAGGTTTGGCAACGAATATGCGAACGTGATACTTGTTTGGTGTTACCTTAAACATAATTTAATTTTATTAAATTTTATTGCAGGCCTGTCGTTCTAAATTAGCGATGGACGTTTATCAACAAAACAGTTGTTCAATTTGAAAAATAGAAGTCGATAACAGTCAATGTTTTTCGACTGTTATGAACTAAGTTCGTGCGTCGGGTGACAAATGCTGTCACGACGACTACCATGTTAACTTATCTACGACTAGCTACGCCCGCGACTTCGTCCCCGTGGTAAAATTTCTAAAATAAATGGGAATGAAATATAATGACCATGAAAAAAAAAGTATAATAAACACAAAAAAATGAAATCTGTACCAAAAATATGATGCTTCAATTTACAATCTTTCTAGCTATTTAAGTCATGCCTGCGCTTCAAAATGTATTCAATACCCAAAATTAGTAAACAATCATTTTCCTCCGTGTTGGTCCCGGACTCTTCTAAAGAATAGGCCAAATGACGTTCTGCCAGGCAGGTCGTAAAAGGCGACCGATTAGCTACCATGCGAGTCACTACCATCATGGCTACTAGGTGGTATGGTAGAGTCCTGCATTGTCTCGCCCCGGTTTGGTACCACCGCCTTACCTATTCCTGCCGCAATAGCGTCAGTGCTTGTGTTCGCTCCACTTGGTAAAAGGGTAAAAGGTTTGTTAATTTAAACAACAACTGACGGAATATCGAATTATCGAATTATATAAATATTTAATTAATTAATTAAATTCAAAATACAAGACTGATGACACTTTATTGTATGTTACGACACTTCACTTCTCAGTTTCACAAACACGAATGCCTCGAAACATATCTGTCAGCCCTTTTATAATATTTTATTCTAACAGTTTATCGATTTAATAATTGCCTTAATCAAATAGTTGACTTTATATCAGCTCAAAAATCATATTAGTTTAAAATACGTTAAATAATTAACAATACTTAATATTTCATTAGATATTTTGATAATAAGTAAAAATTAACACTTCATCTTTATTTTGACATAACAATTTAGAAATTGATGGCCGCATATACTCATTTTAAACATGTTTGTGTAAAATATTGACAACACTTGTCACTGTTGCGTTCCGGTTTGGAGAGTAAGGTATCCGGTAAACTTATGTATGTGGCAAGATAGCAACGCACCATTAACATCTTTGCTGTCTATTGGTAATGGTTGACTTTTTTCAGCAGGAGACCCATCAGCTTGTTTTCTACCTTATGATATAACAAAAAATCACCAAATTTTAATAAGCAAATTTTTGTACTATTACTACCCAAATATATCACAAGGTTTGCTTTAAAATGTAGGTACTACCTGTCAAAAATGTTTTAATGTTTTTTATAGAATAGAATAGAATTTACTTAACTGATTCATCATTAAGATTTTAAAATTACACAAAGGACTGCCTATTTGTGTAATTTTAAAATCTTAATGTATTTCTTAATTTGAAAAAGATTTAATAATGCTTGAAAAATAATGTTTGTTTTAGCCGTAGCCGTTACGTTTTACTTTAAACATTTATAGAAGGTCAAACTTTAGACGTTTTCGGTAGTACAGGTCCAAATTTAGGAATTTATTTAAAATTTTTCCACGCGGATGGAGTCGCGGGCTCAGCTACTATATAATATATTTGGATAAACTTTAAAATTATAATGCGGTAAAATTTTTGGTTTACTATTTCTGGGTTGTTCAGCGTTTATTGTAGAGATACTTGCTGTATGTAGGTTAGCAGGCTATAAATTTATTGGATACTAGCTGTTGCCCGCGACTTCGTCCGCGCGGACTTCGTTTACTCCGCACAGCCCCTTCCCCTGTAGGGGATAGCGTGATAATATAGCCTATATGTTAACCCGACCAGTTAGTAATATTCATGCAGAATTTGAAGTGAATCCATGCAGTACTTTTTGAGTTTACCCCGGACATACATTGACTTGCCTACGATTCTTATTATATGTATAGATAATTTCATACTAAAATGGGGATTAAATTTTGATAATTACTATTTTTAGAAATTTATAGTGATTTTTTTGCATTATATTTTATTATATCTGGTGATTGCTTAAACATAAGTAGTCTAAGTTACTTACTCTTTATTACCGGGGTTTAAAAGACAGTCCCGGGGTTTTACCCGCATAGTTCCCGTTCCCGTGGGATATCCATGATAAAAATTATACAATGCTCTTCCTCGGGTCTCAAGCTATCTTTGTACTAAATTTCATCGAAATCGGTTCAGTAGTTTAGGCGTGAAGAAGAGACAGACAGATTGAGTTATTTTCGCAATTATAATAGTAGTATGGATTTTTTAGCGCAGAATGTCTGTATATTACGATACTCGTACATTCTACTAAATAAGTAAATGTAAAATGATGGTGTGGTGAGCGTGCACTTCTATAGAACAAATCAATATAAAAACAAAATCATCGTGCAGACAGTGAGTAGATAGTCGATCAGTAGTTCCTTGCAATGTAAAACGCAACAATAAAACTTTCGATTCCGTCGATTGATCTTTTCCAATAATCGTCCATCGCTAGTCTGTGTTTGTAAATAGTGGGCGTCGCGTTTATATCAACTTTTTAAGTACCAATTATAAATTCTAACAATGGTATAAACGTGCCGACCACACTGTGTAGAAATTCATCGCCGGCAGTTCTCCTTACACACCCGTTTCCATTAAACCGCGTGTGACGGGCAATAGCACGCAGTTCGAGACGAGACGCTACCGAGCAAATGTCAGACTCACCCTGAGGAAGGACCCAATATAGGTCGGAAACTAGTCGGAACCTGCACCGATTAAACGTGAGTGTAGCCGTTTGTCAATCATCCTAAACATATTTGATGTCTATAGGCGATGATTATCTCTTTCTTTCAGGAGAACTCATCTGCTTGTTGCTATCCTATGAAATAAATAAAAGATTGAAACGATTACCGGGGAAACATAGATGCAATAAAAAAAGCAGTGGCTGAAATCAGAGACAGACTTGGTCTTAATTATAAAGAAGTTTAAATTCAAAATGTGTGTAATTTTCTGATATAACGTTGCCTGGGATTGGATAAGTGTCCAGTTGGTGAAAATCTCGCCACCTATCACATTATGGAATTACGTATCTTCGATTAATCGCGTGTGTACTTGTTGTTTCTCTGCCTACCTCTTCGGGGATACTGGCATGAACTTACTGAGTTTGATTGCGTGTATCAGCGATTAGCGCTTAATCTGTCATGCTCGATATCACTCGATCAATATTGATAATCTATGCGATAAAATGTATGTAAATATATTTCTATACTTTGACCGTCTCGTTGCTTAAGTGGTGAGTGACCCTTACTACACAAACCTATGGCTCGGTTTGGATCGCAGGAATCGAATTCGATTCCCGACAGGGACAGGCATTTGTGTGATTAGTATAAATGTTTGTATTTCTGGGTTTGGATGTTTAGTAAATACATTTCAGTATTTATTTATGTATTTTTGTGCATTATTATCATTCACTAACACCCATAAATAAATAAATATAATAATAAATAAATATTCAAGGGACAAATTACACTAACTGATCTAACCCCAAAATAAGCAAATTATTTGCTTGTGTTATGGGTGTTAGTCAACGATACTAATACATAGAAATACATATATAAATACAAGAATATATTTAATATACATACACCCAAACCCGGAAATACAAACATTTATGTTCATCACACAAATGCTTGTCCCCGTCGGGGATCGAACCCGAGCCCCGTCGATCGCGTAGTCAGGATCGCTAACCACTCGACCAACGGGGCGGTATAACACATATAACAAGAAAATAATTTGCTTACAATAAGATTACATTATTTCTGTTATTGTTAATCAATTAATATACTCAAATAGGTTTATAAATAGTACCAAAGGACTAGTAAAATAATTATCATTTCTATGCGTTCTGAAGTCGAATAAATAAGTCAATACATTACTTACCATGTCTGTAACAATTCTGAACGTAGCACAAGCTTCAGAGTCGCTTCCCTTTTCCTTGGAGCACGTTACTTCTACTCTCGCATTAGGACCCTCGTCGTTGTCAGTTACAATAATTTTCGGTGATACCTGTAATTCAATAATATTTACAGTGCATATCAAACATCTTGCCAAAGTGCTAAGTGTGAGTTTTTCTTTTCGCATTCGATCGTGAGCGCGTTTGGAGTTTACTAGGAATTTGTATGTGATTTGTACAGCGCCACCTAGTGGTAAACGTGAGAAACCAGTTTACCACTAGGTGGCGCTGTACAAATCACATACAAATTCCTAGTAAACTCCAAACGCGCTCACGATCGAATGCGAAAAGAAAAACTCACACTTAGCACTCTGATCACCTGACCCCGTGTTAGACCCCGGGCTCCTTTGAAGAATAGGGCTGCCAGGCAGGTCGTAAAAGGCGACCGAGTGGCTATGTGCTTCACTACCATCGTGACTACTAGGTGGTAGAGTTCTGCATCGGCTCGGCTGGGTCTGATACCACCGCCTTACCTATTCCTGCGCAATAGTGTCAGTGCTAGTCACTGTCGTGTTCCGGTTTGGAGGGTAAAGGAGCCGGTAAACCTATGCATGTGGCATAAGACCTTGCCACAAGATAGCAATGCACCATTAACATCTTTGGTGTCTATAGGCGATGGTTGACTCTTTCCATCAGGAGAATCATCTGCTTATTTGCTATCTTTTGATATAAAAAAATAAAAAAAATCATCAACTGCATTATTTTTAGTAGCTTAGGGTTGGACTCTGCCTGTCAGCATGGAACATTGATATAAAAAACCCAAGATGCATAGTCCCGAACAAAACTGACACTCAAAAATGTCTCTAATTTCATTTAAATAGTTATATAGATACTAGCTGTTGCCAGCGACTCGCGTCCGACTCACTACCGTAGGTGATAGCGTGATAATATGTAGCCCACATGTTGACCCGACCTATTAGTAATATTCATGCAAAATTTGAAATAAATCCATGCAGTACTATTTGAGTTTACCCCGGACATACATACAGACAAACAGACAAACAGACAAACAGATAAACAGACAAAAATTCTAAAAACTATATTTTTGGTTTCGATATCGATTGTAGATCACGCCCCAAGTATTCTTTAAAAAAATATTCAATGTACAGTTTTGACTTTCCTACGATTTTATTATATGTATAGATAACAAAAACACATATGTCTTGCATATCCAACCTAAGCGCAAGATTTATAGTTGTTTTTACAAAGCAATGTACATACAAAAATAAATAAAATTAACAGTGACGCGATTCTATTTGAAGTGAGCGCACAATTTGAAATTGTGCGCTCAGTTTTGGAGGACGTTTTTGAGACACTTATTGTGTTTCTTGGGTTTTTATATCAGTAACACGGAATGACTTTTTTCCGACGCGCTATCCTTTTGCATCGCTTAAAACTGCCATTTGCTAGAGGGAAAAGTTAGCGGAAAAGCTATCGCTTCGAAGATTCCGCCACAGATTTCCGCTATCTTTCTCGCTCTAGCAAATGGTGGTTCTGAGTGACAGAAAACGACGGGGCGACGGAAAAAAGCGATTTCGTGCTGATTGATGTAGTTATACCTTTAATATTATATAGGTTGACTATTAAAAATCTGTACATACTGTGTGTGTGTGTGTACAACACTCGAATGTGATATTGCATATGTAAAAAATAGGCACTTAAATTTTGACCTAACTATCCAATAAAATGTTAAGTGCGGATACTCGCGCGATGGCTTTAGTCCCAGATCGTTGTTGCTTCGACTATCTATTGGCTATAAACGAGCAAGCAAAACAGTCGTGTCTAAAGAATTGTGGAAAAAACATAGCAAACATGATGAGCCGCGAGCCAGGCTCGTCGATTTATAAAACCGCGATATTGCAAGGCGCTATATTGCAAAGGCATTGCAAAGACTGACTACACCTGGCGAGCTTTACTAACGAGCCATAAAACCGCGATTTTACTCGCCCGTCATTAGGCCATAACTTTACTACTTGATGAAAGGAATTAAGCAACTGATACAGGTCTGATCGATATGAAATTTGATATTCTGATACTTTAATTATGTTGCGGTAACATGGTAACTTTGAACTGAGACTGCAAGATTCCTATCATCAGCTATTTTCATGTTTTGGTAGTAAGTTGTATGATTAAAAAATGTGTCAGTGATTTTTATTTTTTAAATTTAGAATTAAATATACTAATTTTTCATTCAATCATTGAAATAATTTTACACTGCATAGTTACCTCAATTTCACTGCCGACCGGGATTGCCTCACTAATATTGACTATGTAGGGTCTATTGCGAAATATAGGCGGGTTGTCGTTCACATCTTTGACGGGGATAACTCGTCGGAGGGACACGGTGTTCGGCTCTGTCTCTTCGGTCGCTTCGTCTGAAAAATAAACGAAATATAATTTATTTTAAGCTACGGTTACCTTACACTACAAACAAATGACAAACATTGACGCTATTGCCGCAAAAATATGTAAGTTTCGTAACATGCCGCCCGGGTATATGGTGGTACCATATAACCGGGCGGCATGTTGCGAAACTCTACCACCTAGTTGTGACGATAGCGATTCCTATAACCAATTGTTCGCTTTTTACGAACAGGCTGTTAGAATGGCAGACGGTATATTCTTTAAAGAAAGCCTGGGTAAATACGGGGATACATACTGAACTCAAAAAAATACTTAAGGCGCGGTGTTAGCTCAACATTCACAAAACTGGGTTTCTTTGACGCTCGAGTACGAGGAAACCCAAGGAAAATATCCCACGCAAAAAATACAGAGTATATAATAAGGTCTAAAGAATAATTTTGACTGAATAGAATATTAAATATTTGTTTAATATTTTCAATAAAAAATCGTAATTTACTTTACAAAAAAAAACTTTGGCGTCGAAATTTTCTGTATTTTCAGTGGGAATAAACAAGTTTTTTTTAAAATAATACAATAGAAATAAATTTTTATTAAAACTTTAACCAGACAAATATTGAATTTAATGCGTGTATTCTGAGGAAATCCTGCAAATTAAACGTTTATTTGCAGTCTAGTTACAGTTTAGCAAAATATTCTTGTTTGCTTTGCTTTGCAATTTTTAACCTTATTTAACGTACAGTAAATGTGAAATTAGATTACGCGCTAATATGCGTTGTGTGAGTAAATTCGACGTTTTTAAATCGTAGTCATTCCGCGCCTAAATCTATCGAACTCAATAGATTGAGTGCGTGTTTCTGAACACACAATAAACACATATCTACTTAACGCACTGAACTCAAAAACACGTACTTAACGTACTCGACGCAAAAATAGTTCTCAACCTACCGATTACAAACAAAGTACTTAATATTTTTGCACTCAAAATTCAAAAACGCATACTCATAATCCAAAAACAGGCACTCATCGCACTAAACTAAAAAAACTGAGTCGCTTGTAAGTGGAATATGTCAAATTCAATTGCTTTTATTTATTTTAGCTGACAACAGAATAGATAGGATTTTTGTAGCCCATAAGAATGTATACGGTGTGTAAGGAAAACCCTGTCCGATCCGAAAGAGGCATATAGGTTGGTTAAAAGCATTACTGAAAAAAAAAATTAAAATGACTTTATTTCTGAAAACATAGAGTAAAAACGCTTAGAGTGATAATTGCATTCAACGCTTCGTTCATATTTTAGGCCAAAACCGTGTCAATGTCCGTGTAAGCTTCGTGTAATCACTTGCGTCGTCACGCACACAAAGACTCCAAAGACTCGAATAGTGTTGCAAGTAAATAAATATTTTCCCAAGACGGTATTTAAAATATATCAACCTGACCGGTATACAAATAATCTTTCATACTATAACATTATTAATTATTTAGTATAAACTTGAAACTTACACTTTTTATTCGGTTAGGTAAAATATGTTAAATGCCGGGAAATATTCTAGATGTTCTCAAGATGATTCCAAAGCTATTTAACCTTATATTTTTTTAGTTTTTGTGCTTTTATTTGTGATTTAAAATAGTTTTTACCTCACTGAAATAAAGATTGTCTGTCTTTCCAATAGTATTATTAGTCATATAGAAAATTTAGAACTTACAATTTTTATTCTGGTGAGGTAAAATGAGTAGAATTACAGGAAAATGTTTTAGAGGTTCTCAAGATTTTTTTAAATTTCAGTAATTAAACAGCGGTAACCAACCGGCACCGAGCGTAAATAAAAAATATGGTCAATACGAATTTACGTTATTTAAGTTATAAAAACAGTGATTGAAGTAATTCTTACAAAAAAAAAACCTTATTGATATGTATCTACTAATATATTATCCTATATCATACAAATGTTTGAAATATATTGCTTGGCAAATACTTGTGTGTTATTATGTGTATGTCTGTGTGCGTGTATGTGTATGTATGTTTGTTCAAAGCTATTACCTTGGAACCTTTTTATTTTAACTTTCATACAAATTTTGCCATGATTCTAAACTTGCCATGATTCATGATTCTAAATTAGCAAATGGATGGGCAAGCAGAAACAATAATTACGTTATAGATTAAAAATTAATAAGATACTTATTAATCAAGTATTTATTTATCAACTTAAAAAATTAAAATGTTTTAAGCTAAACGTACTTTATTGGCTACTATTGGCTCTGTGTACGAGTTGAGCACCACCTAGCGTCCGCAACTGTTTTGGTTCTGATCTTAGAATAATAACGCCTAGTAACCACAAAAAACGAGTAAATAAAACTGAGCCAGAAACGGCTCAATTCGTTTTGTGAGTTGTCAATGCTTAATAAGATCAGGTTATATCGGACAAAGTTCACGAAAAATAATTCGAAATGACTTATTGCATTATAAAGAAGTGTTCTAACACCTTAAAAAAACAAAAAAGTGAACATTTCACAGGTAAGTACTTACAATTTATAATTTTTCTGTTATGTAAATCGACTAAAAATAGATAATTTGAAACACATAACTTATCACTATACAGTTGCTAGTTGTGGAAAAAAAATTGCGCACAATATTTTTAGTTAGACCTTAATGTTAAGAAAATTAATTATTGTATTTGCTTTAACTGTTATTTATACTAAGTCTTATGAAAATAATGTATAATGAAAATAATTTAGCTCGAGGGTACTTTTTGATAATTCAGCATTTATTTTATTAGTCTTTTTTTGCCTTTAACAACACAGTAAGTCATATTTTTTTCGAATTGCGAGACCTACACTCCGTATGACATGTATCGCGATTCTGAGCGGACGGCAAGCGCATGCGTAGCCTTTTAAGGCTACTTTGAAATGGCTTAAAACATCGCGGCCCACTCGGTTTCTACGTGTTATAATTCTACGTTCCAAAGCTATTTCACCATGGATTTTTTCGTTTTTGTGCAAATTGTGACACGAAAATATGTATACTTAATAATCAAATAATTTATTTAAAATTTTAAAAATTAAATTTAATCTCAGTGATGTAGAAATTTATAGGGTAAAATAGCCAAATTTCGGCCGCTTAACCAAATACGTAACTTTCGGACCCTATTAGGCTTAAACCGTTATCGGGAAGAAAATATTAATTTTCTTTTTTGTGTTAATCAATATTTAAATTTTACACTATTGATATTTCGAATTGATTTCAACAACGAAATAAAAATATGTAAACGTGTTAAGTTTTAAATGATTGACCCTCTCTATCCTGGTTTCTTTTCTGTTGTCGGTCAATGTTTCCCTAATTTCAGCCCCATTTTTCTCTAATGTTAGCCAGTAAAGGATGTTTGAAATTGAAATAAGGTATTGACTTTTCATTAAAATTTACTTTAATTTTATTAAATAACTTTTGTAAACATAATATGCCCTCAATTTTTTCAACTTAAAAAATTTTCCCTGTTTTTGTATTAAAGAACAGTTAAAGCTAATTTATTTTTTGTTCTTTTAAGTACCTATAAAGTGTCTTCGCAAAAACTTAGCTCAGAATTCTGTCAACCTAACTTAGATTTCTGAGATTAACAACTGTTGTACTGAAGACAACCAATGACAAGATAAATATCTAACCACAGACTACTAAGGAGAGAACTGATTGCTTACGTTAACCTTACCTAAATTCCAACTTTATTTAACTACTATTCCCCAAGTTAAAAAGATATTTATTGAATGCGGATAAATTAAGCAGTTGATATAGAATCTTAAGAAACACATTAAACTTTAAGATAATAATTAAAAAACGATGTATGAAGTCTTGCCCGCGTTCATAAAGGTTATGTGGAATATTAGCTTAATTATCAGTATAATATATTAGGAGGTCGTCATTAGGCGCAGACCGATTTTAGGGCACGTTACCCTACATGTTTTCGTGGATAAAAGTCGAAAATATCGCTAATAAAACTACTTGACACTAAGCAATACGAAATAATGCAGTACGATGGCATAATATTTAATAAGAAAATTTAAAAAAAAATGACTTTGGTAGTGACAGAGTTTTTTTCTGATGGTCACTGTGGCATCTAGAATGCTAGTTGGAACATTTTTTTTGTCTTCTAAAAGTCCTCATTATATACGAATAAATGCTTCATAATATTGGTCTGACAAACGGATTTGTAATATTTGTGCCAGTATAATGGGTGAGTCTCAACACTCAAAAACTATTTTTTATGCAAAAGCCAAGTCCAGGCTATGTAATATCGCACATAAAATAGGAATACACATATTATTAATTATAATGAAAATAGGTAAAAACAAATACGTGGTAGAATATTTTTCCCTTTGGCTGGCAACATTTTGAATATCGTTCTACTTAGATATTTATGATTTATTTGTTTGGATTTTATACAAAAATATCCGATGCCAAGTAGTTTTTATCGGTGAAATGTTATCTTCAAGTCCTAAATACGCTTTTGTAAAGCACTGTGACAGCATTTCACCACACAGTAACTCACATTTTTTGAAATTTCGAGAGCTGTACTCCGCGTGGCACATGCCGCATGCCTGAGGGGCCGGCGAACGTAAGAAGCCTTTTCAGGCTTCTTTAAAATGGCTTAATATTGCGCGGGTCGACTCGGTTTCTATGCGTTATTATTCTATGTCTGAAAATAGATCTCTTTTTTAACATTTGTATTTTTACTTATATCTCCCTAGAGTTGAGCAAATAATTTGAAAATTACAGCACCTTGTCGCTGTTTGTTTCATTGTTTCGCGTTGGCGGCTTTCGCACAAACACCGTTCGAAGGCGCGGTGTTCGTTTTTCGGCTTTTTACAAACAAATTTTAAACGCGCCGCGTATCCTTTGATAGCATCCGACTTGCGCGGCATTCTTTAATAATAGAATTTACTTATTTGTAGGTGTTGTCATACTTAATGTTTGAATATATAATTTAAGATTAGTTTTTTTTTTATTGGGAAAACTGATTAATTAATATCCATAAAATAATTACACATATGTAACCGTATCACGGTACCAAATAACACCATTAATTATCCGACAGGGTTTTCTTTACACTCTGTATATGCTCATCTATTCCAGATTACATTCGAAACTACTTCTTAGTACTCTACAATTAATAAGGTGTACTATCACTATCCCTTCCAGCCAGCTTCATCAGCAGTCTGATACTTGATATATTCTCTAGCTACTCAGTCCAGTTAGTCACATCTGTACTCCGCTCTTGAACGGCTGCCTCTTGGTATTTCTTATATAGTGCTTAGTGTATAAATTGAGTGTATAATTTAAATTCAATTTATCTATACATATAATAAAATAGTAGGAAAGTCAATGTATGTCCGGGGTAAACTCAAAAAGTACTGCATGGATTTACTTCAAATTTTGCATGAATATTACTAACAGGCCGGGTCAACATATAGGCTACCACGCTATCACCTACGGGGGAAGAGCTGTGCGGAGTAAACGAAGTCCGTGCGAACGAAGTCGCGGGCAACAGCTAGTATTATAATAAAATTATAAAACTACTGTGTAAAATAAATTTCTTTTTTTTAAAACTTGTACGAGAAGTGGCCCATAATAGTACAGAGAATCTTGAAGGACTTATGACGTTATACTAAACTCAATTTGTCTCGCTCTAGAGTTTCTTTTTTAATTTTAATGGGAATAGGCGGTTGTCTTCGATCATTACTTGGCGGAAAGTGACGATGAGGAAAAGGTGGTACACGCTGGTCTAAAATAAAAATGATCACTCTACTCTTAAAGATTCTAGAATTGTATCAGGAAAAATAGACCCAGACAGTTCGTTCCAAACCTTGACTTGAACCAAAAACGAGCCGTCAAACCGTTTTGTTCGATTTTTTGGTATATTCACAACGTACGGATGGAACTTCCGCTTGCGTCTAGTATAAGAGAATGGTGAGGGTCCAATAATTTAAAAGACAGTTTTCGCCTACTTACCAAAGTGCTACTTTAATTATTAAGGTAACGTATAGAGAATATTGAAGGACTATAATACTATGACCTCACTCAATATGACGCGCTGGAGATTATAAAGCTTTTAATATTTTTTCTTGAAAAGTGCCGTGTCAGGTATCTTAATATATGTATTTTAATTTTTGTTTAGGCGTTATTATTACTAGTTTCATAATTTTTAAAGCCTGATTTTTATACGGTTAGGTTAGTTTATAAGCTTAATAATATGTCGTTTACTATTTGATATCCGATTCTAAAATATTTTTGACATAATATATATTGACATAATAACAGAAAAACTTGTGCAATCTAAAATCCATTTAAAATCTAACCACAAAACTATTTCTGAAATTCCGGTATACAATCTAACTTGTGGTTAATTTGTGGTAAATTATAATGAAACTTTTTTCCAATCAATAAACAATGTTATGGCAACCATTAGATTAAGTTAAATTAGAGTGGTATATGTAGGAGGTGTATGATTGGATTTATAACGGCACCAGATATTATAGTAGTTATTCAAAGAATTGCGAATTACAATCCATTTTTATACTGGGAAATGTGTATCGCTAAAAATTGTGATATACATATACATATGTATATAGAGACGTATATTATGTTGAACTGTCTTGTGCAATAGAAACTTAAGATAATAGACTTAAGATAAGTTCGACCAGAGCAATAATAATATAAAAGTATGAGAATAAGGATTATAAAGTGGAGCAAAATTACAAATTCATGGTCGTAAAATTTGGTGGGCAAATTATTAGGATAAAAGTTTTTCTTTTTCATAGCATAGCAACAAGTAGATGACTCTCCTGAAGGAAAGATATGTCTATTTCCGATAGACACTAAATATGTTAATGGTGCATTGCCAATAGCGAGGCTGCCGGAGGGCTATACGGGGGAGTACCCTGAGGTCCCTAAGCTCAGAGAGTCTGTCAGACTTTATCTGAACCAAGACAAGCCCCGCTACGCACAATTAAGAACTAATAATAAGGTAGTAAGCAACTTTAAAGTATTTTGAATGTAACTAGACATTTATATTCTGAATTTTTTACTTTTTCTGCTTTTGGCATGACCTGGCGCGCATATTTTATAAATGGATCACAAGTCTAATGTAAATTATTAGCAAGCATTCATAACTATTACACTTTAAAATTATATTTTTAGGTTTTCTTTTTATATCATAAGATTGCAAACAAGCAGATGGGTCTCTTGATGGAAAGAGTCAACCGTCGCCTATAGACACCAAAGATGTTAATGGTGCGGTGCTATCTTGTGGCGAGGTATAATGCCACATGCATAAGTTTACCGGGTACCTAACCCTCCAAAACGAAACACGACAGTGACAAGCACTGACGTTATTGCGTCAGGAATAGGTAAGCTGTAGTACCCTACAAACCCGGGAGAGACAATGCAGAACTCTACCACCTTGTAACCACGATGGTAGTGACTCGTATAGCCAATCGGTCGCCTTTTACGACCTGCTTGGCAGAACGGCAATTGGCCTATTCTTCAAAGGAGCCAGGGACCAACACGGGGAAAAAGTAGGTAACTGTTTAGTACGAATAGATGTTCAGTCTTGATTGGTTGGATATTTAGCTATTTAATTACATAATATTACATTAAAAATTTTGCGTGGCTAATTTTTGTGTCGTCTTTAAACTTGCAACCAGCGTTGAATGACACCACAGAACACTTACATTCTCTACGAGAGAATGACACGTAGACCGCGAGTGAATGATTCGCCCGTGTGCACGCCGATCCACGTTCTCCAGTCATCTTAAGATTTGCATTATTGGCGCGAAAAGCGCTTTTTTATTACTGTGTTTAGGAAAAAATCATTAGCGTAGTGGTGATAGGGACGTTAAGGCGAGGTATTTCGACGCGCGTCAATTCTATAGAAAATGAGTGACGCGGTATGTTCTGAAACCGTTGAGAAACGTGTTAATTTTCGGATAAATATATATAGGATATCAACTGAAAACCAAAATTTAGCACATTCTTTTTTTGTATTTACAACTAAATATCACGATATAAAAATCATGAGGAAGATTAGAAATATGATTAACAAATTATTTGTTTTAGTTATTTTTTTAGCCTATTTTCGGATTTTTATATGATCGAGTATAGTACATTCTATCATGTAACAAGTTAGCACATTCATTAAATAATATCTTCAGGTACATCGTGTAATTTTTGTAAAATTGTTATTTAACAATCAATACAAAAAAACTGGTTGCGATGCCTCGCCTTAACAATCTCATGGAAACACGGGCACAGACAGAGGTTTATGCTATGTATAATAGGAGTTTTAATTTTTATGATCTGAAGTCGAAAACCAGTGGATACGTACCAGTGATGCTGATAATAACTTCAAGAGTAGGCTGCTCCTCCCTGTCCAAGGCTTTAGCCAGAGTGACGACGCCGGTCTGCGGGTCCACCGTGAAATACTGCCCAGATATGGAATACCTTAGTTGTCCATTTTCAGGATCAATACCTGTAAATTACAATATTAAATAAATACCACTGGACAAACAATACAAATCGATCGAGTCGAGTCGATAATACATTCGATGAGTCGATTTGACCCTAAAGTAAACAAATTATTTGCTTGTCACATGGGCGATAGAACAATATCGATGCTAAGCCCCGCATTGGATCAGACTTTTTTGAAGAATCGACTATCTGCGCGCAGTTTATTTAATCACTAGCTGCTGCGTGCAGCCCCCTGCATTATTCATTTTTTGGTGAATCCCGCGGGATTGCCTAATTTATCCGGGATAAAAAGTAGCCTATGTTCTATTCCAGGTTATTATCTACCTGTGTGCCAAATTTCACTTAAATCCGGTCAGTACTTTTTGCGTGATTGAGTAACAAACATCCATCTAAACATCCATCCACACATCCAAACTTTCGCATTTATAATATTAATATAGATATAGATAATAATTAATATAGATTGGCTAAATTTTTAACAATCATGTGTTCACACTACACACCAATTCCTATAGGTACATATAGTTAACTAGCTGCATCTGCATCATAAAAGATTTTGATGAATCTTATGGGAACCATTTGTTTTCTGGGGATGAAAAATACCCTATGTGCTGTCCCAGGTCATCGTCTACACATGTACCAAAATTCATCTAAATCGGTTTAACTGTTGCATGAAAAAGTAGCAACAAATATTCATTCATCCATTTACCCATTCATCATCCTAACAAACATCCATTCATCCATCCACCCATTCATCATCCTAGCAAACATCCATTCATCCATCCACTCATTCATCATTCTATCAAACATCCATTCATCCATCCATCAATTAGTACCTAATATTAGCTGTGCCCTGTAGCCCGCTGCATTCCACGCGAACAAATTATTTTTCCGGGATATAAATTACCCTAACTACTATTTCAGATGATGATCTATAATTCCCAAATTTCGTCCAAATCGGTTAGGCTGATTTGCGTGAACGTGCGTAACAAACATCAACCATCATCGACATCAACAAACCTCAACATCCAAACATACTTTCGCATTTATAAGTAGAAAGGTAGGATTAGCAGAAGAGATACCCACAAACGTATAATAGTCGTTGAATATCCTGTAAATTAGTATCCATAAACTTATAATAGTAGTGTATTATAAAAATTTGGAAAATCCAAAAGTGCATGCCTCATAATGGTCGTTTAATTTAAAAAGTAATTAAATATCACTGAATTAGATAGTAATTTTCAATAGGAAACAGCCCTCTAATCACGTAACAAAACGTCAATCTAGTCGAAGCGATTAGGCCTTTTACACAAATAAAAACGATGCAATGCCGCGTCGTGCTAAGGCGCTGTATAGTGTCAAAAATGTGTAAGAGCCCTAAAAGCCTTGATTCGAATGAGATTTCATAACGTGAATCGGGGCCTGGTGCCTGTGAATACTGAAGCTTTTAAAACAAAGTGAAACCAATATGTTAAGCATTTTTTTAATAATTTTTTTAAGAATTTTTTTTAAATAATTTTTTACATATTTTTAAAGTGTTAAAAGTATTTTTTTATATCATAAGATAGCAAACAAGCAGATGGGTCTCCTGATGAAAAGAGCCACCCATCGCCTATAAACACCAAAAGTGTTAATGGTGCGTTGCTATCTTGTGGCGAAGTTCAATGCCACATGCATAAGTTTACCGGAATACGACACCTTACGCTCCAAACCGGAACTCGACAGTGACAAGCACTTACGCTATTGTGGCAGGAATAGGTAAGGTGGGCGAGACAATGCAGAACTCTACCACCTAGTAGCTATGGTGGTACAACCAATCGGTCGCCTTTTACGACCTGCCTGGCAGAACAGCAGTTGGCCTATTCTTCAAAGGAGCCCCGGACCAACACAGGGTAAAAATTTAATATAAATTTACAAAAGGATAATATATATATATATATATATATATATATATTATAGGATATATATATATATATATATATATATATATATATATATATATATATATATATATATATATATATATATATATATATATATATATATATTATAATTATCCTTTTGTAAATTAATATTAAAAAAATATATGTATATATATATATATATATATATATATATATATATATATATATATATATATATATATATATATATATATATATGTGTGTGTGTGTGTAATTATTGCATTAGTGAAATATGAATACAATAGTTTAAGTCCAAAAAATGTTTGACCTTTACATGATTAGAATAAAATCCTCACCTCACCGCTCTGTTTCAAGGCAAGCAATATTAATAAGTAGTTAAAATACTTCACCTTTCAGTTGATATACTGGAGTTCCAACCGGTGTATCTTCCAGAAGACCAAACTGAGACATATCCCCAGTCTGCGGGATAAAGTGCGGGGCTCTATTGATCACTTGGGCCTCAGAGAAGCTGAGTAGTGATAGGAGTAACAATATTAGTAGAGGGTTTGGTTCACTCGTTACAGTGGCGACTTGCCGCCTCTGGAAAATTATTTCTGCCATCTGAAAAAGATTTTTTTTTATTTAAAGGTAATGAAATACCAGGAATATTATAAGAGATTTTTCTCCTTTGTTCCTGTTTAGAATCGAACCCAAATGGCTTAGTCAGGGTCGCTACTCGCTAATCACTCAACAAATGAGGTTTTCACACAGATCAATCTCAGTTGGTTGTCATCACTACATAGTATAAAACAAAGTCGCTTTCTCGAGGTATTTTTTCGAAGCGCTCCCATTTTCAAGTGCTCCTAATGAAGCGCTCCTAAAGTATTCCTCCTCTAAGCTCCTTATAAAAAATATTTTGATTTATGAATAAAGTAATTTTTTTAGGACGTACTACAAACTATTAGTTTTAAGACTTAACATTGTTTTCATTGTTGTTACAATGACTGTGATTCAATGTACCTAAAAATATATAATTAATCAACAATAACTATAGATATAACGAAACAACATGTGATTTTTATAAATTTAATATTCAGATAATAATTACTTTTTAATTATTTACACCACTTGCTTTACGCCCTTCCCTATGGGTGCGCTTCGAGGAATAATATTATAATTTATTTCGGTAGCACATTTAAAAAGAGCGCTTTGAGGAATACTTTAGGAGCGCTCCAGTAGGAGCGCTTGAAAATGGAAGCGCTTCGAGGAATACCTCGCTTTCTCTGTCTGTCTCCTTATCTGTCCTTATGTATGCTTAAATTTTTAAAACTACGCAACGGATTTTGATGCGGTTTTTTAACAGATAGATTGATTCTTGAGGATTTTTTTTGTATATAAACTTTCCGATATTCTCACGGGGACAAAAGCTACGCGGGTGAAACCGCGGGCAATTCGCTAGTATTATATAGAAATAAAAATCAAAGTGTTTTTCCGCGAATCAGTCAAAACCTCCGGACCTATTTAATTGTTTTTCTGTAAGTAAGACAATATTAAAAATAAACAAATTAGTTCTGTAAATGGGAGAATTTTGCACATTTTATTTACTAGCATAGGCATGTCAAGTTGGATCTAGTAGCTAGATTTTTACTGTACGTCAAGAGGGAAAAAATGGAAACCTCACAGAATAACTCATATCTTTCTGACCGTCCATCTGAGTGAAATTGGGTGTGAATAGTAAATGACCCAAACATGGAAATATGACATAAATAAATGTATTTATTTAAGTATGAGGGCAAAAGTTTTGAGGGGTAAAATAGAAAATAAAAAAATGGTTTTGTGTGACCTATTAAATGAAAGTGCGGGCTGGGGAAATCTCCAGTATATTTCTATATTTTAAGATTTTAATATTTTAAGCTAAATTGCTTTAAAGAAATTTAAGGAAACAGAAAAAAAATTACCATCTTCGTAACTAATTTTATTGGACCTATTTTTTTATAAACAGGATATAGTTATCTACCTATAGGTTACAGAAACACTTATAATAAGTTTTAAAACAAGCCTACTGCGAAAAAAATCAGTGTGATTTAAGACACTTTATGAAACTTAAAATACTTACATAATAGTCATCAATCGAACCGTAGACGTGGACTGAAAATTCGATCTGGTGAAAACTCTGTCGCAATTCTATTAATATATAAGTTTGACTATAGAATTCAACCATAAACAGAATAGTATACACGTGTGTATGTGTATGCGTGTGTGTGTGTACTGTGTGTGCATGTGTGTGTCAAATGCATGGTAATGTATGTAATGTTTTTACTTATCAATTTACTTCTACATGGAACCTTTAACTTTACCAAATTTTGTACTCCTGAGGAGTACTTCAGCCCTTGAAATTTTTGGTAAAAGGGCAGCAAACGTTTAAATAAATAACTATTGCAAATGACATAAGTTTATTGTACAACATAAAATGGTTCAAGATTATGTTTACAAAACATTTACAAATATTTTGATCTACATAATTATGCGATTAAAATTCAGCCTCCAACAACTATTATAATAATTAATCTACTTTGTTAATAATGTTACAGTAACCGGTGAATGTATGGCATAAATACTTTGTTAATATTCTGCGTCTGTAGGTTCCCAAGTTAAATAGACTTGTAATTACATCTCATGGACTTGTCTATATCTTGAAACACAGTAAATAATTAAGAAATATTAACAACCCACAACTCTCTTACTTAACTAAAAATATTTGAAGAGCAACATTAGTGCAGTACCTATTTGCAAAGCAACAGTAGAGAAGAAGCAATACTTCAATACTTCATTTTTGTGCTGTATGTATCTTGGAGGCAATTTTTTTCATACATCATAAGATTAAACATGCAGATGATGACTGCCTTGTTGTCTAGGGGTTAGCCTATTCGATTCAGATTAGGACCCGGGTTTGATCCCCGGATCGAGCAAAAGTCTTATTGAGGATTTTTGGAGGTTTTCCTCTAAAGTCCAAAATCTCATAAGTAGCTCGGAGTCTAGCGTGGATGGAATCTTACCACTCCCTCAACTTACTCGAATGAGCACGTAAAGTCGTCGGTCCTGGTTATTGCTAGAAATAGTCGATAATCGTTATCAAGTCAGCGAATTGCGGCGATGGGGATCACCATTTATCTCGCCAACCGTCTAACCGATGAATCGTGGTGAACCGTAAAGTCTATAGACGTTTACTCTGCTTACCTCGTAAGGGAACAGGCGTTATGATACTTATAATGCTCATTTAGACACTACAGATGTTAATAATAGTACTATCTGCGTATTGGGATGGATTACGATCATTGGTATTAGCAACGTACGCAATTCTACTAACTACCTTACTCTCCATTTCAGAACCCAACAGTGATAAGAATTGACACTCTTTATATTCATCGAAGGCTTTTCGATGGAGGGTCACTAGAACAAGAGAATTACTACTAAGATGTAGGTTAAAATCACGATTCAATTTACGTAACGTTATTGTCCAATTTCATGTAACGTAACTTGTTTCGCTCGGTCGAATTGGGAAATAAGAGTATGAACTTACTGTCCCATTAATAAAAACTTATCCGTATAATAATTTAAGCTATGATTTTTTAACTAAAATGCGTTTTAGTCGTGTGTAGTTCGCGAATGAATCCTTCAATTGGACTACTTCAGTTGCGTTTAGTTCATCCTTCACTAGTTCAGTTTCAATTTATCTATATCTCTAGTTCGCGTAGTTCACCGCGAACGAAACGATTACGAGAGTCGAAGATTGCCGATCACGCGCCGATGGGAGTGACGTAGCAGACACAATCTCGGCCCGGCTGAACTTGATACCGGTTAACTATATCATTCGTGCTTTCGTGTACAATGTACATAGGTACATACTTACGAAGAGCGATAAAATGAATTCATTAATTATAAGCGTTCATTGCATATTGCGCATGAAGGTAGTTTTAATCTTCAATTAGTATAAATGCAATGCATAAAATGTCATAATGTTTGTTTGAATTTATCTAAAATTAAAAATTACAGTGAAAAATAAAAGTTTAGAAAAATCAGCTTAAAGTTAAGGCCATAAGAAACATTTTGCTGTATTCGGCAATTGTAAACACTATTTTAGTAAGAATTTTTAATCTTTCATTAGTAAAAGTACGAATAAAAAAACGAAAAAAATAGTACAAATAAAAAATATACTTTATTTTAAAATTGTTTTACTATCACTTCAACGTTTATCTCGTTCGCAGAAATCATAAGATTCATTACACACTACTTAGTTCGATTAACAAACGAAGGAAAATCAATGTACTGAGAAATGATAGCGACTCAAGCCGTTGGACTAGATGAACTACTGAACTAAAAGAGTGATATACTTCGCAGTGATCAAAAGATATGTACATATCTTTTCAATTCAGTGACACATTCTGCGCACCTCTAATGCGTTTCCAAGCTCAGATGTACGCAACGGGGTGTTGTGTGTTTTAAACAAACCACATATTACTCGAAAACAACCAAATTTAATATAACACACCGATTAGCTAATACATTTTAATTATTTTCTATATGATACTACGATTCACAGTCGTTCAGCTCCATCTAGTTAAAGGTACGGGCAACTTACATTCCATACATTTGTAGTTTATTCTTAACAACTTAAACTAAATAACCTATTTTAATGAACATTATCTGTCTTTCAAACATCAACTGTCATAAGAATAAAAGTGACACGATACAAGTATAACATTATGACGACATAAAGATAAAATTTGTCTATTTAGAATTTATTGAACGACAGATTTTCATAGAGATTACATAGATAGTATATATTAGTGTATAATGTATATTATCTATAAACAAGTATCTAAATGAAAATGTCCCATCGATAGAAAGACAAAAACATATATTTCGTATTAGCATTTCTTTTTAATGATGAAAATGAGCTTTTCAGAGAAAACGCACGTGAAAACATTTTTGGCGCTCGTGTTCCCATACTATTAGCAGGGGAGTCCAAGAGGGGATTTTTACTTTTACTCGAGCGCGTCAGATTAACATAGGGGAGGACCTCGCATACTGTTGAAGCTACCTTTATATAGAGGCGGGTGGTTAGAGCAGAAAAAAACAACAAAATTCGAATAACTTCCACTTGTGAAAATTATCAGATTATATTTTTTTCGTCATTTTTACATCATTTAGTCTATAAGAAAAGAAAATTCAGACGCGCTCGAGAATGTCAAAACAACTTTTTCTTTGCAACTTTGTGACAGAAATCGGCTGATTTTCTAAATTTTAGGTGGCAATTAATTAACCCACCATACCTGACGCGCTTCAGTGTTTCCATGTCACCGTTTTTTTAAACATTTTTTTTTATCTGTAGATTTTTTTTTCCACCACAGAAATGAAAACTATTATATAACCTTTTATTTTTCCTATAATTTAATCTAAAAAATCCATTAGATCCCTACGACGCTCGAGTTTCTAACCATCTACCACTACATCCTGGGCTCCCCTACTATATTTGGTCTTACAAAAAATTGTCAAAACATGAATTGTAGAATTTTTCAAAATTTTATATATATGTTTTCCTATCGTGAAATGAGTAATATAATATTGTCGAAAAATTGCCATCAGACGCTGTTTTTAACATGGCGCTAAGAGCGGCAAAGACAAGTAGCAAATTCAAGTTCAGAAAGAGGAGGTAGGTAAATATATCATAATTTTTAAAAACACACATTTTCTAAATTCCCAGAAAAAAAATTCAGACAAAATTACCAAAGGACCAAAATAAATTGTATATTATCGTACTATGTTTAATTAGTTTCATTAATAATCTAAAAAAATGGGTAAATGGTTGACTATCGGCAGGCCATCTCTCAAATTTCCCGGTAAATTTAAGCTAAAATGAGTACAAACTATAAACAGATATAAAACTTTATACAATAAAACTTTTTACAAGTTATTTCGACACGTCAACACTCATCAAAACTACCACCGGATCGGAACGCGACCACACACTGAGAAGATCCGGCGGAAGAAACTCAGCGGGCTTGTCTTTTTCTCATATATTTTTTTTTTACATACACATTATCACAATATTACATATTTATAAAACATATATATGAGATTGACATGAGGAGCAATTAATCCCTTGCTTGTTTGTCTTCCAAATAATCTGAGATTTTATAATACCCTTTTTTACACAGATTTGTTTTAACACATTTTTTAAATTTATTGACTGGTCAACTGGTAGAAGTTTATTGTAAAAGCGTATACATTGCCCCATAAAAGAGTTACTTGTTCTGTGGAGACGAGATGCATGCACAACAAGATTGTTTTTGTTCCTTGTGTTTAGTGAGTGTACGTCACAATTTTTTTTAAACAAGCAAATATTTTTACGAACGTACATCAAGTTACATCTAGTTAAAACTGACGGTATATTAATTGTTGAAAAGCTGTATATTTTGATTTTTCGAATGGAATCCAATTTTTTTTTAAATCTTAAGTATTGTTTTAGCTACACAATCGATAGGTTGAAACTTTTCGAAACAATGTTATAAAGAAAATTTCAAAAATTACCGAAATTGATTTATTAAACGGTATTTGACGCAGTCTTTTATATATAATCTGATAATTCAATCGAAAAGTTATTTTATAAATATCAAGTAAGTTTGCTAAAATCAACGAAATATTAATATTTAAAAAACTGTAACTTTTGAAAACGACTCGGTTTTTATTTTGCATACTGCATTTGACGTAGTTTTTAAGTACTAAAATATTGTAGAAGGTCGAAAAATGATAGGTTAAAAATCTCGAAGTTATATCAAAAATACACTTTAAAACAATCGTCAACGATAGCTCCCGAACGGATAAACCAATTTTGATTCAGTATACACATCACGATTCAGTATAAATTTTTTTGAGTTTTTTTCCGATCGTAGTTGAGCGGAATCCAATCGTATGCCATCAACCACGTTTCAATCGGTCAAGTCGTTCAAAAGTTATGAGATGTTTACATACACACATACACACACACCTACATACAAACATACTAACGTCATCGTGAAAATAGTCGGAAAACGTTACTAGGACCTCAAAATGTGGAGATCTATTGAAAACTCTATTTTTGAAAATCGGAGCAAAATCAGTAACTTCCTTATCTACGTACGATAAAAAGCGTTGAGTGTGAACTCACACGCGGAAAACTAGAAGTAAATTTTTTGATTGAATTAGGAAAGAACGAAAAGAGAGAAATATAAATTAAAGTAGTTAAGAAATAGGTTATTTCAAAAATAAAAGAGTTTCAAATCTCCACGACTTTATATTTTTTTTTCTTTAAACATAACTGTTCTTTCTTGATGTGTAACTATCGGATTTTTTGTGACACACTGGAAACTGCTATACATGGAACACGGATATCATGCAATATGTAACCAAAGTTGAGTACACGTCTATCAAGTTACGATCGGTATTTCGCTTATACTCGCAATTTCCTTCAGTATAAAGACAGATATAAGGCCTGTATATCTGTTTACACTATTCAGCTGGGCTAATACTGTATTGTAATGTTACATATTTTAGTAGTAACATTACAACACAGTAGTAACTGTGTTAGGGTGTGTTTATCAAATATACTTTAAAATTTGCTTATTTTTACCATTGATATATGCAACCATTGTAACTGTTGAACCTTAAAGAAAAATCGAATTACAACATGGGTTATCCCAGTATAGACGTTAGGGCCTTATACTGTTTTTCAATGTACCTGGTTTGTAGCAAAATTATAATAAATTATAAAATAAATTTTATATATATATATATATATATATATATATATATATATATATATATATATATATATATATATATATATATATATATATATATATATATATATATATATATATATATATATATATATAGCATCTTTATTTGTCACTTTACTGATTTGGTTTGTTTTATCAGAAGAATAGGGGAGTGAAACTCAACTATTGCAATTTTGTTAAACTTAATTGCTTATTGCTTAGGTAATGACTAATGACCTACCTAAATAATTCTGCTTAATATGAAATACGTGATGTTAAGCTTCAGAAAAACATGTAATATTCTGGTTTTATGTTAGCATTGATTTAAATAGAACTAGTGTCGATCAGATATGTAAGATCTTTTAAGTGTAAAAAGTGTTTTTTTTTAATATTGTATACAAACAAGCAGATGGTTGTCCTAATGTAAAATCATCGCCTATAGACACCAAAAATATTAAGGGTGCATTGCTGTTCTTATCGCGGGATCACAATGCCACATGCGTAAGTCTGTCTATGCTCAAAATTGGAGTTTGGAACACCACAATAACAAGCATTGATGCCATTGTGGCTAAAATAAGTAAGACGGTGGTACTAAATACCCAGGCGACATGAAACAACTCTACCACCTAGTTGTCACGATGGTAGTGACATATTAATAGCCAATTCTTTGCCTGTTATGAACAGAATATTAGACGGTCTATTCTTCAAAAGGTGATTGAACCAACACGGGGATGTCATATATATAGCATTAACACATATTTGGCATTTGTCACACATTCGCAAGATATTGCTTAAAAATACAGGTGGATTAGACAGAAATATGTATATCAGCTAAATATAATAATTATAATTGATCGGCTATTAATCATAAACTTGTAAAGCCTTCTAAGCCGTGATAGCTTTTCCTTTTAATTTCATTATATTTACTACTACTGTAATTTTTTTTTATTCCAAAAATCAACCGTTTAGCTGACAGAGGGGAGGTATACTTGATTCTAACAAAAATTAGCACTTTAAAGGGTAATATTTCACAAACGAGTCCCTTAATCGAAAAATCGCTGTGACAAACCTATAATAATATAATTTTAAAAATCTATCCAACAATACCCCACTCTATACGGTACACGAAAAAAAAAATAGCATCTCCACTCTACATGTTAAAAAATATGTAGGCGGTTGATCCTGCAGGTCATCCCTGAAACTTCCTGCTAAATTAGGGTTTTTAGTTAAAACATCTAGGCATTTTGTTTAAAATGGCAGTGTATTGATTTTTGAAAAGCTATATTTTGGAAACGATGATCGATTTTGATCTTTCTAATGGCATTCAACTCTTTTGTTTTGATTTTTGAGATCTGAAATATAGCGAGCTAAGTAATAGATTGAAAAATGTTGAGGAAAAGTCAAAAAACATTTTTTTTTCAAAACTTTCATCATTGATAAATCCCAAATAAATTGAACGATTTTGATTCAATTAATGGTATTTGACGCAGTTTTTTTATTTTAATCATAAGATAGCAAACAAGCAGATGGATCTCCTGATGGAAAGTGTCAACCATCGCCTATAGACACCAAAGGTGTAATTGATGCGTTGCTATCTTGTGGCGAGGTCTAATGCCGCATGCATAAGCTTACCGGCTACCTTATCCTCCAAACCGGAACACAACAGTGACCTGCACTGACGCTATTACGGCAGGAATAGGTAAGGCGTTGGTACCTGACCCGGGCGAGACAATGCAGAACTCTACTACCTAGTAGCCACGATGGCAATAACTCGTATAGCCAATCGGTCGCCTTTTACGACATGCTTGGCAGGACGGCAGTTGGCCTATTCTACAACCAACCCGAAACCAACACGGGGACGCACAACAACACGCAGTTTCTAAAGGAAAAAAGTTGATAAAATTTTTAAGTCAATCGGTGTATTAGCCTAAGTTATTTCAAAAATATCAAGTAAGTTTGCTAAAAACAACGTAATTTTAATATTTGACAAGCTATAACATTTGAAAATTTGATTCGATTTTGATTTTTGAAACGGCATTCGACGTAATTTTTTTACTACTTAAATATCATAGAATACCAAAAAATAATTAGTTGAAAATTTTCGAAGTTACGTCGAAAAAACACTTTTCGTCAACGATTACTCCCAAACGGATGAACCGATTTTGATGCAATTTGTGTATCTAATACACATCATTACCGATTTTGATGCAATTATGTGTATCTAATACACATAATTGCATCAAAATCGGTTCATCCGTAGTTATTTGAGGAATAGAGCTGATTAGTTTTTGGTACTTAATCGGTACATTAATCTGGAAGTTATATTAAAAAAATACTGTTTCGCAACATTTTTCTGGGTTTTTTAAAAATTTCTCTAAATCTCCTGGGCCGACTTGTTTCAAATTTTCAGGAAGTCTAAGTTGAATGGAATCCAATCTAATGTCATCAACCGCATTTCGAGATCGGTCAAGCCGTTCAAAAGTTATGAAATGTTTACACACACACACACACACACACACACACACACACACACATATATACATACAGACATACTGACGTCATCGCGAAATTAGTCGGAGAAGATCCCTAGGACCTCAAAACGTGGAGATCTGGAGAAAATTCGATTTTCGGAAATCGGAGCAAAATTTTTTAACTTCCTTATCTACAATTTACATACATAGCGGGAATAAATATAAAAAAATATTTTTCAAGATTTTATGTTAGGACTTTGTGGCCGCGACAAATATGTATATTTGATCCAAATTACAGCTTTCTAGTACTGAGGATATCTGAGCTATTCTGTGGACGGACGAACGGACTGTCAGTCAGACAGAGCGAAATTATAAGGGTTCCTAGTTTACTTCGAAACCCTAAAAAATAAGGCGGTTATAGGTATACCAAATCCCGGACAGACTGCCGAACTCTATTACCTTAAAACTGCTTAAAGAAGCACATTATTTATAGTCGGATAGAAATTATACTCTTTATAACTACTAACAACGTAATGCAACGCATCAAGTCACTGAACTGAGTGCTAAGTGTGAGTTTCTCAAATGCGTTCGAATAACTTTACTATCGCGTTAATCGAATAAACTCTTTAATTAACGAGTATCGAGAATCTGCGAGTGTGAGTCGCGATTTAGCCAAACCACCCGGTCGGCGTCCACTCATCGTGAATGGCGAACATTTGTTTCGTAATGTTGGTTGTACGTTAGCATCGAATGAATAACCAAACATTTTCAGAAGTACACAATTCTTGAGTGTCTATATCTAAAAAAGAGTGTTTTAAACTTATACGGATTACTACCAAACAAAATATTATTGTATTTTTTGTTCGATTGTGACTGTCTTGAGAATAAATAAATTACATACTCTTTGTTGAAAATCTTGAGATTATTCATAGTGAAAATTAAAAATGAAGACGGGAGAATCAACATTTGGATTAATGGCGTTTATGAAGGAGTAAACATATTATAGTTGTTTAGCCTTTTAGGTTATATTGTTCTGTGTTGTTCAGCTTAGCTTAGCAAGGATTATAATTCTCTGCATAACCATTTATACATCTAACATCAACAAAGAAACGTGTGAAAAAGATATTTGTGATGGGCAAAGACAAGTGAAAAAGTTATGATGAAAAAAATACATATAAAACGAGAGAAATCTTTAAACGCTTTTAAGATCTTCGTGTCAAAACACAAGTTGAATCAAGCAATTAGCAAGGATTATAGTTCTCTGCATAACCATTTATACATCTAACGTCAACAAAGAAACGTGTGAAAAAGATATTTGTGATGGGCAAAGACAAGTGAAAAAGTTATGATGGAAAAAATTTATATAAAACGAGAGAAATCTTAAAACGCGTTTAAGATCTTCGTGTCAAAATACAAGTTGAATATCTACACGAACGAGTTATGGCCAGATGGTATAAAGTTCAGGCGTTTTGTACATTTCAGAATGAGTTCAAAAGCAATGGAGTCTCCAGCTGGGACACGCAGTGTGAACAAATACCAACTGATAATGGATCAAACCAAACCTAGTATATTTATTAGCTTTAATTGCAAAAATGTGAAACACAGTGTTCAGTGTGTCAAAACACTATGTAATCTGGTGTATGCAGTGGCACTGTATGGCCTTGGTGGCATCGATGCAGCGGTCAGCTACACAGGGAAATCGGCTGTTGATCTAACAACAGGTGTACTTCACGGTAGATCTCATGGCAGTGTGGCACTATTGTGGCAGAGAAATGTGTTTGGTGAAGTTTCAGTGTGAAATTGTGAAAGTGAGCATATAACAATTATAAAAGCAATTACCAGGGACATGCTGGAGATCTTGATTGCATCTGTGTATATGCCTACCGATCAGCCTGATAATTTGTCAATATTTGTTCAGTGTCTGGGCTAATTAAATGCAATCATTGAAGACAGTGACATTGAAACAGTGTATATATTAGGGCAATGTTTCTTAACCTGTGGTCCATGAACCCCTGAGGGTCTGCGAGTATATTTGAATGAATATATAAATGCCAATGTTTTTTTATCAACAGGGCCCTTGATACTGTGCTTGGTTTTCTAGGGGTCAGCGGACTAAAAAAGGTTATGAAACGTTGTATTAGGGGATTACAATGCACACCAAGATGCATCATTTTGCAATGAGTTATTTAATTTTTGTAATAAGGGCAGTGGCCGTGTGGAGACATGTTAAGGCTTGGTATAGCTTCAGATACTCATACTTATGTTAGTGAGGCTCAGGGGTGTAAAAGGTGGTTGGATCACTGTGTGGTTAATACATCTGCTTGCCACACTATCTTAAATATACATGTCCTATACAACATAATGATCTACCACTATCCGATTTAGATAGAATGTAACTTAGATTTAATAAGAAATACAATAGAATTAAGTGACTATCACTACAAAAATAATGTTATATGGGGTATAAAAAATAATTATGAAATTAATAAATATAGTTAATAGTTAATTATGTAATAACAAATTAACATAGGTTTTCCTTTAGAATTATGTGATTGTGCATATAAAATGTGTAACATGTCAAGTCACAGCTTTATAATATATAAATTATTATACCAGAATATTATATTAATATTCTGGTATAATTAATGTATTACTTATATGCCTGTAATAGATAAGTATACCAGATATATATAAATATAAATATTTAAGGGACAAATTACACTTACTATATTAACCCCAAAGTAAGCAAATTATTTGCTTGTGTTATGGGTGTTAGTCAATGGTAAGTACTAATACATAGAAATACATACCTATATCAATACTGAAATACATTTAAAAACACCCAAACCCGGAAATACAAATATTTATGTTTTGCTTGTCGCCGCCGTGGGTCGAATCCGAGCCTCGGCAATTGCATAGTCAGGGTCGCTATCAACTCGACCAAAGAAGTGGGCAAGATACTATATAATAACGTATTTAGAGTTCTGTTGCGGCTGCCATAGTGTTGCAGTGCCCCTGGCATGTTTGCAGATGCCCATGTTGAGGATTTCTATGCTGTAATGTGGAAGAAACTACGACTAGGTACCATCTCACATTTGCGACAGAGTATCAACAGGATTCTAAATATTATAAACAGTAGAATGCTCATCCTTTATGGACAGGTTTATGTGTCTGCATGGTTGCTTATTACTGACACACACACCACAGTAAATTATTTTGAAACACATTTTATATGTAAAGTTTTAATATATGTGAATTTTTTTAAATACTATTTACTAACATAGTTTATAAGAAAATATGTTACTAACATTAAAAGCTTCAAGTGCTTGAAATAAATGATTTTTAATTAATTTTTAGACATTTTTTAAATCTTAAAATAGCAAACAAGCAAGTGGGTGCCGTGATGGAGAGTCAACCATCGCCTATAAACACCAAAGATGTTAATGGTGCCTTGCTATCTTGTGGCGAGGTCTAATGCCACATGCATAAGTTTACCGGCTACCTTACCCTCCAAACCGGTACATGACAGCGACAAGCACTGACGCTACTGCGACAGGAATAGGCAAGGCGGTAGTATCAGACCCAGGCGAGACAATGCAGAACTTTACCACCTAGTAAATTAATTAAACCTCTCTTATTCTCCTCAAAACATACAAAAATCTATCAATTTTATTACAAAAGGAATAAACGTGCGCTTTCCAATTGCAAAGTTTGTCAACTAATTTTCCTAGAAATCAGAATTCAATGAAAATGCTATTGTGTTAGGAATAGATAAGGCGGTGGTACCAGACCCGGGCGAGATAATGCAGAACTCTACCACATAATAGCCCATGATGGTAGTGACTTGTATAGCCAATCGGTCACCTTTTACGACCTGTCTGACAGAAAGGCAGTTGACCTATTCTTTAAAGGAGCCCGAGATCAACACGGGGATTTTTATTTATGCGATAGCCGCCACTGAATTGTTTTTCTGTGAGGTCCAGCACTGCATCAAGTGATGGTCCACTGCTTGCATTGCTCCAACCAGTGCTGGGACATGCAGTGTGAACGAATACTAACTGATAATGGATCAAACCAAACCTAGTATATTTATTAACTTTAATTGCAAAAACGTGAAACGCAGTGTTCAGTGTGTCAAAACACTATGTAATTTGGTGTATGCAGTGGCACTGTAGGAGACCTGACTTCTGCCCCACGACCTGCCTCTCCTTGGTGGCATTGATGCAGCGTTCAGCTACACAGGGAAAACAGCTGTCGATCTAACAAGAGGTGTACATCACGGTACATCTCACAGCGGTGTGGCACTATTGTGGCAGAGAAATGTGTTTAGTGAAGTTTGTGTTAAATTATGAAAGTGAGCGCATAACAATTATAAAAGCAATTACTCTAGGGACATGCGGAAGATCTTGATTGCATCTGTGTATATGCCTACAGATCAGCCTGATAATTTGTCAATATTTGTTCAGTGCCTGGGCCAATTAAATGCAATCATTGAAGACAGTGACATTAAAACAGTGTATATGTTAATGGATTACAACGCACACCAAGGTGTATCATTTTGCAATGAGTTATTTAATTTTTGTAATAAAGGCAGTGGGTTTGTAGACATTTTAAGGCTTGGTATAGCTTCAGAGACCTATGTTAGTGAGGCTCAGGGGTGGAAAGGGTGGTTAGATCACTGTGTGGTTAATACATTTGTTTGGCACACTATCTTAAATGTACATGTCCTATACACATGTTGAAGATTTCTATGCTATAATGTGGAAGAAAACTGCGACTACCATCTTATATTTGCGACAGAATAACAACAGGTTTCTAAATATGATAAACAGTAGAATGCTCATCCTTTATGGACAGGTTTATGTGTTTGCATGGGTGTTCATTACTGGTACACACACCACAGTAAATTATTTTGAAACACATTTTATATGTAGTTTTAATATATGTGATTTTTTTTAATAATATTTAGTATTTACTAACATAGTTTATAGGAAAATATGTTACTAACATTAAAGGCTTCAAGTGCTTGAAATAAATGATTTTTATTTTTTTTATTCATTTTTTTACATCATAAGATAGCAAACAAGCAAATGGGTGTCGTGATGGAGAGTCAACTATCGCCTATAAACACCAAAGATGTTAATGGTGCTTTGATATTGTAGCGAGGTCTAATGCCACATGCATAAGTTTACCGGGTAACTTACCCTCCAAATCGGAACACGACAGTAACAAGCATTGACGCTATTGTGTCAATAGATAAGGCGGTGGTACAAGACCCGGTCAAGTCAATGCAGATCTACCACATAATAGCCCATGATGGTAGTGACTTGTATAGCCAATCGGTCACCTTTTACGACCTGTCTGATAGAACGGCAGTTGACCTTCTTCAAAGGAGCCCGGGATCAACACGGTGATTTTTTATTTATGCGATAGCCGTCACTGAATTGTTTCTTTGTGAGGTCCAGCAGCGCATCAAATGATGGTCGAAAGCTTGCATTGCTCCAACAAGTATAACCTCTGTCTGTGCCACTGCAAACATTGTCTAAGCAAAAAAGAGGTACCAACTATGATTTTTGTCAAATTTATAAATTAAATTTTTTTCACATTGTAAAATATTCTTCTTTTTTTACGTTCTCACTACGATAAACCCAAGTGATAACTCTACTTCGGCGTAAGCGTACCATTCACCAATGTTAGTGACTCGAAACGTCAAAATTGCATCTCACACTAACCTTCCACTTGAATCCACCAATCACATGCGGTAACGCTCTCGCTATAAAATACAAAATGGCTGTCAATGGCCGTATTCGACAGGGAACAAGTAAACATAAATCTCGCACTTGCATGTTTTGTT
Organism: Apodemia mormo; assembly: GCA_036924255.1. NCBI lineage: Eukaryota > Metazoa > Arthropoda > Insecta > Lepidoptera > Riodinidae > Apodemia > Apodemia mormo. The sequence continues at coordinate 2,285,265 of JAUPFN010000007.1, read as the reverse complement.
TCTCACGTTTACCACTAGGTGGCGCTGTACAAATCCCATACAAATTCCTAGTAAACTCGAAACGCGCTCACGGTCGAATGCAAAAAGAAAAACTCACACTTAGCACTCTGTAGATAATGGGGCCGTGGGAAACGCGATAATTAATGTTTGTTCTGAGTTCTGACTACTTATTAGCTAAACGCGGGCTTTTCACATACCTACTAATGATAACGAAAATTGGAGTTAAATATTGGCAAACCCTTACATTGTATTTAAATCTCATAATAAAGCTGGACAAGTAAGCGTCGGACCGTGCGCAATGTAAGGTTCCGTAGTTTTCCATCACAATAATGCGTAATAAGTATAGGCCTTTTTAATTCTTGTAGTTATGCTATAATTATTTATCCTGTGTGATTTTACTTCTCCAAGTACATTTTGTAAGTTTTACGACTACTGCTGGTAAACTTGTGAACCTTATAAATACTAATATTTTATTTATATTCATGTCAAATTGCAACTTTCTAGTAATAAAAGCGTCTGAACTAAGTTGCGAACGGACGGATATGGCGAAGCTACATGTGTTTCTAGTAGACTACACAATAAAATCCATACTTCCATATCTACTAATATTATAAATGCAAAATCTGTATGTCTTTCTGTTACACTTTCTTGGCTATACCGATAGCCGATTTATATTAAATTTGGCAAGAAGATAGTTTAAGAACCGGAGTCGAACATAAGCTAACTTTTTTTAAAATCAACCCCTTAAGAGCTTAAATAGGGATAAAAATTTGTATGAATAACTATCAATATGGAAAACATATCACACTTACGGGCGGACTACCTGGTTATAAATGTAAAAGACTATTCTTAGTGTTTTTCAGTCAACTTCCAAAAAGAAGGTGATTCTCAATTCATCTGTATTTTTTTAATGTTTACTAACTACTAAAGATTATAAAAAATAATAAATATTTATTTATTACCTCAAAACTCGGTCATTCATTAACCGGTTTAAAGACAGGGAATTCCATGTTATCCATTCAATTCCATAGTCAAATGGACTCCCATATAGACACGCAGGGGTATTTCCGAACGGATACGACATAGGGACTTTCCACTAGTCCGAACGTCGCAGTAAGCCGAGGTCCGGTCTCGCAGGAGACAGCCCTTAGCGCGGGCGGGCCCAATATTAATTTTTGTTCTGGCTGAGCACTCTGCTCACCCAAAAAGCCCGGTGACGCAATAACGACCCATAAGGTCAACTGTAATAGCCATTTCGAAAAAAAAGGGACCTTCAATAAAAGACTTTACTTATTCTAAAAAGGCCGGCAACGCAACTGCAAGACCTCTAGTATTGCGGATGTCCATGGGCGGCGGTGATCACTTACCCTCAGGTGCACCTCCTGCTCGTTTGCCCCCTCTTCTATAAAAAATACATTTTATTTTAAAATATAACAATACGGAGCCCCAGAGATACAGAAGATTGGTAGTCGGTTGTTACAGTTTTGCGTTTAAATTAGCTGTTGCCAGCGACTTCGTCCGCGCGGACTTCGTTTACTCCGCATTGCTCCTCCTCCGTAGGTGATAGCGTGATAATATGTAGCCTATATGTTGACCGGCCCTGTTAGTAATATTCATACAAAATTTGAAGTAAATCTATGCAGTACTTTTTGAGTTTACCCCGGACATACATACAGACAAACAGACAAACAGAAAAACAGACAAACAGACAAAAATTCTAAAAACTATATTATTGGCTTCGATATCGATTCCAGATCACGCCCCAAGTATTCTTTTAAAAAAATATCAGTGTACAGCTTTCCTACGATTTTATTATATGTATAGATTTTAAAAGAAGTAAACCTGCAACAACCGAAACCAACTGAAACCGAAACCAACCGGAATCATAATCAAAGTTACTAGGTGATAGAGCTCTACATTGTCACACCCGAGTCTGTATCGACGCTTTATCCGTTCCTGCCGCAATAGCGCCAGTGCTTGGCACTGTCGTGTTTTTTTTATATAGAAGAGGGGACAAACAAGCAGGAGGTGCACCTGATGGTAAGTGATCACCGCCGCCCATGGACATCCACAATACCAGATGTCTTGCAGTTGCGTTGCCGGCCTTTTAAGAATGAGTAAGCTATTTTCTTGAAGGCCCCGATCGTTTCCATTTGGAAACACCCCTGCCGGTAATTGATTCCACAACAAAGTAATGCGAGGCATCATCTATACATATAATAAAATCGAAGGAAAGTCAAAACTGTACATTGAATATTTTTTAAAAGAATACTTGGGGCATGATCTACAATCGATATCGAAGCCAAAAATATAGTTTTTAGAATTTTTGTCTGTTTGTCTGTTTGTCTGTATGTATGTCCGGGGTAAACTCAAAAAGTACTGCATGGATTTACTTCAAATTTTGCATGAATATTACTAACAGGTCGGGTCAACATATAGGCTACATATTATCACGCTATCACCTACGGGGGAGGAGCTGTGCGGAGTAAACGAAGTCCGCGCGGACGAAGTCGCAGGCAACAGCTAGTTAGATAATAAAGAAGCACATGACACTGCAGATGGAAAAGAAACCGTCGATTATAAAGATGTTAGTAGTGCATTGCTCTTCGGGTGGCAAAACTTTTACATGCATAAGTCTACTAGCTACCTTACCCTAGCTTACCCACTAAACCGGAACATGACAATGACAAGCATTGACGCTACTGCAGCAGGAATAGGTGAGGTGGTGGTACCAAATACCAGGACAAGACGTTGTAGAACTCTATAACATAGTAGTCACGATGGTAGTGACACGTAGTAGCCAATCGGTCGGCTTTTACGAATTGTCTGACATGGTGTGTGTATTATGGGCTTATGGGTGTTAATCAACGACATTAATATACCTATAGAAATGTATTTCTATTAGTATTTGCATATATACTAAAAATGTATGTACTAAGTCGCCTCTGTGGTCTAGTGGTCCAGCGTTGGCGTTGACCACATGAGGTCCCGGGTTCGATACCCGGGTCGGGCACATTAAAAAAAAAGGGTTTTTTCAGTTTTCTGAGAAACACAAAGTTGTCCGGGATTGGAAAGTGCCCGGTTGGCGACAGGCTTGCCACATATCACATTTGTGAGACCAAGTATCTTCGGCTAATCGTGGGTGCACTTGTTGTACCTCTGCCTACCCCTTTGGGGATATGGCCGTGAAGATACTTTTTTTACTAAAATGTATTTAATAAACACCCACACCCAGAAATACAAACATCTATGCTTATCACACAAATGTTTGTCCCTGTCGAGAATCGAACCCGAGACCTATCGATTCGTAGTTAAGTTCGCTAACCACTCGATTAACAAATTATAAGCGCGGTCAAATTATAAGTATTAAAAAAATGCAATTAAATGTCTGTGTACAAGACGGGTGTGTCATTGGCTATATTTTAAAGATCAAATGTCAAATCCTTTCAAGGAACGTGTTTTTTAAACGAACATGACGTTGCCTTTATTATATTTTATTCATCTGTCTTTACAAAACCAAACCTGTATCGAATAATTAAATCCACCTTTAAATCTGGAACGCTAATAAAATTAAATGGGCATTATAACATAAAGCTTTAATAACGCAATAGAAAATGAAAATAATGTGTTCCAAATATGAATACGGATGCCCTTAATGACTAACCAATAACATTTTGAGAAAGTCGAACATATGTACACACCTTTATTTAACTGTATGTCGTTTACTACAGTTATTACCAAATAATCTAAATACTGACCTCCTTTGACAATCCAATGTCCAAATTACACTAAAGTTTGAATAAATACTATGCACATATTAACTATCCACACTTACTTACACTTAACATTTATTATTCACATATTTTTATAAGAATTTAAGTTCAATTTAAGTCATTCCTTCGCAGAGTTCAAAACATACCTACTGTCAAAACTTGCAGCACCGGTCGTAAGAAACATCGTCGTAGACCGTAGTACCTTTATTTTATTCCCATCTCTTTCTTAATTCACACAAACACAACATATAAAAACGAGAAGGCTATATTTTATAGTTGCGTTTTAAGTAAGTCGCAGATTATGCCTTTTTGCGATGGTAAAAGTAACGGGAATTTTCTTTAGATACATGACTCGTGAGATGAAATAGAAATACAAGGTCACATTGGTTAGAATGGAATAGATATAGGTCAGGTCAAGTTTCAATGGTTTTTAAGGTCACTACGGAAAATTATATTAATTGATTAATTATTTCAAGTTCGGTTACGGTCTCACAATTTATTTTCAAAATAATAGTTTTTAATTAGAGTTTCGTCCCCAAAGGGTAAAACTGGACCCTATTACTAAGACTCCGCTGTCTATCCGTCTATCTGTTCGTCTGCCACTAGGCTGTATCTCATGAACCGTAATAGACAATAGTTAGACAGTTGAAATTTTCACAGATGATGTGTTTCTATTGCCACCATAATCTATACATATAATAAAATCGTAGGAAAGTCAAAACTGTACATTGAATATTTTTTTAAAAGAATACTTGGGGCGTGATCTACAATCGATACCGACGCCAAAAATATAGTTTTTAGAATTTTTGTCTGTTTGTCTGTTTGTCTATTTATCTGTTTATCTGTTTGTCTGTTTGTCTGTTTATCTGTTTGTCTGTTTGCCTGTATGTATGTCCGGGGTAAACTCAAAAAGTATTGCATGGATTTACTTCAAATTTTGCATGAATATTACTAACAGGTCGGGTCAACATATAGGCTACATATTATCATGCTATCACCTACGGGGGAGGAGCAGTGTGGAGTAAACGAAGTCCGCGCGGACGAAGTCACAGGCAACAGCTATTAACAAATAAAAACTAAACACAGAATAAAATTAATATTTAAGGCGGCTCTCATATAGCAAGCCTGATTTTTTGCAATTTCTTTCTCGATTCTAATAACAACAACTGGTAGCCGCTTGAAATATTCACAGCATATTTATTTATACGAGTATAAAGGGCCAATATTGGGCTCCCTAACGGTTTTTAATTAATATCTACAAAAATATAAATGTTAGAAAGATTAAGTAATCTTTAACAGGAACTTTATTTATTTGTATTTGATAAACATTCAACTTAGCCCTTGTGGAAAAAATTTCTCGGATAAAAGTAGGTAAATAACTTACAAAGTGAAAGTAACAGTTTATGAATGTTTATTTTTATTTAAAAAGTCGAAAAAAGTCTTACAAAGTCGGAAAAACTCGGAGTAATTCCAAAATTTCGGACTCTTCCAGAAGAGTTATTCAGTGTTAATAAATCTTGCAACGTTTATGGGTACTAAAAGAAATATATTAAAAGTTATTAATACTACGAAAGTGTAATAAAGGGGAAAAAAATATAACTAATACTTACCCGGTTTTCCGTTTAAGAATTTGAAACTTTCTTCTTTGTTTAAAAAAAGGTTACCATTACTGTCGATTAATATTATAAACTTTGTTTCTTCAATTTTTGATAATTATTATTAAAATCTATTATATCACAACGTTATTTGCCAATTTTTATTTTATTGTACTTTTATTACATAAATATATTTATAAATTAAGTAAAAATTAAAACAGATGATCTAATTAGCTTTTGACAGGTTGAGTCAGTGTTGCCAGAGAAAAAGTCAATCTTTCGTCCTTAAAGCCTCCTCTACACTACTCGCGAAGTTCCTCGGCGAAGTACTCGGCCGAAGTTGACTGAAGTCCGCGGTGCTACACTACACACTCGTTCAACTTCGCGAGGAGCGCATTCGTGTAGCGTTACCGGTACCCTGCGGACGTTTATTATAATGGACGCTCAAGTAGCAGCTGCCGTAGCAATGTGCTCTCTAGCGTATTATAACTACGTGCATACTTATCTCACGAAGAAGACTAAAAAGAAAAGAAGAAAAAGAAGATGGTGGATGATCGCAATGCATCGGAACAGAACTAGGTAGGTAATATTTATTTAAATAATTAGGATTTCTAATAAGTTAAAGTACATTACATGGCAAGTTAATTAACTGTATTTTTTTTTACAGACGTACTATGGAACAACAATTTCTTGAACTCATACAAGAACCATCAGGAGAATTTGAAAATTTCCACCGAATGTCATTGGACGATTTTAATTTATTACGTTCTAAAGTCGAACCCTTAATCGCTAAACGAGACACTCATTTAAGAGAAGCTATACCTGCTAAGATTCGATTATCAATCACCTTGAGGTTTTTGGCAAGTGGTGACAGCTATAGATCTATGCACTATTTATTTAAAATTTCAAGCCAGTTGATTTCAAAAATTGTAGTCGAAGTCTGTGAAGCTTTGAACGAGGAACTCAAGGATGAAATAAAGGTAAAATTTTAATATTTATGACATATATTTATTAAAAGTTTAGGTATGTACAATTACAAAAATATCAGTGAGAATAAGAATAAGAATAATTTCATACATTACGAGTCATTATATGCCTGATATATTAAATCACTCTGATGTGTATTATCTTCTGGACAATCAGATTGAGTTTGGGTCTCTGGTATATGCAAAATATATTGAACATCGTTAGATTGATCTGATTGAGGCTGCTTATAGCGTTGATAAACTGATTGACTTTGGGTGTCTGGTGCAATAATTTCATCACTTATAACACGTATCTTTGAAGAGCGTTGATGAGCAGTGATTTCGCTTGGTTGTTGGAAGTATGTCGGTTGACATTCACTGGACTCATTAGATAATGTCATATATGTATCAGGTGGCTCTGAAAACGATGAGTGTGGTCTAGGAGATAATGTTGTAACATTATAATGAACTGCATTATTCGCAGATAAAGGACGCTTTCTAGAAGATAGTGATGTAGTTAACGGACTATAATATGGCGTAGACTTAGGTGTAGAAGTACGAAACGATTCACCTGATGGAGATCTTTCAAAACGTGATTTCCGAAATAGAGCATGTATATCGAACATTATATCGTCCCTTTCATGTTCAGGTAACCTCTTCAGTTTTTTGGCAATTAGTTTGCCGAATACGTCGCACTCGTCCTCAACTGCGCTGCTATCCTTTGAAGGATTATTTATCACTTTATTTAAGTTATTGAAGGCTTCTGTCATCTGCCTACTGGCAACTTGCAATTCCGGTGGGTTGTCACGCCGTCGGATGGTGTGTCTATTTTTTGGGGGCTCTGGTTCTTTTGGAGTTGGAGAAGCAATTGGTACATCCTCTGAAGCGTTGGTTGATTCTTCCTGAATCGAATCAGTTCCATGATCCTGAAATAAAAATAGCAAAGGTTTAAATGTATATATCACGACCTATTTAATAATAAACCTTTATTTAATCCAATCCAAATTTGTGAGTGTATATGGGTTCTGTATACTATATGCATTTGAGTGCGCGTATATGCAGGAGTACTGTATGTGTATGTAGGAGTGTGAGTGTATGTCTCTGTATTTTATGAAAAATACATGAGTGCTACAATTAATCGGCTTTTTAATTATTTATATACAATTTGAGTGTCAGCTTTTAATGAAATTGACCGTGTCTTTTTACATATTATTTGATGATAATATTTTTTATATAATATACTTTTTATTTACAGATGCCGTGCAATGAGCAGCAGTGGTTGGAAGTTGAAAACGGATTCAAGGAGAATTTTCCACATGCCCTTGGCGCAATGGATGGAAAGCATATTGTTATACAATGTCCGGTTAACTCTGGTTCTGAGTACTTTAATTATAAAAAGACGTTTAGTTTAGTACTTTTAGCTTTAGTCGACAGTAACTATAACATTATGTATGCTGACATTGGTAGTCAAGGTAGGATCAGTGATGGAGGTGTACTTAAAAATTCTTCGTTATGGCAAAAAATTGCATCTAACGGGCTTAATCTTCCTAAGCCAAGTCCATTATCCGGAACGGATCATGTCGAAATTCCCTACGTTTTTTTGACAGATGGAGCATTTGCTTTACATAATAATATAATGAAACCATATCCTGGCAACCATGATATCAATTCACCGAAAAGGATTTTCAATATGCGCTTGTCAAAATCTCGAGTAGTAGTTGAGAATGTGTTTGGTATTTTAGCATCCAGGTTTAGAATATTCAGAAAGCCAATTGATTTGGATATTCATAATATCCCAATTATTACAATGACATGTCTCTTATTGCATAACTTTCTCAGAAAAAGTAATAAATCATCCCTTATATATATGCCTCCTGGTACTGTAGATATGTATGATGATAATGGAGTTTTAATTCAACCCGGGTCTTGGCGGGCAGACTTTGATAATAACTGTGCTTTGAGAGATATTACATAAGTACCACGCAGATCACCATTATCTGCCGTTCAGATAAGGGATTACTTTACAAATTATTTTCAATGTTTATAAATAAACACAACGAATGTAGGGTCATTTCGCCTGTTCGTTACCACATTAACTACATACTTTTTATATTAAAACTAATGCAGAGACATTATTATGTTCTCCTTAAAGCAAGCAACTGCACTAAATGGACGCAAACTGGCGAATCGACCTTACTGTAATCTGTACTTTAGTAATAATAAAACAAGTTATTGATAATAAAAAACTTACCGTGGTTATTGTTTGTTTACATTTATACACGGACCCCAAAAAGCTGTTCATGAAATCAAAGGCGAACCAAACTGGACGATAAACATCATCTGCGCCGGCACCACTTTTTAAGGAAGCTTCCATTTTTCTGTAGTAGTCCCTGTATGTCGCAAAAAGTGAATCCTTTTTTTTCTTCAATTCTTCAACTGGTATTTCCAAAACGTCCCGAATACGCACCCAAGCATCATTTACTTTTTTCTTGTCCTTATGACCTTTCCCACTGGGGTCCCAAATAAAAGGCTCTGCTTGAAGTGTTTCAAGGAACAACATAGTTTGCTCCTGTGACCACTGTATGCCGCTCATAATAGAGTCTCACACGCACATCAACGAAAAAATCTATTAAACACACGTGCGTTCACAACGGCGTCTTGACGCGTACTGAAGTCGGCCGAGTAGTGTATAGAGGTACTAAGAGCATGTGTCAGAGGCCTAGTAGCATATCAAAGCAGTCAAGAATAACGACGTTAATAAGTCGGCGATTGCTAAACATCTACAGCTGTAGTCGGGCCGTAATCACTGGATGGAATTTCATAGGCCACGCGTATTTTCGACAGAACGCCATATTACATTCCACGGCTAGTGAAAGAAGCCATTGAAATAAAAAAACATCCAAATTTCAACCGGGAAGACGCACGTAGTACGTCCTTGATAAGTTTTGTTGGCACGTATTGATTTTTGAAAAGCTGTATATTTTGGAAACGATGATCGATTTGATCTTTCAAATGGCATTCAACTCAATTTAAATATTGCTTTAGCTAAAAAATCGGTAGGTTCAAAAATTTCGAAGCAATGTCAAAAAAACATTTTCGTCTATGATAGATCCCAAACAAATTTACCGATTTTTATCCAATTAACGGTACTTGGCGCAGTTTTTAAAGGAGAAACGATGATAAGATTTTGAAGTCAATCGGTATATTAGCCTGAAAGTTATTTCCAAAATATTAAGTAACTTTGCTAAAGAAAACGTAATTTTAATATTTGAAAAGTTGTAACCTTTGAAAATAAGGTTCGGTTTTGATTTTTAAAAGGGCATTCGACGTAATTTTTATAGTATTAAAATATCGTAGAATACCAAAAAATAATTGGTTGAAATATTTCGAAGTTATGTCGAAAAAACACTTTTTTCAAAATTTTCGTCAACGATTACTTCCAAACGAATAAACTGATTTTGAGGCAATTTATGCATTAGATGTATTTTTTTGAGGAATAGTTTTTGTACTCAATCGGTACATTAATCTGGAAGTTATTAAAAAAAAATTGTTTCGTCACAATTTGTTTAGGGTATTTTCAAAATTTCTCAAAATCTCTTAGGCCCATTTGGTACAAAATTTCAGGAAGTATAAGTTGAGCGGAATCCAATCGAATGCCACCAACCGCGTTTCAATCGGTCCAGGCGTTCAAAACTTATGAGTTGTTGACACACACACACACACTCACACACACACACTCACACACACACACTCACACACACACACACACTCACACACACACATACATACAGACATACTGACGTCATCGCGAAAATAGTCGAAAATGGTTCCTAAGCCCACAAAACGCGGACATATGGTGAAAACTCCATTTTTGAAAATCGGAGCAAAATCAGTAACCTTCCTATCTACATACGTAGTGGGAAGTTAAAAAGTACAAGTGTTTTAATAGATTAATATTGTATTAAACTGGAGTGAATGAAAATGAATTAAACAAAATAAAACTACCACGCCAAAGCTTAAACCTAAAAGTGCGATATTTTTTTAGTAAAATGTACCACTAAAGGGCACAGATCGTCGCCTAGTGTAGCTTTGTAGCATTTTTACTCGTTATTTGACCCTCCCGTTGGTCGAGTGGTTAGCGACCCTGACTACGCAATCAACGGGGCTCGGGTTCGATCCCCGACGGGGACAAGCATTTGTGTGATGAGCGTAAATGTTTGTATTTCTGGGTTTAGGTGTTTATTATATATATTCTGGTATTTATATATTATGTATTTCTATGTATTAGTATCGTTGACTAACACCCATAACACAAGCAAATATTTGCTTACTTTGGGGTTAGATCAGTAAGTGTAGTTTGTCCCGTGAATATTTATTTATTATTATTATTTATTTATTTTTATAATAGATGGCGTTAGCAGTAATAAAATTCTAATACAAAATGTATTTTCTATTTTTTTAATGTTTATGAAATAGCATTTTAATGGTAGATAATATATCTAGGCATGAATTTAAACCACCACGTCAAAGCCCAAACCTTAAAGTGGGATACTTTTTCAGGAAAATGTACCACAAAAGTGCATAGAAAGTCGCCTAGTGTAGGGCTCGCTTCGCTCGCCATAATGATACTGGCTGTTGCCCAAGACTTCGTCCGCGCGGACTTCGTTTACTCCGCACAGCACCTCCCCCGTAGGTGACAGCTTGATAATATGTAGCCTATATGTTGACCCGACCTGTTAGTAATAGTCATGCAAAATTTGAAATAAATTCATGTAGTACTTTTTGAGTTTACCCCGGACATAGGAGTAGTGTAGAGGAGGCTTTAAGGACGAAAGATTGACTTTTTCTCTGGCAACACTGACTCAACCTGTCAAAAGCTAATTAGATCATCTGTTTTAATTTTTACTTAATTTATAAATATATTTATGTAATAAAAGTACAATAAAATAAAAATTGGCAAATAACGTTGTGATATAATAGATTTTAATAATAATTATCAAAAATTGAAGAAACAAAGTTTATAATATTAATCGACAGTAACGGTAACCTTTTTTTAAACAAAGAAGAAAGTTTCAAATTCTTAAACGGAAAACCGGGTAAGTATTAGTTATATTTTTTTCCCCTTTATTACACTTTCGTAGTATTAATAACTTTTAATATATTTCTTTTAGTACCCATAAACGTTGCAAGATTTATTAACACTGAATAACTCTTCTGGAAGAGTCCGAAATTTTGGAATTACTCCGAGTTTTTCCGACTTTGTAAGACTTTTTTCGACTTTTTAAATAAAAATAAACATTCATAAACTGTTACTTTCACTTTGTAAGTTATTTACCTACTTTTATCCGAGAAATTTTTTCCACAAGGGAGGAACCAAAATTATTAGCAACGGAGTGCAATCTTTAAAAAAACTGTGATCGGTCTAAAAGGAAACCAGTTGCCAATATCAGCACATAGTTTCCTAAGCCGTCCTTTAGGTACCAACAAATAAGTTTGACGAAAAGCTAAAGGATACCTAACAAAATTGTCAAAATTATACAAATTTCACTTTAAAACTATTTCTTTGAACTTATTAACTTCTACATTTTTTCAAAATCAAAAACTTTAAACAACTTGGTACTTTAAATAAAAAAATACTAAATTATTTTGAATACCTACTTGAATCTAAAACAGCAGAATGACAATTATGCATAGAATTATAACGCAGCAATTAATAAAAATGCGTTATAAGTCTATGCATTTATGATAGTACTCCTGTAAATAAGTGTTGCCGTTTTTATTTGAAAAATACAAGTTTAGGAGATAATATTAACGTGTTTTGATTTAGGCGTTAGTCCAACTTAGGCAACCCCGCCCTATTCACTTTAAAAATAAATATGTCATATTAAAACACTTGTACTGATTTACAATAAATTATTACATACATTATCAAACCGTTTCGTAATTCGTAAAACCGTAAGTAAGCATCATCAGGGCAATTACAGCTTATAAGTTGATATCTATATATATAAAAATCAATCCCTATTTTCCTTGGTCACGACATCACGCCTGAATGGCTGAACCTATTTCGGTATTTTTTTTGTTGTGTTTGTAATTGTAAAGAGAAGGTTCTTATAAAAGAAAATATTAAGAAAACTGCGCGGAAAATTAGAAAATTTAAGAATACTTAACCACCACATAAAGTTTAATGCCATTTTGGCTGCGTGGAAGGACAATCCCGTAGATTTATATAAATTACGTGTCACGTTGTTTGTCCGCTATGGATTCCTAATATGAATGGCAAAACAACGTTTGCCTGGTCAGCTAGTTAGTTATAAGTTGTAATTGCCCTGATGATGTTTATTTAGAAGCGAAACGGTTTGATAATGTATGCAATAATTTATTGTGAAACAGTACAAGTGTTTTAATATGAAATATTGAATGAAAATGGAGTTTCACCAAGTGCCGACGACATAGAGTGTATAAAAATAAATAATTAAAAAAAATAATGACATATTTTAGGGGGCACCATGTATTGGTTAAGGGCAATTAAATATCATGTCATACCTAATATGTAGGTATGTCACCTTTTCTCAAATTGAGTAAGTACATAATATCTAAACACGCGCAAATTTTTATCGTAAGACGTTACGGCTAAAGCAAAAGGGTAATAACTTTTATCTAAAATTCACAAAATATTGCATGAGGATAAAATATTATATAGGTATGTATGTACTCCGATTTGTACAGATTATAATTCTGTATAAGTCATAGTAAGGATACTCAAAGCATGCTTAGTAACCTATAATAGTCACAGGGAATCAAAACATAAACATACATACATATCTTCACGCACACACACACACACACACACACATACATACATACTAACGTATTGTGAACATAGTCGGGAAATTTTCCTAGGACTTAAAAACGTGCAGATGTTAAAACTCGATTATTGAAATTCAGAGCAAAATCAGTAATTTCCTCAACTGCATACGTAGCCGGAATCACCTATCTTACACATTTTTATAAGCTAGCATATTATATGCCATCTAGTTGCAATTTGTGAGACTTCTGGATAAATCAATAACTATGGAGTGAGTTCTATTCTAGTTATGAAGTTGCCTTATTAGTTTGTATTGTTTTGTATAGATGTCGCAGTAATGAAAAAATGTTTATACATTTTATTTCACGGCAAATTTTAAAAATTTTAAGAGTAGGTACCTATATTAGTATAACCTGCAATTTGACTTCAAACAAATATTAAAATCCGAATTTTATTAATTTTTACTAGAAAAGATTTAAATTAGTGTTGTATCTTTTTAAATCTTTTGTGTTTTTACAATTTGTGATGAAAATGAACGTACGGCGTTACTCTGGCGCCATCTGCTTTTTGGCCAGGGAGTTTGTAAAAGGCAAATAATTGGCCAAGCATGTCACTATATCATCTTTACTACTAGGTCGTAGAGTACTCTATCTCTAACAGAGTTACTTATCTTCTTATTTGCCATCCCACAATATTAAAAAAAACATACGAGTCAAGAGACTCATATGTTTTTTTTAATAAATCATTTATATATATATATATATATATATATATATATATATATATATATATATATATATATATATATATATATATATATATATATATATATCATACGATAGCAAACAAGCAGATAGGTCTCCTGATGGAAAGAGTCAGCTATCGCCTGTAGACACCAAATATGTTAATGGTGCGTTGCTATCTTGTGGCGAGGTCTAATGCTACATACATAAGTTTACGGCAACCTTTCCCTCCAAACCGGAACACGACAGTGACAAGCACTGCCGCTATTGCGGCAGGAATAGGTGAGGCGGTGGTACCAGACCCGGGCGAGATAATGCAGAACTCTACCACCTAGTAGCCACGATGGTAGTGACTCGTATAGCCAATCGGTCGCCTTTTACGACCTGCCTGGAAGAACGGCAGTTAGCCTATTCTTCAAAGGAGCCCGGGACCAACACGGGGGTTATGGGGTTAACTAATTATCAGTGTTCAAATTCAACTGCAACACACATTTCCTGATTTTTAGAAATGAGATGAAATGAGAAGATGCTTCACTTAAGGGTTTGCAAGCCGAATATATTTCACTTAAGAGTTTGTAAGCGTTCAAGAAAACGCCTACACATAACTAGATAATTCCACAAAGAATGTTTGTAAAAATGTGATCTTTATTTAGAAGAACCATCATTGTCATCAAATCATCCATAAATATTGTCACATCATAGCCTTTATGCGTTAAATAAAGTGCAGAAGTCCTCGTCAATGATATAAATTCAAGCGCTTCATTGCGGAAATCCTCTCCTACACCAATACTAAAAGAAGATATAAATTTAATTTTTAACCTTTCACAGAATAGATGCTTATCTAACCTTTGCGATGCCTCAAAAATGAAAAATGTAATGTAAATTGAAATTAGTTTACCAAAGGTAAAGAGTGAACGTGCATCGCTTCTCGAGATTTATGACTTCTATGCCTTGATTGTTAAATTTGTCGAGAACCGACTGCTTCACGTTTTTTTTTCGAGGTACAAGCGTGTTAATTACTAACGTAATTTAGATATCAAAAAAATTTTACCTGACTTAGATGTATTAAAACTAAAACTTTGTGATCCAAAGAGTCTTATCTATGAGATTAAATAGATATATAACAATCATTTGCGTGATTAATCCTTATAATGTCAAAGTTATTAATATTATAAGTATAATGTATTATTTTTAATCGCCTCTGTAGTCCGGTATCAGTGTTGATCATATGAGGCACCGAGTTCGATTCTCGGGTCAGGCATTTCAAAAATAATTTTTTTCAGTCTTCTGATAAAGACAACGTCGTCCGGGATTGGATAAGTGGCGATAGGCTTGCTACCTGTTACATTGTGGGACTAAGTATTTTCGGCTAGTTGTGGGTTCATAGCTGTAACTCTACTTACATTTTTGGAGATACGGGCGTGAAGATACTTCTTAACGTATTATATAATATGTATAAAATTTATTAAACATATATACATGTTTACTTCTGACTTGTGGCATACTGAAGGAGGATTGTTCAGTACTCGGTTCTGATACCGAATATTAAATGTTTTACCGATCGGAGGGATCGCTGTGCCACGCTCCCGGCTGCATGGGTATCACCATTTTGTTTTTCCCTTGAAACAGCTATGTTTCGGAGAGAAGGGCAAGACAGGCAATGTAATTACTGGCGCCGAGACTTAACATCTTATGTTTCAGGATAGGTAACATATAAATGAGTTAACTGGATTAGTTCCAGGTAAACTAGTTTATGTTGACTACTTAAGTATCAGATGACACGTTTGCCAGTTTGCCTATTCAAACTAACATAAAAATGTAAAAAATAAGTACTTATATTGTTACCTAATTATCCAATAACAATATTAACCAAGTACGACCACCTGTGCATAAATATCGAAGTTCATTATTTACAAACAGCAATTACCACAGTACATGTACGTCAAGGCACGTTTGTCATCCGCACGGAGATAATATTTTTTGAATATTATTACACTAATTTTGTTCAAGTTTACTTTGAAGTTTAGCAATATTCTCCTTTCATTATATTTTTATTGGTTAAATATGACCATTTACCAGTCAACATGTATAATGTATTGTTACATACGGAAGGAAAAAACGAAAAACATCGTACATTATCTTTATTGCATATTGTTTTATTTACAATCTTAAAACAAACGTAAGATTTTTAACTAATTACTATTACTAGTTGTGCGATTTCTTTGGATTTCAACATACATTGGAACGTAAGTGGATTTTCGATAAGCTATTGTAAAGTTTTCTAACTTCTTTCTGTATTTTTCAGAGTTTTCTTTTAATAACATACTTAAACTTTTATACCTATAGTTTCTATAGTGTCCATTTATTTGTGGCACGTAAGTATCTGGCATTTCTTCTGTGGTGTCAGTAGTTGTTTCAAAAGATGTCGTTGTCTCAGTAGTCGTCTTTAAGGAATTTCGCAATCTAACCACGAGCGTAGGACGTTCGGTATCTCTATCAATTTTAATTTTGTCACCAAAATTACTATCTATATTATCTGTGTAGTCATCGTTCATGTCTGATTTTCTTAAATTCAGATATTGGTTTGGTATTTTGGCGTCTTCTGGACTAAATTTTATCACATCGGGAGGGTAAGTTACGATAGAAGGCCCTTCTGGGATAAACGGAGGAACTATAGGTGTGGTAATAGGATATGTTGGTGGAGTAGAAGTTATGGTATTAACTGGTAAAATGCCTGAACTACCTACATGATAATCTTCGATGCTAGTTAATTCTATTTCTGGAAATCTATGTATATGTTCTTGTCTTGTTTGCTGGGTTGTTGCTGGAGCAATAGTTGTTTCAAAATATTTATCCCTATCGATTTCGGTAGATAAAGGATCTGAAAATGGCTTAGGTATAGATAAAACATTTACGTGAACTATCATTTTAGGTACTGACGTTGTTGTAGTTTGCATAGTATCTTCGGGAGGTATTGCTTTGCTTCTTATAATTTCATTTGATACGTTCCTAATTTTAGCACTATATTTTTTATTGTTATGAGAATATCGCCTTCCAGGATTATTGGTTTTTGTTTTAAAATAAACTAAAGGTCTTAAAGTAGTAAAGTGGATTTTATTTGGATCAAATATATTATTTTTTGAATTTGCATAATTTGTTGACTTAAGTGGATGTAAATCAAGCATAAAATTAATTGATTTCGTGTTGTTATTCTGTGTATTATCAAAACTGTTTACTTCATTATAGACAATATTGTCTCGGTTGTTTATATTTTGATAACTTGTGCATTCTGTATTAATACAATTTTTATGATAAATTAGATTTGGTGTATTTAATGTAATTTTAGTGTACTGTTTATTTTTATCAATGTTTGTCTCAGAAAAATAATTTAAGTCATCTGCCAATAAATTGACGTCTTGGGGATTTTCGGGTCTAAAAGTATATAGTGGATCTGGGTTATGGTTACTTTTTGACACAAATCTTGAATTTCTGAAAAAACTATCAACAGTTCTAGCGCTCTCATTTTCAATTGGGGCTACGATCACGGTGGAAAATGCGAGTTGTGTCTTTGACGGAATATACATATCTCCAAATTTGGCATTTACTGTCTTTTCAAGGTATTTAACAAGTTCCTGTAAATTCTTTAACCTTTGAGTATTACGATAACTTTCAACCCAGCTTCTTGAACTGCTACTTGGCTTTCCAAATGGTCTAGGATACGGCCCTTTGTATTCCTTTAAAAACGGCCTAGGACTAGTTTTCCTTATGAAGTTTTTTGGTGAAGTTGTTTGCAACTTAATTGTATTAGATTGACGCTTTTTTAACCAAACAGGTGTTGATATTCTAAAAGTCGGTTGTACCTCTCTGTTTTCTTGTAAAGCGTTTATAAGCAACGGCATTCTTTCATAATAGTCTTGATCAAAACCAAAATCACTTCGATCCAGTTTATCAGCTACTGGAATATCCAGAACATATCCAGATATATTTATATGTTTTGTATTTTGTACTAAATTAGTTTCTACTACAATCATATATTCACAGATTAGTAGAACTACCTGTAACAAAAACGTTTTGTATTTTAAAAAACTATGCGCACAATAGTTAAAAAATTATCAATAGCATGCCCAATGTCTAAGAGTCTAGAGTCTAGTGGCAGGCACCCACACTTAACTAGCTATACCCAATATTTACATGACGTGAAAGACGGCTAATCCATCGACAAACCGGTCATATAATATCCAGTCTCGAGTAAATTATATTTTCCAAAAAAACTGAACAACTTATTTTAAGCGAAATTCTTTTGTATATAATGTCTAAATCTTCTATATTAATATTATTTAAATGCGAAAGTTTGGATGTTTGGATGGATGAATGTTTGTTACGCAAAAACTACTCAACAAATTTAGTACACAGATAGATGATGACCCGAAATAGCTCATAGGCTACTTTTAATCCCAAAAAAAAAAAATTAAGGTTATCCCCGGGGATTCACCAAAAACTTTCATAGATTTTTATTTTTATTTTATTTTATTTATTTTTTTGAAACATACAATATGGTATTACATTACTAATATAACAGAAAAAAAATTACATAAATCAATTAAGTTTCCACTTATAACAATCACATTTATATTAATTCAATAGTTTGTAGCAGCATTTAATATATGTGCTCTCCGTGTTGGTCCCGGGCTCCTTTGAAGAATAGGCCAACTGCCGTTCTGCCAGGCAGGTCGTAAAAGGCGACCGAGTGGCTATGCGTGTCACTACCATCGTGACTACTAGGTGGTAGAGTCCTGCTTCGGCTCGACCGCGTCTGGTACCACCGCCGCCTTACCTATTCCTGCCGCAATAGCGTCAGTGCTAATCACTGTCGTGTTCCGGTTTGGAGAGTAAAGTAGCCGGTAAACTTATGCGTGTGGCATTAGACCTCGCCACAAGATAGCAACGCACCATTAACATCTGTGGTGTCTATAGGCGATGGTTGACTCTTTCCATCGGGAGATATATACATATATACACACACATATATATATATATATATATATATATATATATATATATATATATATATATATATATATATATATATATATATATATATATATATATATATATATATATAAAATTATTATTATGTGGAATTATATTAGTTATAAAAATTATAATATGTAGTATAATAGGTATATATGTCTCAATATTGTGAAATGTCAGTGAAAAAAAATTATTATTATAAATATTAAATACAATATATAATTAATAAAACCTAGAATAAATTAGCACCGTTGACGAAATTTCAAGTCACGCGCCTATGCATTTACCTAAACATAGTGCCACGGATTGAGCGTTAACGCTCTTAAGGACGCGTATTCGATTCGCAATGAAAACTTCATGTTTTCAATTTTTTTTTGAGCAATATCGTAATAATGTGATTGATCAATTTACCGCAGGTTCAAATTTTGATCGGCAAACGATTGCGCGTGGCGATTTATAGTGTTTTTAAAATAATAATCCTAAATAAATGAGTTCATATAACGGACTGGAAAAAATCAGTATGTACCATTCTTGCTCTATTAGATTTTAGTAATGCATTCAATTCGGTCAACTTTGATATACTTCTCGGTATTTTTGGATCCCTCAATGTGTCGTCCTCTGTGATAAATTGGTTTAATTCTTATCTTCGCGGTCGCCAGCAACTTATCCGGTCCGAGGAAGCCAGCTCCGTGGATGCGGATGATTTACAACTTTACACGTACGCTGCTTTGGCTGATCTGGATTCAGCTATTAACGCTATCAACTGTGATCTGGACTCCATTTGGCAATGGGCTGAATCGTATGGTCTTTTATTGAATCCAGTGAAGTTACAGGCTATTATAATTATAAGCAGAAGACAGTTACGTAATAGGACTGAGTTTTGCAACATTACAACAGGTCAAATATAATGATATCCCTATTCCCTATTCCGATATGGTAAAAAACTTAGGCCTTATCATGGATGATAATTTAATATAGACCCAGCATATAAATGAAATTAGTAAGAAGTTTCATTACTCACTTCATTCGTTAAAAAGACTTCAGAACTTTCCTCCCCATAATGCAAAAATTTTGCTCACCCAGACCCTCCTTTTTCTGTGTTTGGATTAGATGTCACAAATGAGCACAATATGAAACTTGAGCGTCTTCAGAACCTGTGCAACAGGTTTATTTACGGTTTGCGTAAATTCAACCACGTGTCCCATTTCTGCTCAGAGTTACAATGGCTTCCGATTCGCCTTCACAGAATGCTCATATACTGATTTTACTTTATAATATAATCAACAAATTTACTCCGCCTTATCTGCGTAAGTGATTTAATTTATTTCCTCCTAGTAATCGACCAATTCGCCGATGTACTAATATTAAATATTTCGGTTCCATCGTACAATACTTGTTTTCTTTTGATAACTTTTTACAAAGTTGGCGGCTAAACTATGGAATCAACTACCTAACCATATACAAGAGTGTAAGACTGTTGGTTCTTTCAAACAGAAAATGAAACAATGTTATTTCTCCAATGTGTAATTCTGGGGGTCTTTTTCTTCTCGCTACATTTGTTACTAATAATTTTTGTTTGGATTTTTTTAACTTCCCGCTACGTATGTAGATAAGGAAGTTACTGAATTTGCCCCGATTTCCGAAAATCGAGTTTTCACCAGATCTCCACGTTTACGTACTTTACGTAGGAACCTTTTTCGACTTTTTTCACGATGACGTCAGTATGTCTGTATGTATGTATGTATATATGTGTGTGTGTATGTAAACATCTCATAAATTTTCAACAGCTGGACTGATCGAAACGCGGTAATTTTTAAATGTTACAGTTTTTCAAATACTAAAATTACGTTGTTTTTAGCAAACTTACCTAATATTTTTGGAATAACTTTCAGGCTAATACATCAATTGACTAAAAATCTTATCAGCTCTTCTCCTTAAAAAACTGCGTCAAATATTGTTAATTGGATCAAAATCGGTCAAATTGTTTGGAATTTATCAATGACAATTGATAAATTGACAATTGATTCGAAGCAATGACAAAAATTTTTTTCAAAAATTTTTGTCATTGCTTCGAAATTTTTCAAGCTATCGATATTATTTAGCTAAAGCAATATTCTAGATCTCAAAAATTAAGTTAACTGCCATTTGAAAGATCAAAATTGATCGTTTCCAAAATATACAGTTTTTTAAATCTTAACAAAATAGATGTAAGGATTAAAAACAATCTATATTTTAGTTTTTACTATTTTGAGCTTAAATTACCTTAATTCAGCGAAAAGTTTCAGGGATGGCCTGCAGGGTCAATTGTTTACATATTGGTCTTATTTTTTAGAACAGTTTAATTTATTTAACTACTAGCTGTTGCCAGCGACCTCGTCCGCACGGAGTTCGTGTACTCCGCACTGCCCCTCCCCCGTAGAGTGATAGCGTGATAATATGTAGCCTATATGTTGACCTGACCTATTAGTAATATTCATACAAAATTTGAAGTAAATCTATGCAGTGCTTTTTGAGTTTACCCTGGACATACATACAGACAAACAGACAAACAGACAAAAATTCTAAAAACTATATTTTTGGCTTCGATATTCTTTTTTTCTAAGTATTCTTTTAAAAAAATATTCAATGTACAGTTTTGAATTTTCCTACGATTTTATTATATGTATAGATGATGATGATGATGGGAAATTAGCTCTTTTTTTTCTGTTTTGTACTGTTTTATTTTTTATATTTTTTATTTAAATTAATTATTGGTTTAATTTTTAATTGCATGAAATGCATGCATATGTTGCATTGATTAAGCTTTTAAGCTCTAATGTACGCCTACCTGCTTTTTTACAATCTTTCTCCAACACCTGTCTTGTACAGGTTTTGCTGGAAGAGATCTCGTAAAGAGACAAGCACATCTATGTACATAGTTTAATTTATGTAATATTTGAGTATAAATATGTTTTTTGTACGTGAAAAGTTAAATAAAGTTAATAAAGTTAAAGCTTTTTCTATAAAAAAATTATATATTGAGCTTTACTTTATATCATATGTAATAAATATTTTAGCTCTCTATTGAAGTACTTACTGTTGAAAAAAAGTTTTAAAGTGAACTGATTTTGTAATTTTTTATGTTACTTTTTAATATCTAATAACAATATTTTCGTCATTTTGGCTCTGTGTTGCACTTTAGGACCATATATCCCGTTGGATAAATGCATTATATAAAATATTTTGGCACATTACAATGGTTGTATTCGTCCTGAAAGACAACTCTGACGCCTATTTTCGTAAAACGCTATGCAGGGATTGTCATCGTTTTAAAAAACCGTTATCAAAATTATATTCTTGCTCTGTAGTGCCCTAAATCAAGACTTAATCTTGCAAAAACTGTAATATCATTCAAATAATCTACTCACATTATTACGACATTGCTCTTGAAAAAACTTGATAACATAAAGTTTTCATTGCAAATCGAATATACGCTCTTAATGTATTTACAATTATTATTATAATACACGAGAGAGTCATTAATATTAACATTTGATTTTATCAGCGAAAAAAATTTTAGAGTCATAGTCATAAGTTTTATCCAGTGTCAAATCAAACAACTTTTAACGAAATTTTTCTAAACGTAAAGATTTGAGACTAAATGTATATTTATTCCAGATGTTATTACATATTCCGAATAAAATTAGATATCGCTAAATAACTATTCTACAATTATTCTTATCCCAACGCTATTGTATGGAAGTGAGAGTTGGGTATGTCAGAAAGGGCATGAAAGTAGAATCAACGCGGTTGAGATGAGGTCGCTAAGAAAAAGATGTGGTGTGACACTCGCGGGCCGGGTTCGTAATGTCGAAGTGAGAGAGAGGTTAGGTTTGAAAGAAAGTGTCGGTGTAATGAATGTGGAGGAAGCGAGACAAGCCTGCAAGGATCGTGATATATGGCACTCGGTTCTCTCTGCCTACCCCGTAAGGGATCTGTCATGAAGATATGTATGTATGTACTATTCTACAATTTGTTGCGCCCCACAGCCCACTGCATTTTAAAAACTTTTGGGGTATCTCACGGGAATATTATACCTTTCGAAATAAAAAGTTTCCAGAAATAAAACCGATAATAGTGTCTGTGTACTAAAAATAATCCCGATGATAGTGTATGCCAAAGGCTTAGTTCCACCAGATATTCGTGACTATGTAAAAAATTAAACATTAAGCGAAGATGCAAAAATCTCTAGTTCTAGACTCCAACCATTTGGCTTCTACGTTGAAATTACATTACGCCTTTAAGGCGAGATTGATTTTTTTTTAAATAAAATAATAATAATAATCCAATACTTTTAATTAAATAATAATAAGCCGAACTAACAAACATACAAACTTTCACATTTAAATTTTTATTGGAATTTGAATAAATAATTAAAATAAATAATAAGACTATTAAATTTTCATTTTATTTTTTCTAAAATTATGCGCACATATACAAAGTTTATGGTAACATGACACAGATCTCACTCAAATTGGTAATTATTCGTATTATCATATTCTTGAATTTCATCAGGTTTCCAGTCATTTCTTATTTCTAAATAACTAGGCCTGCTTCGAGGTAACATTGAATTACTCGTGGGTATATTTATACTTAATTTCGCTTGTTCTACTGGAGGTGAAGTTGTAATATTTTTCTTTAGATCCTTATCAAATTTTTGATTAAAAATTTTAATCATTTCTTCCATATTTTTTAGATGGAAATCTGGATTTTCTGTCGATGCTTTCTCAATTTCTTCTTCTATGGTAATATCATCTGTTTGATCTGTTTTATAAAGCGTAAAATACTTATCATTCACTTTTGGATTTACGGCCACCGTCGATAGCTGAGACTTAACTAAATTCTCCTTCTGGGTGAAAACAGAATGAGGATTTTTTATTGCAGTCGTAAAATTAAAACTATTTTTCGTTGTGCTAAGAAAGTTATTAATTTTAGGTGTTGTTATTATATTTATTTGTAATTGTATAGAATTATTTGTTATAAAATTATCTATTTTTACTTGGTTTAAGGTAGTGTTTAGGCTTAATTTTGAACTTTCACCATTTTTCTCAGTTATTATTTTATCATTTGTTATAATTTTGTTTTCAATATTTGCTTGAAAACTTTTGGGCCTTGGATGTGTATATTTTTTCTGGACTAGTAAACTATGACCATCAACAAAATTAAATTCCTGTTTACTATTCGATGGTACTTCAAAATCGTCTTCATAGTCACCATAATATATAGAGATGGTAGATTGACCATTCCGTGTCTTATTAAATTTAGGTTTCTCTATATAAATGAAATCATCTTCTGATATCACCTTACTTTCTGTAGAGGTAAGTGGAACTATACCAGTAGTCTTTTTTGTAATTGGTGGTTCTTTGGTCTTAAAATTAAACTGTTTTTCAGTAGTTAAATCAACTTTTTTGTCCTTAGAGAGTAGCAAAGTCATAATTTTAGAATGATCTTTATCTTTATCAAACTTATATCGAGGTATTTGATTATATTTAGTTGTAGTAGTTGATGGAGATTTGTATTTTTTCACAGAGGTTTTATTTAATTTAATATTCATATCTAGATTTTCTTCTGTTTTAGTCTTTTCTGAAATATTTTCAAAATTTTTACTAGCCTCTGTTGCTTCATTTGTACATGGTAATAAATATTCCGTTCCATTATTCATCTCAGGCAACATATTTTGTAGGCTTGAAATAATTTTACTTAACAAAAGTGTTATTTTACGTGGACAAATACAATTCGGTTTGTTTTTATATGAGGTGTGTCCATATTTGATTTTTTTATTTATTACCTTTTCTATTGGCATTGGAGTTGTATGAAAATCTCTATTTAAGTAGTAACTGTACCCACTTTTTAGCATTGGTTGACTAGCACCATACGAAACTCTATCGTTAATCATTTTGTTTACATAATTTAACATTCGTTGGTAATCCCTTATTTTTCTAACCTTAGTAAAGTAATCATTACTTCTTGTCGTACTTTTGAAGTATACAATTGGTGATGTTTTGTATTCTATTGCATACATCCTTGATATGGGCATTTTCATCCAGTTTTGAGCTTCCGAAAAAATATTCCTGGAATACGGTTCTGTGGGCTCTTTTCTTTCAAATGAATTACTGGAAAGATCTTCTTGAGTTTTCTCATAAAATCCACTTTGTTTTAAGGTTTTTAATAAAAGTGGTAATAATTGTATTGAAGTTGAATCCAAATTGATCTTTGCTGTATTTAATTTAGGATCAAAGACTGTGTCTGTGCTGGCATTCATAAGGCCAATCCAGTTTGACTTAGATGCTGTTTTTGAGCTACTTTCTGATAATATACTGTACTCATAAACTGTTACGATGCTCTGAAAAATAAAAAATAAAGCAGGTTTCAGTAATTAGATATAAATAAGATACGTCAATTGTGAATTAATGCTCTAGCCTCCTGTAATTCCAGGAACTCAAATCAAGATTATCTCCAAATATACATGGGACCTAACAGGAAGTGTACCTACCCTCCGTAATAAAAAAGTATGTTTGGAATCGGTTAACAAATGATGCAGTTCTAAGGTGAAAAAAAATTAATTATACAGCCGCACTTATTACTTCTTTCTTTTGTGGGAAAGCTGATTGAATAGTATAAAACTTATACATTACACAAAGTAGTGTAATCGTTGAGGATTTTAAATTTTTATAACTACATTAGTTATAATCATAATGGTCGAGTGTAATTAATCCATTTGTCCACCGCCAAACAGGTGAATATTTGTGAAAAGAAACATCCATACTAATATTATAAATGCGAAAGTAACTCTGTCTGTCTGTTTGTCTGTCTCTTCTTCACATCTAAACCACTGACATCGCACATTTTTTCCCCGTGTTGGTTTCGGGCTCCTTTGAAGAATAGACCAACTGCCGTTCTGCCAGGTAGGTCGTAAAAAGCGACCGATTGGCTATGCAAGTCACTACCATCGTGACCACACAAGGTGGTAGAGTTCTGCATTGTCTCGACCGGGTCTGGTAACTTATGCATGTGGCATAAGACATCGTAACAAGATAGCAAAGCACCATTAACATCTCTGGTAGACACCAGAGTGCTTTGTATCTTGTATAGGCGATGGTTGACTCTTACCATCAGGAGACCCATTTGCTTGTTTGCTATCTTATAATATAAAAAAAACTGAGCCGATTTTGATAAAATTTGGTACAAAGATAGTTTGAGACTTGTAAATGGACATAGGATTAGTTTTTATCTCGGAAATCTCACATGAACGGGAACTATGCGGGTTAAACCTCGGGACTATTATTTCAGAAAATTTTCCTTGCGGACGTAGTAGTCACGGGCGCAGTAGTTTGTTAAGCTCATCACACATGGTTAAGATACTATAATATTTTATCTTAAGATGCCCTTATATCTTATCTTAAGGTATTGAAAACTGACTCATGTCAATTAGAATAAAAATTAAGGGTATAATAAATTATTCTAATTACAACCGCTAAAGCATCAGTTATTACCTGTGAGGAAAATGTGGCAAGATTGTAAACTTTTTCAGGATTTTTTTCATTTAAGAGAATATAATTTTATTTACAAATTAAAACACCAACAAAACATAGAACATAAAACTTACCTTGGAATAAATATATTCATAAGTGCATAATTTTAGTCACAAACACTCTTACAGACATAATGTGTGTTATAAACACGCGCAAAACACATTGCTAAGCAATTAATATAACACAATCATGTCTAGAACCTACGCCACCCTCTTGACCTAACCAACAAGATCCACACGAGTGACCTGTAACTAACTAAGTATGGTGCTGAAACGGTTGCAGAACCTAGTTCAAGCCTTACCCAGCCTCAAGCCGAGGAATATAAACATAGAAACAAATATAAATTAATCATATATTTATATTGATTTTGTTAAATTTAGATTTTAATACATTTCCTTAAGTTAATATTTTTTATTTGTAGGTAACTTGAATACTTTCTGGCATCAAGAAAATTAAATTCCAGATTATTGTTTAAGGTTACTTCAAAATCATAACACCACAATTTATCAGGCCTGTGGATTGATTATTTTGTGTTTTGTTAAATATAGGTTTTACTACATAAACGTAATCAACTTCTGATTTCACCTAACTTTTTGTATAAGTGATAATAATGGCAGTCGTCCTATCACTTATTTATTACTGTTTGTTTCTTGGTTAAAAAGTTAAGGCTTATATACGAGTAGTACCATAATTGTTACTGTGTGTAATTGTGCTTGGTTCCAGACATTAACTTAGAGACAGGTGGATTAATAGTCTTAATACAAAGTAATTTATTGAAACAATGTGCGAAAAAACCACAAAAAATAGCTATGTTAGGTACCTACTTTCTTTTTACGCAATATACAAGTAATGCGATGTTTGTCCGTGATTTTACAGCAGTAAATTATAACAGTTGAATGCATTATACTGAAATGCTAATATATTGTATACAAACAACTGTATGTTATTTGTAATGTAAATAAAAACGAAGCGCTGTTCGTTGGAAAGCGCATCGCTTGAGAATTTCGATATTTTTTAACAAACTAACTGCAATTAGATTAAATAGCTATTTTCAAATTACTAAATACTAAAAACATGACACAAACATCTAATTTTGAAACTGCAAGAATTGTGTAGTTTAGTTACTTTTACGGTTACACGTCATCAGTAACAGGTAATTTTTTATAGGTCAAAATTCCACTTAAATTTATACTATTATTTTAAAAAGGGAAACAATCCAATAATACGTAATTACTAAAATATTTGCTCCCATAAACGAGATTCCCTCGCTAAATGCAAGGAACAAAATGAACCTTGCTATGCATGTATCTTGCATGGATGAAAAGTATTTCATATAAAAAAAATCTGGAATAACTACGGGGTTGACATGTTACTTTTATATCAAAATAAACATTGCAATGAATAGGAATTGCAAACACGATGACATATAGGTACATATTAGTATATTTTATACTTATCATCGTCTGCATTGGTGAAATTCCATTGTTTGTTTATATCTTACAACAGTCAGTGATCAGTTAAGCATTCTGAAGATGCTTTAGCAAGTGAAGCCGGTTGAGTAATGTACTAAAAAAATATACCTATATTATGTTGTGAAGTGAAATTGCATTATCATTTATTAATTATTTCTAAAATATACTTAGATTCGTCGACAAAAAGGGATTTGACTCAAAGATATTTGTGTATAATAAATAAATAAATATCGCTAGATAAATTACACGGATTGATCTAACCCCAAAGTACCTAAGCAATTTATTTGCTAGTGTTATGGGTGCTAGTCAACGATACTAATACACAGAAATACATATACATATAAATACAAGAGTGTCTACTACTAATTGTAATTTAAAGTGTTTAACGATATTGTTACAAGTAATATAAGGTACCACATAATAACCGACGTTGTAAATTAAACTGTCACATATCAGTCATTGCTATACACAAAAACTAACACATTACACACATAATCCAAAACATAATGATGATGTCGCCTTCCAAACATGACGGGAAAATATGTAAATAATGACGCGAGGTTCAGTCACCGGCAAACGCAATTTAATTGCTTGTTTACTAAACAACTGCTAATATCGTTGTAATTTCTCTTTGTGAATAGTAACATATTCTGTACTGGGGATTTGCTCTATCTTTAAATACGGTGCTTAGAATAATCAAACTTTAGGTAAACTATAGATAATTTAAAGCAATATGTTTTGACTTTAAGATTATTTGAACTCCTCTATGTACAACATTATAACATTTATTGACTACTAGCCCACGACTTCGTCCGCGCGGACTTCATTTACTTCCGACCTATTAGTAGTATTCATGCAAAGTTTGAAGTAAATCCATGCAGTACTTTTTGAGTTTACCCCGGAATACATACAGACAAACAGACAAAAATTCTAAAAACTATATTTTTGGCTTCGATATCGATTGTAGATCACGTCTCAAGTATTCTTTTTTAAAAATATTCAATGTACAGTTTTGACTTCTTACAAAAGACGTCTTAAACAAAAGTCGACTACTTTGGCCGCTTTTTCACTTTTACGGCATATTACAGAAGCCATTGACTCTCGAAAAGCGGTACTTACTATCTTCTTTGATATGTCAAAGGCTTTTGATTTCGTGGATCATGACATTTTACTACGTAAATGTGAGCGTTATGGCTTACGGGGGCCAGTTTACAAATGGATACGATCATATCTCATGGGACGTAAACAATACACCGAAATAATCAAACCCTTTAAAAATTTTACTTATAATACATATAGATCTAGTTTTAAGGACAATAATAGAGGTGTACCTCAAGGAAGTGTTCTTGGTCCTCTTTTATTTTTGTTATATATAAATGATCTTCCAAAAGTTACGAATGATAATATTGTACTGTTTGCAGATGACATATCGGTGACGATAAGTCATAAATATAACACAAAGAATCTTGAAAGCAAGGTTAATGATACAATACAAAAAATTGTAAATTGGATGGAGGAAAACAAGTTAAAAGTAAATTTATCAAAAACTAATTATATACAATTTCTTAATTACAAGGGTAACATACTGAATATAAAAGTAAAATATAAGGATCAAATAATAAAGCCAGTAAAAGAAACAAAATTTTTAGGTATTTATTTGGACGAACATGTTAACTGGAAAAGACATGTTAAGCACGTAAGCTCTAAAATAAACAAATACGTTTATGCTCTAGGTAAACTAAAAGATACTGTAGGAAAGAAAGCTATCTTAATAGCTTACCATGGACTTATTGGGTCTATTTTGAGATACGGTTTACTTTTATGGGGTAATTCCACTCATTCCAATCGAGTTTTTATTGCACAAAAAAAGTGTGTTCGCAAAATATGTGGTGTAGATTCTTTAACATCTTGTAGGCAATTATTTAAGAAACTAGGTTTGATGACGTTGACATCCCAATATATATATGATGCCTGCCTGTTTGTTAAGAACAATCCTAGTATTTATAAGAACGAAAGCAATGCCAATAGATATAAATCAAGAGACCCCAGCAAAATAAAATTTCCGGTGTGCAACAGCAGCTTCCTCCAAAAAAACTGCTACATCATGTCAATAAAAATTTTTAATGCCCTTCCTAAAGAATATCGAGAATTAAATACCAGCCAGCTGAAAACACGTCTACGAACTTGGCTTATTAATGAATGCTTTTATACTTTAAATGAATATTTTTCTCATAAAAACAATTTACGCAAATAGCAATATATAAAGTGTTATTTATTATTATATATAATAACACTTTGTATCAAATATTTAATATTTTAATTTAATTTATAATTTAATGTAAAAAAAAAATATCTTGTATTATTTACTTATATTTCAATGTAAAATGTGGTATTTGTCATAATGCTCATTACGTCTTTTATGCATATTATGAATTGTTTTTAAGTATAATAAATGTTTTGAGATTATTTTAATGTTAACAATGAATAAAATTTTTAATATATTTTGCATGCCGTTATGAGGTGAAAATAGGAGGACACAATGTTATGAATTAAGATCTATTTTACATGTACCCTATTTTTAGCAAATAAATGATTTGATTGATTGATTGATTGATTGACATTCCTACGATTTTATTATATGTATAGATGTTTTGAGATTATTTGAATTCCTCTATGTATAACATTATAACATTTATTGAATATGTTTTGAGATTGTTTGGACCCCTAAGGTACAACATTATAACATATAGGGAATATGTTATCAGATTATTTATGTTCGCTAAAGCACAACACTACGGCATTTAGAGATAATGTTTTGAGATTGTTTGAATTCTATGTATTACAACAACTAGGGAATATGTTTTGACAGTGTGTGGATCGCTAGGGTACAACATTACAACATTTAGGGGATATATTTTGGGATGTATGGATCTCTAAATTACAATATTTTTAACATTTGACGAATATGTTTTGGAATTGTTGGCATTCCCTAAGGTACAACATTACAAAATTTAGGGAATATATTTTGAGATTGACTGGATTTATGAATCAGAATAGCAAATAATTTATTAAAATTACAGAAATTTCAATAGGTTAAAAAATTAAGGCTGCATCGGATCTTAGCGGGCTTACACATAATGTTTTAAATAAGTAACAATATAATGTACAAGTAGTATACAATCATGATATAGTCATAATAATAGATTTGTACGAGACAAATCATATTACAACAATCAGAAAAAGAAGTTTTGTTTCTTGTCTAGATATTCTAATATTTTTTACTAAGTATGTTTGAATTACTACCGGATCAGAAATACAGTCACATACTAGAAAGATCCAGTGAAAGAAACTTAACGGGCTTGTTGTGCAAAAGTATTGTTTTGTTAAACCAAATATTACAATATTTGTAATGAATGTAAAGGTATATTATTAATAATGTAAAACCCAGTAAAACTTCAAAATACAACTTCTAAACTTCTGTATATCTGGAATTATAAAACATGTATTTACCCAAGTTATATGAATCCAAACGGGAAGTATTTCCTTCAACCCAAACAAAAAAAGAATCCCAAATTATTTTATCACCAATAATTTCAAAATGACTGTATTATTGAAAAATAATCTTTATTCTTTAAGACTATTTTTGATATTAGAGGTATAAAAATGTTAATGTTACGGGAATATTCAAGGTGACAGCTGTGAAGATCAAAATATAAAATGGACTGAATTCTACGGAGGACTGGTAGAGTACCTACCCGAAAACTGGCGGCACGCGGTCGAAGAAGCATTGTATAAATGTAAGGGTTCCCGAATTTTTTCCTCAGAATTCACTACACAGAGAGAAAAGCACCGTAAACTTCTTTGATGTCTATAGGAAACAGTTTCTCTTTCCATCAGGAGATCATCTGCTTTTTGATATCTAATAATATACATATTATATAAAAAATAAATTAAGAGGTAATCTTCCAATGTAAATTGGTAACAGTTTCCTATGTGCTGTCACCATACACTGAAATTCGTTACGTACTGGCTCCATAACTGACATGGTTATAAAATAATCACGTAAATGTGTATTCAGTGTTTAACGCTGCTAACATTCCTTGTGTTATTAAGGAATTGGTATGTTTCAACAATTTTGAACAATGAAGATTATATCTGAGTTAATAAGTGATTGGATTCGAATTAACTATCATTATAAAGGATCTGTTTGTGTATTAGCCTATGACGCTAGGTGTCAATACATTTTAGGATGTACACCAACATACCCTGAATACATGTAAAAAATGACGTGATGTACAGTCACCGAGTAATATTTGATTTGAATGCGATTGTTTAGTAAACAAGGAGGTAAGTTTTTTGCGACAATTTCTTTTCGTGACATATTTTCTTATGCATGACGTAATATTAGCATTTCACTTCTTCACGAAAAAGAAGGCGAAAAATAAAACACATACTTTAACACAAACTTAACACAAGATTCATACCGAGTTATTCAGGAAAAATCGGTTGACATGCATCACGGTCCCTATAGATTTTCATTGCTTTCTCTACATTCATGACTATTTTAATACAAACACGTTGGGTACAGAGTACACAGTACTTTATCGATTTAATCTTTTTTTATATCATAAGATAGCAAACAAGCAGATGGGTCTCCTGATGGAAAGAGTCAACCATCGCCTATAGAAACCAAAGATGTTAATGGTGCGTTGCTATCTTGTGGCGAGGTCTAATGCCACATGCATAAGTTTACCGGTTACCTTACCCTCCAAACCGGAACACGACAGCGACCAGCACTGACGCTATTGCGGCAGGAATAGGTAAGGTGGTGGTACCAGACTCGGGCGAGACTATGCAGAACTCTACCACCTAGTAGCTACGATGTTAGTGACTCGATAGCCAATCGGTCGCCTTTTACGACCTGCCTGGCAGAACGGCAGTTGGCCTATTTTTCAAAGGAGGCCGGAACCAACACGGCGTAAAACATAATTTATCGATTTAATCTTAATAATGTGTCAGTCAGTTAACTAGATATATGCTAAATTTCATTTAAATTCATTCTGTATTTTTCACATAATTCCGTAACAGACATCTATACTTGGGCTCTATACTTGGTCCATTCTTGTTTCTAATTTACATAAATGATTTGCCTTACTACATAGGGGATAAGCATGGAATCGTGCTGTTTGCGGATGACACTTCACTTTTATTCAAAGTGAAAAGACAAATTGATAAGTATGACGAAGTAAGTAATGCGATTTCAAAAGTTATACACTGGTTCAGTAAAAACGATCTTTTATTAAATGGTGACAAAACCAAGTGTGTCAAATTTTCATTAACTAATGTAAGGCATGTATATACCAGTGTACAACTGGATAGAAACAAACTGTATCTGGTGGATTCCAGTGCGTTTTTAGGTATTACTTTAGATAAGGAATTACAATGGGGACCGCACATTAATAATTTAGTAAATAGACTTAATTCGGCAGCTTATGCAGTTTAAAAAATGAGACAGTTTACTGATGTCGACACAGCAAGAATTATATACTTAGTTACTTCCACAGCATTATGTCATATGGAATTCTTCTCTGGGGAAATTCTGCTGAAATAAATACTATATTTGTATTGCAGAAAAGAGCTATTAGGGCAATTTACAATCTTAGCCCAAGTGTTTCCCTGAGAGAAAAATTCAAAGAAATTAATATTCTGTTATATCCCAACATATATTTGAGAACTTAAAATATTTACTTGTTTAAAAAAAAAAATTGTGACGTACACTCACTAAACACAAGGAACAAAAACACAGATAATCTTATAAGAGAGAAGCAATGCATGAACAAAAACAATCTTATGCATGCATCTCGTTTCCACAGAACAAGTAACTCTTTTATGGGGCAATGTATACGCTTTTACAATAAACTTCCCGAAACTATAAGTTTTAAATATATACTATGTTTCTAGATTAAAATAACCTTATTTTTTTCGACTATTAAATTTAAAAAATGTGTTAAAACAAAACTATATAAAAAAGAGTAAAATCTCAGATTATTTGGAAGACAAACAAGCATGGTATTAATTGATCCTCATATCCATCTCATATATATATTTTATAATAATGTAATATTGTGATAAAAAAATTATATGAAAAAAGACAAGCCCGATGAGTTTCTTCCACCGGATCTTCTCAGTTGTGGCCGCGTTCCGATCCGGTAGTAGTTTTAAAAAATTTTGACGTGTTAAAATAACTTGTAAAAAGTTTTACTGAATAAAGTTCTTCTGATTTCTGATTTCCGATTTCTGATTTCTGTTTTAGATTTCATCCAAGCTATCAAACATATTTTATTTATTTAGTTATTTAAATTCTTTATTGCACAAAATATACAATAGGCGAGCTTAACGTCTAAAGATATTTTCTACCAGTTAACATTGCACTTCTAGAACCATTGTAGTAACATACATAATTTTACTTTTATAATAGTGCAATAAAATCGGGAACTGTATTTACATTTTATTGTATCATCATTATCATAGCCATCATCATCATAATTACAATCGTCATAATCATTTCCATGAAGTAAAACTTAAAACGGGCCATCGATTCAATTAATCCACTCAAAAATGTCCGTTATAAAAACATTCTTTCCCCGTATTGGTCCGGAAATATTTATTCCCCATATTGGTCCGGGCTACTTTGAAGATTAGGCCAAATGCTGTTATGACTAGACAGGTCGTAGAAAGCGGTCGATTGGGTATATGTGTCATTACCATTGTGACTACTAGGTGGTAAAGCTCACTCCGCCCGGGCATTTGGTACCACCGCCTTACCTATTCCTGCTGCATTAGCGTCAATGCTTGTCATTGCCGTGTTCGGGTTTAGAGGTAGAGAAGCTGGTAAATTTATGTTTATGGCATTGCCATCCCATCACACGGATAGTAACGCACCAATAACATCTTTGGTGTCTATAGGCAATGGTTTCTCTTTCTATTAGGAGAGCCATCTGCTTGTTTGTTATCTCCATCCAGTTTCATTTAAGGGCAATGCTATGATGGTTTTATACCGCCATAGGCTACTTTTTCATCGACAGACTAATAATAAAAAATAATCTATTCCCAAAGAATGCAAATTATTTACTTGTGATATAATTTATTCAACGAAATGAACGCAAAGAATTACACGTATATTTTTTTTTATAGTAGAGGGGGCAAACGAGCAGATGGTGCACCTGATGGTAAGTGATCACTGCCGCCCATGGACATCCGCAATACCGGGGGTATTGCAGCTGCGTTGCCAGCCTTTTAAGAATGAATAAGCTCGTTTCTTGAAGGTCCCTAAGTCGTATCCATTCGGAAACACTCCCGAGGGTAATAGATTCCACAAAGGAGTAATGCGAGGCAAAAAGTGTCGACAAAAGCGCACGGTTATGGATTTCCAGACATCGAGGTGGTGAGGATGGAACTTTAAATTTTTATGCGATGTCCGATGGTGGAATTTAGCGGCAGGCATTAGTCCGAACAACTCGTCGGAACACTCCCCATGATAAATACGGTAAAAGATGCAGAGCGAACCTACATCTCTGCGTAACGCCAAAGAGTCAAGCCGACGTCGACGTGAATGGTCGTCGACGATTCGAACCGCTCTACGTTGAATGCGATCAAGAGGAAGAAGCTGGTACTGAGGAGCTCCGGCCCAGAGGTGAGAACAGTACTCCATGTGAGGTCGAATTTGGGCCTTGTAAAGTTGGAGGCGATGGGCTGGCATGAAGTACTGCTTTGCTCTACTGAGTACACCAAGCTTTTTGGAAGCTAGTTTAGCCTTCCCTTCCAAATGACCGCGGAACTGAACGTTGTTCGATATGTCGACTCCCAGAATTCCAATACTGGCTGAGGCAGTCAGGAGAGTGTTTTCGAACCGAGGTGATACGACAAAGGCTGTTTTTTTTTGCGGTAAACGCACAGAGCTGCGTCTTTTTGGGGTTAAATGTAATAAGGTTTTGATGACCCCATTCTGAGACATCAGTTAGTTGATTCTCGAGTTCAGACACGAGCTTGGTCCGGCCCTCTTCGACGTGTTCCCGAGAAATACCGCTAATATAAAATAAAAATACCGAAATACGGCCGGAGTATGTAGCATCAACAGTACTGTCGTCCGCATAGCAATGTACGTTACTAATTCGCAACATATCATTGATATGCAGAAGAAACATTGTCGGTGATAGCACGCAGCCTTGGGGAACACCAACATTGACAGGTTTAAGATCGGAGCATGCACCGTCGACTACGACCTTAATGCTCCGATCAGCCAAAAAACTGGTGATCCACTTGCATAGTTTCTCGGGAAGCCCATAGAAAGGCAGCTTCTCTCACGCTTTATGCCAAACCCGATCAAAGGCCTTCGCTATGTCTAAACTAACTGCCAATGCCTCCCCCTCAGACTCAACTGCCTCCGCCCAACGATGTGTCAGGTATACTAGAAGATCACCAGCTGAGCGGCCACGACGGAAACCGTACTGACGGTCACTAATCAGCTGGTGCTCTTCTAAATACTTCAGGAGCTGACAGTTTATAAGTGTCTCCATGACTTTGGAGAACAAGGAGGTTATGGCTATTGGCCGATAGTTTGACGGATTAAAGCGATCTCCTTTTTTAGGAATGGGATGCACTAAAGCTGTTTGCCATGAATTCGGTACCACGCCGAGAGAATAGGAGAGCCGGAATAGGTGCGTCAATACTGGCGCCAACTCTGGAGCACATACTTTAAGCACAACAGGAGGGATGCCATCAGGCCCACTCGACTTGTGGATGTCCAAAGAAAGAAGTGCTTTACGCACAGCTGACTGCCGAAACTGCGGTTCTGGCATGGAACTATCACACTGCGGGATGGTAGGCGGTGTGTTCCCTCGGTCATCCAGAGTCGAGTTGGCCGCAAAGAACGAGCCCAGAAGATCGGCTTTCTCCTTTGCGGTATGGGCCAGAGAGTCATTGTCTCTGTGCAAGGATGGAAATGAAGGCTGGGAAAAATTCCCTAAGACAGCCTTGGCGAGAGACCAGAACGCACGAGTGCCAGAAGGAAGGCGAACCAATTTCTCACCAATTCTGCCAATGTGTTCCGCTTTTACCTGGGCGATAGCTCTTTTGAAGAATCTCGAGGACGAGTTGTACTCCTTTCGTAATGCGCTAGTTTTTACATCACGAGATGCCGACGCAGCAGCCCAAGCTCGGTAGCATTCCTGCTTTCGGCGTAAAGCCGCTTTGCAGTGGCGGCCAAACCAAGGCTGAGACTTGCCACCGATGGGCACTGCAGAAAACGGAATGAAAAGTTCCATGCCCTGCAGCACCACATCAGCGACTGAG
The DNA here is from genome assembly GCA_036924255.1 of Apodemia mormo. Classification (NCBI taxonomy): domain Eukaryota; kingdom Metazoa; phylum Arthropoda; class Insecta; order Lepidoptera; family Riodinidae; genus Apodemia; species Apodemia mormo. The sequence continues at coordinate 2,247,956 of JAUPFN010000007.1, read as the reverse complement.
TAAGCGACAGCATTCAGATTATCCAGCGAGAAGCACAACCACCCCCATGGGTAGGATGCAAAGAAAGACCGCATCCCGTCCCAATCTGCTGACCTATAGTGCCAAACGCGACGACAGCCTGCAAAGGGAGGCCGTGATTGGCGCGTGATCGGCACTTTGCTCCGTATCAGGCAGTGGTCCGACGCGCCAAGTGGAGCGTCCACCGATACCTGATAATGAACCGGGTCAGAGGTCAGCAGGAGATCCAACAGTGAAGGCGTATGGCCATCCACATCGGGAACACGCGTAGGCGAGGTTAAATGCTGAAATATATTTAATCACCCAAACCCAGAAATATAAACAAAGAATCTATGCTTGTAACACAAATGCTTGTCTCTGTCGGAAATCGAACCCAACCCCATACATTGTGTAGTTTTTAGATTTATCGTCTTCTTTCATTAATTCCATTTCTGTCACTTTCAATATCTTTTTCTTCTTTATTTTCAACATTTGTTCTTTCGCTAATATCATTTTTTCAATCATTTTCGATTTCTTTTAAGTCTTGCTTGTAGTGATCTTCACCTTTCATTATCAGTGGGTTTTGCTAAATATTTTATACTATAAGCTATCAAACAATCAGATGGCTCTCCTGACGGAAAGAAAAACAATCGCCTATATACATCAAAGACGTCAACGTTGCGTTGATATCCGTGTAATAACGGGTAAGTTTCACTTTGCATAAGTTTACCGATTACCTTACCCTCCAAACTGGAACATGACAATGTTAAGTCTCGACGCTATTGCTGTATATGAGTAGGTAAAGCGATAGCACCAAAACCCGGGTGAGACGTTGCAGAACTCTATCACCTAATAGTCACGATGGTAGTACTCGTACAGCTAATCGGTCATCTTTTACTAACTGTCTGGCAAAATGGCAGATGGCTTATTCTTCAAAGAAGGCTCGGCCTATCACTTAAATAATTGTATCAAGTAACTAAATAACTTTGACGATCGAGATCATTCTCATTAGTCCCACCGGCAATTAGTTCCGTTAAACTAGTGAAATTTTGTTTTTGTAATTCCAGTTCCATTATCAAAGTCCATGGAACTGAGAAAAAAAATCACCCTAATTCCAACTTCCATGGAACTAATTGGTATGCCGGTGGGACTAGTAAGAATAATCTGACGATCGGATATATTTTTTGTTACATGGTGCATGAAAGTATAAACAATACAAGTGATATAATCAGAAATACTTTATTCTATAAAAAATTTTACAAGCTATTTTGACTACACTTTAAACTACTACCGGATTGGAAACGCGGCCAAACACTGAGAAGATCCGGCGGAAGAAGCTCAGCATGTAAAATAAATACCCTCACGCATATATCAAAGGCCCAATTAGTGCATCCACGTTTAAGCGATAGTATTAAATCTTATGACATGACAAGTGGCCTACCTATCAACAAATTGAGCATATTTCGTATAAAGTCCGGCAAAGTTATTGCGGATGTCCATTGATGGTACTCACCATCAAGTGAACCTTCTGCATGTTTGCCCCTTCTCGAAGAAAAACATCCAGTCCCTCATAAGTTAAGCTTTCCAGGAAAATTAATTTCCTCGTTTTAGTCCCGGGCTCATTTGCCGTTCTATCAGGCGAGTCGTTATAGTCGACTAATTGGCTATGCGAGTCACTACTATCGTGGCTGGTAGGTAGTAGAGCTCTGCATTGTCTTGCCCGGGTCTGGTACCACCGCCTTATCTATTCCTGCCGCAATAGCGTCAGTGCTTGTCGCTATCGTGTTCCGGTTTGGAGGGTATGGTAGCCGGTAAACTTATGCATGTGATATTAGACCTCGCTACAAGATTAACATCTTTGGTGTCTAGAGCAACGCATCATTAACATCTTTGGTGTCTATACGCGATGATTGACTCATTCCATCAGGAGATCCATCTGCTTGTTTGCTATATTATGATATAAAATAAATAGTTTAGATGTTACACGTCCCTGAATACGAACCTCTTTCAGAATTCGAAAAATACGTCTATGCCGAATTGAGTAATACAAAATTATTAACATGAAATTTGTAAGATTTAATTTATCATTTTAAGAAAGTTTCATTAAGTGCTGATGATAGAGTCTTAATTAATTTCAGAATAATAGAGAGTATAAATTAACTAAACAATATACATTAAATTATTTAATACAACACTAAAAATAATTAATGTATTAATTATGAAAGACATAAAAACATGTAAAAATGCATACATCATATACTTACAATGACAATAGCAACAGTTACAACAGTGGATATGGCTGCGCATGCGCATCCTTGTCTTATCTGGCGTTTTCTGGATAACTTGAGGAACTCCTCAGTCCTCGCATCAATAGTTCTATAGAGTCCAAATTGTCGGATCCGAGAACCAGTGCTTGATGATCCTTCACTTGACATTTTGGCGATTGTCACATCACTATTCGATGAAGAATGCAATTTGTTTACAACGCGTTTCGCTGCGTCCGCAACGCTGTATGGATTCTTTGTGAGCGTGCACAATAATGTTTTTCTTTAAGATTGCTGCTGAATTAATTTAGTGTTGGGATGTTATTTTCTTATATCTATCGATAAACCTGATTGAAAAATTGAACTATTGATTTAATTACTTTTTGATAATAATTGATTACTAGATCAATTGTGAGATTTTTTATACAATAAGATAATAAAAGTAAATACCTCTTCTGGTGGAAAGTATATTTCCATCAACCATCACTCGTAGACACATAAGATGTTAATCATGTGGCAAGTTGCTAAAGTCAATTGAATAAGTTTACCAGCTACCCTATCCTTCAAAACCAGACCACGACAATCACAAGGATTGACGCTATAGGTATAGGTAAGACAGTAGTACCTAATACCCGGGTAAAACGTTTCAGAACTCTACACATAGTGACACGTGCATTTCATTCGTTATTACGAACTGCCCAACAAAATGACAGATGGTCTATTGTTCAAAGGAGCTCAAACCAACACGGAGATTTAAACATAAAACTGGCCATTTGTGCCCATACCACATACATACCAATATTTGTATGTGGTTCCATAAAGATAAATTTTAAAAAAATACATGTCATATATAAGCATATATAAGTATGTGAAACTAAAATGCCTACGCGGAGTTTTATACTTAATTTTATATATATTTTAAGTCTATAGTAATATCGTTATCGATATTGTGGTGACGAGTGCCGTCCGCTTGGGGCAGTAGAGCGTGGTCACTAACATCGCTCCTAAATCATTTCAAGTGAAAACGCTCTTGTGTTCTTTCCTTCATTTACATGAAATTAACTCAAAACAGTTCAATTATTAGATCTCACAACCTTAATTTATTATATAATTTAAAAATAAAACATTATCGGCTATATCCTTGCGGGGTAGAAAATGTGAACTGAGAAGTACTGTGTCTCACCCGACTATGGTAGGTACTACTTTTTAAATGATTATTATTATTATTACTACTGCTTTTGCTTATACTACCACTATACCATTACTGCTTATCAGCGTTCCGGGATGGAAGTTAAAGTAGTCGATAATGTATTACATGTGGCATTACATTCTTGCTACAAAGCTGGTATGGTTACACCAATAATCGCTACCAATAGCTTTATGTATTTTTCGGAAGATGGGGATATTAAAACACCACCACCATATTCTGGGTTAATACTAACTTGTTTCTAAATCCGATAACAGTTTGCCCAACTTAGGGATTGAAAATGAGACCCCATAATATCTTTAAGCAAAATAGGTATGCCACCAAAGTTTTCTTCCATATTGACTGACTCCCTTTAAACAACGGACGATCTGTCTTCCTGCCAAGAAGTTCATACATGGCGGACGACTGGTTATACGGATAACTCTTGTAATAACATCACGACCTGTTCCCTTGCGGGATAAACAGAGAAAACCGAACGTCTATAGACTTCCGAGTTTACCTCAACTCGGATTGTCGACTGGCAAGGTGAGTGTACCCATCGCCGCGTTTTACTGACAACTGAGCAAACAAGCAGATGGGTATCCTGATGGAAAGAGCCAGCCATCGCCTATAGACAACAAAGGTGTTAATGGTGCATTGCTATATTGTGGCGAGGTCTTATGCCACATGCATAATTTTACCGGCTACTTTACCCTTCAAATCAGAACACGACAGTGACAAGCACTGATGCTATTGCGGCAGGAATAGGTAAGGCAGTGGTACTAGATTCGGGCGAGACAATACAGAACTCTACTACCTAGTAGCCACGATGGTAGTGACTCGTAGAATCAATCAGTCGCTTTTTACGACCTGTCTGGCAGAACGGCAGTTGGCCTATTTTTCAAAGGAGCCCGGGACCAACACGGGGATTATTGACTATTTCTGTAAAATTCTTCAGAATAGCACAAAAATTTGCAAATTATATTATGGAAAACTAGCTGTGCCCGCTACTTCGTCCACGTGGAAAAAGGTTTCAAAGATAGATAATCCAGGGCTACACATGTGTAGTTTCCGTGTCATCGGGATTTTCGGGATAAAAATCATGCTATGTCCTTTCTCAGGTCTTAAACTATCGCTGTACAAAATTTCATCCAAATCGGTTCAGTGGTTTAGGCATGAGGAGTCAGACAGACAAATAGAGTTACCTTCGCATTTATAAAATTAGTATGGAAGTATGGATAAAGAAACGCCTGTAGTTTTAGGTTATATTAGTTTCTTTAATTGTTTTGCTATATAGAAATTATAAGGAGTTAATCAAACCAAAAATGTTAGTGTGTTCCATGAAGCTGTAGTATATCTGAAGGCAATAAAACTTCTGTCTACTTGAAACACAACTTTAAATACTGCTGTCATCTTCTAAAGTCTTACTCTCTCTCTTTCTTACACAGCTGTATAAAAAGAGATAGGGAGACCTCATAGAATGAGATATACCTAATGCTTATGATGTGTTCTATCCGTGTGATGAGATGGTAATGCCACGTGCATTACCTTACCCTTTAGTTTTACGACGTTTGGGCTACTCCGTGTTGTTCTGCCAGGCAAGTCGTAAAAAGCAACCGATTGGCTATACGGGCCACTAGGTGATAGAGTTCTGTGTTGTCTCGCCCGGGTCTTGAGACACCACCTTATCTATTCCTGCCCCAATAGCGTCAGTGCTTGCCACTGTCATGTTGTCGGCAAACTTATGCATGTGGCATTAGACCTCGTCACAAGATAGCAACGCACCATTAACACCTTTGGTGTCTGTAGGCGATGGTTGACTCTTTCCATCAGAAGACCCATCTGCTTGTTTGCTATTTTATGTTATACATAAATAATAATAAATAAAATACTCTGGTTACTCTGAAGATGTTGCGTTATTATATCACTACATAGTATAAAACAAAGTCGCTTTCTCTGTCTGTCCCTATGTCCCTATGTATGCTTAAATCTATAAAACTACGCAACGAATTTTGATGCGGTTTTTTTAAATAGATAGATTGATTCTTGAGGAAGGTTTTAGTATATAAAACTTTCCGATATTCACACGGGAACAAAAGCTACGCGGGTGAAGCCGCGGGCAGGTCGCTAGTTTATTAATAATTTTATAAATACGAGGATCTTATTAGTTTTTTAACGCCTTAGGGCCGCTTGCGCGTTCCAGAGTTAAATTATTTAACTTTGAGTTAGCTGCTAACGCAGGGTTATATTTTTATTTTTTCTTGCACTGACAAGAGTTAACACCAAACCATAGGTTAAATAGATAAATATTTAACCCGCCAAAGTTGGGTGGTTAAATTTCTAACTCTGGGTTAAAAACGACAAAATTGTGAGATTACACCGCGTTGTGTTGTGTATTTGATAAGAAATAACAATTTAATTATCTTTTATTCAATTGTGAATGACTTTTTGTATTCTGACGATGACGAAAAAATTGTCGAATATAATGATTTGGTTTTTTTTCAATAGAAGAGTTGCGGAACGAATTGGCTATTTTAATTTGCAGAGAGCCAAAGCATTAAACTTACTTCTAGCCAAAACTTTTGCTTTTGGAGAAGATTAGCGCCATCAGTTTTTTTTATTTTTAATTATGTGTTTCTATTTTCTATTTTCACAAAGAAGAGAACTGTCACTACTTGTAAAACTTGGGCCACGTAAATGAGATTTTTTCCAAATTTTTGTAGAAAATAACACTGATTACAAAATGCGAAATTATTATTTTATTAACACGACTCATGAAGCTGACGCTTAGGTTTTACAATGTATAAAGCCCCCAAAACGCCATATTACGCCATATGACGTAAGAAAAGGATATAATAAGCAAAATATGGTTGTGCGAAAGAGAGAAAAACTTTTGTATTTAGCCGCAGGTAGCAACAGCGGATGAATTTGGATTTGACAGAAAGAAACACCACAATGCAGAGTTAAAACATTGGGTTAGTATACCTTGGGTTAATTTCTGTTCGTGCAAGATACACCCCGAGTTAAGAAAGTAACAAATTAACTTCGAGTTAGTTAACTCAGAGTTATTTATTTAACTCAAGATTTACGTGCAAGCGGGCCTTAGAATAGCAAACAGGCTAATGGTTATCCTGATGGAAAGACAACCATAGCCTGGAGACACCAGAGATGTAGAGATGTTAATTGTGCATTGCCATCCATGTGGCAAGAATCTAATGCTGCATGCACAAGATTACCGGCTACCTTACCCTCCAAACCGGATCACGACAGTGTTAAGCCCCAACGCTATTGCGGCAGGAATATACCGGGTATTCCAAACCACCCGCCCAGGCTGATTACTGTGGAGAGTTTCAAAAAAAAGGAAAACAAAAAAAATACGTCTTCAATATTTTTTGAAACTTTATCAAAACATGCTAAAAACAACCCCCACCCCTCCCCCCTGTTAAAAGTAGGGGATGCAACTTTAAAAAATCAAATGGAAACCCTTATTTTTCATTTCAGATTTCAATTTGTGAGTTGAAAATTTCTCTATCTACTAAAAATCAATTAAAATCTTTTAGACAAAATATTTGTCGTTCAATTTTTTAAAGGTGCACCCCCTACCCCTAACAGGGGGTTTTATACCTAAAACCTAGGTTAGGGTTAGGGTTTAGGGTTTTCGTTTCTGGCATTGTTGGATAGAGTTTCAAAAAATATTTAACACGTGTTTTTTTTTTGTTTTCATTTTTTTTAAACTTCCCAGTAATCAGACTGGGTGGGTGGTCTAGAACACCCTATATAAATGTGTGATACCAAAATCCGGGCGAGACGTTGTAGAACTCTATTAGGTTACTAGTTAGTTACCATGTAAGTGATCCTATTAGCCTTTTCTCGTCATTTACGACATGCCTAAGTGTAAGGCAGTTCACAAATTCCTCAATAGGGGCCGGTGTCAGCACTTGCCAGTCTCTCCTTCACTCAAGTAGGCTGGGGTTGAGTAAGAGTAGCGATCACTCTAAGCGCCAAGTGGCAAATCAAACTTATATTAATACTAGCTGTTACCAGCGACTTCGTCTGCGTGGACTTCGATTACTCCGCACTGCTCCTCCCTCATAGGTGATAGCGTGATAATATGTGGCCTATATGTTGACCCGACCTATTAGTAATATTCATACAAAATTTGAAGTAAATCCATACAGTACTTTTTGAGTTTACCCCGGATATACATACAGACAAACAGACAATCAGACAAAAATTCTAAAAACTATATTTTTGGCTTTGATATCGATTGTAGATCACGCCCCAAGTACTCTTTTAAAAAAATATTCAATGTACAGTTTTGACTTTCCTACGATTTTATTAGACGTATAGATTATCAATGCGAAAGATTGAATGTTTGGATGGATGGATGTTTGTTACTCAATCACGCAAAAACGCCTAAACCGATTTGAATGAAATTTGGCACACAGGTAGACGATGACCTGGAATAGCACATAAGCTAAAAATTAGGTGATTCCGCGGGATTCAGCAAAAACTTTTATAATGCAGCGAGCCGCGCGCCGCAGCTAGTGAATCGAAAATTTTTATAACGTCTTTACAAGAGCTCTACACGGCGTGTGGGTATGTCAGGCGGAGAACACTCTTATCGTTTATAAACGGTACAAAAGCATAGAGATAATATATGGATAGACGAGTTATAAGCGCGTATATAATGGAAAATGACCCGTTGGCAGAAAGAGAAAGAACATACATTTTGTATACGTCGTGGGTTCTCTTTGATGACACAAGTGCATTATATAATCGATTGGCGTCTTCTGTAATTATTAACGTGCGAAACTGTCATACTTTTATTACCTATATATTATCTCTGCTGCACATGCGTCTTTAAAAAGAGAAACAAGTACTAAAATTTCTCTTTCTACGACGGGGGGACTATTTGCTTGATTCGTCTACTTTATGTATGATATCTCTGTGTTTGAATGTGAAACAAAAGGGCGATTAACATCAATCTTGCTGTTCTCTACAGAAAGGCTCCAGTGCCAGCTATTAACAGATTCCAATAGTGTTGAGTATCAAAAATTTTATACATTTGTTTTGGAGTAAAGTTTTAAAAGCAGCTTCAGAAAGATATTTAAAATTGAGACGAATGTTTATTTTAATATACTAAAAATTTTTGAAGTGAAACTTCTTTAGAATCGTTGTGATTTCAAACCTGATGCAACGGAAAAACGACAGGTAAGAGACACAAATACGAAAATGTGTAGAATGAAGCCGCTAAAGAATGAGACAGAAATATACATACTATTTTATATTATCGGTCTCTATTAGTTTCACTTCTATCGTGTGTGAATCACACACACACACCTTTTTTTTGATTAGTTTTTTATCGCAGCAGAGTTTATTAATGTTTTCTGATTATTAAATAATGTACAAAAATATAACTATACGGAAATTAAAAAGATGAAAAAAAAGTGCCTCCCCGGCGGGGAATCGAACCCCGGTCTCCCGCGTGACAGGCGGGGATACTTACCACTATACTACCGAGGACTTGACATACATTGCGAAATTATTGTTTTGCCACTTTTTCAATTACTACAAAGAGATTTTTTTTTTGTATTCAATACACCATGCAAAAACGAGAAGTGTCATAAGTTTCAAGTACGTATTTGTGTATCTGGGTATGTCTGTCCGTGGCATCGTAGCGACCATGAAGTATTAGGTAAAAGTGGAGCTAGCACTCGTATTAATCACTTGAAACAAATGTTTACGTTATATCTCAGTCCATGAGGTCTTGCCATCTCTTTTTATACAGCTGAGTCAAAAAGAGAGGGTTAGACCTCAGAAAATGTCAGCAGTATTTAATATTTGGTTTCAAGTAGGTATTAGGAGTGCTGCCTCATTTATAGTAGATACGAGTATACCTTCTATATATAGTACTATTCTATACTATTCGATAGTAAAAAGTCAGATAGTTAATAGTAGGTTGCTGTCACTATGGCAGAGATATATCTATTCGTAAGTTGACCGATTATCTCAGTCTACAAACTAGTATGTGCCAGTTATTGATATCTTTTCCAAACTTTAATTCATTAGGAGAATAAGCTTAAAGAAAAAACTATGTTAATTTAATATTTTATTTAAAATTCACTTAAAGTATATTAGTTTTAAGGCAGTGTAGTTTTCGCATAAAGAGTATTATAATCGTTAAATTATCATAGGAAGAAAAGATGTGCTATTAGGAATAATCTTATGGTTAGGTTTTTGAAATTAAAACATAATGGCTCTGGAACAATATGGATTAAAGTCATATTAATAACAAAAACAAGTTATTATTGTAATCCCATATTTTATAGTAAAAGCGCATAAGTTATCCAAAAAGTATAATATTAAATATTAAATAAAAATATCAAATATTTAACGTTTTAAGTCATGCACCTTTAACTCTATAATTTATATACATATATTTTATTTCTTTACTTTTATTTCATTTATAAATATTTTATTGCATTTATTTTCACTTTATAACATAGATATTAAATATAACATTTTAATATAAAAAATACAATTATATCTACAAGCGGGTTATACTAGATACAAAATTATTCCAAATAGCAAATTTTATCTTGCAAGTGATTTTAATACATTGTAAAACATTACTATAATGAAATATAGCGAAGAACTTATAATAAAAGATTAATTTAAATGAATCATGACAAATATACAATACGTATTTTAAGTATATAAAAATAATTTACCATCACATTCTATGATGTAAATAATATAGAAGCGAAATAATATACAATAGCCAACCTCCCAAAAAAAGGTCTTTTATTTAAAAAATCAAAGCATAGCCGCTTAGAAAGCAATTTCAAATTAAACTAATATGCACTTGTTGCATTAGCAATTTCAAATTATAATTTCCAATATTTCCAATAAGTTGGCATATTTTTATATGAGGCATAATAATTTTTCCAATTAAATTTCTTTTTTTACACATAATATTATATTACAATTATACAAGATGTACATATTATACAAATGGAATAATAAAAATGAGTGCTCATTAGGTAACATGTAAATTCTTACAATTTTCGGCCAATACAATTTAAATTTAACCCTACTAAAAATATATGAATTGTAATTATTTTTGTGTTATAGCACTCACCCCATGCTTAGGAAAACTGGAAAAACTTTAAAAATAACAAAGAAAAATATCGTCACGCAGAGATTGAACCTGCGACCATCTCCCTAAAGCCGGGACGCTGCGCTCTCCCACTGAGCTAGTGTCGACAGACTCGACGATTTGATTGTACTGATTGCTGTACACCTAGCGATCATTACAATCGACGTATATAACCGAATAGCAAAGAAAAATTTCGCCACGCCGAGCCTGTCATCACTAGCTCAGTGGGAGAGCGTCCCGGCTTTAGGGAGATGGTGGCAGGTTCAATCTCTGCGTGACGATATTTTCCTTTGTTGTTTTTAAAGTTTTTCCATGCATAATTTGATTAACCAAAAATTATATTTTTTATAGATAACCCCTTTAAGGGAATATAACAATAAGCATTGAAAATATTAATCTACAAGATATAAGCCTCTGATGTATTGTAGAGGCTTTGTAATGTATGTGTCAAGACATATAAGTGAATTCATTTCACCAAATATAAATTATATTATAGCTGTTTTAAATTAGCATATTATTATGACGACTTTTACAAAACAAAACAAATGATTCTAATTATCGACTCTTGATGTTTACCATCGAAAATTGCGTTTACATACTCATACACACATGTAATTTTTGTCATAATGAGCGCTCACCTTTAAAACTTAAGTTACAAATGTTAATAAAACAATGAATTTGAAACTTAATATACCTAATAATAGTTTGGTATCACAATTATTACTTATGGCAACTCGAATTTTCTACTAAATTAAAATACAAAAGGTACTGACGGTTTGTCATAGAAATAGCCTTCATTGGGTATAAAAGGCGGTCGATTTGTTAGGGGGGGTCTAGTAGTTGACGGAGGTATATATATCGGGGCCCTAGTTGTTGAAGGGGGAATGTAAATTGGGGGTCGAGTTGTCGAAGGGGGAATGTATATCGGGGCCCTAGTTGTTGAAGGCGGTATATATACAGGAAGCCTAGTTGATGAAGGTGGTATATATACAGGGCGTCTTGTGGTCGAAGGGGGAATATAGATTGGAGCCCGAGTTGTCGAAGGGGGAAGGTAAATCGGGGCTCTCGTTGTTGAAGGAGGTATATATACAGGAGGTCGAGTTGGAATAGTGAAAGGAATTTTGGGTGTAGGATAATCGTAACCAGTTGTTCTGTATACTGGTAATATGGTGGAGTATGTTGGTGGTGGTGGAGGAGGAGGTGGTGGTCTAGTTGGTGGTGGTGGAGGTGGGGGTGGTGGTCTAGTAGGCGGTGGTGGAGGTGGTGGTGGTGGTCTGGTTGGTGGTGGCGGAGGTGGGGGTGGAGGCCTTGTCGGAGGTGGCGGTGGTGGAGGAGGTGGTCTAGTAGGCGGTGGAGGTGGTGGAGGAGGTGGTCTAGTAGGCGGTGGAGGTGGTGGAGGTGGTGGTCTAGTTGATGGTGGTGGGGGTGGTATATATATTTTAGGTCTTCGTGTCGTAGGAGGGGGTGGCGGTGGTCGTGTTGGAATAGTAAATGGAATCTTAGGTGTAGGATACGTATAACCAGTTGTTCTGAAAATATCCAATTGTGTGCTATAGGTAGGGGGAGGAGTTGGGCGTCTAGTTGTCGGTGGTGGGGGAGGTGGTGGTGGTGGTCTAGTTGGTGGGGGAGTTGGTCTTCTCGTTGTCGTAGGTGGTGGTGGCCTCGTTGTAGGAGGTAAATAAGTTGGTCGAGCTGTTGGTGGTGGTCTTGTTGTGGGAGGTAAATATGTCGGTGGTGGAGTAGGCCTTGTCACTGGTGGCCGTGGTGTAGTAGTAAAAGGTATCTTAGGAGTATTATAGTAGTAGCCTGTCGTTTGAGTTGGGGGTGGAGATGGTGGTGGAGGTGGCCTTGTTGGAGGTGGAGGCGGTGGTGGAGGTGGTCTAGTTGGTGGTGGTGGTGGGGGTGGCGGTGGCCTAGTTGGAGGTGGAGGTGGTGGTGGAGGTGGTCTTGTTGGAGGTGGAGGTGGTGGCGGAGGTGGTCTTGTTGGAGGTGGAGGTGGCGGTGGAGGTGGTCTAGTTGAAGGTGGAGGAGGTGGTGGGGGTGGTCGTGTCGGAGGTGGTCTGGTTGGTATTGTAAACGGAATTCTTGGTGTTTCATAGTAATAACCTGTTGTTTGAGGTGGTTGTGGCGGCCTTGTAGGTGGTGGTGGTGGCGGCCTTGATGGTGGTGGCGGCGGTGGTGGTGGTGGTCTTGTTGGTGGTGGTGGAGGCGGTGGAGGCGGTCTTGTTGGTGGTGGCGGTGGTGGTGGAGGCGGTCTTGTTGGTGGTGGCGGTGGTGGTGGAGGTGGTCTTGTTGGTGGTGGCGGCGGTGGCGGTGGCGGGAAGGGTATTTTTGGCTTTGGATAGAAGTATCCATCTTCGTCTAACGGAGCAGAGATTAGAGAGCCGAGGACAGCATAATTTCCGCTAGGATTGTTCAATATCGCTCTCGGTGATCGTTCCCCTCTGCAGGTGTGGTACACCGCAAATAGGACCACCGCGAGATGCAGTGATAGCCTCTGAAAAAAAAAAAATAATTAAAAACATATTCCGTAAAAGTCCTCCTTTAGCTCAGTAAAACAAATAAAATAGCAAAAAAATAGCATGTACAAGTTTACAGCAACCAAACCTTCCAAAAATAATAGAGTGACAACATTTTTTTGGTTTCTGCATTGTCTCGCCCGGGTCAGGTACCACCTCCTTACCTATTCCTGCCGCAATAGCGTCAGTGCTTGTCACTGTCGTGTTCCGGTTTGGAGGGTCAGGTAGTGGGTAAACTTATGCATGTGGCTTTAGACCTCATTAGATATTAACACTTTTGGTGTCTATAGGCAATGGTTGACTCTTTTCATCAGGTGACCCACCTGCTTGTTTGCTATCTTATAATATAAAAAAAGAAATTTGACGTTGTTAAGGCAGGAATAGGCAACATCCGAGGAAGACATTGCGGAACTCTTTCATATATATTAATCACGATGTTAGTGAGACGTATAGACAATGGTTTGCCTTTTACAAACTACATAATACCTACCTACCTACCTACCTATTCTTCAAATAAATTAAATTAAATTAAAAATGTGTTTATTTTCTCTCACAATAGGTGTCTATAATATAAATATAAAATTTTTTTAGTGATAAGCGGTGTAAGTACATGTTTTGGGACTGGTGAATGTATATATGGATATTATTACAAAAACATTAAGCAAACTAGCAACAAACAACCAACATTTTAATGGTAATTAGAACTAAGAAAACAATAACAAGAATAAAAATTAAATTAAATTAAATTAAATTAAAAATGTGTTTATTTTCTCTCACAATAGGTGTCTATAATATAAATATAATTTTTTTTTAGTGATAAGCGGTTTAAGTACCTGTTTTGGGAGAGACTGGTGAATGTATATATGGATATTATTACAAAAAACATTAAGCAAACTCGCAACAAACAACCAACATTTTAATGGTAATTAGAACTAAGAAAACAATAACAAGAATAAAAATAGGTAAAGTGCGTGTCAGGCCACGCGCAATGTAGGGTTCCGAAGTTGCCTATCACAATAATGCGGACTATAAGAAGGGAATTCTTTCACATCCTCAAAACCAACCGCTTAGACTGCAGGGGGTGAGACACTAGACTCTAACAAAAATAGCACTTAAAAGCTTAATATATCACAAACGTGTCCCTTAATCGAAAATTTGTTTCGACAAACCTACGATATTTTTAAAAAAATATCAAACGATACTCCACGCAATGAGTTAAGTGAGAAAAAAAATTAACATCTCCAATTTACATAAGTACAATAAAATTAATTTATTTTTTGTTAACATTATTTTAAACAAACATATATAACGAGTATATGTGAACACCTTCTAAATTGTCGGAATAAATCTGCAGTGTTATTCTTTACTTATGACTACTTGTAGCGTGCAGCCGTTGCATTAATAAAGTTTTTGACGAATCCCGCGGGATCACCTAGTTTTTCGAGATAAAAAGTAGCCTATGTTTTATTCCACGTCATCATCTATCTGTGTGTCAAATTTCGTTCAAATACGTTCAACAGTCTGCGTGATTTAGTAACAAACATCCATCCACCCATTTATAATATTAATTTATATTATTAATTAGCTGTGCCCGTGAATTTGTCCGCGTGCAATAAATTTTGAAATAAAATTAGCTTAAGTTACTCCTTAGTACATCAGCATCTGCCAGGGAAAGTTCCTTCAAAATTGGTCCAGTCATTTCAGAGATTAGCCGGAACAAACAGACAGACAGACAGACATAAATCTTAACAAATGTTACTTTGGTATATGTACCGTGTATAGATCCATATGCATTTAGTAAAAAGCGGAGATTTTAATATTACAAAAAGACACTCCAATTTCATTTATTTGTACAGATATAGATTAAAATAAGTCGTAGATTTTATGCAATGTTTAGAATCATTAATTATCTTACCTATTTTAAATTAATGTTGCGCCCTATCGACTATAATATTTATTAATACCTATAAATTAATAAATATTATTGGATAAATTACATAAGTAAATTACTTCCTTGTTATATGGGTGATAGTCAACAATACTAATAAATAGAGTTACTTACATAATATTTTAACACCCAAACCCAGAAATAAAAATATTTATGCTTATCACACAAATATCTGTTCCTGTCAAGAAGCGAATCCGCGACCCATTGGTGCGTAATCAGCTCTGCTAACCACTCAACTATCGGAACGGTCTATTTTTGTTAAAAAAATGGATAGCCTCTGTGGTTTAGTGGTCCGGTGTTGGAGATGACCACATAGGATTCCGGAGTCAATTCTCGGATCGGGCAATTTAAAAATATGTTTTTTCTGTTTTCTGACAATAAAAACTACGCAGCCCGGGTTGGTTAAGTGCCCGGTTGGCAATAGGCTAGCAACCTATTACATTGTGGGACTAAATATCTTCGGCTAATCGTGGGTTCATTGCTTGTACCTCGGCCTATCTCGTCAGGGATACGAATGTGAAGATACTTTTTTTAAAGTATCTGAAATAATAAATAAATAAATATTCATGGAACATATTACACTTACTGATCTAACCCCAAAGTAAGCAAATTATTTGATTGCCTGGCCTGTATATTATCAACGATACTAATACATAAAAATACATATATAAATACTAGAATATATTTAATAAGCACCCAAACCAGGAAATACAAACATTTATGCTCATCACACAAATGCTTGTCCCCGTCGGGGATCCAACCCGAGCCCCGTCGATTGCGTAGTCAGGGTCGCTAGCCACTCGACCAACGGGGCGGTCAAAAATACATGAATTATTATACTATTATTATTAAGAATCTGATCATAAATACTTAGCAAATAATATTATAAGCATTTAATCTCGTAAGTGCTTTATCAAGTAAAATTATAATTAGATACATATAAACTATTCAAACCTTCAGTGAAGATGAGTTATATTTTGTAACGCGTATCTTATTATTAAAATGTAGCATGACCTTTAAATTCTCTGTTAAAGATTGTAAACGAATTATGGCGTAAGTTTCGACCTTATTAATAAGACAGAAAAAATAGTGTTTGCCAATAGCTAGTGGTATTAAGGGTCTCCTTAACAGTTTCTTGTTTAAGAAGGTGGTAATGTTTCATAATCGTACATTTATTTATTTATATTTTTTTTAATTTTTTAAATTAAGTCTTTACTTGCACAGATTTGATCGTTTCAAACATTCGAATTACTTGTAATCTTTTTATTGGCGCAATGTTATTAAATTTATATTTTTTATATCATAAAATAGATAACAAGCAGATGGGTCTCCTGATGGAAAGAAGCAAACATTGCCTATAGACACCAAATATGTTAATGGTGCTTTGCTATCTAGTGGCAAGGTCTAATGTCACATGCATAAGTTTACCCGCTATTTGACCCTCTAGACCGGAACACGACAGTGTCAAGCACTGACGATATTACGGCAGGAATAGATAAGACGACCCGGGCGAGACAATGCAGAATTCTACCACCTAGTAGCCACGATGGTAGTGACTCGCATAGTCAATCGGTTGTCTCTTACGATCTGCCTGGCAGAACGGCAGTTAGCCTATTCTTCAAAAGAGCCCGGACCAACACGGGGGAAAACATGTGTCAATTCCATCCCCCAATGCGGATTCTTACGCCTACCGATTACCTCACTATCCAAACTGATTCACGACAATAACAAGTAAGTATTGATGCTATCACGTCAGGAATAGGTAAGTTATTGGTAATATATACCCGGGCGGGACGTTGCGGAACTATACCACCTAGTAGCCACGACGTTAGTGATACGCATAGCCTTTTACGAACTGCCTGTCAGAAAAGCGGATGGTTTATTCTTAAAAGTGGTACAGACCAACTTAAGAATGTTATCCTATTAAATAAAAAAAATGGTTCAATTTCGATCATAGGACGATCACTAATATATAAACACTACTATATATTGGAAACAATTGAAAAACACAAATCAATAAACAAAATAAATTTCAGTATTAAGAATTAATTGTTTTTTATAGATTTGCATCGAAGATTAATATTATCAGATGATTAACTCGAAGAAGCTCAAGGTGGACCGGATGTGCTCGGTGATTAATTAATCGAAGTTTTTAAGCGCGTCGTTACAGCAGTGTTGCAATATTAAAATAAACTTTGCACCAGGAACTGTATTTGGCTGATTAAGATAAGTTTTTTGTAATCATACATTTAAAAACAAGTGATGTAGAATGGAAAAACTGTCATCCGTGTCCGTCCGTCCGTGTGTCGATCCGTATGATAGAATGGAACAACTGTTGTCTATAGACACCAAAGATGTTAATGGTGTGTTGCTATCCGTATGGCGGGTTGGAAATCCACTTACAAAAGCTTACCAGATACCTTATCCTTCAATAGTGGAATTCGAAAGTAAAATGTGTCAACGCTATTGTCAAAGGAATAAGTAAGATAGTAGTAACAAATCCGGGCAAGACTATAAAAAACTCTACTACATAGTGACTAAGGATTAATTAAGTATTTTTTTTATATCACACGATAAAAAACAAGTAGATAACAAGTAGATAAGGTAGTAGATAATGAAGAGGGATAACCGTTGTCATTAGATGCCAAAGATTTTAATATCGGATTTTTATCTGTTTACCAATATGGTAAAGCAACTTGAAGAACTTTACTGCCTATTTTTCTTTTAGAACTAGAATACGATAGTGTGAAACACTCGCTATTGCAACAGGAATAAGTATGGCGTTGGTTCCCGAATCGGGTGAGATGTTGCGAAACTTTACCATCTAGAAATCACGATGATAGTGTGTACGTGACACTGACACTAACACACGTAAAACCAATCGTTTGCCTATTTTATATGAATGATAGCAAACAAGCAGATGGCTCTCCTGATGGAAAGAGAAACCATCGTCTATAGACACCAAAGATGTTAAGGGTGCGTTGCTATCCGTAATGCATTGCGTTGTGAGATGGCAATGTCACATACATACGGCTACCGACTACTTTACCCTCCGAACCGGAATAAGACAATGACAAGCATTGACGCCATTTCGGCCGGAATAGATAAAGCAGTAGTACCATACACCCGGACGAGACGTTACGAAATTCTACCACCTAGTAGTCACAATAGGAGTAATACGCCTTTTTTAAACTGCCTACATTGCAAGGAACTCAGCGTAGTAGTTACTTTTTTGTTACGATCGTAATAGAATTTCACTAAGTACCAATAATATGCATAAAACTGTAGATATTTACGAAAAGAGGTCAATGCAGTATTTACTTAAATGTTCGCGAAGACATTCGTTGCCAATGACACAATCGAGCTATGCGCCAACTTATTGTCTTTAGGTATGTAAGTAGAACGTCTTTTGCTTATGTTTATTAGAATGCTAACAAAATGGCCAAATTTTATGGTCTTTACAGACAAAATTTTACATCGAGAAGATTACTATCTTCACAATGCTATGAGATATCTATCATTAAAACAAATTTTAAAACAGGAATTAAAACAAAACATTGTAAAAAAAGGTATTATAAAATCTCAGATTAATTTAGAAGACAAAAATCCTGGGATCAATTGCTCCTAATACTAATTAATCTCTTACATTTTTGTAGGATGTAATTATTATTGCAATATTGTAATGCTTTTATTATTTTATCAATTTCATCTTCTCTCTTCGGAGAAAAAAGAAAATCTCGGATCGGGTAAAGAATAAATTTAAATTAATCAGAAAATTTTAGCCGTAAAAACTACAATTTTGGAGAGCTGGATTAAGAAAAACTTCCACTTTACGCGTAGGACAAAACCCTTAAATTAAAATAATAATTAGCAAATTTTGTTGACAAAATTAGGTTGTCATTAATCCATTTAAAATCTCATAATTCTGACATCTTCAGAGTTCTCCACTCGTTAGAAAAACCATCAAATATATAGGACAAAAGCTTTATCAAGTTTTTTCTTTTTTCCTTGACCAAACTGACATGTTTGAAGCCTCTCTACTTTATTCAAGATTTTTCAAAGAGAGAAAGTTGGATGTCTCGTTAAAATGTAACTATTTACAAAAATTAAGCAGGTTATATATCAAACAGTTCAAACAGTATCAAAAGTTAGTCTATATATGACCCGATATCTTTAACAATCTTTATGTCAAATTGCATCAAAATCGGTTTAGCGATTAAGCCGTAAAATCATAACAGACAGACAAACAGATTTTTGCATTTAGAATATTAGTATGAATCATACATTTTTTAAATAAAACATAATGCTAGGAATTTCATATCTTATTGATTAAAAAAATCATAATTCGGTCAAGAATATTGAAATAAAAGTGTCTTTTCAAATATTTTATTTATTATTATCATTATTGTCAATATTATTATTATTAAGAGGAAAAAATTGATTATTTGTAAGTTTATAATAGATAACCTCAAAAAATATTATTTTAAATTTGTTTCTGTTATGTAAAGTTTCATTGTTTCGAAAAAACATTACTACTTTTCAACCAAACCAATCACGAGTAAGTAAAGTTTTTGGATCACTCGAACGAAGTCGTGAGCAACAACTAGTATATTATTATATTATAGTTTAGGTATTGCATGATTGTATTCCAAGAACATTGACAGTCTGGGATTACCATTTCATCACGCGGATAGAAACGCATAGCCGCAATAGCGTCAACACCTGTCGCGGTCGTATTCCGGCTTGGAACGTAAGGTATTTGGTAAACTTCTGCTTGAGGAGTCCACTCCACCCATTGATATAAAAAACCCATGATGCACAGTCTCGAACAAACCTAACACTCAAAAGTGTCGCTAATTTCATTGAAGTAGTTATAGATATTATGGCAAAAATATATGTCTTTGTATATCCAACAGCAAAATGAGCGCTCAATTTGAAAATGTGTGCTTATTTTTGGAGGACGCTTTTGAGACACTGATTATGTATCTTGGGTTTTTTATATCAATGACTCCACCTCACAGATAGCCACGCTCTATTAATATATTTGATCTATAGACGATGGTTTAATTTTTTCCACCAGAAGAGCCATCTGCTTATTTGCTATCTTATGATATTTAAATTTAAAGGTCACCTATAATTTATATGCAAATACAGCCCAGATGTATTATTTACGTTAAATATTTCAGTAGAAGCGGTTGAACCTGACCTCAATGTTACAACACCGCACAGATAACAGACGGAGAGCATTGCCATAACATTCGAGACGTGAGCGTTACGAATGATTCGACACGAGCTAGTTTGGAGTGGACGCTCACAATCTATAAATAAAAATAGTTGTTTAAACCGATTTCAAATGTCAACTACACTCAAATCTTAAAAACTACGGAGCAAAATTAATTCCACACATAATAGTTTACCGGTTATCTTACCATCGAAGCAGTAACGAGCACTGACACTATTGCGACAGGCGTAGGAAAGGCGGTGGTACCAGTCCCGAGCGAGATAATTCAAAACTCTATCACCTAGTAGTCATGATAGTAGTGACACGAATAGCTAATCTGTCGCCTTTCACGACTTGCCAGATAGAATGGCAATTGGTCTATTCTTCAAAAGAGCCCGAACTAATACGGGGCATAATACTTTTATAATTTTAATTATCGTTATCAAGTTTAGAAGGTAAGGTAAACTATTTTCGATAAACATACAATTAAACCGCCTTGACGCCTGTCGCAATAGTATCAGTGCTCGTTACTGTCGTGTCCCGGCTTCGATGGTAAGGTAGCCGGTAAACTATTACATGTGACATTAATTTTGCTCCGTAGTTTATGAAATTTAAATGTAGTTGACATTTGAACATCAGACAAATTGTGAGCGTCCATTCCAAACCAGCTCGTGTCGAATCATTCGTAACGCTCACGTATCGAATATTATGTTATGGTAAGTTGAATAAACATAAAAATGTTATGGTAGTAGAGTTCCGCAATGTCTCGCCCGGGTATTTGGTACTACCGCCTTATCTTTTTCTACCGCAGTAGCGTCAATGCTTGTCTTTGTCGTGTTCCATTTTTTAGGGTAACGTAGCCGGAAGACATATGCATGTTGTTTTTCCATCCCCGCCATACAGACAGCAACGCACCTTATCATCTTTGACGGCTTTAGGCGATGGCTTCTTTTTTCATCAGGATTCCATATTGTTACCTAGTAGTCACGAGTGTAGTAATACGATAGGCCGTTAATGCTGGCAGGAAATACCTAAATATTATTACACAGCGCCGGCTATGTCTTTTACTCGAATGAGTATGATGTTCTGAGTTATCTTGTGTTTTATTTAAAGGCAACGTCGAAAGATCATAACAGATTCTGAGAATATAATATAAAAGTTAATAAATATGTCAAGTCAGTAATCGTTTTAATTTGAATAATTTCGTTTAAAGTTGACACGGCGGTAATCTTCTTTACAAAAAAGTTAGTGTCACGTCAAATCTGAAAATACACAGTCAATGATTCGGTAGCTTAATTATTCGTCGCAGTATTAAGTTGGTATAACACACAAAACGAGAAAAAACTCGATGTTTTGTATATTCTATTTCTATCAACTGAGATATTGTCACATAACTACGTCATACATATTTTTAAATAAAATTTTCATACACTTTTTTCATTATAATAAAACTGAATGTATGATGTACAATGTACTATTGAAGCCAAATATTTGGTCGCGTAACGCCGTAGCACTGTGTGCAGAATATAATAGGTCTTAAAACAAGTTTGATCGTATGCGCTTATGCAGCGCTCATTTTGTTCGATCGTTATCATGGATTGCTACAGTGCAGTGTAGTCAATGCGATAGAATGAGTGAAAAACACACGCGTGTTTAAATACGTTATTAATAACACCAATTGAGTGTAAGACACTTTGAGTTGCTACAAAAGATTCTGCATTATATCTTATTTAGAATGTGTCACATGTCACTTTAAAAACACTGCCAGCGTATTCGGCTGCAAATTCTAAGACTTACCTTCAACAAATGTACCATGACACTACCTAACGCGTTTGGTTTCTAGATAAAATTAGGTATAAACAAAAAAAAATATATTTTAATAGACAACTAAATTATAGCAGGGGAGCCTGAGATGTGATTCTGGAATTTTCTCGAGCGCGGCAGATTAACATAGACGGGCTACCTCGCGTAGTATTGAAGTTCTCCACCAAATACAAGCCCTTTATACATATAGAGCCTGGAATCTAAAACAGGAGAAAAAAAATCCAAATAGCTTTTGAAAATTATCAATTTTTTTTTCGTTATTCTTAAATCATTACCTACCTTAAATATAAAAGAGATTTCAATCGTGCTCGAGAATATCAATACATCTTTTTCGTAACTTTGTGATTATCGCACTTCTCACGTTAGTCTCAAATCATCAGATTCTCTAAATTTTAGCTTGCAACCCACCATACCTTAATTTGAAACAATCCAGTGTTTCCATCACAACTGTTTTTTACATTTTTATATCTGCAGATACTTTTCTTACTATTGAAATAAAAAACATTACATAAACTTTAATTTTTATATCATTTAAACTACAATATCCAATAGGTCCCCGCGACGCTAGAATAAATTCCTATTTAGCATTTTGGATTCTCCTACTATAGGTCTGCACGTGTCGAGAAATATTTTGGACTAAATTAGATACATTTTAATAAATTAAGGAGACCAAGCTTTTCGTAATTTTTCAGGGTACTGTAACTCAGATTAATCAGGATTTGAAGTGACCAATATAATCATCAACAGATCTACCAAGATAATTCAGAATGTTCAACCGAAAATATACTTCACCAATTTAGCCAACTTTGGTACTAACGTTTTTCTATTCCCTCTCCAATAGCGGCAATACCATCACAGTCCTGTCCTGCTTTGGAAAATATGAAAGCCGGTGATAATTTTTGACTCAAGCATTATATCAGGGGAAACGAATCGCAACCTCTACCTATACCTAATAGCCTTAGTGTCTGGTAAAGATTGTCTCTTTTCTTCAGCAGACACATCTTTATATTTGCTATATCATAATATAAAAAGTAGTCGCTTAAATATTTTTTCCGCTCGATTAACCTAGATCTTGATAATTTTTAGTCATAATAAAAATGTCAAAAAGATTAACACCTAGTCTGTGGTTTTCATGTTTAAAATGCCCTTGGGGCTAGCTTATTACAATCATATTTACAAGAGGAGCACCAATCAAACAAATGCAAATATTCTTGATAGATATCAAATACAAAAATAACATTTTTTTTTGTATGACATAAAATACCAAACAAGCAGATGAATCTTCTGATGGAAAGAGTCAATCATCGCCTATAGACACCAAAGATGTTAATAGATAATATGACAAATAAATTCACTGGTACTTCCAGTTCACATTATTTTCCCCGTGTTGGTCCCGGGCTCCTTTGAAGAATAGGCCAACTGCCGTTCTGCCAGCCAGGTCGTAAAAGGCGACCGCTTGGATATACGAGTCACTACCATCATGGTTACTAGGTGGTAGAGTTCTGCATTGTCTCGCCCCGGTCTGGTACCACCGTCTTACCTATTCCTGTCGCAATAGCGTCAATGCTTGTCGCTGTCGTGTTCCGGTTTGGAGGGTAAGGTAGCCGGCAAACTTATGCATGTGGCACTAGACCTCGCCACAAGATAGCAACGCACCATTAACATCTTTGGTGTCTATAGGCGATGGTTGTCTCTTTCCATCAGGACCAATCTGCTTGTTTGCTATCTTATGATATAAAAAAAACATTAATTTTATATAATTTTATACACCCAACCGGTTTCGCTTATCACACAACCGGTTGGGTGTATAAAATTATATAAAATTAATGTGAACTGGAAGTACAAGAGAGTTTATTTGTCATATTATCTATTTCAAAATGCAGTTTCACCAAGTGCCGACGATGGAAAGTATCCAGAGATGTTAATGGTGCGTTACTATCTTGTAACGAGGTGTAATGCCACATGCATAAGTTTACCGGCTACCTTACCCTCCAAACCGGAACACGACAGTGACAAGTACTGACAATATTGCAGCAGTAATAGGTAAGGCGGTGGTACCAGACCCGGGTGAGAAAACGCAGAACTTTACCACCTAGTAAATTTTGTTTAATCCTATTTTGTTTAATCAAGAACGATTGGTAGCATTAAAGTAGATAGCTCTCCTGATGTAAGAGAAAAACATCGCCCATACCACAGAATACTTAGAGACTACTAGAAGTCAAAGTTACATACAAGTATTATTCGAGCATAGCACACATAGACACCTCTCACGGACGCGCGATATCTCCGACTGGTGCGGTACAAACTGTACCGAACAATTCCGAGATATCGCGTCCGTGAAAGGTGTCTATGTGTGCGTTGCTCGAATATCACATGTATGTAGATTGACTACTGAGTCTCCAGTATACTGTGCCTATAGTCACCATGGTGGTGACTACAGGCGATTGTTGTCTCTTTACATCTTTACATCAGGTTTATGGTGCATTGCTATTCGTATAGTAAGGAATGAATACCATACGCACAAGTTTACCGGCTGCCTTATCTTCCAAACCGGAACACGACAATGACAAGCACCGACGCTATTGCGATAGGAATAAGTAAGGCGACGGTACCAAAACTCGATCGATACATTTCAGAACTCTACCTTGTAGTAAGTAGTCACGATGCTAGTGAGACGTATAAGCTTTTTCTCGACTTTATCGTGATAACTGAAATATGTAAGGCAGTTAATTTGTTTTTCAAATCAACACGAAGGAAAAGGTAACAGACGATTGGTTGGTTGGTGGACATCGGCCCTCCACCCAACGTTATGCTTACTAAGGAGGAGCTCCCCCAGGCCATGAACTGCAGTGGGCTACGTGGAAGTCACTCAAGCGACTTCGGACTTAAGTAGGCCGCTGTAACCAAAACACGTATCGGTAGTGTTTCTCTATAGAGAAGCGCTGATTGTGGGGCCCCTATTCAATGAATGGGGCACCTCCTGTTATGTTTATCGTGCCCTAATACCTGTACGGTGGACGATCATAATGAAACTAATGACGTTGCCGTAGCCGTGGCACGTTTTTGGTTTGATAAGATATAAAGGTTGAACTTCCTGATATGAGAAGAAGAACTGTTCTTATAATGTCAAACTATCAAATGTCTAAACAACTTGTGGAACGCCTTGTTATTAATCAAATAGTTGCATATAGTTACTGCTACAAATAACGGATCGTTGATTATAGGAACCCGGAGTTTATTATAGGACTTTAATCCTGTTAACCAGATTTTTCTAGATTTATCAAATCTAGTTATTATTCAATTAGTTGCACGTAGTTATTACTTACTGCTACAAATAAAGGATCGTTGATTATAGGACCCCGGAGTTTATTATAGGGCTTTATTCCTGTTACCCAGATTTTTCTAGATTTATCAAATCTAGTTATTATTCAATTAGTTGCATGTAGTTATTAGTTACTGCTACAAATAACGGATCGTTGATTATAGGAACCCGGAGTTTATTATAGGGCTTTATTCCTGTTACCCAGATTTTTCTAGATCTATCAAAGATTAAAACTAGATATTTTTCTGGATAGTATCAAGAGAGTTTTCTACCAGTATGCTATTTAATGTTTTAAAAATATAAGCATTGTTTTGCGAGCTTATTAGATATAAATCATGGTTATTATTCAATTAAGATTCGTTTTCCATTTAAACAGTCACGATTGACCTCAGGAGCT
Organism: Apodemia mormo; assembly: GCA_036924255.1. Lineage (NCBI taxonomy): Eukaryota > Metazoa > Arthropoda > Insecta > Lepidoptera > Riodinidae > Apodemia > Apodemia mormo. The sequence goes on along the minus strand of JAUPFN010000007.1, from coordinate 2,222,116 downwards.
CGTATTTTATGACTTTATTTGTTTATTTTTTGAACAGTTATAATTTTTGATGGTTCTCAAGCTTTTTGATTGTTTCTAATGCGTCAATGTTAAGATTAACATACCGGTAATGTATTACGGTTTTTCTTATAAGACCAGACTATTCATATATCTCTTTTGCTATAATCACCCGTGGTGGTCCAGGCGCTTCTCGAAGAGTAGACCACTTACCGTTTGCCAGACAGTTTGTAAGAGGTGAACGATTAATGAATATCATCGTAGCTACTAGGTAATAGAGTGTTGATTGTCTCGTCCTATTTTGGAATGCACGTGAGTGATCTAATGGTAAACTGCCTGATTTTTGCAGGTAACGCTGACTTATAGCGCCCTCTTCATCTGACCTGACACTATCGTGGCAGGAAAAGATAGGGTAACATGCTTGTCGCTCTCCATCAGGAGAGTCATCTGCTTGTTTACTACATTATAATATAAAAATATCGATTAAACCGCTTGACTATTTTTGATGAAATTTGACAAGAAAATATTTAAAGAAACATTGGCTACTTTTTCAATAATTTACCCCCAAGGACCTAAACTAGGGAATAACAGTTTGTATGAAGAATTTAAATTATGACTTTATTATCTTATTTGCAAGCAAAGCTGCGGAGGTCAGCTAGTATTTTAATATTTGCAGCATACTAAATGTTTTTATACCGTCTCATCAATCTTAATACAAGTTACATTTTGTATTCTCCATTTCGTCAACAAAGCCAACGCCATATTTTCGTAAGGCGTCCTTAAAGGGCAAATGTCTGGTCAGGACCGAATATGGTATATGATGACACCAAATTACACCGATAACAGTAGATTACTGTGATCATTGAAAGGTTTGGTGTTAAACTTGAAGTAAACGCAGTTGTGAATATAAAATATGAATATTTTCGGAAGAAGCTAGTAATTACTTTAAGTACTTTCGTATCTTGAGTAATTTTTTTCCTTGAAAACACACAGTATCGACGTAAGTAATACCCTGTTATACTTAAAAATAAGTAATATTAGGAAACATAAGTTGTAATAAACCAATTTTAAAAAGTTAAAAATATCCCTAGTCCTTTGAAATACTATTTGTATTAAGTAAGGAGAGTCATAATGCTTGTTCTCTATCTTATATTATAAAAATAAAAAAGCAAATTTTGTACATATGTGACTGCGCTTAAACCTATTTTGCAAAATACGTGGCATGCAACTTTAGTTAAATTATGGCTACATATTATCTGTTTTATTTTAAAATATTTTAACACTTAACTCGTTTCATATCTGTTAATAATTTTTTTTATACCATGAGATAGCAAAAAAGCAGATGGCTCTTCTGATAAAAAGAAAAGCCATCCTCTATATATCCCAAACGATACAAACATGTATAAATCTACCGACTACCTTACCCTTCAAACCGGAATACGACAATGACAAGCATTGAAGCTAGTGCGGCAGGAATAAGTAAGGCGGTAGTACCAAATACCCGAGCGAGACATTGTGGAATCCTACCAGCTAGTAGTTACGATGGCAGTGACACGCATAGCCAATTGGTCGCCCTATAAGACCTAGAGCGGCAGTCTTTTCTTTCTCTTGGGCTCGGACCAACATGGGGGAAAAGTGACGATTTGGTCAGTACAGTACAGTAAAATTTCACAAACATTTAACATTTTAATATTAATTAAGTAGTATTGAAATAAAAGCAGTGCCAGAAATTGAGAAAATATTTTATGTCAAAATGAAACAAAAAAATATGTTTTACAAATTTGTAATATAATAATTATTCTAGGATTCCTTTAACTTATTTGGTAAATATGATAAATAATGGAATTTACTTTTATTTAACATCAGACATGTAGGTACATATTTGGTAATCAATTTAGTAATCAATCAGTACAGTGGACATCAAACGATAGGTTACACAGTTAGACTAATTGAATTGTATTTAAGCTTATTTATTAATTATTTGTATAAAGTGTTGCTTTTTGTCTTAACTAATTACTATATATTTGCTCGCTGCTATAGTGTAATGGCTACTAAGACTGGCGCTTTTTTACGTATTATTTGTTTCATGCTGTATATATACATTTTATTTTAAGTTTTGCTATGTATCTGTACATATTTTTTTAGTTATATTGGTTTGTAATTCTTTAGTGTAGATTTTTTTTTTGCTTTGCTTTGTCCTTATTTTTGTTTTGCTTTTTCTTTTCTTAATGTTAATATGTTTTTGATGTGTTATGATATCTTTCTGTAGTTTTGTGGTGTATGTCTTAAATAAACATTTTCTATTCTATTCAATCAACCGACTTCTCTTTTATAAATTATCTTCAGGATTTAATATATGTACTTCAGTGACAGTTTATCATTATTATATATATTAACCAGTTGACCCGGCAAACGTTCTGCCTTTTTAATTACTCTTATTTTTAAGCTATTGCATAGCTTCTATCGCGGGCCTTGACCGTGGAGACCGAATCCAGAAATTCCGTAAGAAAAAAACCTAACACCCCCCACTCCGACTGGCATCCATTCCATCTATCGATAAATACCAGAACTTTTAATGACTCTTTGAAATATCACGCTTGTCTCTTTAGTTCAGCAACCCGCCATTAGGTGGCATTGGTTGTATTGGAAAACTACCGTAATCATATATATATAATTGCTATGCAATAGCTTTACCGCGGCAGTCTCCGAGTGCCACACGTCTTTTTTTTTCTATTTTTTCTCACCTTTTAAACCTTCCCTAGACTTCAACAATTAATTCAAAACCAAAATTAGCCAAATCAGTTCAGCCGTTCTAGAGTTTTAGTGAGACAGTTGCTACAGTTAAGATGTTTGCCTCACTTTTTAGAGAAAACCCCACAATTACTCGTATATCATTTTATAGATAATTCCTTGCACTACCGGCATCAACAACTAAAAAATTATTATTGCTTTGGTTTTTGTAAATTAATTAATTATTTATACAGGTATACATTAAGACGCAATACAGCAATGCAGACATTTGACGGTTTTAATTTTGAAATTATTAGCGAATTATTCGCACGGGTATTGATAGTTGTGATATATTTCAACTAAAAGCAAAATCTAATGGTTAATAACCAAATATGTATTATATTCTTGATGAAAATTAAAGTACAAATGCAATACTTAATAGGTATATCTAACCAATAATAATTGAATTTCTCCAAATTACGACAGTGGAAAATGTAAAATCTATAAATTATTCGCGAAGGAAAAGTTTTGCCTTTATTTACGCGAACGGTGCAATATGAAATTTAGTACAGTTAAAGCTTGCATTGCGGAGGACTGCAGAAACCTAATATTTTTTTAATAAAATTAATTAGAAATACGTTATATTAATAATAATAAACATTACATAGACTAAATTCTTGTGACATACTTGATAACATATATAGTATTTTTTTATGGCTAAAGTCAGTTGTCAAAAAAGAGATTGTATTGTTTAGTCTATGATCGAATTTCGGCCACAGGTGATAACTAGTATAATATTATTTGACTTAAATGGGCTGACTATAATTTTATATGTGTAAGTTAGCTTCTTCTCTCATCATAAAACCTAATATTGGCTCCCGATATAATGACCACCCCGTTGGTCGAGTGCTTAGCGAAACTAACTACGTATTAATGGGGCTCGGCTTCAATTTTCAACATGGACAAACATTAGTTTGTGTGTGAGCATAGATGTTTGTATTTCTTGGGTTGAGTGATTATTAAATATAAGTATTTGAGTATTTATTTATGTATATCTATGTATCAGTGTCACAAAATATATTATACACAAAACTGCGTAAAAATTAACTCATTTTCCAATTTTTTTTGTTGCGATATACAAGTTGTAATATTAGAAATGGTATCCTACAGGGTTACATACTGACACCAAAACTATTTTATGTTTCTATAATAAATCAGTATAACATTTAAGTATATTTATTAAGGCCATATTGGAAATCCGCTTAGTCCCATCGATACAGGATGAAAAGATTTATGATCTCACGGTTTAAGTGTCATTGAGTAACGCGGATATTGACAATACAAACGAAACACTTGAAATGCGCTGACACAACCTGTTAGCTGTTCATAATATTCTAATGCGTTTTTATTTTGAAGGCGTATTTGACTCTTGTTATGTTTTGCATTAACAATAGCTGTATAGACTTCTGGTTATAATTTCTGAACAGCTAAATTCTTCATACATTTTTTGTAAAGTTGAGTGTCACTTTGTTATTTCTTTCTATTCGGACACCCATGTGCTTGTTTACTATCCAACGTAATATAAAAAAAATCAATGTATCATTAAGCGATCTAGGCTCATGACTTTAGCTCTATTATAAAAACCAGACTGGACAAAAGCTGCATCGTGTAGAAAATTTGTAATTACGAGTCACGATTCTTCACGAGACATCTGCAAGACAGGCGTTGCTCAATATCATTTTAGTGAATCAGTAATCATTTCTCCAATATTAAGTAAGAAATCATGTTTGCGAATTCCTTGTGTTTGGATCGTGTATTCCAAAAGATCAAGGGTTATGCCTGATTGGAGGCTTCTGTTAATTATAAACTAGGCATTAAATATAATTACTATATTATTGTGATATAACCTAGCAGCTATAAATGCACTTTGAAATGTCGGATTTGACTGCGCAGTAAAGTACACAATAACACAACAAATATTTTGTTATATTCTTATATATAAAGTTCTCGTGTCACAATGTTAGTTACCGTAATCCTCCGATACGGCTTGATTGGTTTTTATGAAATGTTATATGCATATTTAGTAGGTCTGATCTATTTTTCATACCCCTAAACGATAAGGGTTGTCCACCCCTATCATTCTTTTTTGTGTTTTGGACATTTTTAATTTTTTTTTTATGATTCAGCATTGAAATACATACAACCCTGAATTTTCGCCTTTCTACCATCAAACCCTATTTATCGAAACATTGATATGGAAAAAAAATGTTTGCTAGATCAGCTAGTAGTTTTATAGTATTATTAAATTAGATATTTCTGATAAGTTCGTTGGAGTCCTCTACACATAATACTTTCTTAGCTTGGTTGGATAATAAGTAGCTTTTGTTACTCAGTGATAAAATTGCTTTATATTGATGAATGAATTTCTAAAATTGGCCCATTACACTGAGTTTATCCATTACAATCTTATCGGTTTATAAAATTAGTGTATATGTCATGGCCTGATCATGGAATTGCCCACATCATGATTTGTTCGAGAATACCATGAAATGATGGCATTTTATTAAATTGTTCACTATCCATTGGTCACATCACGATTTTCTTTAATTAGATCAATGTAAAATATATTTATAAAATTGTATATCTTAGATATGCTTTTAGCAGAGATGGAAGGTACACCGCTGATGTTGAAAAAAGAGTATGTGTGTGCAGGGAACAGAGTGAATGGAGCATTAGGGAGATTACTTAATAGCACAAATTTAAGTCAGGGTGCGCGTCTAGCCCTGCATAATAAATCAGTATAAGCAACCGGCGTGCGTGTATAAACAGAGTGATGAAACAGAGAAATGATGATGAGAGAGACAAGCCTGAGAGAATCGTGATGTATGGCACTCGGTTCTCTCTGCCTACTCTATGAGGAATCTGGCTTGAAGATATATATGTGTGTTTCAATGATAAGAAATTCTTTATCGATATGGTTCACTAAATGTGCGACCACTTCTTCTGCCCTTATCGTGCGTTATTCGGTAATAACCTGAAAACTAAGTTGAAAATACTCTTAATATTTCTTAGCGTGTCTAATTTAGATAAAATGACATACTTAAAAAACAATAAACAAAATATTAATAAATTCTGGATTTTTATGAGATATCTTATGGACAATCTATTTTTATGATATGACCATTTGTTGATGATAAAATTATGAAACGTTAATGCTATAATGATCTAGTCAATTTTAGCTGCTCACACCATGAAATGCGACCATTTCATGAAAATAGTAATTCTACGATAATTTTACGACATGTTATATATATTACTATGACATAGAATAAAATAATTTAATTGCAGTAAACCTGGAAACAATTGACTTCCCATTTTATATTAGTATGACATAGAATAAAATAATTTAATTGCAGTAAACCTGCAAACAATTGACCTCCCATTTTCTTTATTTTCGAATCGTGTACCAGATCCTTACCTAATTAAAATGTTACCACCTGTGAATATATTCTATAATTTCTAACTTGGCATTTGGTGAAATTTCATTGTTATTATACGATTAAATTATCAATTGTACATTAATTTCACTTTTTGACTTCATTTTTAACATATCACTCAACCGGCTCACAAAAACTGGTTGAGTAATTAACATGTTATATTAAATGTGTGTGAAAATGTGTGTGTGAATGTAATGTGAAATTATTATTTTTTTTATATCATAAGATAGCAAACAAGCAGATGGGTCTCTTGATGGAAAGAGTCAACCATCGCCTATACACACCAAAGGTGTTAATGGTGCGTTGCTATCTTGTGGTGAGGTCAAATGCCACATACATAAGTTTATCAGGTACCTTACGGGACGCTATTGCGGCAAGAATAGGTAAGGCGGTGGTACCAGACCCGGACGAGACAATGCAGAACTCTACCACCTAGTAGCCACGATGGCAGCGCCTCGTAAAATCAATCGGTCGCCTTTTACGACCTGCCTGGCAGAACAGCAGTTGGCCTATTCTTCAGAAGAGCCCGGGACCAACACGGGGAAAATTAATGTACAAGTGATAATTTAATCGCATAATAACCACCTGTGAAGTACATATTTTTCTTTGAAAAAAGGTTTTTTAAAATTGTTCGGCGTCTTGGAGTAATCGGTGAGTAAATTCCAATGAATTATAAACCTGCTTCATTTCGGAAATTCGTTTTTAAATTTAATAAGAAATTAAATTTATAAGAGACTCAACTTTTTATTACAATAAATTGGCCGCTATGTTAGCCCAATGATTAGCGAACCTAACTACGAATTGATGGTTTCGATTCTCGACAGGGACAAATATCTCTGGTGAGCATTGATATTTGTATTTTTTTTAAAGAAGAGGGGGCAAACGAGCAGGAGGTGCACCTTATGGCAAGTGATCACCGCCGCCCATGGATTATACTTTGTATTTTATTATTATTATACTTTGACCCATTAGTATTTTTGGACTTTGGTGTTTATTATATATGTAACAATATTTATATATGCATTTCTATGTATTAGTATAGTTGACTATCACCCATAACAAGCAAGTAATATACTTCCTTTGGGGTTAGATTGATTTGTGTAATTTGTTCAGCATTATTATATTATTATATGCATATTTTTTAATAATACTACACTAATTTCGTTGAGGTCCGCTACGTAGTTTAGCAATATTCTCTATTTATTTTATTGGTTTGTACTACAGACCATACAAATACTAATAGACAAGATATTAGCAAATGTATGTAAATGTCAAACGCTTTGAAATACCTTATAGCGTAAAAAAAAGAAATATGCCATATTGTGCTATTTTATCGTGTCGAATAAAAAGCTATGGCTTAAGGAATAATCCTGGACTGATTTGATGACATTGGTAAGTATAATAACTCTGTATTTTTGTGTGTAAATGTAAGTGACACTAACAACCTAAGACACAGATAACCTAACCTAAGTGCCTTAAAAGACGTATCCAGTTTAATATGTGGTTGATACATATGACCACTAACTATCTTTCAATATTTTTACAGCCTTTTACCAGTGAATGTGTATAATTAGCATATTTATAAAAAATATGCTAAATAAAATAATCTTTAAAAATCAAATATTCAATTCCCGCCTAACAGTACCAAATGTGTTACAAAACGTAAGATGAATCTGTTCTAGCTATGGTATTGTTTAATATCTATCATATCAATATATGTTTATAGTCAATATCCATATAGTTCGCATCCGCTACCTACTCGTGTTTCGCAACTGTCGTCAATGTCACCTGCCGTAATACATTCCATTTGACATCATTGCTACACAATCTTCTTTAATGACCACAAATAAAAAAGATGGTTAATTTATTTAACTGCCTTTTGGCTCCGTTAATATAATATACTAACAAAGTCCGAAACAAATCTTTAATACACAAACTCGATATAAGAATGGTTATTTAAATATATATAATGACATTAAAGAATCAAAGTGAAATAATAATATGATATAAATAGTAAATAAATAAAACAATAAATAAATATTCACGGGACAAATTACACTTACTTGATCTAACCCCAAAGTAAGCAAATTATTGCTTGTGTTATGGGTGTTAGTCAACGATACTAATACATAGAAATACATATATAAATACTAGCATATATTTAATAACCCAGAAATTTATGCTCATCACACAAATGCTTGTCCCCGTCGGGGATCGAACCTGAGCCCCGTCGATTGCGTAGTCAGGGTCGCTAACCACTCGACCAACGGGGCGGTCAATGAAGTTGATGTTCTTTTTTGTACTAAATTTTAATATTTAATGAGCTTTATACTTTATAATAATATGTTTCTGAATAAAAATATAATCAAGGATGCATTAACAGATATAAATTAATAATAACATGTAATAGGGCATTTTCTTATATTGATTTTATGAGTTTAGTTGTATTAATTGTAAAGGTAGGTAATTCATGTGTTTACATTTATAAAATATGTTTATTAATTATGATTAAGAAGATTATAATATATTTGCACACCGGTATTGCCGGTAGATTGTGGCGATCTGAAAAAATTGTAACACCTATTTGTTGTAACCCATTTTCATGCAAATAAAATATATTCTATTTTTGTTTTTCGAGTGTTTGTATGTATGCCAAAACAGCTTGATGAATATAAGCACATCAAATCCAATAACGTTTATTCAATATAGATACGCTCGATTACTCTTATCGACGTTAAAACTTGAACATTATGTTAGCAAACACTTCTTAGGACTATCAGAAGTAGAACGCAATAGTTGGCAGCGAGGAAGAATTCATTTTAGCTAGTCATACTTATGTATAAACTTTTATTAAAAATTTGAGGGTTATCATAAGGTTCGTCTTGATTGTGAGAGAAATACAGACAATATTAATACAGAATACTGAAGACTAATTAATTTTGCCCAACTATGCTAGGTTTGTGACTTTCCGGATCAGGTCGTAGTCGGAATTTATCGTTAGTCCCGTGTTGATCCTGTCCTCTTAATAGGCTACGAGGTATTCTTTATTTTTTATTTTATATCATAAGATAGCAAACAAGCAGATAGGACACCCGATATCCCGAAGTGTCAACCATCGCCTATAGACACCAAAGATGTTAATGGTGCGTTGTTATCTTAGGGCGTGGTCTAATGCCATATGCATAAGTTTATCGACTAACTAACCCTCCAAACCGGAACACGACAGCGACAAGCACTGACGCTATTGCGGCAGGAATCCAGGCGAGACAATGCAGAACTCTACCACCTAGTAGCCACTATGGTAGTGACTCGCATAGTGAAACGGTCGCCTTTTACGACCTGTCTGGTAGAACTGCAGTTGGCCTATTCTTCAAAGGAGCTCGGGACCAACACGGGAAATTCTTCTAGGCAGTTCGTAAAAGGCGAACTTGATTCGTAGACGGAAGGCTTCTGCTACGTTTACCCCGGGTCTCCCTGTCACTGCTTGTCACTGTCGTATTCCGGTTCGGGGCCTAAGGTAGCTTAAATTTATCCAACAAGCACTAACAAGCCGCCATACGGATAGCAGTACACCATTAATATATTTGAAGCTTATAAGTGATGGTTGTCTCTTTTCATCTAGCGATTCATCTGCTTCTAAAACCTTTTTCAATAATATGTAGTACAAACATCTGTTTATAAACTTTATACAACACATTAGTGTCGTATAGAGGTTATAAACATGCGTATTAACGCATCTATCTAAATATGCAATTAAACATATTTAGTATATAAACAAAATCAGTAGATTCTGAATAATTTACTTGTTTGTTTATGGCTTTTAAGTGGCATGATTATACAAATATTAACAGTCAAATTCTTAACTGCATATAAATCCGGGTAGGAGACAGTTAAAATGTGATAAAATTGCAACTACTGACTTCCATATTTCTTGAACCCTGGAATCATCAATGTTCATTAAATTTATATGAGGTTAATGAGAAAGTATACAATCCCAGTATTAATGGTGCCTTGCTTCCGTATGCCGGAAATATAACGCAAAGACCACAGGCGCGATTTTGAATTTTAATATTATAATCTTTTGCGTGTCTTTGGGGTGACCAACACTTGATCAACTGGAATAATTTTCTACGTTTTTTAAACTAATAAAATAAAATATATCGCTAGAAATATTTTATTGATTCAGGCGTTAATTTGTGGAAATCCATTATTACAAAGGTGAAATTAAACAAATTTACTATTATCCGCGATGGCACCGAAAAGGAAGACGCCGGTTTGATAAATGAATAAAACTTACGATGGTCTGCACAAAAAAGAAAACCCCAGCGGCACAATTATCCACCAAGATCCACCACACTTTCATCCATGTTGGCAACAAGTTTTTCCTCGTGTTGGTCCCGGGTTCCTTTGAAGAATAGTCCAACTGCCGTTCTACCAGGCAGGTCGTAAAAGGCGACCGAGTGGCTATGCGCGTCACTACTAGGTGGTAGAGTTCTGTATCGGCTCGACCGGGTCTGGTACCGCTGCTTTACCTATTCCTGTCGCAATAGCGTTAGTGCTAGTCACTGTCGTGTTCCGGTTTGGAGGGTAAGGTAGCCGGTAAACTTATGCATGTGGCATTAGATCTTGCCACAAGATAGCAACGCACCATTAACATCTTTGATGTCTATAGGTGGTGGTTGACTCTTTCCATCAGGAGATCCATCTGCTTGTTTGCTATCTTATGATATAAAAAAAGCACAAAAGCACACAATTTATGCACTCAATGCACGTTTCATAACTTACACTCGCGTTGTGCGAGGTAGGGTTCGTTTATCCTGAAAATGCTTCGGAATCGCCGAGGTTACATAGAATTGTTCGCGGATAAAATCAAATTTAATTAATCTCACCTTTTTCGCTAGGAATAATTATTAAAATATTTGAGACTTTAATTGACTTCTGATTTTACCAAACACTTGTACTATTTCACAAATATTTCACAACTAACCAGGTTAGTTGTGAAATATTTGTGAAATAGTACAAGTGTTTGACAAAATCAATATGATGCAGTTTCACCAAGTGCCGACGATGGAAAGTATAAATTATAATTGACTTCTGTTTATATATTTAAATGTCACCATGGAACAAAACATTAATTTTGTTTACTTAAATTAAAACATTAATATATTTATGTATCACCTTAGTTATAATAGTATCAAATAAAAATTCTCCCTATTTTTGTACTAAGGAATAGTTTTAAGCTAACTACTTTTTTGTTATTTTACACGACATCCTCATCTAAAAGGTCTCTGGCAAAAATATAGAATGTGTAGTCTGTAAGTCTTAGTTATGTCAACACTTAACTCTAACAACAAACAAAAAGACAAAACAGTTCGTTACAAAGTATGAATACATAAACGTTCTAAAATACTTTTTTTATAGAAGAGGGGGCAAACGAGCAAGAGGTGCACCTGACGGTAAGTGATCACCGCCGCCCATGGACATCCGCAATACCAGAGGTCTTGTAGTTGCGTTGCCGGCCTTTTAAGAATGATTAAGCTCTTTTCTTGAAGGTCCCTATGTCGTATCCGTTCGGAAATACCCCTGCCAATAATTGGTTCCACAACAGAGTAGTGCAAGGTAAAAAGTGTCGGGAGAATCGCACAATTGTGGATTTTCAGACATCGAGATTGTCTGTGCGATTCTCCCGCGAGTGAGGATACAACTTCAAATTTTTATGCATGGTCCGATGGTGGAATTCAATGGCAGGAAGGAATCCTAACAACTTGTCGGAACACTTCCCATGATAAATACGATAGGGACGCAGAGTGAACCTACATCTCTGCGCAATGCCAAAGAGTCAAGCTGTTTCGAAATAGCCTGGTCGTCAATGATTCAAATCGCTCTACGCTGAATGCGATCAAGAGGAAGAAGTTGGTGCTGGGAAGCTCCAGCTCAGACATGCGAACAGTACTCCATGTGAGGCCGAACCTGTGCTTTATAAAGTTAAAGGCGATGGGCCGTTCGCCGATGGGCAAAAATTACTGTTTCGCTCTGCTAAGCACACCGAGCTTTTTGGAGGCTAGCTTGGCCTTGCCTCCCAAATGACCGTGAAACTGAACGTAATTCGATATGTCGACTCCCAGGATTCCGATACTAGCTGAGGCTATCAGGAGAGTATCCCCAAATCGAGGTGATACAACAAAGGGTGTCTTTTTTGCGGTGAACACGCAAAGTTTTGTCTTCTTGGGGTTAAATGTGACCAGGTTTTGACAACCCCATTCAGAGACAACAGTAAGTCGGCAAGTTCGGCACTCTTCGACGTGTTCCCGAGAAATACCGCTTTGGCCAGAGTATTGTACCAGTACTGTCATCCGCATAGCAATGTATGTTGCTAATTCACATTATGTCATTGATATGCAGAAGGAACAGTGTCGGTGATAGCACGTAGTCTTGGGGAACACCAGCATTGACAGATTTAAGGTCGGAGCACGCACCATCCACAACGACCTTGATGCTCCGGTCAGCAAAAAAACTGGTGATCCACTTGCATAATTTCTCGGGAAGCCCATAAAAAGGCAGCTTCGCGAGAAGCGCTTTGTGCCATACCCGATCAAAGGCCTTCGCTATGTCTAAACTAACTGCCAATGCCTCCCCCTTGGACTCAACTGCTTACGCACATCGATGAGTTAGGTATGCTAGAAGGTCACCAGCTAAGCGGCCGCGACGGAAACCGTACTGACGGTCGCTAATCAGCTGGTGCTCTTCTAAATACTCGAGGAGCTGAGAGTTGATGATTGTCTCCCTAATTACTACACACAAAAGTAGTGTGCAATTTACAAAACTAATTAATATATAATTGATTAATAATTCACATTGACATATTGTTATGGTTTACTGTATTCTTTACATTTACAAGATAATTCTTAAACACAAACTATCGAAGAGAATTAAACGTTTAACTTAACCTAAATTCCAACTATTTTTTTTTAAAAAGAAAAATTAACTATTTCCCAAGCTTAAAAATTACATATTAAATTGGGCTTAATTAAGGAGTTGATATAGAATCTTATGGAATGTATTAAACTTTAAGGTAATAACTAAAGAAAACGATGCATGGAGTCTCGCCCGTGTTATTTATTGGTATTTTATCCTCCAAATTGAAACATGCCAGTGGAAAGCATTCATGCTATTGCAATACATCTAAGTATTACAGTAAGGTAGTGCTACCAAACAAACGCAGGCGAGACGTTGCAGCACCCCATCCCTTACTAGACGATGAAAATGGTACGTTCGGCCAATCATTCGCCTTTTACAAACAGCCTGGCAGGTGTCAATTCTTCAAAAGGCGCTCAAACCAACATTATATGGGAAAAGTTATACTCTACATTTCAAACCATATTCGCATTTGCTATTACATCATGTAAAAAAATGATTAGTTAATTAAACATCCAAATTAATGATATTTACAGTTCTTTACATTATTAATGTTTACATTAATCAAGTCGCGTGTGTAAAGCTAATTCGAACTTATTATGAGCATATTAATGAAATAGCAAGTGTTAAAATCATCAATCATGTTTACCAATACATTAGACATCAACGAACTTCAGCGAATAACTCTTGTAAAATAAAAACGGCCATACGAAAGGTCATTGATGTGTCAAAACGAAGGTCAAGTCATGATAAATTTGACATTTATTTACATAATAGTCCGAATAAATAATTTGGAGATTATGTTTATAAGATTATTATGACACGACCTAATTTATCTCATAAAAATAGTTTTGAATTCTTATGACTTTATTTTCAATGACAATTAGCATAAATAAATATCACTACGCAGATTTCATTGCGGGATAGGGAGAATAAAATTAACGTCACTGGATGTTCTGATTCACAAAGACGTTGAGTGATGAGATGAGTAGTGATTATTTAGGGCGTCAGTCAGTCAGTAGTCAGTTTTTTTAGGAATGTGTATACAAGTTTTTTTTTTTTTTATGTCGTAAGATAGCAAACAAGCAGATGGGTCTCCTGATGGAAAGAGTCAACCATCGCCTATAGACACCAAAGATGTTAATGGTGCGTTGCTATCTTGTGGCGAGGTATAATGCCACATGCATAAGTTTACCGGCTACCTTACCCTCCAAACCGGAACACGACAGCAACAAGTACTGACGCTATTGCGGCAGGAATAGGTAAGGCGGTGGTACCAGACCCGGGCGAGACAATGCAGAACTCTACCACCTAGCCACGATGGTAGTGACTCGATAGCCAATCGGTCGCCTTTTACGACCTGCCTGGCAGAACGGCAGTTGGCCTATTCTACAAAGGAGGCCGGGACCAACACGGCGAAAAAGTAGGTAAAAAATGATGATACCGATTGATATAAATGAATCTGTCATAGGTTCCGTATTGTGTAAGATAGTGTGATTGAATCAGAAAACGCTTTTTTAATGACGAAATAATGCAAATGATTTGCAACTGCCTTCCAATCTGGCAGTTTATAAAAGGCAAACTGTTAGCGCAAAGTTTCGACTACTAGCTAGTAGAGTTGTTATATACTGCATTGTTTTAGCGGTAATTTTAATTTTTACCAACTTATTAAAAACTTTGTCATTTAATGAAAAAAATATATATTTCGTTTCGACAACCAGGGTGGAGTAGATTTTTTCGCTATTCGATATTTATATAGATAGATAAATAGATTTTTTCGATATTTTTCGCTCGCCTTTCGCTATTGTGGGTACACTCATGGTGATTCCCATAGCCACGATTTAACTTTCGCTTGTTTTTTTTCCGATAACAACTTTATATAAGTCATGTGTTATCTATACTGGGTAGTTTAGTTTTCCACACACTATCATCGCAATTTGAGCCACTATATCGTTCTAATCCAATATAATTTTAAAATATCGATACATCAAAAAAGATTTACTCAAGGAAACCATTTTTTTTTATTTCATTTGATTGTTGAA
Source organism: Apodemia mormo (assembly GCA_036924255.1). Taxonomy (NCBI): domain Eukaryota; kingdom Metazoa; phylum Arthropoda; class Insecta; order Lepidoptera; family Riodinidae; genus Apodemia; species Apodemia mormo. The sequence goes on along the minus strand of JAUPFN010000007.1, from coordinate 2,206,935 downwards.
ATCTTCAAGTATAGGATGTCGAACTCCGGGCTTCATAATCTGAACCAAACAAACCAATCATTAAACTACAAGGTAGCTATTGCAAAAACATTGTAAGTTTAACGAAACCTTGCTAAATAAAAGTCAATTTTGCAAGTAAGTTTAATAGCCACGTTTGTATGACATATATCCCTTCAATCATCGTGTGCGAAAAGTTACAAGTTACGAGTTTCTTAATAAGTACATTCAATATTTGCTTTGATGTCTAGTGGTTTGCGTGATTGAATAAAATCATTGATTCTCAAGTTCAATGCCTGAATTGAAATGAATTTAATTTGATTATTCATGAGTAATGAGAATGTTTTGGTATAGAAAATACCGTAGGTAGTACGTTGATAGCTTAAAATACCTTTCCTGAAGATGTACTTACATCTTGCAAAACTGACTATTATCAAGTTTTTTGTTCAAATTATCATGTGCGAAATGTTAAGAGTTTCTTAATAAGTACATTCAATATCTGCTTCTTTTTCTAATCGTTTGTGTATGTGACTTAAATCATAAATTTTTAGTTCCAACATCTGTCGTCCTGCTTGGCAAATTGTAAAAGGCGACTGATTGACTATACGTGTCTCTACTATTATGACTACTAGGTGGTAGAATTCCGCAACATCTCACCCGGATATATAGAACAACCGCCTAAGCTATTCTTGCCGCATAGCGACAATGCTTGTCGTTGTCGTGTTTCAGTTTGAAGAGTAAGGTAGCTGGTAGATTTATGCATGTGGCATTGCCATCCCACCACACGGACAGCAACGCACCATTAACATCTTTGGCGACGGTTTCTCTTTTCATCAGGACAGTCAATTGCTTATTTGCTATCTGATGATATAAAAAGTACAATGTGAGTTTAAAAAGTCTTAGCTGAATATTAGTCTCTTTTTCAAGTATTTCAGTCAGTTCAAGATGACTTTTAAACTAGTTACCTTTGTTTATCACAGATTATGATCCCTTCAATCGTTAAGTATGAAAAACTACGGTTTTCTTAAATGGTGTTTTAAAAATCTGCTTCTCTGGTCTAGTGGTTCGTGTATTTGACGAAAATCGTGGATTCTTCAGTTCAATTTCCAAATAACATTTGATTGGAATGTTTTATATATACAGTTTTATATCAGCGGCCTAAACTCTGCTAGCGACAGTGATGAATAATGAGAATGAATAATAATAATGAATAATAATAATAAATAATAATAATAATAAATTAATAATAATGATGAATAATAATATTCTCATTATTCATACCTCAAAAAAGCACTCGTTTCCATTTTATGTTGTTAAAGTTGAAAAAAAAAACGATGTAATTTATAACCATCACGCTTGACAAAAAACTGTTAAAGCTGTTTCAAAATTCTTTTTCGAGGTAGAGTTTGAAAAAACCTAGTTTAATACATTTTACAATACAGGCATCTTAGATAAATATCTCAATGTAAATTAATACTATTAATAATAGAATCTCACTTGTAAGTATTCATTTAAGCTATGTGCTATAGCCATTTTCATTTAAACGTGAGTATTCATAATAAAAATTAAAGTATCACAATGGACATCTAAGATCAAATTTATTAGTAATAAGCATGAAGTTTGATGAGGTTATTACATTGTTTAGCCGTAATTGTAAAAATCTATTTATAAAACTCATGTCTTGCGAGCCATTTACAAACTACGAGTACCTAGCGGATGGCAGTTATTCCATTTTTCTTTCTGAACAACACGGGAAAAATCTAATCTCAAATGGCGTTTGAGATTCAAATATCAACTAAATATTAGTTTGAATTCTAAGATCTTTTTTCAGTTTTAGATATTTTCCTGTTGGCATCCGCTCTCTTTGAAGAACAGACCATCTGTTTTTTTTTATATATCATTAGATAGGAAACAAGCAGAGGGTTCTCTTTATAGAAAAGAAACTATCGCCTATAGACACCAAAGCGTTGATGGTGTGTTATCCAATTGTGGTTAATCCATGTGGAAATCAGAAATCAGAAATATTTTATTCAACAAAACTTAAGTAAACATTGTACTTATTAAAAAACATTGTAAAAAAAACATTGTGTCTATTAATTTTCAATTCTTCTTTCTTATGTACTAGGTTTCCCGCACCTTTAGGGTTATTAATGGTATTATTTTTTGTTTTCTTTTTATTTCATAGAAAAGCTAGCAAGCATAGTTCATCTGATTGAAAAAGATAATCGTAGCCTGTAGACGCTAAAGTGTGTGTTGCTATGTGTGTGGCTGAGTTGAATTTCTCCATATGCGTAAGTTTAAGGGCTACCTTACTTCCTAAACTAGAATACTACGGCAAAAAGCACCGACACTATATCAGCAGGAATAGGTACATTGCTTGTACCAGAATCCAGTAGACGTTGTAGAACTCTACCTCCTGGTTAGCAGTCAAGATACGTATTAACCTTGTTCCGCTTTTTACGGGAAGCCTAAGAACGTTGATCTATTCTTCTAACCAGGAACCCGGAAAGTAAATTTATTTAATTTAATATTTATTTAAACATGAATCACGTCTTGGCATTCGTTTATACTTTATATCTATAAACATATGGCTCATCTCCCCTTTGTTTCCATTAGTTATCAATTTAGTTACAGCTATCAATTTAGTTACTAATATTTCTTAGCGTTTAATAGCATACGAATCATAAAATATACTTGGCAATCTCTTGGTGCCAATGTAAAGCTTTGTTATTGTTAGGATCATTATTGTTATGACGAATCATTTTTGATTGGTTTAATATTTTTTATCTTAGAGTGGGGAAAAAATGCAAGTTTCTTAGATCGTACAAGATTATTTTCACCAAAAGACTAGACCAAAAGAGATGTTAATTATGCTGTGCTATCTATTTGGTCACGTTTCGAAGCCCTTTCTTGAAGATTATTACTTACTTCAAACCTAATACCGACTACATGTACGTCATATAATGTGAGAAGTTTGTTCGAGTTCGATTCGAAATCCATGTCGAATAGTAACCTTGCGTGTGAATGGAATATTGGTGTATAATTTTATCTTGAAAAAAAAAATGGTAACGCTGTTGATTTTGGCTATCGCAACTAGAATCCAATAAATTTAAGTTTAAAATTTGATAAACGCGGCAATGCAAATACACTTCTAATTTATTATATACTTAGCAAATCATGTGAGCATATGTCACTAATTTTTCTAATTAGTTAAGGATTAAACCTAGACTTCAGGATATTCACAGTTATTATATTTACTGATCTTCTTTCTAGTTCGAAGAAGATCTGGTAATATGGTTAGGGACCAGCCTCTGAAATAAATTGGATTACCAAAATTGTCTATTCAAATTCTTTACGTAACTACTAATTTCTTTACGTATTGTAGTAAGTTCTTGCATTTTATTTTTGGGAAGAGAAAAAAATTATAAAAGTATCTTCACGCCTGTGTTCCCGAAGAGATAAGCAGAGATACAACCACGATTAGCCGAAAAGTCCGACAAAGTAACATGTGGAAAGCCTATCGCCAACCGGACACTTTTCCAATCCCAAATTTTAAAACTGAAAAAAACAAATTTTTGAATAAATGTTTAAATAAATAATAATAATAAATAAATTACCTGGTTTTCCCCGTGTTGGTCCCGGGCTCCTTTGAAGAATAGGCCAACTGCTGTTCTGCCAGGCAGGTCGTAAAAGGCGACTGAGTGGCTATTTGCGTCACTACCATCGTGACTACTAGGTGGTAGAGTTTGCATCGGCTCGACCGGGTCTGGTACCACCGCCTTACCTATTTCTGCCGCAATAGCGTCGGTGCTTGTCGCTGTCGTGTTCCGGTTTGGAGGGTAAGGTAGCCGGTGAACTTATGCATGTGGCATTAGACCTCGCCACAAGATAGCAACGCACCATTAACATCTTTGGTGTCTATAGGCGATGGTTGACTCTTTCCATCGGGAGACCAATCTGCTTGTTTGCTATCTTATGATATAAAAAAAAAAAAAACCTGGGAATCGAACCCGCGACCTCATGTAATCAACACCGACATATCATTTATTATTATTTCTTTTAATAATATACAAACTGTCTGACCCGCGCAGCTTCGCCCACGAGTAGATTAACATGTCGTCGAAATAGTTTTTAATACAATATTCATCTCCGATTTTAGCCTTTCAAGGGTTGATTTTTGAAAAAAAAAATAGCTTATGCTTAACCCCGGATCTTATACTATCTACTTGTAGATTTTACACTTTCAATCGTCGGCACTTGGTGAAATTCCATTTTTTTAGTTGAAACTAGTTTATCACTCACTTGTACTTTTATTTCACTATTATTATACACTAAATTATTTAATTTTATCGACCGGTTTCGCTTTTTAAAGCATCTTCAGGACGTAATATTCTTTACTAACAGTTTAGTTTTAGATATAACATAAACAAAATATTTTTTTTAAAAAATGATAGTGGATAAACTTAAAAATAAACACAATTTCTGTATTGCTAGCTAACACGGTTCTCTCTAAACATTTAGGTGTTTCCTAGTATATAATTTTATCCCCCATTAAATTAACTGTAATTACTTACAAAATAATATATCTATCTATTTGTTCCAGCACTACATTATCAACTCTAACATCTGTCGAGAAGTAGGTAGGTAGTCTGGTAGGTCCATTTCAGCCAACCTATCTCGACCACAGAGGTGCTATTATTATTACTGGTAGTTTTTTTTGTTATTATTAGTATTGATATGTGGTTTAAGTTTTCGCCACAAAAAACATTTTATGCGATAAGATAGTAAGCAAGCAGGCATATCTGGATGGAAAGAGATAGACGCCAAACATGTTATTACTGCATTGCCCACTTTGTAGCAAGTCTAAATCTTATACATATAAAAATCAATCCCTATTTTCCTTGGTCACGACATCACGCCTAAATGGCAGGACCAATTTCGGTAAATTTTTTGTTGTGTTTGTAATTGTAAGGAGAAGGTTCTCATAAAAGAAAATATTAAGAAAATTGTGCGGAAAATTAGAAAATTTAAGAATGCTTAACCACCATATAAAGTTTAATGCCATTTTGGTTGGGTGGAAGGACAATCCCGTAGTCTTATATTAATTACGTGTCACGTTGTTTGTCCGCTATGGATTCCCTAATATGTAAGGCAAAACAACGTTTGCCGGCTCAGCTAGTGCTACATATCTTACCCTACCAACTGATTTGTAGGGAAAGATATGTAGCTAGATAGATTTGAAAGTTTTTTCCAATTACTAATATAAATATATATAAATAAATAAATATAAATAAATAAATATAAATAAATAAATAAATATTCACGGGACAAATTACACTTACTGATCTAACCCCAAAGTAAGCAAATTATTTGCTTGTGTTATGGGTGTCAGTGAGTTATTATATATATAATAACAAATAATTTCGCTCATATATCAGTTAAAATATTGATTACTTATTATTTAATAAATATACAGAACACGAAGGTAGTTGCAGCATACCAGATGGCTAATGACATTTCTTGTGATTGCGTTTTCCTTGTTTAGCAATATGACCTTTAATTTTATAGCCATTATTAAAAAAGTTATGAAGCTTTAATAGAGTCTAGCCATCTTATTAATTACGGGAATACAATTTATTATTGATAAAAAGCTAATAATCTTAGTAGAATGTTTTCCATTGATGGTGTCATGTCATCCTGAGATAAACTCTTTACTATAATTATCTATATTAATTCTATAAATGCAAAAGTTTGGATGTTTGGATGGATGGATGTTTTAACTCAATGACGCAAACACTACTGACCGGATTTGAATAAAATTTGACACATAGGTACATGATGACCTGGAATAACATAGGCTACTTTTTATCTCGTAAAAATTAGATAATCCCGTGGGATTCGTCAAAAACTTTTATAATGCAGATAGTACCTAATATAATATATTTTTTTATTTTTTATTAATTACATGAATACAAAAAAAATGTTTTGGTTTCTCCGTTTGTTACGATTCACCTCAAAAACTACTCGATCGATTTTAAAAATTCTTTCTCTTTTAGAAAGCTACATATATTATCTAGAAGTGGCATAAGCTACGTTTTTACCAGGTAGAACAAGGGAAATCATAATATTTGGTCACACGAACAAAGTTGCGACTAAATGCGAGATATTTATAAAATAGAGCACAATTAAGTGAATTGAACACGATTAATAGAACACATGTAAGTCTTTACAAAACAAATGACAAGCGTAGGCTGGAATGTGGACGTAGGAATAGGTAATTAAAAGGCTATTTTATTGCATCTAACATCTTACTCAGGCATCTTGCATTTTATTAACATATCAATCACATATCAACATCAAGGTGACGTGCGTAAAACTTGAGCTCGATTTACAAATATACACATTGTAATTATTTATGATTTATAGTCTTCAAAATTATTAGTTATGACGACCTTATTAAATTTGATATTAAATAAATTTATCCTGACCTGGATATATAATTTAAACATTTTTTAATATTTGAAAATTAATCCTCATTTTACATACATCATTTTTAAAAACATCTTTAAAAATACAAGCTTTTTACGGTTCTTTGCTTTGAATATCAGTAGCTTTGGTACATATTAACTAATCCATGATTTTTTTCTAAAATACTACTATTTTACAAATTACGATTTTATAGTAATATTTCGGTTACAATTATACGTTGGCAAGGTGCTGATACTAAAATAATTTATAAATATAATTTATTACAAATTATATGTATGATGTTAATATTTCAAAATTAATGTTTACAAATCGGTTTATTTTACATATCTGATTAAATAATTTATAATTTATACATTTCTAAACTTTAATAAATGAATCCTTTAATAAATGAATGAATGTTTGGAGAACTTTTAATTTTTTTTAACAAATAAACGGGTCAAAACCACGCGCATATATAGAACTTACTTGTAAAGCTCGACGTTTCGGCCAAGTTACATTGACCGTGGCCACGATCGGACTGGACTCTGGAGCAGCGAGTTCCTTTCGTCGATCACGTCGGAATCGATTTTTATCTACCCCCTTCTGGTCTTTTTTTCGAATTTAACCTACACACAACACTAACAAATCTTGAATTTTAAATGTTTGCAGGTGCCAAGGCTGTATTCTGTTAACCATTGAATCCAAGCAGGGGATAATTTAAATCGATATTCCTTATTGAAATTTTTATATTTTCGAATTTTAATAACTTCCCGTACCACATGGAGAACATAGTGTCGTTCAGAAGAAAGAACCCGAGGTCGGTAGAACTGATCACTGGATTAAATTCCTCAGGTTCTTTTTACTGAGTGAAACTATGTTCTCTGTATTGTACTGGGAGCTATTAAAATTCGAAAACATAAAAATTTCAATAGGGAAAATGCACAAGTAAGTTTTATATATCATGTACGCATTTTTGACTCATTTATATTTTAAAATTTATCCTCGTTTTATACACATCATTATTAAACACAGCTTTAAATATTAATAGCTTCGGTGCGTAATAAGTTTAAGTTTGCGCAAAATCACCATGAATTTTATTAATTTTACTAGTCCATGAATCATTCTTAAAATATTATAGCGTTACGAATTTTGAGGTATAGCTAAAAGGCTAAAAGCTAGTGAACCATGCGACCAACCCGTTTCCTACAAAGCTAAGATTTTTAGTGTTTTATTATCCGTCAAAAATTCTCAAAAATGGCTTTTTAAGCTATATACGTTATATAGCTTAAAAAGCTTATATTATAGCTATAATATATATATATATATATATATATATATATATATATATATATATATATATATATATGTATATATATATATATATATATATATATATATATATATATATATATATATATATATAGAGAGAGAGAGAGAGAGAGAGAGAGATTTTATTGTTTAGTCTATGGTCGAATTTCGGCCACGGGCGATCGCTAGTATATACAGATTTACACACTAAAACTTTATCCTGATACTAAAATAATTTATATTAAGTAACTTTAAATTAATGTTTATAAAATTATATTTTACATATAACAATGTTTTAAAGAAACAATATTTTGTGGTATGGAAAACTGAATTCGTAGTGTTTCGAAGACCCTTATAGCTTCGCCATGTTCGTTCGCCCGACTGTCCGCAACTTAACTTAACTTAACTTATATATATATATATATATATATATATATATATATATATATATATATATATATATATATATATATATATATATATGTATATATATATATATATATATATATATATTTTTTTTTTTTTCTCACGTACTCAACATCGTTGGACAACGATAGCGTTGAACAAATTTATAAAAAGATTAAGGGATCCAAAATACATTGACCTTGTCTTGTATATATAAGACTAGACATGCATTTGGACGATTCTTATAAATAGTAGCTTTACTATACGTCAACTGGTAACATTGAGCGAAATTGTTCTAAACTTAAAAACTATCAAGAGTTACTACCAGCTGTCAAAAATGTCTTGTTTTATAATGTATTATTACAAAAATAAATTTATTTCGCAATATAAAGCTTTACATATTTTTTTGGTATAAATAAACTTTGGCCTTGGGTGAATTCATCTTGACCCCGTGAACTAAATCATAATTTATAAATATCGAATATAATCTACTTATTTTACATAATATAACAATGTTTTACGATAACTTACACAATACGGTTAAGTTATGGAGTATAATTTAAATATTTGTGGCTCTAGTATAAATTAACTTTGACCTTCCATCAGTTTTATCTAACATAAGTAAATGGCGCTTAACTTTCTGAATTAACTATTGTTAATTTATAGTCTCTATTTTTTCTTAACTTTGTACTTTTGTGATTTCATACTAATCTTATACATTAATTATCTTGTGATTTCGTATTAATCTGATAAGATTTATCTCATACACTCCGAAAATGAACTATTGCTAAATTAAATTATAATAAAACTAGCTGTACCCGCGACTTCGTCCGCGTGGAATAATTTCTACCCGCATAGTTTTTATCCCAGAATTCCCGTGGGATTTCTGGGATAAAAACTATTCTATATCCTTTCTTAGGTCTCAAACTATCTTTGAACCAAATTTCACCCAAATCGGTTCAGAGGTTTAGGCGTGAAGAAGAGATAGACAAACAGACAGACAGACATACAGACAGACGGAGTCATTTTTGCATTTATAATATTAGTATCACGGTTAGTATTCATGTGGTCTGTGATTAGTATGGATAGGATGGGTAAGCCATAACAACGCCTAGGCTTAAATATTCAATTCAAGGGAATTCCCATGATAATATTATTATGTGATATTAAAGTTACTTAATTTAATGTTTCCAAATTAATTTAATTTAACAATTTAAATTAACCTTGTACACAAGCAGTCATTTCTTTTTTATACTTGAATTAATAAGATAATTAAAATTAAGAATTATTTAGTTAAAAAAACAGTTAAAAATTCACACGTTATTGTAAATAATATGTACAATGATATTAATTATCAACATTTAATATGGGATTTGTTTACCCCAATTTAATGTTAAGTGCATATTGTCTGTTGCAATATAAGGTAACTTAAAAGGTTTTTGTAGAATCGAACGGAAAAAATACTTTTAATAGTAGAAAGAAAGAAAGAAAGAAAGAAAGAAAGAAAGAAAGAAAGAAAGAAAGAGAGAAAGAAAATATTTATTTGCAAGAATAAGGGTGTTACAAGTTGTTAAAAATAAATTAAGTTACCAACATATTTTACCATTATATGGTGTGCAAATATTAAAAAAAAATATCATTATAAAATATTACATTTAAAACATTCTTTCGATTATTTAGAATTACTACCGGATCGGAACACGGCCACACACTGAGAAGATCCGGCGGAAGAAACTCAGCGGGCTGGTCTTTTTTCTCTATTTTATGTACTTGTTATAAATATACAATGATGATTTCATATTACAAACAGTAGTAATACAGCCTATGGCTAAAAAATATTTTTTTTTTATAAGAACTATCTTATTTTATTACAAGAGCCACTGCTAGTTCACTAAAACTAGCTTATATACACTATAGACATTAATGTGGGAGTCCGCTAGATATGCTACGCATGTCACGTGTAAAAATTTGCCAATCAACTTATTCTCTATTTTACTGGTAGACGTCAGTGATAAGTATTAAAAAATGTTAACGTGTCAAAATAACTTATAAAAAGGTTTACTGAATAAAGTTCTTCTGATTTCTGATTTCTAAATATCAGTAACTGCTCAAAATCTTGTGGTGGCATGTTAACATCCCTTGGCTTGCATTAACACGTATAGCTGTCGGGCCTGGTTATCAATAGAAATAAGTAGTATTGTTATTAGCTCAGTAGATGCGGCAATGGAGATCACCAGTCATCTCACCAATTGACAAACTGGCTGATAGTTATGAACTGGTAAGTTTATATGTTCAGGTTCCAGAGATATTCGCTTCACTCTGCTTTCTTCGCAAGAAATAGGCGTAACGATACCTCATATTTTTTATTGCTCCACCCCGAAATCCAATATAAGACATCATTATCTCAAACAGACAGGTTAATAATGCAAGTTTTCTTATTTTCACAAGAACATACGTCTAGAATTGTTAAACACTACATTACATAATATATTTTTACAAAGCGAAGACGTAAGTCATTTTCGGACGCTGGTCAACATGTGTGACCTTATCCGACCTTCGCGTTGCACAACATTCCTCGGAATATACATTTTAATCTTGCGATAACTCAGGCCTTACAAATTACTCAATATCAATTTGATAGGACTTGAACATTTGTCGAAAAATTATTTTTTGTTGTGTCAATTCAAAAGCTTTGACCGTGATGTGTATAACTAGCATTTATAATCTTTATTTATTTAGATAAGATGAATATTAGCACTGATAATTTTTAGTATTCATGTGATTTTTTTAGAGTTCCTTAGTAAACTAAGAACCGTTTAAGGTAAAGGTTAAAGGCAGCAGTTATTTTTTATAGGTTAATTACGACGTATAATAAATTAGGCAGTGGAAGTGCCGCCATTTTGGGAAAACCTTTTTTCTTTTTTCTTAAAAAGGATTTTTCGCAAGATAAAAAATGTATAATAAAATAAATTCAAATGGTAATCGTCTTTAAAGTTGTAAACGGTAAGTGATGTAAAAATATTTAACAAAAATAGAAAATTTAACCACTTACAGTAAAGGTCTTTACCATTTTTTGGCTCAAGTAAACTGTTTTGGAAATTCAAGTCGAAACGGTTTTTCGCAAATTGGCCAATTTGTAAATATTTTGTGCATTTAATTTATTTCATCATACTCAACTTAAATATTTAAAAAACATTCCTGCAATTTAGTGAATTATAGGTAATATTAACGGACTCCTTAATTGCCTGTATTATGTTTTTAAAACTAAACAGCTGTATTAAAATACTACGTGCAACTAAATATTACGACGAATGTCACGCAACAATACTATTGAACTATTGGGAAACTTATTGAAATAACTCAAGATATTTGTCGACGAGTTTATAAAAACTATTTGTTTTAGCTATTTCCAAAACGCTTAGTCCAAATATACGCGTAAGCTAATGGCTTCTGTAATGAGGAATTGCTAACGTTTGTTTTAATATTTCTTGTTTAATATTTGCACTGTTTTTGTAACCACGAATATGAAATATTCGATTAAATTCGATTCCTTAAGGGTAAAATTTTCACAAAGTTTTTCTTAGCGTATGCCCTTGTCGCAGAAGGTATCTATTTGTCATATTTTAGACTTATTCTTTGTTTGTTTATTATATTTTAGTCTAATTTTTTGTTTTTTGTCATATTTTAATATCGTAAGTGTTTTGAGTGTAATTACATATGTAAATACATATTTTAATATCGTAAGTGGTTTGAAGTATTTCAAAAACGACGATTTTATAATTATAGAACATTAGATTTTTTATTAAAAACAATTTATTATATTATAAATACTATTAATATACAATATTTATTAACCCCCCAAGCTTGATGGATTTTTTCCAAAAAAATGATATAGTATATTATTACTCGTATTTCAGTCTGTAAGATGTTGAAATTTTCAAAATATCCATGTTTGATCTCAGGTGTTAAGCTATCTTCTAGCTTAATTTCATTGAAATCGGTTCAGAGCTTGAGCCTTAAAAGCGTAACAGACAGACAGATAGACAGGCTTTCGCAAAAAAATCGGTTGTCTGTAAAGTTGGTTTACAGACGATAGTTGAACGTGACAACGTCTTAAGCTCTCGCTTGTACTCCAAGCCTTAAACGGAACGCCTCAGAGCGAGGTAACGCCGCATGAGTCATGTTTTTTCGTGCGTGCAGCCAGCTCTATCGAATTATAAGACGTTGTCACGTCAAAAATTTTATGGATTTAAAAACTAAATTCTTATCCAAGTTATCAATAGTTTGCACCGGTGCTATGCTGCTGCAAAAATCCTGTTTTAAACACAATGATATCAAACTCGCGCCGCCCATTGTAAGTTAATTATTGTACTATGCGTATAACATTTCCATGTTGGTCTGGGTCTCCTTTAAAGAATAGACAATCTGCCATTCTCCAAGACGAACAATGTGTCACTACCATCATAACTACTAGTTATGTCGATGTGAAAGTATTTTGGTGCCGGGGATGACCAAGACTGATTAACTATGATCAAATTTATCGGGTACAATCCGTTGTTTGCTGTTATATGAAATCTATTTAATAAATCTATTTAGGTATTTTAAGCATTTTTAATTATTCTACACTTTTTATCGTCGGCACTTGGTGAAACACAACATTTGTTAGGTGATAACACTGGTGAAGTTTCACAATAAGTGTTATCAGTAGTACAAGTGTTATCAAATATTTTTTAATTAACTATGTATAGTTTTCAAATCTTTCTCTGTATTTATAATATAAAATTGCTTGCAATATTTCATAGTTCTACATCAACAGACAAATCTTTTAAGTTTTTATTCCCTTGAGTGTATCAAATATATATATTTTTTGCGGCAAAAACGACCGTATCTTATTTTTTACGTTAACTTCATATTTTAATTTTTTCACAGCTTTAAAGACCTGTTGACTTGAGTATATGGTTTAAATCTTAATACGTCCTCGTGTTTCCGAGCTAAAAGTCTTGACAAGCAGATGGACAACAAAGGGTTAATATAAGGGTTCCGTTTCTTCATATTCCAGTACTCAAACCTGAAGAGACTAACATAGACTATTTTTTTAACAGACTGAGTAAAATGATGTACAGTTTGTGGGGTTGGGCAATTAAAGTAGCGGAAAACAGTTAGTCAAATATAACATATCATTGAGAGTTGTGAACAGGGGCTTCTTTCGTATGTGTGTTGCCTCAGGTTCAAGTATTGCGCCTTGTGCAAAGGTCAGTAGGTGACAGTACTTTGTGTCAGTTCCAGACAAACCGCAACTCGTTTGTAACTCTATTCACTTTCAGCTAAGCAGCGTACTTGAAATACAGTTTAGAATTTGTTGGTTTTTTTCCTTATATCATAAGATATTAAATAATTAGATGATTCCCCTGCCGGAAAGAGACAACCATCGCCTATAGATATCAAAGATGTTAATGGTGTGTTACTATTCTTATGACGTGGTCTTAATGCCACATGCACCAGTCTACCGGCTACGATTAGTACTAATCCGAGATTCAATCTCACAGGAGACATCCTTAGTGCAGCATCTAAGTCCACTTACTTAAACTCTAGCTGAGCATCATGCCTGGCGCTTTCTCACAACCTCGATTTTGCAATAAGTCATACAGACCAACTGTCCAAAATCATTTAGGAATATAATAAAAAAAGCTTATCTTACCCTCAAACGATGAATATGAGAGTGTCTGAGTGAATACGTTATAGGAATTGGTAAAGCCAACAAGATAAGCCCTGGCGAGTGTTGCACAACTGTTAAAGAGGTAAGAACCAAAGATCACTCTTAATAATTATTAATACTAGCGATCGCCTATGGCCGAAATATGACCCTAGACTAAACAATAAAATCTTTTAAATTTGACAACTGACTTTAGCCGTAAAGATAATTGTATACATGTGTGTATATTATATATATATTTTTTAATATCATAAGATAGCAAACAAGCAGATGAGTCTCCTGATGGAAAGAGTCAACCATCGCCTATAGATACCAAAGATGTCAATGGTGCGTTGCTATCTTGTTTCGAGGTCTAATGCCACATGCATAAGTTTACCGGCTACCTTACCCTCCAAACCGGAACACGACAGCGACAAGCACTGACGCTATTGCGGCAGGAATAGGTAAGGCGGTAGTACTAGACCCGGGTGAGACAACGCAGAACTCTACCACCTAGTAGCCACGATGGTAGTGACTCGTATAGCCAATTAGTCGCCTTTTACGACCTGCCTGGCAGAACGGCCTATTCTTCAAAGGAGGCCGGGACCAATACGGTGGACGGAAGGAATATGTATGTCACATGAATGTAGTGTGTTTATTTTAATAAATATATTTCTAATGGATATTATTGAAAAATATTAGGTTTCTGCTAGGCATGGCACATTTCATGCATCACTGGTTATACCACTCGTAATAAAATAATAAAAAGAAAGCATTTGAAGGCATGATGAAGGCAAGATGATGAAGGAAAGTTTATAGAAAGATTGTATTGATCTCATGCTAATCTCTCTAATCTCTCTAATCGCAGGCGAAGCTGTGTCGCGCGTCGGTCAGCTAGTTATAAATTAAAGAATTCAATTTTTAGGTTAGAAGAGTGTTTTTTTTAAAAGCCTATGTTGATTCCGGGCTTAAAAGCCTGTGTTGGTTCCGGGCTCCTTTGAAGAATAGACCAACTGCCATTCTGCCAGGCAGGTCGTAAAATGCGACCGATTGGCTATGCGCGTCACTACCATCGTGGCTACTAGGTGGTAGAGTTCTGCATTGTCTCGCCTGGCTCTGGTATTACCGCCTTACCTGTTCCTGCCGCAATAGCGCCAGTGCTTGTCGCTGTTGTGTTACGGTTTGGAAGGTAAGGTCGCCGGTACACTTATGTATGTAGTATTAGACCTCGTCACAAGATAACAACGCACCATTAACATCTTTGGTGTCTATAGGCGATGGTTGACTCTTTCCATCGGCGATGGTTGACCCATCTACTTGTTTGCTATCTTATGATATAAAAAAAGTTTTTATATATCAAAGGATCTAAAAAAAATTAAATTCTTGTATCACAGTTGTGTATCGTTTCTATATATTGTACCTAGACACCAAAGATATTCATGTTGCATTGCCATCCATAAATCGGGATATAATGCATAAAAAATACTTAACCCTTTAATTTAGAACATGATATTTGCAAACATAGACACTACTTAAAACAGGATTTAGTTAAGCGGTGATGAAACGTTAAATGACTCTCACGGTTCACGTAGTAACCAGTCATGGTTCAAATATTGACCGCCCCGTTGGTCGAGTGGTAAGCGACCCTGACTACGACGGGGCTCGGGTTTGATCTACGACGGGGAAAAGCATTTGTGTGATGAGCATAAATGTTTATATTTCCGGGTTTGGGTATTTATTAAATATATTCTAGTATTTATGTGTGTATTTCTATGTATTAGTATCGTTGACTAACACCCATAACACAACCAAATAATTTGTTTACTTTGGGGTTAGATCAGTAAGTGTAATTTGTCCCGTGAATATCATTATATTATTATTATAAATATCCAGTCCGGTTCGTGTTTGAACCGGACCGGATGTGTATACCGGTTTTCACGAATGGCCAAACAAAATGGTAGGTCTTTTATTCAAACGGGTAGGGATAGTAAATTAACGTATTTATTTAAGAACAGGTAAATACAAGATACATTTGAACCTTTTGGTAATAGTGCAAGTCTAATGTAATATCTATTCCTGAGCTGCATTCTCTCATTACAGTAGTCGAGTAACATCACACAATTCTCATTATCTCCGTCCTTATGCAATAACTAATATTTATGCAACCTTCGGAGTAAAGTTTACATGACCGAATACCTTAGATTTAACAAATCGCTAACAACTCACTATTGACGAACTGTTAGGATGATCTACTGTATACAAAATCAGCGCTTATTTGAACAATTGATTATTCATGTAACCGACTTTATTAATAGTGATATAGTTAATAAACTGAAACCCGACTATGAAAAATAATTATTCTCCACTGCATGACTGCAAATAATTGCCAAATAATAATAATTTTCGCCGTGTTGGTCCCGGCCTCCTTTGAAGAATAGGCAAACTGCCGTTCTGCCAGGCAGGTCGTAAAAGGCGACCGATTGGCTATCAAGTCACTACCATCGTGGCTACTAGGTGGTAGAGTTCTGCATTGTCTCGCCCGGGTCTGGTACCACCGCCTTACCTATTCCTGCCGCAATAGCGTCAGTGCTTGTCGCTGTCGTGTTCCGGTTTGGAGGGTAATGTAGCCGGTAAACTTATGCATGTGACATTAGACCTCGCCACAAGATAGCAACGCACCATTAACATCTTTGGTGTCTATAGACGATGGTTGACTCCATCAGGAGACCCATCTGCTTGTTTGCTGTCTTATGACATAAAAAAATGACTATTTAGATTCATCATCACTTGTTAGAGATCAGCGTATTTAAATCATTAAAAGAATACTTTTTGGAGCGTTTTGATATATTTTGGTCTCCTTAATAGACCACGCATAAAAACTGATGTTAAAATAGTGTGTACCTATCCATAAAATTTTAAACTTAACTAGTTGAAAACCCGGCTTCGCTCGGAAGTCTCATAATACGCAATCTTATATACTAACTCAAATAGTAGACTTTAAAAAGTAGCAAAACTGTAGTAATGTCTTCTTTCAAGGCTGTCTTAAGTGGGCGGGGAGAAATTGATTTTTTAATACTTTTTTTTGCTATTTCAATTGTTTTTTAACTGATCTTAACTGTGCGATCAAAATTTTTTTGTACGTTTTAAGTTTATTTTTTTTTTAATTTTCAACAATAATTGACTCTTAAGTTGGCGGAGGAAAATTGTTTTTTTATTATTTTCTTTTGCTATTTCAATTGTTCGTTAACTGTTCTTAAATGTGTGGTCAAAATTTTTTTTACGTTTTTAGTATTTTTCTAATTTTCAAAAAAATGACTTAAGTTGGCGGGCGGAAAAATTGATTTTTTATTATTATTTTTAACTGCTCTTACGTGTGCAATCAAAAATTTTATTGTACATTTTTAGTTATTTTTTTTTTCAAAAATTGACTCAAGATAGAATTTTTCACTTTTTTATTTTATTTTAATACTTTGAAACTATCTCTTAACTGTGCGTTAAAAAAACTGGTATGGGTTGACCCTAACCCATCCATCCCTCCCCGGAGGTTATCCTCAGGATCATATTCATTCAGGATCATATTAAAAATCAGTTTCCGCCCGCCAACTTACCTACGAGTAAATTTTTGAAAATTAAAAAAAAATTAAAAACGTACAAAAAAATTTGATCGCAGTTAAGAACAGTTAACGAACAATTGAAATAAAAAAAAAAAACAATTTCCCCCCGCCAACTTAAGACGGCCTTCTTTCAACTGTTACGTTGGTTTAATAAAGACAACACTATAGTGTTGCTATTTTTTAATTTCTACTCTTTTGTGAACGAAGAGAAATAAGTTTCACGATAATCTGCGCTGCGTTCTACGATACTTTCGTAAATGCTCACGCCATCTACACCAAGTACCTTTAAAGAAATATGGCCGATTTGTCTGAAAGCACGGTTAAAATTTTTAATGACTATTTTAACAAAATACTCGACAATCCGAATTTTGCGGATATATGTTGTCGACTCAACATTATTATTTTTTACGCTTTATAATAAATTATAAAGCGTAAAAAATACCTAACCTAAAGGTAAGGTTTTGATTAGGTCTACCGTAACCCTTGACGAAAGTATCTTCACGCCCATATCCCCGAAGGGGTAGGCAGAGGTACAACAAGTGCACCCACGATTAGCTGAAGATACTTGGTCCCACAAATGTGATAGGTGGCAAGCCTATCGCCAACCGGGCACTTTCCAATCCCGGGCAAATTTTGTGTTTCTCAGAAAATTGAAAAAACACTTTTCTTATGTACCCGACACAGGAATCGAACCCGGGACCTCATGTGGTCAACGCCAACGTTAGACCACTAGACCATAGAGGCGACCCTTGACGAAATTATTAATATAGACGTTAAAATTGATGTCACTCATATTATCGATGATGAAAAGCATTGTTATGACTTATGTGTTAATTAGTCTCACGAAAATGCTAATTGACATATTTAGTGCACGTTACTTCTCATAAATACTTACGGTTGAGTAAGTTGTGTGCATTCGGAAAAAACATGCTGATGATTAGCTTCACACATTATAGTAGTCAGAGGCAAAATGTATCTTGAGAATCGCACACATATTTATGGAAATTGAGATGGTTAGAATGAAACTCTGATCTCTTTATATCATAGGAACGTAAATCAGCGAACGGCACTCTTGAAGAAAGGAGACAACCATCGTCTATAGAAACCAAATTTGTCGATGATGCGTTCATTAATAAAGATATCCATAATGCCACATGCATTAGTTTACCGGCTACCTTACTATCCAAAATGCAAGACGACAGTGACAAACACTAACCCTATTGTGGCAATTTTGAATACCTATTTTTATACTTTGTGGTTAAGTATATTTTGGTGTCATATCCAATGATGAAATTCAATGGCAAGGATAGATTCAAATAGTTCCTCAGAATACTTTTTGCGAAAAATATGATAAAAAAAGTTGACAAATGTTTCTATGCAATGTCGAAGAATCAAGTCAGTTAGTAATAGTCTCGTCAATAACAATTGAAGCTGTTCTACATTGAATACGGGTAAAAGGAAAGAGTTGGTACTGGGAGAGTCCCGGCCAAAAATGAGAACAGTTCTCAATATGAAGCCGGTCTTAAAAAATTGTCTATTCTGGTATTATAGTCTTACAAAGTACTGCCTGACTCTGCTGAGCTACAAGCCAACAAACAGGCCTTGCTTTCCTAGTGATTACAGATATAATCGTCGCTCAATATTTCGACTCCACAAATTTCAATATTGGCTGAGGCTATCAGAGAAGTTTTTTCTACGTGGGTAGATATGACAAAGTTTGATTTTTTAGCAGTAACCACACAAACTTGTGTCTTCTTCGTGTTAAATTAGACTAAATTTAGTCGATTCTACTCAACGACTATGGGATCGCTCACTGTTCCTGCTCACTGCTGACTGCTTCTAATTAATTAAACTGGGCCGGTGTATAATGCAAGCAGTACTGTTATATTGATGAATATAATGTAGGGGTAATATGCAAATGAAACAGTCTAGGTAAAAGCAAGCAGCCTTAGGGAACATCGGGATTGACAAATTTTCCCCAATCCAGTAGTACAATTTTCCGGGAATCCTGTATATAAGAACGTAGAAAAATAGAAAGATAACTTTTAATGACGAGCAAAGCAATATCCGAAAGCGTAACTTTTAAATGCTTTAACTCCTACTATGGGAGATTAATTATTATTGATTTCGGTAATCGTCTATTTATTGCACATCATTTAAGTAAATTTCTTACCAGTAATGGCGTAATAGTATCCATTTAATTGTGTTAAGTGATATGAGTTCTGTAATTTAATAAACACAATACAAACGTCTTTATATAGTAACGAATACAAAGGAGTGAGAGAAAGAACTTAGAGATACAATGCTGTACTTTAAACGAGTGATTCTAGTATATTTGTACGTAATTATTTGGGCGATTTGGACGAAATTTTGTATTTAGATAGTCTCTTACTATTAAAATTGATCTAAGTATCTTCTATGTGATAATTCTTTTTCACGTGAATAAATACCCAAATGAGTTCCGGTTGCCTATTCGATTTAATTTCTGAAATAATCCCGTTAATTAAACCAACTCTAACTTTGACAGAACATATAAGTTTTTTAAAAATAACTTAAGTAATGATACGAAACTGAACTAAATTTCCTTTTTTCATTCACTTAGGATGAAACTCAAAGCCCTGATGATACAGTAAAGTGAGTTTAATCCATAACAAAAGAGAATTGTGAAACAGTACAGGTGATTAAAATAATCATTATGGAGATATTTAACTAAGTGCCGACAGTAGAAACCCTATACATAATTGCATATAAATACGCAAATATATTTAACAAACACTATTAATACAAACACTTGTGTTCGTCAATTCTTGTTTAATCTGAGACTAGAACTTGAGCCTTCTCAGATGTATCGTCAAGGTCGTTATTCAATCGATCGGGTTCCTTTTGTGGTAGAGGTTCCACAAATTAATTAAAAAGAAATTAATAGTTGAAAAGGTAGTAATAATTTTTTGTTTAATATTATTTTAATATATTTTTTAAGTTTATGATAATTGTAATCAGTCCTTTTTATTTTAATCATTATTAAGCCTACTTAGAAGATAATATCAATATTTATTACTTATTATCCTTATTTTATTGTTTCAATATTTCAGTATTCTATGTTAATAGCTTCAGTGTTATTAAACATTGGACAAAAATACTGGTTTATTTTTTAATAAATTAAAGATTTATTGGTTTTTCTGTTTAAAGCACAATCAAGGCTTTCCAATAAGATTTCGAGTTCCGATTAAAAGTATAACATGGGAAAATGGGATTTAAATAATTCAAATAAATTAATCCTAATATTAGATTGAATTACAATTATAATAATCAATGGCATTTGGTCAAATTGACTAAGTGGAGTCTTAGCCATAAAAGCTTTTATAATTTCATACTTAGCTTTAGCAGTCAAGAGGGAAAAAAATTAATCAAAAAATGCAATATAATTTTAATAATATTGTATATAAAAAAGCTTAAGATTAATAGAACTATAATAGACCTTCACCCATCTACTTAATAGATGAAAAGTTTTTATCTAAAATTCAGCATGTTTATATATATCGCGATTGGGTTGGGAAAAAATCCTGGCATGGCTATGATTAATTAATATAATTTGAAATTGACTTGTTATTAAACATTTCACGAATAAGTTTAATGAATAGATTTAATTTAAAAAAGAAGAGGGCGTGACATTGCAGCAATTTGCAATCTAATAGCGCTTACTTTTATGAAAAAAATTTTATTAAACAAATAAAATAACTAGTATCAATTAAGAATATACTTGTTCATACCTACCAACTTTGTATATTCTATAGGGGGGTTCAGGCTCTTAGCTTGTATTAAATTTATTCGTTAAACATATTAGTGTATAATTTACTAAATAAGTTGAAATTATTAATTAATCAAAGCCTTGCCAGGATTTTTTTGCCAAACTATTTGCGATATTTTTTTTTAAATATAGATAAAATACTTTAACAGATAGGTGAAGGTCGAATCTAATTCAGATCCTTTACTATAAAAGCTTACTTTACTAAGGTTTCCATATTTTTAAATTACACTCGTTTTGCAATAATATCTAGAATGCTTTTCTGTCCATTTCTATTTTGTATTTTTTAAGTAATTATTCTAAAACAAAATATTTCATTGTTTTCAATAATATAGCTATCTCAATTCCAGTCCTCCGTAAAACAGAAAACAATATTATCTTTTGTAATTATTATATATTATAATAATACTTAATAATATCTCACCATGATTCCTTTAATAAGCGAACACTCACTGCATATTCACAGGCACTAAGACGCGGCAACAACGCACGCGCAGCGCGGTACGATTTGAGACGAAAGTGAATCTTCTTCATAATATATAGCTTTGCAGGCCAAATTCGTAGGACCTTCTTATAAAGATAACTCATGGTATGTGATAACCTTTAAGATCCGCAATTTTTTATTGGATATAAGATATCCGGGTTAGTTTATAGGTAAGTTGTTTTGTTTAGGGTAAGTGACATAAGATTTTTTGGTTGGAAAAATAAAATAAATAAATACCATTACGCTCTTATCCTGTAAGAGATAGACGGATGTACAACATACAGATGATTAGTCAACGATATAAAATCCGGTGTAAAACTATATTAAATATTGTATGACGGATGGCAATCTTATCGACAAATCAGGCACAGATCTAGTCTCTGGTAAGTTTTGTTTTTCACAAAAGGCTGTAAATCTTGCTCGGAATTAGTTGTACGACCTAGGATTTAAACACACGAATACATGCGTTTATATTGAAGTTGGTACACCTAGACTTCTACTGTAACTATTTTGATTTAGTTTGTTACATATTTTTCAGGTTGACAGGCCAAGCTACATATTTTGACTAATATTTCAAAATTGATTAAGCACTTGTACATCAATTTCACTTCGCAAAATACTTTTAGTAAAGTACTCAACCGGTTTTACTTTTAAAGCAACAGGATACACTCAAAAAGTGAAACCGGTTGAGTGATATGCTAAAATATTTTGTGAAGTGAAATTAAAATGCAAATGCTTAATCAATTGTGTCACGATAATGGAATTTCACTAACTTTTATTGTATCACTCAACCGGTTTCACTTTTAAAACAACCGGTTACACTTAAAAAGCGTACTTAAGAAAAGAGCTTACTCAATCTTAAAAATGCTAGCAACGCAACTGCAAGACCCTTACCGTCATGTGAGACTCCTGCTCGTTTACCTCTTTTCTATAAAAAAGGCAGAGGGTTCTCCTGAAGCAAAGAGATAACCATCGTCTATAGAAAACAAAGATGCTAACGTTGCGTTTTTATCCATGTAGGGGGGGGGGGTGTAGGGGGAATAAGGCATGCATAAGTTTACCGGCTACTTTAACTTTCAAACCGGAACTCGTCACCGACAAGCACCGAAGCTAGTGCGTCAAAAATAAGTAAGGCGGTAGTACGAAAACCCGGTAGTGACGTTGCTCAGCTCTACCACCTAGTTAGTAGTCACGTTTTAGTCTTTTCTCGCCTTTCACGAGATGCCTTGTAGTAAGGCAGTCGATTTATACTTCAAAAGGAGCCCGAATGAACACAAACAAAGACGGACACATAAACTGCATCAATTTTCAAGACACCTTTGAAATAAACATTATAACTAAGTTTTTTTATAGTAGAGGGGGCAAACGAGCAGATGGTGCACCTGATGGTAAGTGATCACCGCCGCCCATGGACATCCGCAATACCGGGGGTATTGCAGCTGCGTTGCCGGTCTTTTAAGAATAAATAAGCTCGTTTATTAAAGGTCCCTAAGTCATATCCATTCGGAAACACCCCCGAGGGTAATTGATTCCTCAAAGAAGTAGTGCGAGGCAAAAAGTGCCGACAAAAGCGCACGGTTGTGGATTTCCAGACATCGAGGTGGTGAGGATGGAACTTTAAATTTTGACGCGATGTCCGATGGTGGAATTTAGCGGCAGGCATTAGTCCGAACAACTCGTCGGAACACTCCCCATGATAAATTCGGTAAAAGATGCAGAGCGAACCTACATCTCTGCATAACGCCAAAGAGTCAAGGCGATTAGAAATTGCCTGGTCGTCGACGATTCGAACCGTTCTACGTTGAATGCGATCAAGAGGAAGAAGCTGGTACTGAGGAGCTCCGGCCCAGAGGTGAGAACAGTACTCCATGTGAGGTCGAATTTGGGCCTTGTAAAGTTGGAGGCGATGGGCTGGCATGAAGTACTGCTTTGCTTTACTGAGTACACCAAGCTTTTTGGAGGCTAGTTTATCCTTCCCTTCCAAATGACCGCGGAACTGAACGTTGTTCGATATGTCGACTCCCAGAATTCTAATACTGGCTGAGGCTGTCAGGGAGAGTGTTTTCGAACTGAGGTGATACGACAAAGGGTGTTTTTTGCGGTGAATGCACAAGGCTGCGTCTTTTTGGGGTTAAATGTAATAAGGTTTTGACGACCCCATTCTGAGAGAAGTTTTCAAACTTTTTGTACAACTTTAAACTGAAATCTATACTTTGGTTCCTTAACCTCTTAACAGCGTAGTATCATATTATCCGTTTTTATACTGTTCAACTTACTTGAACAAAACCGACAAATGTAACAAAAAATAGTTTTGATTGGTTTATTGAAAAAATTGATTTTTAAAATAAAAAAAGTTGAAGCATAGCTATTTTTTCTTTAAATAAGAAGTATTACTTTCACCTACTACAGATTTTAATCAGTTCTGCATGGATCTAATTGTCAATATTCCTTTATTAAATGTGATTGCGGAATATTGTTCCATTCTTGTGACATCTCTATTCTTAATGCTGCCACTGTTAGTACAGGATTTCTCGCATTATATTTTATTAAATATTGTTCTTTTTTGTTTATAATAATCTTTTTTTCAGCTATTGCATAGCTTCTATCACGGGCCTTGAGCGTGGAGACCGAATCCAGAAATTCCGTAACGAAAAAACCTAACACCTCCCACTCCGCTCGGCACGACAAATTTAAAGGGGTGACCAGTGTTGATTATAAATTTTAAACTGTAATCTAATTAAATTAAATTAGATGTAAAAATTGTAGCATAGTTAAAACACAAATATAGTGCTTAGATATATCATCACGCCAACTACTAGTGGGGTGCACAGTGCATAATATAGTGATAATAGCATAGGACAAAACCGACCGGGGCTAACCGTAGGCTTATTATATCCATTATTACGAGAAATTATAGTATACACAACAGTATCTTCACGCCGAATCACTTGTGGGACAGAAAGAGCAACATTAATAGTAAAGTCAGATTTTAGGAAAGTGTAACTCAAATTATTGCCAATTATATTATATAAAGAACGAGTATAGAAAAAAATCTTCACGCCAAATTTTTGGAGGCATAGTAAGAGTAATATAAACAATAGAGAAAAACTTTTAGATAGTGTAAACAGATCTTTCTGTTCAATTATAATAAATAAAAAGAGCACTTACAAATACTATCACGCCAGACCTTTATGGGTATTAAAAGTTAAGAAAAAATTATATGTAAATAAGTCTAATTGAATAGCTTTAAGGTTAAATAGTAAGAGCGTATATTAACACCAACATATCATTACGCCAGACCCATATAGTGATCGGGAGAGAGATTGTAATGTATATACTCTATTGAGTACAGTCTTGCATTTTTATATTTCTGTACCTTGTTTTGTTTTGTACTTATAGTTGTTTAGAGTATTGTGTCTTATAAATAGTGTAATATAGAAACAAAAATCTTAGACTAAAAATATTTTTCTTTTTCTTGTTATATAGAATAATAGACTTAGAGTATAAGAAACTCTAGATCGACATTAAAACGATAAGACTTGTATCTTTGCTGATCAACAAATTTTTGAACGAGGTATTTAAATATTATATGTAAAATATTTTGGACGTACATATCTTCACGCCAACTCTTTTACGGGGTGTTATTTTATTGTAAAATTTTGAAAAACATTATTGTATATAGTATATCTTAGTGGACTCTTTTATTATTTATTGATAAGGGTGCATTGATATGAAAAACCCTAGATGCACAGTCCCGAACAAAACTGACACTCAAAAGTGTCCCTAATTTCATTTAAGTAGTTATAGATATGGCAAAAACATATGTCTTTGCATATCCAACCTTAAGTGCACGACTTATAGTTGTTTTTACAAAGCAGTGTACGAAAAGAAATAAAATTGACACGTTCGCGACCGACGCGATTCTATTTGAAATGAGTGCACAATTTAAAATTGTGCACTCATTTTTGGAGGACGTTTTTGACACACTGATTGTGTATCTTGGGTTTTTTATATCAATGTAAGGGTGTAATTGTTTCACAACGTAATCAGTCTGTCTCAATACAGAGCATTTACTTAGTTTAGGACAAATACTTGTGCAATAAAACTTACCTAGACCTAACCCTTGACAAAGTTAGCAATCAGAACCATAAGTGTAAAAATAACTTTACGCCAGCCTATAAATAGGTTTCAAGAGTAGTATAAGACTTGTACATATAGACCTGCATTAATAGACCTTCATTTTAAATCCCTATAGGGATAGGAAGGATATATTATACATACATAACTAAATCTTTTAGTCTTTATAGAGTGAATAAATATAGTACTATTGAAATTTAACAATCAAAAAATTTTATTTTATTTTTATTATCACAAAGTTTTATTTAGATACTATCAATATATACAATTAAATAAACAAATATACAATTTTAGGGGAGTCTTGGGATACACAAACACTTAGGAACACAAATATATAGAAACATAATCATACAGGAACACAAAACACAGAAACATAAACATATAGAAAAACAAACATACAGAAACACAAACATACAAATAGAAATCCATCCAGAAAATGACGAATAGACGCAGCAAGATAGTAACTGAATGAAACAATATAAATAAGTGTATAAAATATATATAGTGTTACATACTTTATGTAAAACATATATAGTAAAAAATAAGTCCTGCGGCACCTATATAAAGTAAACTTAAATTCACAGTCAAGAAAGCAATGTTTAATAAATATAGAAAAATGTACAAAAAATAGATTAAAAATAGGAACGTAATGTTAAATTAAAGACAACAAATCACTTCTAAGTGAATATTGTAAATCGTTAGAAATAAAATATAATTAGACAATTAAGGTCTCGGACAATATCTAGTCAGAGGAATTAGCCTAAGAATATATTGTATGATATTGACAATATACTCCCCCAGGGGGCGATTTTACCCTCCTGGGGGAAACTTAAAAAAAAAAAAACTCCGACCGGCACAGCGGTGATACTTTTTAGTTTTTCCATCTATCGATAAATACCAGAACTTTTAATGACTTTTTTAAATATCACGCTTGTATCTTTAGTTCAGCAACCCGCCTTTAGGTGGCATTGGCTGTATTGGAAAACTATCGTAATCAGCTGTTTGTGAGAAAGTATATAGGTGTATAGGTATTTATCATCTACGTACAACAGTGAATATCTGTACTCGTATAATTTGTGTACAAAGTGTTTTAAATATAAATAAACAAAGAAAAAAAAATACTGCATAAATAAAATATATAATTGTAATTGCATAAGTTGATAAAAAATGCTATGCAATAGCTTTACCGCGGCAGTCTCCGAGTGCCACACGTCTTTTTTATTACCATGTTACTATATACAAGGTGTCTTTTACTTGATACAAAAGCCATGTATAAAATTATTTGTAATTTGAGATGTAACTGATGCGAAGCATAACAACTATGCTATTAATTTAACAAAATTCATCTATGTACTTACTATATTCTCACATAATATTATACCTACGAGTATATATTATATTCATAAACATAAGTATTGATTATTCTAATATACTTACAAACAAACTGTTCACACAAATACACATACTCTAACAGAATAGCTTCCCGTTAGTGATTGTAAAAATGCTTATAGTAACAGTGTACAAAAGGAAATCCTTAATTGGCCAATGTAATGCAAATATTATGATACTAGCTGACCCGGCAAACGTTGTTCTGCCAACTTTGTGTCTACTCTCCGTTTTTTTTTCTACATTTTTTCACCTTTTAAACCTAACCTGAACCTCCATGAAAATTTTAAAACCAGCATTAGCCAAATCGGTCCAGCCGTTCTCGAGTTTTAGCGAGACTAACGAACAGCAATTGATTTTTATATATATAAATTGTACCTATTTTGGTATTCGGCTGTGGATTTTTAATTTAAATAAATAAGTAAAATAAAATATAGCTTTTATTAAGCTGCCTCTAACATGATCAAAAGGTTTAGTTCCGGACCGCGTGCTGGCCAATTAATGGTAGCTTTCTGCAATATTGTCGAACAATCTTGCTATAATCAGGCACAATCTTGCTATAAGCACAGCATAAATATGCAAGAATGCAGTGCATCTTTATATTTGTACTATTGGCAAAATAAAGTTTTCGATTATTAATCACATGTAAGGTACCACGTGTGCTTCTACTGTTTTGACTGCTTCTACGTCTTTTACTGTTTTGACAAACACAAGTTCGGATTTCCCGATCATCGAAATGCCACCCCACACCATACACGAACTGTCACCAAAAGGAACACGCTTCAGTCCAAGTAAGAGACGCGCAAATCTAAAACGAATTTGTCTGTGAGCTGCTGACAGCTTGGACCATTTGCTAGTCTAAAAGGGGTGATTGCCACTTCTTTAAGCCTCCTTCTTACTGTTAGTGCACTCACGTTTACTCCACGCGCTTCATTCAACTCAGCTTTGATGTTTACTGACATAAGGAAAGATTTCTTAGAGAAGTTGAAATCGGTCGTTACGACGGGTGGTTGCACGAATTTGCCAGTACCAGGCTCCTTTCGTAAGAACTTTTCTCTACAAACCTTCAGTATACTTTAGAAACCGCAGTCTGGTTTAAATTGAAATTTCTCGCAATCGTTTGTTGATCTAAGCTTTCCACCACCGCACCAATACCACAATTTAAGCTGCTAGTTCAAGCGAAATGCCATATTCATGGTTACAAAACTTTGTTGAGCTTAAAAGAGTAATAATCAATACTATTGGTAACAATAATTTAAATCGCAAATTAAAAAAATTAAAACTTTAATAAAATACGAATTTGAGACTATGTATATTTTTTTATCTTTTACTGCAGTGCTATTTTTATCACCCGACATAAAAACGAGGTGTGTTTAAGATGTGTGTGTGTGTGTGTGTGTGTGTGTGTGTGTGTGTGTGTGTGTGTGTGTGTGTGTGTGTGTGTGTATCTGTATATATGTGTGTCTGTCCGTCGCATCGTAGCACCCAGACGGAGAGTCCGAACCGTCACCAATTAGTTTTTTTTTTAATCGAAAGCTCTATCAATTGATTAAAGTATTCAACGTATAAAGGCTTTATCGATACTAAATTACATATTCTGTTACTTCAATAATATTTCAATGACATGGTAACCTTGACCTAATGGTGCAAGATCCTTCGATCCTTCGTAAATCATCAGCTTCCGTTTAACTGGCAATGTTCGTATGTAAATCACAAATTTTCTAAATATTGCAAGCTATTTTTAACGAGTGGAGTTTGAACTCAAATGTTCTGTTTTCAAAAATAGCCTGATGCTAGACAGTTTTTAGGTTATTTTGATGACACAGGGACGTGGTTATGAAAAATTTATATTAAAATTGAGCAACACTATCGATTTTGGGCTCATTGGATTCGTTCTTTTAAAGACTTTGGAGTAGGATAGTTTCCAGTATCATCCACAGTCCAGTTCTAGTTCCAGTGTTATGGTGATAAAGCTGGAAGAATTCCATGAGAACCTCTCAGATAAACCAGATAAACCTATCGAGATTAGGTTATTCGGTGTGTCTTAGAAAACACTTAGGTGCTGAATGTTTTCTAGAATATTATGATGGCAATGAAAAGTGGCAATCTGAGATTAGGCTGATGCAGTTAGCTTTTATTTTTAGAAGATTCGCAGGGTTTTTTTAATGAAACTAGAAGTGACCATGGAACTTCTAAACTAATTAAAATATACCCATCGAATGTGGTCTCATTTGTAATGTTTTTGCAAACTCTCTGAATCAGAATTATTTCTAGGGTTACATGGTGAAGCTCGAAGGAGGCCATGAGAGGTTTGCAATGAAATAACTCCAGCTCGTTGAGTAAGAAACCGTGGCAACCCTAGTCTGATGTTGCAGGGTCACCTTTCGCTGATCATTAGCTCCTTTCACGTTTTGCTCTTAAAATGATGCATATGAAACAGAATGGTCTGAAGATAAAAAAACGTGTCGGGAGAGAGTTATTATTAATTTTTTTATGTTGTGTTAATGGAGTCTCGACATTTTCATTTAATTTAATCTAAAAAAATTTCATACTTATAAGATATTCTAAATAATTAAAATCGGTTGCACTCACGTTTTTTATCGGAGTAGGTTCCGACCAATTTCGGACCTATATGAGGTCCTTCTTCAGGGTGAGTTTGAAGTTCACTTGGTAGCGACCCCTCTCAAACTGACCCTGAAGAAAGACATCATATAGGTCCAAAACTAGTCGGAACCTACTCCGATAAAAAACGTGAGTGCAACCAATTTTAATTATTTAGTTTAAAATGTCTCACGAAAGTTTTACTAATCTTATAAGATATATTATTATTAACCCATTAATGGCCAAAATCAAATGAAAAGTATTTTAAATAAAATATGTTTATTTTTCAAGCATCAAAGGAGTAAGAAATAGTAAAATGTACAAAAAACTATAAGTTTTTTGTACATTTTACTTTTTAATTTTCGACCTCGACGACGTCAACGACGACGACAGTGGCCAGTTGTAGGTAAAAATTTTCAAAACACGATTTTTCAAGGCAAAGCAACTTTGTGTTTATCCGAAAACTGAAAAAACACTTTTTTTTAATTGCCCGACCCGGGAATCGAACTCGGGACCTCATGCAGTCAACGCCAACGCTGGACCACTAGACCACAGAGGCGACCACATACGTCGAGAAAACCCACCATTTCTTTTCGCAATGACTTCCAGTTCTCTAATGCATTAGTATAGACTTGTTTAGTTTATCCTGGCCACCAATGCTTTTGTTATTTTGGATCAAAAGTGAATCCCATACAGCAAATATTTTTTTCACAACAGGTCATCGCTTCACAGTGTCCATTAGTACGAGGTCATATGGTTAGTTGCCATTGTGCTGACCTTATTATTTTTCCCATCTGACCAACAATGTTTCAAGATTTCCCAATATGTGATTGATAATGTCTTATTTGTCATCTATTTAGAAAAAATCAACGAACGTTTCTCGGTGTGCTTTTACTTCTCTCCTCTAGACTGGGGTTTGTGGTACCTGCTCGCTTTTTTGCTGGCGTCAAACTCGGTATATAGTGATTTGCCATCGTTAGAATGCTAATCAGTCGACAAGACACATTCATTGTATTTGAAAACACAATGAGCATGTCTCTGAGGGTATCTGAGAGTGCCTTTTTGAAAATACTACCTCAATACTTCCAAGTGATCTCGTGGTAATGAATGTCTCCGTGTTTTCGTCAGCATCTCATCAATGATCATGTTCATATCAGAATATTAGCAGGTATTATCGGTATTTCGTACTCAAGGTCATCATCGATATATTTTCTAAAATCACCTCAACCGCTTCTTCAAGTCTTTTGAAGTTATTAGTATCGTTGAAATGCTTTTGACTCATTGTTGCTAACGAAAACGTAACGATATATTTTATATACATTAAACACGGCTATTTTGTGTTGCCATGGGTGGCAGGATGCCGCGGGTATTGTAGTATCTGTATATGTCGGCTTACGGAAAATCCCAAAGTGGTTTTTATTATTTTGTTTTATTATTGTTAAATCTAAGAAATTTATTGAATTTTGCTAATTCTAATTCTAATTAAAACTTTATTTTTGGGTGTTTTTTATTTATATAATAAATAAAAAACACCCAAATATTGTGTCGCTGGTAGATAATTGTGCCGCTGAGGTCTTTTTTTTATCCGGACCATCGGTGAGTCTTATCCATTTATTAAACCGTTAAACCGACGTCTTTCTTTTCAGTACCATCACGGAGGATACATAGAACAGTTCGCGAATAATAGCAAATTTAATTAATTTCACCTTTTTAATAATGGATTTCCGCAAAGTAACGCCTGAATCAATAAAATAGTAGCCGATTCTCAGACCTATTGAATATGCATATAAAATTTCATAAAAATCGTTCAAGCCATTTTGGAAGGAGTATGGTAACTAACGACAGGCGACATTGCGACACGATAATTTTATATATAAGATAATTTCATTTATTCACCAGCAGAATTCTGGCATTGAAGTATGCAAATATTGTGACTAAATACATAAACCACATTCTTTACCGATTTATCAAATGGCCTATTAAAAACTTTATGCAATATTTAGTTTGACTTTATATTTTTAATTGTACTCGCTGCTTCGTTGATACAATAGTTTGTTTAGTTTTAAATGCAGACCCATATTAAAACGCATTTCAATTTAATATTTGGTCCCTAATTTTAAAATTTGACTGAACCTTTAAAAGTTGATCTATATACATAGTTAAATATTATGAAAAAAAAAAAACAAATAATCCATACTAATATTATAAATAAATGCGAAAGTAACTCTGTCTGTCTGTCTGTCTGTTACGCTTTCACGGCTAAACCGCAAAACCGATTTGGATAAAATTTGGTACAAATATAGTTTGAGACCCAAGAAAGGACATAGGATAATTCTTATCCCGGAAATCCTACGGGAACAGGAACTGTGTGGGTTTTTATTTTAGAAATTTTTCCACGCGAACAAAGTCGCGGGCACAGCTAGTAATAAATATATCAACTTTAAGTAGGTATGACATTTAAAACATTAGGCATGTGACGTGATTAGCTGAAAGAGCTTTCTACAAGCGGATTGCTTGAGCAGCGAAAAAATTTGACAAGAACCCAGAACTATGCATGAGTAGGTACGGAGAGAAGAAAATATTCTAACGACAATAGGTGTAAGTCATGAAAATCGTACAAAAATAAAATACAAATTTATGTAATCAGGACCTAAGGGTCAAAACGAATAAAAGAAAGAAGACAGTATTCTGACTCGCCGACGTTCGTGGATTGGAAGGTATTTGAGTTTTAACCAATAATAAGAAATATGGTCGAATATCCGAAGACAGAAAATAAAATATAGAGCAATATAAACAGAAAATAAAATATAGAGCATTGTAGACAGAAAATAAAATATAGAGCATTATAAACAGAAAATAAAATATAGAGCATTATAAACAGAAAAAAATATGAACCTTATAGACAGAAAATAAAATATAGAGCATTATAAACAGAAAATAAAATTAAGAGCATTATAAACAGAAAATAAAACATAGAGCATTATAGACAGAAAATAAAATATAGAGCATTATAAACAGAAAATAAAATATAGAGCATTATAGACAGAAAATAAAATATAGAGCATTATAAACGGAAAATAAAATATAGAGCATTATAACAGAAAATAAAATATAGAGCATTACAGACAGAAAATAAAATATAGAGCGTTATAAACAGAAAATAAAATATAGAGCATTATAAAGAAGGCGATCTAGTTTGGCCAGTTGGGCTGCACTAAGATGCAGATAACAAACGTCCCCATAATGAATTATGGGAAAAATGAATGCCTGTAGCAGAGGGATTTGGTATCAGTAGGAAAGAAGTTCCCAAAACGGTTAAGCGCAAATAGTGTGGAAGTGACTGCATGACACACTTCGCTTATATGACGAGACTATCAATGTAAATATCTAGGTTTTCGACACATTGGCTAAATTCTAATATGGAATCTTCTAATCTATATTAGTCAGTTGATTTGGACTGCCAATAGTAATAGTCTGATATTTAAATCTTAGTATATATAAATTACATCTCACGCTGTTTGTCCGCAATGGTCTCCGAAACTACTGAACCGATTTCAATGAAATTTTGTAGACATCTACTGTTTGATCCAACTTAAGAGATAGGATAGTTTTTATCTCGACTAAGTCCCCCCCCCCCTCATAAGTTCCAAGTAATTCGTATGACAAAACAACGTTTTCCGAATCAGCTAGTACGTTTATATGGCCAAACATAGGCAACTTGTCACACGGGATAACCGTGTGACCAGTTGCTGATGTTTGCCAATGTAGAATCAATTTTAGCAACTGCGCTACTGAGGTAATTTCTCGTAGTTTGGGTATATATTTGTAAATTTATATTTGTAACAATAAAAGTTAAAAAAAAATAATTAAAGAAAGAGCTTATTAGAATTGAATTTTGCAAACATTTTTGATTTTTGAAAATCAAAAAGGTTTGTGCCTTTTAACAGAAAAATTTTTTGAAGCGTAAATTATAACGACAATTTACTTCTACTTTAACGATGGATAATGTAACATTTTTACGGTATTATGATCACTTTTTTATATCATTTTTCCCTCTCTTGTAATAACTGTAATAAGGAGGTGTACCCTATTTGTCGATAGCTTGGCCAACTGTCATGTCATCATTGGTGCCCCAGATACCTAAACATAGGTGCCCCAGGTACCGAACACACCGAAAGTACGTAATACGTAACGGCAATATTGATTTTTTACTTTGGTGTTAAGATAAAAATGTAGTATTGATTTAAATGACCTTAATGTTCATTTTTCTACTCCACCTGTAGTTCTTGACGACGTGTCTAAGGCGTCCACTATTGCTAGGTTAGCTTCCAATCCGCTTCCCTCGTGCCCTATCTTTACTTTTAAACCAGTCAACGAATCTGATGTCAAAAAACATGTAATTTCCATTTCATCTGCAGCCATTGGTAGTGACGGGGTGTGTTCGCGTATGATTGTCCCTTTTCTCTCTGAACTTCTTCCAATTCTCGTTCATATATTTAATTTTTCATTAACTTCAAGTTCTTTTCCAGTTGCTTGGAAAAGGGCATATATTATTCCACTTCCAAAGATTCCAAACGCTTCTTCTCCTTTGCATTTTCGCCCAATTTCAATTCTCCCATTTCTTTCTAAGGTGCTAGAGCATATAGTTCATTCACAGCTGAGTGAGTTTCTTAAAAGGAATTGCCTTCTACATCCTCATCAGTCTGGTTTTCGACCTGGACATAGCACCGTCACTGCTCTGATCCGAGTAACCGATGACATCCGACAAGCTGTTGATGATAAAAAGCTCACTTTACTCATTCTCTTAGATTTCAGCAATGCTTTCAATTCAGTTGACTTTGACGTGCTAATAAGAGTACTTGCTTCGCTTAATATATCATCACCTACTCTTGACTGGTTTAAATCTTATCTCCTAGGCCGATCACAAAGCGTTATTTCTGGTGAACTCAGGTCTGACTGGGTTGACTTACAAGCAGGTGTACCACAAGGTGGAGTCCTATCACCGCTTCTATTTTCGGCGTTCATCAACACTGTTACTTCTATTATCAGATCAAATTTCCATCTTTATGCTGACGACCTACAGGTATATCGCCACTTTAGCGTCGGGAATGTAACAGAAGCAGTCAGAGAAATGAATGACGATTTGGATAAGATTTATGAGTGGGCCAAATCCTTTGGTCTATCAGTAAACCCAATTAAGTCACAAGCTTTAATTTTTGGTAGTCGTCCTATGAAAAAATTGATTAATAACTGCGACATTCCAACTTTACGGTATAATAATACATATATACCTTTTTCCTCTTCCGCTACTAATCTGGGTGTAACTTTTAATTCTGATTTTTCTTGGGACACTCATGTTAATAACTTAAGCCGAAAAGTGCATCATGCGTTTCACTCTCTTAAATCGCTTCAAAATTTTTTACCTATCAAAACAAAAATATTTTTAATGCATACCCTTATTCTACCAATAATAGATTACGCCGACTCTTGCTACCCAGATATTACAGAAGACCTATTAAACAAGCTGGAAAGATTGCAGAACCTCTGTATTCGTTTTATTTATGGTATAAGAAAATATGACCACGTTTCTGATTTTCGAGCTGAACTTCGGTGGCTTCCTATCAGACAGCGAAAAAAATGCGCACATCCTTTGCTTACTATATAAGATTCTCTTCAATCCTGTAGCTCCTAAATATCTCCGTAACTCTTTTAGTTTTCTGCACTCTCCTGATTCCCCGTGTCGCTCTAACGTTAGAAGCTTGTTGCGTTTTCCTCCTAGTAACTCTGCTGCCTTCTCGTACTCTTTTACAGTACATGCAGTAAATTTGTGGATCTCTCTGCTTAGTGAGATTCGCCTCTGCCAGACTTTTGATTCCTTTAAAAAACGCGTTATAGAACATTTACTAGCTGAATTGTGAGATTCCCTTATATGGTATATGTTTTTTTCTTATTTTTTTTTTCATTATCACCTATATATATTTAGTTTATTTATGTAAGCATATTATTCTTTTGTACACCAAGTCTACTCATTTGATTTTTTTTAATCTCCTTTTACGGGTTGGCTGGAAGAAATCTCTTTAAGTAGAGATAAGCTCGCCCATTGTACTTAAGTTACGTTTATTTTTTTCCCTAATTGTGCTGTTCTCTGTGTACAATAAAGAATTAAATAAATAAATAAATAAAAATGTGAATTTCGTAAGTCTCTAGTA
This sequence comes from Apodemia mormo, assembly GCA_036924255.1. Taxonomy (NCBI): domain Eukaryota; kingdom Metazoa; phylum Arthropoda; class Insecta; order Lepidoptera; family Riodinidae; genus Apodemia; species Apodemia mormo. The sequence goes on along the minus strand of JAUPFN010000007.1, from coordinate 2,170,829 downwards.
AACTCACAGACCTTTACCAATATAGGTATTATCTTGTATTAATAACCTTTTTGATTTGACTTGTTCGTTGGTTGAATAATTAACAACCTTGACTACGCAATCGGTGGGAATCGGGTTCGAATCCCAACAAGCACGATTTGTGTAATGAAAATGTATATTTGTATTTCTGGGTTAGAATGATTATTAAATATACTAATCTGTGAAGAAAATACTGGGCAAAGATCAATAATACACAAAATTTTAGTCATGTATGTACTCGTGTTTTTCTATGTACTAGTATCATTGACTAGTACCCAAAACACGAGCAAATAATTTGCTTATTTTGTGGTTAAATCAATTTCGTATAATTTGTGCATTTATATTCATCCTGTGCTTTAAACGAGAAATTATTGTATATTTGTAATTGAGTGCTCAAAAATGGTTCTAACGAGTTTTACGAAATTTGTATTAAGATTGTTTTAACTATTAAAATTCATCTAGGTAAGTGTGTTCTCTGTGATACATCTTCACATGAAAAATATCAGCCGAACAAAGTTCGGTTTTTTTTATATCAAAGATAGCAAACAAGCAGATGGGTCTCCTGATGGAAAGAGCCACCCATCGCCTATAGACACCAAAGGTGTTATTGGTGCGTTGCTATCTTGTGGCTAGGTCTAATGCCACATGCATAAGTTTACCGGCTACCTTATCCTTCAAATCGGAATACGACAGTGACCAGCACTGACGCTATTGTGGCAGTAATAGGTAAGGCGGTGGTACCAGACCCGGGCGAGACAATGCAGAACTCTACCACCTAGTAGCCATCTATCTGCCTGGCAGAACGGCAGTTGGCCTGTTCTTCAAAGTCAAAGTCAAAGTCAAAGTCAAAACATTTTTATTCAAATTATCCTTTACAGGCACTTTTGACGAGTCAACATTTTTTGAGTTACTACCGGATCGGAAACGCGGCCACAGACTGAGAAGATCCGGCGGAAGAAACTCAGCGGGCTTGTCTTTTTTTGTGCATATACATTTTTTTTAACAATATTTTTACAATTACAATTACAATGTATTTATGAATAATATATTACAATTATTATGTGACTGCTATGAGGAGCAATTAATCCCATGCCTTATTATCATCCAAATATTCAGATATTTTATAGTAACCTTTTTTACAAAGTTTAGATTTGATACATTTTTTAAATTTGTGTATTGGTAGATCTTTAATAGCATTTGAAATATTGTAAAAGCGTATAGATTGCCCCATAAAAGATCTACTTATTCTGTGGAGACGTGATACATGCAGAGCAAGATTGTTTTTGTTCCTTGTGTTTACATTATGTACATCACTATTTTTCTTAAATGAAGAAATATTTTTACGAATATACATGAAGTTTTCAAATATAAACTGTGATGGTACGGTTAAAATATTAATTTCTTTAAATTTTTCTTTTAGGGAAACTCGTGGACTGAGATTGTAAATAGCTCTTACAGCTCTTTTTTGTAAAACAAAGATTGTATTTATATCAGTGGAATTTCCCCATAGTAGAATCCCATAAGACATAATACTATGAAAATAACTAAATTACACAATTTTCGCAGTGTCTAGGTCACTAATCTGTCTCATTTTTTTAACTGCAAATGCCGCTAAACTCAGTCTACTCGTTAATTTGTCGATATGTGGTCCCCACTGTAGTTTTTTATCTATCGTAATCCCTAAAAAGACAGTAGAGTCCACAAGACCCAATTTGTCCCCGTTAAGTTGTACATTGGTATCTATATGCCTTACATTAGGCGTTGAGAATCTAATACACTTGGTTTTATTTTCATTTAATAGGAGGTTGTTAACATTGAACCAGTGTACAACTTTTGAAATCGCAATGTTCACTTCGTCATACTTACCAACTCGTCTTTTCACTTTAAATAAAAGTGAAGTGTCATCCGCAAACAGTACGATTCCATGCCTATCGCCAACAAAGAAGGGCAAGTCATTTATATATGTCAAAAACAAAAACGGACCAAGAATGGATCCTTGTGGAACACCCATGGTGACAGTGGCACCGTTTGATCTTATTCCATTGATATCGACCCTCTGAGTTCTTCCATTCAAATACGAAGTCAGAAGATCGAGGGCCTTACCTCTAATGCCATAGTAGTGTAATTTCCTGATTAAAGTATTATGATGAACACAGTCAAATGCCTTAGATAAATCACAAAATACTCCAATTGCATCATGTGATTCCTCCCAGGCTTCATAGATTTTTTCAATAATTCCACACCAGCATCTACGGTTGAGCGACCCTTTGTAAATCCAAATTGTTTAGGATGAAACTGTTCAAATTTGTTAAAATGTTTTAACATTTGATTAAGAATTATTTTTTCAAATATTTTACTCAGGGAAGGCAGAACCGAGATAGGCCGAAAGTTAGTGGGATCTGATTTACAGCCAGACTTAAATATTGGAATTACTCTTGAGAGTTTCATTAAATCAGGAAAAACACCATTTGTTATACAGCAGTTAAATATTACAGCTAAGTATGGTGCAATGATATTTATTACTGAGGCAATGATTTTAAGGGAATGGTCCCATAAATCTGCAGTTTTTTTAATTTCTAGTGTTTTGAAAGCATTTAATATATCTTTAGAATCAATAAAAGAAAATTCAAAATTTGATTCACACAAAGGAGCCCGGGACCAACACGGGGGATAAATATAAATCGATTGCCTAGATATTTTATTATTATGGTCGTGATTGTACGTGATTACCTCCGATTATAGACACGAAAGATGTTTTTTTTTATATCATAAGATAGCAAACAAGCAGATGGGTCTCCTGATGGAGAGAGTCAACCATCGCCTATAGAAACCAAAGATGTTAATGGTGCGTTGCTATCTTGTGGCGAGATCTAATGCCACATGCATAAGTTTACCGGCTACCTTACTCTCCAAACCGGAGCACGACAGCGACAAGCACTGACGCTATTGCGGCAGGAATAGGTAAGGCGGTGGTACCAGACCCGGGCGTGACAATGCAGAACTCTATCACCTAGTAGCCACGATGGTAGTGACTCTATAGCCAATCGGTCGCCTTTTACGACCTGCCTGGCAGAACGGCAGTTGGCCTATTGTACAAAGGAGGCCGGGACCAACACGGCGAAAAATTTTTAGGATCGATTTGGACGAAATGTGACACATGTAATTTGAAATAGAATATAGATAATTTTTTGTCCTACAAAATAGAATGTTCTCATGGAATACCAAAAAAAGTTTTATAATAACGCAGTGAGAGCATGTGTCATTGCCATCCCACCACATGGACAGCAATACATTCTTGCTCTCTCCTATTTGGTGTCGTCTTTATGTAATGGCTGTGTCTTTCATGTCATAATAGTGCTGACGATAGAAACATGTTTGGCGTTAATTTGATTTTTATCTTGCTGCTTAGCAAATCGCCTCTGTGGTCTAGTAGTCCGGTGTCCGAGTTGACCATATGAGGTCCCGGGTTCGATTCCCTGGTCGAGCAATTCAAAAATGTGTTTTTTCAGTTTTCTGACAAGAACAATGTTGCCCGGGATTGGTAAAAGTGCCCGGTTGGCCATAGGCTTGCCACCTATCACATTGTGGGTTGTAGTATCTTCGGCAAATCATGGGTGCACTTGTACATCTGCCTACCTCTTCCGGGATATAGGCGTGAAGATACAGCTTAGCAAGTGTGACACTATGATGGCACTATCTATGAGACCACTAACAACCATATCTGCAAGTTTAACAGCTCCTTTACAAGTCAAGCTCATAAACGATTAAGACAATCAATCTTATATTATGCAGGGAAACTTAATTTATGTATTGTGATAAGAATATGTAGAACTGTCAAATTTTATGTCATGTTTCGTTATAGTAGAATCTTTATATAGCTGGATATAGTACTTTGACTTTAGTGTTACGGTTGATGTAGCTACTAGCTGGTTGGTATACATTTTAATTCGAAGGTAGTAGAAATATTTGTTTTCAAAATTTTTTTTATGTTATAAAATAGCAGACAAGCAGATGGGACTCCTGATGGAAAGAGTCAACCATTGCCTATAGAGACCAAATGTGTTAGTGGTACGTTTCTATCTTGTGGCGAGGTCTAATGCCATATGCGTAAGATCACAGGCTACCTTACCCTCCAAATCGGAACATAACAGTGACAAGCACTGACGATATTGCGGCAGGAATAGATAAGGCGCTGGTACCAGACTCGGGCGAGACAATGCAGAACTCTACCACCTAGTAGCCACCATGTTAGTGACTCGCATAGGCAATCGGTCACTTTTTACGATCAGCCTGGCAAAAGTTGGCCTATTCTTTGAAGGATCCCGGGACCAACACGGGGAAAAATATAAAAAAAATATATGTAATAGTAAGAGTGATCAGGTATGGATAAAATAATATAGGACTTTCGTGTCGTCAATCAAAGTCAAGGAATATAATAAAGCAAAATTATTTTAAAAAGAACTTGTTATCATTTCTACAAGTACGACTTCATGCAAAGATCACATTACTGGTATCACAAGTGCTCTACAGTATTTTGGATGAGAATTCGGATGAGAATTCGTTCAGTGTTTTTTTTTTTTGTTTTACTTTTATTTTTATCTTTCTCCTCTCAGTTTACAAATTATCTATCAGAAAAGATAATTTAGATAGCTATTATAAAATAAGGTTCCTATCCAGATTCATACGGAATCCACCATCATAACTCTGTCCAATCTTTCAATCAGATACTTCTAACATTGGCCCGATCCATAACTCGATTTTAAATCTTGTAGTCTATTGCCAAACACGAAATATCACTATACAACAAGGCAATATATATATATATATATATATATATATATATATATATATATATATATATATATATATATAAATCAATTGCTGTTCGTTAGTCTCGCTAAAAGTCAAGAACGGCTAAATCAATTAGGCTATAATTGTTGAAGTCCAGGGAAGGTTTAAAATGTGAGAAAATATAGAAAAAAAATAATAGTAGTTAAAAAGGCAGAAAAACGTTTGCCGGGTCAGCTAGTAACGAATAAAAATGGTTCTATCTGCATTTGTTGACAGAATATTAACTTATATATTTATTTGGCCTTAGTTTATAAAAATACTTATTTATGAACACATCTCCTAATTGACCAGTAGCGATTAATTATATAAATTAATAAAACGAGTTTATTTATACGCCGTGTCAATGATATTTCTGTTCGAATCCAAATATTGAACTTTGTACAGTTACTAACAAATATATATTATCTATTCCAAAATAAAAATATATTTTTGAATTGCTTGGAGGCTTAAGTAATCAGTAAAATTACGTAAGTGGCATTTTACCTCACCACATAGATTATTTGGAAAGTGAGGTAACTGGGAAACTTATGTAATTGGCATTTTACTCCGCTACGTATTTGGAGGATAAGGTTACCGGAAAACTTATACAAGTGACACTTTTCCGGCCACACAGATTACTTAAAAAATAGGATAACCAGTAAATTTAAGTGACGTTTTACCAAGCCATACGGATCTTCTGGAGGTTACAGTAACCGATTAACATATGCAAGTTTAGTACATGCAAGCATAACCCCACCACATGGGTGAAAATTCCGTTATTTACATTTTAATATTTTGGTGATTTTAGACGATGATTTTTTTATCGTCTAATGTCCAGCGATATTAAAAATAAAATTCGTGCACATAGTAACTCGTTTCCCACGAAACATGCGCAATTTAAACTTAAACCGAGATCTATCATTACAAATATAATAAACGTTGGTAAGCAATAAAATATATCAACTCTAGGGTGAATACTCCCGGCTGGTTACACTTCTCCCCGGTCATGGTAAAAACTGAAACTTTTAAGAGACCGCGTCACGTCTATGATTTTGATGATACCGCAATAACGTCACTTGTCACTTTATTGTTACGGTAGCCGGTAGTGTGATATTACCATCTCGCCTCAAGGCCAGCATCATTAACCGCCACTTTTGGTCAAGTGGTTAGCATACTTGACTATGCATCAATGGGGCTTAGGTTCAATTCCCGACAGAAACAAACATTTGTATTTCGAGGTTTGATCGTTTAATAAATATATTCGAGGATTTATATACGTGTTTCTATGTATTAATATCGTTGACGGCCATTCATAATACAAGCAAAATGTTTGATATTTTAAGGTTAAATCGATTCCTGCAATTTGCCCAATGATATTTGTTTATATGTTTGGTATATATAGACGGTAGTTGTCACTTTCCATCAACAGAGCCAGGTGGTTATTTCTTATCCTATGATATAACACGCACACGCATACATACAAATACGCATATATACAAACTTACGCATGTGCACATGCTTGTACGCAAGTACGGGATGCAGGCAAAAATCAAATTTAAAGTCTGGCTGAATACTCCACCCACCCAAAAGACAAATGTCTTTTTTTTATGTCATAAGATAGCAAACAAGCAGATGGGTCTCCTGATGGAAAGAGTCAACCATCGCCTATAGACACCAAAGATGTTAATGGTGCGTTGCTATCTTGTGGCGAGGTCTAATGCCACATGCATAAGTTTACCGGCTAGCTTACCCTCCAAACCGGAACACGACAGCGACAAGCACTGACGCTATTGCGGCAGGAATAGGTAAGGCGGTGGTACCAGACCCGGGCGAGACAATGCAGAACTCTACCACCTAGTAACCACGATGGTAGTGACTCGATAGCCAATCGGTCGCCTTTTACGACCTGCCTGGCAGAACGGCAGTTGGCCTATTCTTCAAAGGAGGGCGGGACCAACACGGCGAAGGCCGGGACCAACACGGCGAAAATTAAACAGTTTTGACGTCATTTTGTAAAAAAGGATGGTACTTTTGCGTTTAAGTGTACACAGTGTATACAAACAATCGTCACATATGACACACATTTACAGTTTGAGGTCAAAGCATTTGCCATATTGTTATACTAACGATAAATAATTCATTTACAACTTACGTTTCTTAAACCTGTTCCTACAAAATTAATTGAGTCAAAAAATGACCTAGCGTTATTATTAATGACTCTTTATTAACAACGTTTTAAATTCATGTCTAAGGATCGAACGGCAAATTTAAGCCTACAAGGAACCTTTATAGTTTCATTATGGCCGTCCATCCGTCCGTCCACCTGCAGCTTAGCCCAAAAACTGTTAGTACATATTTTTAATAGGGCAATGGGCCCACTTCTCATTCCCACCACTGTAACTTCTGTAAACCAGAATCAACAGCGGTAACCGTCCTGATAACCTCTGAGTTGCGAGCTTAAGATGCCCTGGGGAAAAGTAAGCAGTATTGGATCCCGCAACGAAATTAATCAGAAGTATAAAGGAGGAGTAGGAAAGTACATCCTGTTTCCCTCCCTTTTTGGCAGGTGACAGCAAAAATGCTACGAAATGAAACTTTTACAAGCAGGTTTAGCTCGATTGCTATTGCACCACGGAAATTTTGAAATTAGGGACCTACCAGAATGGCCTACTTAATTTTGTTTCCAGTAGTAAGTATGACAAAATCACTTGAAGGCACGGTAGTTTCCACGTGCACCCACAAGGTCGGAGTAATAAATTACACCGAATATACATTAAATACTATCAAGCATTTGACGACGTTCGTTTTCTAGATAAATAGAAATAAAGAATAAATCAAAACTACTAGATCGATAAATATTTTTTACCCCTGCGAAGCCGGGGCGGGTCGCTAGTAAAAAATAATTTAGTTTTAGTTTACAATTTATTCGAGTATAAAGAAAACAAAACAGTTTTGTATTTCAGCCGCACAGCTTCGCCCGCACGTACATTAACATGTGGTAAATATAGTTTTGCATACAAACTTTAATTCCCTATTTCAGCCTTAGAGGTTGATTTTTTTTAAAAAGTTAACTTTTGTTTGACCTTAAATTTTCATATCTTTAAACTTCTAATGACCTTAAATTCTCATAAAAATATCTTTAGATTTCATCAAAATTGGTTCAGTGGTTAAGCGGTGAAAGTGTTACAGACAGACTCGCATTTTTAGTTAGTACTGACTGCACCGTGCAGCCCGCTGCATTATAAATGTTTTTGGTGAATACCATGAGAACAACTCATTTTTCCGGAATAAGTAGTTTATTATGTGCTATTTCAGATCAGCATCTACCTGTGAGCTAAATTTCATCCATTTGGATGAAATTTTCCGTTTAGTAGTTTTTGCGTAATTGAGTAACAATCATCCATCCATCCAAAATTTTGCATTTATTCTATTAATATTATTATTAATATTAATATAGATATTAATATATATTAGTATATTGTATTATTAGTATATTATATTTAGTTAAAATTAGGTTATAACGGTTTCTATTTAACAACGGAACAATTTGTTTATACCATAAAATAGCAAACAAGCAGATGTCTCTCCTGATAGAAAAAGAAAACCATCGCCCATACACAGCAAAGATGTTAGTGGTGTGTTGAAGTCTTCATGTCAGGGTTTTAGTGTCACATCCATAAATTTACCGGCTACCTTATCCTCCAAACCGGAACACGACAGAGATCATAATTGACACTATTGCGGCAGGAATAGGTAAGACGGTGGTACCAAAATCCTGGCTAGGCGCCTGGCTCCACTGTTTGGTGGTAAGACCCGGATGAGACAACGCAGAACTCTACCACTTAGTAGCCAGGATGTTAAGGCGCTACCCTGACCAAATAACCTTGAACATTTTTTCCCTCTTTGCTGCACCATTCTACAATACGCCGCGCAGTAGTAAACACGCCTAAATTTTAGGATAAAATCTATAAAAAATAAAATTTGGGTCTTTTGAAAAAAAAAACTTACGAAATGTTTATTATTAAATTGTCTATCCATAAGTGTCAGAAGCAAAATAAAATAATGTTTACTTCACAAGGAGATGCATATTAACAATCATTATTTTCATTGTTATGGTTGTGTTGTAGGGCGGTTATTTAAAATATATTCCTTTAAAAAATAAAAATAAAAAAAAAACCATTTTTTAATCAAGATTTTCTAGAAATTTAATATATTTTTATTAGTTTGATGTTTATTTTCAATAACAAGCAGATAGCTTTAAAAGACTGCACAAAAAACGGCTAGCGCGTCACTTTGCTCAGGGAGACACCTCTTATGAGCTGCCTGGCAGGAGGGCAGATTGTTTATTGTTTAAAGGAGCCCAGATCGGGGAAAAACTACAACAAAAACTAAATTATAAAAATAATACATTCAAACAATGTTTTATTAATAACCATTTAAATTCCTGAATGGAATTATTTCGTAATGGTCAAATTTATCTTAAATATATTATGCATCAAGGATTTAATGAACAGCACTAAAGTAACATATGTTGCAAATACCTATCAAACAAATTATAAAATTGATTAAAAATATTTTATGTCATTATTATGATAGTCAAGAAATATTATCGATATTATGAATTTTAAATTATTAATTTTCTGTCGCCTTTTTGTTGTAACGGTATCGACTTCATGGTCTCCTTTGAACAGAGTGGTAAGTGTGAGTTTTTCTTTTCGCATTCGATCGTGAGCGCGTTTGGAGTTTACTAGGAATTTGTATGTGTTTTGTACAGCGCCACCTAGTGGTAAACGTGAGAAACCAGTTTACCACTAGATGGTGCTGTACTCACACTTAGCACTCAGACCATCAGCCGTTCTCCGAGGTAGTTCGTAAGGGACGAACGATTAGTTATGTATTGTCTTGCCTGGGTTGGGTACTACGTAATAGCGTCAGTGTTGTCAGTAAACTAACTTCACAGTTGTTGTCAGTAAACTTGTGCATGGCAACAAGACTCCGCTACAATGATAGCAACACACCAATAATATATTTAGTGTATACTAGCTGTTGCCAGCGACTTTGTCCGCGCGGAGTTCGTTTACTCCGCACTGCCCCTAACCCGTAGGTGATAGCGTGATAATATGTAGCCTATATGTTGACCCGACCTATGACCTATTAGTAATATTCATACAAAATTTGAAGTAAATCCATGCAATACTTTTTGAGTTTACCCCGGACATACTTACAGACAAACAGACAAAAATTCTAAAAACTATATTTTTGGCTTCGATATCGATTGAAGATCACGCCCCAAGTATTCTTTTAAAAACATATTCAATGTACAGTTTTGACCTTCCTACGATTTTATAATTTAGTGTATATAGGTCATGTTTGTCTCTTTCCATCAGGAAAATCACGGATTAAATGGATACGCCTTTCAAGACAATTTATTAGTTTGTCAATGTAGCTTGCATTCACACGCTGAAATACAGAGTTATCATACTACTTACCGTTGAAATAAAATCACTTCAAGGGTAATTTAAACCTCGTATTCTCATTCGTTACGATAAAACCGTGCAACAAGGTTTATTAGTACGAAGTTCCTTATCGCGCGTTGTGAAAGGAGGTTAGACGGAAAAAATTCTTACGAAAAGTTGTCACAACACTTTTTGCTATAGTAAGCTATTCTAAGCTGTGCGGCGTGCGCATGTTTCTCTCTCTCTCTCTCTCTCTCTCTCTTATAGAAAGCAATCCAGATATTTTCATTTCTATTTCGCATTGAACAGTGTGGTGTCGCGACGATTATTTTTGTTGAGTGTATACAGGTTTTTTGTAAATAATAATAAAAGGAACTTCGTTCCATCCGGGTGTCCCTTGACACCTCTCAAGTTTTTTTTCTATATTTTCACGATATATCTACAAATGTATGACACTTTTGACAGTGATAGGAGCATTTGCTTATATGCGTGGTGACACGTTTCGTTCCCCATGGTGTGTCTATTAGTATTCATGTGGTCTGTGAGGAAAACCTCTGCTTTAGTTATCTTATGATATAAATAACACATAATCTGCTTTGGATTAAATCACGTAATTTGTCCTTTGACATTTATTTATTAAAGTTGTATTTAATCGTCAATGCTCTTCGTTCTCTTTCAACATCAGCTTGGTCATGAAGATCACTAGCACAGAATATTTAAAGACTACCAGAAGTCAATGTTACATACAAGTATTATTCGAGCATAGCACACATAGACACCTCTCACGGACACGCGATATCTCCGACTGGTGTGGTACAAACTGTACCGAACAATTCCGAGATGTCGCGTCCGTGAAAGGTGTCTATGTGTGTGTTGCTCGAATATCACATGTATGTAGATTGACTACTGTTAGTCTCCAGTATACTGTGTCACTAGTAAGATAATGGCCTGAGTATTTAATTTTGTTTACATTGTGTTAAAGAATCGTATATTCTCATTTCGATGTTTCAAGTTTACTTCTAAAACAATCGAACATACTATCAGGTCAATATCATAAATCCTCCTTCTTATAGTGCGGACAATGCACTATCCATCAAATACGATGGAACCCAAATAGAACGAGCATTTGTGAGTGTATTGTTTCTATGCCCTTGTATTATTAAAAGTACCACAATAGTGACGAAGCACTACGTTTGCACCGCAGCTTAGTTCCAAACAGTGGTTTGGAACTAAGCTGCGGTGCAAAAAAAATAATCTCGAAAACTTGCAAGTTCTTTACCTCTAGATTTTTTGCTTTTTCGAAATTGTCTATCAAATCTGTCAAGTCTACGAATTAAACTGAATTTGTCTTTCAAGGCATTTCTTTACGTTATCAGTGTAGCTTGTATTAACACCCATAAATATAGTTACTAGCTCTGCTCGTGACTTCATCCACGTAGAAAAAATTCTAAAATAAAAGCTATGCTTATTTGCAATCTCAACGTTAATAGACGCCCAAATTTACCACGATTCACCAGTTTATTGGCTGGCGAAATGGTTGGTAAACTTCATCACAACATTCCGTAAATATTGAAGACTATTGATAATCAGGGCTAAAAACTTAAGAGTTTTTTCCTGGTACAAGGATGTTAATACAGCCACAAGACACCAAGCTAGTACTAATATTTTCCTAGATAAAAAATAATACCCATTCACCTCAAATAGAAATCAAATGCATAGTTTATGATCTGAATTAAATAGAAAAGCTACTGGATTAACAAAATAGACAAATGTGATTAACAATCAAACTTGATTTCATTTTCACTCTCGACAATTAAACTTGATTTCATTTTCACAACTCGAAGCGTATATTTTTTTTATGTTAGACAAAATTAACTTTTTACAGAGTAGTCTGATTTTGATATATTTTTTAATTGTATTAGATATACCCTGAGAGTGGTCCTATTTCATTTTTTTTAATTCCAACTATGAGGATATGAAAGCAAGGGATGATTTTGATGTATGATCACGCATAAATTTTCGTCGCTTTAATTTTTTGTTAAAAAGATATTATTAAGTTATAGCAAGTTTCAAACCAAATGATGTATTCAAAAGAAGCAAAATTAAATTGAGGTCGAAATCGGTTAAAAAAAGTAAGTTTAAAATTAAATGCATCTTGAAAAGATGTTAAACCTTGGTAAAGTATGCAGTGAATATTATGGATACGGATTGCACTGGCGTGGAAGAATTAATGATACATAAAAAAGGTTGGTCTGTCAACGAGTGATCATTCCAGTTTATTAACTGGTCATTATTCAATTTTATTATATTGGCTTGGCCTTAATTCTTTCGCCAACTTTTAAACGCAAGGATGTTATACTACGTTGCTCGTGATGGTGCTTTAATAACAAATTTTAAAGATACCATCCCTCTCTAGACTTCGTATTCAGGTATTTTATATATGCAAGCATCTGATATATGTATGTATATATATGTTTATCTGTTTTTAATTTAATTGTTTTTGCTTAGTACTTTAAAAACTTAACAAAGAAATTTTTTGCCATCTGGTACCACCGCCTTACCTATTCCTGCCGCAATAGCGTCAGTGCTTGTCGCTGTCGTGTTCCGGTTTGGAGGGTAAGGTAGCCGGTAAACTTATGCATGTGGCATTAGATCTCGCCACAAGATAGTAACGCACCATTAACATCTTTGGTGTCTATAGGCGATGGTTGACTCTTTCCATCAGGAGACCCATCTGCTTGTTTGCTATCTTATGATATAAAAAAAAAAAGGTGCACCTGATGGTAAGTGATCACCGCCGCCCATGGACATCCACAATACCAGAGGTCTTGCAGTTGCGTTGCCGGCCTTTTAAGAATAAGTAAGTTCTTTTCTTGAAGTGGTATCTAAGTGATATCAGTTCGGAAAAAAATCTTCCGACAGCTGCCGACAACAGTTGTGTTGTCTCGTTAGTGTTTTTGTTTGCGCTACTGATATGCTGGAAAGCATGGTCATTGTAAAATGACAATTGTGTTGCTGGGTTTGGTACTTTTAAAACCTTCAGTCAATTGGTTCCATTTCTTATACAAAATTTCTTGTTTTAGTGGCACTGCAAAGTTTTGCAGTAAGTTGCAAATTTGATTACCTTATTTTCCTCTTTGTAGTTATGGTCACTGATTACTTAATTACAAAATTGATTTTTCTTATTTCATATAATGACAAACAATCTGACGGCTCAACTCAATGAGAGATAATTATTGCCTATGGATAATTATCAATTAAGATTATAATGCTGTGTTGCCATCATTGTGGTGCGAATGTACTAATCATGAATTTACTAGATACTTTACTCTTTAAAATAGAATACAATGGTGGTAAGCATTGATGTTGTTACGTCAAGAAAAATTATATAGTTATTATATTAAATAAAAAATCAAACGGGATTTAATAAACCAAACCGAAGAAGAGCCCTGGGGCGCAAGAGGTATGGTCATAGAAGAAATTAATTTACTTTGCAAACTTCCGCAGACTTGTTATCTCTGTGATGCCACTGAAAGAAAAAAACAGTATTAGAACTATTTCTAGTAATTGTGCCGCTGTGGTATTCTTTATTTTCCGGACCTTTGGGGAGTTAATTCCATAACTGCTTTTTTTCTTTTACAAAATTTCACAATTATCCGCCCTCATCCACAACACTTTCCAACACATCAGTAGCAAAAACAAAGGCACACACCATACAAACTCAACGCATGTTTTACTTCCTAACCAAAGCATCTTCAGAAGAACGAACACTATTTCACTTGAGTCGAAGTTATTTTACGAACACTATAATTACTTCAACTCAGATTGACTGAAGTAGTGTTCGTTTATAAGTAAATTGACTTCTTGTTTAAGTTATGGATTTCTGCAAATTAACGCCTGAATCAATAAAAGGTAAGGAGCAGTTGCAGAATTCTACTATCTTGTGGTCACGATTGCTTTTGCAAATCAGACCGAAAGGTAGATTGTCTATTCCGAAAACCTCAGATACATACGTAAAGACTGACTTTGACTTTACCTTATCAAACATTGTTTAAAGTTGGTTATTCAGAACTTGTTAGACGTCAAGTCTGTCTGTAATTTAAATGACAGACTACATGTTTTTACCATCAATCTGACCCCAACGACCCCATAAAGGTAAACGAGTAACATTAAGCTAAATTAAATACGCTAAAGACGCCTTAATTCATTACTTACCAGTATACGTGGGCTTTTACTGTGATTTCAAACACATATTTGAGGAAACTCATTGAGATGTCCTTCATAACTGTTACAATGGTAGTAAACTAAAGTCATAAAAGAACAATTTAAGTATACCCTTTAAAAGTGGAATAAAAACCGGCTAAGTGTGAGTAGGACTCGCGTAAGAAGTTTTCCATGTTATCTATATATATGTAAAAATCAATCCCTATTTTCCTTGGTCACGACATCACGCCTGAATGGCTGGACCAATTTCGGTAATTTTTTTTGTTGTGTTTGTAATTGTAAGGAGAAGGTTCTTATAAAAGAAAATATTAGGAAAATTGTGCGGAAAATCAGAAAATTTAATAATACTTAACCACCATATAAAGTGTAATGCCATTTTGGCTGCGTGGAAGGACAATCCGTAGTCTTATATAAATTACGTGTCACGTTGTTTGTCCGCTATGGATTCCTAATATGTAAGGCAAAACAACGTTTGCCGGGTCAGCTAGTCATCTATAAAAAACGGCAAATAATCACGTTTGTTGTATGGGATATTTATTTTATTCTGTTTTTAGTATTTGTCATCGCCTATGTGGTCTAGTGGTCCGACGTCGGAGTTGACCACATGAGGACCCGGGTTCGATTCCAGGGTCGGGCAGTTCAAAAATGTGTTTTTTCAGATTTCTGATAAATACAACATTGCCCGGGATTGAAAAGTCCGGTTGGCGATAGGCTTGCCACCTATCTCATTGTGGGACCAAGTATCTTCGGCTAATCGTGGGTGCACTTGTTTGTATCTCTGCCTACCCTTTCGGGGATACGGGCGTGAAGATACTTTTAGTATTTGTTATGATAGCAGCAACAAAAATACATAATCTGTGAAAATTTCAACTGTCTGACTATCACGGCTCATGTGATACAGCCTGGTGACAGATGGACAGATAGACAGACGGACGGACAGTGGAATATTAGTAATAAGGTCCCGTTTTACCTTTTGGATACGGAACCCTAAAAATTATATCATATTGGTCACAGTCATCGCCATCACTACTGTGGATTGGCAAAGATTAATGCATTCATTGGCATTCTTCTTTGATAACAAGAACGGGAAAAATAAATAATTGAATGGAGTGGAAAAAAACCGCTTAGGGCAAATACATTCTCATCTTTGACTTAAAAAGAACGGAGAAGGCAAATAGTAAATATTTAGTTAAATCGAGTGAAAGGTAAGGAGTAGTTGCAGAATCACTACATAGTATAAAACAAAGTCGCTTTCTCTGTCTGTCCTTATGTCCCTATGTATGCTTAAATTTTTAAAATTATGCAACGGATTTTGATGCGGTTTGTTTCAATAGATAGATTGATTCTTAAGGAAGGTTTTACTATATAAACCTTTCCGATATTCTCACGGGAACAAAAGCTACGCGGGTGAAACCGCGGGCAGGTCGCTAGTTCTACTATATTGTGGTCATGATGGCCTGAGGTTTGCCAAGAATAATAATATACACAGAAAATTGAACTACGTATATAACAAAATTCAAGCTGTTTCTTCAAATTTCGAAATTTAATAATTTTGAAATAGCTGTAATTATTCTTTATGTAAAGATAATCATACTTTGTAATGGAGTTTTGTAAAGCTCGAAGACTTTAAGAATATAAAATCGTTTTTTTATAAAAAAAAATGCGTTAATTATGTGTAAATTCAATTTAAAACAAAAAACTATTTTTCCCATGTTAATTATATGGGAAACTAAAAAAACAATAGCGACCCCTTAGAGTTGAGGTTCTAGGGCTCGGGTTTGGTGAGATTTTTTTTTAATCACCCTATATATATATATATATATATATATATATATATATATATATATATATATATATATATATATATATATATTGTCGCTATTGTTTTTTTAGTTTCCCATTTAATTAACATGGGAAAAATAGTTTTTTGTTTTAAATTGAATTTATACATAATTAACGCATTTTTTTTATAAAAAAACGATTTTATATTCTTAAAGTCTTCGAGCTTTACAAAACTCCATTACAAAGTATGATTATCTTTACATAAAGAATAATTACAGCTATTTCAAAATTATTAAATTTCGAAATTTGAAGAAACAGCTTGAATTTTGTTATATACGTAGTTCAGTTTTCTGTGTATATTATTATTCTTGGCAAACCTCAGGCCATCATGACCACAATATAGTAGAACTAGCGACCTGCCCGCGGTTTCACCCGCGTAGCTTTTGTTCCCGTGAGAATATCGGAAAGGTTTATATAGTAAAACCTTTCGCCGTGTTGGTCCCGGCCTCCTTTGTAGAATAGGCCAACTGCCGTTCTGCCAGGCAGGTCGTAAAAGGCGACCGATTGGCTATAGAGTCACTACCATCGTGGCTACTAGGTGGTAGAGTTCTGCATTGTCTCGCCCGGGTCTGGTACCACCGCCTTACCTATTCCTGCCGCAATAGCGTCAGTACTTGTTTCTGTCGTGTTCCGGTTTGGAGGGTAAGGTAGCCGGTAAACTTATGCATGTGGCATTATACCTCGCCACAAGATAGCAACGCACCATTAACATCTTTGGTGTCTATAGGCGATGGTTGACTCTTTCCATCAGGAGACCCATCTGCTTGTTTGCTATCTTATGACATAAAAAAAAAATATATATATATATATATATACACTGTATATTTCTAAATTAATAACCTATATACTTTAATTCGACGTAATATCTTTCACTCATTCTCACTGTTTTGGGTTTACTGTAAGAAATCTCTTACAGATATAAGCTCGCCTTTTGTAGAATTTTCATGATTTAAAATATAATTAGACAATTCAATGTATTCAATAAGGTATTGCATATAAATAAAAATGTTGACTGTAGACCAGCACGCAAACATTTTAGTTGTCCTTATCATAGCGACGCATTTCAACGATTATGTGCAGCTTTTTGGGTCAATTGGCCACAAAATTTAAAATCTTTGCTCGCATTGTTTTACACATGGAATAATCCATGGAATTGGAGGCCGTTATAAATGAAGTGATTGGGAGATACTTATCAAACAGAGCGATAATGGCAGATTTCCCACACTATCTCCGATCGACAGATAGTGGCTTGACCTTCACAAAAATTAGCACCTTAACATATAATATGTGTATTTTGCAAGCGATTACTTGAAATGAAAAAACGTTTTCACATACCCTACATATGGTTTATTAAGGGATCGATTCACACTCCACACAATAAACAAAATCTATAAAACGGTTGACTCTGAAACTTTCCGCTGACTTGAGGTGTTTTAGCTCAACTAAGCAAAAACACATGCATGAATTTTTGAACTCAAGGTGTTCAAAAATCAGAAATTTGAAAAAAATAATAGTATTTAATGTTCGACAAAACGTATATTTTCAAAATTATGATCAGTTTTAATCTTTTTAATGGCATTTAAAGCAATTTTTGAGCTCTAAGTTGTTTTATTCAGCTACAAAATCAATAGGTTAAAAAATGCCGAAGAAATGTAAAACAAAAACTTTTTTCAAAAATTTGCGTTATTAATAAATCCCGAACCAATCATCC
Organism: Apodemia mormo; assembly: GCA_036924255.1. Lineage (NCBI taxonomy): Eukaryota > Metazoa > Arthropoda > Insecta > Lepidoptera > Riodinidae > Apodemia > Apodemia mormo. The sequence goes on along the minus strand of JAUPFN010000007.1, from coordinate 2,152,748 downwards.
GATTTTAATCAAATTCATGAAATTTGACGCAGCTTTTTAAGTAGAAAAGCTTACTAGGTTTTAAAATAAATCAGTATATTAGCTTTAAAGTTATTTTAAAAATATGAAGTAAGTTTGCTGTAAAAAAAGTAATTTTAATATTTGAAAAGCTGTAACTATTGAAAATTTAGTTCGATTCAAGTTTTTAAAACAGCATTCAAGTTAGTTTAGTTGGTTGGTTGGTAAGTTACTAAAATACTGTAGGAGACTAAAAAATGATAGGTTCAAAAACTTTGAAGTTATGTGAAAAAAACATTTTTACAAAATTTTTGTCAACGATAACTCCCGAACGGACAAACCGACTTTGATGCAATTTATGCATTGGACGCAATGTTTTTGTTAGGAATAGAGCTGATTAGATTTTGTACTCAATCGGTACATTAATTTGGAAGTTATATCAAAAAAATACTGTTTCGCCAGAAACTTTTTTTGAGGTTTGTTTTTTAATTTGTCAAAATCTCCTGGACTGAATTAGTCCAAATTTTCAGGAAGTCTAAGTTTAGTGAAAACCAATCGAATGCCATTAACCATGTTTTGATCGGTTAAGTCATTCAAAAGTTATGAAATGTTTACATACACACACAGATACACATACACACGTATATACATACAAACATACTGACGTCATCGTGAAAACAGTCGGAAAAAATCTAGGAACAAAAGTCAACCAAGAGCGTATCGTAGCGTACAACGCGCAATGTAGGGTCTCGTAGTTCCTCATTACAATAATACAAACTAAGAGATATTTATTTTCATTATTTTATACATAGCATTTTAAATTTTCAACGCCAATAATACATGATAGGCTATATAATTTTTGTCTCTCTGTCTATATGATTCTTTGACTCGCCACTCCTTATTTTCTCCGTATTGATTTGAATACCTTTTAAGGAATAGATCAATTGCCTTACGGTTAGGCATCGCGAAATTACGAGAAAAAGCTTATAAGTGTCACTTACATCGTGACTAGGTACTATGTCCCGTTGTAACTCAAGACCAGCTTGATTGATTGTAGCGGTCGAGCAATTTACAACACTATAAGAAAAAATGTAAGTAAGTTCTCAATCTTAATATTACAGTTATTTATCTTGAAGTAATAGTGAAGTGAGAAAGAGATTCGGTCTGAAAGTAAGTGTCCGAATAAAAATTAGAAAGAACATGCTTCATAGGTTCGGACATGTAAAAAAAGCTGATGAATAATTAACTAAGCAAACATATAATGCGAATGTGGAAGAACGTGGGTACCGGGGAAGACAAGACTGACATCCCATGATCAAATTGATCGGGCACTCACCGAATGTGGTAAAGGAACCAAGACAAATGTGCAAGGATCGTGACGTACCTATAGCACTCAGTTTTCTCTGCTTTCCCTGTAAGGAATTTGGCGTTTTGATATGTATGTTACCTTGTAATACTATATACAAGTTTCAACGCTTCTTAGACGGACCTTGTTCCTTAGGCAGTATACTGTGCCTGCCTGGGAAAATCATCCTTTTCTACATCCTTGTATAATGTCCTCTAGGGTGGTGACTTCACATCGATGACCGTCATTATAACAGTAGTTTATATATATATATATATATATATATATATATATATATATATATATATATATATATATATATATATATATATATATATATATATATATATATATATATATATATATATATATATATATATATATATATATATATATATATGTATATATATATATATATATATATATATACGCTTTACGCTTTCACGCTTAAACCACTGGACCGATTTTGATGAAATTTGGCATAAACATAGATAAGACGTCGAGAACGGACATAGGCTACTTTTTACCGCGGGAAAATATTTCGTTCCCACAGGAAATAAAATTAATCGAAAGAAAGCGGAGCATAAAGCGTAACGTAGAGCACATTAACTAGATGTCGCTGCACGAAAATACATCGCGCTAACGTATTGAAACACATATACACATAATTAAATCGTTGAACTTAGAATTGTCTTTTTTATGGTATGATATGCTACGAGTATGTTAACGTTTGTTTGTTCATTGAATGCGCTAAATGCTAATTCTTGGAACTACAAGTCGGATTGAAAAAAATTTTATGTGTATGATTAATGATAGCTACATTCATGAGGATTACGTTACAATTATTCTTAGCGTAGTTAAAATATCGATATTTGTAAAATAAGTCGGAACAAAAAAGCGGTATCGAACGGCTGTATCCGCGTGCGCTTGCTGGCGTAATGCTTAAGTACACGTAAGTCAATGTACTACAAATATATTGGTTTTTAGTAAATGCACAAAAAAGTCCGCGACACTATATATCTATCTCTTATAACAACAACACAATAAGGAATTTTGAGTCGAAAAATTATAGAAAATTAATAGGTGAATTTTAATCCTTATCATATTAATCCTTACTAACGAAAAGTACTTCATCAACACGAAGATCTTAGGAAGACAAACTTTGGCTCTTACACCACGTTATTTAGATGCATAGTTTAAAAAAAATGTATAACGAAAATAACTCAACATACCTAGGTACTATCTAGGTATTAACCGAAAGGCTGTGTGCAGTGTGCACGATGCGGCGCACTACTCTGACCGCCGAACGAGAACCGAACATTGCCGAGAAGAGCCGAACTGTGAGAGCGTTGGCTTTACTATACTTTTTAAGGCGATTACAGCTGCGAACGACCTTGAGTTTCTAACAGGAGTAGCGCAAATACTATTTCGCGTGCTTGCATGTCCCAACGTCAAAGAGTATTTACAGTGGATACAGATACCTACGTTTTAACATTTTTGTTCACCTATATGAAATTTTATCATCATGAATCGACTGAATGTTGTCAAACTCAAAACCAATAACCAGTAATCGCTCATTTATCGATTACATATACATTCATTTTAGAAAAACGATAAATATCTAAAGATATTATTTTATTACTTTATAACTTATTAAATATTTTAAAACTAACTAGCTTCTTAGTTTTTGTTTCAAAATCTCGTAAGAAAAAAGTAGATATATAATTTGATTTAATGTTTATAAGGGAAACTACTAAATAAGTTGGTTTATTTAGACTATTTGTATGTATAATATATTTAATTTATTTATTTTTAGTTGCGAAGTCCTTACTACCTTCAAATAGTACCAATTTTTATTTTTTTTTTCTTTAGAGTTTTGCTTTTTATTCGCTTGCTTGAATTATCTTCGTTGTTTATATGGTTTTTTTTTTGTACATTTATACAAAATATTAACAAAATACTTATCTATCCATAGCTAATAAAACATGCAAGCGTAAACGTAGGTAAGTAAATGAATAGTCTCAAAATATTATTCAGCGTCTACTCGCAAACAAAACTAGTTATAAAGTACTAGCTTTCAGCCCCTTTAATACCCTCTTTTACCTCTTTAAGAGATACAGCTCACAGCATCCTTACATGCACGTTTATTTAATTGAATTAAAGAACATGACTAATAAATTTGAAGAGATTTTGATAAAACATATTTTATTTTTTCTACAAACTTTACCACTTTTTTCATCCTTTGAAGAGATGACATTTGAAAACCTTAAACTCGTATTCATTTAATTGTATTAAAAATCATATATACTAAGTTTTAAATAATTTCTACAATACTCTACAATAAACAATCTATTTTTTATACAAACATCAATGCTTTTTTACCCTTTAAGGAATGAAATTTAAAAAAATCCCCAAATATATGATTCTTAAATTGTGTTGAAGAACATAAGTGCCGAATTTCAAGTTATTTTGACCATAAACGTTTGATTTTTCATATAAATTGTAACACACACTTTTACTCCTTTAATGGATGAAACTTCGAACATTACGTGCATGTTTCTTCAATTTCGATTGAAGAGCATAAGTACTAAAAAAATCCGAAAATTCGTACTTCTTAATTGTATTAAAAATCATAAATACTTAATTAAAATAATTTAGATTTTATAGTAATGCAATAAATAAACAATTCATTTTTGATACAAACTTTAAAGCCTCTTTTTAACTCTCTAATACAAAAAAATATTAAATTTGTATTTAATTTTTTTCAGTTAAAGGATAATTTAATTACGGCATATCATTCATTACAACTCAAAAATGACAGAGTTTCATACAAACTTTCACCCCCTATTTCACCCCCTATTTCACAATACTTTCTTATTCCTTGTCTATATCATAAGAACAACATCTGTAAAAAACAGCCTTCTTGGTCCAAGCTCATTATCTACTATAAAAAACATCCAAGCGTAAACGAAATATTCAATTTCCAAACGGCACAACCTTACTATTGTGCCAAACGTTCTATCTGTACTATTACTCTTTGACTCGAATATGGAGAGCGGAGCACGCTAACGTGCGACACAGCCTCCCCGTATGAACGCTGCCGGGAGACTGACTTTCGACGCGAGCGCTGTTCGCGAATTAAATAATAAGGTTTTTATTGATTTAATAGCACACTATAATGATTTTGTAAAATTTTGAACTTAAATTTTATAAAGCAATAAATTGTCTGTAATAAAAAGAAAAAATCATCAAAATCGTTACAGTAGTTTGGAAGTTATAAGCAAATTTGTGCGTAAAAATAAGAAAGATATTCGGTTTTTTTCCGTCAAAAATAACAATAAAATTTGAAAAAACGAACTTAAAATTTAAACTTAATTATATTATACGTATAATACATTTTTTTTTTAAATTATTGGATCAACTGGTTAGCAGTAGTAGGCTTTCAAAGATGAGTCTATTTCGTAATTTGGCATTACCTATCGCCTTAAGGTTCCATACTCAAGTTTAAAACGGGACCCCATTACTAAGACACCACTGTCCGTCCGTGCGTTCGTATGTCTATCTATCTGTCCGTCACTAGGCTGTATCTCATGAACCATGATAGTTGAAATTTTCACACATGATGTAGGTATTTATGTTGCCACTATAATAACTAAACTAAACTAAAAAAAGAATAAAATAAATATTTAAGAGTGACCACCATACAACAAACGTGTTTTTTTGCATAAACTCACTTTTGCATTTGCATAAAATCATTTTAAAAATAAATAATTAAAATAAAATAAATATTAAGAAGGCTCCCATTCAACAAACGTGATTGTTTGCCGTTTTTTTATAGATTATGGTACAGAACCCTTGAGGCGCGAGTTCGACTCGCAATTGGCCGGTTTTTTTAAGGTACATGAATGGAATCATATACCTTTAACCTCTGCGGCCCGCGCGGAGTAGACATGTGACCGGCTCCTTTCGCAATAGACTTCTTTGAATACGGAACGTTGGATTTTCCTTCTTTAAAAAAAATCACTTTACTTTGTAGTAGTTGAATATTCGATCTATTTTGTGTATTTTACGGTGTTGTTGAGGGATACATGATCGTTCGCTTTGGCCTGATATGTGTCTAATTCGTTAGTAAGTAGGTGTAAGTACTGTATTTGTATAGCTACTTAATAAGGATTTGTAGTTATGATATTATTAAATCTTGCTTTAAATCTTCCCCATTGTGGAAAACTGTTTAATTTTTGAAGCTGTAGGTATACCAACATGAGCAATCATTTAGGTAGAAGAAGCACAAATTTTCCAAACAAGATCATATTGATTGGTTAGTGGTTACTTAGGGGAAAGTTCCTGAATCAGGCTACAAAAAAATTTTACATAGATAAAGACCTTCGTCAAATCATAACCAACATTAAAGACTTGATATTTAAAGTGTACCCGGAATTCGGATATGATAGATTTACCAAAAAAAAAAATCAATTGATGTGTGTAAGGGCAATTTTATCTGCAAGAAATGCAAGCGTTGACGCCATCTATACAAATAAATAAAATTGGGGTGTCTGTTTGTAATATTAAAATAACCGTTTTTATTAAATGCATATGGATGTATACACGGTACGTATACCAAAATAACATTGTTTAGAATTTTTGTCTGTCTGTCTGTTTGTTCCGGCTAATCTCTGGAACGACTGGACCGATTTTGACGGGACTTTCACAGGAAGATAGCTGATATGATAGCGAGTACCTTAGGCTATTTTTTTTTTAAATTTTTCCACGCGGACGAAGTCGCGGGCTCAGCTAGTAGATCAATATGGCCGTTTACAGCATGTAATTTAAATTAATATTTTCGAAGATATTACAGATTTAATGCAGGGGTATAGCGGTGGCGGGGCTACCTGCCGGTCGGCGGCGCCGAGTTTCCAGTAGACATATTTTTCAATGACCATTAATAAATCGCATGGTCAAACCTTCAACGTTGCAGCCTTAGATTTGAGCTTTGACTGTTTTTCACATGGGCAACTATATGTCGCTCTTTCAAGAGTAACCTCTAAAGAAAACATGTTTGTATTGTTTAATGACAAGAAAGCTGTGAACGATGTATATAGACATTGTATAATATATTGTAAAAATAAAAGAAATAGGTAAAAATGTAAAAAGTAAATAAGCAAAAGTGTATTTTATGAATTTAGATATTCCAAAGATAGCAGGAAATCTTCATGATATAGGGAAAGGGGAATTGTTTTACTCCAAATTTAACGCGTGCAGGCCACGGGCAGTAATGAATAAATCAAATCTACTGGATCGATTTTAATCATTTTTAACTTCCCACTACGTGTGTAGATAAGGAAGTTACTGATTTTACCCCGATTTTCGAAAATCGAGTTTTCACCAGATGTCCACGTTTTGAGGTCCTAAGAACCTTTTCCGACTATTTTCACGATGACGACAGTATGTCTGTATGTATGTATGTGTGTGTGTGTGTATGTGTGTATGTAAACATCTCATAGCTTTTGAACGGCTGGACCGATCGAAACGCGGTTGATGGCATTCGATTAGATTCAGCTCAACTTACACTTTCTAAAAATTTTATCCGATTCGGTCCAGGAGATTTTGAGAAAAGAACACGAAAAAAAAAATTTGGCGAAACAGTACTTTTTATATAATTTCCAGATTTATGTACCGATTTAGTACAAAAACTGATCAGCTCTATTCCACAAAAAACTACGTCTAATACATAAATTGCATCAAAATCGGTTGTAATCGTTGACGAAAAATGTTGAAAAAAGTGTTTTTTCGACATAGCTTCGAAATTTTTCAACCAATCATTTTTGGGTATTCTACGATATTTAGTACTAAAAAGACTACGTTAAATGCCGTTTCAAAAATCAAAATCGAATCTCAACTTTAAAACTTATAGCTTTTTAAATATTAAAATTACGTTATTTTTAGCAAACTTACTTATATTTTTTAAATAACTCAAGTTAATTCACTGATTGACTTAAAAATCCTATCAGCTTTTTTCCTTTAAAAACTACGTCAAATACCGTTTATTTAATCAAAATCGGTCAATTTATTTGGGATTTATCAACGAAGAATATTAAAAATAAAATGTTTTTTTGACATTGCATCGAAAAATCAACCTGTCGATTATTTAGCTAAAGCAATATTTTAGATCTCGAAAATTGAGTTGAACGCCATCATCGTTTTCAAAATATACAGTTTTTCAAAAATTAGTATACTGCCATTTTTAATAAACTAGATGTTTGAACTAAATCTATACTTATATTTTTTATTCTTTTGAGCATAAAATACCTTAATTTAGTGGGAAGTTTCAGGGATGGCCCGTAGGGTCAACCGTTTTCACATTTTTTTCACCGAGTGACATAGGCTATATAAATATTTTATACCCGTGCGAAGCCGGGGCGGGTCGCTAGTATATATATATATATATATATATATATATATATATATATATATATATATATATATATATATATATATATATATATATTATTGTTATATATATATATAAAATAGACAATATATATATACATGACGGCGTCCGCGTCATCAAATGCAAGAATATTGTAAACAACAGGTGTACGCCCGAGCCACCGAGCGCATCGTTCGATATCCCTACTACTCAAATTGTTTTGCTACCTGTATAAAAGGCTCTGAGCGCCCCCCGTTCGGGCAGTCTTGGCTCTGGCGTGGCTCGGTACACTTGTTGTATCTTGCTCGTAGCTTATCCTTGACTCTTGGATAATTAATTTGTGCAAACAAGTTAATTATTATTGTCAACTATAAATTAGTCGCAGTACAATTTATAGTTGACTATCTATTGCTTAAATTATAACTTATTTGTAGTAAGGAATAATTATGATTTACTTTGTTAATGAGAACTAGTAATTAATAATGGAAAGTTGATCAAAATATAAAAATCTGTTATATCACCACATCCGCATTATATTTATCGTATCTGACCATCTTCCTACATCAGAATTGGGATCGGATTCACTCCCACTTCAGCACCAAACTATTTCGGTTAATTATGTAGAACAGTAAAATGTCTCTTTTCGCTTGTGGTGTGGAAACTGTTCTTTGAAAAATGGTAGAAAATATTAATTCACGTTCTGTAACTCCCATTGGGTTGATACACTTTGATTCTGATGAGGCAGGCGATGTGACTGGCTGGTGTCCTCCTCCTTGCTTCGTATTCTTCATTGCTGAGGGTTGTGACCTCCTCATTAGATCGTTCTTGATAGCGCAGTGTTGCGCCATTGGACTCTATCTTCAGCGGCGTGCAGAGAATCGTAAAACTTTTTGGACATGAGATTGGTGCAAACCTGGTCTGTCCATCGCATAGGCGTACGACCACGTGGTCTTTTATCTTCTACTCTTCCGGTCACGATTAGCTTTTCAAGATTGTCTCCTTGTTTTCTAGAGATGTGGCCAAAGTATTATAGAATTCTTTGAAGGCACGTAGCAGACAGTCTGATCTTTACTCCAAGTTGTTTTAGTATGAAGGCGTTGGTCCCGTATGCTGTCCAAGGGATACGTAACATTTTCCTCCAGCACCACATTTCAAACGCATCAATGCGACGTCTGTCTGCAGCTCTTAGTGTCCATGACTCTGCGTCGTACGTAAATATGGAGAACACGAGCGTACGAACCAGCCTCTGATTTGTTTTTATTGAGATGCTTCTGTCGTTCCAAAGACACTTCATCTGTCTCATAGCATTTTTGTGGTGTACCTTACTAGATGGTGTGCCTTAAGTAAAATTATTATAGAAAAGAAACAATTAGACGGGGTTGATCAAATCATTGTACCTACTTACTCACTTAAGAGTCATGCCGTCACCTACTTCACAAACTGCTGTCTTGGCAAACTATATTCTTTTAGACGTAGATATGAACCGATTTAAGAGCACCACTGCATTTCGAGGAAGTTGAAATATTTGTGATAGAATTGAACATCGTGACAACGATTGTCGTGATATATCTCAAATAATTTTTGCTTGCAGCGAAAGCAGGTCATCTACCACTATCTCTGGTGGCGTGTCCAGTGGTCTGCTATGTATGTTGTGACCCCGGCCCAGCCACAAAGCTTCCATTTGTCTGATGCGCTACAAGAAGAAAGAAGTTGCCACATCAAGTTCCGAAAACAGAAAACCAGTCAACATCTGTTCCAGAGCGTCACATGGTGTATTACACTAAGTAAAAATTAATTATTTTTTATATTTGACTCTGGTTCAGAAGGCCATATCTAACAAATATCTTGTGATTCCTTTGTAAGAGAACGGTTTTATGAAAAAGAATCCAAGTAGTCGCTTGTCCTAATGTAATTTCCACTCAACAGATCAAATGTTTAACCACAGAGATCAAATGTTTAACCACAGGGCAAAATTTAAATTTGGAGGTCATATTTCACGTTTGACCTAATGAGTCTTAATAAAAATTTTTTGATAGGTCGCAAAATTTTGGAGCAAGGTAGAATAGGAACTAAGCAACAACAGGTTAATGCTTAGCAATACTTAAACACTTAATCGTGCTCAATTTCAAAATCTGCTAGCGAGAGTATGGTAAACACTGACATTGTAGATAAAGATAGAGAGCGCTTGGTGGATATTTTTAAAAAAAATTGACAACCAATTGAATTAAAACCGTCGGGCTTAAATTCGTCGAGCTAAAATCGAATTAGTGGACCCTTTGAAGATCATTAATAAGCAATCTTAAAGTTTATTACCAACTAAAACTCAAACTAATATTAAAAAAAAAAGAAAACAATACAGATTTACATCTTCTTGCGACAGGCACATATAGAGCTAACAGTCGGTCCGAATATGTGATGCGAATCTTGTAGTGTTTAATAATGATAGCGCAGTATAATTTTCTGACAAATCATGGCAAGAGCGGTTAGGTAATATTTAACACGCGCTCAGCAGCACTAGGTTTGACATTTGGCAACTAACAAAAACTCGCCAAAGTATCTACAAGCTTTGAAGATCCAGTGTATCCAATATAATCAAAAAATCAGCCCAATCGGACATTTTACGGTTGAGTAGAGGTAATGAAAAGTTAAACCTTTTAGTGTAGGTGACTTTGTCTTTGTTAGGAATGTAGAACGACACTAAACGAAAATTATTGTTGACTCAAAATATAAGGGCTCCTTAAAAGTTACCGCAATTTTAGAAAACAAGTGCGCCCATGATAGCCTCTGCGAAGTTCCCCATATTCCTGTAGGGTTTCTTGAGGTACCTATATGAAAATTATAACAAGGATGACGTGACGGCGTATACTCATGATAATGATCTTGTTCATAAAGCTGGTCCAAACAATATTGATAGAAATGCAGTGTATATTGTAAATAGTTATAACAGTCAGAGTTTTTAATACCTTCGAAATACCTGCGAAGGAGATTCTCTAATCTTGTAATAACTAATGCCACTGTTCATGAGGCTGCATCATCAGCAAAAAAATACGATATAAAGTAAACGAAAAAATGTAGTAAAATGATAAATATAAGTAAAAAAAAAAAAGGAAAAAAAAAATTAATGGAAGGAAATGGGAGTCTTATAAAACTATGAAAAGAAATCAATGTAAGAAAAAAGTAAAAGAAATAATTTAACAAAAAATTTAGGATTGACAAAAGATGCAGGATTGACAAAAGATGCAGGATTGACAAAAGATGCAGGATTGACAAAAAAATGTAGGATTGACAAAAAATGTAGGATTGACAAAAAATGTAGGATTGACAAAAAATGTAGGATTGACAAAAAATGTGGAGATTGACAAAAAAATGTGGAGATTGACAAAAAATGTAGGATTGACAAAAAAATGTACGATTGGCAAAAAAAAATGTAGGATTGACAAAAAATGTACGCTTGGCAAAAAAAATGTAGGATTGACAAAAAATGTAGGAAGATTAGAGTCATTGAAGGGAGTGTCCGGTCCAATGACTCAGCTAAAGGGGTTCATTCCGGTCTAGCCTTTTGGCTACAGGGATTGCAACCCGGTCTAGCATTAGCTACAGGGATTTCCGGTCTAGCACTGTCAGCTAAAGGGATTTCCGGTCTAGCATTAGCTACAGGGATTTCCGGTCTAGCACTGTCAGCTAAAGGGATTTCCGGTCTAGCACTCTCAGCTAAAGGGATTTCCGGTCTAGCATTAGCTACAGGGATTTCCGGTCTAGCACTCTCAGCTAAAGGGATTTCCGGTCTAGCACATTAGCTAAAGGGATTTCCGGCCTAGCACACTCCAGTCTCCGGTTTTAAACTGATGAGAGGGAGCTTAGTACACTCCAGTCTCCGGTTTTTAACTGATGAGAGGGAGCTTAGTGCACTCCAGTCTCCGGTTTTTAACTGATGAGAGGGAGCTTAATACACTCTAGTCTCCGGTTTTAAACTGATGAGAGGGAGCTTAGTACACTCCAGTCTCCGGTTTTTAACTGATGAGAGAGAACTTAGTGCATTCCAGTCTCCGGTTTTTTAAATGATGAGAGGGAACTTAATACACTCCAGTCTCCGGTTTTTAACTGATGAGAAGGAGCTTAGTACAATCCAGTCTCCGGTTTTTTTAACTGACGAGAGGGATTCCTAGCTTAGTAGGATCCAGTCTCCGGTTTCAAAACTGACGAGAGAGTTTAATAGTTGTAGTTGCTGAAGGGGTTGCCGGACCAGCACACTATTGTACCATTTCGCTAAAGATCACGCTAATTATAGAGTTGTAAAAAAATAAGATTACGTTTAGTTTTCTAAAAGATATGTCAGGATGAACGAGGCGTTCCTTGTCCTCAGATGTATAAAGATGCGCACACGAGGACGTGTGCATGTCAGTATGGCCGTGACGGCGTCCGCGTCATCAAATGCAAGAATATTGTAAACAACAGGTGTACGCCCGAGCCACCGAGCGCATCGTTCGATATCCCTACTACTCAAATTGTTTTGCTACCTGTATAAAAGGCTCTGAGCGCCCCCCGTTCGGGCAGTCTTGGCTCTGGCGTGGCTCGGTACACTTGTTGTATCTTGCTCGTAGCTTATCCTTGACTCTTGGATAATTAATTTGTGCAAACAAGTTAATTATTATTGTCAACTATAAATTAGTCGCAGTACAATTTATAGTTGACTATCTATTGCTTAAATTATAACTTATTTGTAGTAAGGAATAATTATGATTTACTTTGTTAATGAGAACTAGTAATTAATAATGGAAAGTTGATCAAAATATAAAAATCTGTTATATCACCACATCCGCATTATATTTATCGTATCTGACCATCTTCCTACATCAGAATTGGGATCGGATTCACTCCCACTTCAGCACCAAACTATTTCGGTTAATTATGTAGAACAGTAAAATGTCTCTTTTCGCTTGTGGTGTGGAAACTGTTCTTTGAAAAATGGTAGAAAATATTAATTCACGTTCTGTAACTCCCATTGGGTTGATACACTTTGATTCTGATGAGGCAGGCGATGTGACTGGCTGGTGTCCTCCTCCTTGCTTCGTATTCTTCATTGCTGAGGGTTGTGACCTCCTCATTAGATCGTTCTTGATAGCGCAGTGTTGCGCCATTGGACTCTATCTTCAGCGGCGTGCAGAGAATCGTAAAACTTTTTGGACATGAGATTGGTGCAAACCTGGTCTGTCCATCGCATAGGCGTACGACCACGTGGTCTTTTATCTTCTACTCTTCCGGTCACGATTAGCTTTTCAAGATTGTCTCCTTGTTTTCTAGAGATGTGGCCAAAGTATTATAGAATTCTTTGAAGGCACGTAGCAGACAGTCTGATCTTTACTCCAAGTTGTTTTAGTATGAAGGCGTTGGTCCCGTATGCTGTCCAAGGGATACGTAACATTTTCCTCCAGCACCACATTTCAAACGCATCAATGCGACGTCTGTCTGCAGCTCTTAGTGTCCATGACTCTGCGTCGTACGTAAATATGGAGAACACGAGCGTACGAACCAGCCTCTGATTTGTTTTTATTGAGATGCTTCTGTCGTTCCAAAGACACTTCATCTGTCTCATAGCATTTTTGTGGTGTACCTTACTAGATGGTGTGCCTTAAGTAAAATTATTATAGAAAAGAAACAATTAGACGGGGTTGATCAAATCATTGTACCTACTTACTCACTTAAGAGTCATGCCGTCACCTACTTCACAAACTGCTGTCTTGGCAAACTATATTCTTTTAGACGTAGATATGAACCGATTTAAGAGCACCACTGCATTTCGAGGAAGTTGAAATATTTGTGATAGAATTGAACATCGTGACAACGATTGTCGTGATATATCTCAAATAATTTTTGCTTGCAGCGAAAGCAGGTCATCTACCACTATCTCTGGTGGCGTGTCCAGTGGTCTGCTATGTATGTTGTGACCCCGGCCCAGCCACAAAGCTTCCATTTGTCTGATGCGCTACAAGAAGAAAGAAGTTGCCACATCAAGTTCCGAAAACAGAAAACCAGTCAACATCTGTTCCAGAGCGTCACATGGTGTATTACACTAAGTAAAAATTAATTATTTTTTATATTTGACTCTGGTTCAGAAGGCCATATCTAACAAATATCTTGTGATTCCTTTGTAAGAGAACGGTTTTATGAAAAAGAATCCAAGTAGTCGCTTGTCCTAATGTAATTTCCACTCAACAGATCAAATGTTTAACCACAGAGATCAAATGTTTAACCACAGGGCAAAATTTAAATTTGGAGGTCATATTTCACGTTTGACCTAATGAGTCTTAATAAAAATTTTTTGATAGGTCGCAAAATTTTGGAGCAAGGTAGAATAGGAACTAAGCAACAACAGGTTAATGCTTAGCAATACTTAAACACTTAATCGTGCTCAATTTCAAAATCTGCTAGCGAGAGTATGGTAAACACTGACATTGTAGATAAAGATAGAGAGCGCTTGGTGGATATTTTTAAAAAAAATTGACAACCAATTGAATTAAAACCGTCGGGCTTAAATTCGTCGAGCTAAAATCGAATTAGTGGACCCTTTGAAGATCATTAATAAGCAATCTTAAAGTTTATTACCAACTAAAACTCAAACTAATATTAAAAAAAAAAGAAAACAATACAGATTTACATCTTCTTGCGACAGGCACATATAGAGCTAACAGTCGGTCCGAATATGTGATGCGAATCTTGTAGTGTTTAATAATGATAGCGCAGTATAATTTTCTGACAAATCATGGCAAGAGCGGTTAGGTAATATTTAACACGCGCTCAGCAGCACTAGGTTTGACATTTGGCAACTAACAAAAACTCGCCAAAGTATCTACAAGCTTTGAAGATCCAGTGTATCCAATATAATCAAAAAATCAGCCCAATCGGACATTTTACGGTTGAGTAGAGGTAATGAAAAGTTAAACCTTTTAGTGTAGGTGACTTTGTCTTTGTTAGGAATGTAGAACGACACTAAACGAAAATTATTGTTGACTCAAAATATAAGGGCTCCTTAAAAGTTACCGCAATTTTAGAAAACAAGTGCGCCCATGATAGCCTCTGCGAAGTTCCCCATATTCCTGTAGGGTTTCTTGAGGTACCTATATGAAAATTATAACAAGGATGACGTGACGGCGTATACTCATGATAATGATCTTGTTCATAAAGCTGGTCCAAACAATATTGATAGAAATGCAGTGTATATTGTAAATAGTTATAACAGTCAGAGTTTTTAATACCTTCGAAATACCTGCGAAGGAGATTCTCTAATCTTGTAATAACTAATGCCACTGTTCATGAGGCTGCATCATCAGCAAAAAAATACGATATAAAGTAAACGAAAAAATGTAGTAAAATGATAAATATAAGTAAAAAAAAAAAAGGAAAAAAAAAATTAATGGAAGGAAATGGGAGTCTTATAAAACTATGAAAAGAAATCAATGTAAGAAAAAAGTAAAAGAAATAATTTAACAAAAAATTTAGGATTGACAAAAGATGCAGGATTGACAAAAGATGCAGGATTGACAAAAGATGCAGGATTGACAAAAAAATGTAGGATTGACAAAAAATGTAGGATTGACAAAAAATGTAGGATTGACAAAAAATGTAGGATTGACAAAAAATGTGGAGATTGACAAAAAAATGTGGAGATTGACAAAAAATGTAGGATTGACAAAAAAATGTACGATTGGCAAAAAAAAATGTAGGATTGACAAAAAATGTACGCTTGGCAAAAAAAATGTAGGATTGACAAAAAATGTAGGAAGATTAGAGTCATTGAAGGGAGTGTCCGGTCCAATGACTCAGCTAAAGGGGTTCATTCCGGTCTAGCCTTTTGGCTACAGGGATTGCAACCCGGTCTAGCATTAGCTACAGGGATTTCCGGTCTAGCACTGTCAGCTAAAGGGATTTCCGGTCTAGCATTAGCTACAGGGATTTCCGGTCTAGCACTGTCAGCTAAAGGGATTTCCGGTCTAGCACTCTCAGCTAAAGGGATTTCCGGTCTAGCATTAGCTACAGGGATTTCCGGTCTAGCACTCTCAGCTAAAGGGATTTCCGGTCTAGCACATTAGCTAAAGGGATTTCCGGCCTAGCACACTCCAGTCTCCGGTTTTAAACTGATGAGAGGGAGCTTAGTACACTCCAGTCTCCGGTTTTTAACTGATGAGAGGGAGCTTAGTGCACTCCAGTCTCCGGTTTTTAACTGATGAGAGGGAGCTTAATACACTCTAGTCTCCGGTTTTAAACTGATGAGAGGGAGCTTAGTACACTCCAGTCTCCGGTTTTTAACTGATGAGAGAGAACTTAGTGCATTCCAGTCTCCGGTTTTTTAAATGATGAGAGGGAACTTAATACACTCCAGTCTCCGGTTTTTAACTGATGAGAAGGAGCTTAGTACAATCCAGTCTCCGGTTTTTTTAACTGACGAGAGGGATTCCTAGCTTAGTAGGATCCAGTCTCCGGTTTCAAAACTGACGAGAGAGTTTAATAGTTGTAGTTGCTGAAGGGGTTGCCGGACCAGCACACTATTGTACCATTTCGCTAAAGATCACGCTAATTATAGAGTTGTAAAAAAATAAGATTACGTTTAGTTTTCTAAAAGATATGTCAGGATGAACGAGGCGTTCCTTGTCCTCAGATGTATAAAGATGCGCACACGAGGACGTGTGCATGTCAGTATGGCCGTGACGGCGTCCGCGTCATCAAATGCAAGAATATTGTAAACAACAGGTGTACGCCCGAGCCACCGAGCGCATCGTTCGATATCCCTACTACTCAAATTGTTTTGCTACCTGTATAAAAGGCTCTGAGCGCCCCCCGTTCGGGCAGTCTTGGCTCTGGCGTGGCTCGGTACACTTGTTGTATCTTGCTCGTAGCTTATCCTTGACTCTTGGATAATTAATTTGTGCAAACAAGTTAATTATTATTGTCAACTATAAATTAGTCGCAGTACAATTTATAATTGACTATCTATTGCTTAAATTATAACTTATTTGTAGTAAGGAATAATTATGATTTACTTTGTTAATGAGAACTAGTAATTAATAATGGAAAGTTGATCAAAATATAAAAATCTGTTATATCACCACATCCGCATTATATTTATCTTATCTGACCCTCTTCCTACATACATATATATATATATATACATATATATATACAATATATATATACATATATATATATATATATATATAAAATAGACAACTTGACGTTCTGCCAGGCAGGTCGTAAAAGGCAACCGATTGGCTATGCAAGTCACTACCATCGTGACTACTAGGTGATAGAGTTTAGCATTGTCTCGCCCGGGTCTGGTACCACTGCGTTACCTATTTCTGCCGCAATAGCGTCAGTGCTTGTCACTGTCGTATTCCGGTTTGGAGGGTAAGGTAGTCGGTAAACTTATGTGGCACTTACTGCATGTGGCACTGGAACTCGCCACAAGATAGCAACGCATTATTAACATCTTTGGTGTCTATAGGTGATGGTTGACTCTTACCATCAGGAGACCCACCCATCTGCTTGTTTGCTATCTTATGATATAAAAAAAGTTGGCACGTTGATTCTACTGCTAAACTCTTCCGTGGTACCGACCCATGGCGGCGCCACACTGATCTTGATTAAAATTAGTTTACTGTGAAAACACACGTTTGCGTAAATGATAAGTATTGTAGGTGAATAGATATTTTTTTTTTATTTAATTGTTAGCTTGTTATTTAAGAGGGCACCGAGCTTCTTAGAGTGAATTGATATTTTGGCCTTCTACAGGATGGAGAGTAAGCGTGATGACTCTGACTAGGATGGGCGATACGGGTGCGGTTTTAATATTTCCTTTTTTATATATTATAAGATAACAAACAAGCAAATGGGTCTCCTGATGGTAAATACCAAAGATGTTAATGGTGCGTTGCTATCTTGTGGCGAGGTCTAATGCCACATGCATAAGTTTACCGCCTACCTTACGCTCCAAAACGGAACACGACAGATTCCTTTTTATCATTAAAATAAAAAGTGTATAAGTTATAGAAAACATGTTGTTTTGCTATTATTAAAGTGATAACCTTCCATTAAGTATTTGCGCCATACTAAGAAATTTACGTTTTGTTCAGAAGTAACTTTGAATTTTGTTTTCTAGCGAGGAAACTACAAGCCATCATGTTATATAATTTATGGCGTGAATCCTTTAGTATCTTACTTATAAATTCCATATCTAAATATTTAGTAATAATGATATAGCAAGGGTTCTACCCAACGCATTTATTCCGAAATTAGCTCGTCGCAGCCTTTATACAAATCTATATCTATATATATAAAAATCAATTGCTGTTCGTTAGTCTCACAAAAACTCTAGAATGGCTGAACCGATTTAGTTAATTTTAGTTTTGACGTAAATTGTTGAAGTACAGGGAAGGTTGAAAAGTTAGAAAATATAGAAAAAAAAACTTGAGAGGTGTCAAGGGACACCCGGATGGAACGAAGTTCCTTTTATTATTATTTACAAAAAACCTGTATACACTCAACAAAATAATCATCGCGACACCACACTGTTCAATGCGAAATAGAATTTCGGCACCCGGTCGAATTTCGGAACCCGGTCGAATTTCGGCACCTGGTCGAATTTCGACCCGCGGTCGAATTTCGGCACCCGGTCGAATTTCGACCCACGGTCGAATTTCGGCACCCGGTCGAAATTCGACCGGCAGTCGAAACTCGGCAACCGATCGAAATACGACACTGTACTCGGTTGAATTTCGACACTCCTTCGAAATTCGACTCTCCGTCGAAATTCAACTTTTGGTCGAAATTCGACATTCGGCCGAAATTCTGTATAAATGTCACTAGAAAAAAAGTAAACTAAAATAGTAGATAGACTCTTTCACTTTCAATGTCTTTCAATTCAATTCAAGAATTCAAACTTTCAATTCAAGGGAAGTGAATTTCTGTGCTTACAATACCGTACTATAGCAAAAAGTGTCGTGACAACTTTTCGTAAGAATTTTTTCCGTTTAGCCCTCTTTCACAACGCGCGATAAGGAACTTCGTTCCAAAAAGAACAGTTAAAAAGGCAGAACAACGTTTGCCGGGTCAGCTAATATCGATATAAAATAATGACAAGGCCGATAAGTACGACTGTCACCATAACAAAAATCTCATAAAAACTTCAATAATTAATCAAATAGTCATTGATATAAAATACCCTACTATATATTTTCTGATTTCGTAATTACACATACTAGAAAATATTATAAAACAAACAATCACAGGAAAGCTAATGTTTCATAATAAGCTCAGACCAAGTCGAGTTCTTTTTAAACGAAAAATTGTTGATCTGGTAATTTTTAAGCTATTATAGCTTATTTTAGTATTTCTTGTTTTATTAGAGGGAATATAGCCAAATCTAAAATGTATTTATTCGTTACAGGAAAAGTAAATATTATTTATAAGTTTACAATTATTCATAATTCTTGTTCCAAAGAGGATATAGTCGATTAAGAGGGAATGTCAAGGATACCTGCGGCTCAGTAATTAGATTTGTGGTTGATTACAATCAGAATGCAAATTATTTATGATTAATTGCTTCCAGACATATCATTCGGAAATATTGGAAAGTTCAAAGGTTAAATCTCGAAGACGTTAATAGAATATAGATTAAGCATTCATGTTAAAAAGTGCTTAAAAAGCAGTTTTTAAGATACTGTTTTAAATATATGGTTTGTATGATTGATACTGTCATCAACGTGGAGGTTGTCTATACGAGTAATAGCAGGTAAAGTTCACCGAAAGTTAATAAACGCTTAAGTTCACTATGTGAAATAAAAAATGCGTTTGGAACAATTTTTTTAGTACAAACACATCATAGTTTTAGCTGCAAATATACAACTGCCAAAATTAAAAAATGCAGCGAAAGTGCCACTTTCCTAATTTATAAAGAACGGTTTCTCTTATAATTTGTTTTTTATCTATATTTTAATAAGAGATCCGAAAACTTTGTACTTCTTTTTATAACAACTACGCTAACATAGCAGTGTGAAATTTTACTCAGTTCAAGTTTACATGGTGAAGAAGTGCAAAAAGATTATATTTTTATATAATATGCATTAGAATTATGCAATAGAATATATATATATATATATATATATATATATATATATATATATATATATATATATATATATATATATATATATATATATATATATATATATATATATATATATATATATATATATATATATATATAATTTAAACTTTAAATCTTGACTATTGTTCAACGAAACCACCCAAAAGCACCCGTCCATTTTAATAGTAATTTAAAAAAGTTATGTTTTTTTTATATATCATAAGATAGCAAACAAGCAGATAGGTCTCCTGATAGAAAGAGTCAACCATCGCCTATAGACAGCAAAGATGATATTGGTGCGTTGCTATCTTGTGGCGAGGTATAATGCCACATGCATAAGTTTACCGGCTACCTTATCCTCCAAACCGGAACACGACAGTGACTGGCACTGACGCTTTGGGGCAAGAATAGGTAAGGCGATGGTACCAGACCCGGTCGAGCCGATGCAGAACTCTACGTGTACCAATAAGTGTGGATGATTGTTTTAAAACAATACATTCCTGATTTTGCCAGTCGGAATATCTAGATATTCCGACTGGAAAGATCAGGAATGTATTCCTTTCAAACAAAAATTATTTTTTTGTTAAAATGGGTCTTAAGTTGAAGAAAAAATCGGAAAATATTAAATACATAGAGGTGTCTCGAATCATTTCTTGAAATAAGATAAAAAGTCATTGAAAGATTACTAAACACCAGTCAGTATTAATTCTACTTAACCTTTGAAAGACTCTTAAGACAAATGCCAAGTTAATATTAATTTTTAGTTGAATGTAAAATATAAAGATTTGAACCTTAATTACCTACAGTAATCTGTACTTAATTAATCACCAACCGTCTATGACACTTAGATATATTCCGTCAATTTTCATCTCTGTCCAGATTTTGGTTTGATCTAATATGTCTCGCGTAACCTAACCTTGTTTAAAAATACGGCCACAGTCCACACACAGCGCAGTGAAGCTGCCCAGCTTTATTGAGAGTATAGTTGTATAGAACACGAATAGTTAATGGATAACCAATGTGGACGATGTGGATGGATAGCCATTTATATGATTAAAAATAATCAAAAAAAATGTAATGAAAAGTGTGTATTGCTTAACTACATAGTAAACCTTAATGAAATTAGTGTTTAATATTCAATATGTATGCACCTGGCACCAAGGCATCTTGTAATAATGACTCAAGTCACGAGTCGGTAAATCACTGGTTGTAAACAAAAAAAAATCTAGGCATTGTGCACGAGTCTCTGTACTAAACATTTATATTGGATAATTAGGTTAAATAGCCCATGATATATATGATAGAATTTGCGAAATATTATAAGGTCCACTATAGTAGAATATTTTAGAAAAATATACGAAAAACACGTTGTGGTACAGATAACTAATACTTAAATTATATAATTTTTTTTAAAATTACCTATAAAATACATAAATTATATTATTTTTTTTCTAGTTTATTTAGTACATAATTGTTTTTTTTCGTAAAATGACGTGTCAGAAAGGAGATATTCCCAAAAAACTGTTCTTAGGCGCCGTTTTTTCAATATGGAGATACAAGGTGACAAAGTTACTAATCAACTAATCAAGCGGCAATATATATATATATATATATATATATATATATATATATATATATATATATATATATATATATATATATATATATGTATATATATATATATATGTATATATATATATATATATATATATATACATATATATACATATATATATATATATATATATATATATATATATATATATATATATATATACATATATATATATATGAAAAAAAAAAATGAAAATACGTAAATTATATATTTTTTTTCTAGTTTATTTAGTACATAAATGTTTTTTTTTTCGTAAAATGACGTGTCAGATTGGCGCAAGCGGTGGAGATACAAGGTGACAAAGTTAAAATTCGAAAAGAGCATACCGAAATCCATAAAATAATCTATTTTCAAAACTCCTGGAAGACTTTCCAGGTAAAACTACCAAATGACAGAACTAAAAATATTAACTATTTTTTACTTACTCGGTATCAGAATCGAGAACTGAACGCCCTCCTTCAATATGTATAGTATTTTACCTGTCAACCTGTATATTCTTAAAGAAGGTTTTCAAGATAAAATTAATTTATCTATTTGACACTTTATTGTACACAAAATAGATCTTTTCGAAAATTAATGTAAAACATGTCTAAAAGACGAGCTTATCTCTAAAAGAGATTTTTCCCAGCAGACCCGAGAAGTGCGATTAAACAAACAAACATAGAACACAGTGTACAAGTGCATAAATTACAACTAGGATTATATAATACTGGCGACTCGCCCCGGCTGCGCACGGGTATAAAATATTTATATACTGTCACTCAGTGAAAAAAATGTGTAAACGGTTGATCCTTCGGGCTATCCCTGAAACTTTCCACTAAATTAAGTTATTTTATGCTCAAAAGAGTAAAAATATAAGCATAGATTTTTCAGTTCAAACATCTAGTTTTTTAAAATTGGCAGTATACTAATTTTTGAAAAATTGTATATTTTGAAAACGATAATGGCGTTCAACTCAATTTTTGAGATCTAAAATATTGCTTTAGCTAAATAATCGATAGGTTGAAAAATTTCTATGCAATATCAAAGAACATTTTATTTTTAATATTCTTCATTGATAAATCCCAAACAAATTGACCGAGTTTGATTAAATAAACGGTACTTGACGTAGTTTTTAAAGGAGAAAAGCTGATAAGATTTTTATGTCAACAGTGAATTACCTTGAGTTATTTAAAAAAAATGTGTAAATGGTTGACCCTACGGGCCATCCTTAAAACTTCCCACTAAATTAAGGAATTTTAAGCTCAAAAGAGTAAGAAATATAAGCATAGATTTTTCGGTTCAAACACCTATTTTGTTAAAAATGGCAGTATATTAATTTTTGAAAAGCTGTATATTTAAAAACGATGATGGTATTCAACTCAATTTTTGAGATTTAAAATATTACTTTAGCTAAATAATCGATGTCAAAAATATTTAATTTTTAATTTCTTCATTGATAAATCCCAAAATAATTAACCGATTTTGATTAAAATAACAGTATTTGACACAGTTTTTAAAGGAGATAAGCTGATAAGATTTTTAAGTGAATCGGTGAATTAACTTGAAAGTTATTTAGAAAAATTAAATAAGTTTGCTAAAAACAACATAATTTTAATATTTGAAAGCTATAAGTTTTGAGAATTAGATTCGATTTTGATTTATGAAACGGCATTTGACGTAGTTTTTAACACTAAAATATCGTAGAACACAAAAAAAATGGTTGAAAAATTTCGAAGCTATGTCGAACTTTTTTCAAAATTTTTCGTCAACGATTACTCCCAAACGGATAAACCGTGTTGATGCAATTTATGTATTCATGTAATAGAATTTATGTATTAGACGTAGTTTTTTGAGGAATAGAGCTGATTAGTTTTTGTGCTCAATCGGTACATTAATCTGGAACTTATATTAAAAAAATACTGTTTCATCAAAATTTTATTGGTGTTTCTAAAAATTTCTCAAAATCTCCTGGACCGAATCGGTTCAAATATTCAGGAAATCTAAGTTGAGCGGAATCCAATCGAATGCTATCAACCGCGTTTCGATCGGTCCAGCCGTTCAAAAGTTATAAGATGTTTACATACACACACACACACATGCATACAGACATACTGAAGTCATCGTAAAAATAGTCGGAAAAGATTCCTAGGACCTCAAAACGTGGACATCTGGTGAAAACTCGATTTTCGAAAATTGGGTTAAAATCAATAACTTCCTTATCTACATACGTAGTGGGAAGTTAAAAACAATTAAAATCGATTCAGTAGTTTTGATTTATTCATTACTGTCCGTGGCCCGCACGCATTAAATTTGGAGTAAAACAATTCCCCTTTCCCTATACCATGAAGATTTCCTGCTATCTTTGAAATATCTAAATTCATAAACTACATTTTTACTTATTTACTTTTTACATTTTTACCTATTTCTTTTATTTTTACAATTAATATATTATAGAATGTCTTTATATACAACGTTTACAGCTTTTTTGTCATTAGACAACACAAATATGTTTTCTTTAGAGGTTAAAGAGCGACATATAGTTGGCCGTATGAAAAACAGTCAACGCTCAAATCTAAGCCTGCAACGTTGAAAGTTTGACCATGCGATTTATTAATGGTCATTGCAAAATATGTCTTTACTGGAAAAAATTACATGCTGTAAACGGCCATATTAATCTATATTAAATCAACAATGTATTTAAGATATTTAATTGGATGAGGTTTAATGCTGTATTGCTTAAAATTGCTTCGAATATAAGCAATTATTTGTCGTAAAAAGTAAATGACAAAAAAAATGCTATTGTGGGTTATCCATAAGGGATAGACATATACCATCGCGGAGTTTTCTGTAGACCTTTTCAAGATGTACAAATACTTAGTACATTATTTTAATAAATCTCGTAGAGTTCAGCCTGCGTTTGCAATGTAAGCGGAAAAAAATGTAATTATTTAATATTTTGTAATTATTTTCCCGTGTTGGTCCCGGGCTCCTTTGAAGAATAGACCAAATGCCGTTCTGCCAGGCAGGTCGTAAAAAGTGACCGAGTGGCTATGTGCGTCACTATTATCGTGACTACTAGGTAGTAGAGTTCTGCATCGGCTCGACCGGGTCAGGTACCACCGCCATACCTATTCCTGCCGCAATAGCGCCAGTGCTTGTCGCTGTCGTATTCCGGTTTGGAGGGTAAGGTAGCCGGTAAACTTATGCATGTGGCATTAGAACTCGCCACAAGATAGCAACGCACCATTAACATCTTTGGTGTTTATAGGCGATGATTGACTCTTTCCATCATGAGACCCATCTGCTTGTTTGCTATCTTCTTATGATATAAAAAAAATAAAAAATAAAAAAAGACATCACATTAGAAACATTAAAAAATACAGTATTTCTCGGCTCTATATTGAATGTTATTATACATATAAACCTTCCTCTTGAATCACTCTATCTATTAAAAAAATCGCATCATAATCCGTTGCGTTGTTTTAAAGATTTAAGCATACATAGGGACATAGGGACAGACAGACAAACAAAAATTAAAATAATAATAATAAATACTTAACATTAATTCATGCCTTACAATGCCTTTTAAACATTGGCATGTTATTACTATATGTCAATGCTTTTAAAATATCATGAAAAGTAATGCTCTTTTACTGCTTTCTTAAAGTATATATGAAGCGATTTGCTGTTGCAAATATTAGAAGGAAGAGTATAAATTTAATTTGTTTTTCGATTAAATACGGAGGTATGTCCTTATTTAAGCGATTATGCTCCTCCTACGTGCTTGTTTCTAATCTTATGTAATAAGAAATATTTTATTTCTATAAAAGATATCTTTATGTTAGTGTAGATTTTAACTAGATTTAACAAAATTCCGCTAAGTCATTCAAATAATCAATAATCACTCGAATCCAACAGATCTAGTTGACCATGAATTAAATTGTATAAGGCGCATCACTTGGATACCTCTGTTTGTCTCTAATGACGAAATTCACTTAACGTCAATATTGAATATTTAATACAAGCAATAGGAGCCTGACACTTTTGTTCATAATGCATGAAATTTCGGGAATTATATTTTATAGATAGGTTCAGTATGTAGAATGTAAATGGATAAAATACTTACAAATTAGGACGGCGGAAGTTCTACCATTGTGGCAAAAAATTAATGTAAGGATCTTTTTGTAGATTATTGAATGTCCTATCTTTTTTGTTATTTTTTATATTTTATCATTTACTGTCATTTTTTGACGCATTTTTAGATTGTGAAAATTCTTTTTCAATAACGATTTTTCGCAAAATAGCAACACTCTCGCCTCTCTAATTTGTGAGTACTTTGTGTATTTACATTAAATACGTCATACTGAACATTCCTTTAAAAAAATGATTCCTGCAATTTATCGAAAAAAAAAATCTCTATAATTGCCTGTACTAAATAATTTGTAATCTACTTTATGAGTTGAATGTTCATAGGTATTTTAGGGATCGTTGTTTATTTTCTTGGAATTTTAAATTATCTGACTTTGTGTGCCTAAAATGTTTAAAATTCCGTGTTGAACCTGGTACATTTTGTAAAATATCAGGCAACGATTGCCCAAAAGTGTCGCTACCATTGAGACTAGTAATTGTTAGATTTTTGCAACGTCTTGCCCGGTTTTAATACCACCGCTTTACCCATTATTTCTGATGTCTCTTCTGGTATAAAAAATAGTCATCAATTTCCACCAGAAGAAAAATTTTTCGCCGATAAATTACAATTGTCAATATTACCTGTACAATTCCAAAACTTAACATTTTTTTAAATCCTGTGTTTTTGGATTTTTTCAAAGACTTCTAGTATCTCAATTATTTAAATAAACAAAACATGTTTTTTATTGACGATTGTTTTACTCAACTTAATAACGAATCAAATGACATCTAGACAATAGTTTTTAGCGACGGCTTGCACGATTATTATTAGTCCGGGTTCTTTTGAAGAATAGTCCAACTGCCGTTATGCCAGGCAGGTCTAAAAAGGTAACCGATTGGCTATACGTCTCACTACCATCGTGACTGCTAGGTGGTAGAGTGCCACAACGTCTCGCCCGGGTGTTTGGGACCACCGCCTATTCTATTTCACCGCAATAGCGTCAATGTTTCACACTGTCGTGTTCCGGTTTGAAGTATATATAGCCGGTAGACTTATGCATGTGGCATTGCCACCCCGCCACTCGGACAGCAACACACCATTAACATCTTTGGTGTCTATGTGTTTCACTTTTCATCAGGAGAGCCAACTGCTTGTTTGCTATCTTATAATATAAAAAGACGATAATTTAAACACAGCAAAACTGCAAAAACAGACATCCAACCTCCTATGTCTCTGAAACCCTGAGCAGATCTTTACTAAATTAATATGAGACAAAATCGGAAATATACCCTCTTAAACAAAAAAATAATGTTACCAGTCTGTATATATATGACGGAGTTATGCTCGAACATAAATTAAAAAAATATATAAA
The DNA here is from genome assembly GCA_036924255.1 of Apodemia mormo. NCBI lineage: Eukaryota > Metazoa > Arthropoda > Insecta > Lepidoptera > Riodinidae > Apodemia > Apodemia mormo. The sequence continues at coordinate 2,125,745 of JAUPFN010000007.1, read as the reverse complement.
CATCAGAACTAAGAACCTTTTTTACCCAGAAACATTTTCTGGAAGTCGCGTCGGTTGAAACACGAAGAATAATCGCGAACTAACGAACGAATACTAATGATATAAGTTTAATATCGTTAATATTTTTTTGTTCCGAACGAATACCACTCTATAAACGAATCCCAAAACAAATCAAATGGTATGAGATACAGTCAGTAATAAAAATGCTTTTAAATGTGTTTTTACGTAATGTTTTTTAATTATTTGGTTATTTGTTATTATAACAAAAAATAAGACCCACATAATTACATAAATAACTACATACATTCCTAAATATAAAGCTTTTACAACAAACAGCAATTATTCATTTTTATAGTCTTGAAATGCAATAGTTGAAGAATGTCAAGTTTGAAATAAACCGGCCAAGTGCGATTTGGACGCGCGTACAAAGAGTTCCATACATCCATTTATAAAAAACTGAAACATTCCATGTATGAAAAACTGTAAAAATCACGTTTATTGTATGGGAGCTCCCTTATTTTATATTTTTATTATAATTCAATGATTTTTTTTATAGAAGAGTAGGCAAACGGACAGGAGGTTCACCTGATGGTAAGTGAATACCACCGCCCATAGACTATAGACACTAGCCCACAGACACTACCAGGGATCTTGTAGTTGCATTGCCGGCCTCTTAAGAATGAGTAAGCTCTTTTCTTGAAGGTCCCTAAGTGGTATCAGTTTGGAAAAAATTCTGCCGATAGCTGGTTTCACATAGAAGTATTACAGGGCAGAAAGTATCTCGAGAATCGCACGGTTGTGGATTTCCAGACATCGAGAAGGTAAGATATAACTTCGAATTTCGTCGCGATATCCGATGGTGAAATTCGGCGGTAGGAATTAATCCAAACAGTTCCTCGGAAGTTTGCCGGCTACCAGCCTCGAAATCGGAACACGACAATGACAAGCACCAATGCTATTGTGGCAGGAATAGATAAGGCGGTGGTACCAGACCCGGTCGAGACAATGCAAATTCTTCCACCTAGTGAGTATATTTTTTGTTTTTGTTGGTTTTTACATAAATCCCTAAATCAAAATATAAAATATATAAGACAACCTCTGAAGTATGAGTTCATAAAATACAATAAAACAATTTCAAAATTCAATTCACCAAAAAACAAAAAAAGACTAAAAACTAGACAGGCAAAAACAGAGATGCAGTCATCTAGTCATCTCCTGTTACAAAGAGAGTGCAGCCCCATCCATGCACGCAGAATTGGTGAATCCCACCGTTTCGGTAATGGCCTCAGGAGAACGTTGGAGCTGAGCCACACCCTTTTCAACATAGAAGCGCAGCGTATACATATCACTGCAAAGAAATCAGGGGTGCGCGCTTCCGCGAACATGGCAGATGCACTGCACCACTGTGGCAGCCCCACCATTCCCCTGAAGGCGTTGTTATACTGTACACGAAGCACGTTGTACGCCCGATGCGCATACTTCACCCATAGCCCGCAGGTGTACAATGTCTGGCAGTACGACTTAAATAAAATAATTTTGAATTCTCTTATAAAACATGCGAACCTACGAGGATTTTTTCGTTCGGTGTAATATGCTGGATATTACACCGAACGGCTAACGCTCTTCGTTCTCTTTCAATGTCCATGTCGTCAGATAAGTTTTCGGTGACCCAGTGACCTAGATATTTGAATTCACTCACCAGATTAAGTGGTGTGCCGCAAAGAGTGATCACAGGCGCATGATATTTTTTTTCCGACCTAAATATTATAAGTTCACTCTTTTTGGCGTTATATCTCAGCCCATTAGCCCCCGCATACTCTTCACAAATATTTAGAAGGTACATCAAAGCTCTGACTGAGGAACTCAACAGCATCATGTCGTCGGTATAACTTATGTTATTTATGCAAGTTCACCCGCCAGACTCCTATTGAGATTTCGGATTTTTTGAGAAAAACCTCGAATAAACCTCAATGACACTTTGCCCGACTCGGGGACCCCGAGACCTCATGATCTAAGCTGAATAAGGTAATCTCTAAACCACGATGCAGTCTATCTTAATATTGTTTGTCCACAATGAACTCCGAAATTACTGAACCGATTTCAGTGAAATTTTGTAGATATGGACTGTTTGGTCAAACTTAAAACATAGGATAGTTTATTATCTCAATTAAATTGCCCTCTTCCCCCCTTCTTAAGTAACCCAGCAAATTATTCAATACAAGCAAAATGACGTTTGCCGGCTCAGCTAATATAATATATTCTTAAAATATTTCTTGAAGTCAGCCTAAACTGTGACGTAGAAAAAAGTCAACATGTCCCGCCGCCCCATTAATGCCCCGTTGGTCGAGTGGTTAGCGACCCTGACTACGCAATCGACAGGGCTCGGGGTCGATCCCCGACGGGGACAAGCATTTGAGTGATGAGCATAAATGTTTGTATTTCCGGGTTTGGGTGTTTATTAAATATATTCCAGTATTTATATAATATGTATTTCTATGTAATAGTATCATTGACTAACACCCATAACACAAGCAAATAATTTGCTTACTTTGGGGTTAGATCAGTAAGAGTAATTTGTCCCGTGAATATTTATTTTAAAAAGAATGTTGCCTTCCTATTTTTATTACCTTCAATTTTAAATTCGAGTGTACTGCTTTTTGTGCTCGTTACTTACAAAGATAACCGCAATATCATTATGTATTTATGTATTAATTATTCAGATAAATATATAATTGAAATTGTAAGCCTTATTAGGCTTTTGATTTCATCATCTGGGACATCCGTGTTCGTAGAGCAACCGGATCTTTTGAAAACAAAATAACCATTGGAGGTGACGAATGGTATTATTTTACTTCATTCGTTTCATTTCATAGGATAGCAAATAAAAAGATGGTTTTCTAGATAAATAAAGAGTTAAGTATCGCCTTTTTACACCAAAGATTTTAATGGTACGTTGCTATCTTGTGGCCTTACGCCAAAGGTGGTCACCGTGGGATTTTAACCGGTACGACTCCGGGCATAACCACTCGGCTACCCCGTAACCGAAAGGTACCCAACCTCTATATTAACCAAGGAAAATGAAGGTCTCCCCACGATAAAAAAAAGGGTTGAAAATCCACACGCATAAGTTTATGGGCTACCTTAACCTCTAACCCGGAACATAAAAACCTTGATCTTGACTCTGCAATGGATGTGACTTGAGTTTTATATACGGGATAGTATTTTTTTTAAATACAAATTTATTTTTTAGATCTAAATGTTTTAAACACATTTATTTATTTATTTATTTATTTATTTATTTATTTAATACTTTATTGTACACTTATATAATGACAAAAAAAAATTAAACGATACTTAAAATAATGCACAAAAGGTGAGCTTATCCCTAACGACAGAGATTACTTCCAGAAAGTGAAGCTGGGAAAGGAAAGTGGAAGGCATCGTGCACAAGCATAAAGACAAACACAAATTATTCATACATTGCAAGGATAAGATTACACATAGATAAGAAAAGGCTAAAACGCAAATTGATGACTATAGTAAAGAGAAGTTAACACAGTAATAAAATAAATAGGACAGAAAAAAAAATACGACAATGACAGGTAATGCTCCTTAACCCGCTTCTTAAAACCTAGCAACGAGGGGCTACTACGGATCTCAGTGGGTAGAGAATTCCACAACTTCACTGCGTGGACAGTGAATGACCATGAATACGTTTGAGAATGTGACACAGGAAAACGAAGAAGAGAGCCAATATGAGAACGACATGGGGAATCGGAGGAATGCAAAAACGAAAAACGTTCACAAAGGTACTTGGGAGCAGCAGGATTGAACAATATATTAAACAGAAGGCAAAGAATATGTGTGTTCCTACGAAAACGGATAGGCAACCACCTGAGCTGGATTCTGAAAGTAGAGATGTGGTCGTACTTACGAAGACCAAAAATAAATCTTATACATGAGTTTTGAAGCCTCTCGAGTTTATTTAAAAGCACTTCAGTAGCGTCAAGGAAACAGGAATCTGCATAATCCAGAATAGGAAGGACAAGAGTTTGCACAAGAGAAATTTTTGTCTTAATAGTGTAACGTACTCGGGTTCGCAATTGTAAGAAAACACTACTTATATTAAATCCGTGTATTTACACAACACAACACAACGTAATACTAAAATACACTTTACACCCTAGTCACTCGCTATACTATCACTGAACTTAGAACACTACACAATAAAACACTTCTCGCTTCGCACTTGGTCACTTGATGTATCGCTCTCGATCGCTTGATAAAAACTGCCTTGTGTTTGTCAACACCTCTGTATTTATAGGCAGGGGAAAGTCCTAGCTGGATCTAGAAAAATCTAAATGTATCGAGAAACAATGAATCACTTCTTATCGTAAACATGTTATAAGTCATAAGTCCTAGTACACGCTACTTTCAACCTTATGCCATATCCCACAAAGTCCATTATGGCATAGCCCAGGTCAACTATTTGTTTGTCAATAGGAGTAGCTATCTCTTTCTTTTATTTCTAGATAGTTAGCGCGCGCGCGCGCTCCAACTCTACATGCTTTTAGATTATTCGTAACAATAGGCAGGAAATTTTTCAATAACTGTAAGGAGTGAAAAGTGAAATACATTTTTTTGCTAATGCTACTGATGTGATCATCCCACGATAGATCAGAGCTAAAAATAACACCCAAATTTGTTACACTAGATAAAAAAGGGATCCGAGTCCCATTATAAAGTAATAGTGGTAAATTTGAATGATCAATGGATTTTATCATCTGACAACTACCCACAATGATTGCTTTAGATTTAAATGGATTAACCATAAGACCGAAAGCTTCAGCCCAAGAATAAATTGCGCTAAGATCCTTGTTCAGCAAACCTAAAGTTTCCGTTATATCCCCGTAACTACAATGACGATATATCTGCAAATCATCGGCATACAGATGAAAGTTAGAAGAGATAAACTTGGTAACAGTGTTAATAAATATAGAAAAAACTAAAGGAGATAATATGCAGCCTTGCGGAACCTCCGAAATAATGTCACACCAGTTAGAGCAAACTTCATTCAGAGAAACATATTGTGTTCGACCCCGCAAATATGAATCAAACCAACCTAAAGCCAAAGGTGAGAAATTAAGAGAGTGCAGGACTCCAATCAATAAGTCAAAATCAACGAAGTTGAAGGCGCTACTAAAGTCCAAAAGCACTAAGATGGTAAGGTGTTTTGAGTCCATTGCCAACCGAACTCCGGAGTCCGGCTTCATTTGTATGATTCATACACATTACTTTCCTTTTAAAGTTGGAATGGAAGTCTGTGTTTACTCAGTGATAATGTAGGTTTATATTGGTGAAAGAACTAATAAAATTGGTCCAGCAATTTTTGAACTCATTAATTTCCAGCGACCTGTTCCCGCTTCGCATGGGTGCAATTCAAGTGAACAAAATTTGTTTTTACGACTAATCTTTTAAATTTTTTGCTGTTTTCTGCTATAATGCAAGTGTTATGCACATAAACCTTCCTCTTATGTCGCTCTATCTGCTGATGAAAACCGCATTAAAATCAGTTACGTAGTTTAAACGATAAAACCGGTCAAGTGCGAAGGGTTTTATTATGTTATTTTTTTATGTTTGCGAATTATTTGCGCAAGTGCGAATTATTTTATTATGTTTTCAGTATTTTTTTATTTCAGCAGAGACATGAATACATATTTTATCATCTGTGAAAATTTCAGCTGTCTAACTATTATGGTTCATCTAACTATACGGTCATATATGGTCAGAGGGACGGACAGCGAGGTCTTATTAATAGGATTCCGTTTTACCCTTCGGATACGGTACCCTAATAAGCGAACATACAGCAGAAATAACTTTGTTTTTTACTATGTAAGGACAAACAAATCTAATTTCTCAATAATATTAGTATAGACCAGCGACACATTCCGGCTTCACACGGGTTAATTACGGCCCTAATTATTTATAACCAACATCATAAAAAAATGTTAATTCGCGATCGATTTAGTTTTGATATACCAAACTTATACGGAGGTCCATTAAAATCACTTCAAGTGTTTTAGAATCCTTAGAGAACATAATATACACTTATAATATACACATATTTAAGTGTTACATAAATGTTTTAATAGTTTTATACTTCGATCAAATACAGTATAATATTTAATCGTAGATTTTGTAAGTATTTTATTTCATTGTTAGGAATTTACTTTATCTTAATCGTTTGCCATAAAATATTCATATTTTACACAAAAAGTGAATTTAAATTCCAATCGGAATGGATCGATAAAAAGCAGGTCTGAAAGTGCGACAGAAAATTATCAATGAGGGATTACACCGCCATTATTATTCGAATAGTTGCTTTTTTAAAACGCTCACACTACTATACCCTAAGTAAGGATTTTAAATAACAACCTAAACCTAACTATCTATACCCACCCAATGAGCTGAATCCGAAGTGATTTTCAGATAATAAACATGATTTAAATTGGGATTGAAACGTCTACTCGCCGTAGTGACCTATATCCGACTGCAGTCTGCAACTGGTAAAAAATAAACTACTATGAGAAAACTTTAAGCCAAATTTTGTAAAATAAAATTTAAAAAATACTTTACCCATCCAACAAACTGAACTACGCATGTTTCAAAATTGGGGTTAAAATGTCTACTTGCCCTTACGACCTGAACCCAACTGTAACTATCTAGCCAGTGAGCTGAATCCGAGGCAAGGGCCAGGTATATGTAATAACCTTAAATTAATTATGACCTAAACCCAATCCTAACTCTATCCACCCAACGCAATGCACTAAACCTGAAGTAAGGTCTAGATAATAAACATGGTTTAAAATTGGTATTAAAATGTCTACTGCAGGTCTGAGCTTAATAAGTGCGTGTGATGAAATCCAGTCCACCTGCATGTCCTGTTAAGGATTATGACAATAAAAAAGTACTTCTGATTCATATTTTGTGGAAAATAAAGGCATAAAATCCTAGAAAGAGAATTGCTTATTCGACGGTTCAAGTACGTTATGTTTTTTCCAAGTTTTTGGAGAAGCGGAGAGGTTGTACGATGATGAGAAAACCTTTTTAAAAAGACAGATTTATTTGGGTCACTGAATAGACAGAACAACTAAAGTGAATTTTATACAGTACTTCATATGCCGTGGTCACATGTTTTCTTTTTGCATTTATGTTCCTACTAGCTGCAGCGTACAGCCCGCTGCATTATAAGGTTTTTTGGCAAATCCCGCGGGATTACCTAAGTTTTCCGGGATTAAAAGTAGCCTATGTGCTATTCCAGGTTATCATCTAACCGTGTGCCAAATTTCATTCAAATCCATTTTGCGTGATTGAGTAACAAACATCCATCCAAACATCCATTCAAAGATCTATCCAAACATCTATCCAAACTTTCGCATTTATAATACTAATATAGATAATTAATTAGTAATATATAATTTTAATAGGCTCACGGGAAGTTCCAACTTAAATCGCTCTTTTTTTGATATCTATGTGTTACACAATTTTCTGGGTAGCATATTTTATGCATATTAATACAGACCTTGTAGAAATATTTGTCTAGCACGTAGTATTAGATGCGACCTCCATAGCTGAAAATTTAAATAACCATACTTATTAGCACATGCATCTTAATTTAATTAATTAACATTTTTTATTGTTCGCTTCGTGTCTCTTGTTTTATACTAATTTGTGGTTAACATACTAATATCTACATAAAGGTCAGATATTCGTGATAATGACGAATGATAACATTTATTCTGTGATGATAACGTTTTTAAAATATTTCTTGGTATCGTAGAACAAGCTTGTTAATTGCCTGTAAGTACTATGTATTTATTCTAGGGTTTACATCAAGGCTGTTAAGGAGTTTCGTAACCGTAACTGAAACTATTGGATATCCGAAATAAAAATATATCCATAACTATAGCTGTATCAGGTACAAAAGTTTCGGATTATTTCGGATAAGAGCGGAATCTAAATGAAACATTTGTCGACAGGTTATTTTACCGCTTGCACGTCACGTGAATCTTGCATAGATCGTTTGCTATTTCTAGTCATAATTTCGCCGTGTTGGTCCCAGCCTCCTTTGTAGAATAGGCCAACTGCCGTTCTGCCAGGCAGGTCGTAAAAGGCGACCGATTGGTATCGAGTCACTACCATCGTGGCTACTAGGTGGTAGAGTTCTGCATTGTCTCGCCCGGGTCTGGTACCACCGCCTTACCTATTCCTGCCGCAATAGCGTCAGTGCTTGTCGCTGTCGTGTTCCGGTTTGGAGAGTAAGGTAGCCGGTAAACTTACGCATGTGGCATTATACCTCGCCACAAGATAGCAACGCACCATTAACATCTTTGGTGTCTATAGGCGATGGTTGACTCTTTCCATCAGGAGACCCATCTGCTTGTTTGCTATCTTATGACATAAAAAAAAAACTAGCCATTATTTTTTTCACGAGTAGATACTAAATTTAATAAAGTGAAGGAAAAGTGTTGTGTTGCGAATTAAATTGATTTGCACGGACAAAATGCGTCCAAAGTCGAGTTTAATTTGGACCTTTTTATTTTACTTTAATCCATTATTTGAAACCACCTAAACTAACGGATAATCCGAAATAATTACATATCCGTAACCGTATTCGAAACCGATAAAATTTTATTTCCATAACATTTCTATATCCATATCCTTATCCAGATCTGAAATAACATATCCATAACATCCCCGGTTTTTTTTACCAAACGAGCAGATGGTTCTCTTCATATAGCAATCCATCACATTATATAGCAAAACTATTTGAGATGCGTTGACATCCCTAAGACGGGATCGTTTTGCTACAAGCATAAGATCTTATCCTTCAAAGCATAACTTGACGGTGACAAGTACACTGACGCTAATGAGTTCTCGTCATAACGCCCGTTTCCCATGCGCGGTAGGCAGACTTTCCGGTTAACGACGATTCACAGATTTGTCGGTTAGCGAGATGAATGGTCAACCCCATCGTCGCATTTTACCGACTTGATAAAGATTATCGACTATTTCTGGCGATAGCCGGAACTAACGGCTTTACGTGCACTCCGAAGCTCGGGAGTGGAAACACACCACCTCGCTAGACTCTGAACTGCTACTAAGCCTTTAAATTTTCGAAAAAAACTTAAGTATTGAGGTCAGACAAAATGAACCCGTGTACCGACCCCGGCAGTATATCTGTGTGCCGAATTATATCATCTAGTATCAACGGTATTAGACACATATTTTATCAAGTTTCCTGTTTAGAAGTACTCTCTTGCTAGTCGTCTACTTTGTAGAGGACGATAATAGAATAGAATAGAATAGAATAGAATAAGCTTTTATTCAAAATAAGTATTTCTATGACTTGATCATGGCAGTTGCTTAACGCCCATGCCAAAAAAAAAAAAAAAAAAGTATTTCTATGATATATTTTTCGAACGTCAATCTTAAAAACAAATATACATAAAAGCTTAGGTAACTATCAGTCATATTACAATTATCAATAAATATAAATGTACGTACATTATACATTTTAATCAAAGTAACAATTTAAAAACGGACAAATAAAGAGCTATATATTAAAATAATTACTGTAAATAATGTCAATCATAATATCAATTAAGAAAAATATGTCAAATTACTAAAACGTAATATAAGTCAATATATTAGGATAAGGTATATTTAGTCAGCACTCAGTAATATAATTAAAAAAAAGTCCGACATGGATTAGAAACATAAAAATTGTTCATGAGTTATGGGTTTTTTATCACTTTTTAAAGACAATTACCTTATTGTCTTTTTGTTTTCCAGTCCAGTCCAGCTTGGCTTAGAAAAATCCCTGTACTTGTGGATACTGCTAATTTTTTTATATAATATAAATATTACAGCAAACAAACTGAAGGTTTTGATGCAATGAGACAACTATTGCCTATATATATATATATATATATATATATATATATATATATATATATATATATATATATATATATAGGGTTATGAATAAAGCCAAATTTTAAAATTATTTTTTAAACTAAATATTGAATTGAAAGTGCGTTTTAATTATTATTTTAAAATTATCACAAGATCTTGTGAATGAATTGTGTAAAGCTGGCAGTGTGTCATTTTACATACATTTTACATTTATCTATAACTAGCTGCTGCGTGCAGCCCGCTACATTATACATTTTTTTGGTGAATCCCGCGGGATCGCCTAATTTTCCAGGATAAAAAGTAGCCTATGTGCTATTCCAGGTCATTTACCTGTGTACCAAATTTTATTCAAATCCGTTGTGTAGTTTTTGCGTGATTGAGTAACAAACATCCATCCAAACATCTATCCAAACATCCATCCAAACATCCAAACTTTCGCATTTATAATATTATTATTATAATTATAATATTATAATTGTAATTATAATTATAATTATAATATTACTAGCTGCAGCGTGCAGCCCGCTGCATTATAAGTTTTTGGTGAATCCCGCGGGATCACTTGATTTTGCCGGGATAAAAAAATAGCCTATGTGCTATTCCAGATCATCATCTACCTGTGTGCCAAATTTCATTCAAATCCGTTCAGTAGTTTTTGCGTGATTGAGTAACAAACATCCATCCAAACACCCATCTAAACATCCAAACTTTCGCATTTATAATATTAATATAGATATAATTAATAATTAATTAATATTAATATAGATTACGATAGAAACTATTATGGAAACTGTCGCTCTAAGTACATTTTTCCGGATTATTTTTAATTTGTTCGAAGGCACTAAAATATTTTAGACCGAATTTTGCGTAATTGAAATTCCATCCATGCGTTTTGTTTTTTGTGTCGGATAAAAATAAAATTTTATATTTTTTAAATTATTTTTTATTACATAAATCGAACATATCGATTCTGAGCAGCCTCTGAAAATTTGGCCTAACTTATAAATAACCGTATTTACCCCGTGTTGGTCTCGGGCTCCTTTGAAGAATAGACTAACTGCCGTTCTGCCAGGCAGGTCGTAAAAGGCGACCGATTGGCTATGCGAGTCACTACCATTGTGACTACTAGGTGGTAGAGTTCTGCATTGTCTCGCCCGGGTCAGGTATCACCGTTACCTATTCCTGCCGCAATAGCGTCAGTGCTTGTCACTGTCGTGTTCCGATTTGGATGGTAAGGTAGCCGGTAAACTTAATATGCATGTGGCATTAGACTTCGCCGCAAGATAGCAAGGCACTATTAACACCTTTGGTGTCTATAGGCGATGGTTGACTCTTTCCATCAGGAGACCCATCTGCTTGTTTGCTGTCTTATGATATAAAAAAATATATACAAAATAAATGTAAATGTTACGTTCCTATCCTTATCGCAGGTATAGAATGCCAAATGCATAAATTTACGGACTACTTTACCGCCCTAGCAAGAATGCGACAGCGACATGCACCGACGCTATTGTGACAGAAATAGGTAATAGGTGTAAGCAGGAATAGGTATTAGAAGTTCAAATAAAACACAATCTAATTTACTTTTTTATATTATAAGATAGCAAACAAGCAGATAGGTCTCCTGATGGAAAGAGTCAACCATCGCTTATAGACACCAAAGGTGTTAGTGGTGCGTTGCTATCTTGTGGCGAAGTCTAATGCCACATGCATAAGTTTACCGGCTACCTTACCCTGCAAACCGGAATACGACATTGACAAGCACTTACGCTATTGCGGCAGAAATAGGTAAAGCGGTCATACCAGACCCGGGCGAGACAATGCAGAACTCTACCACCTAGTAACCACGGTGGTAGTGACTCGTATAGCCAATCGGTCGCCTTTTACAACCTGCCTGGCAGAACGGCAGTTGGCATATTCAAAGGAGCCCGGGACCAAAACATGGAAAAATTTGAAACTATTTACTATTTACTTGAAAATAAATTTGTTACTTACTTTCTGAATATGTTACAAACAATTTAAATAATGTTAATTTGTATAATTTATATTAACGAATTATGTAAGTTGACATTTATCTACTAGATAAAATATTGCAGTATTTTAATTGGACTTTTTATAATATTAACAGAATTATTAATGTTTTTTTTTTTAATTTTCGCACGCCATAATATAATCAAAATATGCACTGTGTTTATATTTTGACATCTCAATTTTCTTGTCGATCAATGAATAAATTATGATTATGAATTTGATACAAATTCATAATCATAAATTATTCATTCCCCCCCAGGCAGGTCCGCAGGCTAATGTGTACTACATTGCCTGGCCGAGAAGATCTTCCCTTTCCCCTTCCATGTCCTTCCATGACGTCATCAACATTCACAGTGGTGAAGTCATCCCGACGTGATTACTACCCTTACAGTTGCAACCTACGACACCACAGTGGTGACCTTCAACAAAACAACACGCAACGACCTTAGCACCGTCAGCGACTACTGACAACCGCCTTCTGCGCCTAACAGCACCAGCCAGCTTCATAAGCTACGCTTCATTTTCGGAATCTCCTTCGAACTTTCCACCTTCACTAGATCTCCAAGCTGCACCCAGCCCCCCGCTCGTTCCAACTTATTGCGAGCCACAGCGAAGCGCACTTGTCCCGACTCAAGGGTGAATGCTTACCAACATTAATGCGACATGGCGGCAAACCAAAAACTTTAGTAAGATGATATCGAAGTGAATGAAAAGGGACGTTCACTGATACAGGATTTAACAAATCTGCGCACATTAATTTAGAATTGAAAAGTTTGTATAAAAACAGCACGTCTATAGGGAGTTCTAATCGCTTATCGTACGAAACTCTGTGGGAAATATCAGGGTTGGCGTATACAAGGTACTTTGTAGACTTTAGTTGCACTGATGACTAGTTGCTATTGGGAATGAATTGCAAACGTAAGATTATAATTATACTAATCTTTTTCTCTATTTTTAATCTATATTTTACTTGCAGATACGTCGCAATTAGAGTTAATATTAAATACACAGATTGTCTGTATTTTTTTAACATATTTTATTATAAGCGACGTGACCTTTTAATAAAATAATACTGATTCAATAATTAGATCTTATTTGTGTTGATAATCAATCTCTTTCGATAGGGTTATCTACGGCAATCTTGAAAGCTTAATATACTCGTGTTGATGTAAGATTTTCATAATTAATAAGACGAAATAGACTTTCTGAAGACAATTTGATGGCCTATTGTCGCTTGCATTACTGTTGATACAATAAAAAATACATATTATAGAAGTTTCATATGTATAATGATTTTCATTTGAATATTGTAGGTATCCCTTTAGCGTCTCATTTGGACCTTGTGATAAATCTTCAAACAGTAACGATTATGAAGGTATCCCAAATGACATTCTGACATGCTAAGAATCTTAAGTATTGTTATTTTCAAAGTAGATTGTTTCCATTGTTCCAAAATATACAATTGTATGATAGGATGTGGATAAAATATTTCCTTTATACGGTGTATGTCTTTGTTTGGTTTATTACTTTCAAAGAGAACATAACCACAGTCCATATATAAAGCAGTAACTCGACAAATACCAAGCAGATGATTTTTATGATTAAGAGAGAGATTGCGTATTGTATCGCAATGCAATACATATATTCACATAATCGCTGTCAAATCACAGCATTACCGGCACAAAATAATTGAACAATTTAGCTTAAAATTGCATCAGGATAAATTTCAACTTGATCATAGAAATGCTGTGATTTGTGCTTTGGATTAAGATAACTTGGATGGGTATATCCTTCTCTTTCATATGCTTTCCTGGCTCTTTACAATATTATTCACGGAACCCACTAATTACTCTTTCACGCACGTGTTCAATTGCGATAAATGCGTTCCATAATAGTGTATAATGAAGAAACATTCTCCATAAAATTAATCCATTAGTACTAATACATTGTAATAGATGTTCTATTATGTACAGAGTCCTCAGTCATAACTTGTTTTTACTCGACTGTGCTAGTAGGAAGGTAATGATTGAATATCAGTAATTTATGTATGTCTTCTTCATCGTCAACAGATGTCGCGATCGTTTTATATTCAAACAAATTACATTTTAACTTCCCACTGCTGTTACTGATTTTGCCCTGATTTTCAAAAATCCAGTTTTCACCAGATCTGTACGTTTTGAGGTCCTAGGACCTTTTCCAAATATGTTCACGACGACGTCAGTATGACTGTGTGTATTTGTATATATAAACATCTCATAACTTTTGAACGGCTTGACCGATCCAAACGTGATTGGCAGCATTCAATTGGCTTCTTCTCAATTTACTTTTAAATTTTAACCAATTCGGTCCATGAATTTTGAATAATCCTTAAAAAAAATTGGTGAAACAGTATTTTTGTAATGTAACTTCCAGATTAATGTACTGAAAGTCTTATTAGTTCTATTCCTCATAAAACTGCATCCGAGGCATTAATAGCATCAATGTCGGTTAATTCGTTTGGGCGTTATCATCGACGAAAAAATTTGAAAAAATGTTTTTTTTAAATAACTTCGAAAATTTTTAATCAATATTTTTTCGGCTATCTACAGTATTTTAGTACCGTGAAAAACGACGTCAAATACAATTTCAAAAATCAAAATCGAATCAAGTTTTAAAAGGTAAAATCCTACTCGTATAAGCTTACCAGCCTCTCATCCTTAAATTTGGAATAAGATATTAAATAAATAAATAAATATTCACGAAAGAAATATACAGTTACTGATCTAACCCCAAAGTAAGAAAACTATTTGCTTGTGTTATGGGTGTTAGTCAACGACACTAATACATAGAAATACAGATATAAATACTCGAATATATTTAATAAACAAAAAACGGTGTTTTCCGGAAAAACAAACATTTATGCTCATCACACAAATGCTGGACCCCGTCGGGGATTGAACCCGAGCCCCGTCGATTGCGTAGTCAGAGTCGCTGATCACTCGACCAACGGCGCGGTATTGATGCTATTGTGTATTTATAATTTAGTGTAACGGTTGTACCAAACCTGGGCGGCGTCTTTGAAGGTTTTTTAAATCAATCTAGAGCAGTACCAGGAAAATCTTATTCCAGTCATCAAATCACGTTTTTGATTATTTATGTCGAGCATAAACCATAGCATATCCATAAAATTATAGTTGGCTTTCTCCTTTTACTTTTACAAAACTATGTTGAACTTTTACTGAATCTATATATATAAAAATCAATCCCTATTTTCCTTGGTCACGTTATCACGATTGAATGGCTGGACCAATTTTGGTAATTTTTTTTTTGTTGTGTTTGTAATTGTAAGGAGAAGGTTCTTATAAAAGAAAATATTAAGAACATTGCGCGGTAAATTAGAAAATTTAAGAATACTTAACCACCATATAAAGTTTAATGCCATTTTGGCTGCGTGGAAGGACAATCCCGTAGACTTATATAAATTACGTGTCACGTTGTTTGTCCGCTATGGAGTCCTAATATGTAAGGCAAAACAACGTTTGCCGGATCAGCTAGTATATTTATAAAACCAATATCCACCTGCTGCACCTACAGTCCTGTTCTTATCTTTTACGACGTGTCATGAAGGCGAACGATTGACTACACGGGTCACGACACTCGTGACTATTAGGTGATTGAGTTCCGCCACCTCTTTGGTACCACCTTGCACATTCTTCGTCAGGTTTCGATGTGAAAGGTAAGGTTACCAGTAAATTTATGCATATGACATTAACACCTTGCCATATGAATGGCAAAGCCTCATTAACATCTTGGGTGTCTATAGACGATGGTTGTCTATTTACACCAGGAGAGCGTTGTGCTTGTTTTCTATCGTATTATATAAAAAACCGTCTCGCCCAGGTTTTGAATTAATTTGAATATCTTATATATTACTGCCGCAATAACTTTTTTGCTGGTTGTCGTTGTGCTTTGGAGAGTTAGGTTATCCTGTAAATACATTGATTACATCCGCCACACAGATAGCAATATGCAATCTTTGGTTTATAGGTAATATATATTATCGGGAGAACTATCTTCATATTTGCTATCTTATTATTAAACAATTTTGTATAAAGGATCTGAACTAACATAAGCAAAATCAAATTTCCAAGTAAAAATAATTTTATTTTGTAAAAAATTAAATGGAATTTTGTACGAAATAAAATTCGAAATTTATTCAGAGATTCATTCAGAGATCAGAATGAATCTATAAAAATAAATATTTACATTATCCAGTATTTGCTCTTCATCTTTGGTAAATGTCATTGTTACATTACATTCAGTATGCATTTTGTAATAATTTTGCAATAGGTCCCCTACAAGTAAGTGTCTTTAGTATTAATAACTATGCAGGTTATTCCGAAAACAATATAGATATAATATTCTATTATTTTCGAGGTTCAGTTTTATGGCTACTTGAAAATAAATATCAAATTGGTCTCTAAATACTCATTTATTTACATTTTATTTACAATATTATAAGACATAAACTCTAATGAGGTTTTAAATGATAATATTTTGACGCAGTAAAACAGCAGCAACCGTCTTTTCATTTCCCATATGGCGTATCCCCAAGTTAAAATGGACAGACTCGGGGAGTATACCATCTCAAACAATAAAGGAATTTTCAAAATTGGTTAACGAATGACCGAGTTCTGGGTTACCAAAATAAACATACAGCTGAATTCATAACCTTCTGCTTTGAAAAGTCAGTCGAAAACAGATATTTAAGTATCCATTTTCACCCGGGCTCCATTGTAGAATGGATCACCTGCTATTCTGCCAGGTAGTTCATTAAAGGTGGAAGAGTTGGATATACATGGTGAATACTAGGTGGTAGAGTTCTGCAACATCTCGTTCGGGCAAATTTATTCGTGCGATATTTCTACCCTACTACACGAATATCAACGCAGCATTAAATCTTTGATGTCTATAGATAAAGTCAATATTTTTTTTCACTTGTGACGGGGTACGGGGTGACAATTTTATAGCTACTACCGCATCGGAACGCGGCCTTGCACCGAAAAGATCCGGCAGATAAAACTCAGCAAGTTTGTTTATATATATATATATATATATATATATATATATATATATATATATATATATGCATACATATAATTTTTTTAACAATATCAGAGATTGGTATGAGGAGCAATTTATCACAGACATACATTTATACAATTAGTAACAATTAGTAAGTAAAGTAACGATTAGTAAGTTTTTTTATTTTGTCGGAAATCTTACTGAAAAGCATACTGTGGTACAGCATACACTGCCCCATAAATGAGTTACTTATTCTGTAAAGATAAGATGATTGTCGAATAAGATTTGTTTAAGTTTCTTGTACTTAGCAAGCAATCATTAATATTTTTTAAATGACTCAATTTTTATGAACATCAATTAGATTTTCATATATATACTGGGATACTAGCTGCAGTTATAAAAGTTTTTGATGAATCCCGCAGGAACAACTCATTTTTTCGGGATAAAAATAGCCTATGTGCTATTTCAGGTTATCATCTATATGTGTGCCAAATTTCACCTAAATCCGTTAAGTAGTTTTTGCGTGATTGAGTAACAAACATCCATCCAAACATCCATTTATACAACAATTTAAACTTTCGCATTTATAATATTAATTAATATAGATTACAGTAAAAATATTGATTTCTTTGAATATTTCTCTCGGAGAAACTCTTGGACCTAGATGGTAAATGTTACAACATGGCGTCACGAATAGCCTTATTATCGCTTTTTATTCCATAATAAAATAAATAAAAGCTTTAATTCCGTGGCCATTAATGAGTCAAACTGGTCTCTAAAAAGCCCAATGCGTACTCAGCAGGGTCAAAGAATATTTCATGTCGGTCTACTGAGTAGGTTACTAAAAATAAGACGCAATCCGATATCGTGCGAGCTACTGTCCTTAAAGCCCTCGTCTTACAAGTAACTGGTTTAATTTTTTACGTAAGCGAAAGATGTAAAATCTCTCAGCATTTTCTGCTTTCATCTCAATTGTTCGGGTAAATTTCTTCCATGTCATTGATGTGATTGATTCAATCATTCATATATATTTATAATAAAATATTAATTAATGTGTGTATCAAACCATATTTTTATACAGAATTAGATAGCAAACAAGCAGATTGATTACCTTATGGATATATAGACCATCGCCTAAAAACAACAAAGATGTTATCCCTGTGGCGGGATGGCAATTCCACAAGAATAAGTCTACCGACTACTTTACCCTCCAAACCGGAACACGACTATACCAAGCATTGACGCTATTGCTGCAAGAACAAGTAAGGCGGAAGTACTAAATACCCGGGCGACGCGTTGCGGTACTCTACCACCTAGTTGACCCGATGGTAGTGACACGTATAGCCAATCGGCCGCCTTTTACGACCTGCCTGGGAACATTTCCTGTGCGAATAATGAATAATGAATGTCACTAGGTGGTAGAGTTTTGCATTTTCTCGCCCGGGTCTGGTACCGCCGCCTTACCTATTCCTACCGCAATAACGTCAGTGCTTGTCGCTGTCGTGTTTCGGTTTGGAGAGTAAGGTAGCCGGTAAACTTATGCATGTGGCATTAGACCTCGCCACAAGATAGCAACGCACCATTAACATCTTTGGTGTCTATAGGCGATGGTTGACTCTTTCCCTCAGGAGACCCATCAGCTTGTTTGCTATCTTATGACATAAAAAAAACATGTAAAAATATTTTAAACAAAGAAAAATTTCGACACTGGCTGAGACTGAACCAGCGAACTACATCCTAACCGTGGATCTCTCGCTCATCTCGCTTCGAACGAACGACACATTGTTTTTCCAGCCAGTGTCGAAAATTTTCTTTGGTTAAAATATGTTGTTGTTAATGTCCATCCGTTAATCCGTATGATTAAACTAGATACGCCTTTCATTGCTTCTTAAGTTGTCAATTTAGCTTTCATTTAGGCCCAAAAATTAAGATTTATAGTACTTTCCAATAAAATAAAATCACTTCAGGGGATATTTTTAAACACTGGCTTCTTATTCTGCACGATAACATACAACATGGTGCTCGTATCTCGTACCAAGTACCTATACTCGTATATACTCGTATCTACAAGCGTTTGACACAAGCTTTTGCTCATATGAGCAGCTACATCTCTGTGCCGGCTACACATTTCTTACCCAACACTGTCTCTAATAGTATTTGGGTGGTCTATGTTTGGGTGGTCTATGATTAATCAACTGAAGGATACGCTTCTACTTTAAGCAAAATATTATTTTTTGTTCCACTATATATGTTATAATATTTCTGTTATATCTCGCCTTGGTCTGGTACTACCGTCTTACCTATTTTTGCTGCAACAGCGTCGATGCTGGTTACCGTCGAATTCCGGTTTTTACGAGTAGAATAATCTAATAAACTCATTAATTTGCCAATCACTGCACACGGATAGTAACGCACTATTAACATTCTGGTATCTTTAGGTGATGGTTGGCTCCATAGACTAGTATATAATATTATGCTTGGCTCTTTCCATTAGGAGTGAGGAGAACTATCAGCTAGTTTACAATCCTATAATATAAAAACTAAGACATTCAAATGCAGTCGCCAGCATTCCGGTATGACAACTATAAAAAAAAACTAATAATAAACCTTGGAAAAAACAAAACGTTTATGAATTCGTGAATTATTTATATCAGTAAAACTGATGGCGAAACAATCTGAACTATGTAAATATTGGGGTGATATTCTTGACTCTTGCGACATAATATGGGTGATATTCACTTTTGAACTTATAATTTTGTAAATATTTAATTTATTTGTCACAGCTGACATTAAGTTCAATGCCTGTCTTAAATATGAATATATACATATTACTAGCTGTATCTTGCTGCCCACTGCATGATAAGAGTTCTTGGTGAATCCCACGGGAAAAATTTATTTTCCCGGGATAAAAAGTATCCTATGTGTTATTCCACCTACCTATGTACTAAATATAATTCACATTGGTCAGGCCGTTTCTGCTTGATTGAGTAAAACAAAAAAAAAAAAAACATCCTAACATCTAAACATCCAAAAACCCCGACTCCAAACATTCAGATTTATAGTATTTAATTTAGATAATAATTAAATGGTTATCCCACTCTCTAAGTAAAAACACAATATTGACAAGTATAACATTGATATGTACTATTATGTAACTACATTATGACGACAACATCAGGTAAGACAGTGATATATAGCTTCTATTTCTCTATTGGTTTCAGAACTCTACTGTTGAGTTATCATATATATTTGCGTGACCCTTCGGCTGCATTTGCATGTATCGCGTTATTGCGCTAAGCTTTGTTACGACAGACGCTGTATGGCTATAGCATGACTCTTATACAACTGCGTAATATGGAGCCATCGTTCATGAGCTGTTCGGATATTAGATAGGGGGTCCATAAAACTATAATAATATAGAACATTTGCAATCATATGTAATTTTATTGACTGCATTTAATTTTTCATTTATTCTACTAAAATTATAATAGCATAATAAATCAAACACAATTATTTTATTCTTTAAATAAAACTAATTATTTACATTTATTTAAAAAGCTCGTCAGTATAATTTTTCTGAACATTTAGTGCAATTATGGAAAAACTTACTTGTAAATATTAAAATTAACTGTCTTGAACACACTGTTATCAGCTACAACTAATGAATGTAATTAAATCTTAATGTTGGAAGTATAAACAACACCAGTTACATTTTTAAGTTTAATATTAACAGACATTATTAAATTTTCAAGTAACTTAAATAAATATAATGACTAGAAACAAAAATCAATTTTACAAAAACGTTTTTATTAAAGTGAACTAAAAAATACAAAATAAACTTTAAATTTTTTCGTGTAATGTGTAAAGAAATGCGGGTTCAAATAACTCCTTCTACATTATCATATCATCATAAATAATTCTATATAGATAGGTTAGTTCTAAGAATGTAAATATAATCGATATAATTGCATGTTTTCAAAATATAAAATTCCTACACTTAAATTTAACAACTTGAGACGCTTAAGAATAATAACATGTGACGCCTGAAGCTTTTAAATTTTATTGTAGGTATTTTATTTTATTGAAAATAACGAAAGAATTGAAAAATCTGTTTCTTACATATGGACACAGGACGTTGCTAGTTAAATAAAAGCTTGTGAAAAGAGAATAATATGACATAGTGTCATCCATCATTTTGCAACAACAATTTTGTCAAAATTACTTGACATGCGTTCAATAACTCACATTATTTGACATGATATTAATCTTCCTATATTTGCCCATACATTGCGAATTGATTTATGATCCTATTTGTTCTGCTAATTTTGCTTTATCTTATTATGTATATTGTAAAAGCTGTTAGTTCTACGGAAATGTTAGAGCATTTTTTATTGCTATATATGTATATAAAATATACTTTTCATTATCATTAACTAAATTAAACAAAAAAAATATGATATTATATTTACAGAATATGGTGACGAACAATGGGACGAATGGACGAACTTCTGCAATGGGATGGCTGCTGACCTTCATTGCCGTATTTTACAACTGCTTATTGTAAATTTGGTTATTTTTTAAACATATTTTGTTTCTGTAATATATATATATATATATATATATATATATATATATATATATATATATATATATATATATATATATATATATATATATATATATATACAATACCGTATATCGACTTCCGCTTGCTAAGTTTTACTAAGATATTATTTGAATAGAAAAAAGTCAATTTCCAAGAAAGGTCAAAAAATCAATTTTAGTAAACGATCAATAAATTATATCGAATAATTTCAAGAATAGTAGAATTGGCGGTAAGATGTCATCATATCGATTTAATACCACACAAACATTGGAACAAGGCAAGAGTATATTTGTTACTTATACTAAAAGGTCAATCTCTGTGGCCTTTCCGGAAGCGAGGCCATCGTAACCAGCGTACAGGTTAGATTAAAATAGTCGAACTCATAGGAAACAAATTAACTACGACATATATGGTTAACGGAACGGTGTAATTAACGTTTGAAAAAGAGCGATATTTATTGATAGAATTTGAGGGGTACAAACGGCACCCTATTACTAAGACTCCGCTGTCCGTCCGTCTGTCTGTCACCAAGATGAATCTCATGAACCGTGACAGCTAGACAGTTGCAAATTGCACACCACAGATGTGGTCTCCTTTTCCCCGTGTTTGTCCCGGGCTTCTTTGAAGAATAGGCCAACTGTCGTTTTGCCAGGCAGATCGTAAAAGGTGACCGATTGGCTAAACGTGTCACTACCATCTTGGCAATAGCCACCTAATAAGGTGGTAGAGTTATGCATTGTCTCGCCCGGGTCTGGTACCACCGCCTTATCTATTCCTGCCGCAATACCGTCAGTGCTTGTCACTGTCGTGTTCCGATTTGGAGGGTAAGGTAGCCGGTAAACCTATGCATGTGGTATTAGACCTCGCCACAAGATAGCAACGCACCACTAACACCTTTGATGTCTATAGGCGATGGTTGACTATTTCCATCTGAAAACCCATCTGCTTGTTTGATATCTTATGATGTATAAAAATGATGATGTATTTCTGTGGCCGCTATAATTAATAACAAATACTAAAAAAACGTAATATTGGCGTTTTTTTCAAATTACGGTACGGAACCCTTCGTATGCCAGTCCAATTCGCATTTGGGCAGTTTTTTAAATATATTTTTAAACTGTTTTGGACTAACTGTTGCTTACAGCTTCACTCTTATTTATTAGGGGATAAAGTATTGAAAACCTATTCATAGAAATGACTACCTTTCTTCCGTACCTTAGTAACCTTACTACGCGCTGCTTAATTGTAGAAAACTTATTTGTCTAAACTTCTAAAGAACTGAAAACGAAACACATCGATCAAAGTACTTAGAAATAAACATAAGTATGTTGCCTTGTAAGTAAGCCTAAGTGGGCTGTAGAACTATTACTGACAAAGATGATTATCTTAATATAAACTAGCGACCTGCCCGCAGTTTCACCCGCGTAGCTTTTGTTCCCGTGGGAATATAGGAAAGGTTTATGTACTAAAACCTTCCTCAAGAATCAATCTATATATTAAAAAAACCGCATCAAAATCCGTTGCGTAGTTTAAAAGAATTAAGTATGCAAATATACAGACAGAAAGGCGACTTTGTTTTATACTATGTAGTGATAAATTACGTATCACGTCGTGTGTCCGCGATGGGTTCCTAAACTACTGAACTAATTTCAATATTTGTTTTCGTGAAATTTCGTTATCTCCGAAGTAAAACACGTCACCACAGTCACGAGTATCATATGCTTAATAAAAAAGGTGGTTGGTAAATTATAACATATCTCTTATACACAGAAGATAAGTTACAGTTAGGGAGACAGAACACATCCATGGGGAACAGAGCATGTACAAAAAATGGTTATGATATTTCAATCAATCAAAGAGTTTTGATCAAATATACAATGCAGAGACAATGCAGAACTCTACCACCGATAGTGACTCGTATAGCCAATGCGTCACCTTCTACGACCTGCTTGGCAGAACGGCAATTGGCTTGTTCTTCAAAGGAGCCCAGGACCAACACGGGCGAAAAATATGTAAAAAGTAGCTATATAAATGTTGACCTAATTATCCATTAAAAAGGTTTATGTAAAGATACTCGCGCAAAGATTTCGGAGTTCATTGCTTATAACTCATAAGCAGCGATTTGCCAAACTTGTGACTGCTGAAAAATCAGGAAGGGTAAGAATAGGGCAAGGACTTTAAAAAAGCCATATGAAAAAAATAGCTCCGGACTGATATTAGGTATATTTTACTTGAAGTAAAACAGTCTCCAATAAAATTTTGTTATTCCTCAACTTTAAAATCATTTCTAGCATATTGTGGTGAACATAGTAAAAGAAGCGTAAAGGAAAAGCTTACTTTACATTAAGTAAGGTTTTTTTTATTACTAAGTGTTGACATAGAAATAAGGGCCCAAGTGGAGTACATCGCACCAATCTAGATCTGTTATTAATTTTTCTTTATTAAATTTTTAATTTCAATGGTTTTCTGAAATTATTGCGTAGTATATGCAAGTTAGTATATTCTCATCGTGTTTTCTAGTGTTGTATATTGTATGTGTATGCACAGATGTACATAAATCATGTAAAATATGTGCTTATTCCTCTATGTATACCCATTTATATTATTATATTATAATAATTACTAGTATAACATTACAGATTATTTAATAACGCTCACATATATATGCTTACTTACTTATTTATTAAGCGATGTTTGAATAAAAAATTAGCAATATATCAGAAAGGTGAAATTAATTAAATTTGCTTTATTCAATTAAATTTTATCAAACCGACGTCTTTCTTTTCGGTACCATCACAGAGGATACATAGAACAGTTCGCGGATAATAGCAAATTTAATTAATTTCACCTTTCTAATAATGGATTTCGCAAGGTAACGCCTGAATCAATAAAATAGCAATAGATTATTTTTATTGTTTGCTTGTAAAGTTATTGAGCCGTTGATATTGTGCTATAACAAGTTTAGTACCTACCTGTTTAAGTAAAAAATTACCAAAGAAATATAAATACGGGTCTTGCTACATCCTATTAAAATTATTTTAAAGATTATTATTTATAAGTTTATTCCTATGGGCATCCCGAGAAATTTTGCCATTGGATCAAGTAATTTTGATTCATCGGAGCAAATCTATATCTTAAGCCCGTGTTAGTCTGGATTTCCTCAAAAACAAGGCCATCTCCCTTGCAGCCAGACAGCTCGTAAAAGTAAACGATTATCCAAATTTGTCACCATTATCGGTACTACGTAGTAGAGAACAGCAACGGCTCGCCCGGGTTCTTTAATACCGCCTTACCTATTCCTACCATAATAGCGTCAGTTCTTGTCACTGTTGTTATAGGGGTCATCCATAAATTACGTCACACGAATTTCATGATTTTTGGACCTTTCCCCCGTCCTTGTCGCAGTTGGTCACATTTGTGAAACCCCTACCTAGTGTGATGTCACATATTTTACAAATTTACATTGAAATAATAATCTCATTCGATTATTTTACATCTGTACAGATGGCTTTTTAATTTTACGGTTGATGTACTTGCAATCTAAGTATTGCAAGTACATCAACCGTAAATTGATGTAAATAAAAACTATTATATTTTGAAAAAATGTTATGTCACAAAATTTGGGACCCTCTCTACCTCTTGTCACACAATGTCACATTTCGTCGACCCCCTCCCTTTCTCTGAACGTGTGTCGTAATTTATGGATGGCCCCTTATAAGCTACAAGTCCTGATGATGCGCTAAAACGCGAAACCGGTAAACTTTTAAAAAATAATTAAAATTAGAGCAAATATATATTGCCTTAATATATATAGGAATGCAAACAAACTGACAGCCCTCATGATGGAAAAGGACAACTATCTTATATAGACATCAGAGACGTTGATGGTGCACTGCAATCCTGTTTGAAATGCAACATGCATAGCTTCACCAGCCAACTTATCCTCCATGAGCGGCTTATAAAGTCTTAGTTATGAACGTATTTGTTTTTTATAACACTAGCCGAACCGCGCTGCTTCGCCCGCGAGTAGATTAACATGTTGTCCACATCGTTTTTTTTATATAAACTACCAACAGCTAAAATATGGGTTTACCCCCATTTCAACTATTGGTGGTTAACTTTTTACAAAAAGGTTAGCCTATATTTGACTCCAAATCTTAATCTATCTTCATGCCAAATTTCATCAAAATCGGTTTAATGGTTTAGAGGTTTAATGTATTCTATGTGCTATTTTTACATCGTAAGATAGCAAACAAGCAGATGGTTCTCATAATGGAAAGAGACTACCATCGCCTTTAGACACCAAACATAGATATATTACACGTCCAAAGACACCAAAGCTGTTAATGGTGCGTTGCTTGTGTCGGATTCATAAAGCCATATGTGTTAGTTCACCAGCTACCTTACCCTGCAAACGGGAACATGACCTACATTATTCCAGTAGGAATAAGCAAGGCGGTGGCACCACACACGCATGAGACCACGCAGAACTCTACCACGATGTTATTGATTTCCATAGCCAATCATTCACCTTTTACAAACTGCCTGGCAAAATGACAGGTAGTTAATTCTTCAAAGGAAGCCCAAAGCAACACGGGGGGGAGATCACTAGTATACATGTGGTGCCTAAATATATCGAAATCACTTCAGCC
This sequence comes from Apodemia mormo, assembly GCA_036924255.1. Classification (NCBI taxonomy): domain Eukaryota; kingdom Metazoa; phylum Arthropoda; class Insecta; order Lepidoptera; family Riodinidae; genus Apodemia; species Apodemia mormo. The sequence continues at coordinate 2,099,414 of JAUPFN010000007.1, read as the reverse complement.
GTTTTTGCATTATTGAATAATATATGTATATACATACATCTAAACTTTATATTGATATTATTATTATAGATTATAGAAGTATGGACTAGCTAGTAGATACTCGTTACACCCGAATTTGCTGCCGCTATAATAATCTTTTCGCCACATTATAAAACAATTTTGGCTTGCTAACGTTTCGTCTAAAAAATTTTCGTCCAAATTTTTGTTACTTTGAGCTTAAAATATCTCAATTTTGCTGCAAGTTTCAGGGATAGCCTGCATGGTCAACTAGTTTACAATTTTTTTAATACGAAATGCAGTTGGTATTATAAGTTCAATATTACACTCAAATTTCACTAATGGAAGTAAACGCTTAGCACTTGCGACGCTTTAGTTCCTTACGCAAATATTATTTTCTCCCCCCCCCCCCCCCTTCTGAGAGGCATGCGTCGTCCAGTCCATCGGAATTCGCTTATAATATAATATTATGGTATCATAAAACTTTTTCGTCTGACTGTACCACACGGCTTCAATAATTTGATACTGGACGAATCGTCAGTGAAAAAAATAATAAAATGAAAAGGTGTCGTTTCGTCCTCTGTGGACGAAACGTTAGCAAGCCATAATTTTGTTGTGCATGTATCTCGTCTCCACACAATAAGTAACTCTTTTATGAGGCAATGTATACGCTTTTATAATAAACTTCCCGAAACTATAAGAGATCTACCAGTCAATAAATTAAAAAATGTGTTCAAACAAAACTGTAAAAAGTGTATTATAAAATCTCAGATTAATTAGAAAACAAAAAAGCCTGGGATTAATTGCTCCTCATACCCGATAAATATTTGTATATATGTTACTGTAAAAGCCCAAACTGTGGTAAATCCTAAGATTTTCCGGTAAAATCTAAGATTTACACTCTCAATGGTAAATGTCCAAACAGTTCCTTTGTTTCGAATTTTTACCACCATTCACTGGTAAATCTTAAGATTTACCTCAAAGGCACAGTAAATGTTGAAAAATACATTTTTTTACTATTAGAATTTAGTATATACAAGGTTTTACCAGTGCTGGTTGGTAAATATTGGTTTTGGGAATAAAACAATGAGTAACTCTTAATCATTTATTTAAATTAACTATTAGTCGGAACCTTACATATGGATTTATGTGTATCATATGATGATACGACAATGAATGGAGTACTTTATTCCTGTCTCCGACGTAACGCTCACACCACCAGCCATTTTCGTATTTTTTTCTAAAAACACACGGACCGTTACGCGCACACGTTTCGAGTCCGTTCCGTTGGATCGTGGTCACAAAAATGGTGTATGAGTTGTTTGGATTGAATCCGATACTGTAAAGCGTATATTTTTAAGAGGTCTTGAGTACTGCAATACACTGGTGTTAGAATTGTTTAATTTAAATGGCGTAAGCTATAAAATAATTCAGGTGTAACACGACACTTTGAGAAAAATATGATTACTTGTTAGTCGAGAATTTTTTAATCAAAAAGTAAATCGATGACCTATGCTTTTTATATTTTTTTTATATAATTGGTAAACATATACATACAGAAAAAAAATAAACAACATATAATATAGAACAAAAATATTTATTTACATAAATATTAATATCTTTTTTTTCATAATTAATACGTAATTTTTTTCGTAATTTTTAAATAATTTATTTCTTTTTCAATTTTACAGCTATGTTAAATTTTTTTTACAATATTGTTTAGGATATTTCACATTCACATCATATGATTTTTTGAGATCATAGATATCAACACTAAAATTTATGAAAATAAATAAAAATAGCTACCGTCATACCCAAAGCGCTGATATCATTAAGTTGGTCATTAACGAAATATATGTTTTATTAATTGATATTTACGGTTTTTTGACAAAATTATTATCTAAACTGTTAGATCTTGAACTGATCTTGATTATAAATAAAGTTTACTTGTTGATTAATACGCCAAAACACTTTTAAATTAACTTGTATCATAAAGTGCAACCAACACATAACACATAGCACGAATCAAAATGGCGAACTAAGTTCTTTTATTTTTCCCCATGAGCGTATTTAAAAAAAGAATGCCAATTGGATGTTATTCTATACAAAGTTTTCGTTCGAAAACGATAAAATACCATAGAGTATTGTATTAAAGCTGGTAAATAGTGAAAATGTTGTTTTTTTTGGATGAAGTTAGCGTTGGTCTATATAGAGACCATAGTGTACTAACGGAGTTTTCTCAGAGGTCTCATTAGTAACCAAAGTGAAGTGAGCGGGTAAAGCTCAACCCTGGTTCAGAGCCGATTGTAGACGCGCTGAGGCGCTAAAGCGTGAGGCATATCTGGCTTGGGTAGATGCCCGACACCGCAAGGCCAAGGATGTATCGGAGAAGAAGAAAGCCTTCAACTGGGCCGCCAAGTCCTGCAAAAGGCTCTACTAAAAGCTCGATTTGACTAAGTCAGCCGTATTGGGAACAAACTGGCTTCATAGCTTTCAGGTAGTAAGTCTTTTGGTCCCTGACAAAGTCAGTTGAATCGAATTTCTGCCGCCCCTCACTTCCTCCACTGCTGAAACCGGATGGGACGCTGGCTCACACCGCCGTAGAGAAATCAAACCTGTTTTATACTCATTTTGATTCATAAATTACTAATAGATTCGACAACACAAACAGAAATTAAATAAACGTGTCAAAAAATTGACTGAGGCGAGCGAATGTAGAGTAGCGTGGAGTTGCGGACTGCCCACGAGTACGAGACGATGCGTCGAACACGGATCATGTCTTTATCGACTTTTACCGTGTCTTTATGGTAAATCCTAAGATTGACCAAGTGAATGGTGGTAAAAGTTCGGAATTTAAGAACTGTTCGGACATTTACCATTGAGAGTTGGTAAATCTTAGGTTTTACTGGAAAATCTTAGGATTTACTACAGTTCGAGCTTTTACAGTAGTATATACATTACATCTCCAAATATTTGTAGTATAAAATATAAACTTTGATTATATTATAATAACACAATAATTCCGTTTATAAGAGGTGGTAATATACGTCGATCTCACTTTAGGCGAGGTATTTCGACGCGCGTCAATTCTATAGAAAATGGGTGACGCGGTATGTTCTGAAACCGCTAGGAAACGTGTTAATTTTCGGATAAATAAATATAGGACTTCAGCTGAAAACTAAAATTTAGCACATTCTTTTTTGTATTTACAACTAAATATCACCATATAAAAATCATGTGTAAAATTAGTAATATTAATAACAAATTATTTGTTTTAGAGATTTTTTTAGCCTGTTTTCGGAATTTTATATGATCAAGTAAAGTACATTCTGTCATGTAATGAGTTAGCACACTCTTTAGGTATATCGTGTAATTTTTGTAAAATTGTTATTTAACAATCAATACAAAAAAACGTGATTTAACAAACCAGTTTTTTCCCGTTTTTCGCGATGCCTCGCCTTTAAGGCGATTAATATTAATAACAAATTATTTGTTTTAGAGATTTTTTTTAGCCTGTTTTCAGAATTTTATATGATCGAGTAAAGTACATTCTGTCAGATGTCGGTACCAGCTCCTACAAGAAATACTCATCGTGGGATTGTTAAAATGCGGTGATGAGCATGACTACCCATTGCTTCAATTGATAAACTGGTAAAGCGTATTTTTAGGGCTCTGAAGTAATCTAGGAACCCCTATAAGTTTCGCTATGTCAGTTTAGCTCAACGATCCTTAAAACAAGAAAGCTGAATTTGGCATGAATATACATACATATTAGTCACGGGATTTGGCATGAATATACATACATATTAGTCACGGGATTTGGCATGAATATACATACATATTAGTCACGGGATTTGGCATGAATATACATACATATTAGTCACGGGATTTGGCATGAATATACATACATATTAGTCACGGGATTTGGCATGAATATACATACATATTAGTCACGGGATTTGGCATGAATATACATACATATTAGTCACGGGATTTGGCATGAATATACATACATATTAGTCACGGGATTTGGCATGAATATACATACATATTAGTCACGGGATTTGGCATGAATATACATAAATATTAGTCACGGGATTTGGCATGAATATACATACATATTAGTCACGGGATTTGGCATGAATATACATACATATTAATCAAAAGTGGTAATATAAAATTTTGACAATTATTTTGTAAGGTAGCTCCTCTACATGTGAAGCGGGAATGTTAATTTTTTCTCTCGTGTACCCCATGGGAGAAAAATAGTGCATAGTTGGATAGGTTTTAAAAAGCTTTTTTTAGCTTTAAAGTGTTAATTATTGTTAAACATAAGTGTTCCCCTCTGCCAGCTAAACGGTTGTTTTTGTGGGTAGGAAAAATTTTACAATAGTAGATATAATCAATTTAAAAGGAAAACTATCATGTCTAAATAGGTTTTATGAGTAATAGTCGACCAACTTATAAATGTACTTGGGGAAGTTTTTATAGGCGGTGAACCTGTGCTGCGGGTTTGTTTGACGTTAAATAGATTAGATGTTCATAGTATGAAACAATAAAAGCCCTCTTCTTAGTCCGCATTATTGTGATGTATCACATCGAAACCCTACATTATACCGGACACGCACTTTACCATTTTTTTATAATATTAGACAGCAAACAAGCAGTTCGCTCTTATGACGGAAAGAGAAACTATCGCCTATGGATACCAAAAATGTTAATGATGCGTTGCTATCCATGTGGTGGGGCGAACGCGTGGCAGTCAATACGGCTACCAGGTAGTTCGTAAAAACCAAGCGGTTGGTTTTTTTATATTATAAGATAGCAAACAAGCAGATGGATCTCCTGATGGAAAGAGTGAACCATCGCCTATAGACACCAAAGATGTTAATGGTACGATGCTATCTTGTGATGAGGTCTAATGCCACATGCATAAGTTTAACGGCTACCATACCCTCCAAACCGGAACACGACAGTGATAAACACTGACCCTGGCGAGACAATGCAGAACTCTACCATCTAGTAAATCGTGGTTATACGTGTCACTACCATCGTAACTACTAGGTGATAGTATTTCACAATGTCTAGTTTGGATTCGGTACCACAGCCTTACCTATTCCTGCCGCAATAGCGTCAATGCTTATCGTTGTTGTATTTCAATTTTGGAGGTAAAGTAGCCACTAGACTTATGCATATGATATCGCCATCCGGCTATACGGATAGCAACGCACTGTTAACATAACAAGGGATATTTATTTCTATCTGTCAAGAGAATACAATGTGGTCGTTTGTTATTCCATGAAATAAAAAAAAACTTGAGAGGTGTCAAGGGACACCCGGATCGAACGAAGTTCCTTTTATTATTATTTACAAAAAACCTGTATACACCCAACAAAAATAATCGTCGCGATACCACACTGTTCAATGCGAAATAGAAATGAAAATATCTGGCTTGCTTTCTATAAGAGAGAGAGAGAGACAAACAGAGACAGACAGAGAAGATCCGCACGCCGCACAGCTTACAATACCTTACTATAGCAAAAAGTGTCGTGACAACTTTTCGTAAGAATTTTTTCCGTCTAGTCCCCTTTCACAACGCGCGACAAGGAACTTCGTTCCAAAAAAATCGGACTCAGTTATCACAAAAAATTCGGGATCGATAAGGTGCGGCGGAGGGATCACCACCAATCTGGCTAGCAGTCATCGAGCGAACCGTAGTGAACCTAGCGTATTGACACTCAGCTCACTTTGCCTACGCCACCGAACAGACGTGATATTTTTTAGTATGGCAAAATAAAAATAAATTATTTTGTATTCACTCATTTAATAAATTATTAATACTAAGCATAATACTATACTTACATTAATGGAGGCAAGTATACTTGTGTTTTGTTAAGTTGAGAATTGTAAAGGGTGGTTCACATAAATAGGTAAAGTAAGTTACACCTTGTAAATATTATATCTGTTGATACAATAATAAACCTTAATATCTAACATTCACTTTCGATTTTTAAATCACATTTCCCTTCATTTGAAGCTAATACAAAATAATTGTATGGATATGTTTTGTAATATAGAACATTGATCGATATCAATACTATAATTATTGATATTACAACTCTAATATAACTATTAATTAATTACACACTCGTTTTTTTTATTAAAAAATATATTTTTTTAGAATTTACATATATTTAAATTAATAAAAAACAAAGAATTGCGAAAATGCGTGCTAATAAAGACTGAAATGTGCGCCTTTTTTTTGAATCTATGTGGTTTATTGTTTTATATGCAGTATACATTTTAAACAGTTTTGTTGTGTAAAAATTATTGTATAGTTCTCTTCAGAAACCCACCACATTTTTATATCTTCTGATGTTAAAAAAGTGTTTTCAATATATTTAGTAATTAATATGTTAAAACGAGTCTATCACTATCACTAGTTAGTACAAGATAAAAGCCGTTACAGGTTACACATCAAGTTTAAATTTTTTTTATATTTTCCATATACAAAACGTTACAAGTTTCAATACTACGTTCTTTATGTCATAAAAGTATAGAAATAGATAATGTACACATACTACATGATTGGATATGTAAACACTCCTTTATGGTGATTTATAAACAAACACACAATCACATAATCACGAAATAAATAATATTGTATATTCAACTACAAAAACTGACAACAATTTCATGTATATCAATATCCAAATTTCTGATTTAAAAATATTAATTTCTGTTACTGATTATAGATATATCTTAAATTTAAACAATCATAGCCTAGAATCTCGCTAGAGGTAAAATCTTTGACAAACATTCTTTGGGGATTAACATTAGCCTCTTATATGATTAAGTTTGTTGTAGGAATTCTTTCACCACCAATATCCGTGGTGACCATAATATGGCCATCCGTGACCATACCAGCCATAGCTAGGCCAGCCCCAGCCGTATCCATATCCATATCCATAATAGGGGTAGTAGCCTCCATATCCAAGACCACCATATCCGTATCCGCCCCAATGTCCACCCCAGTGTGAGGCTGCAGTTTGAAGGTCTCCTTTTTCTGAACCTTCGAGGTCATTTATTTCTTTTTCTACTGGCGCAGCTAACGCAAGCGCGAGAAGGATAACAAAAGAAGCGAAAAACACCTGGAACAGAAATTTGTCATTAAGTGACCATTATTATTTATGGTCAGCACTTGATAAAACTGCGACAAGCGCTGTCGCTATTTGGCAGGAAGAAGTAGGGTGGTAGCAAATACGAATGCGAGACGATTAAAAGCCAGTAGACATTTCTTTCACCATGATTTATTGACTTTTGATTAGTCTATTAACTTCTAAAGTGGATGTTAGTTTCTATTGCCACATTTGGCAACTTTAAACAAGCAATAGTAAGATGTGACTGATTGGCTATATGTGTTACTGCCATCGTGACTACTAGGTGGTAGAGGTCCGCAACGTCTCGCCCGGAAGGGTATATAGTATCATCTAACTTATTCCTGCCGCAATAGCTTCGATGCTTGTTATTGTCGTGTTCTGGTTTAAAGGTTAAGGTAGCCGGTAAACTTATACATGTGACATTGCTGTCCCGTCACATGGATAGCAAAGCACCAACAATATCTTTAGTGTCTTTATACGATAGTTTCTCTTTTCTTCAGGAGAGACATCTGCTTGTTTGCTATCTAATGATATAAAAATGAAATTTTCATTCCAATCTAGTAGCATTTATCACTGACTAGCTGTTACCTGAGACTTCGTTCGCGTGAAACAAAAATATTATTTAATTAAGCTCAGCCGAGTAAGAAAGTAGCCTATAGCCTTCCTCATGAATGTGGCTATTACACACAAAAATATTGTTTTAAATCTGCTTGATTTTGTGTAAAAAGTAGCGCGTGTAAATAAACAAGAAAACCAAACAAACACTCAAGTTTTATTTTCAAAGTAAAAGTTTATAGCTATCAAGTACGTACTTTATTATAGTAGTCTGATATAATTACGTGTGCATTACAACCGTAAGGTTTGTAGGTAATAATAACATGCTTCGTTGTTCGGAAAAATTCTAAAAAACTAGACTAAGTTACTCCTTGTTACATCAGCTAACTGCCAGTGAAAGTCCTGTCAAAATTGGTGCATTCGTTTCAGAGATTAGCCAGAACAAACAGAATCTCTTTTCGTCTATCGGATAGCCAAAAATTGTTAAAAAAATGTTATTTTGGTATTTGTACCTTGTATACATCCTAATAAGTTAAATAAAAATCGGATATTTTAATATTACAAGAAGATATTTCAATTTTATTTATTTATATAGATATACTTATTAAAAACGAATTATTGTACAAACAAAAAAACCCGGCAGCGATCCGAAAAAATATAAACCTCTCTCTTGCGCAGTCGGGTTAAAATGTATAGCCTATGTCACTCCCACAGTTAGGATTAATCTAATGACACCTTTCAAGCCCAAATCGATCAAGCCGTTTAGCCTGTAAAGAGTGCTAAAGAAATATACAGAAATACACACATACACACGAAAAATAAAACCCTCCTTCTAGCAAAGTCAAGTAGACATTACTATGTCACTCACATTTGAGATGAATCTATTGACACCTCTCAATTTTAAATCCAATATTCCATTTAATCTACTGAGCGTAAAAAATATACATAAAAACATACATATACATTTAATAAACATAACCTTCCTTAGCGCAGTTGGAAAAAATATGCGTTAAATAACGTACAACGATGACCGCCCTGTTGGTCTAGTGATTAGCGAACATAACTACAAATCGATGGGGTTCGAGTTCGATGCTCGACAGGGACAAACATTTATGTGATGAGTAAAAATGTCTGTATATCTGTGTATGAGTGTTTAGTATGTTTGCAACAGTATTTATATATGTATTTCTATGTATTAGTATCGTTGACTAACACCACAACACAAGCGAACAATTTGCTTACTTTGGGTTTAGATCAGTAAGTGTAATTTGTCACGTGATATATATTATTCTTTATTTATTTAACTCTAATGATATCACCTTCCACAGTCACTTGGATAAAAAATTGTATGCCAATGTGTATAATGATAAAGTACACTTACTTTGCAAGCCATGTCGCGTTGAAAGCCTCCCTGAAACTATCGGCGGAATGTCTTGACAATCGTTTTATATGGCGTCCGCGTCCTAGAGGCATACGGATGAGTGGTTCGCTTCCTTCGCTGTGTGCCAATGACCTCCATGGCTGGGATTAGCTGCACGCTATGGTGGATTTACCTGCATCTGTTATTATCATCCACAAACCTTTGATAACCTTGTTGGTCAAGTGAAAAGAATATTTGAGTGCCAACCACGGATTAAACTGAATATACACCTTACAAGGCAATTTCTTAGGACGTCAAAGTCGCTTATATTTACACAAAGAAATACAGAGTTATAATACTTACCAATGAAATAAAATCACTCCAGAGGTATTACTTAAGCCTTAGCTTTTTATTCAACACGATAAAATAGCACAATATGGCACATTTCTATTTTTTATGATATAACTAGCTGTTGCCAGCGACTTCGTCCGCGCGGACTTCGTTTACTTCGCACGGCTTCTCCTCCGTAGGTGATAGCGTGATAATATGTAGCCTATATGTTGACCCGACCTGTTAGTAATATTCATGCAAAATTTAAAGTAATCCATGCAGTACTTTTTGAGTTTACCCCGGACATACATACAGACAAACAGACAAAAATTCTAAAAACTATATTTTTGGTTTCGATATCGATTTTCCTACGATTTTATTATATGTATAGATAATAGATAATAGATAATAGATCTAAAAGCGTTTAATATTGACATACAGTTGCTCATATGAGTGGTTACGTATTTTGCGCCCAACACCGTGTCTATTAGTATTTGTGTGGTCTGTTATAAAGATGTTAATGATGCATTCCTATCTGTGTAGCAGGATGCTTTTGCTACATGTATAAGTCTCCCGCCTACTTTACCCGCTAATCTGGCACACGATAATGACAAGCATTGACGCTATCGCGGCAGGAATAGGTAAGGCGGTGGTACCAAATACCCGGGCGAGACGTTGCAGAACTCTACCACCAAATAGTCACGATGTTAGTGACACGTATTTACTCAGTCACCTCTCACGACCTACTTGGCAGAATAGCAGTTGGTCTATTCTTCAAAAGAGCCCGGAACAACACGGGGGAAAATGAATCTAGGTCATTTAAAGAATAAGCAACTGATGTGCATTTAAATATATCGTAAAAGATGATAGTAGGCTTATACGTGTCACTAACAATCTGACTGCTAACTAGATGCTTGAGCTCTGCAACGTCTCGCCTGAATTCGGTATCACCGCCTTACCTATTCCTGTCACAATACCCGTCAGTGGTTGTCGCTGTCTTGTTCCAGTTTGGAGTGTATGATAGCAAGTAAACTGATGCATGTTGTATACCGACCCCGCCACAGGAAGTACAAAGCACCATTAACATCTTTAGTGTCTATTTGGTGTATATTTCCAGCAGGGAGCCGTCTGCTTGCTTGCTTATCTTCTATGTACTAAAAATGAATTGCTAAATGTGTTGCTAAGATCAAAACTCGGGACCGGCTGGATAAATCCGCGTTTTTTTCCAAATATTTCTTGTAGCCTAAGGAAGGTTTTTATGGAGAGAAAAAATAGAAACATTGCGAGGAAAATAATAAAAGTCACACTAACGTTTTAGATCTGTTCTAAGGCTGGCTTTACTGTCACGCTGACCGCGCGCTGACGGTCAACGCTGATGTATGTAGCCTACGGTCGTCAGCACTGAGCGGTCAGCGCGAATTAAAAACGCTACCTATGACTACATACATAAAGACTCATCAGCGCTGACCGTCAGCGTGCGGTCAGCGTGACACTAAAACCAGCCTAAGGCGATAAGAAGTGCGCCGGTTAAGCAATCATAAAATTTAAACAAAGTAAAACTTCGAACAACTAACTTCTTATTTCCTGCGTCTCTGAAACCCGGCATCATATTTTCACCAAAACTAAAATGATCATACTTGGGAAGTGTTTAACCCTTTAGAACAAAAAAGAATTTTAAAAATTGGTTCAGGTGTCTCTGAGTAATCAGTGAATAACACAAAAAACATGGCCAAGTGACCAAGAGGCCAAGAAAATAGCACAATAAGACATATTATTATTTTTTCACGCTATATAGATATATACGCGCTATATAGATAAGCATTTACTTAAGTGAGCGGTAAGTGTTAATAAGTCCCCCGCCCAACACCGTGTCTTTTAGTGTTTGTGTGGTCTGTGAGTAAGTCCTTAGACCAAGAGCAAGTGGCAAATTGTTTTTTTTTAACTTCCCACTATAACTTCCCACACCACCACCACGTATGTAGATAAGGAAGTTACTGATTTTGCCCCGATTTTCGAAAATCGAGTTTTCACCAGATGTCCATATTTTGAGGTCCTAGGAACCTTTTCCGACTATTTTCACGATGACGTCAGTATGTCTGGATGTATGTATGATTTATGTGTGTGTATGTGTGAATGTAAACATCGCACTTTGAACGATATGACCGATCGAAATGCGGTTGATGGTAATCGATTGGATTCCGCTCAACTTAGACTTCCTAAAAATTTGAACCGATTCAGCCCAGGAGATTATGAGAAATTTTTAGAAAACCCCAAAAAAAATTTTGGCGAAACAGTATTTTTTTAATATAACTTCTAGATTTATGCACCGATTGAGTACAAAAACTTATCAGCTCTATTCCTCAAAAAACTACATCTAATACATAAATTGTATCAAAATCGGTTTATCCGTTTGGAAGTAATCGTTGAAGAAAAATTTTGAAAAATGTGTTTTCTCGAAATAGCAGCGAAATTTTTCAACCAATCATATTTCGGTATTCTACGACAACTACGTCAAATGCCGTTTCAAAAATCAAAATCGAATCTATTTCTCAAAGTTACAGCTTTTCACATATTAAAATTTCGTTGTTTTTAGCAAACTTACTTAATTTTTTTTTAAATAACATTCAGGCTATTACACCGATTGACTTAAAAATTTTATCAGTATTTCTCCTTAAACTGCGTCAAATACCATTAATTTAATCAAAATCGGTAAATTTTTTTTGGGAATTATTAATGACGAAACTTAAAAAAAATGTTTTTTGGAATTGCTTCGAAATTTTTCAACCTATCGATTATTTAAATTAATAATAATTTAGATCTCAAAAATTGTGTTGAATGCCATCATGAATCATCGTTTTCAAAATATACGGTTTTTCAAAAATTAATATACTACCTAAAATTAATATACTTCAAAAATTAATATATTAAAAAAAAATATGTTTGAACTGAAAAATCTATGCTTATATTTTTTACTCTTTTGAGCTTAAAATACCTTTATTTAGTGGGAAGTTTCAGGGATGGCCTGCAGGGTCAACCGTTTACATATATTTTTAATTCATTTGCCCTCTGGCTATGATTTTTTTAGGATCCGTGCTCCTTTGAAGAATAGACTAACTTCCATTCTGTCAGGTAGGTCATAAAGGCGACCAATTGGCTATACGTGTCACTACCACTGTGACTACTACTTGGTAAAGTCCTGTATTATTTCACCCGGGTCTGGGAGCACCGCCTTACCAATTCCTGCTAGAATAGCATCAATGCTTGTCATTTCGTGTTCCGGTTTGGAGGATAAGGTAGTCAGTAGATTTATGCAGTTTTCATTGCCTTGCCTCCACACGAATAGCAACGCACTATTGACATCTTTCGTGCCTATGTGCGATTGCTTCTCTTTCCACCAGGAGAGCCACATGCTTGTTTGATATCTTATGATGTGAAAAATATCGTATTTTTTCTTTTTTAGACAAAAAGAAAAAATACATTATTTTTATTTTAATTTTATTCCTTTCCTTTTTTGAAATTGTTGTTTTAGATTTTCTTCTTTTCTGAGTAAATGTATCAAACTGTTTGTAGGTTCTGCTCGACCAATTTAAGTTCTATTCTTCTTAAGCTTAAATCTCAACCATGTTATAACAAAACAATCTTGTACCTGCTATTTAATAATGAAAGTAATTTACCAGCACTGTAAGGACCGTAATTAGTAATAATAGGGTCACGTTAATACAATGGTGTGGTGAACGCAAGATATGTGATATTCCATTGTGCGAGACATAATCATCCGATGGCCTGACATACCATCATTTCAAGGAGACGGGTAGTGGTAACCTTGGCTTATGGCTCACAATGAAGATTTTGAATCCTGGGTCGAGTAAATAATGATATTGATGTGAAACACTCATTAGAGTGCCTAAACAATAAATTTAACTAGATGCTGTGAGGTTAAACGACATGACATGGCCAGCTGACGTAAAAAAATAGCCCTTGTATAATACGTGGTCTTCAACTATCTCCTTGCTAAATTTTATCAAAATCCTTACACCATGAAAGCATAACCAACATATATATATATATATATATATATATATATATATATATATATATATATATATATATATATATATATATATATATATATATATATATATATATATATATATATATATATATATATATATATATATATATATATATATGATAGCGCGATAGCCGTTGATCGTTAAATTATTCGTGATATTTAGTTTTAACAATAATTTATTCCCTTAATTGCTTTTTGTCAATTAAATTATTGCTTAATTTAGTTAATTAAGTGTAGATTAATTGTTACGCAATAATTACAATAAAATAAAACTAAATTGTAATGAAAAAACAACACGTGCGACTTGCAAGAAAATAACACGTGCACTTGTTTACAACATTGATTGAAACATTGAGGTGGGGAGAGTGGGGAGCACTGTTTATAAGGCAAGCAAGTCGCACGAGTGGAGGCGGATTGCTTCAGAGTGCATACACACAAGTTGTGTACATCGTTCGGTTCGAGTTAGAAGAAAAATTACGTTTTCCCACTGCTTTCTTTGGAAAGTAGCTGGGAAAACCTCCAGTGAGGGGAAGGCCCTGCCCGTGAGGTACCCGGCGGCTACCTGACGGTCGCCGGAACGGACGCGAGGCACTCCGAGCTAAGGAGGGTACTTGGAGATTTTCTCCGAAAAATAAAAAAAAAAAGAAGATGTCGGGTAGTGAATACCCAAATCGCGACCCCACCCAGGGATCGCCGAAGACTCGTGCTCGCGCCGATTCTGAGTCGGACATTAGTGAAATGTCTGGCTGGGAAGAGGTGCAGCCGAGAAAATCGCGCACCGCCGCGCAACGGGAATCGCCACCAAAGTACGCCGCTTTCTTAAAGAGCCCTCCCGGCTCTCACAAGGCGGCAACGAAGTGCAAGCGCAGGTCACCTAAGACGGCGCAAGCACCCAGAGAGCTGGCACAAGCTGGCTCAGCCGCCCCGCCTGCCACAGCTACGGCGGGGCAAACCAAGTCGGCAACACCGATGTCGGCTCCATCCCGGAGCCCACCCAAGGACCCGCGCACGCATCGCCGTTCATTCGAGCGACGCGCACGTGACCTGGCATCACGCCAGTCAACCTCGCGAGACTCATCATCTCGCCGTGAGTCCTCCGCGAGCAGTGATACGTGCACATCGGCCCAGAGCGACTCGTCCACTGCTCGCGTCGAGTCATCAGCTCGCCGCGCTAGCGCGACCGTAGCGCGTGATAGCGCGACTGTCCCGCGCCTAGAGAGCGCGATCTCCACGCGCCACGACAGCGCGACCAACTCGCGCGTCAGCGCGAACGCCCCGCGCTGTGTTAGCGCGACTGCCACGCGCCAGGACAGCGCTACCACCACGCGCAGAGATAGCGCGACCGCCCCGCGCGATAGCGCGACCGCCCCGCGCCATGACGGCGCGACCGCTACGCACCCAGACAACGCGACAGCCCCGCGCGATAGCGCAACCGTCCCGCGCCGCGATAGCGCGACCGCCCCGCGCCTCGACAGCGCGACTACAACGCGCCGCGATAGCGCGACCGTCCCGCGCGACAGCGAACCAGCCCCGCGCCGCGATAGCGCGACCGCCCCGCGCCCCGCAAGCGCGACCGACACGCGCCGCGATAGCGAGACCGTCCCGCGCGATAGCGAGACCGTCCCGCGCGATAGCGCGACCGCCCCGCGCGATAGCGCGACCGCCCCGCGCCGCGATAGCGCGACCGCCCCGCGCCGCGATAGCGCGACCGCCCCGCGCCGCGATAGCGCGACCGCCCCGCGCCGCGATGAGCCGCCCGAGCCGCGCCGCGGCGGCGCGGCCGTTAGCGCGACCACCCCGCGCCGAAAAAGCGCGACCCAACCGCGCCGCGTTAGCGCGACCGACCCGCGCCGCGATAACGCGAGTGATAAGTGCCACTTCGAAGAAGACACCTCTTCTGCAGATGAAGATTCACGAATGAAGAGAAGGCAAGCTCAAACTTCTCAACAAATCAAAAAGATTTCCCCAAAGACGAGGCTAGAACAGAACTATATTATGATGGCCCGCCTTGCAGAATCAAAACTACTAGACGAAAGTGTGATTCAAGCTATGGCCAAACAACTGAACGACCTTAGTGCTGCACTAGAGGCAGACGGCCCACCTGAACCCACCACAGCGGAGGAACAAGCTGCCCTCGAAGAAATGGAAACCACCCCCATCTTCCTGCCGCCGCCACCCACACCGATGAGAAGAAAGAGAGAAGAAGGAGACGAGAACGGCAGACGAGAAGAACCTAAACGTAAGTGCTTCCCAGCAGTTCTTTCTCCTACTTCTCCTACACCCACACAAGCTTCACAATCACTATCATTTGCTACTGTAACAGCCTCTCGCCCACCATCGGCGACACAACCGCAGACCTCATCACCTACACACAACATCCCCACCACTGACCCCCAGACATCGGCACCTAAGGGACGTTACCCTCCCTTAGTAGTAGAGTCTCTACCGAATTGGGCTAAACACTTTCGTACACTACGTGAATTACTAGGCCACACCCCCAATGCCAGACCTTTGGCCGGGGAGTTAGGTTTACACCAAAAGATGAATCCGAATATAGGGTAGTTCAGAAGTACCTGTCCGAGCTAGGAAGAACCGAGCGCCTCTCTTGGTTCTGCTACTCGCTTCCGAGCGAGCGCAGTATCAAGGTGGCGATTAGGGGACTCCCGGCCGACACTGAACCGGAAGAGATAACTCAGGAACTCACCACCCTCGGCCACGAAGTGGAGTACGTGAGACCCATTAGGGCCCGCGCCGGACGACCAGGCTGCATCTTTCTGGCAGTATTGAAAAGAAAGCAAGACACTTTGCCAAACATATATACCATCACTGAACTTCTATTTATGCCTGGAGTTAAAGTGGAAGCGTGGCGGGGAAAGAAGGGACCGGCCCAGTGCCACCGGTGCCAACAATTCCGCCACTCCTCTCATAATTGCCACCGGCCTCAGAAATGCGTTCGCTGTGGCGACGAACACCGCGCCAAGGAATGCCCTCGCCCACGTGAGGATCCCCCCACATGCGCGAACTGCGGTGGACCTCATACCGCAAATAGCACCACCTGCCCCATTTTTAAACGCGAGGCCAGAAACAAGAGAGCAGGGACGGTGGCACTAACGGCACCCATACCTACCCCCGGCAACCGGACTACCAGAGAGGAAACTGCTCAACCTCCAGAGAGACCCCAACCAGAGACATCTTCCACCCTCATGGCCCCTGCTAACGACCCCAAACCACGTCTCCAAGGGGAGAGGGAAAGGAAGAAGAAAAAGAAGACCACCAAAAGAAAGACCGAGCCCCTAGAAAGTGGCTTGGAGACAGAAGTTGAGGACCTTCCCACTATCCAACTGGCGAAGAAAACAGAGACCCTAATCCCACCAAACAGGGATATTCCAAAGAGAAGAGCGATGCCCTCCGTGACCCCGGACGAAGGGAAGCTTGTGGTGCTTGAAAAAGCACTGCAGGTTTTCCAAGATGTGCTGGGGGCACTAAGAGAGGGATCTGACCCCGTTTCGGCCGTCCTCAGGGGGATGACGGACCTACTGGCCCTATATGGATCGTAGGTCCCTGAGGATGGTCTACTGGAACGCCCACGGCCTGAAGGGTAAGGTCGTGCCACTAAAGAATTTATTACGGGAACAAAACATTGACGTGGCGCTAATATGTGAAACTCTACTGGGCCCAGGAGATAAAATGAAAATCCCCTACTACCACTCCTATAGAAAGGACGAACACAACGGGATTAGGGCGTACAGAGGACTAGTCATCCTGGTGCATAAAAGAGTGGTTCACCAACCACTCCCCAACCTCTCACTGCAAAACATGCAAGCGCTGGGAACAGAAATCCTAGTCGCCGGCTCACCGTTACAAATCTACTGCATTTATAGACCACCCCAAGAAAGGGTTTCTTCAACAGATATCCTAGAAATATTCAGTTCGTCAAATCCCACCATCGCAGCCGGCGATTGGAACGCCAAACACCTCTCATGGAACTCCACCACCAACTCCACTCCTGGAATACGCCTCTACAACATTGCAGACCAAAACGAACTCACCGTCTGCGGACCTAGCGGTCCGACCCATTTCTCTGCAGACCCAAATGTCACTCCCGACGTGCTCGACCTCCTGATCCATAAAAACTTCAACCAAACTATCCACCTAGAGGTTATCCCAGATGATATGGAGTCTGACCACCTTCCAGTACTCGCAGTCATCCAGCACTCTCCTACTAGAGTCGCTCCCCCAATGCCAAAGAAAGTTACCAACTGGACAAAATTCCAAGAACTCATCGAGGCAAGCACCCCGAACTACCCCGCCAGTTCAGCTGAGGAAGTCAACAGACTGGCCGAGAGCCTAAGTACCAATATCAGAGAAGCCCTGGAAAAGGCATCAACCAGCACAAACCCATCTCGTCTCCTCCCATCCTTACCCAACTTCCTGAGAGACAAAATCCAAAAAAATGAAGGCTACGCCGTCAATGGCAGAACAACCGATGTCCCACCCTGAAAAACGCTCTCAACAGGCTCTCGGCTGAAATTAAAGCCGACCTAGAACGGGTTAACACTGAAAGCTGGGACACCCGAATACAAGAGGCTGCTGACGACTGGGGCTCTCTTCATCGCCTCTGCCGCCAGCTAACTAAAGCACCACAACCGGTGAGACCACTTCGCCACGAAGACGGCACTCCCAGATACCGTGCGGAGGACCGAGCCGAAATCTTTGCAAACCACCTAGAGCACCAGTTCAGCCCAAACCCCAGCCACGACCCCGCCCACGACCAGAAGATCGATGAGTTTCTCGAAGCCTACCTTACACCAAATCTCGACCCCGCAGAAGATCCCATTTACTTCTCTCCACAGATGGTACGGAGACAGATCTTGCAGACTAAACCCAGAAAGGCCCCGGGCGCAGACAAAATCACCAACAAAGCTCTGAGATACTTACCCTACAAAACCATCGTTTCGATTACCAGACTTTTTAACGGCATTCTGCGCTCCGGTGAGTTCCCCAAAGTCTGGAAGACAGGCCATATCATAATGATACCAAAGCAGGGCAAAAACATCTTGGACCCAAAAAGTTACCGCCCTATCACGCTGCTACCATCAATATCCAAGGTCTTCGAGAAACTCTTCCTGCACAAACTGGAACCCCACATAAAACCTCGTGACGAGCAATACGGCTTTAGGGCTGAACACAGCACGACTCTGCAGCTAGCACGGGTGCTGCACATGCTCGCCTCCGCACGCAACAAGAAAGAGCAGGCAGTCGCAGTCCTACTGGACATGGAGAAGGCCTTTGATAGGGTCTGGCACAAGGGCCTTCTCTACAAACTAGCACACACCACTACCCCCAGAAGACTAATAAAGATCATTCCATCTTTCCTTGAAAATAGGACCTTCAGAGTTATAGTTGAAGACCACCTATCTACCACCAAACCCATAACAGCAGGAGTTCCCCAGGGCAGCTGTCTTTCCCCAAACCTCTACTCGGTTTACACCAACGATATACCGGTGGGAGACGGCTGCTCCCTGGCCTTATTTGCCGACGACGCAGCGTACATTTCAATTTCAATATCACCCACCCTTGCCATCCGCAAGCTGCAGAGAACCCTGGACCTATTGCCAGACTGGTTGGGAAAATGGCGGCTTTCGGTGAACGTCACCAAAACTCAAGCGCTCTTGCCTAAACGACCCAAGACCCCACTCAAACTCCAAGGCCAGGACATCACATGGACTAAATCCGTCAAGTACCTGGGGGTAAACATCGACAACACGCTCACCATGCGAGGCCACGTCAAGTCAGTGACCAACCAGGTCCAAGTGGTACTCTCCGTACTCCGACCACTCTTGAACTCCAGGCTCCCTCTAAATACGAAACTGGGACTATACAAAACATACGTTAGACCAAGGCTCACCTACGCAGCGGCTGCGTGGTATCAGTTCACAGCTCCAAGCCTCCGCTTAACCCTACAACAGAAGCAGAACGTAGCGCTGCGTAGGGTCACTAATGCCCCAAGATTCGTCACAAACGAAGTGATTAGCCGAGACTTAAAGATAGAAAGCTTGGAGGTCTTCATCAAAAGACTAGCCTCCAACATGTTTAACAAAGCCGATTCCTCTTCCCTCCCCGAAATTCACAACATAGCTCCCTGGCACGCGCGCCCTCCTGACGCGCGGCCATATCCCCGAGACATATTAAACCAATATGTCTCCAAACCCCCCCCCCCTCCCTCTACCCAAGTCGCCACTGGGGTCGCGGGTCGCTTTGCCGGGCTTCCCCCAAGGGTCTAACCCGGTGGGGCGATCGCCCCTAGTGGTGTGAAGAAACAGAGGGGGGAGCGGCGGGCGGGGGGGTGCACCACCCATTCACAGAATACCACACTCTACAGCACACTCTAGGAGAAGTAAACATACTATCCTCACCCAATGACCTAGCCCTATTCAGGGCTAGCGATTGATACCTTGTCCAGGGGGCCATTAGCCCCGAAGACAATTCTCCGTTCCCTCTGCTGGGGGGCGCGAGAAGTCCACACGACCCGAGTGGAGGCTTTTTTGTATTGAACTTCGAAGTGTGTACATCGAATAAAATAATTATAAAAAAAATGAGCTATCGTTTTAATGCAGCTCTGCGAAGTACGCAACCCCTATCATCTCTTGGAAGACCAGGTTCAAGGTCACCATTTCCACTTAATGGAACAGCTCTTACATATATATATATATATATATATATATATATATATATATATATATATATATATATATATATATATATATATATATATATATATATAATGTATTGTAATATGCGTGATATATGAGCCCATCGAGAGCAACCTGGAAGAGGATCGGCGAGAGTAAGTAGTACGACTAGGCTAAGTCGTGGGTGTACGTCAACGCATGTAGTTGAATGTTTTCACCGATGTGGCTGTCGCGGACCATACATGAATGATATCTACAAGATAGCCATTTTCAATTTGATGATCTTGAGTGGGACATAAATGTCGGAGTCGAGCCGAGATTATAAACTTGTCTACTTCAGCGTATCAAAGGCTTTTTCGAAATCTACAAAGATAAGATATACGAGTACTTTGCCGTGTTTGTTCGGGCTACTTCGATAAAGAGACTATCGGCTGTGGGAATCACTATCATCTGGCCACTAGATGGTAGAGTACTGAATTGTCTCGCCCGGTTTTGATACCACCGCCTTGTTTATTCCTACTGCAATAGCGTCAGTGCTTGTCACGGTCAAGTTCCGATTTAGAGGGTAAGTTTGCCGGTAAGTTTGTGCATGAGGTATTAAGACCTCGCCACGAGGACAGAAACGCATAATTAACATCTTTAATGTCTATAGGCAATTGTTTTCTCTTTTCATCAGGAGATCCAACCTATATGCCAACCTATTAAGTATATAAAACAACTCTCGTTTCCCGTTTAGATGCCTGCTCCAAAATAATACGCAAAGTGATGATTTATTCGATGCATGTGCGGTTCGGGCGTAAGCTAGACGTAAGCTAGCCTGCGTCCTCCGAAAAGGAAGCTCAACGTCTGGAGAGGTAGATCGACTATTCTTCAAAAGGGGCCAAATTTTGTAGTATACATTATGATTTTTGTGTAAATATATACTATTTTATTGAATACTAGCTGTTGCCAGCGACTTCGACCGCGCGGTCTTCGTTTACTCCGCACAGCACCTGGCCGCTAGATGATAGCGTGATAATATGTAGCCTATATGTTGACCCGACCTGTTAGTAATATTCATGCAAAATTTGAAGTAAATCCATGCAGTAATTTTTGAGTTTACCCTGGACATACATACAGACAAACAGACAAACAGATAAACAGACAAACAGACAAAAATTCTAAAAACTATATTTTTGGCTTCGATATCGATTGTATATCACGCCCCAAGTATTCTTTTAAAAAAATATTCAATGTACAGTTTTGACCTTCCTACGATTTTATTATATGTATAGATTTTATTTCGGCAATTAGTTTATTTTAATAAACTATCTTTTCTTGTATATTTTTCGATATATGCCAATCGAGTACAACGACGATAGCTCAGTATATTTTGAAATGCTCCGTCATTTTTAGGAGCAAACTTATGCAAGTGGAATTATATTACTTGCACACTGATGATAATGCACCTTTATCATCTTTGGTGTTTATAGACGATAGTTATCTCTTTCTAAATTACTACATATAAACTTACTTGTACTTTATCAGAAACAGGGGTATGTATATGTTATGTGTGAAGCAAAACTTTTGTCTCTCTTTTTACGACAATTACCCAACTGGTAGAGAATGGCCACAGCTTAAGTTTAAATTGCAGAGAAGTGCAGTAATATAATATTTTAATATAATTTGCATTAGAAATACATTAAAATTTTAAAATAAAAATTACGCATACTTTCATTTTACTTACGTGATAATGTACACACAGTCTATTGTCAAGTTTACACGAGATTTTATTGTTATTCTTTAATAATCTATGGTGCATTTCGACGACCACGGGGCGATTGCTAGTAATAATATAAGTGAACTATAAATACAACGGAGTTTATTTGTAATATCTTAAGAGGCAGTTCCATTAATGCAGACGGTGGAATGTACCCGATTACCTCTTTTCGTCAGGAGAACAATTTGCTTGTTTGCTATCCTATGGGCACCTATTAAAAAAAGCATAGCAATTTTTTTTGGAAATATTACTTTCCAGTTGTATATGACGCAGTGAAATTATCAATACCGTTCTAATCTAACTAAGTGATATTATAATTTAACTGCTAACCTAACCTAACCAAATTATAATTTCCTTAGGTAGATTATAATTTAACGACTATTGACAATTTCACTGCGACATATATAACATGATAGAAATACCGTTCTCAAGTATAAAAAAATCAATATTATTCAACTGTCAAATATGTTACGTTAACCGTTCAATCACCTCTGCGTGACAGACATCATAATCACATATTGAACAGTATTACTATTTTTTTAGCTTTATTTCTTCAATCAATTCTGTGCCTTTTTGTTAAAGTATTAGACTTTAAATTAGCGTCAAAAATTAGGCAATGGTTCGTTTAGTAGATAGCTTAAAATTCGTCTAATATCATGAGCTTCTCAATGAATTCTAAGTGCACAGAATTTTAAGTTAAATTTTTTGCAGTGATTATTTATTGGAAGTTATGAATGAAGGAATGATGACCAATTCGTTTTCGCGGATTTTAAGCTGACCGACTTCCAAAAATAAGGCAATATTGTTATGTTCCAAGCGTATTAAGTATTTTTATTTATACTAGTTCTTGTCCGCGACTTAGTTCGTGTAATTCAATTAAAATTTACACAGAAGTATTCTCCCAAATTGGCATTTGAGTAAGGCTAGGCTTAAGAGGTGACAATTATATTAAATAAAGTTATAAAAACAATTTAGATTTAATAATATGTTATGTTACGGTGATTTTGATTTGATTTGTTACGGTTGAAGGAGTACAAGGTAGTGTTTTGGGTCCTACCCTTTTTCTTATATTTATTAACGACCTTTGCAAGCTTGAGATTGTGAATGGAAAAATAATACCTTTCGAAGATGAAATTGCACTAGTTTTTCACGGTGATACTTGGGAACAGGTTTATGATTACGCACAGTCAGGCTTTAATAGAGTATGTTCTTGGCTTTTAGATAACGGCTTGACACTTAATGTTGAAAAAACTAAATATATACCCTTCCCATTAAAAAACACCCAAACAATAATACATCAAAACCGCTCTGTTACAGCTCACTTATGTACATTATGGCAAGAATGTTATTGTGATAAAATAAAATTGACTTCTGATGTTAAATACTTAGGCGTAATTATTGATAATGATCTAAACTTTAACTGTCATATAAATCTCCTTACTAGCAGGACTCGTAAGTTGATTTATATTTTTAAAAACTTGCGTGACGTTGCCAACTATAATGTAATGAAAATGGTATATTTGGCTTTATGTCTATTATTGCCTATTGCATCACTGTATGGGGTGGAACTGCAAAATCTAAATTACTAAAACTTGAAAGAGCTCAAAGAGCCGTACTCAAAGTGAGTTCCCGTTTACCTTTTTACTATCCCATGAAAGACTTTTACTCATTGTCTGATGACTTGACTGTAAGACAACTTTTTATGCGTAATACCTACTATCTTAAAACAACATTCACAGCTTAAATTTGACCCAAAAAATAATGAAAATAAGCTCCTCAAACGCAAAGTTTGTCACTATTTAGATACGTTAGCTTTGGCCACGTCTCGCGGATTTTTTGAATTTTTGGGTAAATACCTTATATATATATATATATATATATATATATATATATATATATATATATATATATATATATATATATATATATATATATATATATATATATATATATATATATATATATATATATATATATATATATATATATATATATATATATATATATATATATATATATATATATATATATATATATATATATATATATATATATATATATATATATATATATATATATATATATATATATATATATATATATATATATATATATATATATATATATATATATATATATATATATAGGAAAATATTAACAAATATTATAAATGCGAAAGTCTGTTGTTTGTTATGCTTTCATGGTGAAACTGTTGTAAGGATTTTGATAAAATTTAGTAAGGAGATAGTTGAAAGCCACGGATTATACAAGGGCTAATTTTTTAAAAAATCAACCCCAAAAAAGCTGAAATAATGATGAAAAATTTATTGCGTAGATACGTCAGCTGGCCATGTCATGTCGTTTGACCTCACAGCATCTAGTTATATAGATATATCTATAGATAGATCTAGGAGAAACGAACACTATCTCACTCTACGCGAGTGTAAGTAATACTACTATTACACTCGCGTAGAGTGAGGTAGTGTTCGTTTCTCCTGAAGATGCTTCGGTTTCGAAGTGAACCGTGCGTTGAGTACGTACATGAATTGTGTGCTTTTGTGATTGGTGCCGGCGTGGTCGTGGTTGTAAAAGTGTGGTGGATGTGGGCGGATAAGTGTGCCGCTGGGGTCTTCGTTTGATCGGAACCATCGGTGAGTCTTATCCATGTATTAAACCGACGTCTTTCTTTTCGGTACCATCACGGAGGATACATAGAACAATCCGCAGATAATAGCAAATTTAATTAATTTCACCTTTTTAATAATTGATTTCCGCAAAGTAACGCCTGAATCAATAAAATAACACAATATTGAAGTCACTAGGTCTAGGGTCACAGTTGGCTGGACCTGTCCATATCATTAGATGCACTATAATTTAACGGTCGGAAATAATATCACCGCTGCAACAACTCATTAAAAATCCACCAAGCTCCGCACGGTGGCGAGTTTCGTAGTTGACCGTCACAATATGCCAACATAAAAAAGGCTCTTTTTTTGATATTTGAAACTTTACTTACAACAACTACATTTATGATCATTTTTAAAGGACTTTACACAAAATAATTCGATCCAAAGAAAATTAAATAGTAAATTGATATTTGGAGGGAATGTTATCAAAGCGGTCAAAGTCAAACTCATCCAAATTAAGGCTATTTTTATACTTTTGTCAAGTCAACATTTTTTAAGTTACTATCTGATCGGAAAGGCAACCATACACTGAGAAGATCTGGCGACCGAATCTCAGCGAGCTTGTTTTTTTTGCATATACTTTTTTAAGATATATAATTAATTTACAATTACTATAAGAGATTGGTATGAGGAGCAATTATTCCCATGCTTTATTACTTGCAATTTTCAGATATTTTATAATATCCTTTTTAAAGAGTTTTGATTTTGTACATACATACATATCTTCATGCCAGATCCCTTACGGGGTAGGCAGAGAGAACCGAGTACCATACGTCACGATTCTTGCAAACTTGTCTAATCTCTTAGTATAAATACGCCGGTTGCGAAGACTCTTGATACCACATTCGCACAGTATTTGATCAATCTAACCATGGTACGTCAGCTTTGGTCTTCCTCGTTACCTAAGTCGTTCCACATTCGCATTGTATATCTGTTTTGTTAAACTTTCATTTACCATTCGTTGTACATGTCCGAACCAACATGCCCTTTCTCATTTTTACATTACAGTTTTCAAATATGTTTATTAGTACATCTTTAATGGCATATGGATTTTTATTTGAATAGAGTATAGACTACCCAATAAATAAGTTAATTTTTCTGTGGATACGTGATACATGCACAGCAAGATTGTTTTAGTTCCATGTATTTAAATTATGTACATCACAATTTTAATTAAATGACCAAGTATTTTTATGAACATACATAAAGTACTCAAATATAAATTGTCATAGCAAAATTTAAAAAATAATTTCTTTCATTTTTTTTCTCAGGGAAACTCTTCAACTGAAGTTGTAAATAGCCCTAAGAACCCTTTTGCGGATATGAGTCAGTGACAAGCACTGACACTATTGCGACAGAAATTGATAAAGCAGTGGTACCAAACTCGGGTGACACAATGCAGAACTCTACCACCTAGTAGCCACAATGGTAGTGACTCGCATAGCCAATCGTTTGTCTCTTATTAACTGCTTGGCAGAACGGCATAAAGTCTGTTCTTGAAAGGAAGCCCGGACCAACACGGGGTAATTTGATATGTAAGGCAAGGGTTATCACGGAAATATATTTTCTGCATTATAAAAAATCTTGCGATGTCCCATCACTAGATACTCGTAAAATCTAAAATAATCTATTGAGGCCACTGATGAACTTCGGCTAAGGTCGTTATTCCACTATAAGTACTTAGGAAATGACCTTTCAGAAGTGTTAAATTAGCAAGTCGAATCGTCAATGAGGACTATGAAAAGACAAGTCATTCAATTAGTTAATTGTACGGTAGAGTAGCTTCGAAATGGCTGCGTTATTCTAACACAAAAAGTATTATCAAGTCGTCACATAGTACACACTCAAGTTCACCACATTTAATCATTTTGTTGGCTGTGTTATGGTGCCTCAACTAGCTAATTCACGTGGATGATAACTTTATGTGGCCTCCGAGGCATTCGTTGGCAGGAGATTCCAAAGAAAGAATGAGTGTCATTCCTTTGCAGGACAGGTAGTATCAATCGAACCAACAGACGTCTGCTTCACCACAATTTACCAGTTTCTCAGTTATTAGTAAGTAGTGTGGATGATGTTCATCAACTGCAGTTTGCGAATCCAATAAGGACTATCGACTGATCTTGTCTAAACGTAACTATGCAATACATAAAATACAATAAACTTGTAGAGGTTCAAGCAATCTACAAATGCTACCAGAAAAAATAATAAAAAATGGAAAAAAAATGAAATTCAAAATAAAATCCTGAATTGTGATATCACAATTATTTATCTTGTACACACTATATACAAGTTTCAACGATTCTCAAATGGACTTCGGTCCCCAGGCAGAACACCTTGCTTGGCTGGGAAGATTTTCCTTTTCCCCTTCATTGTCCTTGTGTGGCGTCATCAACCTCCACAGTTATGACGTCGCCTGACAAGAAGTTGGCCCGCTGGTTCCATCACTATACGTACGCACCAGCGGTGCCACAGTGGTCATCCCGACGTGATCTTCACCACTAACAGCCATCAACACGCCACAGTGGTGATCCCGACGTGATCTTCACCACTAACAGCCATCAACACGACACAAACTTAACTCATAATTAAAAAATTGAGAAAATCCCCGTCACATTCTTTTATTATTAGACCGTCGCCCTACTTTAAATAGGTACATCATTTGCAGAACAAATCACGAACAGCGCTTATGATCTTCAAAAATGGTTCTGCGCTATCAGGTGAAATCTGTTATGTCATGGCACTATCAATGAAGTAACAGTACCAAAATTCAAATCGATGAGGCCTGTACAAGTTGTTTAATTTCTTTCATCTAGTTAAAAGGAACAAGCGATCTTAAAAAACTGAACAGGATTTTTTGAATCATAGCTAAGAATCATTTTGAAAGAAGGTTTTCAATTAAAATAAAACCACAATCAGTTGGAATGATCAGCTTGGGAGCTAAGATGTCACAGACGGAGACACATACCTTTAACTTGCAATAATCGTTATTCGTTAAATATGCGTTATTTGAAGAGAAAAACATAACAAAAATATGAAGAAACTCATCATGCATGTATTTTTATTTTATTAACTAGCTGTTGCCACGACTTCGTCCGTGCAGACTTCGTTTACTCCGCGTAGCTCCTCCCCCTTAGGTGATAGCGTGATAATATGTAGCCCATATATTGACCCGACCTGTTAGTAATATTCATGCAAAATTTGAAGTAAATCCATGCAGTACTTTTTGAGATTACCCCGGACATACATACAGACAAACCGACAAACAGACAAACAAACATACAGACAAACAGACAAAAATTCTAAAAACTATGTTTTTGGCTTCTATATCGATTGTAGATCACGCCCCAAGCATTCTTTTAAAAAAATATTCAATGTACAGTTTTGACTTTCCTACGATTTTATTATATATATAGATTCGCTTAATTAGTTGGACCAACCACACTTCTAATCACATACTCACTGATACAGCAGTTTTTACCTGTATTAATTCGGACTACTCTAAAGAATAGACTAACTGCCGTTCTGCGAGGCAGGTCGTAAAAGGCAACCGATTGGCTATACGCCTCACTTTCATCGTGACTCACAATGTCTCACCCGGGTATTTAGTACCACCACTTTACCTATTCCTGTCGCAATAACGTCAATGCTTGTCATTGTGGTATTCTGGTTTTGAGGGTAAGGTAGCCGATAGACTTATGCATGTTGCATTGCCATCCCGCCACATCAACATCTCTGGTGTCTATAGGCGATGGTTTCTCTTCTCATCAGGACAGCCATCTGCTTATTTGCTATCTAATGATATAAAAAATGCAGAAGGCAAACAAAATTGGTAAGGCCTAAAACTACCATCAATCTCATTAGCTTATAACTTCCTTGGTATAGTCGCCGGGGGGTTACATTCGAATAAATTCGTTTTGAATCACCTTATAATTATTCTGAGCAATGGAAAGGAAATTATTTTTTTAGACATGTTTCATTTATTACTGAAGTGTCCTAGCTGTAAATTTCAGAGAAGTATGATTTTGACCAATGCAAAGTAAAAAGCTCGTGATGTCGTCCGTTCCAACTACCGCTACCTTGCAAACAGGTGAATTTTGTTGAAAATATCTAGTTTCGCTTGGTTCCTTTTACTTACAGTTCAATTTACCCCTGATACGCAGAAAAGGCCACTACCATCTTCAGGGTAAATAAAACCTACTAGCAACTACCGGAACACGACAGTAACAAGCCTCGCCCGGGTACGATAGTGGACTGCCTTAACTTAATTACGCATGTGTCATTAAGAGGATAGCTACGCACCATTAACATATTTGGTGTCTATAGGCGATAATTGTCCCATTCCATCAGGAGAGCCATCTGCTTATGATTTAAAAAGGCACATAATATAGGTATATATGTTTATTTGATAGTATAGATAAGAGGTAGCTATCCGCATGACATTTCGAAATTAAGTTATTCAATTCACAATAGATTGATTGTGGGAAAAATTAAACACAAAAGATATTGCATAGCTATTATTTCGTTTTAATTAGTTATTATTAGACAAAAAAAACACGTTGACATGTTTATATTATGGTAAACGTGCGCGTACTTATAAGTATAAACAGAAACTAGCTACCTAAAAGTAATTAGGTACACACATAGGCCAACTGTCGTTCTGCCAAGCAGGTCATAAGAGGCGACCGATTGACTATTCGAGTTACTACCATCGTGGCTACTAGGTGGTAGAGTTCTGCATTGTCTCACCCGGGTCTGATATCACCGCCTTACGTATTCCTGCCGCAATAGCATCCGTGCTTGTCGCTGTTGTGTTCCGGTTTAGAGGGTAAGGTAGTCGGTAAACTTATGCATGTAGCATTAGACCTCGCTACAAGATTTCAACGCATCATTAACATCTTTTTTTGTCTATGGGCCTTGGTTGACTCTTTCCATCAAGAGATCCATGTGCTCGTTTGCAATCTCATGATATAACAAAACACACACAAAACACACACACACACACACACACACACATAAGACAAAAATATCGTGAAAATTATATGAATATAATGTCCCTATGTAAGTGGTAGAAAAATTAAACCAGTTGTCAGACTGAAGTTAACCTAAACCCGTGTTAACCCAAAAATTCGCGGCGAGCTACAGTTTTTTTCGTTTCGTTCGTCTCGTTTTTAAAGCTCGCCGCTGTAGTATTGCAATGTTCCGATTTTAAAGACTAAGGAACCTGGTTCGCAGCTTGTTAATTTTAATTTCTTTGACTAAATGAGCGCGTGTACAAACTCGGAACATAAAATAAATATACGACGTTTTTTCTTATCTTCTTCAATCCTTTAGACATTACACTGCTTAATTTACCTGCTTAATTATACATAGGTATATAAAATTATTAAAACGTTCGTGAAACATTAAGAACTAAATAATTAAAAATGCTTATTGCCGAGTTTACACGGACCTTTGGTGAGTTCATTCCATTTTTACACTTTTTTTGTATCAGTGATATCGCAGGGAGCACAGAAGTTTGAAAATTGAATTGAATTCTTTAAGCTATAGATATCCGTAGAGTAACATCTAAATCTATAAAAAATTAACACTTTGTTGCTTAAGATTATGTTTGTAAGTGCTACTAGAATAGCCGCAAACATTAAGATATCAGTATCTCGACCAAATTGTGTTAATCTATTACGTGTCGAATAGCTGTCACTGCGTCTGCCTATAGGCAAAATTTGCTCTATTTATTTAAGGCTTATTTTTCGTAGCACTTTAAGCCAGTTAAATTTCTAGAGCATATTAAATAAAAGTGTATAAATAAAGTGAATTTAAAACTGATAACAAACAGTTTTAATTGTAAATGTAAAAAATGTGTAAATAAAAAACGGGGCGGTACATTTGTAACTTGTTAATAGAATATTTATTTATTCCATTAAATTTTCTGTATAAAAAAAGTATAAAATATTTACATTCCCTTAAATTTATTGAAACTCCAAAATAAATAACTAATACTAATAGCGATTGCAGCGTCCTCTGTTATAAATATTGTTGAATCGGTGCATAGTCAATTGCCGCTGCGTTCTGTAAACTACCTGGATACACGGCAGATGGCGCTTTTCGGTAATTGGCAACGTCTCCGCTCACACTGCCATATGGTATCCCTCCTGAAATAATATTATTATAAATAGTTGTATTATCGGTTATTGACAAAATACTTGTTGTCATTACTTTATTTGTTTTTTATTAAAACTAATATTTTGCAATTTAAATACAAACTGTTTCGACAGTAAGTACCTTCTGAATGAGACTTGCGCACGTAAATGAGTATAAATTGCAATTATCAATCATTTTAAATATATAAATATATTATTAAATAATTATAAGGAAATAGAACCCTAAATTCACATTTAATCTAAAAGCTTGCAAATAATTTTATCTATATTATTTGCACGTGTTGATTTGTAAGAAAGACTGTTTATAGTCGAACTTTTAATCAATCATTTCAATGTTATATTCTCAAGGTGCGCTGATATTTTACATTATTTATTTCTATTTTTGCTAATTTTGCCCATGTAGAACTTATCTTATGTTTTTGCCACACATGTGTATAGTACTATACGGGTATCATCAGCAAATAATTAATACCTATATGGGTTTAAAATCATGTAGGTATTAGTTAATATTAAAAGCAGTGCCCTCTAGAAACTAAATGAAGTACTTATTTCAAATTTATCTTTAATGCAATGCCAGCCATAATCATGTTATTTTTATAATAACTAGAATGATTTTAGTCACAATTTTTTTTAATAATCTATATTATATATCTATACATATAATAAAACTGTAAGAGGTCGATTTCTGTACATTGAAGATATTTTAAAAAAAATTTTTGGAAGATACTCTTTAATCGATACTGAAGCGAAAAATGTAATTTTTTTAATTTTTGTCTGTCTGTCTGTCTGTCTGTCTGTCTGTATCAAGGCCGCGCATCACGCCGAATCCACTGAACGGATGCAAATGAAATTTAGCATGATCAGAGTTCATACTCTGAAGAAGGTTATAGGATATTTTTTATCCCAAAATTCAGTATGGTTCCCGTGGGATAGGGGATGAAAATAAAAACGTATATTTAGCTTTAATTCATTAACCTGTCATCCGAAATCCTTTATTATTTTTTTGTTCAAAAGTAAGTTCTATAAAGATTATCCCTTAAAAATTTCAAGTTCATGAGTTTTATAATTTAGAAGTTACAGACATCACAAGTTTCAACGGTTTCGGGTGGAAAGTCCAGTTGAACGTGACACCCGAGTGTATACAAAACCTTTGAACGCACGGCTCAATATAAGTTAGCGTTATCATTTCATAGTGTTTGTATAATGGATATTCAGTTCTAGAATGTATACTTTTTATTAAATGCAATTTTACTAGCTTAAAAATTAGTAAAATATGTGTAAAATATAAATCTAAACATTTTATTTATTTATATAAGAATAATTATAATATATCTGAAAATATAACAGGTCAATTTTCAGGTTTTTGCTAATATCTCAGAAAATATGCATCTAATCGAAATTGAGTATACTAATAGAATTTGTTCTTTATAAAATTTAACGTAAGGATAGGCTATTGCGAAAATTCACTATTTTGTTTTTACATTGCATAACGTAAAAAAGGGTAAAAAAGTATCTACACGTCCATATCCTAAAATACGTAGGCAGAGGTGCAAGAAGTATACCCACGATTAGCCGAAAATACTCTCACACAATGTATTAGGTGGCAAGCCAATCCCGGGCAACGTTGTTTTATCAGAAAAGTAAAAAAGCACATTTTGTTTTGCCTGATCCGGGAATCGGACCCGGGATCTCATATGGTCAACGAGGATACTGGACCGCTAAGACAACACGGTAAATATTTTAAAATTAGATACATGAATCAGTTATCTTTTAAAATGAATGAAACTTCTGCAAAGTGTAAATGTTAAAGTGCCTAAGCTACTTAGTATACTGACTAAAGTCGGACTCCAAAATACTTTAAAAAAAAATGTTAAGTAGAATATACGAACATGTATGTCCAGAATAAGATCAACATCTTACAGAAAAACTTTACACACATATAACTTCATCAAAACAAATTCTATCAAAAGATACTTAACTTTCCTTTATTTGTGAGAATCGAAAATCAAAAATGTGAGAAAAAATTACGTGGCGTTGTTGTTTTTTATTAAAGTATCATCACGCCCGATTCCCTTGCGACGTAGGCAGAGTAAACCCACCGTCTATAAACTTTCCGGTTCACCGCGATTCACAGGTTTGTTGGTTGGTGAGATAAATGGTAATCCTCATCGCCGCATATTCGATCGACTATTTTTAGCGATAACTGGAACCGAAAGTTTTACGTGCTCATCCGAGGCACGGCAGTGGTAATATATATACCACTTCGCCACTACCTTCCGTGTCGCTACTGAGATTTTAGATTTTCGAGAAAATCCTCGAAAATATCTCAATAGCATCTCAGACCGACACGGGGATTGTACCCGGGACCTCATGATCTGAGCCGAATAGGCTGTCCCCAGACCACGAGGCAGAGTAGTTTATTATAATAATAAAAAAAAACCCTTGACTTCTTATCTTGCTTATTGAAAATGACACAAATTTACATTAAAAATATTAAATAAATTACATTAAAATATTAATAAATTTAAGAAAAGTGCAACAAGATTTTTTTTATTGCAAATTGTTTTCAATGAACAAGAATAGCTTCTTAGTCAAAGGCTATTTTGTTTTTTATTAATAACAAACTACAAACCCATGTGTTAATTTATTTATTTTTAACTTCCCGCTACGAAATTTGCCTTAAATAAAAATTATTCAAAAAATAAACCTGAATAAATAACTTTTCATTTTTCTAATTAGGTATATATTTTTAACTTCCCGCTACGTAGCTACGTAGATAAGGAAGTTACTGATTTTGCCTCGATTTTCGAAAATCGAGTGTTCACCAGATCTCCACGTTTTGAGGACCTAGGAACCTTTTCCGTCTATTTTCATGATGACATATGTATGTATGTGTGTATGTGTGTGTGTGCGCGCGCGCGTGAGTGTGTATGTGTGTATGTAAACATCTCATTAATTTTGAACGGCTTGACCGATCGAAACGTGGTTAATGGGATTTGATTGGATTCCACTCAACTTAGACTTCCTGAAAATTTTAACTAATTCAGTCAAGGCGATTCTGAGAAATTTTGGAAAACCTCACAAAGGTTTTTGGCGAAACAATATTTTTTAATAAAATTAATGAACCGATATAATACAAAATTTAATCAGCTTTACTTCTCAAAAACCTGCGTCCAATGCATAAATTGCATCAAAATTAATTTATCCGTTCGAAGTTATTTTTTTCGACATAACTTCGAATTTTGTTAACTTATCATTTTTAATCTTCTGCAATATTTTAGTACTTACTAATAAACTATATTGAATTTCAAAAATCAAAATCGAGTCAAAATTTCAAAAGGCACAGTTTTTCAAACATTAAAATTACGTTGTTTACAATAAACTTATTACATATTGTTTAAATAACTTTCAGGTTAATATACCGTTTGATATAAAAATCGAATTAGGTTTTCCCTCTAAAAAGCCGAGCTGAATACTGGAAATTGGTTCAAAATTGGATTTATTTGGGATTTGTCAGTAACGATTCAATATAAAAAAAAGTTTTAAAAAATTAAAAAAAGTTTTTTTTACATTTCTTCGACATTTTTTAACCTATCGACTAAAACAATGTTGGGTTAAACAATTACGTTGAATGCCATTCGAAAGATCACAATCGATCATCAATTTTAAAAAATATGATGCATATTTTTCAAACATTAATTTCCTAAGTATCATTTTTACAAACTAGATTTTTTGAACTTTTCGAACTCTAGGGAACTTCTAGGGAAGCGCGTTCTATCTTAGGCTGAATCTTAGCTTACCATCAGGCGAGATCGTGGTCAAGCGCTTCCCTATTGATAATAAAAAAACATCGATTTCACGCGTATTTTACGTAATATTCGCAAAAAATTGCAAAAAGCCGTATTTTAATTGTTTTAAACAAAATGTTCCTAACCTCCACACGTCCTCCTCCACGGTCAAGATATTATGCTTAATAATAATAACATTGCAGTTATAACGTATACTGGAAGCAAATACTATTTATTTCGCCCTGACTTATAGGTTTTGACTAATACTACTGCAATGGAGTCAGATATTAATTATCAGACATACACTATGGATTTTAAAATTAGTTAGCTTAAATAATCATCGTTGCCCATTAAGAACCTAGGTACAAGCCGATACTTTCACCTTCAATCTTTTGCCCTAAAAAAATCTTAAAGTTGTTATGATAATAATATCTAAGGTTGTTGAAACCAAAAATGTCTATTTTGAAGTTTTAATGCTGTAACTTTTGATCGCGATTTTATCGATTTTAATCTTTCAAACAGCATTAACCGCAGTTTTAGCAAGATGAAAAACGTTGTCTTGGGCCAAAATTAACTGGTTGAAAAATCTCAAAGTTATGTTTAACCACATTTTTTTAAATTCCTTCGTACACGGTAACTCCTGAAGGATTATTGACCGAGCCTTCTGCTAAAGTTATGTTTTACCACAATTTTTTTAATTTTTTCGTACGCGGTATCTCCTGAAGGATTAATGACCGAGCCTTCTGCTCTGAAACCAGCTATGACGTGACAAACGTTGCACCTAATCTATACATATAATAAAACTGTAAGAGGTCGATTTCTGTACATTGAAGATATTTTAAAAAAAATTTTTGGAAGATACTCTTTAATCGATACTGAAGCGAAAAATGTAATTTTTTTAATTTTTGTCTGTCTGTCTGTCTGTCTGTCTGTCTGTATCAAGGCCGCGCATCACGCCGAATCCACTGAACGGATGCAAATGAAATTTAGCATGATCAGAGTTCATACTCTGAAGAAGGTTATAGGATATTTTTTATCCCAAAATTCAGTATGGTTCCCGTGGGATAGGGGATGAAAATAAAAACGTATATTTAGCTTTAATTCATTAACCTGTCATCCGAAATCCTTTATTATTTTTTTGTTCAAAAGTAAGTTCTATAAAGATTATCCCTTAAAAATTTCAAGTTCATGAGTTTTATAATTTAGAAGTTACAGACATCACAAGTTTCAACGGTTTCGGGTGGAAAGTCCAGTTGAACGTGACACCCGAGTGTATACAAAACCTTTGAACGCACGGCTCAATATAAGTTAGCGTTATCATTTCATAGTGTTTGTATAATGGATATTCAGTTCTAGAATGTATACTTTTTATTAAATGCAATTTTACTAGCTTAAAAATTAGTAAAATATGTGTAAAATATAAATCTAAACATTTTATTTATTTATATAAGAATAATTATAATATATCTGAAAATATAACAGGTCAATTTTCAGGTTTTTGCTAATATCTCAGAAAATATGCATCTAATCGAAATTGAGTATACTAATAGAATTTGTTCTTTATAAAATTTAACGTAAGGATAGGCTATTGCGAAAATTCACTATTTTGTTTTTACATTGCATAACGTAAAAAAGGGTAAAAAAGTATCTACACGTCCATATCCTAAAATACGTAGGCAGAGGTGCAAGAAGTATACCCACGATTAGCCGAAAATACTCTCACACAATGTATTAGGTGGCAAGCCAATCCCGGGCAACGTTGTTTTATCAGAAAAGTAAAAAAGCACATTTTGTTTTGCCTGATCCGGGAATCGGACCCGGGATCTCATATGGTCAACGAGGATACTGGACCGCTAAGACAACACGGTAAATATTTTAAAATTAGATACATGAATCAGTTATCTTTTAAAATGAATGAAACTTCTGCAAAGTGTAAATGTTAAAGTGCCTAAGCTACTTAGTATACTGACTAAAGTCGGACTCCAAAATACTTTAAAAAAAAATGTTAAGTAGAATATACGAACATGTATGTCCAGAATAAGATCAACATCTTACAGAAAAACTTTACACACATATAACTTCATCAAAACAAATTCTATCAAAAGATACTTAACTTTCCTTTATTTGTGAGAATCGAAAATCAAAAATGTGAGAAAAAATTACGTGGCGTTGTTGTTTTTTATTAAAGTATCATCACGCCCGATTCCCTTGCGACGTAGGCAGAGTAAACCCACCGTCTATAAACTTTCCGGTTCACCGCGATTCACAGGTTTGTTGGTTGGTGAGATAAATGGTAATCCTCATCGCCGCATATTCGATCGACTATTTTTAGCGATAACTGGAACCGAAAGTTTTACGTGCTCATCCGAGGCACGGCAGTGGTAATATATATACCACTTCGCCACTACCTTCCGTGTCGCTACTGAGATTTTAGATTTTCGAGAAAATCCTCGAAAATATCTCAATAGCATCTCAGACCGACACGGGGATTGTACCCGGGACCTCATGATCTGAGCCGAATAGGCTGTCCCCAGACCACGAGGCAGAGTAGTTTATTATAATAATAAAAAAAAACCCTTGACTTCTTATCTTGCTTATTGAAAATGACACAAATTTACATTAAAAATATTAAATAAATTACATTAAAATATTAATAAATTTAAGAAAAGTGCAACAAGATTTTTTTTATTGCAAATTGTTTTCAATGAACAAGAATAGCTTCTTAGTCAAAGGCTATTTTGTTTTTTATTAATAACAAACTACAAACCCATGTGTTAATTTATTTATTTTTAACTTCCCGCTACGAAATTTGCCTTAAATAAAAATTATTCAAAAAATAAACCTGAATAAATAACTTTTCATTTTTCTAATTAGGTATATATTTTTAACTTCCCGCTACGTAGCTACGTAGATAAGGAAGTTACTGATTTTGCCTCGATTTTCGAAAATCGAGTGTTCACCAGATCTCCACGTTTTGAGGACCTAGGAACCTTTTCCGTCTATTTTCATGATGACATATGTATGTATGTGTGTATGTGTGTGTGTGCGCGCGCGCGTGAGTGTGTATGTGTGTATGTAAACATCTCATTAATTTTGAACGGCTTGACCGATCGAAACGTGGTTAATGGGATTTGATTGGATTCCACTCAACTTAGACTTCCTGAAAATTTTAACTAATTCAGTCAAGGCGATTCTGAGAAATTTTGGAAAACCTCACAAAGGTTTTTGGCGAAACAATATTTTTTAATAAAATTAATGAACCGATATAATACAAAATTTAATCAGCTTTACTTCTCAAAAACCTGCGTCCAATGCATAAATTGCATCAAAATTAATTTATCCGTTCGAAGTTATTTTTTTCGACATAACTTCGAATTTTGTTAACTTATCATTTTTAATCTTCTGCAATATTTTAGTACTTACTAATAAACTATATTGAATTTCAAAAATCAAAATCGAGTCAAAATTTCAAAAGGCACAGTTTTTCAAACATTAAAATTACGTTGTTTACAATAAACTTATTACATATTGTTTAAATAACTTTCAGGTTAATATACCGTTTGATATAAAAATCGAATTAGGTTTTCCCTCTAAAAAGCCGAGCTGAATACTGGAAATTGGTTCAAAATTGGATTTATTTGGGATTTGTCAGTAACGATTCAATATAAAAAAAAGTTTTAAAAAATTAAAAAAAGTTTT
Organism: Apodemia mormo; assembly: GCA_036924255.1. Lineage (NCBI taxonomy): Eukaryota > Metazoa > Arthropoda > Insecta > Lepidoptera > Riodinidae > Apodemia > Apodemia mormo. The sequence continues at coordinate 2,061,157 of JAUPFN010000007.1, read as the reverse complement.
TTTTACATTTCTTCGACATTTTTTAACCTATCGACTAAAACAATGTTGGGTTAAACAATTACGTTGAATGCCATTCGAAAGATCACAATCGATCATCAATTTTAAAAAATATGATGCATATTTTTCAAACATTAATTTCCTAAGTATCATTTTTACAAACTAGATTTTTTGAACTTTTCGAACTCTAGGGAACTTCTAGGGAAGCGCGTTCTATCTTAGGCTGAATCTTAGCTTACCATCAGGCGAGATCGTGGTCAAGCGCTTCCCTATTGATAATAAAAAAACATCGATTTCACGCGTATTTTACGTAATATTCGCAAAAAATTGCAAAAAGCCGTATTTTAATTGTTTTAAACAAAATGTTCCTAACCTCCACACGTCCTCCTCCACGGTCAAGATATTATGCTTAATAATAATAACATTGCAGTTATAACGTATACTGGAAGCAAATACTATTTATTTCGCCCTGACTTATAGGTTTTGACTAATACTACTGCAATGGAGTCAGATATTAATTATCAGACATACACTATGGATTTTAAAATTAGTTAGCTTAAATAATCATCGTTGCCCATTAAGAACCTAGGTACAAGCCGATACTTTCACCTTCAATCTTTTGCCCTAAAAAAATCTTAAAGTTGTTATGATAATAATATCTAAGGTTGTTGAAACCAAAAATGTCTATTTTGAAGTTTTAATGCTGTAACTTTTGATCGCGATTTTATCGATTTTAATCTTTCAAACAGCATTAACCGCAGTTTTAGCAAGATGAAAAACGTTGTCTTGGGCCAAAATTAACTGGTTGAAAAATCTCAAAGTTATGTTTAACCACATTTTTTTAAATTCCTTCGTACACGGTAACTCCTGAAGGATTATTGACCGAGCCTTCTGCTAAAGTTATGTTTTACCACAATTTTTTTAATTTTTTCGTACGCGGTATCTCCTGAAGGATTAATGACCGAGCCTTCTGCTCTGAAACCAGCTATGACGTGACAAACGTTGCACCTAATCTATACATATAATAAAACTGTAAGAGGTCGATTTCTGTACATTGAAGATATTTTAAAAAAAATTTTTGGAAGATACTCTTTAATCGATACTGAAGCGAAAAATGTAATTTTTTTAATTTTTGTCTGTCTGTCTGTCTGTCTGTATCAAGGCCGCGCATCACGCCGAATCCACTGAACGGATGCAAATGAAATTTAGCATGATCAGAGTTCATACTCTGAAGAAGGTTATAGGATATTTTTTATCCCAAAATTCAGTATGGTTCCCGTGGGATAGGGGATGAAAATAAAAACGTATATTTAGCTTTAATTCATTAACCTGTCATCCGAAATCCTTTATTATTTTTTTGTTCAAAAGTAAGTTCTATAAAGATTATCCCTTAAAAATTTCAAGTTCATGAGTTTTATAATTTAGAAGTTACAGACATCACAAGTTTCAACGGTTTCGGGTGGAAAGTCCAGTTGAACGTGACACCCGAGTGTATACAAAACCTTTGAACGCACGGCTCAATATAAGTTAGCGTTATCATTTCATAGTGTTTGTATAATGGATATTCAGTTCTAGAATGTATACTTTTTATTAAATGCAATTTTACTAGCTTAAAAATTAGTAAAATATGTGTAAAATATAAATCTAAACATTTTATTTATTTATATAAGAATAATTATAATATATCTGAAAATATAACAGGTCAATTTTCAGGTTTTTGCTAATATCTCAGAAAATATGCATCTAATCGAAATTGAGTATACTAATAGAATTTGTTCTTTATAAAATTTAACGTAAGGATAGGCTATTGCGAAAATTCACTATTTTGTTTTTACATTGCATAACGTAAAAAAGGGTAAAAAAGTATCTACACGTCCATATCCTAAAATACGTAGGCAGAGGTGCAAGAAGTATACCCACGATTAGCCGAAAATACTCTCACACAATGTATTAGGTGGCAAGCCAATCCCGGGCAACGTTGTTTTATCAGAAAAGTAAAAAAGCACATTTTGTTTTGCCTGATCCGGGAATCGGACCCGGGATCTCATATGGTCAACGAGGATACTGGACCGCTAAGACAACACGGTAAATATTTTAAAATTAGATACATGAATCAGTTATCTTTTAAAATGAATGAAACTTCTGCAAAGTGTAAATGTTAAAGTGCCTAAGCTACTTAGTATACTGACTAAAGTCGGACTCCAAAATACTTTAAAAAAAAATGTTAAGTAGAATATACGAACATGTATGTCCAGAATAAGATCAACATCTTACAGAAAAACTTTACACACATATAACTTCATCAAAACAAATTCTATCAAAAGATACTTAACTTTCCTTTATTTGTGAGAATCGAAAATCAAAAATGTGAGAAAAAATTACGTGGCGTTGTTGTTTTTTATTAAAGTATCATCACGCCCGATTCCCTTGCGACGTAGGCAGAGTAAACCCACCGTCTATAAACTTTCCGGTTCACCGCGATTCACAGGTTTGTTGGTTGGTGAGATAAATGGTAATCCTCATCGCCGCATATTCGATCGACTATTTTTAGCGATAACTGGAACCGAAAGTTTTACGTGCTCATCCGAGGCACGGCAGTGGTAATATATATACCACTTCGCCACTACCTTCCGTGTCGCTACTGAGATTTTAGATTTTCGAGAAAATCCTCGAAAATATCTCAATAGCATCTCAGACCGACACGGGGATTGTACCCGGGACCTCATGATCTGAGCCGAATAGGCTGTCCCCAGACCACGAGGCAGAGTAGTTTATTATAATAATAAAAAAAAACCCTTGACTTCTTATCTTGCTTATTGAAAATGACACAAATTTACATTAAAAATATTAAATAAATTACATTAAAATATTAATAAATTTAAGAAAAGTGCAACAAGATTTTTTTTATTGCAAATTGTTTTCAATGAACAAGAATAGCTTCTTAGTCAAAGGCTATTTTGTTTTTTATTAATAACAAACTACAAACCCATGTGTTAATTTATTTATTTTTAACTTCCCGCTACGAAATTTGCCTTAAATAAAAATTATTCAAAAAATAAACCTGAATAAATAACTTTTCATTTTTCTAATTAGGTATATATTTTTAACTTCCCGCTACGTAGCTACGTAGATAAGGAAGTTACTGATTTTGCCTCGATTTTCGAAAATCGAGTGTTCACCAGATCTCCACGTTTTGAGGACCTAGGAACCTTTTCCGTCTATTTTCATGATGACATATGTATGTATGTGTGTATGTGTGTGTGTGCGCGCGCGCGTGAGTGTGTATGTGTGTATGTAAACATCTCATTAATTTTGAACGGCTTGACCGATCGAAACGTGGTTAATGGGATTTGATTGGATTCCACTCAACTTAGACTTCCTGAAAATTTTAACTAATTCAGTCAAGGCGATTCTGAGAAATTTTGGAAAACCTCACAAAGGTTTTTGGCGAAACAATATTTTTTAATAAAATTAATGAACCGATATAATACAAAATTTAATCAGCTTTACTTCTCAAAAACCTGCGTCCAATGCATAAATTGCATCAAAATTAATTTATCCGTTCGAAGTTATTTTTTTCGACATAACTTCGAATTTTGTTAACTTATCATTTTTAATCTTCTGCAATATTTTAGTACTTACTAATAAACTATATTGAATTTCAAAAATCAAAATCGAGTCAAAATTTCAAAAGGCACAGTTTTTCAAACATTAAAATTACGTTGTTTACAATAAACTTATTACATATTGTTTAAATAACTTTCAGGTTAATATACCGTTTGATATAAAAATCGAATTAGGTTTTCCCTCTAAAAAGCCGAGCTGAATACTGGAAATTGGTTCAAAATTGGATTTATTTGGGATTTGTCAGTAACGATTCAATATAAAAAAAAGTTTTAAAAAATTAAAAAAAGTTTTTTTTACATTTCTTCGACATTTTTTAACCTATCGACTAAAACAATGTTGGGTTAAACAATTACGTTGAATGCCATTCGAAAGATCACAATCGATCATCAATTTTAAAAAATATGATGCATATTTTTCAAACATTAATTTCCTAAGTATCATTTTTACAAACTAGATTTTTTGAACTTTTCGAACTCTAGGGAACTTCTAGGGAAGCGCGTTCTATCTTAGGCTGAATCTTAGCTTACCATCAGGCGAGATCGTGGTCAAGCGCTTCCCTATTGATAATAAAAAAACATCGATTTCACGCGTATTTTACGTAATATTCGCAAAAAATTGCAAAAAGCCGTATTTTAATTGTTTTAAACAAAATGTTCCTAACCTCCACACGTCCTCCTCCACGGTCAAGATATTATGCTTAATAATAATAACATTGCAGTTATAACGTATACTGGAAGCAAATACTATTTATTTCGCCCTGACTTATAGGTTTTGACTAATACTACTGCAATGGAGTCAGATATTAATTATCAGACATACACTATGGATTTTAAAATTAGTTAGCTTAAATAATCATCGTTGCCCATTAAGAACCTAGGTACAAGCCGATACTTTCACCTTCAATCTTTTGCCCTAAAAAAATCTTAAAGTTGTTATGATAATAATATCTAAGGTTGTTGAAACCAAAAATGTCTATTTTGAAGTTTTAATGCTGTAACTTTTGATCGCGATTTTATCGATTTTAATCTTTCAAACAGCATTAACCGCAGTTTTAGCAAGATGAAAAACGTTGTCTTGGGCCAAAATTAACTGGTTGAAAAATCTCAAAGTTATGTTTAACCACATTTTTTTAAATTCCTTCGTACACGGTAACTCCTGAAGGATTATTGACCGAGCCTTCTGCTAAAGTTATGTTTTACCACAATTTTTTTAATTTTTTCGTACGCGGTATCTCCTGAAGGATTAATGACCGAGCCTTCTGCTCTGAAACCAGCTATGACGTGACAAACGTTGCACCTAATCTATACATATAATAAAACTGTAAGAGGTCGATTTCTGTACATTGAAGATATTTTAAAAAAAATTTTTGGAAGATACTCTTTAATCGATACTGAAGCGAAAAATGTAATTTTTTTAATTTTTGTCTGTCTGTCTGTCTGTCTGTCTGTCTGTATCAAGGCCGCGCATCACGCCGAATCCACTGAACGGATGCAAATGAAATTTAGCATGATCAGAGTTCATACTCTGAAGAAGGTTATAGGATATTTTTTATCCCAAAATTCAGTATGGTTCCCGTGGGATAGGGGATGAAAATAAAAACGTATATTTAGCTTTAATTCATTAACCTGTCATCCGAAATCCTTTATTATTTTTTTGTTCAAAAGTAAGTTCTATAAAGATTATCCCTTAAAAATTTCAAGTTCATGAGTTTTATAATTTAGAAGTTACAGACATCACAAGTTTCAACGGTTTCGGGTGGAAAGTCCAGTTGAACGTGACACCCGAGTGTATACAAAACCTTTGAACGCACGGCTCAATATAAGTTAGCGTTATCATTTCATAGTGTTTGTATAATGGATATTCAGTTCTAGAATGTATACTTTTTATTAAATGCAATTTTACTAGCTTAAAAATTAGTAAAATATGTGTAAAATATAAATCTAAACATTTTATTTATTTATATAAGAATAATTATAATATATCTGAAAATATAACAGGTCAATTTTCAGGTTTTTGCTAATATCTCAGAAAATATGCATCTAATCGAAATTGAGTATACTAATAGAATTTGTTCTTTATAAAATTTAACGTAAGGATAGGCTATTGCGAAAATTCACTATTTTGTTTTTACATTGCATAACGTAAAAAAGGGTAAAAAAGTATCTACACGTCCATATCCTAAAATACGTAGGCAGAGGTGCAAGAAGTATACCCACGATTAGCCGAAAATACTCTCACACAATGTATTAGGTGGCAAGCCAATCCCGGGCAACGTTGTTTTATCAGAAAAGTAAAAAAGCACATTTTGTTTTGCCTGATCCGGGAATCGGACCCGGGATCTCATATGGTCAACGAGGATACTGGACCGCTAAGACAACACGGTAAATATTTTAAAATTAGATACATGAATCAGTTATCTTTTAAAATGAATGAAACTTCTGCAAAGTGTAAATGTTAAAGTGCCTAAGCTACTTAGTATACTGACTAAAGTCGGACTCCAAAATACTTTAAAAAAAAATGTTAAGTAGAATATACGAACATGTATGTCCAGAATAAGATCAACATCTTACAGAAAAACTTTACACACATATAACTTCATCAAAACAAATTCTATCAAAAGATACTTAACTTTCCTTTATTTGTGAGAATCGAAAATCAAAAATGTGAGAAAAAATTACGTGGCGTTGTTGTTTTTTATTAAAGTATCATCACGCCCGATTCCCTTGCGACGTAGGCAGAGTAAACCCACCGTCTATAAACTTTCCGGTTCACCGCGATTCACAGGTTTGTTGGTTGGTGAGATAAATGGTAATCCTCATCGCCGCATATTCGATCGACTATTTTTAGCGATAACTGGAACCGAAAGTTTTACGTGCTCATCCGAGGCACGGCAGTGGTAATATATATACCACTTCGCCACTACCTTCCGTGTCGCTACTGAGATTTTAGATTTTCGAGAAAATCCTCGAAAATATCTCAATAGCATCTCAGACCGACACGGGGATTGTACCCGGGACCTCATGATCTGAGCCGAATAGGCTGTCCCCAGACCACGAGGCAGAGTAGTTTATTATAATAATAAAAAAAAACCCTTGACTTCTTATCTTGCTTATTGAAAATGACACAAATTTACATTAAAAATATTAAATAAATTACATTAAAATATTAATAAATTTAAGAAAAGTGCAACAAGATTTTTTTTATTGCAAATTGTTTTCAATGAACAAGAATAGCTTCTTAGTCAAAGGCTATTTTGTTTTTTATTAATAACAAACTACAAACCCATGTGTTAATTTATTTATTTTTAACTTCCCGCTACGAAATTTGCCTTAAATAAAAATTATTCAAAAAATAAACCTGAATAAATAACTTTTCATTTTTCTAATTAGGTATATATTTTTAACTTCCCGCTACGTAGCTACGTAGATAAGGAAGTTACTGATTTTGCCTCGATTTTCGAAAATCGAGTGTTCACCAGATCTCCACGTTTTGAGGACCTAGGAACCTTTTCCGTCTATTTTCATGATGACATATGTATGTATGTGTGTATGTGTGTGTGTGCGCGCGCGCGTGAGTGTGTATGTGTGTATGTAAACATCTCATTAATTTTGAACGGCTTGACCGATCGAAACGTGGTTAATGGGATTTGATTGGATTCCACTCAACTTAGACTTCCTGAAAATTTTAACTAATTCAGTCAAGGCGATTCTGAGAAATTTTGGAAAACCTCACAAAGGTTTTTGGCGAAACAATATTTTTTAATAAAATTAATGAACCGATATAATACAAAATTTAATCAGCTTTACTTCTCAAAAACCTGCGTCCAATGCATAAATTGCATCAAAATTAATTTATCCGTTCGAAGTTATTTTTTTCGACATAACTTCGAATTTTGTTAACTTATCATTTTTAATCTTCTGCAATATTTTAGTACTTACTAATAAACTATATTGAATTTCAAAAATCAAAATCGAGTCAAAATTTCAAAAGGCACAGTTTTTCAAACATTAAAATTACGTTGTTTACAATAAACTTATTACATATTGTTTAAATAACTTTCAGGTTAATATACCGTTTGATATAAAAATCGAATTAGGTTTTCCCTCTAAAAAGCCGAGCTGAATACTGGAAATTGGTTCAAAATTGGATTTATTTGGGATTTGTCAGTAACGATTCAATATAAAAAAAAGTTTTAAAAAATTAAAAAAAGTTTTTTTTACATTTCTTCGACATTTTTTAACCTATCGACTAAAACAATGTTGGGTTAAACAATTACGTTGAATGCCATTCGAAAGATCACAATCGATCATCAATTTTAAAAAATATGATGCATATTTTTCAAACATTAATTTCCTAAGTATCATTTTTACAAACTAGATTTTTTGAACTTTTCGAACTCTAGGGAACTTCTAGGGAAGCGCGTTCTATCTTAGGCTGAATCTTAGCTTACCATCAGGCGAGATCGTGGTCAAGCGCTTCCCTATTGATAATAAAAAAACATCGATTTCACGCGTATTTTACGTAATATTCGCAAAAAATTGCAAAAAGCCGTATTTTAATTGTTTTAAACAAAATGTTCCTAACCTCCACACGTCCTCCTCCACGGTCAAGATATTATGCTTAATAATAATAACATTGCAGTTATAACGTATACTGGAAGCAAATACTATTTATTTCGCCCTGACTTATAGGTTTTGACTAATACTACTGCAATGGAGTCAGATATTAATTATCAGACATACACTATGGATTTTAAAATTAGTTAGCTTAAATAATCATCGTTGCCCATTAAGAACCTAGGTACAAGCCGATACTTTCACCTTCAATCTTTTGCCCTAAAAAAATCTTAAAGTTGTTATGATAATAATATCTAAGGTTGTTGAAACCAAAAATGTCTATTTTGAAGTTTTAATGCTGTAACTTTTGATCGCGATTTTATCGATTTTAATCTTTCAAACAGCATTAACCGCAGTTTTAGCAAGATGTGAAAAACGTTGTCTTGGGCCAAAATTAACTGGTTGAAAAATCTCAAAGTTATGTTTAACCACATTTTTTTAAATTCCTTCGTACACGGTAACTCCTGAAGGATTATTGACCGAGCCTTCTGCTAAAGTTATGTTTTACCACAATTTTTTTAATTTTTTCGTACGCGGTATCTCCTGAAGGATTAATGACCGAGCCTTCTGCTCTGAAACCAGCTATGACGTGACAAACGTTGCACCTAATATAACAAATATAAACTAAACCGTGCAGTCGTTAAACAGCGGATAGATGTCAATGGAGTAAGGATAACACCGTAAACAACTTTGGGTGGAAGTTTTTTTGGACTCACTTCAAGGTAGACGAAAACATTTTTTTACAAATAAGAATTAAATTCGCAGCCTCTTGGCTTATTATGATTGCTCTGGCAGTGGCGTATTTTAGTTCCGACACTTTTATTCGGTGGAAGGATAGCCCCAGCCATGTTTAAAAATGATAATACAGATGAAGACGTTTGCTTCACCGGCGTGCAATTTTCCTTTCTATAAAAAATAGGTTTTGCAAAAATGATTTTAGTCAAATATAGTCGTATAGAATGAGTATATAATGGCATACAAATAAAACTGTAAGCATGACTGTAGAAAATAAAAGGCGAGGTGACTTCAGTTAAACGCTGCATAAATCCCAACAAGACACAAGGGTCGTTATCAAAGTCAACGTGTTTTCAAATTCACACTAAGAAAAAAGTATCTTCACCCACGATTAGCCGAAGATACTTGGTCCCACAAATGTGATAGGTGGCAAGCCTATCGCCAACCGGGTACTTTCCAATCCCGGGCAAATTTTGTGTTTCTCAGAAAATTTAAAAAACACTTTTCTTATGTGCCCGACCCAGGAATCGAACCCGGGACCTCATGTGGTCAACGCCAACGCTGGACCACTAGACCACAGAGACCACACTAACAATCCTTTCTTAATATTTCTCATTTGATAAAAGTGCTTCGCCGTCCAAAGTATTGCTGAATACGAGAAATACTGTGGTCAGTTCCTAATAATTACTCTGCAAGGATGGCCAAACGCGAACGAAGTCGCGGGCACAGCTAGTATAACAAATATAAACTAAACCGTGCAGTCGTTAAACAGCGGATAGATGTCAATGGAGTAAGGATAACACCGTAAACAACTTTGGGTGGAAGTTTTTTTGGACTCACTTCAAGGTAGACGAAAACATTTTTTTACAAATAAGAATTAAATTCGCAGCCTCTTGGCTTATTATGATTGCTCTGGCAGTGGCGTATTTTAGTTCCGACACTTTTATTCGGTGGAAGGATAGCCCCAGCCATGTTTAAAAATGATAATACAGATGAAGACGTTTGCTTCACCGGCGTGCAATTTTCCTTTCTATAAAAAATAGGTTTTGCAAAAATGATTTTAGTCAAATATAGTCGTATAGAATGAGTATATAATGGCATACAAATAAAACTGTAAGCATGACTGTAGAAAATAAAAGGCGAGGTGACTTCAGTTAAACGCTGCATAAATCCCAACAAGACACAAGGGTCGTTATCAAAGTCAACGTGTTTTCAAATTCACACTAAGAAAAAAGTATCTTCACCCACGATTAGCCGAAGATACTTGGTCCCACAAATGTGATAGGTGGCAAGCCTATCGCCAACCGGGTACTTTCCAATCCCGGGCAAATTTTGTGTTTCTCAGAAAATTTAAAAAACACTTTTCTTATGTGCCCGACCCAGGAATCGAACCCGGGACCTCATGTGGTCAACGCCAACGCTGGACCACTAGACCACAGAGACCACACTAACAATCCTTTCTTAATATTTCTCATTTGATAAAAGTGCTTCGCCGTCCAAAGTATTGCTGAATACGAGAAATACTGTGGTCAGTTCCTAATAATTACTCTGCAAGGATGGCCAAACGCGAACGAAGTCGCGGGCACAGCTAGTATATATATATATATATATATATATATATATATATATATATATATATATATATACATTAGGGTGGCCCAAAAAAACCGACTATTTTTTTTTTTAGTCTCGGGGGAAAAAAGGTAAGTTTATGATGTTTTAAGAGCCCTCTCTAAAAGACAGCTCGAAAAAAAATTTTTAAGAGGTCGCTCCAAATTTTTTAAAATTTCAAAAATCGTGAAAATTCGAACTTTTTTTTTTAATTTTTTTTCTCGTTACGGTATAATTTTGTAGACCAAAAAAAAATAAGTTTCTGAAAGTTTCAGTACAAAATTTAAATTTTGAAAGGTCGCTCATAATTTTTTTCAATTTATTAGTGCATTAGTTTAGATTTTTTCGAGTGACCTTTTACAATTCAAATGAAAATTCCATGCATTTTTTTTTTATATATTTAGTACCATAATCGATAAAAATATATCACGAGATAAACTAAAAATCAAGCGCAATACAGAAAAAATATTTTTTTTTCAATTTAATAATTTTATTTAATAAACTTCCAAGCGTGGATTCGAATCCTAAGCTGGTCTTAGAAACCAGCTTGGTTGAGATTTGACCTTGCAGCGTAAGTTAAGATTTTTTCAAACCAAAAAGACCCCAATGTACCACTCCCAACACGTAAAGTCGGCGATATGGCTAATTAACGAAAAATAAAAAAAATTATGAGCGACCTTTCAAAATTTAAATTTTGTACTGAAACTTTCAGAAACTTATTTTTTTTTGGTCTACAAAATTATACCGTAACGAGAAAAAAAATTAAAAAAAAAAGTTCGATTTTTCACGATTTTTGAAATTTTAAAAAATTTGGAGCGACCTCTTAAAATTTTTTTTTCGAGCTGTCTTTTGGAGAGGGCTCTTAAAACATCATAAACTTACATTTTTTCACCCGAGACTAAAAAAAATAATAGTCGGTTTTTTTGGGCCACCCTAATATATATATATATATATATATATATATATATATATATATATATATATATATATATATATATATATATATATATATATATATAAAATATAAATATATAATCATCAGCTTATTTTATATATTAATATAAGCTGATGATTTTCATGATGGAAATTATAGAGACAGCCATCATTTGTATACATTAAATATGTTAATGGTACGTTGGTATCCGCGTGAGATGGATACAGTGACAAACATAGGTTTACTAGCTACCTTAACTTCTAAACAGGAATACGACAGCAACAAGCACTGATGCTATTTTGGGAGAAATAAGTAAAGTAGTGGTACCAAACCCGGGCCAGACGTTGCAGAACTCTACCAGCTAGTTAGTAATCACGATGTTAGTGATACGTATAAGTCTCTTCGTGACTTTCATGAGATGCCTAGCATTAACATTAAACATGAAAAACCGGCTGAGTTTCTTCCACTGGATCTTCTCAGTGTGTGGCCGCTTTTCCGATGAAGTAGTAGTTTTTAAAAAATATGTTGACGTGTCAAAATAACTTGTAAAAAGTTTTATTGAATAAAGTACTTCTGATTTTTAATTTCTGATTTCTAACGCAGTTGAATCTATTCTTCAAAATGTGCCCGGATCAACAAGGATTTCTCGGTGTTAGTTCCGGGCTCCTTTAAACGAATAGACCAACTGCCGTTCTGCCAGGCAGGTCGAAAAAAGCGACGGATTGGCTATGCGAGTCACTACCATCGTGGCTACTAACTTTTGTGTTTAGCTTTTTTCTATATCATAAAATAGCAAACGAGCAGATGGGTCTCCTGATAAAAAGAGTTAACCATCGCCTATAGACACCAATGATGTTAATGGTGCGTTGCTATATTGTGGCGAGGTAATGCCACATGCGTGTTATAGTTTTATTATATAATTTTATACACCTAACCGGTTTCGCTTATCACAGCATCATCAGGGATGTTTACATGTTTTACAGTTGAACTTGAAATGAACTTGTACAACTGTGTAAAACATCCCTGATGATACTGTGATAAGCGAAACCGGTTGGGTGTATGAAATTATATAAAACTAGCTGCTGCATGCAGCCCGCTGCAATAAACAGTTTTTTGGTGAATCCCGCGGTATTACCTGATTTTACGGGATAAAAAGTAGCCTATGTGCTATTCCAGGTTATCATCTACCTGTGTGTCAAATTTCATTTAAATCCGATCAGTAGTTTTTGTGTGATTGAATAACAAACATCCATCCAAACATACACACTTTCGCATTTATAATATTATATAATATAATATAGATTCATGTGTGTAATATAGATTCATCGTGACTACTAGATGGTAAAGTTCCACACCGTCTCACTCGGATGTTTGGTACCACCGCCTTACCTATCCCTGCCATTATATTCCAATTTGGAGGGTAAGAAAGCCGACAGACTTATGCATGTAGAATTGCCATTGATAGCAACGCACCATTAACATCTTTTGTGTTTATAAGCGATGGTTTCTTTTTCCATCAGACAAGCCGTCCACTTGTTTGCTACCAAATGTTATAAAAAAGGGATTCTACCCGCTAAGTGGATGGTAAACATCATTGGTGTCAATCTCATCAATGATAAACATCTTTGGTGTCTATAAGCGATGGTTGTCTCTTTCCATCAGGAGCACCACCTGCTTTGTTATATCCTACTAGCTGTTGCCCACGACTTCGTTCGCGCGATCTTCGTTTGCTACGCACAGCATGGGCCGCAGCCGCCGCCGCAGCAGCCGACGGGGACAAGCATTTTTTTTATATCATAAGATAGCAAACAAGCAGATGGGTCTCCTGATGGAAAGAGTCAACCATCACCTATAGACACCAAAGATGTTAATGGTGCGTTGCTATCTTGTGGCGAGGTCTAATGCCACATGCATAAGTTTACCGGCTACCTTACCCTCCAAACCGGAATTGCGGCAGGAATAGGTAAGGCGGTGGTACCAGACCCGGGCGAGACAATGCAGAACTCTACCACCTAGTAGCCACGACGGTAGTGACTCGATAGCTAATCGGTCGCCTTTTACAACCTGCCTGGCAGAACGGCAGTTGGCCTATTCTACAAAGGAGGCCGGGACCAACACGGCGAAAACGGCACGGAAAAAACGGCATTTGTGTGATGAGCATAAATGTTTGTATTTTCGGGTTTGGGTGTTTATTATATATATTCTAGTATTTATATATGTATTTCGATGTATTAGTATCGTTGACTAACACCCATAACACAAGCAAATAATTTGCTTACTTTGGGGTTAGATCAGTAAGTGTAATTTGTCCCGTGAATTATTATTATTATTATTATAATATATCTTACCGTAAGATAATCCAGGACCAGGTAATGGTACATATTCACCACCGTCCGGCTTGGCGCGCGCCTCCGCTAGTGCTATGGCGAGGATTCCACATAGCAGGAATATGATCTGGAACAAGCTGTATTGTTATAAATATTGGGATAAAAAAGCAACATTTGTGTTTTGATTCCAATACACTGTGAGTTTCATATAATCTATACATCTTCTATACAAATAAATAAAATTGGAGTGTCTGTTTGTAATATTAAATAAAATACCCGCTTTTTACAAAATGCATATGGATGTACACACGGTACATACACCAAAATAACATTTTTTACAATTTTTATCTGTCTTTCAGTCAATCTATCTGTCTGTCTGTTTGTTTCGGCTAATCTCTGGAATGGCTGGATCGATTTTGACGAGATTTTTACTGGCAGATTGCTTATGTGATAAGGAGTAACTTAGGCTACTTAACAAGCTGTATTGTTATAAATCCGACTATAAAAAAGCAGCATTTGTGTTTTGATCCCAATTCACTGTGAGTTTCATATTTAATCTATACATCTTCTATACAAATAAATAAAATGGGAATGTCTGTTTGTAATATTAAATAAAATACCCGCTTTTTACGAAATGCATATGGATGTATACACTATACATACACCAAAATAACATTTTTTACAATTTTTGTCTGTCTGTCGGTCTATCTATCTGTCTGTTTGTTTCGGCTAATCTCTGGAATGGCTGGGTCGATTTTGACGAGATTTTTACTGGCAGATTGCTTATGTGATAAGGGGTAACTTAGGCTACTTTTATTTTCGAAATTTTTCCACGCGGACGAAGTCGCGGGCTCAGCTAGTATAATATATGTGTGTGTGATTGCCTCTGTGGTCTAGTTGTTCGGTGTCGGCGTTGACCACACCAGGTCCCAGGTTAGATTCCCGGGTCGGGCAAACCAACAAAATGTATTTTTTCAGTTTTCTTTTAAAAACAAGGTTGCCCAAGATTGAAAATGTGCCTGATTATCGATAGGCTATTCACCTATCACATTGTGGGACTTAATCTTCAGCTAATCGTGGATGCACATACCTTTGCCTATCTCTTCGGGGATATGGGCCACATCTATAGGCCACATATATTGGTCCCCGCCGTGTTGGTCCCGACCTCCTTGGAAGAATAGGCCAACTGCCGTTCTGCCAGGCAGGTCGTAAAAGGCGACCGATTGGCTATCGAATCACGACCATCGTGGCTACCAGGTGGTAGAGTTCTGCATTGTCTCGCCCGGGTCTGGTACCACCGCCTTACCTATTCCTGCCGCAATAGCGTCAGTACTTGTCGCTGTCGTGTTCCGGTTTGAAGGGTAAGATAGCTGGTAAACTTACGCAAGTGGCATTAGACCTCGCCACAAGATAGCAACGCACCATTAACACCTTTGGTGACTATAGGCGATGGTTGACTCTTTCCATCAGAAGACCCATCTGCTTGTTTGCTATCTTATGATATAAAAAAAAAGAACTAAAACATAAGTGACCAGTACTGGTGCTATTGCGACAGAAATAAGTAAAACGGTAGAACCTAGCTAGGTTTAGGTTTAAAGAAATTTATTCTCAAATAAACCGGCCAAGTGCGATTTGGACTTGGATCTATAAAAGAAAAGCATGTTTGTTGTATGTACTTATACTTAAATATTTATTTTATGTATTAGGTATTTATTTTTATAGTTAGTATATTTCCAAGCACTTACTTTTTTGAAAATATTCAAATTTCTACTTTCTGTTTATGAAGATCGTGTAAAAATTGCTTAAAAATTACGTTTGTTGTATGGGAGCCCTCCTTTAACATTTACTTTTTTTTATTTATTATTTATTTTGAAAGGTATTACCTTCTAACTACTGCAACTACCGTTATGAATATTGAGCAAAAAATACGAGAAAACACGTTTATTGTACAGGGAACCCCTAAATATTTTCATTTTTTTTATTTTTAGTATTTGTTGTTATAGCAACAACGGAAATACATAATTTGTGAAAATTTCAGCTTTCTAGCTATCACGGTTTATGAGATACAGCCTGGTGATAGACAGACAGTGGAGGCTTAGTAATAGGGTTCCATTTTACTTTTTAGGTACGGAACCCTAAAAACATGAAGTTTTTATACACAATATTTTTATCAGAAAACAGAAGTACTTTATTTAATAAAACTTTTTACAAGTTATTTTGATACGTCAACATATTTTTTAAAAATTACTTCCGAATCGGAAACGCGGCCACACACTGAGAAGATCCGGCGGAAGAAACTCAGCAAGCTTGCCTTTTTTTCGCAATTCAAATCACAATTTTATAAAAAATACGTATGAGATCGGTATGAGGAGCAATTAATTCCAGCTTTTTTGTCTTCTAAATAATTTGAGATTTTATAATATCCTTTTTTATACAGTTTTGTTTTAACTCATTTTTCTCTTTAATATTGCTGTAGATATTATAATTTGTAAATTTAGTAAAAAAATATGCTCTTCAGTATACAAAAATTTTAAGGCAATAGTTAACGGTAACAATTTCTTTTTCAAAAATTTCAAGGTTTTACTCATTTTACAAGAGTCAGAAATGAGATTTTAGATTTCTCAGTTTAGTTCTCAGTTATAAAATTAAAACTATTTTGATTGTTTTACAAACAATATTTAACTTCTTAAACAAATATTTGCAAACAAATATGAGCCAATTTTAACAAAAAATTAAACATGTCTAATAATGTTAATATTTTGAAATAGTAAGTTTCGCTAAGTTATATATCCTTGATTTAATCCAATAAAATAACATATATTAACATGAAATACCTACCTATTTGAATAAATTAACTATGATTGCATTGTCGCTCAGTATCGTTTAGCGAGAAGACTTTCAAACTTTGAAAAGATTCTCAACTCTAGACTAAAAGATTTCAACGAGACTCTATATCTTAGAATACCGTAAGCTGTGAATCGCAGTGACTAGGCAGTAGACTTTTGTAACCTTGCCCAGATCTTCTCTATCAGTCTTATCTATTCCTGTATATAACGTCAGTGGATGTCCCTGTCGTATTTTGGTTGCGAAAGTACGGTTTTTTAATTTTAACAAGCAGATGGCTCTCCTGATGGAAAGAGAAACCATTGTCTATAGACATCAAAGACGTTAATAGTACGTTGCTATTCATGTGGCGGGATAGCAATGTCATACATAAGTCTACTGGCTACTTGGCTCTCCAAACCGGAACACGACAATAATAAGCATTGACGCTATTGGGGCAGGAATAGGTAAGGCACGAAATAACCGGGCATAAATAACGAGACGTTGAGGAAATCTACTACCTAGTTGTCATGGCAGTGATATGTACAGTCAATCAATCGCCTTTTACGACCTGCCAGGCAACGGCAGTTGCTTTATTCTTCAAGGATGTCCGGACGAACATGGGGGATACGTGAGATCGTAACAGGTAAGATAAACTTACGAATATAACATTACATTTCTATCAAATGAATAGCAATGGAATATTAATTAATATATTTGACGTTTATATGTGATAGTTTGCTGTTTCGTTTAGAAAGACCAATTTGGACAAACATAATATATCTCAGACCAAAAAATATGAAGTCGTTTATAGTGGCGTCCTTATGACATATGGCAGTGCTCCATCTTTATTTTTTTTTATCTAAGACGTAAACAAATATTGTTGTTATGTCACTTTCATTAATATTAAATGATATTTTATTAAGCTTTTATAAACTGACGTTTATACCACAACTTAGATATGTTACCCACTATAATATGTTATGCCAAAAAATAGGTAAATATTAATTATTAATAATAAAACAGTTATACACATACAGGAGACCATATAAGATTAAATGTCGAGCCATCTTGTTTGTTACCAATTTTTTGCTAATTATATAAAAAACTCCGACTTTAATTTGCAGCTAAACCATAATTTGTGTAAAACTTATGTAATATCCGTATTCTTACAAATAAATACATACATCCAGTAATATAAATGCGGGTGATTATATGGTAACTAATTATTAACAACTTGAAGCCTTTAAGAAGGTTAATTAACAAACACTTTCAAATACCTGTGTTAATATATCACTGACTGTGAATTACAATCTAAGATGTTTAGGGAAACACAAAATACGAACCTTCCATAAATATTGGCTAATAAGTTGCAAATAAACTATCAATAATAGTCCGTATCCATATCGTTATTAACGCGAAGACTGTGTGTCTGTCTAACTCTCTACCTGTTTGTCTGTCTGTTACACTTTCATGACCAAACTGCTAAACCGATTTCAATAAATTTGGCACGGAAATAGTTGAAGATCCGTGGTCAAAAATAGGCTAACTTTAAAAACAATCAACCACCAAGGAGCTAAAATAAGGAGATGAAATCTATACAAATAAAAAAATTAGAGTATCTGTTTGTAATATTAGAATAACTGCATTCTGTTAAATGAATATAGATGTGTACATGATACATATTATACCGTTTTTGTCTGTCTGTTTGTACTGGTTAATTTTTGAACCGGCTGGACGATGTCGACGGGACTTTCACTGACAGATAGCTGATATAATAAGGAGTAACGTAGGCTACTTTTATTTTTTTTAATCCACGCGGACGAAGTAGCGGGCACAGCTAGTATTGTATAAAAAACTATAGAAACATGTTAGTCTATTCGTGGGCGAAGCTACACGGCTCATCTAGTATCGTATAAAACCGAAAAAACACTTATCGTTCCCCTGATGATAAGATATTTGTAGGCAGCAATGATGTTAACAATTTTTGATACGGCAGTATTTGTCCAGCAATATTTATAATTATTTACAATCAATATATATAATAAAAGCGTAGGAAACACAGGGCGGCTTGCACCAAAATGCTTAAATGCATTTAGTCCCATAAACATGTTTAGCAAATGTCAAATCGCCTTAAATGCTGTCACTTTAAACGTATTTAGTGTCTTAAAATGGTTTAAGCATTTTGGTGCAAGCCGCCCTTAATGTATGTCCGGGGTAAACTCAAAAAGTGCTTACGTAAAGCATGAATTTACTTCAAATTTTGCATGAATATTACTAACAGGTCGGGTCAACATGTGGGCTACGTATTATCACGCTATCACCTACGGGGAAGGAGCTGTGCGGAGTAAACGAAGTCCGCGCGAACGAAGTCGCGGGCAACAGCTAGTCTTTGATAAATAAAAATAATGCTGGACAAATTACACAAATCGATCTAACCCCAAAGTAAGGAAATTATTGCTAGAGTTCTGGGTGTTAGTTAATGATACTAATACAAAGAAATACATATAAAAATATTGTAATACACATAATAAACACCCAAACCCAGAAATATAAACATCTATGCTCATCACACAAATGTTTGACCCTTTCGGGAATTGAACGCGAGCCCCATCGACTTGTAGCAAGGTTTGCTAACCACTTGACCAATAGGATAATAAATATTTATGTAATTACACACTTTAAGCCACTTATTTTGAGTAAGACTGGTTTTCTTTTCACGCTGACCGCACGTTGACGGTCAGCGCTGATGGGTTTATATCTATGTGTTCTGACAGTCATCAGCTGTCAGCGCGTTTAAAAAACCCTACCTATGACATATTGAGCTATCAGCGTCGACCATCAGCGTGTGGTCAGCATGACAGGAAAACTAGTCTAAGGTGAAGAGTTTGTGAAGTTAGGACTTGTAAGATTTAATAACTTTTACTTGGTGGTGTATGTTTAACTTAAGTGGTATGGTTAAACGAATATATTCTAATTTTTATTCCATTTTAGTAAAATTTTACTCATAGTGCCACGCAAATTAAATAAAATCTTGTAAATATACATATGCCAAAGTCGCAGCCTCGCATCAAGTAAGCCTGCTGGCCTTCTCCTGACTGCTAACCTTAAGAATGCGGCATAATTTACTCGTAGCTTACTTTTATGAGCGGCAAATTCCAGCAGCAATTAATAAGCTTATTATATATTTGATTAGCCGCATAGAGCTCCTCATTTTTTGATATCATAGTTTACCGGAACATGACAGCGACAAACACCAATATTATTGCGCCACGGATAACTAAGGTTTCAAAAACCTCGGTAAGACGTTACAAAACTCTACCTTCTAGTAAATTCGATTGTAGTAACACGTAAAGTCAATCATTTTCATTTTGGCAGAATGGCAAATGATCTTTTTTTTAAAAGGGGAATCCTCCCCCATTCCCCTTTTAGGTTAGCTAGAGTTATAATTATTATTATTATGAGGTGCAACTAAATTACCCACGCTTGCTAAATGATGAAGTAAATATTATGACAGTTTGCCAATTCCTCGACAAATTGAGAACACATCCAGTTTCTGGCAAATTCTCTTGAGAAAAAATGTAAAAATTTTAAAAATCTTATTTTAGGCCCATTGAATTGGGCTTCTGAACTAAAAATTATTATTCATCATCATCATATGCTGTATAAATAATTATAACCACCGATGTCTTTTTAAAGTGTTATATGGTTTATTTTGTTTGTTTACTGTATTTGTTGGCTTTTTTTATCATCTGTATGCATGTTATTATTATAAATAATACATATACAGTAAACTGTATATCTATAGTACTGTGTGGTAAATAAAACCATTTTTATTTTTATTCTAAAATTCAAGGTCATTAAGGCGTCTGTAATTTTTAACATTAGCATTAAGTTGTCCTTACAACATGACATAGGTAACATTACAAAGATCTATAAAAGGACAGATTTATCTCAAACAAAAGGTCAAAGCGTGACCTTCTCTCTGTGACATAATAGCAAATCTTGTAATGACAGGCTCGATTGGTTAGTTTTAAACGTGTGTTTTATTAACAGTCACTTATCACAATTACTTACAGTCCATACGCATAAATACGACCGCCCCGTTGGTAGAGTGGCTAGCGAAACTAACTACGAATCAATGGGATTTGGGTTCAATTCCCGTCAAACATTTGTGGGATGAGCATAGATGTTTGTATTTCTGGGTTTGGGTGTTTATTATGTATGTAACAGTATTTATATATGTATTTCGACAACAACCGTAATATAAGCAAATAATTTGCTTAACTCAGAGTTAGATCGATTTGTGTAATTTTTCCAGCGATGTTATTATTATTATCATTAATGGCCACACATATGAGTTAATGTTATGTGATCATATTATTAAAGTTCGTTTTATTTAATAATAAATATTCACGGGACAAATTAAACTTACTGATCTAACCCCAAAGTGAGTAAATTATTTGCTTGTGTTATGGGTGTTAATCAACGATACTAATACATAGAAATACATATATAAACACTGTTACGTACCTACATAATAAACACCCAAACCTAGAAATACAAACATCTATGCTCATCACACAACTGCTTGTCCCTGTCGGGGATCGAACCCGAGCCCCGTCGACTGCGTAGTCAGGGTCGCTAACCACTCGACCAACGGGACGGTATAATATATAAATATTTGTTTGATATTTATTATTTATATATTTTGTGTGTTGCTTCTATGCTGTATTATAGTGCTTTTCGGTTTTGATGATCAACATTTGATAAAATAAATATGCTCAATTTATAAATTATACATATTAATATTATAAATGCGAAAGTCTGTCTGTCTGTCTGTCTGTTACGCTTTCACGGCTAAACCGCTGGATCGATTTTCCTGAAATTTGGCATGGAAGTAGTTGAAGAGCCGGGGTTAAACATTTTTTTTAATTAACCCTTAAAGGGTTGACATAAGGGGATGAAATTTGTATGAAAAGCTATCTCGACGACATGCTAATGCTAAAGCTATCTCGATGACTACTCGCGGGCGAAGCTGCGCGGGTCAGCTAATTAAATCTATATAAATAAAAATGAATCGCCGAAATACTTATACCAGCGTTGCCAGAATGTTACTTCTGTAACATTTTGCGTTACTTTTGACCCTCTCATGTTACTTCCATGTTACACGACTCAAAACGTTACTTTTACGTTACTTTTAGGGCTTATTAAAGTTATTTATATTTTCCGTCAAATAAAATTGATACCTATGATTAAAGATCCTCATCTTTCTTTTTTTTCTTTTTCTTTTCTATAGACTGATTAATTATCTTTATTTATATGAATTAAATCATATTATTTTATTAGTGTCGTTTTCTGTATAAAATAAGGAATTATTACTTTTCTCGTAAAAATGTTACTTTCTGAGCTGTCTCTTGTTATATTTGACTATCTGTCATTGGCAACACTGACTTTTACGCGCTTAGCTTCGTAATAAATACACCAAATAGGATAATCTCTTTTTCTATTGTTTGTTATTGTCAGGACAAGGTTAACATAAAAGAAAATATTAATTAAAAATCGTACGGGAAAGTCTTATATCATGGAAAGTGATTAAGTGAGTGAGACATAAGATATTGGAGGAAAATCTTCGACACATTATTACAATAAAGAATGGTTGCATTATTTAATTGTACCTCTATTTATTTAACATGGTTTTACTGTAAACGGTAGATATTGATTCATTTTTAACTTCCCGCTACGTATGTAAATAAGAAATAATTCCCCGTACTGGTTCCGGGCTCCTTTGAATAATAGACCAACTGCCGTTCTGCCAGGCATCTCGTAAAAGACGACCGATTGGCTATGCAAGTCACTATCTTCGTAGCTACTAAGTGGTAAAGTTCTGCATTGTCTCGCCCGGGTCTGGTACCACCGCCTTACCTATTGCTGCCGCAATAGCGTCAGTGCTTGTCCCTGTCGTGTTCCGGTTTAGAGGGTAAGGTAGCCGGTAAACGTATGCATGTGGCATTAGACCTCGCTACAAGATAGCAACGCAACACTAACGACTTTGGTGTCTATAGGCGATGGTTCACTATTTCCATTAGGAAACCCATCTGCTTGCTGCTTTCAGGCTAATTAAATAATATGCCTATTTATTTAAAAATTTAGTTAGCTCTTTCACTTAAAAAACTGCTTCAAATACCGTGAATTGGATTAATATTGGTTGTTTCGTTTGGGATTTGTCAATGACGATTTTTGAAAACAATTTTTTCGACATTTCTTCGTATTTTTTTAAATAATAAAATTGATGGCTAATAAAACAATTTAGAGCTACAAATTACGTTGAATTCTATTCAAAAGATCAAAATCGATCATTATTATGGGAATATGCACAAAATACTGTCATTTTTAAAAACTAGGTTTTAGAAATCTTCGAGCTCAAAAATTTATACTTAGGTATAGTTTTCGCTTCTTTAAGCTTTGAATACCTCAATTTAGTGGAAAACTTCAGGAATGATCTGGTTAACCGACTTACAAATTATTTTATTAGGTGCACCACCGGTGCAAAGCTCTCGCGGGAAACTAGTTTAGTAATAAACTCAATTTAGATTCAAATCTAAATTTACAAATCCATTAATGTAAATTCGTCTAATCCTCGTTTTTATAGAATATTCATATACAAATACTTTTTCAGGTAGCATTAATCGGAATAAATACAAATTCTGTAATCTAGTATTCAAAATGACGAAAATCGGTTTAAATCTATTGGAGTTTAATGTCTGTCAATAGGGACTGCAAGTTAACCGAACTAAAAACGACAATTTATCTAGTGCCTCGTTGATTAACTTTGAGCTTACTCAAAATTTTACGCCAAATGCTTATATAACTCGAGCGTCATAAATCAAAAACCAAATTTAAACTTATAGAAACCGATTGACTTAATCCTCGTTTTTATTCTTAATCTAAATTCAGGTTAAAAATGCATAAATTATTTTAAAATTGATTAACTTGTAGCAAGAAATAAGCCAGTTGCAAGGACATTAATAAATAGTCTATGTACGTTTATGAAAACATTTATCCTGATTAACTACATAATAACTGATACCACTAGAGGTATAGGTACGAAATTTGATAATGAGATATTTACAAAACGTATCTTTTTTTATATCATAAGGTAGAAAACAAGCAGATGGCTCACCTGATGGAAAGATAAACCACCGCCTTTAGACACTAAAGATGTTAATGGTGCGTCTCTATCCGTGTGGCGGGATGCCACATGCATAAGTCTACCAGCTACCTTACTCTCCAAACCGCAACACGACAAAGATTAGAATTAACGCTATTGCGGCAGGAATAGGGAAAGCGGTGGTACCAAATACCCGGGTGTGTCTATGCGGATTTGTACGAAATGGTAGTTGTACGTATATCCAATCGGTCGCCTTTATGATCTGCCTGAAAGAACGGCAGTTGGTAGATTCTTCAAGAGCCCGAACCAATACGAGTATCTATTACTAAACTGCTTATTGAGTTGAAAATTCAAAGAAAATGCATTGAATTCAATGCAAAGTCCCTTACAATGACTAATGTTTTATTACCGTTTCCTGTGTTTATTCTTCAATAAATAAAACACTTTTAAAATTAGTTGTATTTGATTAAATTTCTTGTGTGTTAAGTTTGAAAGCCTGCTTGTTTTAAGCTAATGAAGTATCCGTTTCTATATTTGAATTAGACCGTAATCCCACAAAAAAACTTTTTTTGATTAATAACAAGCTGAATTTTTGTAAACAACTTCGTTCTGATGAGACAACCATCTTTTCTATCTTAGAAAAATCTCGAATTGGGTAACTAATAAAGTTATTGGGCTTTGAAAATTATGGTTCGGTAAAGGAAAAATATTTACTGATGAGAATATTTATTTGTCGACTTTAATCGCTAGGTTATATTATGAAAAATACGATGAAAATTTGTCCCACACATTCGATGGATTTTCTGACAAGTCCTCTACTCTATAGATTCGGAACTATGAGATTTTTAAATTGATATTAATCAATTTAAAAACAACCTAGTTTTCTCACAACAGCTTGTTAAATTATTGTAATTCAAAGGTAACATTATCCTACACGTAAACTTTTCTTAGTCCGGCACTCTAAACTTTTCTTTTTTATCTACCTATCTTAGTTACGCGATTCGAGAATTGTCGAAGATAGAAAAGATGGTTGTCACTTATAGAGAATTTATGAAGAGAAATTTTATTTTATAATATGGTATCATAGAGATTAAAATATAGAGAAGCAATGCGAAGTAAAATTCGTGTTCCATTTCGCTAGCAGTGTAAGCAATTTGTCGCTGCAGCGTTAAAATAATAACAAATAGTTCAATGAAATACGTAAACAAACCTTGATGTTGAACTTTATTTAGTTATAATAGTTTATCTAGATTGCTGATAAGGTTTATGGTTCCTCAAAGTGTAATCAGTATCTGAAACGCTTAGATAACTCGAACATCAATACGAAAAATCAAATTACGACAAGAATAAGTGATACCAAACCCGGGCAAGACGTTATGGAACTCTAGCACCTAGTAGTCACGACAACAATATTACTACGAATAATTATTAAAAAATATATTAAAAACTAAACGAACTAACCTGCCGTGGTGTCAGCATGATGAACAAAGTGAACTAACGTGCGCGCGCGCTACTAAACATTGTATTTATATTAATACATTTGACCCTCAAATAAATATGACCTTTCTGTTATACTTATAAAACAAAACTCAATTTACATTACAAATGTGAAAATGTCTAAGTGTTATATGCACAAGATTACCAGCTACCTTACCCTCCAAACCGAAACACGACAATGAAAGCACTGAGGCTATTGAGGCAGTGGCATGCACTGACGCTATTGCTATAAGTAAAGCAGTGTTACCAGTCTTGGTCGAAACAATGCAAAATTCTATCACCTAATTGCTATGATGGTAGTGACACCCATAGCCAATCGTGCGCCACTAACGAACTGCCTGACAGAACGGCGGATGGTCTGTTCTTCAAAGGAGTGTACCAACACGGGGAATTATAAAACAAAAATCCGGCTGAAACCCAAACCGAAAAACATAACCCTTTTGCCGGAAGGCACAATCGGGTAAAATTTTGCAGCCTATATCACATAAAAAGATGAATTAATTCATACTTTTCAAGCTTGAATCCGACAAACCATAGAAATATAAATATAGGTACTTACATAAATACATATACACTCGAAAAATATAACAATTCTTCCAGTGCAGTCGGGTAAAAAAAGACTCGCTTGATGTATCTATCGTTCGTGTCGTCAGAAAATCTCAAAATTAAGTAAAGCAAAAACATTATTTTCAAAATTTTTCGTCAAAAACAACTCTCGAATGGATAAGCCGATTTTGATGCAATTTGCGGCATTGAACGCAGTTTTTTAGGAATAAAGCTAACAAGATTACAATCAGTCGGTATATTAATTTTGTCGGTCGGTCGGTTCGGTCAAAAAAGATTTGGAGCCGAAAATTAATATGGATCTGCTGCCAGAACTACCAACCACGTGACTAGCAGGGTGATAGGGCCAGGTGAGAATGGTGATGATGATGAACAAATAAATATAACAAATATGATAGTTTTCACTTTTTTATTTAACTAGGTAGTCCTCGAAGCTTTGCCCCATTTCCACATATTAGGAGAAGAATTTGCAAAAATCCTTTTATGTTTTTCATCTTCATCGTAAAAGCCTTATGTTAAAAGTTTCAGCCTTTTTAGTGCAAGTGGACAAGAGTACGCTTACGCATCCTGATATTATGATAGCAAAATAATGTCCGAAAGTAAGGTACTGCAAACGTATCCGAAGGAGCAGTTATGTATAAATGTATAAATAGCCAAACAAGACGTTGCGGAACTCTACCACCTAGTAGTTACAATGGTAGTGACGCGTTTTAACCAAACGGTTGCTTTTTACAACCTGTCTGGTCGAACGTTAGATGCTCTATTGGTCAAAGGGGACCGCCAAAGGCGACCGCCCTGTTGGTCGAGTGGTTAGCGATCCTGACTACGCAATTGACGGCGCTCGGTTTCGATTCCCAACGGGGACAAGCATTTTTGTGATGAGCATAAATGTTTGTTTTTCCGGGTTTGGGTGTTTATTAAATATATGCTAGTATTTATATATGTATTTCTATGTATTAGTATCGTTGACTAACACCCATAACACAAGCAAATAATTTGCTTACTTTGGGGTTAGATCAGTAAGTGTAATTTGTCGCGTGAATATTTATTATTTATTAAAAAAAAGGGGACCCGAACGGAACATGGACGTTAATATATCAGTCAGTTAGTCAGGACTTTATACGTATAATCAAATCAAACTGGTGCCTTAATGTGGCAGCCGTGCGTCACTGACATGTGAAAAAACCTTGATGTTGAACTTGACGATAAGCTTAACAGGTTTTGTGTACCAACTTTCTAATATTTTGTATATAATTTTGTAATTTCGTATTAGATTTTGTATACAAATCTAGAACTGCATTTGAACGTTTAATCTTTTTTATCTAATTTCATATAAACGTTCTTTAGAAGATTCGCTGACATCAATTTTATCATTTTGGAAATGTTTGTCTGTGTCTTTCTATACTGTCTATATGTTCCATTGTTAGTCGAGGACTTCTTTGAAGAAAGAACCATTTGCCGTTCTGCCAGACAAGTCGTAAGAGACGACCGATTGCTTACACTAATCACTTCCATCGGGACTATTAGTTGATAGGTTTTATAACGTCACGGCCCGGTACATGATACGACCGCCTTACCTATTCCTGACGCAACAGCATTAATGTTTGCCATTGTCGTGTTCCGGTTTGGAGGGTAAGGTAGGCCGTAGACTTATGCATGGTGCATTTCCATCCCGCCAAACAGATACCAACGCACTATTAACATTGTTTGGCGTCTATAGGCGATGGTTTCCCTTTCCATCATGAGAGTCATCTATTTGCTTGCTACCTAATGATATATAAAAAAACGACCTGACTAATCTCGATGTGTATTAATATTCTGTAAGAACACATGTTTACGCAAATGATAGGATCTAAATTTTTGTATCTCTCTGTCGATTTGTATTTCCCGTTATAACTTAAGAACGCCCTGACCAATCTTGATAAAAATTGGTATATATTGAGAACAATTGATTGCAAATGATAAGTCACAGACAACTCTTGTCAAATTCATTGTTAATTTGTTCAATATTCAGTAGTCTAGGGGATAGCCTATTAGGCTCAGATTACGAGGTTTCGGGTTCAATTCACGAGTCGGGCAACAGTGTCCAATTTTCGATTGTAATCTAAATGATAATTATTGTTGCGCTGCGCATTCATGCGCTGAAAGTACGAAGTTACGCTTTCACGGCCAAACCACTGAACTGATTTGGATAAAATTTGGTACAAATATAATTTGAGACCCAAGAAAGGACATAGAATAGTTCTTATCCCGGAAATCCCACGGGAACGGGAACTATGCGGGTTTTTGTTTTAGAAATTTTTCCACGCGAACGAAGTCGCGGGCACAGCTAGTTTCTAATATAAACTTCAACTGTCTACACTTTTCCTCCGTATATAAACATACTAAATCTCAGAATCCCTGCATGATTTTAAACAAGTATAGAGTCAACGTATAGTTCAAATTTATTCGTAACAATCTTTGTGAATGACGTCAAAAATGACGAACTTGCGCTAGTAGCAAACTGCCTATACTAATATGAAAAATGAACATTTGTTTAGTGTATATTAGTATCCCGGAACAAGTTGGCAGAGGTATAAACAGTGCATCCACGATTAGCCGAAGATGCTTGGTCCCACAATATGATAGATGGCAAACCTCGCCAACATTTGTTTATTAAAAAAAAGTATCTTCACTCCCATATCTCCGAAGGGATAGGCAGAGGTACAACAAGTGCACCCACGGTTAGCCGAAGATACTCGGTCCCACAAATGTGATAGGTGGCAAGCCTATCGCCAACCGGGCACTTTCCAATCCCGGGCAACTTTTTGTGTTTCTCAGAAAATTGAAAAAACACTTTTCTTATGTGCCCGACCCAGGAATCGAACCCGGGACCTCATGTGGTCAACGCCAACGCTGGACCACTAGACCACAGAGACCACTAGACTACATTTGTATATTAGTTACAAATAAACTAGTAATCACGATAATAACAAATAAAGAAATAATAAATGTCGCTGGACAAATAACAAGAATTGATCTAACCCCAAATTAAGCAAATTATTTGCTTGGTGTATAGGTGCAGTCAACGATAATAATAAATAAATCCATACTAATATTATATATGCGAAAGTAGGTCTGTCTGTCTGTCTGTCTCTTCTCTACGCCTAAGCCACTGAACCGATTTGAATGAAATTTAGTACAAAGATTGTCTCAGACCCGAGAAAGGTCGTAGGATAGATTTTACCCTGGAAATCCCCCGGGAACGGGAAGTATGCGATTAAAGTCCCGGAATTGCCTTGACCACGGTAAAAAGCAGTATCTTAGGCTACTTTTATTTTAGATTTTTCCACGCGGACTTGGACAAATTACACAAATTGAAGTAACACCAAAGTAAGTAAATTATTTGCTTGTGATATGGGAGTTAGTCAACGATAATAATACATAAAGATACATATATATTTAATAACCATCTGAAACCAGAAATATGCTTTAATTCATGCTCATCACACAAATGTTTTCTCTTGTTGGGAATCGAAACCGAGCCTCAAAAAGAATATTAAAGAAATATATTAAAAACTAAACGAACTAACCTGTCGTGGTGTCAGCATGATGAACAAAGTGAACTAAAGTGCGCGCGCGCTACTAAACATTGTATTTATATTAATACATTTGACCCTCAAATAAATCTGACCTTTTTGTTATACTTATAAATTATAAATTAGAACTCAACTATTTAAAATGTGAAAGCTAGGACGTCTTTTTGATGTCAAAGGATAGTTTTTATACCATAATCCTGATGGAAACATATGACCATCGCCTATAGACACCTAAGATGTTAATTTTGCGTTGCTATTGTAGCAGGGTCCTAATGCGTAATGCGTAAGTTTATTGGCTTCTTTAACTTTCAAACTGGAATACGACAATGACAAACACTGATGCTATTGAGGAAATAGGTAAGGGGTAGAACCAGACCCGGACGAGATGATGCAGGCATGGGAGTACCGAGGGTGGGGGCAGGGAGGGGCAGCTGCCCCCCTTGGTGTCTGTTTACCTCTGTACAAGTTATCTACTGTTGTATATAAAACTATAGTCTTAAAATGTTACGGTTGCCCCCCCCCCCCCCTGGCCAAGAACCTAAGTACGCCCATGGATGCAGAACTCTACCGACTAATAGCCACAGTGGTAGTCACTCGTAATACCAATCTTTTCCTTTTACAAATAGCCTGGAAGAACGGCTGATGATCCATTGTTTAAAAGTAGTCCGGACCAACACGGAAAGGAATCCCTTAATAGTTTAGTTTAGTGTTAACGTTTTACCTATTCCTATCTATGTTGCAATGCTTTTCCTATTTATGTATGTCAAAGAACAATGGCTGATTTAAAGCCCATGAGTATTATCAACCAGTCAATCTCAAGCAATTCCGGCAGAAAATGCGCAATGCGCAAACTTATACAGAATTTGAATATTAAACTACTACTACCCCTACCAATATTATAAATGTGAATGTAAGTTTGTTTGTTATGTTTTCACGCGAAAACTACTAAGCCGATCATCATGAAACTTTGTACAAATATTCTTGGAGGTATTAGAAGTAATATTGTATACTTTTTATTAAAAAAAATTCAAGCAAAGCCGCGGGTAAAAGCTAGTGTGACTATATAAAACTAAATGTATGTAGGAAAAAGTATCCGGAAAATCCTTGTAATAACATAAGAGCAACGAAATATTGACATGTAGGATGATGTTAAGTCTGTTGCATCCGTTTGCATCGTTGATAATTGAACAGACTAAAAAGTATACCATAGTGTTTATTCTGTATAATACAGACTTGAGGTCCTGGATTCAATTTCCGATTAGGACAAAATGTTTTTGACTATAAAATATGTGACCACTTATCCCGTGATACGGAAAACATTAAAAACTTAACATAGAAAAATTTTGATACGACAGGATTTGAACCTGAGTCTTGTCTCTGGTCGGCGCGCTCTATCCAACTGAGCTACTGTCAACTTGTTTTACGTGGCGAAATTATTTTTTGATTTGTGATTGATTCCGTCGATTGTACTGATCGCTAGATATGCATACGTATACCCTAGTTAAGTGAGTTCATCGTTACAGATAAAATCATCATTACAGATAATAATAGTGAAATAAAAGTACAAGTGTATTATAAACTAGTTTCAACTAATAATAATGGAATTTTACCAAGTGCCGACGATTGAAAGTGTAAAATCTAGATAAAATTCTCATTAATAATATTGATCAATAATTTTGTGTTACTAACTATATATGTGTTTCAGCACTTATCGCGTGCCATGGAAAAACTTAAAATCTTTATAAAGAGAAATGTTGACACAATAGTATTTGAATCTGCAGCCTTGCCTCTAGCCGGCATACTCTAACTGAGCTACGTGTTGCTTGGTTCAATGTGGCGAAATTCCTACCAATTACAAAATAAAAAAAAAATCTGACGTGTCTAAACATTTTCTTTGTTAAGATTTTTAAATGTTATTGAGTTTTATTTTTAACATATTTTTACAAGCTGTATTTCCCTACATTTAGTCCTGCTGTAATAAGGTCAAAGCTTATCATCATCGTCCCCGATTTGGAGTGAAATATAGCCGGTACGTATGTGACATTGCCATTCCGCCACATGGAGAGCAACAGGCCATTAACATCTTTGGTGCCTATAGGCATGGTTGCTCTTTCCATCAGGAGAGCCTTCTGCTTATTTGCTATCTAATGATATATATGTATTCAAAAATTGTAAGATAAAGACATTCTTATCAAAAAATCGATCTCCTCTAGTAAGTAACCTTTAGATAGAGGATCGCATTTAATTGGTAAGCGCTATCAGCCTTGATACAGACAAATGAGGTCAAAATAGTGTTGGACGATTAAGGTGTCGATAATCTTGTTACTTGAAACCTTATTTTAAGGACTTTCTGTGATTTTTTTAAATATTTTTTTATATAATAAAATAGCAAACAAGCAGATGGATCTCCTAATGGAAAGAGTCAACCATCGCCTATAGGCACCAAAGATGTTAATGGTGCGTTGCTATCTTGTGGCGAGGTCTAATGCCACATGCATAAGTTAACCGGCTACCTTCTCCCCCAAATCGGAACACGACAGTGACAAGCTTTGACGCTATTACGGCAGGAATAGGTAAAGCGGTGGTACTAGACCTGGGTGAGACAATGCAGAACTCTACCACCTAGTAGCCACGATAGTAGTGACTCGCGTAGCTAATCAGTCGCCTTTTAAGACCTGCCTGGCAGAATGCCAGTTGGCCTCTTCTACAAAGGAGCCCGGGACCAACACGGGGTTAAATACGTTTTATTAATTGCATTAAATTACCTTTTTATTTTAATAACGTTACTTTAGGCTCTACATCTCTAGTTTTAAAGGTTCTAGTCTAAGTCTACCTAAACTTCAAAAGTAACGCTTTAATAAATACTGATATACATGTATAGAGTTTTTTAAAAATATTTCTTTGATATTCATTGGTTCCAATTTTTATCCGCACTGTACGTGACATACCATTCCACGGTTTTGGCTTAAACCGGTTTACTTATGTTTTTCATAAATAAACCGGTATCTCACGCTCTCATTTCACATATGCTCCAAACGAAACCGTTTATAAAAACCGCTAATTTCTTCTATTAACCGGTATTTATTAAACCGATTTCAAGCTCTGCCTTGGCCTTTTTCATCAAAGTTTACTGGTAAACTTATGTACGATGCATTATCATTGCGTCGCACTCAGTCTTACATAGTCATATTATTTTTAAATCTTTTTTTTATCATAAAATAGCAAACAAGCAGATGGGTCTCCTGATGGAATGAGCCAATCATCGCCTATAGACACCAAAGATGTTAATGGTGCGTTGCTATCTTGTGGCGAGTTCTAATGCCACATGCAAAAGTTTACCGGTTACCTTACCCTCCAAACCGGAAGACGACAGTGACTAGCACTGACGCTATTGCAGCAGAAATAGGTAAGGCGGTGGTACCAGACCCGGTCGAGCCAATGCAGAACTCTACCACCTACCTAGTTATCACAATGGTAGTCACTCCCAAAGCCAATCACTCGCTTTTTACGACCTGCCTGGCAGAACGGCAGTTGGCCTATGCTTCAAAGGAGCCCGAGACAACACGGGGAAAAATTTATTTTTAAATCTGCATTTAGTAACTCATTTATGAGGCAGTGTAAGAAGATTCCTGAATGTAAGAGCCATAAATAAATAATGTTAAAAACTTATTGTTAGTTTAAAAAAGGATTAAAATATCAGATTATTAGGAAATCAATAAGCTTGGGATTGATTGCTGCTCATACCAATCTCGGATATTTATTATACTGGCTGCAGCGTACAGCCCGCTGCATTATAACATATCCCGCGGGATCGCCTAACTTTTCCGGGAAAAAAGGTAGCCTGTCTGATGTTCCAGGTCATTATTTACCTGCGTGCCAAATTTCATTCCAATCTGTTTAGTAGTTTGGCCTGATTGAATAACAAACATCCATCCATCCAAACATCCAAAAATCCAAACTTTCGCATTTTTAATATTAATATAGATGAATAAAAATAGTATTCGCTCCACTTGGTAAAAGGTATAAGGTTTTTAAATTTAAACATCAAATAACGGAATATCGAATTATATTAAATATTAAATACAAAAAACGGAACTTATACACTTTATTATTGTACATTAAGCAACTTCACTTCTCAATTTCACAAACACGAATGCCTCGAAAACATATCTGACAGACCTTTTTATATTGTTTTATTTTATTCGACTACCGTCTAAATATAAGTTAATTATTTAACAATTCTATAGATTCCATAAGATTTTAATAATTAGTAAAGAATTAATACTTCATCTTTATATTGACACAACAATTTAGACATTGATGGCCTCATATACTCATATTATGCATATTTGTGTAAAATTTTGCCAACAATAGTAATTGAAAAGAATTTAACTGGAGAGGAGATGATTGCTCTTAAGTCGCAAGAGCAGTAAGTTGGGTACTTAAAATACCAAGACATAGCACAGCGGCCTTTCGTGGGAGCTTTAGGTATGCAGCCACGTGTGTTGGAAAAACCTACCCCCGCCTTTTCGAGAAATAAATTCTATCCTCGTATTTAAACGCAAATTGAAAAATATGCTTATATTATTCCAGAAGAATGATTGGAGCGTTCAAGGTAAGGTTGACCTAGCTGATAGCACCTTATTGCAATAGATGGCTTGCAAACCTTAAGCTATAGATTTCAACTTCTGAATTCTCTTCCGAAAACACAAAGGTGTAAAACAAGTGGCTCTTGATATTTAGTGATAATGTATTTTCATATTGGTGAAAAAAAAAACACCAATTATATCATAGACCATATAGTCGCCTCTGTGGTGTAGTGGTCCGGTGTCGGAGTTGACCACAGAGGTCCCGGGTTTGATTCCTGGGTCGGGCAATTCAGAAATGTGTTTTTTCAGTTATCTGATAAAAACAACATTGCCCGGGATTGGAAAGTGCCCGGTTGGCGATAGGCTTGCCACCTATCACATTGTGGGACCAAGTATCTTCGGCTAATCGTAGGTGCACTTGTTGTACCTCTGCCTACCCTTTCGGGGATACGGGCGTGAAGATACTTTTTTTTATATCATAGACTGGTGGTTTTATGATCGCTGCAACTTATTGTATTTAAAAGAGCATGTTATTGAAAATGAATTTATTTTTTATACATATACTTTTCTTTTCTTGTTTAATGTTTGTTATTATTATTATTTAACTCTATTCGTAATACGACCGCAGTGTCAATCCCCCGTGGCTGCCTCGTAGACGCAACACAACTTTATTCTGGACTCTCTGAAAATCAGTGCTGTGGCGCAATTGTAGCAGTGTAGGCTGAGTAGGGTTCTATTGTGGTATCACATCACTTGCGATGCTAAGTTAATGAAAGCATTATAAGCATTCGTTTTCTTTCTTGTGTTCTTATTATACGTTACTGTACATATTTATATATAAATTGCATTACATTGTATTTTTTTAAGTTTATTTTAAGTTAATTGCTCCCATCTGTTCAATAGTATCGTAAGTTTATGTGTAAGTTGATACCAAATAAATTGAAAAAAAAAAGACAAGCCCGCTGAGTTTCTTCCACCGGATCTTCTCAGTGTGAGACGAGTTTTTGATCTGGTAGTAGCCTTAAAACTGTCATAATGGAAGACTACAGGATTTAGTTATACTAAAATGATTTTAATAGCCTCTTTAAATGTTAGTTGTCCGCCTATATTTATTAGGAAATTATTAACGATTCGGCAAGATTGATTAATCCGTCTATGTTTTCAGGGTTACTGACCTAGGTCTAGGCTAAGCTCCGTGGATAATTCCTATAAATGAGTTGACCTTAAAGGCCAATGCCTCATTTCGTATTGAGTGTCTGACAAAATATCTGGTACTGTTTAAGTTTGAGATTAAATACTGTAACTTACTGTATTAGTTTTTCGTTATTTCTAGCCAACCATAAAAAAGGGTATTTAAATACTTATTTTTAAATATGTTCTTTTATGTCATTATATTAATAATAATGTTTAATTTAGAACATGTATATCGACTCTATGGTCTAGTGACCCGGTGTCGGTGTTGATCACATGAGGCCCGGGTTCAATTCCCAGGTTGGGCAATTCGAAAAAGTGTTTAATTCAGATTTTTGATAAAAAAAAGAAAATTAAAAAATAATTTTGTAAACCGGTTGACGCTGCGGGCCGTCCCTAAAACATTCTTCTTTGAGCTTAAAATTGAAGTATTTTAGGTCAACAAAGCTAAAACTATACCTGAGCATGAATTTTTGAATTCAGAGTTCAAAAATCCAAAGTTTATAAAAATAATAGCAGTTTAATGTTCGAAAAGATATATATATTTTCAAAATAATAATCAGTGTTGATCTTTTGAATGACGTTCAAAGCGATTTTTGAGTTCTAAGTTGTTTTATTTAGCTAAAAAATCAATAGGTTAAAAAATATCGAAGAAATTTCAAAATAAACTTATGTCAAAAATTTGCGTCATTGCTAAAACCCGAACGAATCAACCGATTTTATTCCGATGTACGGTACTTATTTGATGCAGTTTTGAAGTAGAAATGCTGACTAGATTTTCAAATAAATTGGTATATTATCCTGTAAGTTATTTTAAAAATATGAAGTAAGTTGTAAGCAGAGTAATTTTAATATTTGAAAAGCTGTAACTTTTAAAAACTTAAATCGATTTTAATTTTTGAACGGCATTTGATGTAGTTTTTAAGTACTAAAATATTATAGATCAAAAAATTATTTGTTGAAAAATTTTAAGTTAGGTCGAAAATGCACATTTTTCAAAATTTTTCGTCGTCGATAACTCCCAAACGGTTAAATCGATTTTGATGCAATTTATGCATTTGACGCAGTTTTTGAAGGTAAAGAACCGATTAGAATTTGTAGTCAATCGGTACATTAATATGGAAGTTATATTAAAAAAAATACTATTTCGCCAAAATATATAAATAAATATTCACGGGACATTACACTTACTGATCTACCTCCAAATTATATAAGTATTTGCTTGTGTTATGGGTATTTATATATGTATTAGTCAACGATACAAATACATATATAAATACTAGAATATATTGAATAAACGCCCAAACCCAGAAATACAAATATTTGTGCTCATCACACAAATGCTTGTCCCGTCGGGAATCGAACCCGTCCCCGTCGATTGCGTAGTAAGAGCCGCTAACCACTCGACCAACCGTGCGGTCTAATGCTTTTTGGGGTTTTTTCAAAACTTCTCAAAATCCAAAATCAACTCAGTTCAAATTTTCAGAAAATCTAAGTTGAGCGGAATCCAATCGAATGCCATCAACCGGTCAAAACGTTCAAAAGTTATGTGATGTTTACATACGTACCCATACACATACACACTCATACATATATACATACATACATACGTCATCGAGAAAATAGTCGGAAAATGTTCCTAGGACCTCAAACCGTGGAGATCTGGTGAGAATTCTGTAAGTATTTTATCAAATATTTAATATGTTTATTAATGTATTTGTAAGTCTGTATGTATATAAGTATGTATTTGGATAAGTTTGAGTTTTAATTTTATTAACTTCTATTAACTAATTTTTTTTATCTCTGTTGGCCGAAGGTGAACTGGTGGAGAATGCCACTTGGCATTAGACTCGTCTATGTACTAATTTATTTTTAAGACTTATAATGAAGATAAATAGTTAGAGAATCTAATATCGAATCGATAGGGCTAGTGTTTGATTTCCGACAGGAATAAATTTTTGTGTGATGAGCAGAGATGTTTGTGTTTCTGGATTTGGGTATTTATTATGTGTGTAACAGTATTTACATAATATGTATTTCTATGCAATAGGATCGTTGATTATAACATAAACAAATAATTTGCTTACATTGGGGTTAGATCAATTTGTGTAATTTGTCCACCGATATTATATTATTAAATAAAATAAATAATTTTAAAGTAAACAAATAATTTGTCAATTAAACCAATAAATAGAAATAAATCCTGAAACATGACCATTTAATAAACATGCTAACTAACGTTTACTATATTATATACTTTTTGAAACATCCACACCCAGAAATACAAATATCTATTTTTTTAATTATATCGGAATTATTATTTTTATATATGAGTCTGAGTTTAATATATTAATATATTAAACTCAGACCCCACGGATTGTGTAATCAGGGTCGTTAAACGTTCGTAAAACGTTCAAGATAATTTTGTTTTGGCAAAATTAACTCCAAATTATAGAGTTCATTAAGAGCAGTATTTAATAATTTTGATCTGGGTACGTTATGCCTACACATCAACTGTTGTTCTTTCAGGCATTACACGTGCACTAGCACCGTGCCTAGGTACTAACTAGTTGGTTATTCCGCAATGCCTAGCTCGAGTGTGATACCACTGCCATACCTATTCCTGCCGCAGTATTGGTAAATGCTGTCGTGTTCTTTGTATCGGGCTACGGCGAAGTATCGCGCTAACACGATGTATCGGCCTATTGTGGAAACGCATCGCGAAGGGGCTTGACGCATCAATGCAGTGGGCGTCAAACTATAGTCCGCAGTGATATTAATGCAACTCACGAGATATATAGAAACATTATTATAATTACTATAAGCAATAATAATAGCAAACTCTAATTTACTCGCATACCTATGTTTAGTTAACTTCATGTAGAAGCCGTATTTTGATATTGACGTAGATACACTTTTATTTTGTTCTATGATAGAAAAAAATAGCATACGACGATATGACCTTTCATGTTTATGAAGAAGTATCATAGGATCGAAATCTTTGGGTGAATAAAATATAGTAAACAGTAGCATATAATTAAAGAATTAAAGGAAAGAATGTTAATGAATTTAGAATTTGAGAAGAAAAGAATTTAAGGAATTTATAATATTCTTATTTGCTTTGTCGTGTATCATCAATAGGTCATACAAATATAACCTGCGGGCCGGGTTTGATGACCAGTGATATCATGACGTCTTGTGACGTAAACAGTTATCGCGATGTAGTTCGTAAACGTAACTGTAGGTCGTCGGTAGGCGATATTTGACCGTAGGCCGATATACTCGTATGTAATCACGCCATAAGTAAGACAAAAAGGTAATATTTCAATCCGTCGCAAGTATTAGGCCGGGATCCCAAGAACAAACATTTTTTGATTACTAACAAGTTGAATTTTTGTGAACAGCTACGTTTTGACGAGACAGCCATCTTTTCTATCTTCGAAAAATCTCCAATTGGGTAGATAATAAAGTTATGGTGCTTTGAAAATTTTAGTTCGGTGAAGGAAAAATATTTTTTAATAATAATAATTACTTTTTGACTTAAACCGCTTGATTATATTATGAAAACACGATTAAATTTTTGTCCTATACATTTGATGGTTTTTCTGGTTATTCAAGGGTAACATTGTCCTACACGTAAAGTAGAAACTTTTCTTAGTCCAACACTCTAAAGTTTTCTTTTTTATCTATATTTATTAGTTACCCGATTTGAGATTTTTCGCAGATAGAAAGGATGGTTGTCTCGTCAAAACGAAGCTGTTCACAAAAACTCAGCTTCTTAGTAATAAAAAAAAAGTTTGTTTCAGATCCCGGTCTATATGGCAAGGCACCATAAATATCTGAGATGTCTTGAACAATCGTCTTTTCTTACCATCAGGGGAGCCATCTGCTTGTTAGCTATACAAAAATAAATCACATATTAAAATAAAATTAATCAAAGTATATAGAGGTACTTCCCTTCAGTACACTTTCTTCTATCTAGTTGCGTAGCCAGTTAACGAATAAAACCCATTATTGCGATAACACCGTGACATAACAAACACTCCGAGGGGGTTACACAAATTGTCTATTAGCACGGAATTGATTGCGTCGCAATTGGTAAGATTGCAAACTGTTGCATTTGATTACAATTCCATGGACGGATTGATATCTCCAGAAGTCATGTATTTATATAACAAGATAGCTATCAAGCAGATAGCTCATATTAAAAGAGACAAATATCGCATATAGACACCAAAGAAGTTATAGAGAAAAATATTTTATATTATATTAATTATAAAGAAGTATAAAACTGTATATACAAATACATAATAGGTATAGGTTTACCACCTGCCTTGGGGTGATAAGTTCCCGGGATGCTACGGGGACGTCGCCGGCCACGTATCCACTTTGTATACCCCGCCACAGACGAGCTATAATATATATTTCTATGACGTCATAAAAATATGTCGACAAATATATATATATATATATATATATATATATATATATATATATGACCGCCTCGTTGGTCGAGTGGTTAGAGACCCTGACTACGCAATCAACGAGGCTCGGGTTCGATCCCCGACGGGGACAAGCATTTGTGTGATGAGCATAAATGTTTGTATTTCCGGGTTTGGGTGTTTATTATATATATTCTAGTAATTATATATGTATTTCTATGTATTAGTATCGTTGACTAACACCCATAACACAAGCAAATAATTTGCTTACTTTGGGGTTAGATCAGTAAGTGTAATTTGTCCCGTGAATTATTATTATTATTATTATATATATATATATATATATATATATATATATATATATATATATATATATATATATATATATATATATATTTCTCAAAAATCCAAAATTTCAGTAGCAGCACGGTGTCTGGCAGCTAGGCGGTGTGTTGCCACTCCCATGCCTCAGATAATCGCTCCGGTTATCGCTAGTAACAACTGATAATCATTGTCAGGTCGCTAAAATGGGACGATGTGGATCACCACTCAAATCGCCAACCAACAAACCAGTGATTCGTGGTGAACCGATCCGGTTTACTTTGCACACCCCGCAAAGGAACCGGACATAATGTAATTTTAAAATTACATGTCGCTGGACAAATAATACGAATAGATTTAACCCCAAAGAAAGAAAATTATTTCTTTGCGATATAGTAAAATATACTAATGTCTTTGATTATTTACATGTCTATATATGTAACTGTGAACAGGCGACTCATAAAAAGCGCCACAACACTATGCTATATGTGAAATACGTTGGTGTGGTTACTGTAGTCAAACTAACAGTGTGCATGTTTGGGGATCTCTACTTTAAATAATTTGCTACCCGTTCATTGAATATTTAAAACATTAAAGCTAAATAAAATGAAAAAATATAGTCTGTTATGTAAATAATTAATTAAAAACAATTACATTAAAATATAGCGCATTAACTTTTATTTATTCACTTTTATGAACTAAAATTATACATATACTAGATGAAAACCCGGCTTCGCTCGGAAGTCTCATAATGCGCAATCTTATATAAGTACTCACTCAATTAGTAGACTTTAAAAAGTAGCAACACTGTAGTGACGTCTTCTGTCAACTATTACATTGGTTTAATAAAGTTGTTTTTTTATTTCTTTTTTTTATGAACAAAGAGAAAATAAGTTTCACGATAATCTAAGCTCTGTTCTACGACACTTTAATATATGCTCACGCCATCTACACCACATATTTGTAACTTTTAAAGAAATATGGACAATTTGTCTGTCAGCACCGTTAGAATTTTTAATCACTATTTTAACAAAATACTCGACGATCCGAATTTTGCGGATATAATATGTTTATATATATAAGTCAATTGCATTTCGTTAGTCTCGCTAAAATTCGAGAACGGCTGAACCGATTAGGCTGATTTGAGTAGTTAAAAAGGCAGAGCAACGTTTGCCGGGTCAGCTAGCTAGTTAAAGGCATTCTCTGCCAATCAAACAGTAACTAGAGTAGAAATATTTTAAGTGGGGGTGCAAAAGAATATTTTAAATTGAAACAGGAAATAATATGTTGGCTAAACGGAATATAACAATAACAATGACTATCTAACTTAGATAAAACGCATAGATCACAAGACATACAAAAATCATATACAAATGGGTGTGTAACAAAATATAAATAAACACATGTAACATACTTACATATTTACATATATTAATAAACTATATACATATATAACATAATAAACAAAATATTTAACTATGCAAGTGAGTATAACACAGTATACATATTATATAAACATAACATTATTATGTTTTAGCACACTTGTTTTCCTTAATCTTAAATTATGCACACGAAAATATTTAAACTAAATATATATTATATACCGTAACACAATGACAAGTATTGATGCTATTGCAGTAGGAAAATGTAAGGCGATGATACTCTTACCAGATACCCGGGCGATATGTTACAGAACTCTTCCTTCCATCTTCCCCGTGTTGGTTCCGGGCTCCTTTGAAAAATAGACCAACTGCCGTTCTGCCAGGCATGTCGTAAAAGGCGATTGGCTATGCAAGTCACTAACATCGTGGCTACTAGGTGGTAGATTTCTGCATTGTCTCGCCCGGGTCTGGTACCACCGCCTTACCTATTCCTGCCGCAGTAGCATCAGTGCTTGTCATTCTCGTGTCCCGGTTTAGAGGGTAAGGTAGCCGGTAAACTTATGCTTGTGGCATTAGACCTCGCCACAAGATAGCAACGCACCATTAACACCTTTGGTGTCTATAGGCGATGGTTGACTCTTTCCATTAGGAGACCCATCTTGTTGTTTGCTATCTTATGATATAAAAAAAAAATCTAGTAGTCATGATGGTACGTATAGAAAACCGTTCGGGTTTTACGAACTGCTTGGAAGAATGAAGATATTCTATTCCTTAAATGGGCCCGGACTAACACGGGGAATAAACAATCAAGTCTTACCTCTTTGTAATATCAATCTAAATAAAGCTCACAACTACGATTTTATAAGCACTACGCAGTCAGTATGTAAATAAAACAAACAATGCAGACGAAGTAGCAGGTATCAGCTAGTTAATATTACTATTGTTTGATTAAAAAACTATCAGACTCAATCTGGTGGTTCCATCAAAAAGTGAACCCTTTGTTTTATTTGCGTTATGCTTCAGGGGACATAAATGTCTTGTGTCTAATCAAAGGTTGGAAAATGTTTTGTTTTGTTAGTATAATAGCGAGTCATCTTTATAAGTAAATCAATGATCTAAATTCTTCCTTTATGGGGTAGGACAGTAGGAATAAAGAAAGCCAATAGCCGTTACGTTTCAACTAATTCGCCACGTGGCGATATCTACCACTGCATTTTGTCAACCTTATAACGGCTATCATTGCTTTTTGTAGAAATTATAATCACCAACTTTACGTCGTTACACAACGCACTGTACAACAGGGTACAATCGTTTTTTTCATACAAACAAGCAGATGGTCCTCCTGAATGAAAGAGAAACCATCGTATAAACCAAAGATATTAATGAGGCGTTGCTGTTTGGCCGGATGGCAATGCCACAAGATTAAGTCTACCGGCTACCTTAATCTCCGAACCGCAGGTGTATCACCTAACGTTTGCAATCCGCCAGCGATCAGCAATGACTTTTAAACGTAACAAAAACTCATCAAAAACGTCACCAATTCCTTGCTGGTCACTAGATGCACTTTTTGCAATGTCACAGCACCAAAACTTATCAAGCGGCAATGACTGCCGCCAATATACTAAGCTGTTAAGTGTCTTGCAATAACTATACAATTACGATAATTTCGCATTGCGAGTTACGTAATAACCCCGCCGGAACGCGATAATGACAAGCAATGACGTTATTGCGGCAGGAGTAGATAAGGCGGTTGTACCAAATACCCGTACAAGAAGTTGCGGAACTCTAACCCGTAGTAGTCACGATGGTTGTGACATGAATAGCCAATAGCTTGCCTTTTACGACCAGCCTAGCCAATCGGCAGTTGGTTTATTCTTCAAAGGAGCCCGGACCACCACGGAGTAAATAATACATCTTAAGTAACAATTTTACCCGAATTTAGGCCCAAATCTGGATCCATGTTATGATTTTTGAATAGGCTTACCACAACGACGAGAGACTGCGGTCGTCTGCGGATATCTGTGAAGACAAACTTGACGGGGCTATGACATTATTATTAAAAATGTTACCGTATGGTATTTTTTGTAATGTAGTTGGATGTAGAGTGCTTCACCATTAATTGCCATTGCCTTGCTAAAGCTTTATATCTTTAAGAAAACATTGAAAGAGCATTATCTCTCATGTTATGTTAAAAGGCCTTATAAGACAAACGAGTAGGTGAACTTTTTTTTTTCTTCTTCTTTCTAATATCATACGATCGACTTGTGAAAGATTGTACTTACTGTGTGTGTGCGCGTGTATATGTGTATTTGGTGTGTGTATGTAGGGTGTTCAGTTTTCAATTCTGATACTGAATATGTGAAAAACAGGTACATTTTCTTGACCTAATTTTCTAACAAAAATGTTTAGTACGGATTGGATACCTGCGTTATACCACAGAAGTTCATTGTTTACAAACGGCGATTTACCGAACTCGCAGCTAGATCAAAATTCGCAGCATTCATGTCTGTTCATTCCGGCTCCTTGGAATACACATGCATGTTTTGCTCGTCTTGACCCAGCGCAGTCTTGAGCACTCAAGGTAAATACGATTAAGATGCTTCATAGCGGTCAAATAATCTTCAATACTACATACAATCTATACATATTATAATAAAATCGTAGGAAAGTCAATGTATGTCCGGGGTAAACTCAAAAAGTACTGCATGGATTTACTTCAAATTTTGCATGAATATTACTAACAGTCGGGTCAACATATAGGCTACATATTATCACGCTATCACCTACGGGGGAGGAGCTGTGGGGAGTAAACGAAGTCCGCGCAAACGAAGTCGCGGGCAACAGCTAGTATATTTATAAAGTTCAAGCAAATCTTAAATTACACTATAAAAATTATTTATCTTGAACCACTATGTACAAGTTTGCACGCTTCTCAGACAGACTTCAGTCCCTAGGCAATGCGTCTTGCCTGGCTAAAATCTGCCCTTTTCTACCTCTTCCAGTGAACTCATCAAGATTCACAGTGATAACATTACCCCCTACCATACATAAACTAGTCACCTGATTCCATTCCTCTTATAAAAATAAAAATATTGTGTTTTTGTGGTTTTGCCTCAAACATTTCTAAGCTGCTCCATTACGCACTTACGATCTTATTATTATCTCGCTTTAATAACATTACGTTTTAGTATCAAGTAACATTACGTTTTAGTATCAAAAACAAGCACAAATATTATAATAACATTTAATCTCAAAAATTTAATACATATTAAGTATTTTTTATTTATTTATTTATTTATTTCACACTTTATTGTACACAAAATACATATTTAAAAAAAAAAAAATATAAAACATGTACC
The DNA here is from genome assembly GCA_036924255.1 of Apodemia mormo. NCBI lineage: Eukaryota > Metazoa > Arthropoda > Insecta > Lepidoptera > Riodinidae > Apodemia > Apodemia mormo. The sequence goes on along the minus strand of JAUPFN010000007.1, from coordinate 2,016,393 downwards.
AAGGGCGTGCTTATCTCTGAAAGAGATGTCTGCCAGCAGACCCGAGAAGCGAGAATGCACAAATAAAGGTAGAGCACAGTGTACAAGTGCATAACTTACAATTAAATATATATAATACAAAAAAGAAAATAAAAATAAATGATATTAATCTATACCTTATACCTAATGCCTTTCAAGTTATCATGAAATGTAAGACTCTCTTACTGCTTTCTTAAATGTATGAAGCGAATTGCTTCTGCGTATATTTAAAGGAAGGGTATTCCACAGTTTGACAGTATTGAAAGAGAAGGAATGAAATCTATATTTAATATGTGAAGTATAAACTTTATACCCCTTTTTATGACAATTAAACAAATTGTAGAGTACGAATTAAGGCGGTGGTACCAAATATCAGGGCGAGTCGTTGCGGAACTCCTTCCTAGTAGTAACGATGGTAGTAACACGTATTACGATCAGCCTAGCAGCACGGCATTTGGTCTATTCTTCAAAGGAGCTCGGACCAACACGGGCGAAAATGTAAAATTGCAAAATATGTGACCTCACACAAAGGTCTAAGTAGAGGGGGGGTCTCATAAATGTGACCAGCTGTGACAAGGACGGGGGAGGGGTCAAAAAATTATGAAATTCGTGTGACGTAATTTACGGATTGACGAAATCCCATCAATGTTCAAGTAGCGTGCATTTCGTAATCATCTAGAATGCCCCTGAATGAATCAACTTAGCTCGAGTTATTTAGTGTATATCGGTAGTTCCATAAATATTATGGAATTTTCATTTTTTTTTAGTTTTCTAGAGATTCCATCTCAAGAAAATTTCTAAGCAAATATATGAACATTTTATGAGTAGGCTCATATTATTTATATGTATATCTTTTAAGTAAGAATAGTTTTATTAGCATAATTGTAAAGTATTAGACAATATTTATATAATTATAAAATTAAAAAAAAACACGTAGTTAAGTACGGTAGTTGGTTAAAAATTAGTCTTACGTTATAGCAATAATAATATAATTAAGATTTTACGGTAAAGTTAAATAATGTTGTAAGTATTTGTAATTTTTTTCAGGTTTCTCTAGCGCATTAATGATAAAAGCGTTGTAATTTATTTCTAAAAACATTTTTTAATTAATAAATTTGATACGCTCGAAAAAATAATTCAAAATAGAGGCAGTGGTTGGTAAACATAATTTAATTTAACGCAATATTTCTCTTATCAATTGCAATTGAATCGTGATGCCATAGTTACAGTCGCAAATGTCTAAACTCAGTTTCGTAAAAGACAATAACTTTTATTCTAGACATTTACGTAAAAGTCCGATCGCTTTTTTACGTTCAAAGACCTTATAACAAACGTCTATCGAAATCTAATGGCAATTGACAAACACGTTTTCTCGATTCGATTAAATGTATGATTCGTATACCTGTCGACTCTAAAGAGGCAGATTTTTTTTAATATACGTTTAGAAATTTATACCTTGAGAAAAATTCAATTATCTCCTATTTATTATTTTTTTGAGCAATCCAAACTCAGTTTGGTGGATATTTTTCCCTATCGCCCGAAAAATTTTCGTTCATCTATCGCATGTCGAATTACAGCTGGCTACGGATTAGGGACAAAATGAAAGGCGTATGGCAGAGCGGTAGGTATGGGAGTTATAGCTACATTTATTTCACTATCATGTCGTGAAGTTATTTGTCTTTTGTCACTGTTATATCACGGGTAATAAATCGCGAGCGTTATATTTTATTAGTAACGATTATTGTCACAGTGGGTGCATTTTATTCTGTATGTCAGATCGCCGTGCCGTGATTTCAATTTATACATGATTAGTAAAGTGAAATAACATATTAAACAAATTCTCGCTTCTAGGTAGTGGCATGATGCTGCTCAAATGTTGTTGCTTTGTCTCTTTCACATGATGGATTTCTGTAAATTTAAGCTTAAAAAGTTGCTTGACCCGCGTGAAATTAAATCACGCTCGAGTTATAATACAGACGGTATAACTGGAGTGACACGTAAATAATTTTATAACAAGTGATGAACCAATTATGCGTGAAATGTGCCATGTCTACAGAGCAGCCAAAGTCAATATGGCGGCGCCCACTGGTTGCATTAGTTGACCGTGTGGCATTTATATTATCACTTATTCGTGCAGTGTTCTGCGGTAAAATATTTTGCTTGCATCGTGGTTTTATAAAACCACACATTTTTTAATTTTTTTAAATAAAAGTTTAGAAATTTGTTATTTGGTTTAAATGTTACCTGTCCTTGTACATTCTAAACTAAAACACGAATAAACGAATAAATGAATCTGAACTAGGTATAGTAAAGCCACGGTAATAGTAGATAATATTACCGAGGAAAAGCGGTGGTACTAAGCCCGGCGGCTATTGTTAACTTCATGTAGGTATATATAGATAGTATAGTATACTATACTATCGAATATTTAATTAGATTGTAAAGATGTCAGTAGTAGGCTACAGTCAATGTCATATCCAAAGCACTACGTCATTTTGTACGTGATTATCATGTTTTTTCTTTAGTAAGAAACTGTTTCGGGTCGATGACGCTTACATCTTTATAAAGTTTTATAGCCGTACCTGTTTATGATGTGAAAAGTGTTTGTTGGTTTGTATCTGTTATTGACAAATATGTTGACAATGTCACTAACAATAACAATTCAAAACGGGACACATCTTAAGTAACTCCATATTTTCCGGGACCCTATTAAAAAATAAATACTTAACAAAAACGCACTTCGTATAAAACAAATGATTGACCAAATGTAGCAATATCACTGTCAGTACTATATGACACTACCGCGAAAAAAAAAGTAAGACGATGGTACCCAACCCAAACGACCACTTACAATGGTAACAGATAATAATTATTTACCTTTTAAGAGCTTCATAACTAGAAAACAATTCATTATTTAAAAGGGAAGTAGATCAACTCTGTAGAAGTTAGCTTCTTCAATATTCAGACTTTGCTGGTCCATGGTTTATCCATGTTGTATTGATAAGGCGGTATGTAGCATAAAGAGTATAAAAGGAAAGTATTAAATTTAATTCTTCCTAGAAGCTGATATTGAAAACTTTCTTTTAACATAAACTGGCACTGTCACATAAGAAAGTCTGCCGTATCGTAAGTATGCAAAAAATATATTCATCTTAATGTGTGTCAATTGCACCATTATAAAACAAAACAGCGATTGTCGTCAAAAATTAAAAATCATGCTGTACCAACCAGATCACAAGCTACTTACAAACATAATAAAAAGAGTATATTTTATAGTTTACTAGCTGTTGCTCGCGACTTCGTCCGCGCGGACTTCGTTTACTCCGCACAGCTTCTCCCCCGTTGGTGTATGTAATACGTAGCCTATATGTTCGCCCGACCTGTTAGTAATATTCATGCAAAATTTGAAGTAAATCCATGTAGTATTTTTGAGTTTACTCCGGACATATATACAGACATTACAGACAAACAGACAAAAATTCTAAAAACGATATTTTTGGCTTCGATATCGATTGTAATCACGCCGCAAGTATTCTTATAAAAATATATTCAATGTACAGTTTTGTCTTTCCTACGATTTTATTATATGTTTTTTTTTTATGTCATAAGATAGCAAACAAACAGATGGGTCTCCTGATGGAAAGAGTCAACCATCGCCTATAGACACCAAAGATGTTAACGTTGCTATCTTGTGGCGAGGTATAATGCCACATGCATAAGTTTACCGGCTACCTTACCCTTCAAACCGGAACACGACAGCGACAAGCACTGACGCTATTGCGGCAGGAATAGGTAAGACGGTGGTACCAGACCCGGGCGAGACAATGCAGAACTCTACCACCTAGTAGCCACGATGGTAGTGACTCGATAGTCAATCGGTCGCCTTTTACGACCTGCCTAGCAGAACGGCAGTTGGCCTATTCTACAAAGGAGGCCGGGACCAACACGGCGATATGTATAGATAAAATGTAAAGAGAAAGAAAACACTGTGTTTTTAATTATTATAAACAAATAAAGTAAAATCTCAGATCGTCTCTGTGGTCTGATGCCGGAGTTGACTAATGAGGTCTCAGGTTCGATTCCCGGTTCATGAATTGAAAATGTGTTTTTTCAGTTTTCTGATAAAAGTAACGTCGCCGATAAGTATCACTAGAACTATTAACACCCTGCTTCGATATCTGCGTATTTTTAATTGAAAATAATGCACGAATGTATTTTTCCATTTTTTTGTATTACGAAAAAAAGTATTACATGTAAAAACTTATAATCGGTTGGTGTATCAAAATAATTCTATACGTTGTGTTTGGAAACAACTGTAAGTTCCCCTTAAATATACAAGGTCAAAACATGAGTTGGTTCTCTCTGCTTTCCCGGAAAGTGTCAAGAGTTATGATAATATTTACGATTTTTTTATATCATGAGATAGCAAACAAGCTGATGGGTCTCCTAATGGAAAGAGTTAACCGTCGCCTATAGACACCAAACATGTTAATGGTGCGTTGCTATCTTGGGGCGAGGTCTAATGCCACATGAATAAGTTTACCGGCTACCTTACCCTCCGAATTGGAAGACGACAGCGACAAGCACTGACGCTATGCGGCAGAAATAGGTAAGGCGGTGGTACCAGACCCGAGCGAGACAATTCAGAACTCTATCACCTAGTAGCCACGATCGCATAGCCAATCGGTCGCTCTTACGACCTACCTGGCAGAACGGCAGTTGTCCTAGTCTTCAAAGGAGCCCGGGACCAACACAGGGGAAAAACCATTAACCCCTTTAGACGGAATATTTCAAAATATTCATTTAATTTACTTTCTTTAATTCTTAGGAACTAAAAGCTGATTTGATTAAATTTAAATCGAGGTTCATTACTATTTGTTTATTGTCTACAAATTCACATCAATTTGCTTTAAATTTCTCTTAAAATAAATTGTAGTTAATGTGCAAAACACAAGAGAATAGCGGAAACATTTCTTATTATTTTAACGTCAGTAGTAGCAGCTTAAAATATAGTACACTAGCTTTTGCCCGCGGCTTCACTCACGTTAAATTTGGGGAAGAAGTGGGGGGTTAAAAAAGAGACAAAAATTAGCCCATGTCACTCTCCATCCCTTCAACTATCTCTACTTAAAAAATCACGTCAATTCTTCGCTCCGTTTTGCCGTTAAAGACAGACAAACAAACACACACATACACTTTATATATACTTAATGCCTCGGCCGCCCTTGCGTCTATCGTCCCGAAGATATTAGCGCGCTAAGGCATACGCAGTCCGGAATGTATGCGAAAATAGCCAACAATAGCCGGTCACACATGCATTTATTGTGTCGTGGACGTTAGACGCAGTGCGGCCGAGGCATAACAGACTAACTTTGAACACTGAATATCGTCGGCACTTGGTAAAACTCCATGTTAACTTGGATTTAAATATAAATATAACAGACTAACGATTATGATTTTATACTGTCAATCATCGGCACTTGGGTTATAATTACTTGTATATTAATTTCACTACAAATATAGAAAAATAATTTTAAATTAGTCGACCGGTTTCGCTTTTAAACCATCTTCAGGACGTTTTATTCTTTACTTTAGGACGTAATATTCTTTAGTAAAGAATATTACGCCTGAAGATGCTTCGACCGGTTTCGCTTTTTAAAGCATCTTCAGGACGTTTTATTCTTTATGATGTAATATTCTTTAGTAAAGAATATTACGCCTGAAGATGCTTCGACCGGTTTCGCTTTTTAAAGCATCTTCAGGACGTTTTATTCTTTACTTTAGGACGTAATATTCTTTAGTAAAGAATATTACGCCTGAAGATGCTTCGACCGGTTTCGCTTTTTAAAGCATCTTCAGGACGTTTTATTCTTTAGGACGTAATATTCTTTTGTAAAGAGTATTACGCCTGAAGATGCTTCGACCGGTTTCGCTTTTTAAACCATCTTCAGGACGTTTTATTCTTTACTTTAGGACGTAATATTCTTGATGAGATCTTCAGGACGTTTTATTCTTTACGTTTGGACGTAATATTCTTTAAAAAAGAATATTACGCCTAAAGATGCTTTAAAAAGCGAAACCGGTCGATTTATTTGAAAAATATTTGTCTATATTTGTAGTGAAATTAATGTACAAGTGATTATAACCTAGTTTGGACTCATAACGATTATGATAAAAACAAGTAATTTTGCCTATAACATTAGTGATATAAATGATACCTTACTATAATTTGTGTGGCAACAATTGTAAAGTCCCATACCGGCTACCTTAGTTTTGAAATTGAAACATGGCAATGACAAGATATTATTTGGAGAGAAACTATCATCGCTGTACTGAGTTTGTATCCAGATGACATGTTTACCATGGTTTAATTTATTTATCTTTATTAGACTAAATACAAAATGTACAAAGTACAAATGGCGAGCTTAATGCATATACTATAATTCTCTACCAGCTACCTATTGGACTAACCAGATAATCGCACAGAGTGGTTTAACTTTCGTGATATTCTTGGATATAGATTACATATACTTTATACACATCAATAATATTTTACTAATACACATGTCAACAACATTACTGCGATTTAAAACAGCGCAAGTGTAAATGTTACCATGAAGTATTAGGTAAAGGTAGAGCAAGCACTCTGATTAATCACTTGAAACATAAACCTACATGATATCTCTGTCTATGAGGTCTTGCTATCTCTTTTTATACACTTGTGTTAGAAAGAGAGGATAAGACCTCAAAAGGTGACAGCAGTATTCAAAGTTGTGTTGACCACCTCGTTGGTCGAATGGTTAGCGACCCTGTCTACGACGACGCAATTGACGGGGCTCGGGTTCGGTCCCCGACGGGGACAAGCTTTTTGTGTGATGGGCATAAATGTTTGTATTCCCTGGGTTACGGTGTTTATTAAATAAATTCTAGTATTTATATATGTATTTCTATGTATTGGTATCGTTGACTAATACTCATAACACAAGCAAATAATTTTCTTGCTTTGGGGTTAGATCAGTGAGTGTAATTTGTCCCGTGAATTTTAATTATTTGTTTATGTAGGTATTAGAAGTGTTGCCTCCAGATATAATACAGCTTCATAAATGTTACTACAGCTACTTACATTAGGACGTGTGACGTGCGAGACTAAATAAAAGTCTTGAAAGCAAAGGCAAAGCTTTGCTTTCATGATGCCATTTTGGAATGCAAACAACGCATCTATGCTTTTTTACGTCATTCATACACATACATTCCAGCCACATAAAACAAATAAAAATACATACATAAATATCTATAACAAATTAATATATATTACAAATATCACAGAAAAATGGGAAAACCCTTTTGTGGGGCATGGGGTACATTTGCATGTATCGTTAAATGTAGCAAGAAAAAGTGAGAAATGGAGTTTTTAATTACAGTTCAACCTATATATTTAAAAATTGTGTAAACGTACAAATATAAAGAAAATTTTACTAACACGAATTGTGCACTTTAGATTTTTCTTAAATATGTACTCTTTAAATTATTATGCTTTAAAGTATACTCTGATATTAGCTGGAAGAGATTTCCACAAACGGATTGCTTGATCAGCGAAAGAATTACAATTTTGTGAAAAGATGGTTGTCTCACCAAAACGAAGCTGTTCACAAAAATTCAGCTTGTTATTATTCAAAAAAAAAAAAGTTTTTTTCGTGGAACCACGTTCTATATACTACTTACCGATGAAATAAAATCACTCCAAGGGTAATTTTTAAACCGTGTCGTCTTATTAGGCTAGATAAAATATAACCAGCAATGTTGGCTAATTTCTATTTTTTTCAAGATAAAATATACTAGCAAACTGCCCGCGGTTTTGCCCGCGTAGCTTTTGTTTCCGAGGGAATATTGGAAAGGTTTATATATTAAAACCTTCCTCAAAAATCACTCTATCTATTTAAAAAAACTGTATCAAAATCCGTTGTGTAGTTTTAAAGATTTAAACATACTTAGGGACACAGGGACATGGGGATATAGGGACAGACAGAGAAAGCGATTTTTGTTTTATACTGTGTAGTGATTTACAAATGGGTGACACTTGACAGAGGTAGAAGCTCTTGCTCATATGTGTGGCGGCACGTTCTCTTCCCAATGCCGTGTCTATTAGTACCTATTCATGTAGTTTGTAGTTTAACCATAAATAACTTTTTACAAGCTTCCTATAATAAAATAGATGATTAATCTCACTAATATTAAAAATACTAAATATTTGGTGATTGTGTACATATTTTTTATTCCTTTACGCTGTATGCAAACTCTATATAATATTATAAATGCTAAAATAAATGCTATAAATTATTATAAATACCATATAATATAATAAATGCTCTAAATAAATATTTCTCTGGTAGTGTAGTTGTCTATGGGCGGCGGTAATCACTTACCATCGCCTCGTGTACGTATCGTGCCAGCCTCGTGTCCCATTGCCCCCTCTTCTATAAAAAAAACAATGCGAAAGTCAAAGAGAAAGAAGTCTGTCTGTCTCATCTTCACGCCTAAACCACTGAACCGATTTGAATTAAATTTTTTACAAAAACGGTTTGACATCCAAGAAAGGATATAGAATAGTTTTATCCCGGAAACACCACGGGAACGGGAACTAAGCGGGTAAAACCCCAAGATTGTCTACTTTTTAAACTACGGTAATTTATAATATATATTTCGCTAGTATAAAGTAAATAAAAATCGTTTAATTCAGGCAAATGAGAACCATAGTGCTAGCAGCAAGTTTTCTTATAAACTATGTTAGTAAATATTAAAAAAAAACCATTCTACTATTATAAATGCGAAAGTAATTCTATTTGTCTCTTCTTTCCGTCTAAACCACTTTGGATGAAACCTAAAATCTACAAATAGCATTCCTGTATATAATAAGTTGATTTGAATATTATTACATGAAATCAAACAATTTTAACAGTTTAACATTCTTTCGCTTGCAACTTACGCCAAACATAGTGTATCGTGTCGAATGGAGAGTAATAAGACCGAGGCGTTTGACCGAAGAGATAAATAGTCATTTCGATTTCGGTCTCTGGTTAGTTGGCCGTCACACCCCGCCGCGAACCGTGATGTGAACAATGGCGAAGCTGCAAGTCGCTTTTCTAGTGCTACAGTGTACATTGTGCTTAACTATACGTGTTCCTGTGAACTGGGATAATGAAAGTGGTGTAAATAATAATCAATCCTCATCGACACAGAAACAGACGGAAACAAGTAATCCTATCATACCAAAGGAATATTTTCAATACACTGCTGCAAAACCACAGTTTGCTATTGATATTGCTGCCTCACATGGTGTAAAGTCACCAGATAAATTGTATTCATCATATCCCATTGAACCTTATACAGGGGTTGAAAAGCCTACTTTAGGACAGCATCATTTATTAGATCCACAAAATAAAATATATCATCCATATCAAAATTTTGTATACAAATCGCAAGGTTTACGTTTCGTGAAACCGATCACAACATCTTTTGAGGTATACCATCCATATAAAGCTGAGCAACCATATTTGCAAGAAATTTATAGAGATCCAGTCCTAAATAAAATAAGAAATGATCTGCGTGATAGTAAAAACAGACTACAAAAATATGAAAATGAGGCTGGTAAACCAAATATCGCTGATGACGAATATTTGGAAAATCCAGAAAAAACAGATCATAAACACCAACCGCATAAAAATGTGCCGGTGAAATTTGAAATACATAGACCACTTCGTCGACCTATTTATTATAGACCACCAATGAAATACCATTACAAACAAAATAAATTACGACATCCGTGGAATCAAAATTATATTAAAGTTACTCCAATGCATTATAGACCGGTAAAAAACCATTTACAGCAGTTAAGGCAACATCATGCTCTCAAATTTGATGATGAGCATAACGAATATCCTCAGTTATTACCTCCTGAGTCTTATGCTGAGCGGCCAGATGGCTACGACATTTTCGAGAAAGGTAAAGCCAATTACATTAAATTACGAAATAATCTTGATGAATCGATTAATAAAGCTTCACTAGAAAGTAAACCGTTACAGAGTCAAAACCTAGAATTACAAAATAATGAAAATTATGACTCAGTGGCCAATAACGAGGAAGACGAATTTGTGCCTATTAAAAATTATGCACAAGTAAGAAAAACAGAAACAACCAAACATCTACCACGTGAGAGGGCATTTAAAGATGCTGACAGTTATGACGAAGTTATAAATGCACCACGTTTAAGAGAAGCTATTAAAAGCACGAAAGCTCAAATTGTATATTCCGAAGAAGGGTATGAAGATTCTGCTTATGACCATGCAGGTGAACGAAAACATGCTTCTGATCATGAAGAACATGGCGGGCATCTTAAAGAAAATGAAATAAGTAAAGGTAAATATAAAATACCATCTGTAAGTACTAGCTACGATGATGAAAAAGGTTCAGTATATAGAGATCAACTTTTAGATGGCAAAAAGTGGGAAGAGAATAAAAAAACTAGTGAAGATGAAATTGACTCTGAAGATGATTCTGAAGACGAACACGACTACTCTGCTGATACAGATATTCATGCTGAGAATTCTGATAATAATGAAGACATAACGACCAATTATAGTGTTAGTGAACCAGATGAAGATTTAAGTAAAAAAAATACGAGTGAACTTAAAATACGAAATAAAAGGCAGGGTGTTAATAAAAAATTACCGCAGCATTCTTCGCCTTATTCCAATAAATTAGAAACGAAGTTTCTTGCACCAAAAATTAATATGGATTTACATACCAATGGAAATGACTCAAGCACTACAAAACAAAACAGGTCATCGAATTTAAAATTCCATAGTGGCATAGAATTAAAATATCCGTATTATTTCACAAATGTAGCAGGCATAAACAAAGATTCTCCTCTAAGGTACGCTGAAAATCTTAAATTAATTCCAAAAAAATCTCACGGAGGTACTGAATTTTATGAATCCCGTTCAATGATTGCTTGTCCAGAGGTTGAAGATGAAGTTGATCCTATTCCAGACGCTCTGAAAAATGGTGAAAATCCAGGAGATAAAGCTGATAAAGACGCTGAGTTTAAAAAATTCAATGAAAAACAGCGTTTGAAAGGGCTTGGTGATAAAATAGATTGCTTTAAAGCAAAATATTTTGGAGAAAATCCATTAGATAGTCCATTTTTTGCAGAAGAAATAATTTTAAGCCCAAAACCAGTACCGATACCAAATTTAGGTATTTTAAAAAATCAACAACCTGTAAAACAAACTCCAAACAAAGAAAATTTTAAATCGAGTAGCGACTATGATAATACATTCACTATTCTTGATAACATATATAGTAAAAACAATAAGTCTGACATTTTTCAGGATATAGCTTCTCCATTTTCGAGCCGTCAACTAAAGTCAGAAATAAATTTAAATGGTATTTCTAAAGTTAATAATAATTCAAATGTTATATTAAACTCTACATTAAATCCAATGCCCCTTAACATGAAAGTAGATAATAATGAATATCTTAAAAAATTATCAGAATTATCCGTTCATTCAAGAAAAAAGAGAGCTAACCCTTTTGTATATGAACCATATAAAATTATTAAAGAAAGTCAATCTCAAGATTCTAAAAAAACTACCACTACAAGTAATATAAGCCCTTTAATAAAACAATTGCAATCTAGCAGAATTATTGACAGAGGCCATACAAAAAATAACAAAGAAGAATTTCCAGCAAAAAGGAATGATCACTCGATTATTTATCAAGAAATCGATAAAGGACGCCTACAAAAAAATGTTTTTGCAGATAAACCTGATCAGGCCCAAATAAATATCGATAAACGTCGTGGAGAGCCAAGATATGATCTAGAGCATCAAAATCATAAAAAAAAATATACTCCTGTTGAAAATAAAACGGCAGTAACCATACAAGAATTTGAAGAGAAAACGGGAAATAAAATTAATCCTAGTATGAAAAGTAATTCACACATTGAAAATTTACCTCAGTCAGGAGGTAGGAACTTAAACACATACCCTACATTTTCCAAGGCTCTACAAAAAGACATTGATGATACTGATACACAACAAAGTGCTGCATCAAATACAGTAAGAAATGTTGTACGTACCACTACCTTGCAACCAAGTAAACAAACCAAACAGAGATCATCAAGTATAAATAACCGTAAGAATAATGAAGAGTATGTCGAATATGATAGTGATGATGATGCTAATGTAAATGATAAATATTCAAGCACAGCTCAAGTACCAACTACAACTTCTAAAATACGAACATCTCGAAGAAGATATGTACCAGAAAGGATAGTTAGTACAACGGAGATGAGCTCAACGGATAAATCTATAGAAATAGATAGTTCTGACTATATTGATGTTGAAAACCACCAGCAACCAAAAATCAAACCTAAACTTGAACTAGTCACCAGATTCCGTAACCAATCTCCTATTGAGACGAATACTACTAAAAGTGACAGTGAAGGAAAGAACACTAGAAATGATGGTAATATTCCAAAATATAGGGAGAAAAAAAAGAAGGTGTCTCAAAGTACATTAGTAACAGATACAAAATCATATGGTGAAGATGATGATGATATGCAAAAAGAGGATGTAGATGCAATGATAGGAGTAAAACATACCATAGACGATTATATGCCTTCATATGAAAAAGAAATTAAGGATAAAGAGGGTAAAATTGTTGAAGGTGAATTATATGAACAAAAACACACACATAAAGACGAAGATGAAGATGATGATGAAGATGAAGATGATGAAAGTGATGATGAAGACGATGAAGAAGACGATGACAGTGATAACGATGACGAAGTTATAGACGATGATGATGATGAAGAAGATAATGATAATGAAGAAGAAGATAAGGAAAATGATCACAAGGTTGAACAAGAAAGAGAATCTGTTAATGAGCCCACTGAAGCTATTAAACGAGAACGAACAATAGTCACACCAAATAGAGAAACTGCATTTAAAATTACAAAACCGTCTGTAGTGTCGACGCAATTTAATGCTACAGAAGTAGAACCAACCCCTAAAATTATGCGAAAGAAAATAGAAATTCACAAAGAACTTCCAGTAAATAAATCATCTCCCCATATTTCACAATTTAAGCAAGACATAAAAGAAATTGAAATAGTCAAGGAAATACCTCCAAAACCAAGAAGGAAACCACAAAAAAATGCAGAGGCCTTAGATTTATACAAAGATGAAAATCTAGCAAAAGACATAAATCAGTTGGGTGGTGTTGAAATTTTTAAAGAAGATTTAGATTTAAAATCAGGGCCAAGACATGGTGGAAATTACAGAAGCATAGAAAGCCTAAACGTCAACAATGATGTTTCAGGTGCTAATAATAAATACAGTCCTAAACAAAAAAATGATGTCGAAACATCTCAAACCGAAACCAAGAGACTAATAGATTCGACAAGGAGTTTACCACACGTGAGACGTAATGTTCAAGGTAGAAAGTCAAAACAGGCAAGTGAAAAGAAAGATGCCGAAAAACTAGAACTAACTGACATTTCTCGTATAAAAAATAATGTTTCTAACGGCAAAACACCTCCACAAAGCGAAATCAGAAACGCTAAGCTTATAGAGTTAGTTGATGACGTTGATATTCCTAAATCTCTACATGGTGGCAATTTTAAATTACAAAAGAGTAGGGGTCAGTCACGTGATAAAAATAAAAATGAAAAATATATAGAACTAGATGATGAAGAAGAAGTAAATACTCCCAGATTGCACGGTGGCAATTTTAAATCGTATGAAAGTAAAAGAAATGATAATATGCATGGAGGAAATTATAGAAGCGCAAAACTTGTACAAGATAACAAAAAAAATACTGAAACTCTTGATCCTGAAACCAAATATGATAGACGAAAAATAACAAAGGCAGAAAAAAACAACGCAGCTGCAATTCTTAGCGGCTATGCACGGGCTGCACCAATTCTTACTACTACTCCAGTTTACATTTTGGATCCAAGTAAAAGAATGTACTATTACGTAGATACGTAATTATCAAAATAGTTGTCTGTACTAAATATTGTGTTGTAAATATATGTTTAAATGCAACAAAATTTGGTTTAAGGTGGACTTATTAGTTGTTTAGCAAATGTGAGATTCTTAATTGATAGGAATATTTATTGAAGATTATACGTAATAGCTTGGACTAAAATAAAATAAACTTTTACTTTTGAATTTGTTCCCTATTATACTCGTAATTCGTTCTGAGAAACCATAAGATCAAAATAATATTTAATTTTTAATTAGGTATATTTAATTTTTATTTAGTTTACCTGTTGTATTTATCGACCACGTTATTTAGATTTTATAAAACGGCTAAAAGCTTATATTATTGATAGCATCTCTCCAAACATTTTGAAAAAAGAAATATTATATCTACTTAGATGAAATTTTGGTCATTGGCCTCTAATATTAATAAGTTTAAAAAAGGATGGTAAGAAAATCTTTGCTTTTCGGAATTCACATAAAGTTTTGGTAGGAAAAATCTTAGTGAATATCTTTAGATAATTCTACAGAAATCCTATAAACGTGGTATATAAGTTCCTAGTTTCTGAGATGTAAACTTCAAAAATTTATGTGTATTAGTTGCATAGTTGAAAGAAATAAGGAAATATTTTCAATTATTTACACTTACCTTGCAATATGTTGTATAAATGTATATCAGTAAACCTTATTTCAAAATCATTATATGACTTATATCAGTATATCTTACATAAGTATATTATCGTACTTATAAAATCGTTAATGATTTAATTTTTTTTTTTAAATTTATTATTGAATAAAAGAAACAATAGGTACATTTGACTATAGTAGCATTAGAAAAAAACCACAAAGGTTTATGTACAATACTACACATTATTTTTAAATTAACTTAATATGTAAAATAGAATGGACACGGATATTAAGTCTCCTAGATTCAAACTCAAATCAAACTTAACTCTATGTGAGCTGAAAGGCACTTCATAAAGTTTTAAATTTAAATGCATAAAGTCACGCTATATCTCCAGGAAGGCAGAGGTATTAAATTCCGTGATGTGACAAGTAGGCTTCTATCGACAAATCAGACACGTATCTTGTTTCGGATTTTGTATAAATTTTGTTCTGAGTGCTAAGTGTGAAAACTTGTCACTTATTACTTGTGAAAAGTTTTTAGACTTTATTTAGAATTAATTTAGTCTAATTTAAATTCACAATGACATTTATTTGAGTTATCAAAAGATTAGGATGTATTTTACAATAATTGTTGGAGCCTATTTTTAAGCTAAATATACCTGTTCTAGAAGGCTACACTTTTCCAACACAAGTTTATAATTTTTTTTGTATTTTTTTAATATTAGTAACTAATTAAATTATGTCATAAAGAGCATCATAATTATGTATTTTCCTAATTAGCGCGTGTCGTACTGATAAATGCATTAAACATATCATTTTAACGGCAGATTCGCGCACGAACCAATTATAAAAAAAAACTAGTGAAGTAATGTCATATTATATCGCTTATTCTAAATTTTAAATCCGTTATCAAATAAAATGCCACATAACAAAGTATGTTAAGAACGTTACGTAAAAAATTAAGAGTTGATATTAATTGTATGAAAATAACTGTAACTTTCTGTGATAATGTAATGTAAATAAAAGGTAGTTATTCCAATTAATAAATGTTTTGTGTAAATAATTTGTTGTTTTTTATTTGAAATGAATACTAGTGAAAGTCAGTAAACTTCTGTACGGAGATTTCTTTTATATCATAAGGTTAACAAGCAGATGATTTTCCAGATGGAAAGGGACAAACATCACTTATAGACACGAAAGATGTTAATGATGCGTTGCTATCTTTGTAACGGGGTGATAATGCTACTTGCATAAGTCTACCGATTTTCTACCCTCCAAACTAAAATATAACAGTAATAAATGGATACGCCTTTCAAGACAATTTTTTAGTTTATCAGTGCAGCTTGCATTTACACACAGAAATACAGAGTTATACTTTTTACCGATCAAAAAAATTACTACAAGGACAATTTTTAAACCTTGACATCTCATTTGGTACGATAAATTCGTATAAAATTATTTATTTCTATTTTTCACAATAGAATATATGTACAAATGTATGATATTTTTCACAGTGATGGAAGTTTTTGCTCATATGCGCGGCGATACGTTTCCTTCTGCAGGGTTGTACTATGTCTCGCCTTAGTTCAGTAGCACACCGCCTTATTTATTCTTTTTTTTATTATCGATAGGTAAGCGCTTGACCTCGATCTCGCCTGATGGTAAGCTAAGATGATGCCTAAGATGGAACGCGCTTCCCTAGAAAGTACCTGTTCACTCTTCTCTTGAAGATCCCCAAATTGTACTCGTTCGGGAACACAGACTCAGGAAGCATGTTCCAGTCCTTTGCGGTTCGAATGAAGAATGTTGAGTCGAACCGCTTTTTCCGGGTACGTGAAACGTCCACCATATAACGATGCCTAGAATCTGTGCACCTCGACGATCGATAGAAAAACGGGAATGGCGGAATTAAGTCGTGCAATTCCGCAGCACACTCTCTAAAGTGTATCCGATAAAAAACCGATAAAATCTTCCCACGATAAAATTAATGATTAAAAAGTATTGATTAATATATAACTAGTTTACACGTATATATGTATATCTAGCGATCAGTGCAATCGACGGATTCGATCACAAATCGAAGAATAATTAAAGAATAATTGAACTCAATCTCAATGCTCAATGCTGTATCTCAATTGGTTAGAGCGTGCCGGCTAGAGGCAAAGTCGCAGATTCAAATTCTGTCGTGACGAAATTTTTCTTTGTTACGTTTAAGGCTTATTATGTGCTTGGGAAAAGCACATAATAAGTGCAAAAACACATGTATAGTTAACATAAGTGCTTGTTATAGTCTTGCTGTTGCCTGACTATAACAAGCACTAATTTTAGTGTAGGGCCAATAAGTTTAGGTATGTTAGGCATGACCACAGGCGCTATATTCCGGGCAAAGACATAATGTATTCATTGTCTCTTTTAATGACAAAAACTACGAGTCTGTTAGCCAATTTATGAAAAGTGGCATAATAGTAGAAAATAACGCGTCTGTAGTATCTTTGGTGCATGTAGATGATGGCTATCATTATCAATTTTTTTCATCATTACATTGGTTGCGTGACCTTGTGCTGAAAAAACTAAAATATATAAACATTTTTCCACATTTAAAAATTCTAAGTATTAATTATTAACGCAGTAAATCGCCTGTGTAAAAAGAGCCTAATATGTCTCACTTACATCATGACTTCTATGTGGCAGAGTTCTGTAATGTCTCGCCTGGCTTTTGTTACTAACTTACATATTATTCCATCCGCAATAACGTCGATGTGTCGCTTTCGAGTTCCAGTTTGGAAGGTTTATCTGGTAAAGTTATACATTTGGTACACTATTGCTGCCATATGAAAACCAACGTAAATATCGTTATATATATATATATATATATATATATATATATATATATATATATATATATATATATATATATATATATATATATATATATATATATATATATATATATATATATATATATATATATTGCTTACCCACCTGCTTATTTGCTTATTTGCTTGTAGACTCTCCCTTTCTCCCCCGTGTTGGTCCCGGGCTCCTTTGAAGAATAGGCCAACTGCCGTTCTGTCAGGCAGGTCGTAAAAGGCGACCGATTGGCTATACGAGTCACTAACATCGTGACTACTAGGTGGTAAAGTTCTGCATTGTCTCGCCCGGGTCTGGTACCACCGCCTTACCTATTCCTGCCGTAATAGCGTCAGTGCTTGTCACGGTCGTGTTCCGGGTTGGAGGGTAAGGTAGCCGGTAAACTTATGCATGTAGCATAAGACCTCGCCACAAGATAGCAACGCACCATTAATACCTTTGGTGTCTATAGGCGATGGTTGACTTTTTCCATGAGGAGACAAGATCTGCTTGTTTGCTATCTTATACTATAAAAAAAGACTTTAAATTTTACAGTACAGTATTAGTACGGATGTAGCATCCAATTTATTGCATTAAAAAAAGTTGAGAGGTGTCAAGGATGAAACGAAGTTCCGATCGATTAATTAGTGACGAAATTGTAATAAAATTTTAAATTGTATTAAAATGTAAATCTGGCTTGCTTTCTATAAAAGAGAGAGAGAGACAGATAGACAGAGAAACATGCGCACGCCGCACAGCTTACAATAGCTTACTATAGCAAAAAGTGTCGTGACAACTTTTTGTAAGAATTTTTTCCGTCTAGCCCCCTTTCACAACGCGCGATATGGAACTTCGTTCCAATAACCATAAAATTTCATCTCGGAATATAGTTGTTGCTTTTCGATATCGCATTCTGGTTTAGAGGGTGTTGTGAATGAAACTCCAGTTAGACCCAGACTGACATATTTTCAAATACTCACATACAAGTTACAACAAATACACAACAAAGGGTAAGGTAGCCGGTAGTCTACCGTGTAGCATTCCAACCCTGCCTCACAGATAGCGATACACCATTAACCTACCTAATGTCTATTAGCGATTGACATCTCTTTCTATCAGGAGAACCATTCGATGTGTTATCATCTTATGATATAAAAAAGAATGTTACTTTTCGGTATTGGTCCGGGATTTCTCTGAAGAATAGATCATCTGCCTTCTTGCCTTGCAGTTCATAAAAGGCAAACCTTCAGACAAACATGTCACTACTATTATGACTAGATACTAGGTGCTGAATTCTGTAACGTATCTTCCGGTTTTGGGACCACCGGCTCACTTATTCCTGCTGCAATAGCGTCAATGCTTGTCGCTGTTACGTGCCAAGTTCTAGAGAGTAGTAAGTAAGGTAAAATAGTTCGTAAATGGTGAGCAATCGACAAGAGCACTAGAATGATTTTGATGACATTTTCAAGCAATCTTCAGATTATTCCAGCCAATGATCCTATAAAATCCGGTAGAATTAAGCTTTATTTTTTTTTGGGATTTAGGTGTCTATTTGACCCTAACACATTCTTTTGTCATTATAACCTAACACATTATTTTGTCTTATGAGACCACCTTTCTTTCTCATGTGCATAATTTGTAAAACTAAAATAAAGGGGAACTGCTGATCTTCGGAAAGAATCCTACAGTCTGTGGTCATATCAATGAAGTAACAGAATGCAAAGTTTTGTATCTATCTAGCCTTTTTTACTTAATGAAACAAATCAAGTAAACTTACTTGATTTGTTTCATTAAGTAAAAAAGGGTTGATGACCTATTTTGATAAAATATGTATAACAACTACCTCTAGAAAACCAGCTTTGAAATAAAAAAATCGCATCCAAATCGGTTTACTCATTTAAAAGCTACGATACCATAGATAAAAACAAACACACATCACACCCACACACCCAAACACATACACATACAAACACACACACACACACACACACACACACACACATACACACAAACAAACACACACGTACGTACGCAAACACGCACGCACGCACACACGTACGCACGCACACACGCACGCACGCACGCACGCACGCCCTTGTACGTTCGCGTCGGGGACTAATTAGCGCTACTCGTGCGAAGCATAAACGGATGACTATTATTTTATATTTGTAGCAAGATTAAAATGTTTATACCAATGCCATTTAAATATTTAAACTAGATATTATGCCAAATATTGCAATTCATATGTAATGTAATAAGTTTTTGGTGGAATCCGGTATAACTTATGCATAATAATTAATTGGGTTAGTAACTAGAGGTATAACTCCGCAGTTTCGACATTACAAGTACTGTGTAATAGATTTAGGCAAAGGCGGTGCACGCGAAAGACTTTTATGGAAACGTAAGTAGACAAGTTCCGGCCCTAATCCAGCTATATGAATGACTGGATAGCCGAGAAGTTTCGATTTCATTTTGGACGTTGATATTTTTTTATCAAGTGGTTTTGTGTAATTTTGGTGCTATTAATGTGTAATTTTACATATTAATAGCACCCGTAACATAAATTTTTAATTTACATTTCTATTTATGTACTTTTTATTTCCTCGTGTTGTTCCGGGATTCTTTTTTAGAGTAGATAATCTCGTAAAAGGCTATCACCTTTGGTGATAGAAAGCTAATATTTGACACTAATATCACGACTACCAACAAGGTAGTAAAGTGCTGTAACGTTTCGCCAGGGTTTAATACCACCACTTTATCTATTCATGCCGCAATGCTGGTCGCCAACGTATTTTGAAGGGTAGGTTAGCTAGTAAACTTCTGAATGTGGCATTCTAACCTGGCCACACGAATATCAACGCATTATTCACAGCTTTGATGTTTATATGCAATATTTTTTTTATATCATAACATAGCAATCAAGCAGATGGGTCTCCTGATGGAAAGAGTCAACCATCGCCTATAGATACCAAAGATGTTAATGGTGCGTTGCCATCTTGTTACGAGATCTAATGCCACATGCATAAGTTCACCGGCGACCTTACCCTCCAAACCGGAACACGATAGCGACTAGCACTGTGGCTATTGCGGCAGGAATATGTAAGGCGGTGGTACCAAACCCAGGCAATACAATGCAGAACTCTACCACCTAGTAACCACGATGGTAGTGACTTGCGTTGCCAATCGGTCGTCTTTTACGACCTGCCTGGCAGATCGGCAGTTGGTCTATTCTTCAAAGGAGCCCGGATCCAGCACAGGGGCAATAATTATCTATTTTCATTGAGTAATTAGTATCGAGTATAAACAACATCTGCACTGTATTAATAAGATCGCAAAACATTCTTATCTTACTATCTCACTCACACCTATCTGTATGTACATATAATGCCTCACGCTCGCACCCACTGCTAACCTATACGCGAGTCTGGTAGAGGTCAACACTGTCGAAACTGTCGGGCTGATGTGGAAATATCTTTTTATTGTAACAAGTAACATTTATAAAATTAAGCTCTTATTCTTCTGGAAGAGGATGTGGGGATCAAGTTTTCTCACTCCGCAACATCGTAGAGAAGCATATGGCTGTCGGCCAGAAGGTTTTCTGCGGTTTTGTGGATTTGGAGAAAGCGTTTGATAGAGTTGTGCGAAAGAAACTTTGGGACATTTTACCCAGTTATGGGATAGATGGGCGTCTGCTGCGTGCTTTGCAATCCATGTACTGGGATTGCAAAGCATGTGTGCGGGTGGACGGCAACATGTCGCCCTGGTTCGATGTCAATATCGGCGTCAAGCAGGGTTGTGTGTTGTCAGCTTGTCTGTTTATTCTATATCTGGATAAGTGTCTCCAAAGATTGAGGTCATTGAATGTGGGAATGCGCATGAGTGATCTAGTGGTGAACTGCCTGCTTTATGCAGATGACGCTGTACTTTTAGGCTCAACTCCATCTGAGCTGCAAACACAGCTCACAGTTATGAATGAGGATTGTAAGAGTATGGGCTTACATTTGAATGCGAAGAAAACTAAAGTTTTGTTTTGAAAGAGAAGCAACCAGAACGGATGTAATAGTTGTGGTTGATGATGTAGTGCTGGAACAAGTGGATGAGTTTATATACCTTGGATGTGCTTTTAGCAGGGATGGACGGTACACAACTGATGTTGAAAGAAGAGTGTGTGCAGGGAACAGAGTGAATGGAGCGTTAGGGAGATTACTTAATAGCACAATTTTAAGTCAGGGTGCCCGTCTAGCCCTGCATAATCATGTGCTTATCCCAACGCTATTGTATGGAAGTGAGAGTTGGGTATGTCAGAAAGGGCATGAAAGTAGAATCAACGCGGTGGAGATGTGGTCGCTAAGAAAAATATGTAGTGTGACACTCGCGGACCGGGTTCGTAATGTCGAAGTGAGAGAGAGGTTAGGTTTGAAAGAAAGTGTTGGTGTAAAGATGAGAAAGGGCATGCTCCGTTGGTTCGGACATGTAGAAAGAATGGTAGATGAAAGGTTAACAAAACAGATATACAATGCGAATGTGGAAAGATGTAGGTACCGGGGAAGACCAAGACTGACATACCACGATCAGATTGATCGAGTACTGTCCGAAGGTGGTGTCAAGAGTCTTCGCAACCGGCGTGTGTGTATGAAGAGAGTGATGAATGTGGAGGAAGCGAGACAAGCCTGCAAGGATCGTGATGTATGGCACTCGGTTCTCTCTGTTTACCCCGTAAGGGATCTGTCGTGAAGATATGTTGTTGTTGTAGCTCTTATTCTGTAGCGTAATGAAATTATAACTTAATAAACTTTAAGGGTATCTGGCAAAGAGTTAATAAAATGAGATTGGTATTTTAGACACCGTTTGCCTGCCGAAGCCACTCCAACACACACACTTCAAACTTTATAATCTTAATCTGTGTTGGGAACACGTGCTGAGAAACTTTCAACTTTTCACACATTTTACACATTTTTCGCACACAAAACGATTATTTCCAATTAGTTAATAGGTACCAAAAAAGTAAATCACTTCGGCCATCACTTAATAATCGCTTTTTCTTGACTCTCGATGAGTGAAATTATTATATAATAATAATTTTGATATCGCTCATATAATATGTCTACCTTAAGAAATAAAAGCTTTTGATATAAACAAATTGCTCTAGATTCTATTCTGCTTCGAACGTTCACCTCACTTCGCTTTCACTTTCGATGGAATCTAGTTAAATATTGATTTGTTTTCATAATACCCTCTATTGTAATTGGTCAGGTACATGTTGAAAAATATAATTATACCGAACTCTTACAAATAATTATGTGTCACAAGTATATTAATAAGTCAATGGTCACAAGATTCTAATAAGTAGGTATGTCTTTGTGATTCCAGAAATAAATATTGCATTATAGTTGTTCTGGTGTTGTATCTGCGTGCTTGGACGAATGTCGATAAAGATAGCTAAATGACGATAAATCCTCTCTACACAAATTTTAAAAATCATGCTCATTTTCACGCAGTCAGGTAAAAATGAGGTTCGTAGGAAAACGTGTTGTTTAAGTTTTTTTCTTGTTAATCTCAAAAATCTAAAGAACACGAGCAAGACTTCATACATCGTTTTTTTTAGTTATTACCTTAAAGTTAAATATATTCCTTAAGATTCTATATCAACTCCTTAACTTATCCGCATTTCATAAATATGTTTTTAACTTGAGGAATAGCAGCCAAATAAAGTTGGAATTTAGGCAAGGTTAACGTAAACAACAATTGGTAAACAATCAGTTCTCTCCTTAGTAGTCTGTGGTTAGGTATTTATCTTGTCATTGGGTGTTTTCAGTACAACAGCTGCTTTTTTTTAGTTGAAACTAGTTTATCACACACTTGCACTTTTATTTCACTATTATTATACACTATTTTATTTAATTTTATCGACCAGTTTCGCTTTTTAAAGCATCTTCAGGACGTAATATTCTTTAAAGTTAGTAAAGAATATTAAGTCCTGAAGATGCTTTAAAAAGCGAAATCGGTCGATAAAACTAAATAATTTAGTGTATAATAATAGTGAAATAAAAGTACAAGTGAGTGATAAACTAGTTTCAACTAAAAATAATGGAATTTCACCAAGTGCCGATGATTGAAAGTGTAAAATCTAACAACAGCTGCTAATCACAGAAATCTAAGTTAGATTGAGAGAATTCTGAGTTAAGATTTTGCGAAGATACTTTACAGCTACTTAAAAGAACAAAAAATAAATTAGCATTAAACTATTCTTTAATACAAAAACAGGGAGAATTTTTATTTGATACCTAATAATGAAAATTATGATATATATAAACATATTTCTTTTTAATGAAAATGTAAATTAAGTTTTATACAATTATAACAATTAAATATAATGATAGAATTCAATCAAATTAAAGTCTTAATATTTTTATATGAGTGTTCCTAGCGATATATTTTATTTATTTGATCTAAAAATCGTAGAAAATTATTCTAGTTTATCTAATATTCATCACTCCGAATGACACGCAAGGGATATATATGTAGCGTTGCATCCACACAAATAGCAACACACCATTAACAACTTTGGTGTCTATAGGCGGAGATTTCTCTTTCCATCAGGAGAGCTATCTGCTTGTTTGCTATCTTATGCTATAAAAAAATCTGTAAACCGTTCGACTCTGCAGACCATCTATGAAATTTCCCGCTAAATCGAGGTATTTTAAACCCAAAGAGAGTTCTAAAATCTAAATTTTGTTATAAATGAAAGTAATTTCATTTTTGAAAAGCTGCATAGTTTTTGGAAACGATGATCGATTTTGATGTTTCGAATGACATTCAACGCAATTTTTGAGTCCTACAATGTTTTCTTAGCTAACTATTAAAGTAATATTTAAAAAAGTTCAAAAATTTTCGTTATTGATAAGTACCAAATAAATCGACTAATTTTGATCCAATTTGTTTCAAATACCATTTTAACGCAGTTTTTAAAAAGAAAAGTAGATTTAATTGTTAAGTCAATCGGTATATTATTAACCTTAAAGTTATTTTTAAAATATTAAGCATATTTGCTGTAAACAGTAAATTATCGATATTTAAAAGCTGTAACTTGAAAACTTGATATGATTTTGATTTTTCAAACTGCATTTGACGTAGTTTTTAAGTACTAAAATATTGTAGAAGATCGAATAATGATTACCTACTTAAAAAATCCCGAAGTTATGTCAAAAAACACTTTCAAAAAAAATTGCAACAGTAACTCTCAAACGGATAAAATGATTTTGATGCAATTTATGCATTTGAAGCAGTTTTTCGAGAAATAGAGCTGATTCGATTTTGTACTTAATCGATATACACATACACACACACACATACATACATACATACTTGCAGATATACTGACGTCATCACGTCATCGTTAAAATAATAGAAAATATAAAGTAGTATGCAGAAAAAGCTTTTGCTACGTTCACAAGAACGGCTACGAATTGGCAAAAATACGAACGACCAACGAGCAAATCACCCGAAGTCTCGCTCGACCATCACCCCGCACAGTCGGCAGGTTCAAAAGCAAGCTTGCGGTTTTCACCTGTCCTCATCTCCACTTAACCCTATAGGCATCGGATTGGCTGATATTTAACCGGATTTAGTGGCAGCTCACTTTACTCTACCTGTGTGGCAGTTTAAGCCACGGGAGGGGTACCAGAATTTCGCTGTAGTCACTAGTCAGACCTACCACTGACGCGAAACCTACCCCCGTTTCTCTTCCGAGTCACTAAGCCAGCCAATAAGTCCAAGACTTGCCAGCTCACCACATTGCCGGATTTAAGTGTTCATCGTTTCTCTCAAAAGTGTTCTTCGTTTCTCTCAAAAATTTAAATTTCTCTCAAATAAACGAAAACTATAGACTAAATATTCACTAGATAATGCCGTCTCACTCTAGATACTGTAGCTTGCGAGCTTAAAATAAGCTTTTCTGCTTATTTTAAGCTCGCAAATATTAATCGGGTAATTCGTACAAGGTACATTAAAAATACACAAATTTATTTTATTTTTTTACTTTGTATAAAATAAACTTAAAGTTAATTATAAATAAAAATAATTTAATTTAAATAATTTACATTGCAAATATTTTAGCATTTTACAATACATAACTTATAAACCTTAAAGGTAAAGTTTTCTTAACATTATTAATACTAGTTTAAGTTTAAAACTAATGCACCTGTGTTTTGATGATAAAAATTAATTTTTAAATTATGTTTTCTTCGAACTCCATTTATACTAATTGTATGTTATACATATAATATGTATATATTTTGTAATTGCAATTTTCAAAATTAATGATAAAATTATTCGAGAAAACGTCTAAATCTATGTGCGTCTGTTACGTCTTTTTGTTTAAATTATTCGCGCAACATAACATATAAAATAATTTTTGAAGGTGTACATTTTGCAAATCAGGCAAAAAGTAATTGCTTAACTAATACTACAAATTTCAAATAGTCTCTAAATAAATTATAAAATACAAAACTTTTGAATAGCATAATTAGCGGAAGCGCCAACAATTGTTCAGCCGAAAAACAACATATTATGATAAAAATTACAAACATAAATGCTTAGATAACCGTGATTAACTATAGACTTAAACAGAGTCAGGATTAAAGCTAATCAGAGTACTGAAAATTTGAAAATCTTTGGTGCTTAAATCTATTTATGTTTCTTTCGTCCAATTGTATTGCTTGTTTTTGAAGATGGATGGTTTATTGGTTTCCATTCTGATTCTGGTGAAGTTAAAAAGTCTGGGACACTATCTTCTCTATCAATAGATTCATTTTCTGACCCTTCAAAAAAGTCTATAATAGGATGGTAATTATAATTTACTTTTTTACCATCACTATGTACTTTATTTTGATTAAGTGGTCCTAGAGTGCTTTGATTAACTTCTGTGCTTGAAACGTGAAGTTTTGGTGCTATTGTTACCCTTGAGCTAACATTACTTACTTCAGGTTCACTTGAATCATCGTCAAATTCTTCTACATAAGAATTAATAGCAGAGGTTCCAGAAGAAATTAAATCATCTGGTCCACTGGATATTGTTTTTCTTATAGGTCTTCGACTCGGTCGAATTGCACCTCGTTTAAATTGGTCATTGATATTAAATTTGTTTGAATTGTCTTTACTAAATAAAAAAGGTGATGACGTGGCTGGAGTAGGTGGTTCTAAATAACTGGGCAAGGTTATGGTATCTAAAGAAGCAAATCCTACTGGACTGCGAGGGAAAGGTCTTTTAACATTTTTAATTGAACTTGCTTGATTAAACGAATCAGAAATATATCTATTACCATAAGAATCCAATGGACTTAAAGATGGCAAACTATTAAGTTCCTCATTTTCACTTAGTTTAATTTTGCTGAAAGAGCCGGGTAGGTTATGGTTATTAGTAAATGAAGGAAAACTTTCCAAAGGCTTATTAAAACTAAATGGAGTTTTTGCTAAGCTTGGTTTTTGTACAAATGACTGCATGGATTCGAAAGCTTGGTTACCGGTATCAGATGATAGATCTTCATTCGGGAACTGTTCAGATGAGGTTTCATGTATTCTGTGGCCCACTGGAGGGAACGATACACTGTAACCCTCAATATGACAAGAACAGCATGTTGGTACCTGGAAATATATTTTATACGTTACACTTATAGTCGCCTTAGACTTTTTGCTGCTAAATCATAGCCCGCCCCTCTAGCTAAGTGGTCAGTAACCCTAACTATACAATTAAAGTTACTCTGCTTCGATTTCCGATAGGGACTTCGAATTCTGATAGCAGTGTTTTTTTTATAGAAAAAAGGGGCAAACGAGCAGGAGGCTCACCTGAGTGCTAAGTGTGAGTTTTTCTTTTCGCATTCGATCGTGAGCAAATCACATACAAACACATCCTAGTAAACTCCAAACGCACTCACGATCGAATGCGAAAAGAAAAACTCACTTAGCACTCTGATGGTAAGTGATTAACATCGCCTATGGACAGCCACATCACCAAAGGTCTTGCAGCTGCGTTACCGGCTTTTTAAGAAGGAATATACTCTTTTCTTGAAGGTGCCTAAGTCGTTCCCGTTCGGAAACACCCCCGCCGGTAATTGATTCCACAGAGGAGTAGTGTGTGATAAGAAGTGCCTAGAGAATCGCACGGTTGTGGATTTCCAGACATCGAGGTGATGAGGATGGAACTTTGACTTTTGCCGCGATGTCCGATGATGAAATTCAACAGCAGGGATCAATCTAAACAGCTCGTCAAAACACTCTCCATGATAGATGTGATAAAAGATGCTAAGCGAAATTACATCTCTGCGTAAAGCCAAGGAGTCAAGCCGATTGGAGACAGCTTGGTCGTCAACGATTTAAGGGATGAATACAGATGTTTGCATTTCTAGATTTGAAAGCTTATTAAATATATTCAGTATTTATATATGTATTTCTATGTATTACTAAATTGCTTAGTTTAGGTTATATTATAATTAAAATTAACATTAAATTAAATTTCAGTAAGTAATCCTGTAAAACTTTAAAAAATATTCGATCTACTAATACACTCACTGTCTATTACTACGTCGCTCTAATTTTGTCTCAACATCATTTACAGGACACGCCTCGTGGTTGTGGAACAGTGTACCACTATCACTGCGACAGGCTGATAATAAGTTCAGTTTAAAGACCATCTCGAAACCCATTTGCTAAATCGCAAGGAATTTCTTAGTGTATAGAGTATATATTTATCTTCTCTAATTTTATTTCCAATAAGTATTATATTCTAGTATAGGTATGTATATTTATTTGACATAGTGTTTTATATGTATACATGTAAAATGTGTATTTTTATGTTTAAGTATGTATTTATTTATGTACGTATGTATAAATATTTATGCATGTATATGTGTATATTTATGTATGTATGATATTAAATTTT
Source organism: Apodemia mormo (assembly GCA_036924255.1). Classification (NCBI taxonomy): domain Eukaryota; kingdom Metazoa; phylum Arthropoda; class Insecta; order Lepidoptera; family Riodinidae; genus Apodemia; species Apodemia mormo. Next base: position 1,987,917 of record JAUPFN010000007.1, on the reverse strand, counting down.
AATTGTATCTATTGATTATATAATATAAGCACTTGTACTGTTTCACAAATGTAATTTAATCACTTTTAAACTTACAGCCAACCGGTTTCGCCTATTAAAGCATCATCAGGGCTTTCACATTAACATTTTTACATTATACTATTGTAAAACTTAAATATTATACATACACAAAGACTTTAATAACTAAAAATCAAGTTTAAAAGTGATTAAATTACATTTGTGAAACAGTACAAGTGCTTATATTATATAATCAATATGATGCAGTTTCACCAAATGCTGACGATGGAAAGTAAAAATTTAATTGTATCTAATCTTAGTTAGTCAGTTCCACCTTTACAGCCACCTTCTGTTGACGCAAAGGTTGACTAATGATTAATCCCCACAGGCATTAAATTTGCTATATTTTGCATAAGTATTATTTTGGTGTACACTAAAGTTAAATAAATAAGTAAACAAATAAAATGATACTCCACATCATGAAATAAAAGAAATGAAAAAACCATTCCCATGTTCGATAGTATAATATTATGTCGGTATCTATTTATCTTTGCAATCTGATGACGCCATTTGTATACGGACAAATTATAGAATTTGCCTGCGATATGTGTACGGTAACAACCGGCCAAACCCTATTTTAGGCTAAACTAGTTTGTTCTGGGCTAAACTAGTATATCTTGACAGGCTTAGTATGAACCGGTGGGAGGTGTGCGCTGTGTCGCGCTCCCGGCTGCATGGGTACCACCATCGTGGTTGTTTCTCCAGTGAAACAGCTTTGCTGTGAGAGAGAGAGAGAGAGAAGGGCAAGACAGCAGTGTATTTACTGGCACCAAAACTTAACATCTTATGTCTTAGGATAGGCAACACATGAATGGGATACCTGGTTTAGTTCCAGCCCAGGTATCCCAATTATGTTCATTGGCGACGTCGACCATCAAGTGGTACGTCTGCCAATTTGCCTGTCCCACTAACATCAAAAAAGAACCAATTTGGTTTAAGACAAACTACAGTTTGGCCGGAAATCGGCCGTGAATTGTAATGTACGAAACATACCTTGAATATATCCATGTGCAAGCCGTTTTGCTGATCCCAAGTCAACAGTCTGTGGTAGTTGTAAACTTGGACGCATTTTGACTTGAAATTGTCCGTCAAGTAAGTACAAGACTCTTTGGGCTTTCTGTAAAATGGGACATTTCTGATTAGTCTTTTCAGCCGTTTATAATAAAATTGCACCGTTCGATTCGTAGTGCAGGTCGTGTTATTTTTGTAGTTTAAAAAAACTTTTTATTCGTATCTCTAGATAACGCACAAGCAGATGGCTCCCCTAATGGAAAGATACTCCCTTATAGTCCCCGGAAATGTTAATGGTGCGTTGCTATCCCTGTGGCGGGATGACAATCCCACATACATAAATCTACCGGCTACCTTCCCCTGGAACATGACAATGACAAGCATTGACGCTATTTTGGTTGGAATAAGTAAGGTGTTGGTACACGGGCGAGACGTTACGAAAATCTATTAGCTAATAGGCACGATCGTAGTGACAATTATAGCCAATCGTCCGCTTTTTACAAATTCACTGGCAGAATGGCTGACATTCTGTTCTATTCTATTCCAGGTAACCTATTCTTAAAACATTCCACTAGAATCACAAGTTTCGTTTCTCAGATGATAATATAATTGACGCTGTTCCATTAATGCATCGCGGTGACAATTATTTTATTGTAAACTAGCTGTTGCCTGGGACTTCGTCCGCGCGGACTTCGTTTACTCCGCACAGCTCCTCCCCCGTAGGTGATAGCGTGATAATATGTAGCCTATATGTGACCCGACCTGTTAGTAACATTCATGCAAAATTTGAAGGAAATCCATACAGACAAACAGACAATAATTCTAAAAACTATATTTTTTGGCTTCGATATCGATTGTAGATCACGCCCCAAGTATTCTTTTAAAAAAATATTCAATGTACAGCTTTGACTTTCCTACGATTTTATTATATGTAATATAGACTTTATATAGGTTTTAGGACTTACAATGAATTTAGCAGATTTATTTTAATGTAGTGCATGAATTTAATATAAAATGTTGCTTAAATTAAGTAAAATAAACACGTGTTCGGGGTAAAATCAATTCTATAAAGCAAAATCGTACCTGTGGCGCCATCTATTTTTAGAAAAAGAAAATATTTTGTGCCTTGAAGTAAGCCTCTATTTAGATATATGACAAGAAATCAATATCAATGACAGTAAGTAAGTAGCCTTGTGAAATTTTAAATGAAATAAGCAACGTATTATGCGACACATAATATATGGCGTAACGCACAAAGTAAACAATTGGTTCGAGAGATACTGCGAACGAACCTAGTCAAAACAACGCGTTTAACATCGCGTGGCGTAAGAATAAAAAAAATCATAAAAATCGGTCAAGTGCGAGTCGGACTCGCGCACGAAGGGTTCCCGTACCATCCCTATTTAAATTTCTACTTGTTTAATACAAACGAGTAAGAAATTGCTTAAAAATTGTGTTTGTTGTATGGGAGTCCCCCTTTAATATTTACTTTATTTTTATTTAATTATTTATTTTGAAAGGTAATACACAAATAAATATTCTGTAAAAAATTTAAGCGTCTACCTGTTACAGTTGTTAACATTGAACAAAAAAATACGAAAAGAAACACGTTTGTTGTATGGGGAGTGTCCTCATAATACTTTTTTTATTTTTAGTATTTTTATTATAGCGACAACGCAAATATATAATTTGTGGAAAGTTCAGCTTTCTAGCTGTCACGGTTTATGAGATACAGCCTGGTGACAGACAGACAGACGGAACTCTAAAAACGCTAATTTTGCATTTCCCATAAAAAAAATAAATTGGCATGTTTTCTTTATTTTTCACACGGTACACTTTTTACGCCGTATACAACTTACAAGCACTTCTCTAGTCGTAGTGTTTGTGTGTGCTCGCCCGTGTTGACGATGTACTTCCACTGGCCGGAGGTGGCGCGGGCCCGCTGCGGACGCGCGTACTTCACGGTGCTGGGGCACATGAAGCCAGCTTCCCCCGCGCCAGCGAAGTCACGATTGGCCGTGTCACCTCGTCTGGAAATTCACAACACAATATTTTATAAACAAATATTTTCTTCTCAATATGTGTTATAAGTCGAATATATAAAAGTCGATGTGTGTATTTATTTATTAAATAGTTTATTGTACACAACAGTACACACATAAACAAAAGAAAAGCGTACAAAAAATAAACTTATCTCTAAAGCACAAGGAATTCTTCCAGCCTACCTAGCTTATGAAGCTATGTATGTTGTGTAGTTTAAAGAAAAAAATATTTATATGTTTTAACGAAAATACTAAAAACGACTCAACCGATCTTAAAAATATACAATAATATATACTGCAATAAATGGACAATATCCAGGAATAATATAGGCTATTCTTTCACCCGACTGAACAGAAGGAAGTAATGATTTTTGGTCTCGCGAACGAAGTCACGGATAGTGGCAAGTTCTTTATTAATTCTAAAACAGGTTTCTTTTCATATTTATTTCATGTTTTTCTGATGGAAAAAGGTAACTATCGCCTATCGACACCAAAAATATTAATGGTGCCGGACCAATCTGCTATCCTATGATAAATATAAGTCATCTATTTAGATTATTTGTTACCTGTTAGACACCAAATAATGATCCGCGGTGTATTTCGCTTCCTGTGCAGCTGTGATGCCATCTAAGGCGCCGTCTCCCGGGTCCTTGTAGTCGGCGAGGAGAGCCCCTGCCGCTGCTTTGTTACGTCGGATTGATTGTACGATTTCCTCACTGTGGTAAAAAAGAATTAAGAAAATCGTAAACATGCGATTATAAACACAAATGCATGGTCAAAAAAGTTTAAATATCGAGAACAGCTGGACAAAATGAACTACTTTTTTCTTAAATATTCGTAAAAGCCTGAGGAAGAGTTTTATAGCAAAATAATGGGAAAATGCGAAGAAAGTAATATAACAACACTTTATTTACCTATGAAAACAGTTTCTAGATACATATCAAACACCCTAACCCAGAAATACAAACATCTATACTAATCATACAAATGTTTGTCCCTGTTAATAATAATCGAACACGAGACCCCATTGATTCATAGTTAGATTCGCTAACCACTCGACCAACAGGGCGATTACAACATTATGTCGAGATTGTTTTACGCCGTGTTGGTCCCGGCCTCCTTTGAAGAATAGGCCAACCGCCGTTCTGCCAGGCAGGTCGTAAAAGGCGAAAAGGCGCCTAGGCGAAAGACACTACCATTGTGGCTACTAGGTGGTAGAGTTCTGCATTGTCTCGCCCGGGTCTGGTACCACCGCCTTACCTATTCCTGCCGCAATAGCGTCAGTGCTTGTCGCTGTCGTGTTCCGGTTTGGAGGGAAAGGTAGCCGGTAAACTTATACATGTGGCATTACACTTCGCCACAAGATAGCAACGCACTATTAACATCTTTGGTGTCTATAGGCGATGGTTGACTCTTTCCATCAGGAGACCCATCTGCTAGTTTGCTATCTTATAATATAAAAAAAATTTTAAACATATATCTCAGAGCAAGCATTCCAGCTCAACACCGCCCTACCATTCCTTATTTAAATTCCTGGCAAGGATATTTCTCCACCACAAAACTTGGGTTACTGTAGTACGTATCTTGATACGTACTACAGTAACCCAAGTTTTGTGGTGGTAACCTTGGTTAACAGCTATTAATACTATTATACTATCACCACGAAACAAATACACCATTGGATTTCGCATGCTCAAGTTCAAGATAACCGTTACGTATTTTTGAAATTCAATTTTATAATTCCTTGTCGCATAACTGTAAGTTATCTTAAATATCTCATAATCTAATATTCCATCATTATTAAAACTGTGATTCTATTACGTACGGAGTTAAGCGTAACTTTCACTGATCTCAGTTGCTTTTTAATTTACTTTTGATTTCAATATCATAATATGTAATCGCTGGTCGGAACTTATTAAGTAAACATTCTGTATAAGGTTTAATGCAGGCGATCGATCAGTGGTCTCTGTAAAATTGATACACATAATAAAAATATAATCCTTACCTGCTCGTAATCCTAGGACCCATAATTTATTAATTAATTAAAACATTGCTGAGGGAGATGTTTAATACTCGATTCTGATTTTTTTATATCATTAGGTAGCAAACAAACAGATGGGTCTACTGATGGAAAGAGAAACCATCGCCTATAGACACCAAAGATGTTAATGGTGCGTTGCTATCCGTGTGGTGGGATGGTGATGCCACATGCATCAGTCTACCGGCAACCCTACCCTCCAAACCAGAACACAACAATGACAAGCATTGTCGCTATTGCAGCAGGAATAGATAAGCGGTGGTACCAAATACCCGGAGGAGATGTTGCAGAACTCTTCCACCTAGTAGTCACGATAGTAATAACACGTATAGCCAATCGGTCGTCTTTTACGACCTGCCTGGCAGAACGGCTGTTCGGTCTATCTTCAAAGGAGCCAGGACCAAGACAAGCTGATACAGAATATGTAATAAATAGGTGATTTTATTTTGAGCTAATTACCTATCTAATGAAAGAAATTATTGACGGACACTCGATAGATACTGAAGTACATTGTTTATTGTTTATTTTTCGACCTCGGCCTCATGACTAGACTCATTAGTACATCGCTTTGAATCGAACTGTGACTGTACTTTTTGAATATTACTACACCAATTTTGTTGAGGCTTACTATGTTATTATCAAATATTCTCCGTCAACTGTCATATTTTCCTAATCGCATAGTCAGCTGAGCGTAGTTCTCTTATCTAATTCCTGCCGCCGAATTCCACCATCGGACATCGCGTCAAAATTTGAAGTTCCATCCTCACCATCTCGACGTCTGGAAATCCACAACTGTGCGTTTCTCCCGACAATTTTTACCTCACACTACTTTGTTGTGGAACCAATTACCGGCAGGGGTATTTCCGAACGGATACGACATAGGGACCTTCAAGGAAAGAGCTTACTCAATCTTAAAAGGCCGGCAACGCAACTGCAAAGCCTCTGGTATTGCAGATGTCCATGGGCGGCGGTGATCACTTACCATCAGGTGCACCTCTTGCTCGTTTGCCCCCTCTTCTATAAAAAAAAATCTTCTCCTTTCATTATACTTTTATTGATTACATATATATGACCATTAACTATTAAATATGTCATTCAAAATGTACAATCTTTTACCAGTTAACCTGTAGACTGTACATAGTAACATTCCGTTGCTTTGAACAACAAGAATAAAATATTTCGTCTAAATAAAGCCTTTCTTAGTTTTATATAACGTTAATTAGTGTAAAAATTTTAAAAGTAATTAAATGGACAAATATTGTCTCTAATTATTAACATGGATGCAATTATAATCAATTAATTATAACTAATATTTTTATATGAAAATTATTAGTTAGACACTTATTAAAATTTACATAAATATTACTGTGTTCAATGCTTCGTTGGTTTGGCTATGAAATTAAGTGCTGACAAATTAAACAACATCTACACTGACAAGTATCTAATCTTTTAATATTTATGCATGCTAAACTATGCGAAAATATATGAATATAAAAGGTATTTAAATATTTGAAGCTATTTTGTTTTTTTACAACATGGGACTTATGGAAAGCTTTCTATTTTTTGCTGCCTCTCAGCAAAAAGGGCGGCAAGAAAATTGCTTTATTTTTTGTAGTATCTTGAAATGATAATAATAGTATTCGTGGTCAAATTACACAAATTGATCTAACCCCAAAGTACACAAATTATTTGATTGTTTTATGGGTGTTAGTCAACGATAATAATACATATAAATACTTAAATATATTTGATAAAACCCAAACTCAGAAATACAAACATCTATTCTCTTCACACAAACGCCTGTCCCTGTCGGCAATCGAACTCGAGCCTCATTGATTGCGTAGAACGGTTCGTTAACCAATCGATCAACAGATAATACCAACTTTATTCATGGGATTATTTTCTTACGTTAATTATTTTAAAATTAAAAAAAATATATATTCTTTCGTGTATCTGTCAAATTAAAATATTAATTTAAAAGGAAGTGAACTACCACGATCAAATAATATTTTTTAAGCAGTAAATTAAATTTTGTCATTCGATATAGTCCCTAGGATTAGTAGAATATGTTTGTATTCTAAGTATTTATTTTTCTTAGTAAAATTATTGTAACTTGAGTACCTACTTGCGAGAACTTTTAAAATGTAAAAACAATTTAAAGAAAACTTTACAAAAAAATATTATATTTATCATGTGCCTAACCTTATCGAACGCCTTCACAGCATCGTAAAATAGGGTACCTGTAGGAATTTGCACTGTATAAAATGTACTTTGTGAGTCAGTACACTTGATGAGTGCAGAAGTGAGCTGCTCGGAAACCAAACTGCTCATTTATTATGAGACTTTTCTCGTCTCAGGGCGATATAGGATTTTTTCATAGCTTTTACCTAACGTATTGATTAAGCTAATGGGACGGTAACTGACATTATTTCGGAGTTCACCCGGTCTGTGTATTCCTATGACGGTGGCCTCTTTCCACTCGTCCGGAAAAGCGAAACCGAGCGCTATCCTCTGGTGGTAGCGCCGCTCTACTATCCCCATGATGGACGTGGTCTAGGTGCGTAGGCTGGTTTGATGGGAAACATGGTGATTGGATACTGTCGACCAGGCATTCAGCTTTATCGGCATAGTCAAAACGCTCGCCAGTGTTGCATTTAGTTGAATGAGTGGAGGCATCTCTACCACTGGTTCATTTTTAAAGGCTCTAGCCAAAGACCGATAGGCCGTGTGCGATGGTGATACCTCTCATAACTTGTGGGAGAAAAGTGGAGGCTTCTTTTAGTTGTTGGTGAGGAGATGAAGACTTTTAATACAAAAATGCTATAGATATTATCAAATGAAATGGCGACTATCAAAGCGTAATCATTGTTATCTATGAAAAAAATAAGAAACTATTTCGCATATAATTTAAAACAATTTGTAAGATAACATTTTATAAGTTGGTCGGCTATTACTCGTAAACTTGTAAGACCTACTTATCTGTGATAGTTTTCCTTTTACATTCATTATATTTACTACTACCATGGTCCGTGACCGCCCGTACTGTATAGCTGGCAGGGGGAGGGAGATACTTGGCTCCAACAAAAAAAAAATAACATCCCTATTTTATATATAGAGAAGCTACCCTAAAAAAAGTTATGTATTATATGTTACCACTTTGTTGCCGTGACTAATATGTATGTTCATGCCAAATTACACCTTTTTAGTATAAAGGATCTCTAAGCTTTCATATGGACGGACGGACGGACGAATAGACGGACGGATGGACGGACGGATGGACAGACAGATGTTAATTTATTCTTTGAAAGGGTCCCGGGTCAATAGGAATAAAATAAATGTATATAATCTAAAATAAACTTACGTAGGATAATCATCAGTATGCAGACATAGCGTGTTCGTGAACAGTTCGCACTTGGCTTGCTCGCTAGATGTTGGCAGCTTTCTGGCCGGCATGGGGCGCCTCTTGATCAGGTTGGAGGTCGGCTGGACAGGCTCTGGTGTAGTGCGACGTGGTATGGACTTCAGGGGATACGTCCCTCGCCGGAGTACGTTTCCTGAAATAGGATTGCGTGTTATAAAGTCTTGCGAGTGAGTTAATGATAAATAGTTACTAATTATAACAGATAATATATAGTTAAAAAATATTCTACCAAGTACGGTGTGCAAATTTTAATTTTTAGAAAAAACATACACTTATAAATAAATAACACATGATAATTATCAACATTTTCAACATTAGTTTTCACAATACACTTGGCTTAGATTGATTAAGGATAGTTTTCAAATCCGGTAGTAGCATAAAAAATTTTGATGCGTCAAAATAGCTTTAATAAATGTTTTTTGTTTTATTAAATATTTGTCAACTACATCCATATTTGAAAAACTACTGAAACAATTTTGATAAAACTGAGACTTCTCCTTAAATTGGAATATACCTGATCTGAATAAAAAAAAACTATCATCTTGATATGGTTTTTAGCGCTACATCTTCAAAATACATCACTGTCATATTACTTTATTTCGACGAGTCCTACGTATACTAGTGAAAGTGACTACTACATTAGGACAAATATAAGGTAATTTTAAGGCTTTTGATGCAAAAAAATTGTTTCCGTTATTGATGCAAAAAAAATGTTTGCGGGTTGCACCAGCATACGTAGAACCCGTAGATTTGTAGAATAAGGTAACCAGTGAACTAGTATTCCTAACGTCATAAATAGTAACACCATGATAATAACAATGGTATCAGTAACAATGACTAGTTTGCTTTGAAAAATATTATCAAGCGGGTTCCCTTGCGGGGTAAGCAAGGTGATTCAAAGTTCTATAGACTTTCCAGTTCACCAATTCACCACTTCATCAGTTCTTCGGATGACAAGATGAGTGGTGATCCATATCAGCGCATTTTACCAACCTGAAAACGATTATTGTTTATTTATTGCAATAACCGGATCAGCGTTTAACACGCTACCACCACACCTTCAAACCATAAAGATAACTTAAACCGAAAACTAAACCTGCTCACCCGAAACACAAAACTGTTAACTCACCACCCTCAGACGTAGAGCCATTACTGATTTTACTTCGTTTTCGAGAAAAAGTTTGGAAAAATTTAATACACATTTTACTGACCCGGGGACCGAACTTGAGACCTTATGATCTGAGCCGATATTCTAACCCCTAGACCTAAGAAGCCATAAATCAAGAATCCACAAACCTTTTTTGTCATAATATCTATGGAGGGAACTCAGCTTTTCGGCAACCGGTAGATCCTGTGCAAGAGTCGTGTTTGAAGCCTCAGCAGCCAAGTCATAGGTATCGTTGGAATCCGACCGTGATATATCCGATTTTGTCTTCAGTACTGTCGTTGATAACTTTGAATATTGACCTTCCAATTTTGTTGTGTTCTGGAATGTTCAACAAAAATAAATTAAATAAATTATATTATTTTGGTTAGCGAGATGAATGGTGATCCTAGGGTGACCAAAAGCTCCGTATTTGACAGGTTACCCCGTTTTTCACGTTATATAAATTAAGGAAAACGTAATTATCTAAATGATACGGGGTAAATAAACCTTCATTATTTTTACAATTCTATCGCCGGTGAGCGCTGCTAAGCACAGGCAACTGCTGGCCTTATGGGCCCTCACAGCTTTACGGAGTGCGTGGGCCGAGCAGAGTTTTTTTTTTTACCTCGACCTTCGTCTGAATTACATTTAGCTTAGATAATTAATTAAGGTCTGTTATATCTACTGAGCTATTGACAGTAAAAACAAGACATTTTAAGAAGTGTGTTCTTTGTATGTGGTTCCAATACAAATAGATAATAAATAACCATATGATGAAACTGTATTCTTTGTATAAATAAAACATTGGGGTCAATCGTTTTAAAATTTTTATTACCGTCACACGTGACGTGAGTGGGTTTTATTATTGTTTTATTACCATGTTACGTAATGTACCATAACTTACAACATTTTGTTATGCAAGAGTAATTTAAAAGAACAATTTGCAACAACCGATATTAATACTCCTATTGAGATTTTTTTCGATTTCTTTAGAAATCTATCGTTAGATTCCGACCTAATGATACAGGAATAACTAAAAAAATTAACCATTTGAAGCAAAAATGTAAAAAAATGTTAAAATGTACTATTTAGTAAACACCTAAACCTTTCTGGATTTACTAAAAACATTATTTGCTTGCTAATATATAGATAAGACATAGAGATTACATAAAATATGATAAAATAATACAAATGCTTGTGTCTGTCGGGAATCAAAATCGAGCCTCATCGTTTGCTTAGTTATGATAGTTTGCGTTAGGAAGGGCTTAACCGGGTGATACTCAGAATATAAACTGAACGTCAAAAGGCTTTACGATTTTGATGTAATTTATTGCTGGTTGATGACTGCATGGTAATTCATATCTCCGCTTTTAACTAAACCGCGGTTTAGTAAAACTATTGCGGTTTATCACGTTTGCGATAATCAGGACCGACAGGCAGGCTTACGTGCTTATTTCAAGCACGAATTAATATACCTACCACCAATAGTCTCAGCAGTGTACAGAGATTTTCCCATTAAAAAAATGTATAATAAAGATTTCTTGATCTAGATCGAAAGGTTTTAAATTGTATGCATAGTAACAGCAAATATCATTAGTTTTGTTCTGGTTTTGCTCGTGTAAATAATATTATAAAACTAGTATTAATGCCATATGCCAGTAGGTAACTATGCTATACAATAGATTGCTATACTTAAATAATCTTTGATAATACAGCATGTCTTCATTAAATAAAGCCTGTCATAGTCACTGGTTATTTTAATCGCACCAAAAAAAATAACTAAGAATTTGTGTTTGAAAATCAGTTTTACTTACGTAGTAGGTAGGCAAGAAAATATCTAGTACTTATATAAATACAGCAACTGATAAGAGTGAAAGATAATATTCATATTCTTTTCCCCGCCTCGATGTGATCCCCTTTCAAAAATAGATCAACTACTTTACTGCTAAAAATCTTGCAAAAGGCAAGAGAAGGCTAATACGTGTATTAACATCGTAACTACTTATTAGGTGGTAGAGTTCTGCAAACGAAAAACTCTAGAATGGTATTCTATAAGCCATATTTTATACTTTTTTGCCGTCGGCACTTGGTGAATCTCCAGAATAAAGATACGAGAGCACGAGTAAATATATATTGTAAAGTTACGCTTATAAAGTCGATATCTGCAAGAATGCAAAAATCTCAAAAATATATATGTTACTTACATCAGCATCATCTATTATAACGTTTGATTCTGTTAATTCTGGTGAGTTCCCACTAGTGTTGTGTTGTTTAATGTTGGTTGTATTCAAATTTTGTGTTGTGTTGTCGTTTGATTTTGTATTAATTATTTTTGCTGTCGGTCTGGATCTGCTTTTGAAATTACGATTTCTTTGAATCAGTTGCAACGCTGTTTTGTTTTCTTTGTCTCCAGTATCAAATGGTTCGTCATCAAGTGTGTCTTCTGTGAAAGACCGTCTTTGTATTTGAGGGTATCTGACCTCTCGCGGCTCTTTACCGGATCTGAGAGATCGGCGGATCAAATTTGCCGTGTCTAACAAGATTGGTAGCATCAAATCTGTGGCTGTATTGTTGTTATCGAACATTGATCTCACCTGTAACAATTACATGAGATATTTTATTACGCAATTTTACTGATATTAAATTGTCACCGACAGAAACGTAATACTTTAAACTTTTCTCAACATTTGGGTCAAAATTCACTTTTTGTTTACGATTCATAATTCACCGACGAAAGTGGTAAGATTGAAAGCATTGCAAATGATACCGGTTTTGATCATTTAATAATATTACATAACTTTGATATTTAAGAGGCCCAACTTATGTTAACCAAAGTAGCGGATACTTCGAAATACGTAACGAAGTTACGATCTCGAAGTATCATATTTTTTAAGTATTTCGAAGTATCATATTTTTAAAGGTTGGGTCTTACCATCATACTTCGTTACGTTACGTGCATTCATTTTTATTGTGTTGTATTTACTTATGTCGGTTTTATTTTCTTTAATTAGAGACTAGTAAATAAGCAAATAAATCTTGGTTTTTAGTTTTGATCTTAGTCGAAAAAAAAAAACAAAATTCTATAGTGAAAACTGTAATTTGCTGAGTTTGCATACTGAATTTGTAGAGTAACAGCTATGGATTTTATACATAGAAAAATATAAAATAAAAAATCTATTTTTGTCAAAATCCAGACAAAGCAGCGGAAACCACTCACCTAATATCTAAGCTCCATTGACCGAAGATGTTAATGAATATTAATAGTGAAAATAGCTCGCCGCTACTCGTCTATATCAGATGCTGTCTTCCGTTACATTCCACTTTATAGTCTTACCTACTTCCGAGTGCATTTTTATAATCAGCCTACTTTAAAAAGAAGGATGTTATAATGTGTTTATCGTTATAAAGATTCACTGATATTTTCTAAAAAAAGTAATTTATTTAAAACGCGGTAACTTTCTTCTCTCAAATACAAAAGTCGAAGCATAGTGCGTTTTTCATTAAATTTGTTGTTGGTTAATTTTTGTCACAGAACTCATTTTTGTCGTGTCTATTGCATATTTTAGTATTACCACAAAGATAGCAGTTAGCAACTCATTATTAACATCTAAGATGCCTATAGGCGATAACTACCTCTTTTCTTTCAGAGGAAAAATATGTTCGTTTGTTATTTTGTTGGTTGTATAATATGTTTCTTTGCTAGTTTGTTGTTAAAATATAAAAATATTCAATTGCTATAACTTATTGCATTTAAATTACCAGTACAATAAAACATGCAACGACATTTCAATATTTAGAACCATTGATTCAACTTTAGTATCAGACACTCTTTCAGAGCCAGGAGTGTATTTAGATATAGTGGTAGTAGTAGCAGCGGGTAGTGAAAAATGCTTTCCAGCGGATTTCCAACTTGCTCGTAAACCTGTTGAATTACAAAACACTGAATTACTGCTTTGAACAATCTGTTGAGTTACTGCTGCCACTACCTACTATTCCTGAGTCAAAATAAGTGTTATTGGGTTGTTCTATCAAAAAATCGTAGTAGCAGTTCAGATTCTAGTGATCGTGTGCTCAGGGGGCGTATTCATACAGCGTTACAGGAGCACTTGAAACCTTGACTAACTGCGGTATATCAGATAAATAACAGACAGCCGTCATAAACTTAGAAAATGCGAAATGCAATAACTAAGAAACTGGTAGTGTATCTAAGCATTTATAATTGTTTTACTCTAGCTACCCCGCAAGAGCACCGGTGTGATGCTTTTATTTATTTATTTATTTTAAATCAGTATAGATTCACAGCTTATTTTACAAAAATAACTTATAGTAGAATGTAACCTAAACATTAGCCAATTATGGATTCCACTTTGCTTTCCCACATTATGTATTATACATAAGACTGTGTTTATATGTATATAAAGTCGTTAATTGAAATTAAAATTATATAATTATAAACTACAAACTTAAATGAGAAAAGGACAAAAGGTAGAAAAAAGAATAAACAAACAGCAATACATTAGCTTATGCATACATGCGATTGGATGTGTATGCGTGTGTGTATGTGTGTGTAGGAGTGTGTGTTGTGTTTGTGTATTATATATGTATGTTCTGAATGTCAGCATGAATGAGAGTTATGTATGTAATACCCTTAAGATACAAGCGAAAGAAAAGCAGTTTGAAAATGCAAGGTATGAACTTTCATGCCTTGCATTGAAAATTTTAAAAATTAAAAAAATATATATTATATTTGAGTCGCCTTTGAACGTTATATACAATATAAATTATAATTTAAAGGTTGTACGTAAGTTGAGTACAAATTTGTTTACCCAAATTGATCACACCTAACGAAACCAATTTTAAATATAGGTACTTCATTTAAAAACTGTCCAGCCGTTACATATTTTTTATTTTATTTCATAGAATAGCGAAACTTCCACCAGGAGGCTCTTGGATGTGCCGGTGTAGGAATGTTGCATGTATGAGTTTACCAGTTATCTTACCCTCAAAACCGCATCACGACATTTACAAGTACTGATGCTATTGTGGCAGGATTAGGTAAGGCGGTAGTACCAAACTACGTATTATGTATTAGTATTCTCTCGCTTTTTTACGTGATGCCTAGCAGTAAGGGAGTTGATCTATTCGTTAAAAAAGGGACCCAGATGAACACAGGGAGGAGATCCACTTTTATTTTGTAATTTTTTGATCGATCTTGTTGCCATCTTGTGGGTAGTGCCATGATCCCATTCCTGTAGAATTTTTGAGATTTTTGATTTAAAAAATTTGACAGGTAGTGTTCACAGTGTTCTTTTGAGATTAGCTTTATACTTCGTAAAGAGTTCTGCAATGACCGAAACAGGTGGAAATCTGACGGAGCAAGGTCAAGACTATACGAAGGATGCATCAACACATCTCAGCCAAGCGTTCTCAATTTTTGCTGCGTGGCTATAGATGATTGCGGTCTGGCGTTGTCATGGTGGAACACCACGCCCTTCCTATTCACCTGCTCCGGCCGGTTTTACCCTTTTTTAACCTCATCAGTTGCTGACAGTAGAGGTCAGAATTGATATTTTACCCGGTGGCAAAAGCTTATAGTGGACGATTCCTTTCCAATCCCACCATACACATAGCATCACTTTGTTCCGAGTCAGGCCGAGCTTTGCCACGGTCTGTGGGACTTGTCCATGCTTCGACCATGATCTTTTTCGCACACTCTTATCGTAATTCACCCATTTTTCATCACTCGTAATCAACTGTTGCATTAGGTTTCTCTCAGTAAGATCATGTGGTACCCAAACGTCAAGTTTTTTCTTGTACCCAGACTTTCGTAAATGACATAAAACTGTTTTATGATCAACATCCAATTCTTCAGCAATGTCGTAGCTACTAATATGTCGATCTTGCTCCACTGTCTCAAAGATGGCACTGATTTTATCTGTCCAGAGCGAACCTCATCTTTCACACTAAAATTTCCAGACTTAAACCGCTTGAACCACATTTGTGCCACTCCTATTGATACCGCATTAGGTCCGTAAATCGCACAAATTTTATTCGCGGCGTTCGACGCATTTTAAACTTTTTTGTAATAAAACTTTAAAATGTACCGAATTTCTTCATCACATACGTTTATTTTGTTTGCTTAAAAAACAATTGAAAAATGGCGGGAAATAGTTTTTTTTTTATTTATTGCAATATCAGAATGTCACATTTAAAATGATATTAAAATAAGCCAGTTACATTCAGTACAACCAAAGAGGTTTGATTACTAATAATACATTCAATATACGAAAATACTTTTTTTATATTATAGGATAAATCATTTTCCTAAGGCGCCTTTTCTCTTTAGAGTATTTATGTTATAGTGTTTACAAACATAGTATTATCAGATGCGTGTCGTGACCCGAGCCGGAAGTAGATTTGCGTGTGCCATTAATTTCGCTGCAGTCAAGGTAACGTCACGCACTTATGTAATTTGGAAATATGTTGGTGTTATTATACATTATTAAGTGTTTTTGGTGAAAGTATACATTATATTAAGATGTATTGTATACAAAGTTTTAAAACTTTTGAGGTTAGGAAGTATTAATTACGAAGTTGTATATTTTTAAAACAAACCGTTTCGTTGATCGATTTGTTAGTGAAAATAACTACGAATCGATGGGGCTCGGAGTCGATTTCCGACAGGGACAAACATTTGTGTAATGAGCATAGATGTTTTTATTTCTAAGTTTGGATGTCAATTAAACATATTACCTACAGTATCTTTTTTTTTTTATAGGGCAATGGGCCCATTAACTACCAACAGACTTTGATACGCTGCAAAAAATTAATTTTTAAAGATAGCCTCCTAAAGACTCCAATAACACTTTTACCCGACCCGGGCATCGGAGAGAAAAACCAGGACTTTAAGATTTTTAAGATGAGCCGAATAGGCTAAGTACAATTCAGCAAGGCTAAATATAATAATAAATAATCATACATTCTAAAATGATCAAGGCTATTAAATTTACGGTCAATATTAAAATTGCAAATTCAAATGAGGCAAAAACGCAGCTCACAAAAACTAGCCTCGTTTTGTAATGATGAAATACGTTAACTTGATCGAATTGGCTTTTGTCAAAAAACTGGTGAACTTTACAACTTATTACACGCTTTTACTCGACTGCTGAATAAAGGGTCATCATTTAAACAACCGTAAGTTTTAATAGGAGACGACAATTTTAATTTTGTAAAAAATTACTAGTTGAGTGTACTTATGTATTCTTATTATTTTTGTGTTATAGCACTCATCCCGTGCTTGTAAAACTGGAAAAACCTTAAAAACAACAAAGAAAAATATCCAAGATTAGAACCTGCTACCATATAACGGTAATGTTGGATCAAGCTGTAAATAAAGAAAAAAGTTCAGTGTTTCTGATATATATATATATATATATATATATATATATATATATATATATATATATATATATATATATATATATATATATATATATATATATATATATATATATATATATATATATATACATATATATATATAGATGTATGTGTGATGAAAGATTTTTAAATCCATCTGCTATGGTGTTTTCTTTAAGGAATAAAGATTCTTGAACCAAAATTTTAAGTCTTAATCCGTTTATATTAGCCCCAAGATATTAAGAAATCACATTAGGTACTAAACTACATGTGTGAAACAGATGCTGAGTATTTATCTCAGGTTCTCTCAAATAAAGCAATCGTGAAGGTTCTTAACTTTAGAAACTACAGAACAATAGTTTTAGTACAACTATAGATAAAACTTAATTATCCGTCAAAGAACATAAAAGGAAAAGATATTCAATTCACATAGAAAATTGCCACACGGTGTAAAAAGCAAGTATTTGTGAGAACGAATTTCCTCGCCGCTCTGATTGTGTTGTAAATGTCAGTCAGTTTTTGTTGGCCAATAGTGTAATCCAGCAATATTAAATTATTATTATAATAGACCTATTTTACGGTAATTATTACAAGATATTGCAGTGGTCATTTCAATAGTTGCAATTTTAGGGCACTTAGATTTCTATAGTGAATCCGGAAAATTTTAATTATTTTATTATATTTGGAAAACCATTATTAAAATAACAAATATGAAGTTTAAAAAATACAAAGCCTGTTATTATATTTAAGTGACAATATGACTGATATATAAATGACAACACATAAAGATAATACTTTGACCGACGTAAGTTATTCATTTGTAATAGTTCCTTTTTGCCTCGGGTACACTCATAAAAATACATCCATTTACAATGGATCTAAAGGATATTTTTTACATGTGAATGAAAGTGTAACTGGATCTAGAGGGTATTTTTTACATGTGAATGAAAGTGTAAATGGATCTAAAGGATATTTTTTACATGTGAATGAACGTGTAAATGGATCTAAAGGGTATTTTTTACATGTGAATGAACGTGTAAATGGATCTAAAGGATATTTTTTTACAAGTGAATGAATGTGTAAATGAATCTAAAGGGTATTTTTTTACGAAATTATACGTTTTATTACATTAATGTAATAAAAAAGCAATAACCGGCTTTCACTCTTGCATCTCTGAAACCCTGAGTCAGTTTTTTACCAAATTTATAGGAAATAATAGGAAATTTAAAAAAAATGCTTTTAAATAAAAGATTTTATTAGATCAGTCCAGGCGCCTTTAGGTACATAAAAAAAGATTTAATATTTGTCTTCCCATGCCGTACTAAGATAATAATGCATACGCAAACATAAAAACTTACAAATATAACCACACAGATATGCACGCACATAAACAAGTTTCCATCATACTAATAATTACTTACAATATGTTTGAAAAATTTTTTTTTTCTAATTTAACCAATTAACCGGCGTCTTTCTTTTCAGTGCTATCGTGGTGGTCACTGCTAAACAGAGATGGAACATTTCGTAGATTTATTTAATTTCATCTTATTTTTTACTAGCTGTTGCCTGCGACTTCGTCCACGCGCACTTCGTTTACTCCGCACTGCTCCTCCCCTGTAGGTGATAGCGTGATAATATGTAGCCTTTATATTGACCCGACCTGTTAGTAATATTCATGCAAAATTTGAAGTAAATCCATGCAGTACTTTTTGAGTTTACCCCGGACATACATACAGACAAACAGACAAACAGATAAAGAGACAAACAGACAAACAGACAAAAATTCTAAAAACTATATTTTTGGCTTCGGTAATGATTGTAGATCACGCCCCAAGTATTCTTTTAAAAAAATATTCAATGTACAGTTTTGACTTTCCTACGATTTTATTATATGTATAGATATCATAAGATAGCAAACAAGCAGATGGGTCTCCTGATGGAAAGTGTCAACGATCGCCTATAGACACCAAAGATATTAATAGTGCGTTGCTATCTTGTGGCCAGGTCAAATGCCAATTGCATAAGTTTACCGGCCACCTTCCCCTCTAAACCGGAACACGACAGTGACGCATTGACGCTATTGCGGCAGGAATAGGAAAGGCAGTGGTACCAGATCCAGGCGAGACAATGCTCTACATCTAGTAAATATATTTATTTAATTACACCCATAAACAAATTTAATTAGTTTCACCTTTTTTTACTATGGATTTTCGCAAAGTAATGTATGGATTAATAAAATAACTAAAAAACGTTCAAAATTAAAAGTGAATATAAAATATTCATTAGAAATAACTAAATTTCTATTTTTAGGGTGCTGTACCTAAAAGGTAAAAACGGGACCCTATTACTAAGACTCCGCTTTCTGTCTGTCATTCTGTCTGTCTGTCTCATAAATTGCGATAGCTAAAATGCTGAAATTTTCACAAACTATGTATTTTCGGTACTGCTATAATAACAAATAATAAAAAAAAATGATAATATTAAGGGGGTCCCCATACAATAAACGTGTTTTTTTTATTTTATTGATTCAGACGTTACTTTGCGGAAATCCATTATTAAAAAGGTGAAATGAATTAAATTTGCTATTATCCGCGGACTGTTCTATGTATCCTCCGTGATGGTACCGAAAATAAAGACGTTGGTTTAACGGTTTAATAAATGGATAAGACTTACCGATGGTCTGGATAAAAAGAAGATCCCAGCTGCACTGTGGGTGGATAATTATCCACCCACATCCACCACACTTTTACAACCACGATCACGCCGGTACCAATCACAAAAGCACACAATTTATGTACGCATGTGTATGGTTTTTTTTTTCATATTTTTTGCTCAATATTAATCACGGTAACATGTAAAAGCTTAAAATTTCCACAAAATATTTAGTTGTATATTACCTTTCAAAATAAATAATTAAATTAAATTAAAGAGGGGCTCCCATACAACAAACGTAATTTGTAAGCAATTTTTTTACTCGATCCTAATAAACAGGTAGAAACTTGAATATGGATGGTACGGAACCCTTCGTGCGTGAGTCTGACTCGCATTTGGCCGGTTTTTTTAAACATATGAGCGTTCGCGTTGACCACATGAGGTCCCGGGTTCGATTCCCGGGTCGGGCACATAAAAAAATGTTTTTTCAGTTTTCTGAGAAACACAAAGTTGCTCGGGATTGGAAAGTGCCCGGTTGGCGATAGGCTTGCCACCTATCACATTTGTGGGACCAAGTATCTTCGGCTAATCGTGGGTGCACTTTTTGTACCTCTGCCTACCCCTTCGGGGATATGGGCGTGAAGATACTTTTTTTTATGAATATTATTCGTTGTATTAAATTAATAAGTACTACCTATTTCGTCTATTTTAAATTGTTTTTCAAATTCTAGCAATCATATTCTAATAGGCAGGTACGTTAAAAAACATTCGAAGTTTAAAAATGGACAAAACCGGTAAATCGATATTACCCAAACCTGAGCAAGACCTTGTAGAACTCTCTCACCTAGTAAACGTAAAGTAGTAGAAGTGTATGTGTGTAGATCTATTTACCCAAACGTTAGCATTGGTAATCGAATCTGAGCGCTAAGTGTGAGTTTTTCTTTTCGCATTCGATCGTGAGCGTGTTTGGAGTTTAGTGTGATTTGTACAGCGCCACCTAGTGGTAAACGTGAGAAACCAGTTTACCACTAGGTGGCGCTATACAAACCACATACAAATTCCTAGTAAACTCGAAACGCGCTCACGATCGAATGCGAAAAGAAAAACTCACACTTAGCACTCTGAACCGTTTAACTTTTTAAATAGGATTGATCCTACCTGTCCATCGTAACGACATCTATAATTTTTTATCAAACATGCTTTACAGAACTTCATAATTCAAAAACAAATGAAGATAATTTGATGTAATTCAATGTGTTCGTGGGGAAAGTTGCAATAATTTTAATTAGTTTCGTACAAGATAAAGATCAAAATCGGTCACCATTAAGCACTGTTATGCAATAGAACAATAAGTCACGTGACGTCGGTTCACGACAGCCACTATTTTTGAAAGTCATTTGCACTCCATAAACAAACGTGTAAATTACTATTGTGATCGTTAAACACATAATATTTACGTAATATCAGAGAATAGGAGATATTATACACGTACTAGCGACCTGCCCGCGGTTTCACGCGCGTAGCTTTTGTTCCCGTGGGAATATCGGAAAGGTTTATATATCAAAAACTTCCTCAAAAATCAATCTATTTATTAAAAAAACCGCATCAAAATCCGTTGCGTAGTTTTAAAGATTTAAGCATACATAGGGACATAGGGACAGACAGAGAAAGCGACTTTGTTTTATACTATGTAGTGATAAGAAAGATATTTGATTTTTAACATACATAATAATTACCGTAATTTTTTAGTTTAGTCTCTTTTCTTTTTGAAATCGCATTGAATTATTTCTTTCGGTTCCGCAATTTGTCAGGTCTAACTTACCGGAAACACGGCCATAATATACTTAGTAGCGGACTCACGCTTAAAGCCGCCCTAGCGGCCCTAGGCCCCGACTGATATGGCGCTTTTGTTTTTTTTGTAAGGAAGTGATTATTGAAATTATACAAATAATTAATAAATATAAATTTTTTTAGCTGATTTATAATTTACTAAATACTGTTTTAAAAATTTACCTGTTGCCCGCGACTTCGGTCGCGTGGCCCAAAATCATCTCTTCTTTTCATTTCACGTCTTCCCCGTGTTAGTCCCGGACTCCTTTGAAGAATAGGCCACCTGCCGTTCTGCCAGGCAGGTCGTAAAAGGCGACCGATTGACTATGCGAGTCACTACCATCGTGGCTACTAGGTAGTAGAGTTCTGCATTGTCTCGCCGGGTCTGGTACCACCGCCTCACCTATTCCTGCCGCAATAGCGTCAGTGCTTGTCGCTGTCGTGTTCCGGTTTGGAGGGTAAGGTAGCCGGTAAACTTATGGATGCATGCATTATAAAAGTCTCTAATAATTATGCATGTGACATTAGACGCGCCACAAGATAGCACCATTTACATATTTGGTGTCTATAGGCAATGGTTGACTCTGGCCATTAGGAGACCCATCTGCTTGTTTGCTGTTTTCATCATCATCATCATCATTGTCATCATCATATTTTTACGCCAAATCCCTAACGGGGTAAGCATAGAGAATTAAGTGCCATATGTCACGGTCCAGACAGACTTGCCTTGCTTCCTGCATATTCGTAACTCTCTACCACCATCACCTAGTAGTCACAATAGCAGTGACTTGCATAGCCAATCGGTCACCTTTTACGACCTGCTTGGCAGAATGGCAGTTGATCTATTCTTCAAAGGAGCCCAGAACCAACACGGGGGATATACTGAATTTTATTAGCTTATTTTGTTAGATATTACAATCGTAATGTAATATTCATAAAAATGTCTAAGATTGGCTTGAAAACTACGAATGAAATTTTAATAATATTAAACGTTTTTAACTAATTTAAAAAAAAATGTAATATAAAACTAGCTGACACGACAACCGTTGTTTTGCCATACAAATTACTTGCATTGAATATTTCAGTGGGGTACTTGTGAGGGGGGTACTATTGAGATAAAAACTATCCTATTTTTTGGGTTGGACCAAACAGTAGATATCTACAAAATTTCATTGAAATCGATTCGACACTTCATTTTTATATATTAAGATTTACGTAACTTTTGGAAACTTTTGACGACTCTTTACATGCTACTGAACTAAATCCCTACCACTTAAATGTACGGTGATTTAATAAATCGAGAATAATAATGCTTCTAAAAGAAAGTGGATAAATAGCTAGGCCCAATGTGCATAATTTATATTGCAACGGTAGTAATTTGGAGCCTAATCAGGGCTCCCTCAGTAAAAATATCAGTATTATTTTTTTTTCAGGAAGTACGTACGTACGTGGACAACGCCATGGATAAAACTAAGGTAACATTCACCAAATAGCAATGATTTTAAGAATAAATTATACCAAGCTTATCTTTTGGATAGTGATAAATTTTATAGTAACCTATCGCCTCTGTGGTCTAGTGGCCCAGCGTTGACGTTGACCACATGATGTCCCGGGTTCGATTCCCGGGTCGGGTACATAATTTCAATCCCGGGCAACACAAAGTTGCCCGGGATTGAAAAGTGCCCGGTTGGCGATAGGCTTGTTGTACCTCTGCCTACCCCGTCGGGGATATGTACGTAAAGATACTACTACTAACCTATTTAAAACAGATTTGTTACAATTTAAACAAGCTAGTGTAGCTTACCCACGCAGTTTCACTCACGTGTATAACCTTTTATAGTCTGATTCATTACCCCCCCCCCCCCCCCCTTTGATCGAGTGGTTACCGACCCTGACTACGCAATCTACGGGGTTAGGGTTCGATCCCCGACGGGGACAATGCATTTGTGTGTGATGAGCATAAATATTTGTATTTCCGGGTTTGGGTGTTTATTAAATATATTCTAGTATTTATATATGTATTTCTATGTATTAGTATCGTTGATTAACACCCATAACACAAGCAAATAATTTGCTTACTTTGGGGTTAAATCAATAAGTTTAATTTGTCCAATGAATATTTATTTATTATTATTATTTATTCAGCCCTCAGGGAAACGAGTTTTTTTTAAATATGTTATGTTGGACCCTGGGTCTTCAACAATCTGCTTACCAAATTTCAACAAAATCGGTTCAGCGGTTTGGCCGTAAAAGCGTAACACACTAGATAAAATATTATATTAATGTGAACGTGGATTATTATTATTGAAATCTACTAATAGTATCGAAAATCGCATTGTAAAACATTAAAAATAAAAACAGATAGGTACTAATTCTGAAGATTTTGTGAGATACCTACTAATTCTGTGGAAACCAAATATATGTACAGTAAATTTGGTATTATTCCGTGTGTAACATTTTCTTCAATAATCAAATAGCAGGTTCACGTGCCTACCTAATTTAATATTCATACGTTATGTAAAAAAATATAACATTACAGAGTAAAATACATTTTGTTAATTTTTCAACAAAACTTTTGAGCTGCGTTAGCTAAACGACATAGTTCTGTCAAATTGTTGTTTAATGTCTAAAAATATTTTGTATTTATTCCAGCAGAACTCGCTCAATAATGAAACCATACAATATCATGTAGTGAAAGTAGCCAAAGTACACAATTCACGAAGTTTGACATCAGTTGGCTGTCTCGTTTTATATCTGCTTTATTCATATAATATGAATAAAACTTGAGAATGTCCTACAAATGAAACCAGTTCGTTTTACACATACGAAATAAAGTGTAATAAAAACTACTGATATTTATCATAGAATAGCAATTAGCAAAGAAGCAGAATGTTCCCTTGATGTAGAGAACATCGTTGCTTGTAAACACCATAAGTACTGCTTTGCTACACGTGAGACAGCGCTATTATACCTAATACGTTAGAGAATATTTCACCCGCCAAATCAGAGCTTTGGCAGTAATAAGCACTGATTGTATTGCAGCAGGTATTTAACGAATTGCCCGACATAAAAAGGCAGATGGTCTATCCTTTAAAGGGCTTCTTAGACCCATAGATTATTTGTGTGGTCTGTGCTTAGACCTAATAAAAGTTATATTTCGGAAATTATGGAAAATAATTGAATTACTATTTATAACTTTTAATTACAGACTTGCCCTTATATTTTTTTATATTCTATACTTCCTATCTTCGGCACTTAAATAAATATTATTGGTAAATATTTTTCTTTTTTTTAATTCAGGTTTTGTTTCTTTTTTCTTTTGTTTACTGTCTTTTTTTTTTTGAATAATAATACAATTGTAACACGTTTTATTAAATATGGCTACACGTTTATAAAGCTTTACTACGTTAAGAATTGTAATTTCGGATTATATAATACGCAAAGTGTATAATCCGTATACTTATTACAACTGCTATGTAGGCATATCCATACCACTAATGTTGTCTGTAGGTAATTTTTTGGTGAATTGAATATTGCAATCCTACCTACCTTATCTTTGTTTATAAAAAAACATTGTAACTCATGTATCCACTAAATTTATTAAAAGTATATTTTACACGAATATGCTCAGACGCCCTTCTAGAAGGGTAATGTTTTCGATTGTATGTATATACAATATCCTACTAATATTACGTTTAGATGGATAGATGGATGATGAAATTTGGCACACATATAGATATAGCACATAGATAGCCCGAAATAGCACATACGGTACTTTTTATGCCGGAAAAATATGTTGTTTCTGTGGGATTCACTAAAAACTGTTATAATGCGGCGAGCTGCAGGGCGTAGCTAGGGTAGATATATTTATTTGGCACGCTCTGTAGTCTATACGGCTTGATGTATTTAAACTTGTAAGGTGTCAATAGATTTGTGTTCATGTGTTTAATAAAAATAATAAATAATAAATAAATATTTACGGGACAAATTACACTGACTGATCTAAAAGTAAGCAAATTATTTGCTTGTGTTATGGGTGTTAGTCAACGATACTAATACATAGAAATACATATATAAATACTTTTACATACATAATAAACACTCAAACCCGGAAATACAAACATTGATGCTCATCACACAAATGCTTGTCCCCGTCGGGGATCGAACACGAGCCCCATTGCTTGCGTAGTCAGGGTCGCTAACCACTCAACCAACGGGGTGGTTTATTATGATAGTGACGTAGGCTACATAATTTTTACTCAACTGCACTAGAAGGAGAGCTAGGTCTGTTTTTTCTGTCGATTCGCGATCATTATATACAAAAACTCTACTGGTTTTTTGTTTATAATAATTACTTGATTCTTGTCACTTTGTGCAAAATAATAAGTTATTATTTATTCAGTTATTTCAGATTAAATAATATCTGCGATACATAATGGTCCACAATGACCACAGATAAATAATGTATTTAACGGCTAAGTAAGATGTGCACCCAAACAAAAGGGGCATGAAAGCGGAACAAAATAATTTCCACGGACAGTGTTAATTTATTATTATTAAAACGGTTATAATGAGGCAATTAAACATAAATTTCGATGTTATTAAACAAAATAATAAATAAATTAATGATAATAATAAATGTTGCTGGACAAATTACACGAACTGATCTAAGCCCAACGTAAGCAAATTATTTACTTGTGTTATGGGTGTTAGTCAACGATACTAATACATAGAAATACACAAATAAACTCAGATATACAAGCATCTATGCTCATCACACAGGTGTTTGTCCCTGTCGGGAATCGAACCCAAGCCCCCTCGATTCTTAATTAAGTTCGCTAATCACTATACGAACGAGGCGGTCAAATATATATCTATACATATAATAAAATCGTAGGAAAGTCAAAACTGTACATTGAATATTTTTTAAAAGAATACTTGGGGCGTGATCTACAATCGATATCGAAGCCAAAATTATAGTTTTTAGAATTTTTGTCTGTTTGTCTGTTTGTCTGTTTGTCTGTATGTCTGTTTGTCTGTTTGTCTGTTTGTCTGTTTGTCTGTTTGTCTGTTTGTCTGTTTGTCTGTTTGTCTGTTTGTCTGTTTGTCTGTTTGTCTGTTTGTCTGTTTGTCTGTTTGTCTGTTTGTCTGTTTGTCTGTTTGTCTGTTTGTCTGTTTGTCTGTTTGTCTGTTTGTCCGTTTGTCCGTTTGTCCGTTTGTCCGTTTGTCCGTTTGTCCGTTTGTCCGTTTGTCCGTTTGTCCGTTTGTCCGTTTGTCCGTTTGTCCGTTTGTCCGTTTGTCCGTTTGTCCGTTTGTCCGTTTGTCCGTTTGTCCGTTTGTCCGTTTGTCCGTTTGTCCGTTTGTCCGTTTGTCCGTTTGTCCGTTTGTCTGTTTGTCTGTTTGTCTGTTTGTCTGTTTGTCTGTTTGTCTGTTTGTCTGTTTGTCTGTTTGTCTGTTTGTCTGTTTGTCTGTTTGTCTGTTTGTCTGTTTGTCTGTTTGTCTGTTTGTCTGTTTGTCTGTTTGTCTGTTTGTCTGTTTGTCTGTTTGTCTGTTTGTCTGTTTGTCTGTTTGTCTGTTTGTCTGTTTGTCTGTTTGTCTGTTTGTCTGTTTGTCTGTTTGTCTGTTTGTCTGTTTGTCTGTTTGTCTGTTTGTCTGTTTGTCTGTTTGTCTGTTTGTCTGTTTGTCTGTTTGTCTGTTTGTCTGTTTGTCTGTTTGTCTGTTTGTCTGTTTGTCTGTTTGTCTGTTTGTCTGTTTGCCTGTTTGTCTGTTTGTCTGTTTGTCTGTTTGTCTGTTTGTCTGTTTGTCTGTTTGTCTGTTTGTCTGTTTGTCTGTTTGTCTGTTTGTCTGTTTGTCTGTTTGTCTGTTTGTCTGTTTGTCTGTTTGTCTGTTTGTCTGTTTGTCTGTTTGTCTGTTTGTCTGTTTGTCTCTTTATCTGTTTGTCTGTTTGTCTGTATGTATGTCCGGGGTAAACTCAAAAAGTACTGCATGGATTTACTTCAAATTTTGCATGGATATTACTAACAGGTCGGGTCAACATATAGGCTATATACATATTATCACGCTATCACCAACGGGGGATGAGCAATGCGGAGTAAACGAAGTCCACAGTCCATACAATGTAGAGTTCTGTAGTAGCCTATCACAATAATTCGGATTAAGAAGGGGGATTTTAATCGTTCCATGTCATAAATTTCATCTCATTTTACGCCTACCCGTAATGATAAAATTTAGTTAAAAAATAGTCGTAAAATCTTCTCAAAGTGCATTTTATAAGTTGATCGACTATTACTCATTGTTAAGTCTACTGTGATAGTTTTCATTCCTACTTCATTAGGAATATAATTATGCTGCTACTGTGATGTTTTTGACACGCCCTAAAACAATCGTTTAATTGCTAGGAGATAGCATGAGGGGGATGTTTTACAAACGCAATTGAAAAATTAGCGGTATTCGACACCATAGAGTATACGAAAAAATCGATAAACATCCATTACTATATCATATAAAGCACCTTAGGTACCTTCATCCAAAAATTTTTTTTGTTAGTTGGATAGGCAAACTGGCAGACGTGCCACCTGATGGTAAATGGTCAACGTCGCCGATAAACATAAACTAGTTTACCTGGACCTATCCCGGGTAACTCATTTATGCGTTGCCGTTCCTGATTCATTAAGATTTTAAGTCTCGGTGCCAATAATTACACTGCCTGTTTTGCCCTTGTCTCCGAAACACAGCAAAGCTGTTTCTCGGGAGAAATAAGCAAGATGGCGGCAGCGCGGCACAACGCATCCTTCCCACCGGTGTATATATGATTATTATATTTTACCATTTTGTTGGCGTTGCTAATATGTATGCTCCTGCTAAATTACAGCCCTCTAATGCTAAGAATCTCTAAACTAAGCTGTGGACTGATGGATGGACGAATGGATATGGCGAAACTATAAGGGTTCCTTCTAAACTTAAGAACCCTAAAAACTAGCCAATGGATTGACTAGATATTTTTATTTACTTCGCACTTTACATGGTGCACTTTAGATAAAAACATTATCCTTAACTGTAGTGCAGGATAATGTTTTCATGTAAAGTGCAGTTGGCACTATAAATTTAAATTTGTGTACAGCTTTCACTAGTCCATTTATTTTATTTTATTCTATTATTTTATTATTACTAACTAATTCGTTGTTATCAAAATTACCCCTAGCAATATTTGTTTACGAAGCGACGTCACTCACAACATGTTATCATTTACCACCATCTTAGTAGGCGTAGTAGTACTAAATTGACCGATCCAGAGTAGTACTAAATTGTACTAGAAAGTTGATGAATGAATTACATTGAAAAGGCAACGTTAAGTAATCGAAAAAGATATGTTGTGTCTAAATTATTGAGTTCCTAGGGTTATTTCTTGTATATGGTCTAAAAATATAATTCCCAAAATATCGTATCATTAAAATGAATGATATCCATGAATATTTTCGGCACTTTTATTCTAAGCATTTTCGAGATACTCATAACTTAGCCACGTTCAGCCAGTAATTTATTTAATAGTCAGATATTCGAGGTATTTTAACTTAGTTGTTTCCCTAAATCATTTATCTTTAGTTTCTCTTAACATTTATGTTTACCTAGTATTTAAGCAACAAGTTATGATCTTGTAATTACCTGTTATTATAAGAATCCGTATTTCGTATTGCATAATTTAAATTCTGTATCTATTGCTAATCCATTAAATAAATAAATACTATACTTATATATTTATTACCGTGTGCGTGTTTGTGTCTCTGATTCGGTAGTAGCTGTTAAATATTGACCTATGTACACCAAAGATAGTAATGGCAGGATGGTAATGCTACATATATAAATCTAACGGCTACCCTACCCTCCAAACCAGCACAAGACAATGACAAACGTTGACGCTATTGCGGCAGAACTAGGTTAAGTGTTACCATGTATGTTGAACTCTATCATCTAGTACTCACATTAGTACACGCGTAGCTAATCAGTCGCATTTTTTGACCTGCCTGGCAGAACGGAAGATGGTATTTTCATCAAAAGACGCCCAGATCAACACGGTGGAAGATGAATTGAGGAAATAAGAGCCGAATAGACTAATAATTGGCTTATCTTCTTATATTAAAGGTGAGCGAATGTTATCGGTGCTATTACAGTAGAAATTTTCAGTGACATCTCTCTTGTATATTTTGGCACCGCTCAGCTTGTTTCTGCTGATCTCAGCTCTAACGATATTAATTAAGATTTAATAAGTCTGTTTAAAATTAAATCATCGAGTATTTAAAGCTACATTGACATGATCGTGATGATTAGTCGGTTTGCTTTGGTAGAAACTCGCGAAACTTGTTAAGAAAGTATTGTTTCTAGCAATATTAGTCGTAAGAATTCACGTATAACTGACCACATACATTTATTTGTTTTTAAAGTACAGATTTTATAGAGAACGATATAATACAATCTACCACTCGCCGATCACGTTCACAATGGCGAATTGAGACAGAGTTTGGGCTTGAAAGACAACATCGGTGTAAAAATGAGAAATAATACACTCTCTCTGTTCTGCCACAATAGGATAATGCTTGTCACTGTCATATTCGGGTTTGGAGCTTAAGGTAGCCGGTATGATTATGCATGTGGCATTAAGTCCCCGTCATACAGATAGCAACGCACCATTAACATCTTTGGTGTCTATAGGCGATGGTTGTCTTTTTCCAACAGGATGGTTGGTTATCTATCATATTTAAAAAAATCTGTAAACCGTTTGACTCTGCTGGTCAACTCTAAAACTTGTCGCTAAGTTGAGGTACTTTAAGCTCAAAAAAGCATAAACTATACCGAAGCATAGATTTTTGAGCTCAAAGAGTTCAAAAATCAAGTATGTAAAAATTACAGTATTTTTATTTTTATTTTCAAAATGATTGATCAAATGAAATAATATTTATTCTCAAAATGATTATCGATTTTTATCTTTCAACAAATTACAACAAACAAACATTCTACGCAATTTTTGAACTTTAAAATGTTTTATTAGCTAAAACATCGATAGGTTGCAAAAATTCGAAAAAATTTAAAAAAAACTTTTTTCAAAAATTGCCATCAACCGATTTTGATTTACAGTATTTGATGCAGCTTTTGTTGAGTAGCAGAGTAATTTAATTTTAAACGCGATGGGTAAATTAGTCTTAAAGTTAATTAAAAAAATTAAGTACGTTTGCTGGCTGCTGTAAACACTTTAAAACATGAAACACTGTAACTTGTCAGAAGATACTTTTCAGAGTGAGAGGATGTCAAAATATGATGATACGTTAAAAATCTCGAGTTGTTTTTGAAAAAAAACACTCTTTTAAAAATGTTTCTTCAGCCATAACTCCAGAACAGATAAACCGATTTTGATGCTATTCACAGCATTCGACGCAGGTTTTCGAGAAAGAGTTGATTCCATTTCGTATTCAATTAGTATTTTATTAATTTGGAAGTTAATTACTAAGAATAGACCAATCCAGCCAACCAGCCAGGCCGCTCTGCCAGGCAGGTCGTAAAAGGCGACTGATTGGTTATGCGAGTCACTACAATTGTGACTACTACGTGGTAGAGCACTGCTTTGTCTCGCTTTTGTCTGGTACCAACACCTTACCTATTCCTGCTGTCATAGCATCAGTGCTTGTCACTGTCGTGTTCCAGTTTAAAGGGTAAAGTAATCGGTAGACTTATGCATGTATTATTGCGCCAAAAGGATAGCAAATAACCATTAACAACATAATATGCTATAGGCGATGTTTTCTCTTTCTATGAGAAAAGCCATCTGCTAGTTTGCTATAAGACTCGGCCTCAAGCTTTAAAGTTTGTACGCGGTGTAAGTAACCGATCCGATAGGCAGGCGTTTTTCACCGATCCGGACGAACCAGCTCGGGCTTCGGGCTGTGTGACTCTGACTGGTTGACACAGAGATGGACATCTCTATCAGACCGGACGGAACTATATACGAAGCCGGCACTCTACCAGATCGGACTGTGTGATGGATCAGCCACACGCCTAGAACGACAACGCCAAGCCGGCCTTCCCTTTTCAACGCGGGCTGTATGCTGAATCAACTGCACGCTTAGAGCTACAACGTCGAATCAGCCTTCCTCTACCAGTACAGACTGCATGCTAGCGCAACTTCGTGGCGCCAACCTGGACTCTATGTTTTTTTCTAATAAATTTATTCTATCCCTACTGTTTCTCGACTTTATGCGGTTTTAATATATGTTTGTAATCAAAGATCAAAAGAAGTTAAATGAAAGTATTTCATTTAACTTCCCCTTTGATCAACAAATTTCTTGAGTCTTAGGGAATCTGGAGATAGCTTCTCTTGTGACGGGGATCCTCTTTCTCTACAGGGGAAGCTCTAACGTTACAAACTGAAGGCAACTTTACAAACCTACTGCATATTTATGCAATAAGTCGGGCAGCGACTAATTGTAGATTCTATATACTAAAATTATGAAATTTACGATACTACAACTGATAAGGATAAAATGTTTTAACTCTCTACACACTTCCTAATAGTTTGTCGTAACATTACTTAATGAACCTGATTAGGTTAGGTTAAACCTTTGCTTTGATTTGTAATAGCAAAGGTAGATGTAGTAATAGAAAACCAAGTTTTGTACCAGGTTTTGTCACATCCTGTAAGATAGATAGCTAAACTTTTTTTATATCAAAAGATAGTAAACAAGCAGATGGGTATCCTGATGGAAAGAATCTATCATCGCCTATAGACACCAACAATGTTAATGGAGCGTTGCTATTTCGTGGCAAAGTATAATGCCAAATGCATAAGTTTACCGACTACCTTACCCTCCAAACCAAAACACGACAATGGCAGGCAATGTTGCTATTGCGGCAAGAATAGATAGACAGTGTTATTAGACCCGCGCGAATGCAGAACTCTACCACCTAGTTGCCACGGCTATTCGAGTTACTACCTCGAATAGCCAATCAGTCGCTTTTTACAACCTGCCTGGCAGAACTGCAGTTGGATTATTCTTCAAAGGAGTCCGGAACAACACAGGCCAAAAGTATATAATATTAGTAATGGATTTAAAAAATGTAATGAAATTT
Source organism: Apodemia mormo (assembly GCA_036924255.1). NCBI lineage: Eukaryota > Metazoa > Arthropoda > Insecta > Lepidoptera > Riodinidae > Apodemia > Apodemia mormo. The sequence goes on along the minus strand of JAUPFN010000007.1, from coordinate 1,955,185 downwards.
AGTTTCGCGTTTATTATTAATACTTAAATTTTAAATAAACGGAAGTTGAGGTTTCCCTAATTTTAGTTAACAACAGCGTTTGAGTTAAAGGTAGGAAAGGTAATGTGTTTGACATAAATTTATACTCGTATAATGAAAGGATGCGTGTTTGTTTTCTCACGGCACAATAGTATGGTTTGATAATGAAATAATGATATGGTGATGATATATTACTATTGTCTTGCTTATTGGAAATGACTTATTAAAATGTTATAATGTAATATATCAAAGTAGAGTAATAATCGTCTATATATAAACACTAAATACTAATGATAATGTGCTGCTATCCGTTGATATTATAGGCTATAGGTGTAACTTTTACTCGACAGTGCTAGGAGGGCTATATATTTTTGGGCTGATGCGCAGTCGCGTTTTTCTTTCTACAAAAATGACTTCTTGACGGTTTTGATTAGCCTATATGTTGACAAATATATTCATATTTTAAACATTTGCCTTGCATTGATTCATAACAACAACTGTGAGTAATTGTTCAAATCTTGTTCAAATCTCAACTGCACTAGACAGAAAAAATGACGTATTAACTGTTGGTGAGTAGAGCATTACAGACGAAAAATCTATTCAAGTATAATTTTTTTTGCAGGGTAATAAAACAAAGTTCTATAGTCTTTCGGTTGAAGAGATTATTCGTGATCCTCATCGCCGCATTTTACCGATTTCACACGATTATCAACTATTTCTAGTAATTAATAGGACCGGTGGCTATATGTGCTCATCCAAGGTATGAGAGGATAACACAGCACCCGTCAGATTTCGAGCTATTACTTAGATTTTGGATTTTCAATAAAAATCTCCAAAAAAACCTCAATAACATTTTTGACCAATCCAGCGATCGAACCCGTGACCTCATGATATATACCGAATAGGCCATCCCTTAGACCACGGAGACAGTCTCTCCCAAAATATATAACCACAAACGGTTAAGATATTTAAATTTTGGAGGAGTGCAGTAATTTTCAGCACGCTCTGGTTCTATATTACTCTTCTATATTGAGATCATTCAACTATGAAACTGTGGGAATCCGGATTCGATTCCTAAAATAGGTACGCAATTTCGTTATTCACTCTAAAACCTGTAATTACTTTGAAGATCTATCTAATCTTCCAAAATATATATTTTTTCAAGTAATTATTTTTATAGTTATTATATTCCTGACAACATCCGTTGTTTCTAATCTGTATAGGAAAATTTAATTTAAATAGTAATAACAAATAAAGAGGTCACGCTCATATAGCCGAAAGACACAGGGCGCAAATCATGTTGGTATCAAGTGCCATGTTGTAAAACAGTCGAACTGCTTACAAATTAAGTACATATTACTACATTTTAGTAACAAGTTACGTTTACTTGAAAAACTAAGAACAAATTTAGAACTTATTTCCCGAACAATTTCACATATATATATGGAAGTTGAATCGCTAGACTGCAAACTACTCAGGCTAATGTAAATATAAATTGTAATAAATATTTTTATATAAAAAATTTACATACCTGATATAGATTCAGTGGTTGTCTTCCAGGTGGAGTGGTAACTTGACTAGCGACCAAAGACGCAAGGGCAACTCGCTGGTTTTCCGACATTGCTGTTATAATTGGGAGAATCTGAGCAAACTTTCCAACGTGGTCCTTTCTCTCCAGAGCTCTCAAAACAGCATCCTTTATCATTCCTTCTTTACTTCTCTGTGTTTCTTTATAATTCTTGAAAACATTCCTTTTTGTTGATGCTTCTAAATGTAAATCATCACTTAAATCAAACTCCAACGAGTCTAAATTATATTGAGGTCTATGAGAATTGGTCACTCCTGTTGGTTTATAAAAGGTTACCGGTGGTTTAACTATGGTTTCATAATGTCTTGACTCCTGAGCTATTAATAATTCATGGGGTTCTGTAAACTCATAGTCTCTAGAATCATTTCCATTAACAATCCCTAAAATTAATAATGTAAAAATACTGATTATAACCGCCATTTTGGATGCATCAACTATATCATGCTTGTAAGATTAATAGAGCACTGATTGGAAACACAGCACTTCTTCACATGGTAGGTGATTTTTTGTATGCGCGCGCGCCGCTTTCTGCCTTAACGCTGAATGAACGCATGTCACTACACGCGTATTGCTCTCGCGTTGGTATTTGCAAGTGACAGAAGACCGGAACTTACAACTTTCTCCATACTACAGGTCGTAAAGTTAACCCATCTAATATTGCTGGGTCACTTCCAAATCATCTTGATATTTATATAGCAATTACGTAAGATATAATTGGACAATGGCTTACTGAAATAAAATTAACTGCACGCGTAGAAATGATTGCTTTTGGAAATTGTGCTCTATAGTCTATATGAGAGAAATCGATTTCTTCTAAATCAATAATTGTAATGTTAGTCGGTAAATGCTTTCACGGTTGGTTACATTAGTTATGAAAGCCATAGATGTGTTGATTATGTCAAGTAATTCTTTCGCGACTTCCTTAAAAAATGAGTTAAATGTTACATGAAGAAAAGAATTGTTCTTTTGTGTTTTTGTTCCTAATGGATACAATCGGTCGATCGATTTTAAAACTTACCTTTAGAAAGTTATATTCTTAGTGAGTCACCTCCCAATAATAATATTTTAGTTGTAAAAGTTTGTATGTTTGTATGTTTCAAAATTGCTACTCGCCGTGTTGGTCCCGGCCTCCTTTGAAGAATAGGCCAACTGCCGTTCTGCCAGGCAGGTCGTAAAAGGCGACCGATTCCGATTGGCTATCGAGTCACTACCATCGTGGCTACTAGGTGGTAGAGTTCTGCATTGTCTCGCCCGGGTCTGGTACCACCGCCTTACCTATTCCTGCCGCAATAGCGTCAGTGCTTGTCGCTGTCGTGTTCCGGTTTGGAGGGTAAGGTAGCCGGTAAACTTATGCATGTGGCATTAGACCTCGCCACAAGATAGCAACGCACCATTAACATCTTTGGTGTCTCCACTCGATGGTTGACTCTCCATGAGGAGACCCATCTGCTTGTTTGCTATCTTATGACATAAAAAAAAACTCTCTTACGGAGAAAGTATTGATTGATTTAGGTGAAATTTGGCACATGACTAGATAATAACCTACAATATAAAATAGGATTTTTATTCCAGAAGATCCCATGTTAAAGAGTAAGGTAGCCGATAAATGTAGGCACGTGCCACTACATCCCACCAGAAGGATAGCAATGCTCTTATTATTCCCATATACATATACAGGGTTCACCATAAAACATCAATCGCGCTATGAATGTAGTTACATCGAATACTAAAAATGTTTCATAGGCCACAAAACCTTGCAAACGACGCGACATACCCCAAATCAGTTTCATTTGAAAAGCAAAAAAGGTGTTCGAAAGAGTACCACCACTACTTTTTACCCGACAAAGTCAAAGTAAGTAATGTTTTGAGTCATGCGAACAGAGTCGAGGGTAACAACTAGAAGATAAATAGTTTTGACGCTTGAAAAAATTACTCAGTTGTTCAATACTCCGTTCAGATGAAACGTTCGTACATATAAATATGTTCATGGAGGCGAAGTTGTATGTGTTGAATTGTATGTGCAAAATAACATTGAAATAAATGTTCTTGAGTTTAATGTTTCATTAAACAGTATGAGAAAAAATATTACGTCATAGAGACAACTTATACATGAGTAAAAGCTTTGGCACGCTATGGAAATATTATGGTAATTTAGTGTTTGTACATGGGGGTATTGTTTATTTTAAAGCTCCACACAAAGGGACCATACCGGACCTGCTTGAGGATTGAAACCAAATAAACTCTCAAATAGAAAGTTTAATATTATTATACACTATCAGATGTATTCAAAAGATTACCAAAAGAAGGATCTGTTTAGCATTTTTTATTCTATAGGATAGCTAACAAGTAATTGGCTAATCTGATGTAAAGAGATAACATTAGCCCGTAGACAGAAAAGATATTAATGTTGCGTCTCTATCCAAATTTCGGCACGGAAGTGCTACATATTATATATACATATATGCCACCGCCCCGCTGGTCGAGTGGTGAGCGACCCTAACCACGCAATCGACGGTGCTCGGGTTGCACGTTTCTCTTTGAAACCAATGCATCTTCAGGAGAAAGGAACACTACTTCACTCAACGCAAGGGGTTGATTTTTTCTTGGGCATTGGGCAAAAGGGTTGGGTATTAGCACGCCGTTTGTCTGTCAAAGTTGGTTTAAGTTCATAATTTGTAATTTAATAACATCTAACACATTGTTACCCTACTTTAAGCTAATGCGACCGTCCCGTTGGTCGAGTGGTTAGCGACCCTGACTACGCAATCGACGAAGCTCGGGTTCGATCCCCGACGGCGACAAGCATTTGTGTGATGAGCATAAATGTTTGTATTTCCGGGTTTGGGTGTTTATTAAATATATTCTAGTATTTATATATGTATTTGTATGTATTAGTATCGTTGACTAACAACCATAGTCCATAACACAAGCAAATAATTTGCTTATTTTGGGGTTAGATCAGTAAGTGTAACTTGTCCCGTGAATATTTATTATTTATTTATATTTTAAGTATACCAGCTACATTAATTTCGAAACCGGAACACGACAGTGCTAAGGTTTGGCCTGTAGACAAAAAAGATATTAATGGTGCGTCACAATCCAGATTTTGGCATGAAAGTGCCACATATTTTAATTATACCAGCTACATTAATTTCGAAACTGGAACATAACAGTGATAAGGATTGACCCGTAGAAAGAAAAGATATTAATGGTGCATCGCTGTCCAGATTTCGGCATGAAAGTGCCACATATTATAAACATACCAGCTACATTAATTTCGGAACTGGAACACGACAGCGGTAAGGATACCCTATTGTGGAATGAAAAGGTTAAATGACGATATTAAACGTAGGCGATGCGTTGCAGAACTCTACCACTTAGTAGTCACGATGGTAGAGACATGTTTGACTAATTGTTAGCCTTTTACGGGCTGTAGAAATGTTTGCTAGAAAGGAAGATGGTGTAATTTCTTAAATCTTATATGGATAATCACCACACTTAACATATTGAGCTGTCGTCCAACTGACGAAACTTGTCAGTTAGACGACAGAATAACAAAACGTTATCGATAACAAAGAAATACTGCTGTTGGCTCACGCTCAGTGACGGGTGCTGGATGACCTTTCGATCTCTGGTCCCCCTTTTGCTGACAAAGGAACGTTTGAGAGCTTAGGCTCAATCGAGTTTATGCAAGAACTCGCTAGCTGGCAAACTTCTAAAAACTGTTTCATCTTCTCTTTGAACTTGGCAAATGAGCTTAATTTAAACTCCAAATGTGTTGTAGTTATTAGTTTGTAGTTGATAATTATTCAAATAGGTTTTGGACCATAATGCTGCAATATAAATAAATATTCGCGGGACAAATTACACTGACTGAGCTATCCCCAAAGTAAGGAAATTATTTGCTTCTATTATGGGTGTTAGTCAACGATACTAATACATAGAATAACAATATATAATTATAAATATTAAATACTAAATATAATATTAAATACTAGAATAGATTTAATAAAAACCCAAACCCTGTAATACAAACATTTATATTCATCGCCCAAATGCTTGTCTCCGTTGGGGATCGAACCCGAGCCCCGTCGATTGCGTAGTCGGGGTCGCTAACCACTCGACCAACGGGGCGGAGTTCTACCGCAAAAGCGTAAAATTTTTTCATTGTCAAGTTTCGTTTTGTAGGGTAAGGTACTTCGTAATTATATGTGGGTTTTTTGATAGGATAGCGTACAAATAGATTGTTCTCTTAGAAAGAGTTAATCATCCATCCGTCAACCACCTGTACACACGAAAGATGTTAATGATGCGTTGCTATTCGTATTGCAGGGTTGGAATGCACATTGCCAATGACGTGTCATCATAAGTAGCAAACAAGCAGATGGCTCTCCTGATTGAAAGAGAAACAATCGCCTATAAACAAAATATGTCAATGGTGCGTTGCTATTCGTGTGGTGAAATAGTAATGCTACATGCATAATTCTACCCGCTAACTAAATCTCCAGCCCGGAACACGGAAATGACAAGCATTGACGCTATTGTGGCAGGAATAGGTAACGCGGTAGTAGAGGAGCAGTAGTACCAAATCCAGGCTAGACAATTCAGAACTCTATCGTCTAGTAGTTACGAGGGTAATGTTCACCTCTTACGTATTGCCAAGTAGAAGGGCAGATGATCATCTATTCCTCAAAGGGACCCGGACCAACGCGAGAGAAAATATCACGGAGCTCTTCAAACTATATCCAAAATTACGTATAAAGTTCAAGGCAAAAACACGCAAATATTTCACAGATTGTCGGGTTCCTATAATCAACGATTCGTTCGATCGATTCGTAATAGTGACCATTAGCAACCGGTTTAATAATACCGAAACGTTCGGCGTTCCACGAGTTGTTTGAATATTTGGTACCTAATTTGACATTTATAGAATCAGTTTTCGCTTAGGCCTCGTAGAAAATGTTACTACTCGTAAGTAAAATGAGTCGCTTTATTGATATAGAAACCGGGTAATAAGCGTTACTTTGGGGAAATCAATAACTCAAAGAAGAAATCAATTTGCAACTTTCCGTAGACTCTCATGTGCCCCTTCTGTATTGCCACCAAAAGAGAAAAAGAGACTTATTACTACATCTCATAGAGTAAATTGGTATTCGCTTGTCCTGAGGGTACTTCGACTATGAAGTGAAATGTGCGTTGAGTACCTACGTATACTGTGTTGTAAAGTATCTTCACGCCCATATCCCCGAAGGGGTAGGCAGAGGTACAACAACGAACGAACCCACGATTAGCCGAAGATACTTGGTCCCACAATGTGATAGGTGGCAAGCCCATCGCCAACCGGGCACTTTCCAATCCCGGGCAACTTTGTGTTTCTCAGAAAACTGAAAAAACATTTTTTTTTGTTCCCGACCCGGGAATCGAACCCGGGACCTCATGTGGTCAACGCCAACGCTGGATTATATTATAAGATAGCATACAAGTAGATGGGTCTCCTGATGGAAAGAGTCAACCAACGCCTTTAGACACCAAAAGTATATATGGTGCGTTGCTAATCTTGGGGTGTGGACTAATGCCACATGCATAAGTTTACCGGCTACCTTACCCTCCAAACCGGAAAACGACAGTGAGAAACACTCACGCTATTTTGGCAGGAATAGGTAAGCCGATGATACCAGACCCGTTCGATACAATGCAGAACTCTACCACCTAGTAGCCACGATGGTATTATAGTGACTTGCATAGCCAGTCGGACGCCTTTTGCGACCTGTCTGTCAGAATGGCAGTTGGCCGTGGGTGAGTAATTATGTCACTGGAATGTCTGTTGTTAATATCATTACATACATTTGTCTGCGTAAGGTTGCACAGTAAACTAATTTATTTTTACCCTACACAGCTGATTGAATTAGGAATCAGAATAACAGTATTATTTAAACTACCTGCATTACATCTAAGCCAACAAGAATGTTAAATATGTAGCTGCTACGTAGTATTAAAATCTCGAGTTCACGCAGCAATACGACAAAATCTATTTCTGTGTTTTTACAGAAAATGAACCCATACATACATACATATATATCTTCACGTCAGATCTCTTACGAAGTAGACATTAAGAACCCTAGCTGAAGCCTTACATCACGATCCTTGCAGGCTTGTCTCGCTTCCTCCACACTCATTTCTCTCTTCATAAAAACACGCCAGTTGCAAAGACTCTTGACACCACCTTCATCAATCTGTTCAGGGTATGTCGGTTTTGATCTTCCCCGGTGCCTATATCCTTCCATATTCACATTGTATATCTGTTTTGTTAACCTTTCATCTAGCATTCTTTCTACATGTTCGAACCATTGGAGCATACCCTTGTTAATTTTTACACCGACTTTCTTTCAGACCTAACCTCTCTAACTTTTTTAATACAAAACTGGTCTGCGAGTGTTACGTTACATACTTTCCATAGTATCTCGTCTCGACCGCGTTGATTCTAATTTCATGCCCTTTCTGACATACCCAACTCTCACTTTCATAAAATAGGGTTGGAATAAAATGAACCCACTTAACCATAGTCTTGGTTTCAGGATCTGAATTCATGAACTCTTTGATACGACTTGTGCCGATGTATGTATGCATGTCACGAAAGCCGTATGCGCGCCGTGAAAGCGTCCGCGATGTTCGGAGCTGTACGCGACCGCTGGAGCCTCACGTCACTTGAATGACTCGACTCACTGCAATACTACTATATACACAAGCTAAAACAAGCCGCCAGAGCTAAGTTGATCTGGAGAGAACATAATAACCCCCTAAGATTTGTTACAGACAACAATAACAAACAATAACCTCAATGTGCAATGGATAAAAGGGTACAGCAACTCGTTAAAAATTGACGCAGCAAATGTTTTCGTAAAGAAGGGTACCGTCATAGAGGTGGTGAGCTCACAGCACATAATCCCATGAGATAAAATCATGGATCAAAGAGACAAACCGAATAAAACAATAAAATTACTGGAAAATGCAAGAAAGATGCAGACCTATCAAGCATGCACTTCCTGTACTAAATGTAAAATTGACCAGGAGGCTACTCAAACTCTTGACTTGAACTAAGAAAAATATGTGGTTTAATGTCAGGATACTGTCCAATGAATAAACATTTGTTTACATTAGGTATCACGCATAGCCTACTGTGTAGAGCATGCATATCCCACGAGGAAACTCCACTCCACGTCCTCACTGAGTGTGAAGAATAAGCTGGGGTGGCTGAATTAGCCTCTTAGGTGCAAATGGCCCGTAGTGTGGCTAAGTGTATTATACCCGCATTGATAGATAGAGCCTATGGATATCCAACTTACATATTATATCGCGGAATGTAAATATCAGAAAATATTTGCAGTCTGCAACGGCCGTAAGGCTCTGAACGGACCCGCGTCATGCCTACGGAGCCTGCTTTCATCATGAAGTTCGTTCGGAGCCGGAGAATGTGACGGAAATATGAACTGATATTCTTGTTTACACATTTTAATTTTCTTTACCATATTATAAAATGCCGCCCGGGTCGGGCCGATGCAAGCCGGTTATTCTGAACTGTACCATTAGCGATATATTAGCTTGATTGGTAATTAAAATTGTCATTTATAAACAGTTATATTATGGAAAACTGGAAATTAATAAACAAATTATCTGAATAAGTCTGCAAATAAAGGTACCTTTACAAAGGTTACGCCATCATCAAGACGCTTTCATGTAGACCACAGGAGGTGACAAAAGCGCAACCTGCCGCATTATCTACAAGTATTAAATATCAATTTATTATATACAGCGTGTTCCACTATTAGTACCTTTACAAAGGTTACGCCACCATAAGGTAACATCATACTTTCGTGTAGATTGCAGGAAGTGGTAAAAGCGTGGCTTGTGCCATCATATTCAAGTATCCAATATTTATTTGCATTAATTTGTAATATACATAGTGCTTTTTTCCCGTAAATGCAATATATGCAATACCCTTACAAATATTGCAACGCTTTTAAGGTACTTCTGCAAATGGAGGTAGCAACCTGCTGCATTATGTCTAAAGTTGTTAAAGCATGACATGCCGTTACCCGCTCGTCCATCGTAGGCAAGTAAGAATAGAAAAATTTAATAGTTTACATGTGTGATGACATATTAAAATGGATTGTTTATCGAAACTCAAAACTACTATATGTGGAAAATATAGCAAATGAGGTTATTAGACACTATTAATGATTTTGCACCTCAGCTAGGATCACAACTTATACTTTTTATGAAAATATAAAAAATAAACATGTCTTTGGATGAAAGAGTCCAGCGTCACTCTGGATAGCGAAAGTCGAAGGTGTTTGTGGTATTCAAACAATAAGAATAAAATCGTGGGACCGCCATTAGAGGCGTTTCATAGAAGAATCACATAGTAATCATGACAAGTCATTTTTAGCCTTCATTTATTTGTTACGAAATGTGAACTGGTAGGAATTTATCTTAAACTGAAAATTTTTAAAAAATGTCCAAACCAACATGATAAGAACATCAACTTTATCTTTTTCTAATGAAAACGTAACGACATTGGGTCAAGATTACAAGACATACAACACAATTTGTGAAAATTTGCTTTGGTCATAATATGCCGTTTAAATTTGTAAATAATAAAAATCTTCTTGGCATTTATAACAATTTCTTGTACCTGTTTTATATTATTATCTTAGGTAAGAAGCTTAGCAAGTATAAAATATTACAAAAAACTGCTATTTCATTATGAATTTAGAAACTATTTAAGGAATAACAAAAGACGATCTTTGAACTATGTCAATCAACTTTTCCCCATCACGCTGTACATGGATTACAATAGACACAAACAATTTGCAAAAGAAAGTAACAAGTCATACTGTATAACCGCAGCGTTTATGTTTCCTCATTCAATAACCGCCTTATTATTATAATAAATTAAGAAACTTTAGCTCAGTGCGCAATGGTGAGAGTTATGCGGTATGGTTGTTATTTGAATGATACTAAATATTACGAAAATACGTGAATATAAGCGTAATACGTGAGTATAAGAGACTATAATAATTTAGTAATAACTACACAAGCCAGGATTGAATCATGAATCCCAGGGGAATAATGAATTTCCGGGTTAAAAAAATAACCTACAATGTTATGTTTTGCAATGTCTCGCTCAGTTTTGGTACCGCTATTTATTATTGCTATTTATTATTGCTAAAATAACGATATTACATATCACTGTTGTATTCTGGTTTTGTAATGAGTAATGTAATGAGTAAACTTTGCATATGGCACTTAATCGTCACACGGAGGGTAACGAATAAATAACATTTATGATGTCTAAAAGCGATGGTTACCTCTTTCCATCGGGGAGCCATCTAATGTTTGCTATGCTGTTATATAAAAAAGTTTAATAATCAGTGCTACGGGTCATTTCCTTGATATAGAGTGCTAATCTTTTTAAATAAGGTTCTCTATATGTCGCAATATTTCGGTGTTAATTCGGGCTCTTTTTTAAATATTAGATCAACTGTTTAACTGCAAGGCATGTCGTAAAAGGTGAGACAAGGATAATACATGTTTTTTTTTATATCATAAGGTAGCAAACAAGCAGATGGGTCTCCTAATAGAAAGAGACAACCATCACCTATAGACACCAAAGGTGCCACAATGCACAAGTTTACCGGCTGCCTTACCCTTCAAACCGGAATACGGCAGTGACTAGTACTGACGCTATTGCGGCAGGAATAGGTAAGGCGGTGATACCAGAACCGGGCGAGACAATGCAGAACCCTACCACCTAGTAGCCACGATGGTAGTGACTCGCGTAGCCAATCGGTCGCGTTTTACGACCTGCCTGGCAGAACGGCAGTTGGCCTATTCTTCAAAGGAGCCCGGCACCATCACGGGGGAAATTAACATTTTGACTACTAGCTAGGTGGTAGAGTCAGCAATGTGTCACCCGGGTTTGGAGTTCTAGCCGTAAAAGCGTCCGTACTTGTCGCTGTCGTGTTCCGATTTGGGAGGAAAAGTAGCCGGTAAAACCAACCAAGCTCCAACCTCGCCACTCGGATAACTTTGGTGTCTATAGGATTGTTACTTTTTCCATTAAGAAAACCATCTATATATTTTCTATCCTACGAAATAAAAAACAAAATGGTTTCTGCTATTTTGATGTTCAATTTAGTGAAAATTTAATCAGATGTTTCATAAGGTTCTTCTTTTTTTGTTTTTTTTTTTTGTATATAAAAATAATAATGAATGCCTATTTTCCTTTGTCACGCCATAACTTGAGAATGATTTTTTCTAGTTTACCAATTCTTGGCAGAATATGGAATGAAAGATTAAAGAAATTGCTCAGAAAATTGATGTTTCCGAAAACTCAACGACTACCGCTCTTCTGACAGTTCACGTTCATCGTTCACGTTCATCTCATATTGATAATAGGCTTGTGCTCACTTAAATTTATGGGATATATTGTAGTTTGTAATAATTAATTATAATAACAATTAATATAATAATAGTAATAGCGGTCCAGCGTTGGCGTCGACCATATGAGGTACCAGGTTCGATTCCCGGGTCGGGCACTTAAAAAAAAGTGTTTTTCAGTTTTCTGATAAAACACATTGTTGCCCGGAATTGGAAAGTGCCCGGTTGGCGATAGGCTTGCCACCTATCACATTTGTGGGACCAAGTATCTTCGGCTAATCGTGGGTGCCATTGTTGTACCTCTGCCTACCCCTTCGGGGATACGGGCGTGAAGGTACTTTAGTAATATAAAAATAATAATATAAAATTTCAAAAATCTACGCTCTGCGAGTGTGGTTTCATTTTTTATGTTTTTACTTGGTGGAGCTGGAAGGAGATTTGGGAAGCTTTGAAAAAAACTCAAGCTCACTAAGTAAGCAATCATGGTAACCTTAACCTTATATGCAAGATCCTCTTTCGAAGATCATCAGCTCCTTTCACGTTTTGCTCTTAAAATTATGCATATAAAGTAGAATGGTGGTCTGATGATAAGAAAATGTGTCGGAGGTTTTTAAATTTTTGTGAAAAAAAAAAGAGTACTAAGTCACTTATGACATGACACTAAACTCAAGCTTGGAAGCATAACATTACGCCTTTTTGTTGACATTTTCATAATAATCCAAAACTTCGTAATATACATATCATGAAGTATTGCTGATAAAGCTGATACACACATAATATGATCACGGCGTGATGACATTCAAGATGCCACGACAGCTGAAAGACTTTTTCGCAACAATTTTATAACGGGAAATTTTTACTATAAATGCACGTACATTAAAAAAACCGTCATAGTGCGAGTAGGACTCGCGCAGGAAAGGTTCTGTACTATCCATATTCAAGTTTCTACCTGTTTCTTAAGACCGAGTAAAAAATTGCTTAAACATTACGTTTGTTGCATGGGCCTCCCATACAACAAACTTAATTTTTAAGCAATTTATTTATTACCTTTAATAATTACTTTATTTTTATTTAATTCCGCCGCCCCGTTGGTCGAGTGGTTAGAGATCCTTAGACTGGGACAAGCATTTGTGTGATGAGCATAAATGTTTGTATTTCCGGGTTTGGGTGTTTATTAAATATATTCTTCAGGATTTATATATGTATTTCTATGTATTAGTACCGTTGACTACACCCATAACACAAGCAAATAATTTGCTTACTTTGGGGTTAGATCAGTAAGTGTAATTTCTCCCGTGAATATATATTAAAAAAAAATACTTTGAAATAATATATAACTGAATGTTCTGTGAAAATGTTAAGCGTCTACATTAATATTGAACAAAAAAAAATCACCGTTTTGGGGGGAAAAAGTGGGCCGTTTTGGAGGGTTCCACCCCCTTAATATTTTCATTTTTTTATTTTTAGTATTTATTGTTATAGCGGCAACGGAAATACAAATTTGTGAAAATTTCAGCTTTCTAGCTATCACGGTTTATGAGATACAGCCTGGTGACAGACAGACAGCGGAGGCTTAGTAATAGGGTCCTGTTTTTATCTTTTAGGTACGCTAGTACAAGACGATGTATTTTGGGTAATCTAGTACCTACTAAAATGTATATTGTAAACAATCGTATTCCCGGTAACATTTCTGGAGCCCCCCTTACAACCCCGATAGTCAGTAAGCCTTTGACTGATTTGGCTCATGCTGGAAATTAAAAAAATCTATTGCCTTATTAATTTCCATATCAAATATTACAACGTTTCGATTAACGATACTTGAGTTATCGTCAAATGTATAAAAACATCTGATTCGAGATGAAGTGCAAAAAGCTTAAAGTTATGCATGTAAAATATATACTTAGTGTTAAACTTTTCCCACTTGGCGATTACTTAATTGGTGATAAAGGATATCAATAGCTATCTAAATTTTCACAAGATAGCAACGCACCATTAACACCTTTGGTGTCTATAGGCGATGGTTGACTCTTTCCATCAGGAGACCCATCTGCTTGTTTGCTATCTTATGATATAAAAAAAAATCAATGGACATTTTTTAAATTCGGCTAACCTAAGTAAGTTATTTGTTCGTGATATGACTTTTAATTAACGAAACTAACACATAGGATTAAATTATATAAAATGCAGACTCATCATCTCACTCATCAAGGCCGCTTGTCGGGATTCGAACCTGAACGTCGTTTAGATCGGCGGTGTTCAGCGTACATGTTTACGCTCCAACCAGACGACTCCAAACTGTCACAAATAAGTCTTACGCCCGACTTGGCATTCAAACCAATGGGCTAAATAAATAAAGAAAATGTATCGATTTTTTTATTACATTTGCAGGCATACGAGCGAGTTGGCCACCTGATGGAAAGCGGTCACCACTGCCCATGGACATTTACAACATAAAGGGTTAGTTGCCAATGCGATGCCGGCTTTTAAGGAATTTGTTGACCCTCCTCTTAAAAATCCCAATATCGTAGCTATGTGGAAAAAAAGTGTAAGGTAAACTGTTCCAAAGCTTGACTGTTCGTATAAAAAAGGTACGTGCAAATCGAACAGTCGTTATAGATGACCAATCGTCAAGATTGTGTGAGTGGAATCCCTCACTACGGCGTATAGAGCGTTGGCGGATTTATGTATATATGTACATTGTACGTATGCCGGAAATTTTCTGCAAAACAAAACAGGACAGTCAACTGTGTCCTCCATATGTTTAAGTCACAATAAGAAAATAAGAGTCCAATAATTGTTTTATTTTTTTAATAATTATTTCTCAATCTTACCCAATATCAAATCTTACAATCCAATGCTATCATACAAATTTAGAGACTAGAAAGTTATAATGAAATAGACTGAAAACAGATTATAACTTATTATAGAATTTGTCATTTTTATAACATTATTATAAAGACCCGACAGACGATCGCGAATAATCGACCATAAATGACATAATAGTATCATGCAAAATTTAAAACAATTAAAAAACTGACCTGTGAAATGTAATATGAAATATTTTGCGCGTAATAAAACTACTAATAATAATTGATAGATTCTTATCAAGCTTTTCGCGCGCAAACAAAAATCTCTCTTACTCTAACCTGTATTTAATTACTTTTGTTTTTTATTGTTTATTGATTTGATTAAAGTATTCTTATATGATAATTTCGATAAAAATTTTAACTTTTTGTAACATAAGTCTTTTGGTTTACGTGGAAATTCCTTTTAAACTATTTACAATAATATTATAAAATCATAGTACCTAGTTGTAAAATTTTACAAATTTATAATTTGCTGTTTCAAATAAGAACATTTTATAAATTTGTAACATGGTAGTTGAATAAAGAGCATTTCTTTTTTTAAGCGATTTACAGAAAAGCTTTTCTCTGCACTTTTATACGTTCAATTTTTCACGTTCATCTGTTAAGGCTTTAGTTACATTTTAATCTAGCACCATATTAAAATAATAGTTACAATACTCAAACAGTGTATTTGATTTTCGTGCCAAAAGAATATGTTTTAATCTCAAATCTAGTCCAATTTATAGAAGTTCAATATATTTATACACAGGGTAAAAAAGTTGCGTACCTAAATGCCAAACTACCACTATTTTTGTATGTGTGTACGCCATATTTAGATGATAATCTAAAGAAAATTCAATATTCAATAGCAATATTCAAAATAAGACCAAAGTATTGTTTATACAACTGTAATGTATAGAATTTTTTACTCAATTATTTTCATTCTGATATTAAGGTGAGTATTGTAACATGTTATTATCCGTTACATCAATATAACGGATTTATTAAATATATAAAATCCACAATTCATCTACTCATATCTATTCAATATATTATATTGGGATTTCATTATAATCCTGATGGAAAAAGTCAGTCTTTGTCGAAGGATTTTTCGAAATCTGGCTATTTTGTATTTAATTCTGTTTTTATAATGTCTAACACATAATACAAGGAAATTTATAAAATGAACAACTGTTATTATGTTATAAAACTACAACAATAGGTACAGTTATAAATTTTACATATTTTATATTGTGGCTTCGTTTAATGTAAATATTTAACTAATTATTACTTAATTACTATACATATATTATTTTATTTTATTTAATAAACCACGTTACATCTCTGTTAAAATTAAGTGCAACTATTAAAATCTTAAAAAAATCTTTACGTTTTTAACATAGTGTAAATATCTTTCAAATCAACGTGCTCTCTCATATCTTACACCAATACATGTACATAATATCGAACTATTTATTATTTACAATATATATTTACAGGTATTTTGAAATTATTTACAATGCAAATATGAAAATACAAATAAATTAGTACAGCATAGCATAAATTTTAATAAAGTTATAAGTAGGTAGTTGAAATAAGGGGATTTTTTTATATCTAGATTGTTTTAGTAAGTTAGAATAAGAAGAAATACTCAACCTAAAATATATGTGTAATATGAAATTCGTATAATAACTATTTCTCATTTTACTCTTTGCTAATAATATTCATTACAAAGTTTCGAAATCAAATATAATTTCAAAATACCTAAATGAAATGTTAATACTAACTATATTTAAAAAATACTGTTATAAATTATTATTTACAAAACCAATTACAAATTAATGGGACGAATCTATTTATCTCGGTCTTTATTTCATCATAAAAAAATATTTGATATATTTGATTTTAAAGAAAACTATCACATGCAATTTTAAATTACCATTAATTATAATTTTAAACTTAGTCAAGTATCAGGTTGTGTTTTAATGAGACCTTAATATTTTTGGAATAAACTTAACCGGAACTCTTAAACAAATAAGGTACCACAAACTTAACCAGTAAATTTGATTGCAGTATATTTCCAAATAGCTAAAACACATAGCTTAAGAAAGCTACTGCTGTCCAATATGTCGCAAAGGCATTGAAAGCATAGAGATAACATATATAAATAGAGTACACGAGCCATAAGCGCGTAAGTGAAAATTTCCCGTTGATAGAAAGAGAAAAAAACATAATTTTTGTTTATGTTTTTGTATGGGTTCGATTTTGGAGAACCAAATTTCAATTTCTTTACCTTGCTATCGACGGAACAATTTTTAGCTTGGCTTACATACTCTATATACCTATACTTCCACTATGATTAAAAGTTTAAACTTTTGATAACTCGCCTTCCTGTTATACGACAGCCTATAGATTATAACATCGTTAGAAATTTATAGACATACTTGTTGCCTATTTGCCAATTTCTTACAGAAAACGTGATGGTTTTCGTTTATAGCTTTTAACCTAAAAATTCTTCAAAATCAAAACAAATACCACTGCATAGCCAATCATAAAAAAGATTAATTTAATACTTCCACAACTTCAGCCTTTGAATTTAATTTATAAATGAAATTAAATACTAAATGTCGCATTCAAATTCAGATACTCTTTTATTCCTTCCGTCGGGGCTCATTTGGAAGTGGCCATCCCTGGTTCCAATTCTCGGAAAGCCATTAAAACTATTCCGACTCACTAAAGGGTTCTCCCGTTCTCTTTCCTTATGGAAGCTTGATGTCGACAATTTCCCGTCTTTACGTTCGTTAAAATTCGTATCGTTAAAATTGTCGGTAAAATTTCTTTCTGTGAAATTCTTATCGGGGAAATTCCTTTCGGTGAAGTTTTTGTCGGGGAAATTTCTTTCAGCGAAGTTTTTGTCGGTGAAGTTTCTTTCAGTGAAGTTCTTGTCAGTGAAGTTTCGTTCGTTGAATTCGCCTTCGTCAAAGTTCCGCTCGTTAAAAGGGACGTCCCTTATTCCGAACCCACCCATCCTTTGTGTCCCAATTCCAAACTTGTTTCGTAGTTCTTCATCGCGCAGGTTAAAGGCTCTGTTTTCGAAAGTTTCTGGTCCTGTATTTAATCTGAAATTGGAATAAATAGCTTTTTACTTTTGATAAAACATACGTAATGTTCTAAAAATTCATTTTTCAAGTGATCCCGGATTGAACCCAGACCGGTTGTGAAACGTCTGTTCGCCTATAGACACCAATGGTGCGTTTCTGTGAGTGTGGCTGGAATGACAATGAGATAAACATAAGTCTGCCGGCACCTTACCCTCCAATCCGGAACACGATGATGACAAGCATTGACGCTATTGCAGCAAGAATAGGTAAGGCGACGCGGTGGTACTAAATACCCGGGCGAGACGTTGTAGAACGGTAACTATAGAAATGACGCGTATATATAGCCAATCGGTCGCTTTTTGCTACCTGTCTAGCACAACGGCAGAGGGTCTTTTTACAATTTTTGAAACAATAGGAACCACACAAAACTTTTAAATACCTTAAAAAACTTTTGCAATTATACTTACTTTATAAAAGTAAAAAAATGTTTTGGAGGATGTTTGGATGACTACATGTTTGTTATTCAGTTACATTAAAACGCCTGAACCTTATTGAATAAAATTTGTAACACATATTCTATATATTATACTATTGCTAAATGCACAGACTTTTTTAACTTCTGAAGTTCTCAATATGTCGGAATCTATTTTCATGCTTTTTTTTTTCGAAATGACAAACTACAGCTGACCTGTTGGTGGTTACTGCATCACCGGGCTTATGAGGCGAGCAAAGTACTCAGCCAGAATATAAATTAAAATTTGGGCTACTTACAGTCGCGCTAAAGGCTGTCTTCCCTAAGGGTTGAGACCTGAACTCGGCTTAGTGCAGCGTTTGGACTAAAATAGTGGGTGGTATTCGGACTCGCGTTAGGTTAGATAAGAAGTCTTTGTCGTTGAGATTGGAAGCGACGGTGTCATGTTGTGTGTATGTAGATATATGTCGGGATCGTCATCAGGATAAGAAAGTACGTGGTGGGGCCTCCTAGGCCTGTATATCACGTCCGAGCTGGCTGTGGCCTCGTAGGTCGCCGCGGCTGTGATTAATGCGTTACAATAATGTGTTGAATTGTTTTGCATGTTCCCCGATTACTCAAAGACATCTATACCGATTTGGAAAATTATTTTATTTTGTTTAGGAGGGTATATTTTTCATTCGATTCCATATAAATCTGGTGAAGATTTAATTCACGGTTCGATGAGTATGGGACATTAAAAAGTTATTTGTTACAGTTTTACTATTTTTAAATTATTTATTATGAATATTACATTGTGTCATGAGATTCATTAAAGTGTAATCACGCAGTTGGCTATGGAGACCCTATAAACTTAAATTATTGATGAGATAAAGGATTAGTATAAGCGAGGAATATTGAAAAGGATGGAGATCGCCGTGGGTGAAGGTCCTAACTTGTCCGATTTTTTTTTGTAGAAACTATTTTTCTGCCTTTCCCTATTAATGTGTCAAACCAATTCCATTCAAAAGGGAAAAGAAAACACAAATTTTAATTTCATTTTTTTCTTATAACTTATATAGAAAATAAACAACAAATATGTTGAGGGTGGTCTAGTAACAATTTTATCAAGAGCAGCAGCAGTACCAAACTTATTTTTTTATATTTAACTGATCAAAATAACTTCAAATGGTAAAAGATTTTACTTATGTTTTAAACATCGATTTTACAAAAAAAAGGGAAAGAAATTTTCCAAAGAAGAAATTTGGATAATTTACAGATCGCCAGACAAATGGCTTATTATTTATCTGATGTCCAAAAAGCAATAAAGACCATTTTTGTTCTTATTCTGGATCCCTACCCTTTTTGCCGGTTCCGGCTTGGATTAAAACGTCTAATTAAAAATACAAAATATAAATACTCACTCTCTAAAGCACCGTCTCTCCCGATCGTACTCCGCCGACAACCCCTCTTCGTCATTGATAATGGCAGACGGGTCGCTATAAACAGAGGACTCCTGATAGAAGGAGTCCAAGTCGACGTAGTTTCCTTCGGACGGCTCGTTGTCTAGGAGGTCCGCGAGCTGGGACTTGAGCGTGGCGAAGGAGGGCCGCTGCGAGGGGTCGGCGTGCCAGCAGGCGTGCATGGCGCGGTACAGCTGCGGCTTGCAGTGCGCCGGCCGCTCCAGCCGGTACCCCTCCGTCACCGCCGTTACCACCTCGCGCCCGGACATGGCTGCGTACGGCGTTGACCCTACACACCACAATATATAACTTTATGTTTATCCAAGTATATTGTTTAGTTTTCACCATCGACGACATCTTACATAATCGACAATATGGTTTTACCAAGGGTAAATCTACTCAGGATGCGGGAATTGATTTATTAACTAAAATATATAAGACATGGGAAAAAAACATTGGAAAGTGCCCGGTTGGCTTGCCACCTATCACATTGTGGGACCAAGTATCTTCGGCTAATCGTGGGTGCACTTGTTGTACCTCTGCCTACCCCTTCGGGGATACGGGCGTGAAGATACTTTTTGGGAAAAATCGTGTGACGCCATTGAAATTTTTTGTGATCTTTCAAAGGCTTTTGATTGTGTGGAACATCAAACTTTAATTTGTAAGTTGAAATTTTATGGAATTCGTGACTCTGCACTTGAACTTATCCTATCTTATCTATCAAATCGAATACAAAAAGTCACCATAGGTATTGTCACATCTGTAGGCGCTCCAGTGACAATGGGGGTACCTCAAGGTTCCATTTTAGGCCCCTTGCTATTTCTAATTTACATTAACGACCTACCTTTCATAATAGAGCAGTTTACAAATATAGTCCTTTTTGCCGATGATACATCTTTGTTATTTAATGTTAAACGAAAAGAAAAAAATTACGACATAATTAACAATACATTAGAATTATTATCCAACTGGTTTTCAATAAACAATTTAATGCTTAATACCTCCTAAACAAAATGTATTAAATTTACTCTTGCAAATGTTGATTCATCAGATCTAAAAACAAAACTTAATAATTATGACCTTGAACTAGTACCTTCGAGTACTTTTTTGGAAGTGACTCTAGATAGCAAATTGCAATGTAATTACCATATTGAAAATTTAGTTGGTAAATTAAGTTCAACTGCTTACACCATACGAAAAATAAGACACATAACTGACTTAGCTACAGCTAGGTTAGTTTATTATGCCTACTTTCACAACGTCATGGAGTTATGGTATTTTGCTTTGGGGATCAGCAACCAACTTAAAAAGAGTATTTGTTCCACAAAAAAGAGCCATAAGATCTATATATAATCTAAAACCATGACACTCCCATCGAGTACTGTTTAAACAAATAAATATGGGGTATATTTATTTGTTTTATTTTTATTTTATATATTTATTTTATTTATTTGTTTACCATCTTTATACATCTATGTAAATATTGTTAACGTCAGGAAAAACATAATTGAGTATGAAAAATATGTCCCTCATTACACCAGTTCTCGAAAAATAGATAGTTTAGTAGTACCTCGATTAATATTCCAAAAAAGCGACAAATCATTTTTAGGAAACGGAGTAAGATTTTATAACAAAATTCCTACGGAAATAATTAATCTCCCGGATAGGAAATTCTACAAACTGATAAAATCGAAGTTCATTCAAAGAGCATACTACAAAATAAGTGACTACATCGATGACAAAGATGTTTGGCAATAATTATGTTTTTTTTTGAGACTGCGACCAAATCTACTTCAACTTAGGTAAATTTTAATGTTTTTTTGACATATTCTCATTGTATTATTTTTTGCTATTACTTTTGACAAGTTATTTAAATTTACTATTAATTTATTTTTGAAATGTATATGACATTCAATAAGTGATACAAATATATCCTATTTTGAATAAAAATTATTGTATATATTGACATTTGGTAAAACTATTGCATGTAATATCCCATACATATTAGAAAATATGTGAAAGTTTATATTTGTGATGCTTAGATGTTAGTTACTCAATCACATAAAATTAGCTCAACCGATTTGGATGTAATTTGGCACACAGGTAAATGACATAGATTAACATATTTTATGATTTTTAACCCGGAAAAATAAGTTATTTTCATTAATAACTTTTGTGGCGCTGGCTGCAGATTATAGCTAGTTTTTTATTGTTTAAAAATATTAGGTTCGTGCACTTCTTCGCAATATAAGTTATAACTATCTCATTTCATACTGCACCGTTTGTGTAATTATCGTAAAAAGGGTAACTAAGTTATTGCGTCACGTACTATTCTAAATATATAATATAGATTACTATTCCCGGTTATCATCTACATGTATGCCAAATTTCATCTAAATCCGTTTAATAGTTTTGGCGTAATTGAGGAACAAACATCGTTCCTGCATCCATCCAAACATCCAAACTTTCGCATATATAATACTAGTGGCCATTTGTTGAATTCATTTGTTACAAAAAATGTGATAAATGAAGAACCGCTCTACCGATTTTGTGCAAACTTCACATAAACCATCTACTAAGTAGTCTGAACAAAGCCTAAACATATGGTTTGGATAGGTGAGAGTGAGTGATTTATTTTTATATATATATAGATATATGAGTATTAATATAGATGAGCAACGTTGTATGTCCAATATGGATTCTTAAACTACTGAACCGATTTCAATGAAATTTTGTATACATCTATTGTTTGGTCCAGCTTTAAAGATAGGATTGTTCTTATCTCAATTGACACCCCATCCTCTCAAGTACCCCACCAAAACATTCAACACAGGTATTAGACACTTTTATTATTGCACTTCAGGATGTAAGAAGATGCTTTAAAAGTGAAACCGATCGAGTAATATATTGAAAATATATATGTAAAAGTGAAATTTATGTACAAGTATAATAAATAATGTACAAAAGTGTCTAATAACAATGGAATTCCATCAAGTGCCGATGATGGAAAATATAGAATATATCAATAGAAGTAATTTGTATGACAAAACAACGTTTGCCGGGTCAGCTAATCTATCTATATATATAAAAATCAATTGCTGTTCGTTAGTCTCGCTAAAACTCGAGAACGGCTGGACCGATTTGGCTAATTTTGGTTTTAAAATATGCATGGAGGTTCAGGTTAGGTTTAAAAGGTGAAAAAATGTAGAAAAAAAACGGAAAAGTAGATACAAAGTTGGCAGAACAACGTTTGCCGGGTCAGCTAGTATAGGTATAAATTTAATGAATCAGATGTGACTGAAAATCTAGTTATTAAATTAATAAATTTCATTAATTAGGTCAAGTGGTCAATAACCCTGACAACATAGTTGATAAGACCCGGGTTCGATTCTTCTTAGGGACAAGCATTAATTGTGCGATGAGCTTATAGCTTTGTTTTTCTGGTTTTGGGTATTTATAATACAAATTACAGTATTTTCTGGACGTAATTCTATCATGTCACGAGCAAAAATGTTGCTTACTTTAGGGGTTAGATCACAGATCATACAAATACTAACAGAAACAGTATTGGGTATAGAACGTGTAGGCACTCATATGAACAAATGCTTGTAAATGTCAAACGCTTATGTTGTTGTGCAGCAATGAGCAGTAAAGGAAAACTACGTGTGCAACGAACGAGGTTATATTCGAGAGAGCTTGCCATAGAAGAAAACAAAGACAATATGTGACGTTTGTCACTTGTAGTGTTGTGCCAATCATGAAGCTGTATTATATTTGGAGGTAACACTTCTAATACCTACTTGAAACCAAATTTCAAATACGGCTGTCATCTTCTGAGGTCTAAATAGAGATGGGGAGACCTCATAGACAGAGATGTAACGTAAATATTTGTTTCAATTGATTAATACGAGTGCTAGCACCACCTATACCTAATACTTCATGGTGCCAATCGACAAAGGGCAATTTTTTTTACAACAGCTTATAATAGTAATAATATCATTGGACAAATTTCATAAATCGATCTAACTTCAAATTAAGCAAATTATATGCTTGTGTCATGGGCGAACAATGATACTAATATATAGAAATACATATACCTATAAATACGGTATCATATAATATAAACACCCAAACCCAGAAATAAAAACAAAAGAAATACAAACGAACATCTACGCTCATCACACAAATGTTTGTCCCTGTCGGGAATTGAACCCAAGACCCATCGATTCGTGGTTAGGTTCACTAACCACTCGACTAACGGGACGCTCTATATACGATAGTCGTTTCTTTCTATCAGGAGAGCATATAGATTTGCATGTAGATATTGTGGAAAAAGTAGATATATGCCATTTTGTACCATTTTATCGTACCGAATAAAAACCCAAAGTTTAAAAAATACCCCATGGAGTAATTCCACTTCATCGATAAGTTCTGGATGTAAATGCAAGTAACACTAACAACCTGAAAATTGTCGTAAATTCATATTCAGTTTAATCCGTGGGTTAGATCAACACGGGTAAACTCTCCAGCGATACTTATTAATTTATGATATTGTTACGAATAATCTAGAAACGTGTAGTGTTGGAACGCTGGAGAGGTCTAGAAATAAAAGAAAGAGATAGCTACTCCTATTGACAAACAAATAGTTGACCTAAGCTATGCCATAATGGACTTTGTGGCATATCGCATAAGTTTGAAAGTAGCGTGTACTAGGATTTATGACTCATAACTTGTTTACAATAACAAGTAATAAGAAGTGATTCATTGTTTCCCAATACATTTAGATTTTTCTGGATCCAGGTAGAACTTTACCCTGGGTATAAATAGAGATGTGTTGACAAATACAGGGTAGTTTTTATTAAACGATCGAGAGCGATATTCGAAGTGACCTATGCGAAGCGAGAAGTGTTCTATTGTGTAGGCGGTTAAGCTCAGTGATAGTACACTGAGTGACTAGTGTTAATCAGAGTATTTGAGTATTACACTGTGATGTCTCGTCTTGTGTGTATTAGTGTTTTATATACACGGATTTAATATAAGTGGCGTTTTCTTACAATTACGAACCCGAAGTACGTAACAACATAAATAAATTGGTAAAGTGCGTGTTGGGTCACACGCAATGTAGGGCTCCAAAGTTACCCATCACAATAATGCAGTCTAAGAAGAGAATTTTTAATGTCTCATACTATGAACATTTAATCTATTTAACTCCAATAACGGATATATCCGCACCAAAGGTTCACCGCCTATAAAAACTTCTCCAAGCCACATTTTATAAGTTGGTCGCCAATAACTCATAAACTTGTAAAGCCTACTTAGTGATAGTTTTCCTTTGAAATTCATTATATTTACTAGTACCGTGAATTTTTTTCCATCCTCAGAACTAACCGTTTAAAATGGCAGAGGGACACTTGACTTAAAGTTAGTATTTTAAAGCTAAATATTTCACAAATGAATCCCTTATTCGAAAAATTGTTATCACAAACCAATATTTTTAAAAGCTTATCTAACGATACCCCACACTATGGGGTAAACGCAAAAAAATAACATCTCCACTTTACATGTAGAGGAATTAGACTAAAGAAAATATTTTTCAAGATTTTATGTTTTCTAAATACAGCTTTCTAGTACTGAGGATCTCTGAGCTAGGCTGCGGACGGACGGATGGACATAGCGAAACTATAAGAGTTTCTAGTTTACTTCGAAACTCTAAAAAAGATGATGTTTACCGAGCGTAACAATTTCCCACAGCAGTATCCCGAAGGCCCACACGTCGGAGTGGTGGCTGTGCACGTTGTAGAGCAGCGCCTCGGGCGCCATCCAGCGCACAGGCAGGGCCCCGCGAGCGCGCGCACCGGCGCCCGCGCACCGCGACATGCCGAAGTCCGCGATTTTGCACAGCTTGTTGTGATCCACTAGCACATTGCGAGCGGCTAAGTCGCGGTGTACAATCTGTAAACAAACAGTATATATATCACTCAGTGATAATTTAGCTTTATACCACAAGATAGCTAACAAGCAGATGGTGTCGCCTGATGGAAAGAGTAACCATCACTTAAAGACGTCAAAGATGTTAATAATACGTTGCTATCCTAGCGAGATTGCAATGCCAAATCTATATATCTAGCGGCTACCTTACCCTCCAAACCGGAACACGACAATGACAAGCATTGACGCTATTGCGACAGGAATAGGTAAGGCGAAATTCATGTTATTACATAAACACTATACAACGTCACGTTGTGCTATGACGCGGTATCTATAATATAAAAATAAGTCGGGTTTTCCTTCCTGGCGCTATAACTCCAGAACTCACGAACCGATTTCCACGGTTTTGCATTCGTTGGAAAGGTCTCGGGCTCCGTGAGGTTTATAGCAAAGAAAATTTAAAAGCAAAGTAAAGCAAAGCCATCTGGTGGCGAAACGGAGTTCGCCGGGTTTGCTAGTATAATGTAAAAATGTGCCTAAACGCTCTGATTCGATTGACCTTTTGTTACGTGAATTGAAGAGCTAAAGCTAAATGAATGCATACTCTTCTACCAGTCAACTTGTATACAAAAATGTGTATGTATGTGTACTTACGAACGTGTGTGTACTTATGTACTTCTTTTTCGTAATAAGGTAAAATATTTCCTCAAAATTGTATTCTTTGCGTTATTCTATGTTTGTAGACAAAAAAAGGTATTTAATACATTGAAAGAAAGTTTTATTGTACTCATTATCTAGTTAAATTAATTTATTTCAATATCATAAAAGAATTATTTGCACATAATTAAAAAATGGACTAACTTTTTTGAAAAACTAAAATGTTTGATTAGCTTTTCATGGTGCCAGTTTTTCGCAACGCACGTATCGTAAAAATTTACTCTCATCACTTTTCCTTAACGCGCCAAAAGAAGTATAACTTCAATAATAGTAACGATTAAAACTTATTATGTATGCCAAGTTAGCCAAGTAATTTTTTTTTGGAGTATTTTTGAAATGACATCTTCTTTATCCGCGTTGAGCGATTTTTTGGTTGGGACTTTAGTGTTCGTGTAAACCGTGAATTAAATTCATATTGCCGCAAGACGTGTTACGTAACATATAATATAAAAATTTAAAAATATCCACACTCATTCAAAAAATTCCAAAACAACATTCTCACCCCTTTAGAAGCTATGTAATCCATCCCTCGTGCCACGCAATAAGCAAAGACAGTAAGATCCCGTGACGTCAGCGCACCGCTGCCACTAAAGCGGTCTGGTCTGGATCGTCGCTCTCGAAGGTAGGTCAGCAGCTTACCACACATCACATATTCCATTATCAGTAGATAGGGTTCTGAAAGGCAAACATAATTCTAAGGGTAATATTATTCGCTTCAAATGATTTCAAGTCCTCAAAGTGATTATTATTTTAAGCATTTTTTATCACTTTTCTCTCCCGTATTAATCCGAGCGCCTTTTAAAAAATAGCTCAACAACCTTACAAGCTTCTTTTAAAAAGTGAGATAAGGCTAATTTATTTCAATTACTTCATAACTAATAATAGTAATAATAATTAGTAGAGTTCTGCAATATCTTCTTCGGGCTTAGTACCACCGCCTACCTTCCCGTCGTAATAGCATCGATGTTTGTATATATTAGCGCCCGGTTTGGAGGATAGCCAATAAACTTATGCATTTAGCATTCCATTTCTGCCACTTGAATATCAATACAACATTACCATCTCTGGTGTCTATTGACTATAGGTGATGGTTGTCTCTTTCTTCTTCTTGGCTATCAGGTGACCCATCAGCAATTTTTATTATAAGATAATAAAAAAGCAGATGGCTCTCCCGATGAAAAGAAACAACTATCGTATATAGACACCCAAGATGTTAGTGATGCATTGCTATCCGTGCATAAATTATTGAATACCCATAATAGGGGAAACCCTAAAAATAATATAATAATAAAAATATGTTATATTTAAGCAAATTGAAGGTTTTACCAAACAGTAAAATATTTAAGTAACAAAAACAAATAGAATATTTCAGATTTATCAGAGAAGAAAAGATGACAACTTTAGTCATCTTTTCTTCATTTGTTATGTAAGAAACTTCCACACAAATAAATATCTTTGATAATTTATTTACCGAAGCTTTAACGAAGGAAGAAAATAATATATACCTTGTTCCGTACAACAAGCAAGAAGGGTAACCACGTTGGGGTGAGTACCTATCTTCTGCATAATATATATCTCGTGAAGAAGCTCCTGTTTCTCCTTCTGAGAAGCGGATTCTTTAATTGTCTTTACAGCTACTAAGCGGGTCAAGCCGTCATGACCATTCAAGTCATCTGCTTCAGCTTTCCAAACCTACAAACAGAAGATTATTGGTAACAAAACAGCTTTCATTAGTATGTACACTTTTAAACGTATATTTCAAAGGATATATATCAATTATTTTAGATATATTTTTTAAATAGTCATAACTTTTTGTTAATTATAAAAAATAATATACTTGATATCTGGATGAAATATAGCAGCTTCTGCAAAAGCAGCAGATTTTGCAAAATCTTGAGGCTAAAACTAAGCTTCTACTACAATTATGCCAAGAAACAATAATTGACCTGTCAGTGGTAGATTACCCATTTACACTGTACTCATATAATTAAATAAATAACTGGCTATGACTTTGTTAAATTGTCCTTTGCTCGCATCGTATAAGTTAAGTATGAAACCACAACCACAAAAGTTCACTAACCTGTCCAAAGTTTCCTTGCCCTAATAGTGTCTGTAATCTTAGCTTATTTCTAGGGAATTCCCATTTCTGGTCCGGTTTCGTAGGGGTGGGTATTGGTGGGCGGGTTACAGGAGTAATGGGAGACTCTTTTTTTATATCCCCATCCTCAAAGTATCCTTCGTATTCAGTATCAATGACCTTAGCTTTCTTTTTCAATAGGTTTCTTAGAAAGAACGCAACAACGGCTATGACAGGAAAGAATCCTAGTCCCGCTAAAACGTATGACGCAGTGTAAGTCTTTTCTACCTCTATGACTACTTCGTTCTGTGTTTCGTCGTTTGTACTAATAACATTGGTTTTGGGTAATACCGTTTCATTTATTTTTATTGATGAATTGTGTACATTTGGATGTATTTTTGAAATAGATTCGGCTGTTTCAGGCGTAAGAACAAATGGCTTTATAGATGTTTGTTCGTGTTGCAGAGGTGTTGTTATTGGCAAATTTGTAATTGCGTTTGTCTCGAAAAAAATGTCTGTGAATGATGTTGGTATCGGATTAAAGGTAGTAGATGTAGTAGAAGTAGTTGTCGGTCGACGTCTCCCATAAATATTTTTAGGTCGAATAGGCAAACCACTGGTTGCATTGTCAGTTTCTTTTTGTCTAAACAAACTTGCTAAGCGGTCTGATATTTTAGAAGTAGATGATTCTTGCTTTCCGTCACTGCCATTGTTTGCACTTGTAAAAGCCATGGGAGTCGATACAGGGCTAAAATTAACAGCACTTTCAGTTGTTGTCGTCTTTATTCGAATCCTGTGTCGACGGGGTCTAGACGTTGTTGTAGATGTTGACGTCGTGATCTCAGAATTATTTAATAATATGTCTTTTGGTATAGTGTCATTTAAATTTCCTACGAATTTTTCAGCTACTATAGTACTGTTGTCTATCTCTCTTAACGAAGCATCAGTTTTATTTTGCCCTTTAAAGGATGAAGTAATAGAAACAGATGTCACAACAGCTGTATACACTGAGGTAGATACTTTTTCTGTAGTCGCATTTAGTTGTTCTAATGGTATATTTTCAGTACTTGATGTTGCAGACAATCTAGATGGTCGTCGTAAGCTATTATAAACCCTTGTAAAATTTTTTGGCGTTGTGCTTGTAGTGCTAGTATTTAATTCAATATTAGAAGAATCTTGCACTGTTGTTGCGTTATATTTATTTAAGTCGTCATTAGTAACATTTGAACTTAAATAGAAGTTATTTCCTTCAGAGGGAATAGAGTCTGTGATTGCATCTGTGATATTAAGATTTCCTTTTGATTGAGTACTTAACGTTGATTGTGTTGAGGTTGACGGTTTCCTGTAAGAATTTATTATTCCTACATGGCGTGCAGGTGCAGGGCCTTTCACTGTATTCCGTATTTTATTTTTTTCTATTACATTCTTTACTACTGATACATCCATGTCTTCATTTATCTCTTCTTCTCCAGCACTGGTATTTTTATATTTTTCGGTAGCAGAATATCTAGAATTGAACTTTCGTTTTTCTATCGGTGGTGCTATAAAATTAACAGATTTTGTAGACGCAGATAGAGAAGGAGAGTTTGTTAAATTATCATTAATCCCCTGTTCAAGTTTTTGTCCAAAAAATATAAATGGAGCCATGTCTTCTTCAGGCAATTCCGACTCAAGAGGTCGAAAATGATTGTACAGTTCTTCTGACATAAATAAAGTTTGATTCCCATTATTTTTCTCGGTGTCTATTTTAATTAACTTTGTATTTTGAATATCTGTGCTATTTGCAATCGAATTTACTTCTGCTTTTTCTTCTTTATCTTGGTTATTTAATAAATATGACGTATTTTGAGAGCTATCATTAATGGTTGCAGCAATTGTGCTTTCAGTGACGTCTTTTATTTCATTACTTAATGTTTTATTTAACTCTAATGGTCCTTGAGTAACATTATCTGCATCTGTATAATTAACTAAATACAATCCATGGTTAGATTCGTCTACTTGAAACTCTTCATCTGGATCCAATTCTACTTCCTTATCAAGCCCTTCAAGTTTTTCAGGTGGAACATACACTATAGCTCCTTCAGTAGTAAAGTCTGTGATAACAATAGCCTTATTATTAATGTTCTTTCGGTTGTTTATGAACCCTGCCCTATTTTTATTGTCTTGGTATAACCGAGGTATGAACAAATGTCTTATTTCATGTGGTTTCACATCCTGTCGTATTTCTTTGTTGCCTTCGCGACTGACGAGTTTAAGTGTTGGCGTAGCACTAACTTCATTGCTTGAATTCTCGAATGTGATCTTCTTCACCACAGAATTATTGGAATTATGTACTTCTAGTTGAGCGAACGTTGTATTTCCTCTGAAATGGACAACAAAATTATTTGAAAATACATTTATATGAATTGTTATAAAATTTATATATCATAAATTATCCATTAATTAGACATACGAGTGATAGAATTTTCGACACAAGAGAAAAAGTATCAGTTTGACGCATTTATATACAATAAACAGGTAAACCGATTTTTTTGCACATAAGGTAGTTTCGTCAAGCTGTTTCTCATAGTCGATTGACTTGTTGATACGCTAGATGCCTATCTATCTCCTTATAAATACCCTCATTATCATTTTTTGTATTTATGTGTATATGAGTGTTATTTATTCACGACAAAATGGATAAAGGGACAACCAAGCGCGGACCCAGCGTAGTGGGCACTGTCAGGGCATGCCCACAACCTGAATTGAGGTCCATATGCTGATGCCATAGCCAAATCCTAATATTTTTAATACTGATAATCTGGAATAATCAAAAAAAATTTTGAGGTACTCGACTTTTTTTCACAGTTGAAATTTTTCTGCCGAAACCAATCAAGCATTAAAAAAAACTCAATCAATCAAAAAATTTATTATTTAAAATATTTTTTGTTGTCCTCTTTGAGGATGCAATATATCTGTTAGAAGTTGGTGAGTTTCTGACTTACACTTTGCCGAGTTTTGGGTGGTCATGACCACAACCTGTATCCGCGCTTGCTAACAATGGATTTTCACCAAGTTTCAGTATAGAATATACTAAGTAATAAATTCTACTCACTTGTGAGGCTTGTGGGCTATCGTGGCCAAAGTGTTAATATGTGTGGTCAGCCTCCCTGTAAGTAACTGTCTTCGTCTGGCCGCTAGTAAAGACAGTAGTTGCGAATCTCTCGTCGCGTTCGCCGTACTCTGTGGTGTCGTTCGTCGCACACCACCTGAAATAAATACAAAAAAAAAATTTGTTACTGACAAATCCGTGATATGAGAGCTTGACGACTCTGATTACTAAGCCGAGGCACTCGCATTCTATTCTAAGCATGTAGTCCAAGCAAATAAAGCTTTAAATCCACTTTTAGATAAATTTACTAATTTAAGTTACTCTTAAGTGTTAAAAATGACTTTAAATTTATTTTTAAATAATATCCGGAACTTAGATCTCTTAATTTATGGCACCACTACTTAAAATATATTAATTATAAGATCTCCAACACCTAAAGGTTGTCTGGCAGAGATCGCTCTTTAGCGATATGACCGCCTTTGTGTAGTCTTATATACATATTTATTAGCTACACCTACTTATTATGTTTTTGTGAACTTTGGTGTACAATAAAGAATATTCATTCATTTATACCTACTGAAGAAGACAATTGAAGATACCGAAGAAGAAAAAAATGTATTTCATGTACTTACTCATTTTGAATAAAAATATATTCTGTTATATTCTATTGGAAGTACTCTTTGAAAAGTAAACGATTTTTTATTGATTCAGACGTTACTTTGTTGAAACCCATTATTAAAAAAGGGAAATTAATTAAATTTACTATTATCCGTTCTATGTATCCTCCATGATGGTACTGAAAAGAAAGACGTCAGTATAACGGTTTAATAAATGGATAAGACTTACCGATGGTCTGGATAAAAAGAAGAACCCGGCGGCACAATTGTCCACCCACATTCACCACACTTTACAACCACGATCACGCCGGCACCAATCACAAAAGCACACAATTCATGTACGCACTCAACACACGTTTCCGTATTCCTTACACTCGCGTAAAGTGAGGTAGTGTACGTTTCTCCTGAAGATGCTTCGGTTTCGAAGTGAAACGTGCGTTGAGTGCGTACATGGATTGTGTGCTTTTGTGATTGGTGCCGGCGTAATCGTGGTTGTAAAAGTGTGGTGGATGTGGGCGGATAATTGTGCCGCCGGGGTCTTCTTTTGATCCGGACCATCGGTGAGTCTTATCCATTTATTAAACCGTTAAACCGACGTCTTTCTTTTCGGGACCATCACGGAGGATACATAGAACAGTCAGCGGATAATAGCAAATTTAATTAATTTCACCTTTTTAGTACACGATTTGCAGTTCTGCCAGGCAAGTCGTAAAATGCGAACGATAGGCTATACCTGTCACTACCATCGCAACTACTAAGTGATAGAGTTCTGTAACCTAGACGATAGAATCCTTAGCTATTTCTGCCGCAATATCGTCAATGTCACTGTCGAATTCCGTTGGGAGGGTAAAGTAACCGGTAAACTTATGCATAAGGCATTATCATCCCGCTACATGGATAGCAATGCGCCATTGCCTATGTCTTTTTCTATCAGGGGAGCCGTCTACACGATTGCCATTCCATAACATTAAAAACTATATAAAAATGTCGTAATGTCAATACTTAAATTCACAGATGACGAATTAATGGCGGTATTGCGTGACAGTAATTAAACATAATCAAACATTTCTCGGCGGTATCCTTCACCTCAAACAGAAAATATAGACACGAATCGTGTTCATCGAATCGTGTTATGAAATCATGTTATCCACAGATTATATTAAAAATAAATAAACCAATAAATATCTTCATGTTTATTTCTTACTAAAAGTTGGCATATGAAGTACTATTAAGCAAACCTGGAGATAACTTTTAATAGTCTTCTGAAACATGTACTGAACCATTTAACGGCTCTACGCCTCACTCTCTGAGGTCTCGTCATCTTCCTGTACTAAAATAAAAGGAAGAGAGACCCCAAAAGGTGGCAGCAGTTTAGCGTTTCAGTTCTGCAACGTCCGAGTATTTAGTACCACCGCCTTACCTATTCCTGCTGTATTACTGTCAATGTTTGTCATTGTCGTCACTGAATAGTGGAGACTAAAGAAGGTAATCTACATACAAGCAAAATCCGAGCAACGCGCACATAGACACTCTCACGGACGCGATATCTCGGAATGGCTCGGGACAGTTTGTTCCGAATCTGTCCGAGATATCGCGTTCGTGAGAGGTGTCTATGTGTGCCATGCTCGAATATTGCTTGTATGGAACATTGACTTCTGTTAGTCTCCAGTATTCTGTGCTGTCGTGTTCCGGCTTGGAGAGTAAGGAAGCCGGTAAACTTATGCATGTGGCATTAAAATTTCGCCACAAGGAGAGCAGTGCATCATTAACAGGTGTGTGTTTGGGCGATTGTTGTCTCTTTCCATCAGGAGAGCCATCTGCTTTTTTGCTATCTTATGAAATAAAAAAGATAACATTTTACCATCACACTTACAGGCTTTAGATTGATGGAATAATTCACTGATAAGAGTTTTAGTCATTCAAGTGAAGAATAAGTAGGCAAAATAACAAAAAATTACAAAAAAACTGGTTTTTGTGCATAAAAATTTTTCACATTTTTAGAATAAAATATAAAAAAAAGTATCTTCACGCCCATATCCCCGAAGGGGTAGGCAGGGGTACAACAAGTGCACCCACGATTAGCCGAAGATACTTGGTCCCACAATGTGATAGGTGGCAAACCTATCGCCAACCGGGCACTTTCCAATCCCGGGCAACTTTGTGTTTCTCAGAAAACTGAAAAAACACTTTTTTTTATGTGCCCGACTCGGGAATCGATCCCGAGACCTCAAGTTGTCAACGCCAACGCTGGACCACTAGACCACAGAGGCGACTAAAATAAAATATAACATACTTTAAAAACGATTGCAATCAATTCTACTGCTGATTCTAGACAAACTAGTTTCGGCTTTCGTATCAAGTAAGAGGTACCTTGTAAGTGTGTAATTAATTTTGAAATATCCTATTTATCGACTGCCATAAAAAATAACAAAAATATTTTTGCCGTTTCTGACGGTTTCGAAAAGATTTTTTATGATTTTGTTCAACGTATCATTAGGGATATTGTATTTTGTGGAATGTATTTTATTTTATTTTATTTTTTATTTTTATTACATTTATTTATTTTTGTGGAATGTATTACAAAACAATTGACAAAGAATCTTTGCCGTCGATGTTGTGAATTTAGTAAGAGCCAGTTATGTCAAACAAGAAGTAGTTTCTTTAAAAGGAAAATAAATCAATTTTGAATTGAACGATTTTATTTGATTTTCATTCTACAAGAATATAAGTAAACGATTGCAAATAAAGAGGATATAATGCTTGGTACGCAATCTTACAAGTAGCCGCCATCTGTTTTATGGGTTCGGAGTATTTTACAGTTTTATTCGCTTGAAACATAGAGTATTAGGTAAAGGCAAGCACTCGTTTTAATCAATTGAAACAAACATTAATATTATATCACAGTCTATGAGATCTTGCCATCTCTTTTTATACAGGTGTGTTAGAAAGAGAGGATAAAACTCATGGTTTGAATCCTCGAAATTAGCCTCTGTTTTATAGATTTAATATAAAGCACTCTGTGGGTATTAAAAACCGAGGTGTGAGAGATAATTAATCTATTAAAAAATTGAATTTATTATTCAGTCTTAGGAACCATTAGTTAATCCAGGAGAACTAAAAAGTTATTTGAAACAAATTGCCTGTTCCGAGATTCAATATCAAGATCTCCGGATTAACCTATTTATATCGAAACTGGCACCGCTGGATCACTGGTACCAAGCCTAGGGGTACCTGCTGCCACGCACGCATACGCTGCCATGGCCGTAAAACAGCTATTATATGAGGTTAAAAGAGTTAGTACTTAGAAAGATAGAGTAAAATTTTCAAACAGTTTCAAGTACAGTAAACCTTCACACAAAAAAATATCTTCACGTCATTATCCCCGAAGAGGTAGGCAGCTGAGGTACAACAAGAAGATACTTAGTCCCATAATGTGGTAGGTGGTAAGCCTATCGCCAACCAGATACTTATCCAATGCCAGGCAATGTTGTTTTTATCGAAAAACTGAAGAACACAATTTTTTAAAAGCTTGACCCGGGAATCGAACCTGGGACCTCATGTGGTCAACATCGACATCGTACCACAATGGCGACAAAACTTTCACACAAACTAATTTCAATTTTAAGGCAAATCCAGTTAGTTTGGCAAAGTTATTTATTTATAAATTACCTAAATAATATCCTTCATTCCCCGTTCGTCGCCGGCCCGACCCGTATCCGTTTCATATGTTATATGACGTCATATGATGGGTAACAATATTAAAAAGTAATGAACTACTGCGCTAGATTATTGAGGCCAATATACATGCATATTATGCATATATATCACGGGTTTCTTCTGGAGGTAAGCAAAGGCACTCCTTTGTCATTCCACGGTTTACGGTTTATAAGCTAGCGTGATGTGAGGTCGTCTTTATTGCTGTTTTGCAAACTTTTACGACAGAAGTTAGATATTTGCAATAACCTATCTATGTGAAATGAAATAAGAAATAAATTTATATAACACTACTTGATCTGGCAAACGTTTTTCTGCCAACTTTGTGTCTACTTTTCCGTTTTTTTTCTATATTTTTGGACCTTTTAAACCTAACCTGAACCTCCATTAATATTTAAAAACCAAAATTAGCAAAATCAGTCCAGCCGTTCTCGAGTTTTAGTAAGACTGATTCGTAAAACAAGCTAAGCAAAATTAACACCTTATTTTATAAAGTATCATCGCGCCGATTACCTTGCGGGGAAGGCACGGTAAACCGAACATCTATAGATTTTCATCAGTATTACCGGTTAATTGATTAGCAAGTGGTGGGTGATCCTCATTACCGCATTTTATCAAAGTAATAACGACTACCGCTTATTTCTAGTGATAACCGGGAAAGATAATTTCACGTGCTCATCCTAAGTACTGACTGTTTAGCAAACCGCTATCAGACTCCAAGGTGCTATTAAAATTTGGAATTTCGAGAAAAGCCTAAAAAAAACTCAAAAACACCTTTGCCCCATTTCTGGATCAAATCCGTGGCTTCATGGTTTAACTTTGACAGACAAACCACCAAACCTCGACGCATACATTATTTTCTGTGTAATTAATAACATTAAATTTCATAGCCCATTTTCCCCGTTTTAGTCCGGGATCCCTTTCAAAAATTAGATTATCTGTCTTTTTACCAGGTAGTTCACAAAAAGAAAACAGTTGGATATAATGTGTAATTACTACCGTGACTACTAAGAGACATTTTCGCTACGTCTCGTCTCGTCCCGGGTATATGGTACTGTAATACCTTACCATAGAGGTATTACAATAATGTTGGTAGCCTTGTCCGTTTTTAAAGATAGTTAAAAGAAGAATTGTAGAATTGTGTAGATGATTCTGTGATTTGAAATTGTGATTGATAGATTGGTTTTCGGTGGGCTAAGACGTATGCCCAAATAAATTGAGAACCAAAATAATATTTTTATCTATACTAAAATTATAAAATTGTAGTTTGTTTGTTTGTTTGGTTGTACGCGGTAATCTCAAAAACTGCTGAACCGATTTGAATAATTCTTTTTGCGTTATATAACCTGCGTATCGAGGAAGGTTATAGGCTATATTACATCTTGCTACGCCCAGTAGGAACGGAGTAAACGAAGTCCGGGCAGACGATGTCGCGGGCAACATCTAGTTTTAATATAAAAGTAATTCTAGTCGATTCCGCGTACCTAGTTTTAAGAAAGAATCGCAGCAAGCAGAGTAGCAAATCCCCCTGGAGATCGAGGATCTACCACAATGCCATCGCCATGCCTATTCCTACCACAATAGCGTCAATGCTTCTCATTGGTGTATTCCTGGTGTAGCTTGTCCATTCCGCCACACGGATAGCAACTATATTAACATAGTTGGTGGTAATAGGCGATGGTTTTTCGTTCGATCAGAAATTTGTTTGCTGTCAAATAAAAAAAATCATCAATGTCAAACCTGAATTAGTAAATTTGACCGTTAAATCTTACATAAATGGTGAAGAGTGTCCCGCATTATACATACATAGACACCTTTGCCGTGTGGCGCGGAGAAATTTCCTGCATGATGCATCACGCAAACGATTTCTATTGTTTTCTAAGCAGCTAACTATTGTTTTTTCTGTTTATAAGAAGTTTAAATGGCTTTGCAATAAGACTGACATGTTTCTTGTTGATATTTGTAAGATTTCTCGGTTAATACATATTATTACCATATTGGTCGAATGGTTCGCGGACCTGGCTACGAAATAAATAAGCATCGGGTTCAATTTAATAAATAAGCATTTGTGTGATGAGCACAAATGTTTGTGTTTCTGGGTTTGGATGTTTATTATACAAGGATCACTTGCTTGTGATATGGGTGTTAAAAGGTGAAATTAATAAAATTTGCTATTTTCCACGAACCGTTTTGTGTGACCTTCGCAATAAGACCGAAAAAGGCGCCCAGAAAATACGCCGTAAACTGGCGTCTTTTCGGTGACTTAACTCACCGGTGGTCCGGAAAAAAAGAAGACCCCAGCGGCACGATTATCCACCCACATCTACCATACTTTCATCCACGTCGGCAGAAAACACAAAAGCACACAGTTTATGCACTCACTGCACGTTTCACTTCGAAACCGATGCATCTTCGGGAGAAAGGAACACTACTTTACTCAACGCAAGGGGTTGATTTTTTCTTGGGCATTGGGCAAAAGGGTTGGGTATTAGCTCGCCGTTTGTCTGGCAAAGTAGGTTTAAGTTCATAATTTGTAATTTAATAACATCTAACACATTGTTACCCTACTTTAAGCTAATGTGACCGACAAGTTGGTCGAGTGGTTAGCGACCCTGACTACGCAATCGACGGGGCTCGGGTTCGATCCCCGACGGGACAAGCACTTGTGTGATGAGCATAAATGTTTGTATTTCCGGGTTTGGATGTTTATTATATATATTCTAGTATTTATATATGTATTTCTATGTATTAGTATCGTTGACTAACACCCATAACACAAGCAAATAATTTGCTTACTTTGTGGTTAGATCAGTAAGTGTAATTTGCCCCGTGAATATTTATATATTTATTTATAAGTAAAAATAAGCTAAGTAATAAAGAGTTGATTGATTGATTTTTTGTAAAAAAAGTAGGTAGCTTATTTTTGATCTTCCTATCCCTAAAAAGTAGTTTATATTTGACCTTCCTATCTCTAAAAAGTAGCTTATCTTTACTTTCCTATCCCTAAAAAGTAGCTTATGTTTGACCTTTAATTATCTTTTTGCTTAATTTCATCAAAATCGGTTCAGTGGCTAATGCCCAAATACGTACAGAGGTGAAACTTAAAGCTATATGTCATTCTCTGCCGGTCAATTTTCATAAAATGACTGTGCACCCTGCATAGAAAAACTTATCAAAATTGTTTACTATTAACGTAATTTCTTTATTAATACTGGAATGAAATAAATATTTACATAATACTATTTCGCAACATGCATTTTAAAACAAAATATTTGGTGAACTGTACATTATCAACATACCTAGTTCGCTGTACCTAACCATTTCGAGTCCATTTATTGGATATTATACGGAATTAGCATTCCCCGAACAACTTTACCTTGCGCATTAAGGAATGAAACAGATCACCGCTCACATTCCTAGATAGGCATAAAATAATTGGATTAATCCGGTGTCCAGATTTCGCAACTAGCACATCGACAAAAGAGGCTTATCCATGAGAAAATGCTTGTCCGAATTAGTAGTATTGCTAACTAGGCAGACTTGAACTGCATGTTAATTTGAACTTTCAAATCCTACTTTATATCTTTAGTCCCTTCTAAAAACCAGAATATTTAGAGTTAACCATAAAACCAAAGAGTATACAATACTACGTAAGACATAAAACATTAAAACAGATATGTTGTTCAAAATCAAATAAATTCTCTATGGATCTTATACATAGTAAGTAATAAATACTCTGTCACACCTAAAGGGGTATATATACAGCGTTTACTTTTAAAGGTCCGGCCAAATTCCCAGAGGCTGTTCAGAATCGATAATATGTTCAACTTATATAATAGAAAAAATCCAGTAATTCAAATAATTCAAAATTTCATTTTTATCTGACACAAAAAACATAACATGATATTCATCATCTTAATTACGCAAAATTTGAACTAAAATATTTTAGTGTCTTCAACCAAATTAAAAGTAATCGGGAAAAATTGTACTTAGTGCGACAGATAATACATAACCGACGCGACCACATACAATCCCCTTGGAGAGTTTTACCCCTATGGTATCGCGACCTTTACTTTCAGAGACATTGCAGCAGACCGGCAAGGTAGTTAAATACTAAAATTAAAATTCCTTAAGAATATTTTTTTTTATATCATACGATAGCAAACAAGCAGATGGGTCTCCTGATGAAAAGAGTCAACCATCGTCTATAGACACCAAAGATGTTAATGGTGCGTTGCTATCTTGTGGCGAGGTCTAATGCCACATGCATAAGTTTACCGGCTACCTTATCCTCCAAACCGGAACACGACAGCGACAAGCACTGGCGCTATTGCGGCAGGAATAGGTAAAGCGATAGTACCAGACCCGGGCGAGACAATGCAAAACTCTACCACCTAGTAGCCACGATGTTAGTGACTCGATAGCTAATCGGTCGCCTTTTACGACCTGCCTGGCAGAACGGCAGTTGGCCTATTTTTCAAAGGAGGCCGGGGCCAACACGGCGAATATGTGCTAGAACATTCCAATAATTAGCACAACATTTCGAATTGGATACTAACGATGTCTCGTAACGTAGCACGTTCCGCGAATGTCGCTGGCTTCGGACACATTCTCTAACCTAGATTCTAGATATTGTCAATTACTATCGAAATTGTTCTTGAGACATTTTAGTAATACAAGGATGCTAATTATTGCCTGCGCCTTTGCCCACGCAATAAAATTAGGACAAAAAAATTTGGAAAGGCATTTGGAAATGTCTTTATTCCAAGGCCTCTTTAAAAAATACACCATTTGCTATATTGCCAGGTTGTCCATTATAGACTAACGATTGGCTACACCTGTCACTACCATCTTGACTACTAGGTTATAGAGTTCTGCAACGTCTCGGAAAATATGTTACTACCGCCTTACCAGTTCCTGCTGAAATAGCATCAATAGCAACCTATGTTTGTCCCAACTCATTTGCAATCCCGTCACACAGATAGCAACGTATCTAAACCTCTCGCTAACCGCTAAACCAGTGATTCATGGCGAAACGTGAGATCTTTTGACGTACGGTTCACTCGGTGTACTCAATAAGGGTAATAGTGTGATGATATTTAATAGTGTTAATTTTACAAAATACGTGTAATTTAAGCACTAATTTAATCTAATTTTATTTTATCAATAATTAATTAAATTAATTATTAATTTAATTTTGCAAACACTCGTTAATAAATAATTAATAAGATTAACATAAACGAAAAATATTTGTTTTTTAAGCTGGTAATGTTTTTTCTGTCATAGCATAACAGACAAGGTAGTGTGTTTCTTAGCTTGCATGTCTTATAGAAACAGTCTACTTAATAATATTAGTAATAATAATAATCATCATTTAATTCAGGCAACATGCCCCATATTATAAATACCTTATAGACTACAAACATATTAATATAATATACTTAAAAACTACACTTTGTCACGTATTGACGGCGACGTAACACGCACTTCATTCCGGAGTCTCCCCCGGAACCTTCGGTAGACTACACCAGTCGGTCAGAATTTCCCCACCTCAAAGGTCGACAGGAGATGCG
This sequence comes from Apodemia mormo, assembly GCA_036924255.1. Taxonomy (NCBI): domain Eukaryota; kingdom Metazoa; phylum Arthropoda; class Insecta; order Lepidoptera; family Riodinidae; genus Apodemia; species Apodemia mormo. Next base: position 1,913,561 of record JAUPFN010000007.1, on the reverse strand, counting down.
TTGGTACTCTCACCACGAAAAAACTAAAGTTGACCTTGTGGCGAGACTGCAGATGCTCGACCCTCAAGTGGAGAGACGTCTTCGTACTGATGTAGTCCACGACGTCCTCGACATTCATGGACCAGTGCAGACAAGATATGTACAAGGCTGTTGCGGGCGACCTCGCTCCGCAGACGCAGCTCGGGTACATATGGCGCGGTGCCGCGATTGTTGCGGGCGGGGGGCTTCTTCTTTCTTCTTCTCTCCACCAGTGTGAAGCCCTCCTCATCGCACCTCCTGCTCTCATCCTTGCCAGGTCGACAAGAGTTCACCTTACTCTTTGTGACCTTCCGGCTCTCCTTAGTCTTGCGACTCTTCGTAGCCTTGCGGCTGTCATTGTCCCCATTTTTATTCGCCTGCGGGGGAGGCGCGGGGCGACCAGCAACAGTCGCAAAGTTTTGCTGAGTCGCCTGTGGACTCGGCGTCGGCACAGCCGGGAGGGTGCGGCGGGCGGGGGCGGCAGCGGCGGTGTTCGTTGCTCCATCGGATATTGCTGACGGGCTAAACGTGACCGCTTGCGCGCCTCGGCGACGGGTGACATACATATTGAATTAACACTTTTTAAATGCGATAATTCAATTCGTAGATCATTGATGGTAGACTCTGACGTCTGTAGTCTACCCTTAACTACGGTCAGCTCTTCCTTGAGGAACCTGATATCCTTCAGTAGGCAGATGACGTCGACGTGGTCCAGCGTCACGGGCGGCAGCTTGTGTAACTCTTTCGCCACAAAAGCCGGCACCTCATCCGGATCCGTCTGCTTCAGCAGGGAGATGATGTCCTGCACGCTACTTTCCGTACCATCTCTTCTTCATGATGGCATGTTTGCGCTCTGGCTGAGCGTCTCATACAGCAGCTGCTTGCCCTTGCAAATCTCCTCACTGGTAAAGGAAGACTTGCAGATCTGCATGATGCTGACCTCGTCCATGGTGTCGATGGCTTGCTGGATAAACGCCAGCAACTCGTTGGCCACGAGCGCCATGGTCACGTGCAGTGGCAATGTGCCGCGCGATTTACGATAATATTAATAAATTAATATTTGCTGCGTGTGTAACGCGGAGCACGACCGGTTGCTAGCTCGACACATTACTTAAGTTCTACTGATTCAAAGAGATAACAATCGCATAACGACACTAAAGGCAAAGTGTCGGTATTAAAACAGGACGTGATGTTAGAGAACTCTAGTGGTTGCCACCATGATCCTTCGCTTTGCGCGAGATTCCCTTATTCTTTAAAATCTCCTGTTGTGAAATTTGGCATATAACTAATAACAATAAATGAAAATCTTATGTTGTATTTAATTATTTCAAGCGCTTAAAAAGCCTAGAAGATAATTTGCTGCCTAGATAATCTTTTGCCATTAAACTTATAAGACTAATTAGATATTATAGATAGAATTAGAAATAAGACTGGTTATAATATCGTGGTGTGCAGCGGATGTCAACAAAATAAGAGTGACATCCCCCCCCTAATATATATAATATAACCCCCCCCCCCTAATATGTACCCCCCCTAATATGTACCCCCCCTAATATATATATTTCATTATTTTTAGTATGTTTTGTTATAGCGGCAACGGAAATACATAATTTGTGAAAATTTCAGCTTTCTAGCTATCACGGTTTATGAGATACAGCCTGGTGACAGACAGACAGACAGCGGAAGCTTAGTAATATCGTTCCGTTTTACCAAAACCTAAAAAGGTACGGAATCCTAAAAACTGGCTAAGTCCGAGTCGGACTCGCGCACGAAGGATTCCGTACCATCATGGCATATAAAATATGAAAAAACACGTTCATTGTATGGGGTATAAACGTGTTTTTTCATATTTTTTTTATTTTTAGTATTTGTTGTTATAGCGGCAATGGATTTCCGTTTCCGAATAATTATTAATAATTATTTACATTATTTGTGAAAATTTAAGCTTTCTAGCTATCACGTTTTATGAGATACAGCCTGGTGACAGACAGACAGACGGAGAGATGGACAGCGGAGGCTTAGTAATACGGTTCCCTTTTACCTTTTAGGTACGGAACCCTTAAAACATAAAAAACCATTCCAGTATATAATATTACAATACGTTGTCTATAGTTGTTTATCTGTGGCGCCTCTAATTATTTTAAAGTCTTATTTATAAACCTGTTTGGCAATGGTTATAAATCTACGCTTGTTCTTTTTTATATAACTTTAATTAACCTCGGAACAGGGGCGAAAATAGAGCGCAAAAATCTGTCAAACAAATTGAACAATAGGATTGTTGCTAATTTCCGAGTTGATCCAAGAATCTTTTGAAGCATGGGCCTTTCTATCAGACAGTTAATTGAAAGTGAACGATTTGCCTAAGGAGACGTTTCAAACGCGTTTGCAAAGTGGTAGAGTTCTTCACCCGGAATTGGTATTTGGACCCTTTCTTTCCACAATCGCGTCAGTGTTGTCCCTATCATGTTCTGAGTATGACGTTAAGTGATAGGTGAAAATAGATGGCTATGCATCATCGTCTTACCTACGCCGTGTTGGAGAATAGGCCAACTGCCGTTCTGCCAGGCAGATCGTAAAAGGCGACCGATTGGCTATCGAGTCACTAACATCGTGGCTACTAGGTGGTAGAATTCTGCATTGTCTCGCCCAAGTCTGGTACCACCGCCTTACCTATTCCTGCCGCAATAGCGTCAGTGCTTGTCGCTGACGGATTCCGGTTTGGAGGGTAACGTAGCCGGTAAACTTATGCATGTGGCATTAGACCTCGCCACAAAGTAGCAACGCACCATTAATATCTTTGGTGTCTATAATCGATAGTTGACTCTTTCCATCAGGAGACCCATCTGCTTGTTTGCTATCTTATGATAAAAAAAAAACCTATTCGTTCCGCAATAGCATATTAGTAGCGGTGCTTGTTGCTCTCTTGTTTTGATGAAGAAGGTTTAAGGCGAGGTATTTATTTATTTACATTAGAATAGAAATTAAATAGAAAGTGGGCGGCGGTGCGGTATGTACTGGAACCGCTGGAAAAAGGTTTTCGGATAGATAAATATCACCATACAAAAATCATGTGGAAAATTAGAAATATTACGAACAAATTACTTGTTTTAAAGATATTTTTAGACTGTTTTCGGATTTTTATATGATCGAGTAAAGTTCTTTCATGTAATAAGTTAGCACATTCCTTAGATAATATCTTCAGGTATATCGTGTAATTTTTGAAAAATTGTTATTTGACAATTATACATAAAAATGTGATTAAGCAAACATTTTTTTCCGTTTGTCTCCGGTGACTCGCCTTAATAGCTTATTTTTCTCGTTTCTTATTTTTCTTATAATCCACGAGACAAATTACACTTACTGATCTAACCCCAAAGTAAGCAAATTATTTGCTTGTGTTATGGGTGTTAGTCAACGATACTTATACATAGAAATACACATATAAATACTAGAATATTTTTAATAAACACCCAAACCCGGAAATACAAACATTTATGCTCATCACACAAATGCCTGTCCCCGTCCGGGATCGAACCCGAGCCCCGTTGATTGCGTAGTCAAGATCGCTAACCACTCGACCAACGCGAACGTGGCGATCAAATAGCTGGTAAACTTATGAACGCGGCATTATATTCCTCTTACACAAATGGGAACGCATCATTTACCATGTTTATCTATTTTACACTTGCACTGTTTTATAATAAAGTAAATGTATTCGTATAATTTATGCAGTTGTATTTATTATTTTGTTATAATTTATATACAACCGTTTTTGCTTACATAACCATTATCACGACAGCTACAAACATTGACTTAAAACCTTGTACTTTCATATTACCTTATATTGTAAAACAGTACAAGTGTATTTATCTATTAACATCTTATAAAACAGAACGTGAGAAAGAGAGGTGTATTAAAAGATACATATTACATTGAAAATTACTTTTACTAAGTGCCAACGATAAAAAGTATAAAATATATTTAACATCTTACGTATTCCTACTGAAATAGCATTAATGATTTTCGCTGTCATGTTCCGATTTGAAAGATAACGTAGCCAGTAATGCACGTGCTTTACATTCTCACACCAGGTACATCAAACATTTTTAGTTAACACTTTCTATCAGGAGAACCATTTGCTGGTTTCTTATCCTTTGATATTTATTTAAAAAACAAGCTCAATCCATTGACATTTATCAGTGGTAGATGTTAGGTAGGTCATAGATATCGTATTGTATCGTAACTACAAAAAGGCCGTCTCACGCGATGGCTGGCTGAGTTTTCCCACATTAGTGTTACAACAGGACGTGTTCGCTGGCATCGGTAAAAACTATAGCTACATTACGCATTGCCAACGCATTAAGATTGTGTGAACAAAACGACATTTTAAATGCTTTGGAGATAATAACTCCTCGGTAAACTGAAATGGAATACAAGACTTGAATAGAGTGCCGAGATTTTCCCTGTGATAATCTGAGGCCTGCTCTAAGAAAAGAAATCACTTTTTTATATATAACTAGCTGACCCGGCAAACGTTGTTTTGCCATTCATATTAGGAATCCATAGCGGACAAACAACGTGACACGTAATTTTCTTAATCTTATTTTAAGATTTTCTCTTTGCCTTTCTGATGTTTACAGATAAAAAGTTCCATATCTTGATAACCTGGTCAATGAAAGAATATTTATATATGAAATGGTACCTACTGAGGGAATTTGAATAAAAGTGTTTTTGATGGGGTTCAGGGATGTCTTGATAATTTAGAAAAGTAAATCTCTCTTTGAAATACAAATGAGGCTTTAGGGCCATAAAATATATATACAACAGATAAAGTATGTAAGCATTTCTGCAATGGTGAATGGGTAGCCACTAGCTTAGAAAAGAGGAGACACGGTCATATATGCAAAGCACAAATACAAACCTTATTGCTAAATAGGGAAGGAGCGCTCACGTTTAAATAGTTGTCCCAGAAACAACTATTTCTAGAAGAGATTTTCCGAAGTATTTCTAGAAGCCGAATTTCGACCGCAGAGCAATTGCTAGTAGTAATAAAACAATAATGCCACTAGGGTAACAGCACACTATTGATGTCTGGTACGGTTGGTTGACTCTATGACGATGGACGTTTCTTTCCATTAGCAAAGCATTCTCGTTGTTTCCTATGAAATACATACATACATACATATCTTCACGCCAGATCCCTTACTGAGGAGGCAGAGTGCCATATATCACGATCCTTGCAGGCTTGTCTCGCTTCCTCCACATTCATCACTCACATCATTCATCCATTCATCATGAAAATACAATAGAAAATACAATATCTTAATTTTAATTTATATAAGTTTAGAGGATTGTCCCCTAAACTTATGTGATATGTGAATATATATATGAATAATATATTCACATATCACATATATATAATATGATATATGAATAATGTTTTTTTTTTATTAATAATAAGCTGAATTTTTGTAAACAGCTTCGTTTCGACGAGACGCAAATCTTTTCAATCTTAAAAAAATCTCGAATTCCAAATTCCACTTTAAGTGTAGGACAAAAACCCTTCAATTATAATAATAATTAACAAGCTGTAGTAAGAAAATTAGGTTGTTTTCAAATTGTTAAATATCAATTTAAAAATCTCATAATTCCGAATCTTTAGAGTGGAGGACTCGTCAGAAAAATCATCGAATGTGTATGATAAAAGATTTTCGTGTTTTTCATAAAATAAGCAAGCGATTAAAGCAAAAAAATAATTATTGTTATTAATAAAATATTTTTCCTTCGCCGAATTAAAATGTTTGAAGTTTATTAGTTACCCGATTCGCGATTTTTCTAAAATAGAAAAGATTTGCGTCTCATCAAAACGAAGCTATTTACATAAATTCAGCTTGATATTAATCAAAAAAGTTTGTTGCTGGGACCACGGACTATTAGACATTAAACAGTGTCATGTCAAAACATATCAACTGTGGTATTTGTGCCGCTATTAGCATGAGGCCTGGACTTTTAAAGAATATACATTTGTCGTTTTGCCAGACAACTCGTAAAAGACAAACGTTTAGTTAAACGTGTCATTAACATTTTAACCAAGGTGTAGAATTCCAAAACGTTTTACCGAGATGGTGCCAACGCCTCGTCTTTGTCAGTGCTTGTCACTGTCATATTCCAGTTTAGTGAATTGGATAGTCGGTAAATTTATACGTATGACATTATCATCCTAACAAATGGATCATGCGATTAACAGCTTTGGTGTTTATATATGACGATTATTTCTTCATCAGAAAAGTTAACTATTTAAAAAACTTCGTAAAAAATAGCATTTGCTTAGCCAATTATTTTTTAAATCGATCTCATATTTTTGAATTTACAGAAAATATACATAAAAACAATCTCTTTGTAATATTAACAATGGTACTATGTTTTAAGAATCGGTTAGAATCAAACAATTACGAACGTGATTAAAATCTAAACGCAACTATCTCTGTTTCTCAACATTTACATAACTGGGTTGTATTATTTGTAATATTTACTGTCCAGATAAATATGTATTACGCGTTCGCGTTGCGTTTTCCTTGTCTATCTACATCGATGTGTTGCTTGGCTAGCAATGCGCACCGTTACAATAGACACGTCCTGCCCAATATCGATAATAATAAGGTAGCATGCAAATGCGTTCTAATATATAAAAGTCGATGGGTGTAGCAGTTCAAGTAATCTAAAAACGTTACAAGAAAAAATAATAAAAAAATAGAAAATAATGAAATTCAAAAATAAAATCCTGATTCACGATTTCACAATTATTTATCTTGAACATACTATATACAAGTTTCAACGCTTCTCAAACTGTCTTCGGTCCCCAGTGTATTAAGCTTCCTATAGACTGAACGAATGGCCAAACGTAGTTGTGGCTGAGTTTTTTTTTATATCATCAGATAGCAAACAAGCATATGGGTCTCCTGGTGGAAAGAGTCAACCATCGCCTAAAGACACCAAAGATGTTAATGGTGCGTTGCTATCTTGTGGCGAGGTCTAATGCCACATGCATAAGTTTACCGGCTACCTTACCCTCCAAACCGGAACACGACAGCGACAAGCACTGACGCTATAGCGGCAGGAATAGGTAAGGCGGTGGTACCAGACCCGGGTGAGACAATGCAGAACTCTACCACCTAGGTAGTGACTCGATAGCCAATCGGTCGCCTTTTACGACCTGCCTGGCGGAACGGCAGTTGGCCTATTCTACAAAGGAGGCCGGGACCAACACGGCAGCAACCTCTCGGTATACGCTATTGCGATAGGAATAGATAAGACGGTGATACTAAAACTAGCGTCTTACTAATTCCTGCTGCAATAGCGTCAACGATTTTCAATTTTATGTTTCGATTTGCAGGATAAACCGATAAATTTATGAATGTGGCATTACTGTCCCGCCTCGTAGAAACGAAACATTAACATTGTTGATATTTATATCCAATGGTTATCCCAATCCATTAGGAGAGTCATATGTTTCCTTGCTATCCTAGGAAATAAATGCGACGACAACAATACACAAGAATTAAACGAACGGTGAACTATGAAATTTGGCACATTTAAAGTTTGCAAAGCGAAGGCGTGCAAACAACCATTCTTATATATAAAATTCTCGTGTCTCGATGTTAGTTACCATACTACTCCGAAACATCCTGACCGATTTTTATGAAATTTTATATGCATATTTAGTAGATCTGAGAATCGACTACTATCTATTTTTTATACCCCTAAGTGATTAGGGTTGCCCACCGCTAAAATTTTTTTATTTAATTTTACTTTATTTTTATTTTTTTATGATTCAACAATAAAAAACACACAACTTCTTACATAAACCCCTATTTTTTAATTGAATAATATAGCAAAACAACGTTTGCTACGTCAGCTAGTAATATTATATAATTCCAACTGCACCCCGTAGCCGGCTGCATCTTAAAAGTTTTTGGTAAATCCTGCGGGAACATCTAATTTCTCCGGGATAATAAGTATCCCTTGTGCTATTCTAGGTCATCATCTATATGTATGCCAAATTTCATTCAAATTAATTAAGCGTTATTCTACGGATGGATAGATGTAGGTTTGTAACTCATTCAGTAACAAACCTACATCCATCCATTCTTACAAACATTCGAATTTCTAATATTAATAGGAAATAAGATGCATTACAAATAGATTAAATTATAAAAATAAGCGTGCCTTTTTTTATATCGTTACATAGCAAATAAGCAGATGGGTCGCCTGATGGCAAGAGTCAACCATCGCCTATAGACAACAAAGATGTTTATAGTGCGTTGCTATCTTGTGACGAGGTCTAATGCCACATGCATAAGTTTACTGGCTACCTTACCCAGCAGACCGGAACACGACAGTGACTAGCACTGACGCTATTGCGGCAGGAATATATAAGGCGGTCGTACCAGACCCGGTCGACACCTACCACCTAGTAGCCAGGATGAAGTGACTCGCATAGCCAATAGTCGCCTTTTACGACTTGCCTAGCAGAACGGCAGTTGGTCTATTCTTCAAAGGAGCAAAAGGAGCCAAGGATCACGGCACTTCATTTGGCACTCATAATAGTATACAAACATATATACTATTTTGTTTACGCTTAAAGTCTGTTGTCTAACTTAGAAGATATTTTTTGATTAAGTCCATGGTCGAATTTCGACCAAAGAGCAATTGCTAGTATACCATTTAATCGATATAACAGTCGGCAGCTCTATAAGTCGGCGCACCTGCGGCGTACACTGACCGTCAACGAGGCCGATACCTTTCAATCTGCGCTATGAGTGGAACACATTCATACGTTCACTAAACAAACGCAATAATTGTTTTTTTATTAGCAACGGTATTTATCAATATTGACACTTCAACGCGATGTCACGCAATCTTGTAATCTGCGTTATATATATATATATATATATATATATATATATATATATATATATATATATATATATATATATATATATATAGTAGGGGAGCCCAAAAGAGGATTTCGGGATTTACATGAACGTGGCAGATTAACATAGGGGGATAATATTCAGACTCTATAATAAATATAAGCCCTTTATAAGCTGGGCAATTAGGGCAGCCTGTCAAATTTGTAAAAAAATCAGATTGTGGAAATTGGAAGATTATACTTTTTCTTTATTCTTACATCATTTCCTTTAAAATAAAAGAAAATTCAACCGCGCTCGCTAATATCAAGACAACATTTTTGTAGCAATTGTGTGATTAATCCACCATGCCTTACTCTGACACACTTCAGTAGTTCCATGGGACTCTTATTTTTACACTAGCTGACCTGCGCAGCTTTGCCCGCGAATATATTAATAAGTCATTCAGATAGCTTTTAATAAAAATGTCATCCCCTATTTCAGCACTCCATGGACTGATTTTTTTTAAATTAGCCTATGTTTGACGCCGGATCTTCAAATATATTCATGCCAAATTTTATGAAAATCAGTCCAGCGGTTTAGCCGTGAAAGCGTAACAGACAGACACACAAACTTTCGCATTTATAATATTAGTATGGATATGGATTTTTGAAAATCTGTAGATCCTTTCTCCACCACTGAAATGAAAAACATTATCTTACTTTTCTTTTTTCCTGTCGTCTAGACTAGAAAATCTAATTGGTCTCCACGACGCTCGAGTAAATTTCTATTTAGCATCTAAAGCTCCCTAATTCTAAGGTTTGTAGACAATCGGTCGCCTTTTACGACCTGCCTGGCAAAATGGCCTATTCCTCAAAGGAGCCCGGACCAACACGGGGGACATGCTACGATGAGACCATATGACTTGCACTCTCATAAACTTGTCAGATCTCATGTAGAGCCAAGCTTCTAACTCTACAAGGCCTAACTTTATAAACTCTACACCTTAGTTAAAATATGTGGCTTGGCCGTTTCATGCTGTCACATGGGCGTAAGTTAAAAAAAAATATTCTCAATTTATTACTTCTCTATTAAAGAATAGTTCTTGTAATAACGAAAAAGCTAAGCTACATGCTATTTTTACTAAGGTATAGAGTTTGAGAATTCAGGGCTCGTAGAGTTAGGACATGTAGAGTTAGAAGCTTGCTTCTACATGAAATCTTATAAATTGTTGGTCTCATTATGGCAAAATTTTACATGAAAATGTTTTTAGTGGGATTTCACTTCTTTTTGTAAGTGAAAAATATTTTTATACGCGTATAAATGATCAGTTTGTAAAAAGAAGTCTACACTTGTAAAACTTTTAAATCTCTAACATGAAATTAAGTTTCTATGGAATGAAAACCTATACAAACGTTTAACCCCCAATTTAAATGATAGGGGTGATACTGCCAATCTTTAAATACGTATTTTATTATTTACGAGGAGTCCCTGTATTAACTTTTAAACCTCTAGCATCAAATTTTGCGAAAGTCTCATACAAAATTCCATTCTCTAGCTTAAGTGGTTAGATAATAAAAGTTCTAAATTTTATATTTTTGTGTGTATTAATACTAGCTCACATACCAAAGCTTACAGGATGTATTACTGTAAGCTATAGTGATATTCGGCGAGTGTTATTGTTTTTTAAACTACATACTACAAAGTTTTATAGCAATCGGATCAACATAACTTTTTGGGGTTTTTGGTAATTTTGTTTAATATGGCTATAGATTACAAATTCCAAATGAAGCCGTGGCAGGTAGTATGTCTAAAATAATATGATAAGAGAGAAAAATTGTATTTTCAACCGACGAAAAAATGGAAGATGTTCTGAATTCGAAGTGCATATTTTTTTAATGTCAGAGAACGATAAATTTTTACAGGGTTATATGATTTTGATCATTCTTTTTTATTGGAATGGGTATACTCCTAGGGTGGTCCAATTAATTTTTTTTTCAATTCCAACTACAAGGGTATATAAGCAAGGGGTGACTGATTGTTCGCTCGCTGATTTTAATGTATTCTACACATTACTTTTCGTCGGTTTAATTTTTGTTAAGAAGATATGATAATATTCTGCTTTTGACTTCTACGGCTACCACTATTTATGTGCTATAACCTGAACTGATCTTTACGTGTAATCGAGACATGGGGATGTTTAAATACAACTACACTCCCTGCTCGCTGCTTTTGAATACTTTAACATGTTTTACCATACTTCGCCAAAATCGTTATTATTTTCAGTGTATGTACATTTCTTTGGCCCGCTCTGTAGCGAAAAATGGCTTGAGAGGTATTTTAAATTCGTCTCAATTGTGAGATCGACAAAGGTTTAATTTTTTAACATTTTTAACCAATTGCGGTAGAAAATGAGTTATGTTTTTTATTAGGTTGCAGTTTGTATTTTTTCACTTATTTCTTTTTTACTTGCATTCGAATGGTTTCGTGATCTTATAGATATATATTGTCGTTAATGTGGTGACATCATCACTATAGAGATTGAAAATTTATCGCAAGAACAAAAAAAGATCATTCCAACAATATAAGGTATAGGTACTGGGGACCTAGGTCCATCTGAGAAGTTTTGAAACCTAAAAAATATATTTTCACTCAATAGATTTGCTTAAATATTATGCATTTTTGTATCGTAGAGATTGGTTTGAAGTGACTGTGTCGTGAAGTATACTATTCACAGTACGAGTATATTGATAGTTACATTTTTCTATCAGCTACCTGTGTTCTTTACTAATCTGTCTACTTAAGCTATGTAGTAATTAACAAGCAAATGCTTCTTCCGAAAAAAGTGATAATAATTGCCTCCTAACATCAAAGACGTATGTATGTTGCAAGTTGAATTTTTATAGAAGATTTTTGATTTTTATAGAACAGGGGAAAAATGAATAGCAGGCTCACCTGATGGTCAGTGATTACCGCCGCCCATAGAGTAATACACTACCAGGGCTCTTATAGTTGCGTGGGCGGCCTTTTAAGAATGAGTAAGCTCTTTTCTTGAAGGTCTCTAAGTTGTATTCGTGTTATTTTAAATAGTGTTTATAGCCACACTGTAAAAGCTGATCTGTATGATCAGATTTTACATTAAAAAAGGACAATGGAAATGGCTACTATTCCACTGACTGATTATATACAACCCAGTGGCTAAAAACCCTTATCTGGTTACATATACATATGTATACTATTTTCTTTACGCCTGAAGTATGTTGTCAAAATCAAAAGAGATTTTACTGTTTAGTCTATAGTCGAATTTCAACCAGAGAGATCGCTTGTACAATTAAAAATATAGTGAAACCAGTGCAAATGCAGTTTTTTTCTATTATTTTATGTCATTAGCAAAAAAGTAGATGGCTCTCCTGATGAAAGAGAAACCATCGCCTATAAACGATGTGAATGGTGCATTTATATCCAAGTGGCGGGATGGCAATACCCCGTGTTTAAGTCTACTGGCTACCTTACCCTCCAATCGAAATACGACATTGACAAGCATTGACGCGATTGCGGCAGGAATAGGTAAGATAGTGCTTCCAAATACTGGGTGAGACGTTACGGAACTCTACCACCTAGTAGTCACAATGGTATTGTCAATCGATCGCCTTTTACGACCTGCCCTGCAGAATAGCAGTTGGTATATTCTTCAAAGAAGCCCAGACTAACATGGGGAATAAAAAATAAAAAGCAGTTTCAGCAAGTGCCGACGGTTAACAGTATAGAATTTACTTGGCTGTACCAAAGACATGTAAGAATCAAGATACTTTAATACCAATCTATCAAAACAGAACTTTTACAAGTCATGGAGTTATAGTTATTACATAACGTTGTTAGTGCACGAATAGTATTTAGGTAGTTATTAGCAGAAAAGCACGATTGTGTCATAAACTTTCTCTATGTTATTTTCTCTTCACTTTTAAACGAAAAACTAAAAACATGTTCGAAATTTTATTTTTTATTTTTTATTCCAGGCACATTTTAAAAATAAACCATCTGCTATACTACCAGGCAGGTGCTTCCGATATTTTTTTGACTCTTCCTCCTACGGATATCATTATTCAAAAGTAGCATAGGCTACTTTTTACCCTACTAGGCAAAAACAAGTTTTCAGGTCACGCTAACGAAATATCGAGTGAAATCTATCATTAATATAAAAGTAGTATCATTACGCCAGGTTCCTTGTGGTGTAGGGAGAGTAAACTGAGTCGTAAAGGGTTTTTGGATCACTACGAATTACCGGTTTGTCGGTTGGCGAGATAACTGGTGTTCCCCAACGCTGAATCTTACCACCTATTTATAGTGATATAACTGGGTCCGACAGTATCTTCACGCCCCCCCGTATCCCTGAAGAGGTAGGCAGAGGTACAACAAGTGCACCCACGATTAGCCGAAGATACTTGGTCCCATAAATGTGATAGGTGGCAAGCCTACCGCCACTCTGCCGCCACTGGGTCCGACAGCTTTACTTATTCATCTGACGCACTCGATAACAAACCAATACCATCAGATACCGGGCTGTTACTTCGATTTTAGATTTTGGTAAAACCCAGTCCAGCCTCGATCACGGGCTCCATGACCTGAGCCGATTAGGCTAACCCTTAAAACACGAGGCAGAGTTTTTTACTAATAAAATCGTAATTGAAGCAAACGATTCTCAATTAGGAGCGCTTAACTTCGATCCCTGGCGGTTTTCACGCGTCATCGAGTTCGTATGCGACGCACGTGCGTCTTACAACACATTGTCTTTGGACCCGATACGATGACGATGTTGCAAAACAAGCAATGAGTGTGGTAGGATTATGAAGCAATGTAAGAGTACATTCATTCCAGAGCGCCATTTTGAGAATTATATGATGTATAAGGTAGATTAACTGTCGTGTCCTAACGTGACGACAAAACAAACAAATTCTTTTAGATAAATAAAATTTAGAGCACCTAATTAGGCCGTACACCTATGCTTCTCATAATAAGAGTGGAAAAGTGGAGATATTTTTTCGAAAGGTTGCATTTTTTTGTGAATACATATTTTTGAAATTTAATTACGTATACTAGGTATATAAATATCCCTTTACAAATTACACGAATTAATCTAACCCAAAGTAAGCAAATTATTTGCTTGTGATGTGGGTGTCAGTCGATGATATTAATACATAGAAATATATACATTTACTCAAATATATTTAATAAACAGCCAACCCAGAAACAAAATCATCTATGCTCATGATATAAGTTTATAGTGCATTTATTTGATAATTTTGGTTTAGATTATATACTTGTTGAACTTTAGACGGACTTTATTAACCTTCTTTATATGCATGCTAACCGGTTTCGTCTTTACAACATACTCAAAGTTACATTGTATTAAAATACATATTTTAGGTAAAATCAAAATTATTAAATTACTAGCGGAGTCGGCAGACGCACCAGGCGGTCGGTCTTGCCTGTCTGTTTTTGGAACTCGATAATAGCGTCACACAACCAAATTCAACAGTAGCTAAACGCTTTTTGACGAAAATTCAATTTGCCTTTCATACAGTCAATTCATGAAACGCAAACAATTATACGTAGGTATTTTACCATACCGACAATTAAGCTTTGAAGCGATAATTATTATTTATTATTATCCTTCATAATTATCAAGATAAATATAGGTTGATAATTATTTATCTTTGATTAGGATAATTACACCATTCACGTTTTACTTCAAACTATTTCAGATTAAAGGCTATTCGTTTATGGAACGAACTTCAACAGAGTTACGAAAGGTTCAACATAAAAATTCTTCACATAATCCTTATCCAGTCAACGCAATAAAGGTTGATGAGGGTGATATTCATCATTAATTTAATTAACTACTGGTTTGTAAGTTTTAGCCACAACATAATGAACAAAAAATTAGTAAAAGTACACGACATACTGTACATAACAAAAAAACATAACGTACATAACAAAAAAGAAGGAATTAACAAAAATTAATGCAACTTCAACTATCTCTCAACCATATCCAAATCTCAAAAATTACTGAACCGATTTTAATAAAACTTTTAATGTTTCTGCTCGTAGTCTAGGGATAGCTTATTAGGCTCAGATCATGAGGTCACGGGTTCGATCCCCGGGTCGGGCAAAAGTGTTATTGAGTTTTTTCAAGGTTTCTCGAAAATCCAATAGTCTCAGTAGCAGCTCAGAGTCTGGCAAGTGGTGTGTTTACCAACCCTGTGCCTCGGATAAGCACGTAAAGCCGTCGGTCCTGGTTATCGCTGGAAATATTCGATAATCTTTTTTTTATATATCATAAGATAGCAAACAAGCAGATGGGTCTCCTGATGAAAAGAGTCAAGCATCGCTTGTAGACACCAAAGATGTTAATGCTTGTGGGGAGGTCTAATGCCACACGCATAAGTTTACCGGCTACCTTACGCTGCAAACCGGAACACGACAGCGACAAGCACTGACGCTATTGCGGCAGGAATAGGTAAGACGGTGGTACCAGACCCGGGCGAGACAATGCAGAACTCTACCACCTAGAAGCCACGATGGCAGTGACTCGCATAGTCGATCGGTCGCCTTTTATGACCTGCCTAGCAGAACCGCAGCTGGTCTATTCTTCAAAGAAGCCCGGAACCAAAACGGGGAAAATCGTTATCAGATCAGTAAAATGCGACAATGGGGATCACCACACGTCTCGCCAACCGACAAACCAGTGATTCGTGATTAAATGTAAGTCAAAAGTCAAAAAAGTCAAATTATTTTATTCAAAATAGGATTCACAGTAATCACTTTTTGAAAGTCGGTTTTTACATGTTATTACGTTATAATACATGAAGACATTATCTATACCTATTATCTATACTTATAGATATATCCACTATAGATCTATTGTGTAATAATTTTAAATAAAAGCAATTAAGTATGTCAAACTTATCAAAATTAAAATATTGTTACAATAAACACAATTCAACGTCAATACGTAGATCAATTAAAATAACGTTGCAATAATAATAATTATATTTAAAAAAAAAAACTTTTGTTTTAAATTACTCCAGTCGTCTTCCAAGTAATCGTTTAATTTATAATAATCCTTACACATTAGTTTTTGCTTAATGGCGTACTTGAACTTATTGTCAGGTAATTCAAGCATGTGGTATGGAATCTTATTATAAAAACGTACACAGTCCCCCAAAAATGACTTTTTAGTTTTAGTCAATCTAAAATTAGGAGTAGCAAGCTCATTTTTGTGACGTGTGTTATAACCGTGTTTGTCATAGTCTATAGACTTTCCGTTTGCTCTGCCTACCCCGCAAAGGAACGGGCGTAATGATACTTTTAATTACTTTAATCGTTCAATGTTCTCTAAGTCGGAATATACCTGATTTAAATAAAAAAGAATTATCTCGATATGGCTCTCGAAAACATACAAACATACATATACTTTGGAAATTTAGTACACGTGCTTGAACGCCTAAATAATTTATCGATTATCATCTAATTCCAACAACATTATAAACATACAAATACATGTAAATCTTATAGCCTCCGTTTTTGCATCTGTTGAAAACCAATCGGAATTAGATTTATTTTTAATTTTTAACATAGGTTAAAAAAGATTTGACGCATTCGCTCTCAGACAGCGGAATTCTAAAAATAAACAAAAACAGTAATAACACATCCGGGCATTATGCGAAGGCTCGCATGACCTGTAATTATACAAGCTGATGATGGAGCAGGATACGGGTGCAATTTGTCACGCTATTGCTAACCTGCATTTACTGTTTTGGATGGATTTTTGAATATGGTCTCAAAGTGACATTACCATTAACATAAACATGCGACCCGCTACGCAAAGCACGCGTAATGATAGTTTTTTTATTAATCCCGCAGAAACAATGCATTTTTAGGATAAAATTGGTATATTTAAGTCTAGTAACACTAACACTTGTATACTAAATAAAATACATGCATGTTTTTCATAAATGTATGCACAAACACACATACACGCATATTTTCACGTTTATAATTAGTTTCTTTTTTCATGTATAGCATTGTTGTTGTTCACGGCTTTATTTGCTACGGATTTGATTTTACTTATTAGAGGTTATTTTTTAGAAACTCCATTGTGTATGTTTACTAGGGATGCACCCAAAACCGATGCAGATATCGATGTATCGGCGATTTTGCAAGTTTTCACATAAATCAGAAACGGAGATATTAATGTACCGAAACACCGTTAGGTCTTGAAGTAAAAGATCTAAGAAAAGAAGCAGATCTTTTTATTTTATGGATATAAATAAAACGAAGATGTACTCGTAATTACGCATGTGTAGATTTACCGGCCGTCTTATTCTCTAAACCGGAAAATGACCCTAACAAACACAGTTGCAATTGCAGCATGTAAAGGTGGTGATAACAAACCTGAGCGGATTGTTGCGGCACTCTATCACTTAGTGATCACCATGAGCCGGTAAACTTATGCATGTGGCATTAGACCTCGCCACAAGATAGCAACGCACCATTAACACCTTTGGTGTCTATAGGCGATGGTTGACTGTTTCCATCACGAGACCGATCTGCTTGTTTGCTATCTTATGATATAAAAAAAAACATTTGACTAATCGTAGAACTTTTATAAACTGACTGGCACGAAAATAAACGGTTTATTCTTCAAAAGGTACTTGGACCAATTTAAAAATCAAATTAAGGTTAAGTCACATAATTACCTAATTGCAGTAGGTATTATAATAATAACCTGTCTTAGTCTTCGTGTATTTTTTTTATGGAAGAAGGGGCAAACGAGCAGGACGTGCACCTGATGTTGAATGATCACCGCCACCCATGGACATCTGCAATACCAGAGGCCTTACAGTTACGTTTATAATGTGTACCTTTAATTATACATTATTAACGCAACTGCAAGGCCCCTGATATTTTATTCTTTAAAAGTTAAATTATAAGTATACCTCTTTAAGAAGCTTTAATTATTATTATTATTTATAGACTAACTTTGGGATAATCTAGCTTAAAATAGATTGAGTTTATTTATGACAAATACATAATTTCACATACTTACAATCAAATTTTTCTTCTTTATGATATAGGTGTAGACTAGACAAAAAACAGATAATCTCCAATATAATATTAAACAAAAGTTAAAGGACAAAAGATAAAAAATCGATCAAGAACAATCGGGGCCCCGTAATTGCAGTTAAAATTGCCTTTATAATTATGACTTTAAAGTTAAATATTTATAAATACAATGCTGTGTTATCAGATAAGTCAAGGCATGCCGAACAAAGAAGCGTAGCCTTGTCTCGACTTGTGCGAACAAAGGTTATGAATAAACAAACATGCAGAGTATTTTAAATGTGCGTTATGATAAATACAATATCGTGATTGACACTGCCCTAATAAAGTCATAGAGTTGTGACAGTATGGAAGTTGACAAAGCCATTTAGAATCACAATCATACGTATCAAATCGCATTTGATCATTATTAAACTCAGTTAATATAGACATAGCAATATCATGCTTCGAAGAGTACGTAAACCGGTTGACCACAATTCAAGATCGGTTCGACAAATTTAGTTGCTCAACATCTAAATCTTAAGATGTAACAGAGTGTGCAATTAAGGATCAATTATGTAACATAATCGTGATGTTGACTTTTATAGTTTACTAGCTCTACCCTTCAGCCAGCTGCATTATATAAATGTTTGGCGAATATAATTTTTTCACGCGATTTCCTTTATTTTTCTTCCTTAAGAAACCTTCTACAAATTACTAGAAAACTTAAGAAAATATTATGAAATCTATAAAGTCGTTTCAATTTATGGCGTCACCAAGGGAAAAATTATTAATATTTATCTATATTCATATATAACAATATTTAAATTGATAAACTTACTCTAAAAAAATATCCAAGGATCCTGTTTTGGTCACATACTTTATATCGTTTGAATCGTCACGTCGAAGGCATTTCAACGTGTTTAATTATTCTCAAGCCCACGCTTTCCCTTGAATACATTCACTGTCATCTTCTTTCGCAAGTGTCTTGAGAAGATAATATGCCAATGTAATGAGATACGTTAATATCACCTTGAAAACTAGAACCCGTTCCGGATTACATTTAGAACTTGTTTATAAAACACAACTGACCCGATTCCCTTTGTAGATGGACAACCAGATTAAATTCAATTGTTTGATTTTTTTATATTGTGATTGATTACTGTTATTGGATTTATGTTCAAGTCTTAGCAAGTTGATTTATATTTGAACAGCCATTCTTAGCAGGTTGTGCTTAATTTTCAAAAAAAAGCTTTTTTTAATGAACGCTTCATTCTAATAGCTGTCTGTATGCTGAATTTCAGTATAATCCTTCGGAAATTGAATTATCATGTTAAAAGATCAGATGAGAAAACATCATGGTCATTTAAAGATGATACGTATCCAATTAAAAATTCCCAATATTATATAGGCCTTATTAAATTTTTAATTGCATATAGTAACGATAAATGCATACGATTAAAAAAGTTATTTAATTAAAATATATTTTTTTATATCATAAGATAGCAAACAAGCAGATGGATCTCCTGATGGAAAGAGTCAACCATCGCCTATAGACACCAAAGATGTTAATGGTGCGTTGCTATCTTGTGGCGAGGTCTAATGCCACATGCATAAGTTTACCGGCTACCTTACCCTCCAAACCGGAACACGACAGCGACAAGCACTGACGCTATTGCCGCAGGAATAGATAAGGCGGAGGTACCAGACCCGGGCGAGACAATGCAGAACTCTACTACCTAGTAGCCACGATGATAGTGACTCGATAGCCAATCGGTCGCCTTTTACGACCTGCCTGGCAGAACGGCAGTTGGCCTATTCTTCAAAGGAGGCCAGGACCAACACGGCGTGAAATTAAAAACAAAAAAACAATATACTTGTACTTTCATTTAACTGTACATGTGTTATATACACAATTATGATAAATCAATTGACCTGTTTAAAAAATAAAGCATCTTTAGAATGTCATAAACTTTATACGTGCGTGCGTTGCAAAGTACAAGTTCATTATTTACTGGTTTTAGTTATTTAGATATAAAAACGATTTGTTTTTATTTTGTTTAACCGTATGTATTACTTATTATTTTTATTAACTCTTACAATTCTTATAACATCAGTACTTGTCACTAGCTTGCTCTACACTAATATCATAAAAGGGAAAGATTTGATTTTTTTATTTGTTACGATTTAACTAAACCACTTTTAGATGGATTTTACAAATTCCTCTACTTTTAGAAAATTATGTTGTCCAGAAGTGACATAGCGTCGTTGTTAAATTTATATCTGCTATGTGCACTTTTTTGGAGATTTTAACATTTTTACTGTTGTGACTAGTTTACATACCAAATTTTCATATAAAAATACTGTTATGAGATTCTAAACATTATACACTGAACCGTGATCGCTAAAAATATACACACAGTGCATCAGACTTAATATTCTCAATTTTTTTTTACAAGACTAATTTTCTAATGAATGTCTTAAAGATATACTTTTTGCACATAGCAGATATCTTAACAACGTCAATAGGCTACTTTATTACCCGATTGGGAAAAAGGGAACTAATATTTAATAATTTTTGGCCACGCGAACGAAGTGTCGTCATTGATAAAACCACGTTCAGACAGTGATTTCATAATTTTTAAAATTGTCTGCTCGTCAGTATGAAAACAAATATAATTATTATTTCCATAAGTTTTTACCGTGCTGACATCCCACACAAGCGAAAATTCACTTTAAAACAAAACCTATCCGGTTTTTCGGACGTTGCCATTAAGTAACCTTTAAATGACCTTTAAAATAAAATTAAAATTTGTGCATCTTGTATGTATTTACTCGTATGTTTAAAGATTCGTTTGACAAATGCCTTCCGCCAATATTAGTCATTACTGCGCCGGTTGTGACTAAAAAATCTTTATCTTTACATAGTATAAAACAAAGTCACTTCCGCTGTATGTTCGTTTATATCTTTTAAATTACGCAAGAGATTTTAATTCATTTTTATCAATAGACAGAGTGATTCAAGGGAAACTTTGTATGAATAATACATGCATATTACAGTAGAATAAATTGGTAAAGTGCATGTCAGGCTATGCGCAATGTAGGGTTCCGAAGTTGCTCCTTAAAATAAAGTGACTAAGAAGAATGCTTTTACTGTTTTGTATTATGAACATTTTTCCTATTTAACGTCAAATACGGGTAAATCCGCACCACAGGTTCACCTATAAAACTTCTAAAAGTACGCTTTAGAAGTTGGTCTACCGTTACTCAAAGCCTTGTAAGCCGTGATAGTTTTCCTTTTGATTTCATTATATTTATTAGTACCGTGATTTTTTCCCATCCTCACAACCAACAGTGTAGCAGGAAGAAGGGAAGGGTTTCGTTTCGTTTGTATTAAAAATAAGCACTTTAAAGCTTAATAATTCTGTGGTCTAGCAGTCCGGTGTCAGAGTTGCCACATAAAGTCCCAGGTTCGTTCCCTAGGTCGGGCAATTCAAAAATGTGTTTCTTTAGTTTTCTGATAAAAACATCATTGCCCGGGATTAGAAAGTGCCCGGTAGGCGATCGGCTTGCCACCTATCACACTGTGGAACTAATTATCTTCGGCTAATCGTGGGCACACTGGTTGTACCTCTGCCTACTTATTTGGAGACACAGGCGTAAAGATACTTTTTTGTTTAAACGCACTTTTACTGTTGTTAGGTTTTCATTTCATAAAGTAATATTTTGCCCGATATTATAAATGTGCGAACTTGTTTTCTTGCACTGGCATCCCTAAATTTCAAAAACGTCTGTTAAATATTTTTAACAGACGTTCACTTTGGAATAGATACTCGAAGAAGCATGACGTCCCCAACAGTTGGCCTCCATTGATATCATTCTTGAACGTGCATAAATAATTTAAGGTAATGTATTTGATAAGTTATACCTATTTCATTATAAGTGTAAGGATAAATAGAATGTAGAATTAAAGAATAAAATAACGTTATTAGAATTGAACAATGTGAAAAGAAAATACAAATGTAATATAAATTGATTACGTAGTTTCAATTAGTTAAGGTAATTCTTAATATTTAATACAAGGGCGGAACCTGGCCGTTGCTATAGCTACTAAATTATATTCTCTCATGCACCACTTTAATTGCCAAATATAGGGTTCTGCCTACAAATTCAGAAGTGGGATACCCCACGCTTATAAATGGATTAATTGTAAATATTAATAATTGGTAATACTAATAATATATAATGTGACATTCTCTTGTATGTAGTAAGTCTCATTTTTATACATTTTTTCTTGGTTAGTAAAAAGTAGACTTATTATCTTTGCACACGCGTGCATTACCGGTATGGCGATTTAGAAATCTGTAAAACTTTTGTATTTATAATATTTTGCACACGTGCATTACCGGTGAAGTATGGTGATTTAGAAATATGTAACACCTTTGTAAATATTATAATATTTTTGCACCGTAACCGTTTTATATGAAAAATATTTTATTTTTCTATATTCTGTTAAAGCACCAAATATTATTTTTAAATCGATATAATTCACTATTTTTTTTTTCTTATAAGTCAATAACAGTTAATTTATTTTCTTCCCTTTTTCTACCGGTCCTAAAAAAAAGGACGCGGATAGAGGTACGAAGAATATACTATGCTTTGTCGCTTTAAGTTTCAGATAATGCGACGTCGTTGAATATCGATGAGTTCTCTGAAATGAATCACTCGTAACAGTGGAGTGGTCACAAGAACATGAAGGTGTTGAATAAGAAATAGTTGCAGTCCTAATAAGTGCTGTTGCTGTCACCAGAGTCCGTTTTCCTCGTGTAAGCACAACATCTTTTGCTACGGATGTGAAGTAGAGCATGAGTGGAGAGGTAACTTACTTTGATGATTTAACAAGGAGGATCATTAAGAAACATAGTTAGAATTATCAATAAGGTGGCTGTGAAGCTGCGAACTGCGAATAGAGGTGACATGTAGGAACACTTATGCCTTCAGATATTTTAATTCCTTAAATTAAAACTTCAATCTGTGTCAGTAGGCAATTTGTCACCGCCCAATATCTGTTTATCTAACCGCCGCCTATATTACGTTCAAATTAGGATATTAAATAAATGTTTTGTTTAAAATTAAGACTTTCCGTAGATTGGCATAATTTGATACAAAAGACAGAATTCTTTTAAATTTAGTTAGAGGGTAAAGTAACTATGGAGATCTCGCGTAACATGTTAGTGTCGTTTTTCTCAGACAGAATACTTATAGACGATGATTCAGGTTATATCAGGAAATCAATATGTTTAATTGTTGTCTTATGATAATTAAAAAAAATAGGAAACGGAAACAAATAATAAATTTTTAGTAACTATTCCACTAGAAAATCCCTTGATTGAACCCAGAATAATCAGATTTATTGTTTTTTCCGTTTAACCTTGTTATAGGGCAATAGTTATAGTTAGTCATAATTTTAAAATGTGCTGCTAAAAGATGATTTTCAAAACAGACGTAACGGGATTTTCAAAACAGACGTAACAGACGTGCCTTTTTTTTCTATTTACGAATAAAAATAACATCATAAAAGAAAAAAACTTACAATTCCGACAAACCGTTAGCAGTTTATCGGCAGACATATTGCTTTCTTATATATAACATTATTTTAGTTTTATAATTAATTTAACACTTCACTTTTCACTCCTACTTAATTTGGTTTTCTCTATTTAAATAAAGAACTTATAACATGGTAGTTAAAATATTCCATACGCAATAACTTCTAGCAGCTACCTTCACACAGCAAAAATATTATGTAAACAATGTGAGTTACGATAGCTGGACCATATTTCGGTTTCTATATCGAATTTTGTTTATATTGGAATATCGGTCTACAGCTTTGATGCATATTACAGTGAGGGTATAGTTAGGCAAAAAAAAAACTAATATTTTTCTTAATACTGCAACTCTGACTGAAGCACACCTGTGGGTTTTTAAATTTTTTTATCTGCCCTAAAGACTTGCGTGCACTCTATACTAGCCACATTTTACTGCATAGGTGCTCAGTGGTATATAAGTGATTAGCAATGTCAAGTACATTTTTGGATCTATGAGTTCTAATGTATCATGTAGTCCGGGGCTTGACATTGTATTATTACAGCCAAGACTGATTTTAGCTCAGAGTATGAAAGTTCAGTTTACTAATTAAATTACTTGTAAATCTTCTACAATATCTACGTCAGGGCAGCTATTTTTACGAATCAGATTCCAAATTTGATAAAATTAATGATAGTTAAAAAAAATAGACAAAATTTTGAAATAATAGACATATTGGCAAATTTTTACTTTTGATTCATCATAATATTGAAATTATAGTTACAGAGTATATATTTCTGGTGAGATTGAACAGTTAAGGGGATAATTCTAATATTTAGGAATGAAATTCGTTTACTGTCAGCGATAAGTACCCTGTACACCCCATTTTAAATATTTGCCTTAAAAGCAACTTCAACCGTGATTCAACTATTATGAAATTAAATTACAATGCATACAATGTTTGTATTTATAGGGCTATTTATAGGTCTCGTTATCTTGTCTCCTTAATAATTATGAAAAGGGTTGCCATAAATAGATAGTGTAACGAGCATGAATAGCCATTTAGGTATTTGAAAAACAATTTAGCTACGCTACCACTATTGCCTTGTGACCCGACGGTACAAATTGAACTGTTTTTGGATGGGAGTAAACTAAGCGACGATGGTGTATTGCTACAGAGATTGCGTGAATTTAAAGCCTTTCCATCTAGTAGTTTTCTTTAGTGTTCAATATATCATAAGAATAAATATATATAAATACGTTTTTATTTGTAAGGTTGGCAGAAATTTATTTTACTAAGCCCGCAAATATATAATAGTATACTATGTAAGTTCAACATTTATCAAATATGAATTTGTCTCTCGTATAACAAGATGGTATGGAAGCTTGTTACAAATATCTGTGTGGTATATCAACCGGAAATAAAAATGTCTCACGTGAACTCCTAGACACCCAATATGCTAACTGTAGCATAGGTAATCGTTGTAGTTCGGACAATTTTCACCACTTATATCATTAAAAGCTGAAAATTGGCTATTGGCCCCATTTCGAATTGCATAGAATTTGTGAAATCTCACTTTCTTTAGATTTGACAGACAATAATAAGAATAGATAGAAATAATAAATAATAGCCTATTATATAATAGACGATAGCACAATAAATAAGTTAATTATATTAGATATAACGATTGCATTAAAGAGATATAGCTGTATAGGAAGAGAAAATTTCATTGGATGAAATAAGGAATAAAAGTGTTTCCGAAAATGCTGGCACTATTAAATTTAAAATATTAAGAACATAAAAATTTTCTGCAGTACAATGGAGCCTATATTTTAAGTTAAATCCTTAGTAGTCGATGGAAACTCCTCGACGTACAATAGAGGACAAAACAAAAATGAAATCTGCTTCTCAAGTAATGACTTTTCATTTGTTTTTAATTAAAATCTGCAACGCGTATTGACCAGTTACAAATTTGTTACTGTGGCTAGTCAACGATTTAATCTCTCGCTATCCCACTACTTAAAATTTGGTTTGGTGCAAAGCCAAAGTAATGATGAAAGGCATTCGGATTCTTTGGGTGCGTTATTCTATTAATTAATGCAATTTTTGTACGAGATGTCGTTTTTTTTAATTTTCTTCAGATATGAAGAAAATTAGAGAATAGCTAGATTTTATAAGTCACCCACTGTTATTACGTAAGAGGTCTGAGACAATAGTGTTCGATACATCAGATTAAACACACGGGGCTTTACAATTGAAATAGGGGCCTTTCTCCTCGTTATAGCGAAAGAAGTCAAAATAATCATGAAAACTATTTTCAACTACAATGGCTAAAAAGGGAGAGTTCTGTATACTTTACATAGATCTCTTTCAAGTATTACAGAATGATGCCAAGTCAAAGCTTAGTATTATGTTATGATAAATTTAGTGAAAACGATTGTTTAATTCAATAGTAAAGTAAATGAAAGTTAGTATTTAATGAAATACCCTGAGGATGCTTGTGTAAGCGAATCCGGTCGGAAATTAAATATAATTATTATATTGTGAAACAGTACAAGTGTGATCAGCTAGCAAATATTGTGTTAAAATGGAGTTTCACCAAGTGCCGACGATAAAAAGTGTAGAAGTATTTAATGACTTTCCTTGAATTCATATCAGTAAATTAAACTTATATTGATAAGAATTAATCGATTTTAATGAATGGAAAGGTGAACATAAAAATATTTGAATGTGAGATATGGTCGTGATTCGGGAGGATTACGATTAATATGATAAAACTGGTGTAAGACCCGGTGGTTACTGGTGTAACACCCGGGTGTCGCAACAGTATTATGGGGGATGGTTTATGTAGTTAGTAGTTGATATGTATGATACTATGGTTTTAGTTGTGAGACAGGAAAACTCGCTCCACTAACATAGACGGAAGATTACGTAATATACTTTGTAGTTCGGGAGAGTCACAACAGTATATTATGATGAATGGTTATGGAAAAAAATGATCATTAAAATGTATGATTAATTAATTTATTTGGGAAAAATAAGTAAATGTTGTAAAGTAGATACATGTATTTGATAGCTATGAGGCCCTCAGCTTCAGCCGGGAGGACTTAAATATTGTGATCGTATAACATGAGAATAAGAGACACGGGTGAAAAGCAAATAATAAGGAGGCCAAGTGTTAGGTTTTGGAAAAGAGCGTGCATGAGGGCATGCACGAGGTCAGGATGGTCGAGTGTTAGGTTTTCATTTAATAAAGTAATATTTTGCCCGATATTATAAATGTGCGAACTTGTTTTCTTGCACTGGCATCCCTAAATTTCAAAAACGTCTGTTAAATATTTTTAACAGACGTTCACTTTGGAATAGATACTCGAAGAAGCATGACGTCCCAACAGTTGGCCTCCATTGATATCATTCTTGAACGTGCATAAATAATTTAAGGTAATGTATTTGATAAGTTATACCTATTTCATTATAAGTGTAAGGATAAATAGAATGTAGAATTAAAGAATAAAATAACGTTATTAGAATTGAACAATGTGAAAAGAAAATACAAATGTAATATAAATTGATTACGTAGTTTCAATTAGTTAAGGCAGTTCTTAATATTTAATACAAGGGCGGAACCTGGCCGTTGCTATAGCTACTAAATTATATTCTCTCATGCACCACTTTAATTGCCAAATATAGGGTTCTGCCTACACTGTTTTATAAAACACTTTTTATTTAGTTTATATATTTGCTGAGATACGTCAGTGTTATGTTTTTTAAAAGTACCATAGCCCTGATGACGCCGTTACTAGCGAAACCTGCCACATAAAATTAATATGTTTTGTGAACAGTACAAATGCATTTTAAAATAATTTTGCAACACCAGTAAATTATATTTTAGGACAAAATAACTTACCACCGAGTCACACTCGATGTATTCCTAATCCGTAAAGAAAGAACTAACATGATATCATGGAATAAGTATCTTCACGCCCATATCCCCGAAAGGGTAGGCAGAAGTACAAGTGCACCCACGATTAGCCGAAGATACTTGGTCCCACAATGTGATAGGTGGCAAGCCTATCGCCAACCGGGCACTTTCCAATCCCGGGCAACTTTGTGTTTCTCAGAAAACTGAAAAAACACTTTGTTTTAATGTGCCCGACCCGGGAATCAAACCCGGGACCTCATGTGGTCAACGCCAACGCTGGATCACTAGACCACAGAGGCGATCATGAAATAATAACCAATATTAACCCACTAACCAAACTTAATTCATTTCAGAATATGACAGAGAAAAATAATGATGTTGTCATTCTTTCTCAAAATATCCTATTTCCTGGAAGCTGTGACTCGTCACTTCACTAGACGAATCCAATATTCAAAAACATGACGCATATATCTAATCAGTAGCCCATTAGTTTTCGTTATTATTTTTTAGAGACGGCAACAATCAACAAATCTGCCTACGCCCGGTGCATGCTACGTCCGGTAACAGATTTTATTCACATTTGCGTTTGATTTTTTTTAACATCTAACAGTGATGGAAGTTCACTAAGCGTCGATGATGGAAAGTATTAAATGTATGTCATAAGTTTTTCTGATAGAAATAGGCAACCATCGCCTTTAAAAACCAAAAATAATAATCATGCGTTGCTATCCGTATGGCGGGCTGTTAATGGTAAAGTTTACCAGCTACTCTATCCTTCAAACAGGAATACGTAATGGCAAGCATCGACACTATAGCGGCAAAAACAGGTAAGGCTGGTGGTACCAAATACCCGGGTGAGTTGTTGTAGAACTGTACTTAGTGTGTTCTTCAAAGAAGGCCCGGATTCACACGGGGAAAATGAATATATTTCCTCCGTGTTGCTCCCGGGCTCCTTTGAAGAATAGGTCAACTGCCGTTCTGCCAGGTAGGTCGTAAAAGGCGACCGATTGGCTATATGAGTCACTACCATCGTAGCTACTAGGTGGTAGAGTTCTGCATTGTCTCGTCCGGGTCTGGTACCACCGCCTTACCTATTCCTACCGCAATAGCGTCAGTGCTTGTCACTGTCGTGTTCTGGTTTGGAGGGTAAGGTAACCGGTAAACTTATGCATGTGGCATTAGACTTCGTCACAAAATAGCAACGTTCATATATGTATATGTATAAAAAATTTCGTTCTGCAGCGCTCGTCGACGCAAGCCGTGATCAGAGGAAAATTGAATACTACATATGTATAAGTTTACTGGCTAACATGATAAGTTAAACGGTACCAAATCGAAATACGACAGCGATAAGTACTAACACTACATATAACGGCAGGAATAGATAAGGTGGTGGCACCAAACTCGGTCGAGACGTTACAGAACTCTATCACTAAATAAAATGTAGACCACTCATAATCACAAAATATAGATTTTTATCTGGAATATTAAGTATGTTCAAATATTAAAGAAATAATTAAAAAAAATACATAGAGTTGTACACAATGTCAACGGCGACGCTTATGTAAATGACTGTAAATATTACGATTAACATGTTAATGTATCAAGTTTAAGGAAATTATTCGTCTATTTCATATTTAAAAATAAATATTAATTTGTATTAGTGTTGTGTATAGATTATCTGGCTTCCTTAGGCAAATATCATTTACGCTATGATAAACAAAAATGATTTTAGCCATTGCTTGATGTCTATGTATACCTATTAATGTCATAAAGGGTTTTTTTTTGTATGTTTATAACGGATAAACTCAAAAACTGTGACACTGGTCTTAGCTCTTTTACCATCAAAAATCTACACTATCCAGGAGTGACTCAAGCTACAGAAACGGACAATTCTAAACATAGCGACATAACTGAACCAAAATGACATGGCCGGCATGGAACGAGAAATGGCCGGGTTTAACTAGTATTATTATATAAATACTGAAATATATTCTGTATAAATAAATATAATAAACACCCAAACCTAGAAATCCAAACATATATGCACGTAACACTAATGTTTGCCCAGTTCGAGAATCGAAGCGAAATCCCATAGACTCTTCGTAAGGTCGCTAACCACTCGACAAACGGAGCGGTTAAATGTATCTTCACAGTCCGTACATTTATTTCTTCACGCCTGTACCCCTAAAAGGATAGGCAGAGGTACAACAAGTGCACCCACGATTAGATTAGTCCCACAATGTGATAGGTGGCCAGCCTATCGCCAACCGGGCACTTTTTCCAATCCCGAGAAACATTGTTTTTGTCAGAAAACTAAAGAAACACTCTTTTTATTAAATAGCACGACCCTGGGATCCCCGACCCGAGACCTGGGATGAACCTGGGACCTCATGTAGTCAACTTCAACATCGGACCACTAGACCATAGAGGCGATTCATTATTGATTTTATTTATTATTGATAATTATATAAAAAAACGTGATTAATAGTGCAATATCTTATTTGTTACTTCCTTAGCCTCGTAATAAATAAACATTAGATATAACTAGCTTTGACAAATTCAGTTCCATTGCAAAGGATATTATTTCCGCTTCCACATTTGTCGATGTTATTAGCGGACGCCATATTTTACACGAATTATTTGTCACGTTAGACATATTTACTGAGGAAATAAGTACTTATAAGATAGTACTATTAGGGCGAAGCCACATCACTACGCTGTGTCGACGCATCGCGAAAGCGACGCCGTATCATAACGTGATGACGCAACGCAACATTTATCGCGTACGGGATCGTACAAGTCGATTTAGTCCGGTGTCACTGTTGTAGCTCTTCAGGCTGCCAGCTATTGTTATGTCAAAGAAAACCTTGACCATCAATTAAGTTAATAATGAGACATTAACCAGACTAGAGTCTAGAAATCCACCTTTTCTAAAGTTTAAAATATACAATTTCACTATTTGAACGCAGTAAAATATGCAATGTCTGACTTTCAAATTTCTGTGTCTCCAGAACCCTGCATAAGATATTTACCCTATTTAAATGGGACCCCACCTGGGTAGGATACTTTCCCAAAAATAGAAATTTCAAAATTAGTTCATAAATAAACGAGATAAAAAAGTTAAAAAATACAAGCGAATTCAGAACTTCCTCCTTTTTGGCAACTTTGTCGAAAAAGTACCGCATCCCAAATTTGTACGATGCGGCAATGCTTCGAAAAATTCCGCGATGCGTTTTATGACATTGTTAATTCTTGCGGTGCGTCGTCGTAACGCAGCATTGTGGCTTCGGGCTTAGAGACGTTTATCGACTGCCGTGTGAGGAAGTAAAAAAAAGTATGTATAATATATAATATTTTTATATTAAAAACATGAAAATACCGTAAGCACGTGTACTTTTTTATTTGGAAAGAAGCAACCATCGCCCATAACCATCAAAGATGTTAATAATACATTGCTAAGCTATGAGTAAGGTTAGTGACAGTTTAGTCTTTGCTATATATATGTAATAGCAAACAAGTAGATTTGCGTATGGCGGGATGGTAATACCATACTTATAAATTTACTGGCTACTTTACCCTATAAACCAGAACACGGCAGTTATAGCATTAACGCTATTACGGCAGGAATAGATAAATACCAAATCCAGGCGAGACGGTGTGAAACTCTACCACGTAGAAGTTACTTGATCAGCCAATTATTCGCCTTTTACTAATTGCCTGGCAGAATAGTGGATAGTTTATAATAACTCTTTTGATGAAAAAAGAAACCATCGCCTATAGATGCCAAAGATGTCAATGGTGCGTTGCTATCCATGTAGCGGTATGGCTATACTACATGCATAAATCTTCTGGCCAAACTTCCCTACAAACCGGAACTGGACAATGACAAGCGTTGACGCTATTGCAGCAGGAATAGGTAAGGCTGTGGTACCAAATACCCAGACGAGACGTTGTGACACTCTACCACCTAGCAGTCACGTTGGTAGTGATACTTTTATCCAATCGGTCGCCTTTTACGACCTGCCTGGCAGAACGGCAGTTGATCTACTCTACAAAGGAGCCCGGACCAACACGGGAGAGTCGTTAGTTCAGCTTATCATACAAGGGATTCGTCCTGATAATACGTTATCGTGATGATACATATTATTCTATCAAGATACGACGTGAAAACTTCTCGAGACACCTTTTTGTTATTATTTTCCTTTTCAAGTGATTTCCGAGAACAAGTTGGCAGAGCGCCAGGAGCGCACGCGTCGCCGGCGGACCCATAAATACCCACCTGCTATTAGGCTGTTTGCAATCATCTCGTGTATTTAGTTCCCAGACCAACTCACCAATATTCATAGATCTCTTTTTATAGTGTGTTAAAATATGTGAGAGGAATCTTTAATCACACTGCATCCGACTTAAAATTTACAATATCTGGGTAATAAGTTTTTTTGGAAAATCATTTCTTTTACATTACCGTATTGGTTCGGGCTTCCTTTGAAGAATAGACCAATTGCCGTTCTGCCAGGCAGATCGTAAAAGACGACCGATTGGCTATATTTGTCACTACTATCGTGACTACTAGATGGTAGAGTTTTGCAACATCTCGCCCGGGAATATAGTTTACCTTTTCCTGTCACAACAGCATCCACTGTTATTGTCATGTTCCGGTTTGAAAGGTAAGGTAGCGGGTAAACTTATGCATGTATCATTAAGACCCCGCCACAAGAATAGCAACGCATCAATAACATCTTCGATGTCTATATGCGATGGATGTCTCTTTTCATCGAGAGAGCCATCTGCATGTTTGCTATCTTATGCTATGAAAAATGATTTCTTATATAATTGGTGTGCTGATGGCTCCCTTGATGTAAATACAGCCATCGCCTATAGACATGAGAGATCTTAATATTGCGATGCTGCGATGATGATGGCAGGGATAGAATGCAAAATGCATAAGTTTACCGGCTACTTTACCCTCAAAACCGAAACATGTCAGGGACAAGCACCGACGTTATTTCGACAGGAATGGGTAAGGCGGTGGTTCCATGGTCATAACTTTGCATAACCCTATCATCAAGTTAGTAGTCACGATGTTAGAGACACGTATTAGCCTGCTCTTTCCATTCTAGACGCCTAGCAGCAGAAAATTGATCTTTTTTTCAATCGGAACATCGGAAATCTAGATATGCGATGACACCAAATAACAACATTAAAATATCAAAAATCTTACTTAATATTGCGTATTCATATTTTCTGTAGAGAGGTGTAAATAAACAAACAAAAGAAAAACATTTATCGGCTGCTTTAACTTTGAAAATGGAATACGATAGTGACAAACTCTGATGTTATTATGAGTGGAACACGTAAAGTGACGGTACCAAATCCAGACGTAATTTCGCAAAGCATTATCACCTAATGATCATCATCATGAGTGCTAACATTTCACAACATGTTTGGCAAATTGGTTGCATTTTTTGAACTGCCTGAAAAGAATTCCGGTCTAAAACGGGCAATCTGAATGTGTTTTAGTTCTTTCCGAAAAACTTAGCTTGGTTAAGAACGTACATTACCCTGATGTTGTCGACAAATTGGCCGCCTATCACACTATACAACTGCCTTATCGTTGGCTCAGAATGGGCGCGTTGAACCTCTGCATACGTTTTTGGTAATATGGCGTGACAGTATTTATTTACTAACCTAATTTGAATCATTAGGTTATTAAGGGCGTATCAAGACTGGCAATTTAATATCGTATTAATGATTATTACTCAATTTAAATTGGTTAGTGATTAATGGATGAAAAATAATTTTGTTATAGTCGCAATTGATTATAAAACTGGTTACAAAATCGAAGAATATTTATAAAATAATATGTTTTTATACAAGTATCCTGTATCTGGTCAAAATGTCAGATATAAAGCGCCAATAAAGGTGAAACCAAAACCTGCCCTCTAAGCAATTAATTATCTGACCTTTAATTAGTAAAATCGTATTCAATATACCTGACCTTCAATTAATATAATGTTCATGTCAAAGATACTAATTATTAAAAACATAGATAATAATTTTAAAATTAAAAAATATCGAAATATAGAATAAAAAAATAGAAAATAAATTGTGTTACGAATATGCCTTACGGATAGTGAGTTTGGTAGATTTCTGCAACGCCTTCACTAGGTTTTGGTACCTACGCATTACCTATTCTTACCGCAATAATGTCGGAACTCTTCCATGCCGTGTTCCGGTTTGAAGTGTAAGGTAGCTGGAAAATTCTAGGTTCCTTCTCATCTGTATCGCATCTGTAAAAGTTCTACTTAAAAAAATATTTTTAAAAGTTTTTGTAAATAGCCGCTTTAATGCTGACAATAAGTATTAGTATTATATTCCGATCAGTGGCGTAACAACAGGGTGGCAGGGCTGGCAAAATGCCACGGGCCCCCAACCCAGGAGGGCCACGGCCCTAGAGGCCGCGAGCTCAAAAATATTTTTTTTAGATTGTACGTGTAGCTAATTGAGTACGCTGAAAATCTCGAAGTTTATTAAAATTAAACAGAGTACATGACGATTTGTACTGATAGGGCCCCATCAAAAGAATTTGCTACGGGCCCCAGATGGTATAGTTACGCCACTGATTCCAATATACAGGTTAAGATAGCTGGTAAATTTATGCATATGGCATTACTATCCTGCCACGAGGTAGATGTCAATGGTGCGTTAATACATGTATCCGTGTGCTGATTACGGAAATCGGGGATAGAAACGGGGAAATGCTAATACATAGAAATATATTATTAACTACCTAAATTCAATAATATAAATACCCACGTTAATCACAAACTCTTATTGCTGTCGGGAATCGAACCATATTCCCGTTGATTGCATTTACAAGGTCGCTCATAGCCGGGTGCGGATCCAAGGTAGGGGGACATTGAATGCAATTGCCCTTCCCCCCGAAAATTACGTTCAATTCTTCAAAATATGGAATCGTCTGAGATTTTGTTATTTGTCATTTTTCTAAAGATTTTGCAGGTCGGTCGGGCAATTTAAAAATTTGATTTTTCAGTTTTCTGATAAAAACAACGTTTCCCGGGATTGGATAAATGCCGGGTTGGCGACAGGCTTGCCCCACCTATCACCTTGTGGGACCAAATATCTTCGGCTAATCGTGGGTGTGCTGGTTGTACCTCAATCTACCACTCCGGGGATACTTACTTATTTATCAAGTGAAATGACCTAAGATTGCCCTCCTCCCCCTGAACTAAATCCTCAATCCGCGCCTGGCAGCCAAGATCTATAGTAACTGTAAACTTTCTAATGATATCCTCAATTCACTATCTTCATCTAATAATTGCTTACATAAATACATGGGAATTTGTTTCCGACTGTTACCGTGAAAATTCTATTGTCCATGCTTTCGCGACCCATTACGTAAGTGCATTATTGGCTACTGGTCTTACGTAACTTTATATTATGACCACTTTTATGCTCAATTTACTTAAGTGTCTTTAAATTCACTTGGTATTTGTATTTTAACAGTAGTAACGATTTGTATTTTAACAATAATAACGATTTGTATTTTAACAGTACTAATGATTTGTATTTTGTCAAATCGTTTTTTTTTCTATTACCTGTCAAAGAAAATTAAACTTGACTCAACATGGTTTCATTGTGAAAAGACATATTTTTTTCATGGCTTCACTCGCCCTAAAACTTATTTTCTAATTCCTTTGGAAATAGTATTTTGTCAACTGACTTTCTAAAAACATAAAAAAAATCAGTTGAATTTATGTATGTATGTTACTTCAGATCTTAGTTATTAACTAACTGATCTTATCATTTCATTTTTTGTTTAGAAAGATAAACTTTGCTTTTAGTTCCCCCCATTCAAGTTTCTCCGTAGTAATCCGGGTTCTTTAAAGAATAAACCAACTGTCATTCTGCCGGGCAGGTCGTAAAATGTGACCGATTGACTATACATGTCCCTACCATTGTGACAACTAGTTGGTAGATTTCTACAACATCTCGCCCAGGTATTTGGTACCACCATCTAACCTATTCCCAACGCAATAGTGTCAATGCTTATCATTGTAGTGTTCCGGTTTGAAGGTTGAGGTAGCCAATAGAAAGACTAATGTATATAGCATTACTAACCCACCACACGGATAGCAAAGCACCACTAACGTCATTGGAGTTTATAGGCGATGGTTTCTTTTTCCATCAGGAGAGTTATGTGCTTGTTTGTTATAAAAAAAAGTCCTATTTAAATTTACCAAAGATCTAATTCCTGATTACAGAGATACAGGGGATCGGAAGTCATTTATTGGAGTTTTACTCCTATTTAATTATTGTTGCCCAAAAGCATCTTATGTCATTTTTCATAGCCGAGACAACGAGTATCCATAACTTCATAATAATTAGTTAAGAATTTAGGTTATGGAAATGTAATTTACATTAATATTATAAATGCGAAAGTTTGGATGTTTGATGTTAGGACGGATGGATATTTGGATGGATGGATGTTTGTTATTCAATCACGCA
Source organism: Apodemia mormo (assembly GCA_036924255.1). NCBI lineage: Eukaryota > Metazoa > Arthropoda > Insecta > Lepidoptera > Riodinidae > Apodemia > Apodemia mormo. The sequence continues at coordinate 1,877,494 of JAUPFN010000007.1, read as the reverse complement.
AAAAATACAGAACAGATTTGAATGAAATTTGGTACACAGGTAGATTATAATATGGAATAGCACATAAACTACTTTTTATCTGGGAAAAATTAAGTGATCCCGCGGTATTCAGCAAAAACTTTTACAATTACAATGCAGTGGGCTGCACACTGCAGCTAATAAGCAAATAAACAATCATTTTCACATTTATGCTAGTAGATGGGCTTGAGTGATTTAAACCCCCGACGCAAAACGAGGGGTGTTATAAGTTTCAGATGTGTATCTGTGTATCTGTGTATCTGTGTATCGTAGCGCTTTGGCGGATGGTCCGATTTGGTTGCGGTTTTTTTAATTGAAAGCCCTGTTTTGAGAGATGTTTCTTAGCTATGATTCCATAGAATCTGTTCTGCCGTTTCAAGATCACCAGCTCTTTTTTAATTGATGAAAGGAATTAAGCAACTTGTAAAGGCTTTATCAATGCTAAATTTTGTATACTCTTACTCTATTGATATTGCAATTACATGATGACCTTGACGTGATACTTTAGGATTCTCGTTCGAAGATCATCAGCATCTATTTAACTGGCAATTTTCGTATGTAAATAACAGATTTTCTAAATATTGTAAGCCACTTTTTAACAACGTTCTGATATCCGTTTGTACAAAACCTTGGCAAACATGTGAAAGCTCAGTGACAATGCAATACTATGGTACCATCCAACTGAACTCATTATGTAGCCTGAACGTAGGGACTGGAACTCTCTGATGCAGAGTTTTAACAAGACACCCTTTTTTGGACTCATTGGTCTTGTTGCTATAAGTACTAAGTTTGATAAGTGCTCATGATGATAAGGATCTGAAAATGCAGCTGAAAAAGTGCTTAAACTTAAACTCACGCGTAGAATGTAGAAAGAGATAAGATGGTCAAGTTCGGATCCTATGGATTTTTGATAACGTGTACTTTCTATTATATATAATGTCGAAGATCTGAAGATGGAGCTGTGAGTGTGTCATTGTAACATTTGTAACTCACAGATAGAAATTACTAATATAATGGAGTTTGGAGTCATTTCATTTGTTACAGTAAGTTCTTTCTCATGAGGCTCTGAAGATTAAACCAAAAAAGTGACATTTTAACTCCAAAAATCCAGAGTCAAAATGCAACTACAGTGAACTCCTAAACTAAACTAGGGAATGTTTTGGAATTAGCACTTAATTGTCTTGTGTTGACAAACACCTTAGTTTTGGATTATTTTCAGGATCTGATGATGGAAATGAAAGGTAACCATGAGAACTCCTAAACTAAATAAGATAAACTAATCGAAATTGGACTCATTTGTTCAGTTTGGACAAACACCATAGCGCTAGACGATTTCCAGAGTTTCATGGTGGAGCTGAAAGTACGTTATGGAAACTTCGGAATAAAATAGAACGACACCATCGACTTCGGTGTCATTTGATTCGTTATTATAAGGTCTTTGAAACGGAATGGCCTGATAACAGAGCTGGAAGATGTACCTTAGAACTCTTAAGCAAAACCAGGTTAAACTATCAAGTGGGGACTCATTCGGTTTGTTTTAGCATACAATTTGATGGTGGACAATTTCTAGTACCTGATGGCGGAATTGGGTGGTAGTTATAGGAACTTATAAACTAAACAAGATAAACCTATCGAGTTTTGGATCCTTTGTTCTGTTTTAACAAACATTCTGGTACTAGACGATTTCCGGGGTCTTATAATAGAGCTGATGATGGTGGCCTTGGAAACTTTGGAATTAAATTGGGTCAATTTATTCCAAAGTATTTAGAACAGGATGTTTTCCAGTGCCTGATGATAATGATAGAGCCGGAAAAAGTCTATGAGAACTTCTAAGCTAATCTAGATAAACCCATCAAATGTGGGCTAATTCGGTTTATGTTGGCAAACAGATGCCGGATGTTTCCAAGATATAACATGGATGGAAGTGAAAGGTGGCCAACGGAGATTGGGCTGATATAGTTGGTCTTTATTGCTAGGAGCTTCACAGGGTTTGATAATGGAACCAGAAAGTGGCCATGGAACTTCTGCACTAAAAAAATAAGCCCATTGAGTGTGGTCTCGTTGTTATATTTTTACATACACTCTGGATCAAAATAATTTCCAGGGTTACATAGTGGAGCTGGAGGACATGGAAGCTTTGCAATAATACAACTTAAACTTATTGAGTAAGGAACCGTGGTAGTCTTAACCTGATGCTGCAAAACCGTTTCAAAGATTATTAGGCCCTTTAAGTTTTGTTATCAAAATGATGCAAATGTAGCAGAATGGCGGTCTGAGGGTGTGTCGGATGTTTTTGAAATTTTTAATTTTATCTTGTGTTAATAATATGATAGCAAATACATATGTACGAAAATTAATAAGTTGTATTTGAAGCCGATGTAATGGAGGGTCAGAAACAAATAACATCGTTTGATCTGTTTATTGAAATGTCATTGCAACGAAGTCACAAATGAGAGCAAAAAGCCTCGATACATTTAATTTATTCCAAGTCTGCTGACTTGTTTTAGTAAAATATTTGATTTAGTCCGGCATACTACACATACATAGCTTTTACAAATAAAAAATACTTGCATCGGTATATCGCTAGTCTAAACCTGAGGATTTTGTTAAGATTTTTCGTTGTTTACCATACATCTTACCGCAACCTCTAAGTCTTAGTTACTTATTTTGAGCTCCAATACTCCAATAGTGCATCTTGACTTTACCTGAAACAAACAAATGTAATTATAAATATAAAGTGTTTTAAATTTGGTACTAATTATTTTTAATCTCATTATTTTTAATTATTATGCTATTAATACTATTTTTGCTTTGTACGCGTAAATGTTAATGGTTCATTGCTACTTATGTGCTGGGACATTATATTTTTTTAGTGTATAAGTATTCTGACTAACTTTTATTAATATTATAAGTTAACAAACACAAAAAACAGTAATATTGTCTACCTTTATCGTCTAAAGGCACCGAAGATGGTAATGATGCGTTACAATCCATGAGACGAGTATTGATGTCTCGTGCATAAGCTTACCGGTACCTTCCAAATCAGAATATGACAGTGACAAACATTAACGCTATAGTAATAGGGATAAGTAATGCGGTGCTACCAAACCCGAACAAGACCTATCACCTAGAAGTCATGATGGCAGTGACACGCATAGCCAATCGTTTGCCAGTAACGCACTACTTGGCAGAGTGGTAGATGATATATTCTTCAAACATGGTTTAGACCTGAGAAGTGAAGGAGTTTCACCAAGAGCCGACGATGGAAACTAAACAATACTAATATTTCCATTACTGTTTTTAACTATAAATTGCCCTGATGATGCTTGTGTAAGGGTAACCGGTTGGTAGTAAATGATAATAGCTTTATTGTGAAACAGTACAAGTGTACAAGTGATAAAATATTACATTCCCACTACTGCCTGCCTCAGCTTAACACGAGAGGTGTGCCTAATGAGAAAATTTAGAAAACATCTTTCGCTTATAATACGAATATCTAACGGAATAGAATTGCAATTAAATAATTTGACCATACTTTAATAATATAAATAATAAATAATAATTTTCATATTATGCGATTCTTAAAACTTTCCGATTAGACTTTCAAACAATATCTTTCAGACAAAACTTTTCCTAGCATAACAGAAATAAATAAAGAATTATTCATTCATTCTAAATATAGGTCTGTTAATATAATATGTAGTAACATGAACATTGCCAGTACATTAAAACTATGCTAAAAGACGCGTCGGCCGTGCAAATGATATGATAATAACTAAAACAATGGACTCGTCAGAACTCACCGACACTGCGTAGGTGCATACGACAAAGAAATACTTACATAGTGCCGTCAAATTGCAAAATTGGCACTTACATATGCACATACATTTACTCAGATATATAGATGATGATATGTATAGATAACCGTTTTTAATATTAGAAGATAGCAACGCAAGATGGCTCTCTTGATGGAAAAGGCCAACCATCGCTTATAGATACAGAAGTTGTTAATGATGCGTTGCTATCCGTGTATCGGGGTGTTAATGCCACACAAAGCATTGATGCTATTTTAGCAGGAATAGGTAAGGCGATGGTACTAAATACCCGGGCGAGACGTTGTGGAACTCTACTACCTAGTAGTCACGATGGTAGTGACACATATAGCCAATCGGTCGTCTTTTACGAACTGCCTGGCAGAACGGCAGTTGGTCCCTACTTTAAAAGAGCTAGAACCAACACTCGTAGATTACTCGGTGATTAATTAAAGAAACTATTACCAAATTTCATTTTATTTTGTCTCTTTGGTACGACTTGGCTTGCCTACTCTATGTGCACTTTCTCTGTTTATCCAACACGTACACGTATATTCACAAGAGCCCAAATAAATGACGCGCTGACGGTGGATGTACAGTCCTCGTACATCCACCATTGTTGGCTAAGCTGTTAATTTGCCTTAGAGCATTCTGTATTTAAATTCATGTCACAATAACATACCGCTACTTAATCGTATTGAATGTAACTGATTGCGCCATTAGTGGGAATGGGTCGTATGTTTAACAATAGTTAATATGCAATATACGTCCTGTGTGGTAATAGCTTATACCTACTTTAATTATAATGGCTAACCGCGAGGTCCAAATAATATAATAATCTGTTATGACACTGACAAAATTTTTTAATAATATGGGTTAGCAAACAAACAGGTGGCTCTCCTAATGGAAACTGTTATATATATATATATATATATATATATATATATATATATATATATATATATATATATATATATATATATATATATATATGTCATAAGATAGCAAACAAGCAGATGGGTCTCCTGATGGAAAGTCAACCATCGCCTATATTTGTGTAATGAACAACAGAGTTCTGTTGTTCCGGGTTCTGATGTTTATTTAACATACTTCAGTAATTATATAAGTATGTTTATGTATTAATATAAATAACTAATACCGAAATCATAAGCAAATAATTTACTTACTTTGGGATCAGATCAATTCTATATTATTTGTCCAGCGGTATTTATTTTATTCTTTTATGTTTTTACTGGTGTCACTATTTTAATTATTCAAAGCCTCCCGGTTCTTCCTTCTATTATAGATACTCAGATAGTCATATATCATCCTACTATTATACATACATTTATAGACCTAGGATTTAGTAGTATTAATAGTCGAACTCACAGATCAAGTGAATACTAAGTCTAGTTAAAGTTACAGAATACTACTAGCATGGGCGTACCGAGGGGTGGTGGGGGGAAGGGGCAGCTGCCCCCCCCTGGAATTTGTTTACCATTACTAACTATATACTGTTGTAGATAATAAGAATAAAATATAGCCTTAAAACGTTACGGTTGCCCCCCCTGACCCAGAACCTGGGTACGCCCATGTCTACTAGTTATAAATCTGAAAGTCAGATCATTTATTTGCAATAGCCGTTGCATTCACAAAGGTCAGAATGTATATTTATACAGCGTAAAACATGCCCAACTTAAAATTCCCACAATTTAACAAATTTGATTGAAGCAGCAAAACAAGGCCGATTTCGAGATCTTTAGTATGTAAATTGACTGAAACAATCTCTAAAGAACGATTTTTTTGAGCATCTATTTGATATTTTAAGTAAATATATATATATATATATATATATATATTGTCGTGTTGATCCCGGCCTCCTTTGAAAAATAGGCCAACTGCCTTTCTGCCAGGCAGGTCGTAAAAGGCGACCGATTGGCTACCGAGTCACTACCATCGTGGCTACTAGGTGGTAGAGTTCTGCATTGTCTCGCCCGGGTCTGGTACCACCGCCTTACCTATTTCTGCCGCAATAGCCTCAGTGCTTGTCGCTATCGTGTTCCGGTTTGGAGGGTAAGGTAGCCGGTAAACTTATGCATGTGGCATTAGACCTCGCCACAAAATAGCAACTCACCATTAACATTATAGCGATTCGATGAAATTACCGAAAATCTACAGATTAGCCTGGCGCGTGGCAAACGGATCAACGATTTATTTTTGCCTTTTCAGTAACTTTTTTTATCATAAGATAGCTACCAAGCAGATGGTTCTTCTAATGAATAGAAATAACCATTGCTTTTAAGATATAACCAAAGATATTAATAATGGCACATGCGTCCGCTAGCTATCTCACTCTGTAAACTGGAACACGACAGTGACTCGCATTGACGTTACTACAACAGGGCTAGGTTACTAAAACTTAGTAGTCACGATGGTACTTACATGTTTAGCTAATAGTTCACGTTTTATGTAAACTGTCTTTCAAGTAGGCATCTGCTGATTTCTTCAAAAAGCAAACGACTAAAAGATCACTTGTCATTTTATCAGGAAAATGATCTTGTAATTATTATCGGTGTAGGAAACACTTTAATTAATAAATTAAAAAAAAACAGGAAGGAAGCAACAGCATATATATGAAAAAGCTAAAAATTATTTATGAGAAAAAGCAGGAAACGTTGAACAAAATTAAGACATTTGCGGCCTTATTTCATAGACATTCAATTATGTAAATACCTAAATGTGGTCTCATTAAAAAACGGACATAGACTTCAATATCTCTTCATCTATGTAAACCAAATCTTTACATAACAAGTACAGCTCTTTAATAAACCAGTTTTTCTGTACTAAACAACTCTTGCCACACATCTTTTAAACTTTCGATTAATCTTTCTAGATTATCTATGACACGATAATTTAATTGATTAGCTAATAGTTTACGTTTTAAGTAAACTGTCTTTTAAGTAGGCATATGTTGCTTTCTTCAAAAAGCAGACGACTAAAAGAACATTTGTCATTTTATCAGAAAAATGGTCTTGTAATTATTGCCAGTGTAGGTAGCACTTTAGTCAATAAATTAAAATAAACAGGAAGGAAGCAACAGCTAATATATGAAAAAGCTAAAAATAATTTAGGAAAAAAAAAACAGGAAACGTTGAACATAAAATTAAGACATTTGCGACCTCATTTCATAGACATTCAATTATGTAAATACCTAATTGTAACCTCATAAAAAAACGGACATAGACTTCAATATCTCTTCATCTATGTGAACTAAATCTTTACATAATAAGTACAGCGCTTTAATAAACCAGTTTTGTTGTACTAAACAACTTTTGCCACACATCTATTAATCTTTCGATTTATCTGTCTAGATTATCTGACACGATAATTTAATTAATGGATCTTGCGCTGATAATAATTTCTTGTCAGGTATCTGGTATTGTAATTAATTCTACTTTTAAACAAAAGAATGTCACGAAGCTATGCTCCACTAAATATAATCATCTCCAAAACAATAAATATCTAATAATACCTTTAAACGAGCAATCTTGTATATATATAATTGGAATCTCGGAATCGGCTCCAACGATTTTAATGAAAGTCACAAAAAAGAAAATTTTTCGGATCAAGGAATCGATTTATCAAGGTTCCAGGTCCAAGAAAAGCTTCCCAAGATATAGGTATGTGAAAAACCGAGCAAAGCTCGGTCAACCAGATACAGAAAAAAAATTATATATTCTATAGGAATCGATTTATCAAGTTTCAAGGTCCAAGAAAAGATCGGTTTCAAAAATATGTGAAAAACCGAGCAAAGCTCGGTAAACGAGATATTATGTATAATAATAAGTATATGCATTAACATTTTAATTGAGCTAGTTAATTTCTGTTCTCGTCCAAGCTTATACAGTATACGCCCAAACGAATATACAAAGTTCAATAATAATTAATCATCCAAACGAACCCAAATCACTGAATGGGTTTTATAAGAACGAGGCACCAATTCAATTTGAGAATAATTATAAAAAAAATATACTTTTAATATCGATATATTAAAAAATATACTAAGAATATATTATTATATTATGGTCTATAGAATTTATAATATGGCCGCTATTAATAAGAAAATGTTTTTTGTAATGATATAATATATGCTTAAATAAATCAATTGGTACCAATTCTGCACAGACCATGAAGCTCTTGATTTTATTTATAAGTGACCGGATTGTAAATATAGCTCGTATCAACGAAAAAAATGTTAATAAAACCAAAAAGAAAATTTGTGGCGAGATCTAATGCCGCATGCATAAGTTTACCGGCTACCGGACACGACAGTGACAAGCACTGACGCTATTGCGACAGGAATAGGTTAGGAGGTGGTACCAGAACCGGGCGAGACAATACAGAACTCTACCGCCTATAAAATCCAGGCTATGTTTACAATAAGGAAAGCTACCACAATGTTTGTTGTACTGTAGTATGGAGAGAAAGCTAACATTTAAACGTGATAAGTAATATTTTTTATTAAAATTGACCCATAGTCGTATCTCAATAATCTATTTCAATTATTTTTTTAATTAATAGCAATTTGTATGGTGAATTATTTAATTTAGTGAGTTCGTTCTAATCACTGTGCTGTTACTCTATCAGAGGGAGATATTGTGTTTAAAGGAAGTTTCAATGAAAGATTAGAATGAATACGCTCCGTTAGCATTTTTTTATATCCTTTGATAACAAACACTCAGATGGCTCTCCCGGTTGAAAGAGAAACCATCGCCTAAAGACACCAAAAATGATAATGGTGCGTTGCTATCCTTGCAGCAGGATAGTAATTCCTTACATATTAATCTATCGGCAGCAACCAAAATTCATCTGAACTCCACAAGCTTCCCACCATGGTCACCCATGTTGGAAGCTTGTTTCCAACAGTGTGGCTCGGCTATTAACTTTATAGAAACAAGCGATCTGTTACGCGGCCGACCCTGTCTGTCTTTTTAAAAAAAACTACCGGTGACACTTACTACTTTTATTGTACAATTACACGGTTTAAATTGGACTTCCCAAATATTAATTGTGCAAAGTACCGATCGCGGCGGCTTCCAGAATCTAACTGACTTACTGATCGTATAAAATAATTAATTAAAATTATCAATGTAGGAAAAATGCTGAATGCATGGAAAAATACAGTCTACATAGAGGGGTTGCTGATTAAGACCTAACTACCTTGTAATAAGGGTTGTAACAGCTCCCCCTTTTGGACGAAGCTTTATCTCTTTAAGATGAAGCGAAGTGAATAAGAATTAATCGATTATGTTAATATTTAGGAAGTTTTTTTACATTTGATTTTAGATATAGGAATAAATAGCTTCTTATTATTTGGTAGCTAATTATTATATGATATAGTAATTGTCTATATATTTATAAATTAATATTTGTAGACAATATAGACATAAAACATTTACGAAATAAATTGAAAAATAGAGATTGACATTTGTAAACAATATAGACGTAGAATATATTTACTAATTAAATTGAAAGGTAGAAATTAACATTTATAGATAATATAGACGTAAAATATATTTACGAATTAAATTGAAAAATAGAAATTAATATTTTTAAACAGTAAATGGATATAAACCATCTTCGAATTAGATTGAAAAATAGAAATTAACATTTGTAAACAATATAAACATAAAACATTTTCGAATTAAATTCAAAAATAGAAATTAACATTTATAACCTTTAAAAAGCATTCATAGCGATATAAACATTTAGGAAATATGAAATTAAAATTATTAACTTAAATCGTTACAATTAAACATTTATAAATACAATATTAGAAATTGAGATTTCGACTTGATGCAAATTTGACGTTAGATTTATTATAGTCTTGTTGCCGAATTGGCAATGATTGTATAGATATTTTTTCGTCATCCGACGATGAGATGTTTGTCATCTCTAAAGAGTTTGAAATTTTAGACTTATTTCTAACAGACTTTTTGTTATGACATTGATTGAATATTTGAACACAACATCCAGAACTAGTCGATTTCTTATTCGTAATACATCTGTAAACCTTATACAAAAAATATAAAAATAGACACACAATTAAAATATACGTAAATGTTGAATAATATTGGCCATATTTAATAAAATGAGACTCGTTTTCTAAATTGTTTCGTGTTTTAAACTATCTAATTGATGCGTAGCATACTTTAATGAATCAAGATTAATTTTACTTAAGGATATCGGCGATAAATGTGGCAAACTTTTATTAAATATGTCCTTCTTACAACAGTCATCAGCTGTAATATCAAAACTTATGTCTAAAGGAGATTTAATCATAATAGAGTAATAGTTTGTCGGCAATAATTGGAAAGTTTTAGAGTAGCCGATACAATTAGCTGTTAATTTTACAATTCCTGTACCTTCAATAGAATAATCGTTAATCTGATCATCACAACGAATAGTTAACTTATTTGTTTTTGACTGCACAAAAATCCACCTGTTACTTTGTAACTTTTGCCAAATGTCGATATCACCATACAAAATTTTGGCGTTACATTCAGAGGGCAGCGAGAGTGTGACCTCGGTTATAATTTTCGACTCACAATTTGGGCTGTATATACAAGAGTAAACATTTGTTAGTTCACATATAGAATGGTTACTATCTATTATCTTACATTTATCTAAAGTGTCCAGCATAGCATAATGTAATCTATCGTCACTTAATCCGATGAATAAATTAGTAGGTTGAATCAAGGCGAAGGTAGTGTGTGAGTCATCGTGAGGTGTCGGTAAGGGTATATTCTTATAAACCGTGAACTTGTCAGGTGTGATTAAAGGAATTTGCAATACAAATATTACCTTATTGTTATAATAATAAGAACTAAGTTTAGAAATATCAATTAAGGAATGAATTGTGTCGATATTTAATGCGACTGGGAAGTCTAATCTTTTGCTTATTTGGTTGCTATGCTTAAATAATTCGTTATAAAGACTTAAGGGACTAATTACACTAGGATGTAGTATATTGACCTTAGAGAATAAAATAGAGTTTAACGTAGTATCTAGTAAATTAGAAATAGTGAGTAAAGAACCTTCAATGATATTAATTAAATTATTTAACTTAGAAATATACAGTAATAGGTTATCAGTATTAGTAATTTGAGATAGCATATTATTCATATTATTTATTTGGGTATTGAGATTAATCTCGTTTTGATTTAATTTATAAATTGTTGTGTTAAAATTATTTATAGTAGATTTAATAACATGTATATTATCTCTCATTAAGTGAAATATATCTGCCTCACTCTTTTTACAAGACTCAATTGCGGCATCGTATTTTCTAGCATCATCTGCGTCTAAGGCGCCAAAGAAAAACTTTAAGATTTCGCCTCCGAATTCCAAAGATCGTTTTACCTTGTTCGTTTGGCGATCCGAAATAATGTGAGATAAAGATTGTAATTTATTATAATTAGATAGAATTAGAACCTCAATAGGGCTAGATATGTCTTTACATGAGTTTAAATCTTGCGATTGGATTTTGTTACAAAGATTAAGAGTATCTTGTAATAGATTTGATATTTTATTAAGATAAGGTTCTAGCGAGACTAAATCAATGTGCGTTACAATTTTCCAGTAATCATTATAAAAATTTATGTATGTTATAGGTTCAAAATAGATACCAGGGCTATGAGATATAGGTATAATTTTCGATTCCGCGTGGCTGTGGCTTGTGCCATAACAGCATAATACCCTAAAAAGAGATATATGAAATAAGTTAAGATTTGGCAGGCTTTATCTCGTTAGTATGATGTTTAACATTCTTGCGACCTATTCGTAAAGTGACGTTATGTTTATTATGTACCTTTAATATCTTATAAGGCCCTTTCCATATGGGTGATAACGCTTTGCGAAGTCTGTGGTGTTGTTTTAAGTACACCATGTCGCCTGCTTTATATGTTATTTCACGTGAATTACTATCATAATATTGTTTTGATCTTTCTTTACTGTTGATAAGATTTTGAAAAGCTTTTTCGCGGCTAAAACGCATTCTATACTGTAAAGTACGTATGTATTCGTTATAGGTAGTATTACTAGTACTTTCATACAAAGAACTCGGAATTGAGGGCTTGTAGCCGAATAATAATTCATGTGGCGTGTAATTTGTCGTACAGTGTGGAGTAGTGTTATAAGCTAGTATAGCTGTAAATAAATAACTATGCCAATCGTTTTGATTATCATTAACAAAAGATTTTAGGTACTCCTTTAAAGTAGCATGTGAGCGCTCTAAGGCTCCGTTTGTTTGAGGATGGTAAGGAGTCGTGAATAACGCTTTAATTTTTAGAATTTCTGTTAGCTGTTTAAATAAATCGGACGTGAATGATGTGCCTAAGTCCGTCAAAATAGTTTTAGGGAAACCAAATAGAGACATAAAATGTACAAGATTTCGGGCGATTTCGTCACTAGTTGCCGTGACCATCGGATAAGCACATGTAAATTTGGTAAGATCGTCTTGTAACGTTAAGATGAATTTAAATTGTTGAAAACCCGCGTCGGGCAGGGGACCTACGATGTCAAGAGCTAGTCTCTCGAACGGCCTAGTAGAGGTGGAGGTGATCTCCATTGGAGCTTTGTTTGATTTTCTTAGGGGTTTGTTGATTTGGCAAAGTTTGCATTTTTTGACATAATCTTCAATGTCAGAGCGCATCCCTTTCCAATAATAACTTGCTTTAATACGTTTATACATGCGCTGTGAACCTGGGTGACCAGCGATAGGCGAGTCGTGGTTTTCTTTCAGTATTTTAGGCACTTCTACTGGAGTAGGATAGATTAATTGATTTTTATAAATATGTATCTTGATATTCGTATTATGGAAAATATATGAAATCATGTTATAAATTTTAGTATAGGCTAATTTTGAGAACGGATCGGAGAAATCTGATATAGCAAGGTCTGTAATATTTTCGCAATCGATTAGGATATTCCTAAGTTGAATTAATAAGTTATAAACGTCTTTAAAACGTGTCTCCTCGTAATGATGCACTTTGGTAAACAAGAAATAGTAATTTTTGTTTTTATTTTGAACATGTTTGATTGTAAAAGGCTCGCGTTCGGCATTAAGTAAATTATTAGCGCCATCAAGCTGAGATAGTATCTCCTCACAATGTGGAATAGAATTGTCAAAATCTAAAGAAATCGGACATGCGATAGTATTTAAATTAGAGAGGTGTAAACCTTGAATAGACTCTTCGATCTTAGTATTTGAGATAGGAAGCTGATTGGTGAATTGATCCTTAAAATATTTTTCATAGGAGGAATTATTTAAATTGCTAACATTGATCGCGTTAACCGGGCATCGAGATAACGCATCTGCATTAGAGTTAAGGCGGCCTTGCTTATAAACAATCTCGTAGTCGTACTCTTCGAGTTTTAAGCGCCACCTGATGAGTCTGCTACCCGGATCTTTGACATTAAATAACCATACGAGTGGTCTATGATCCGTTATAATTTTGAACTTATTGCCATATAAATATGGTCTAAAAGTTTTTACCGCAAATAAAATGGCTAATAGCTCTTTTTCCGTTGTCGAGTAATTTCCCTCGGGTTTGTTTAAAGTTCGCGATGCATACGCTATCGGTTTGTCCTTTCCAATAGGACCTTGAGATAAGATTGCGCCTACGGCATAATTACTAGCATCGGTTGTGACATTGAAGGGTTGTGAGAAATCTGGGTATTGGAGAAGAGGAGCGGTAATTAATTTTTCTTTTAAGAAATCGAACGCGTGTTGCTGTTCCGCGTTCCACTGAAAAATAGCATCCTTTTTTAATAAACAAGTAAGTGGCTTAGTTAGTTTGGCGAAATTTTCTATGAAGCGGCGATAATAGCCTATTAAACCTAGGAACGACTTTATTTCCTTAGGACTTTTAGGAACTGGGAATTGCGATACGGCCTTGACTTTTTCAGGATTTGGAGATACACCTTTGTCGGTAATAATATGGCCAAGGTAAGTAACTTCGTGTCTGAGGAACTCACACTTGTCGGGTTGGAGTTTAAGATTGAATTGACGGAATTTGTCGAATACAAGTTGTAGTTTTTTCATGTGATCTTGTAGATTTTGGCTATATATAATGCAATCGTCTAAATATATATAGCAATGTAGGCCTTGTAAACCTGATAGCACAGTGTTCATGAGCCTTTGGAAGGTAGCTGGGGCGTTTTTCAACCCAAAAGGCATTCTGGTGAACTCATAGTGTCCAGACATGCTCGAATTAGTACTTATCGTAAATCCTGTTTTTGGGGCGTCCTTGGGGCTTGTCATGATCTGATGGAACCCACTTTTTAGGTCTAAAGTACTAAAATATTTACAGTGACCAAGTTGGTCAAGGATGTCGGTGATGAGAGGCAGCGGATATGTTTCAGAAACGGTGACATCATAAAGGCGACGATAATCAATTACGATTCTCCACTTTTGCTTGCCTGAAGCGTCTTTCTTTTTCGGAACTACCCAAACTGGGGCGCTCCACGGCGAAATAGAAGGTCGGATGATATTTTGATCTAACATCTGTTTTATTTGCGTGTCGACTTCCTCTTTGTGACACTCGGGAAACCGATAGGATTTTACGTGGATAGGAGGTGCGTCACCTGTGTTTATGGTGTGCTCTATAGCACTCGTGAAGGTTAACGGTTCGCCGTCTATGTGAAAAATATCTGTGTATGACGAACAACATTGTAAAAGAGCTTTTCGCTCTTCGTCGTTTAGATGCGAACAGCGGATAAGGCTTAATACTTTATTAACACGATTAGGTTTGGTAGTCGAAACGGAATCAATATTAAAACATGGCATCGAATCGAAACACTCGCGTTCGAGTGGCGTTAAACTAACATGATAATCCTTGACTTCGATATCTTTTTCGGTGGTGTTTAAGACGGAAAGATTTACTTTCTTATTCGGTTTAATTTTTACCAAGCAATTAGCAACATAAACACCTTCGCATAAGGTGTGATTTAATACAAGAGCTTCATCGTTATGATATAACTCAGTCGAGTAATTTGATACAGTGCATTCGATAACGCCTTCGGCACGGGCCGGAATGATATAAGTTGGTTGTGTATAAACAATAGGAATAGAATGATTTTTTATTGTCATAGATTTAGAAGAATAATTTATATTTGATTTAAAATAATTGCAAAAATCGCTACCGATGATACCATCATAATTATTTAAATTAATATCATTTTTTGTCACGTGAAATTTATATTTAAATATTTCGTTAGATACATTAAATTCCATTTGAAAGGTACCTAATGTTTCAACAGGATTTTCAGAGCTGTTGATACCTTTTAGCTTGACAATCTCGTTTGCAAGATTTGGAATTTGTAATAGACAAGACCCTTTTATAATACTGATAGACGATCCTGTATCGATAAGGAAACATAGTTTTCGCGACGCGTGTTTAGAATATAAGTAAGTATGGGGTAAAGACACCTTTTTGCTATAAACGTTAACTTCGTATATTAATTTGGAATTGTGACTGTTATTTAAGTTAGATAGGTATAATTCATCCTCAATATTAGATTTATTATTTTGAAAACCTTTTTGGCAATTTATTTTGCCATTAGAAATAGGAAAATTAGGTTCGTTTAATTGAGACGGAGAATTAGAATAATTTAAGTTAGATTTAGATAAAATATCCTTAGATTTAGTGTTATGACACTTTTGGCAATCGTTTTTGCCTTTTAAAATAGTAAGACTCGGCTCTTTTGGCTGAGGTATAAATTTAAATTTTTGGCAATTAGTTCTGTCATTAAAAATAGTATGACTCGGCTCTTTTGGCTGAGATATAGATGTAGCAGAGTTAGTATGACTCAACACTTGTGGTTGAGGTGTAGATATAGTAGAATTAATGTGACTCAACTTTTTTAGTTGAGATTTAGTAGAGTTAGTAAGACTCAACACCGCCTTTGGTTGAGATATCGATTTAGTAGAGTTTGTATGACTCAACACTTTTGGTTGAGATATGGATTTGGTAGAGTTTGTATGACTCAACACCGCCTTTGGTTGAGATATAGATTTAGTAGATTTAGTAAGACTCAACACCGCCTTTGGTTGAGATATAGATTTTGTAGAGTTTGTATGACTCAACACTTTTGGTTGAGATATAAATTTGGTAGAGTTAGCAAGACTCAACACTTTTGGTTGAGATATAGATTTAGTAGAGTTAGCAAGACTCAACACTTTTGGTTGAGATTTGGATTTAGTAGAGTTAGTATGAAAGTTGGAATGTGGCGTGTCCTTGTGATATTGATTGGATTTTGGCAGACACGGGACCAAAATCCTTTTTAGTTTAAATTATCATGAACTTCATTCCCATAGTCATTTGATTCGTTGTCACACACATGTACACCGGCATTATTAGAATTAGCAGTAGACGTAGCAGGTTGCGCGTTGCCAGCGTTTTCACGGCGTTTCATATTAAATTGACGCTTGCGACATTCTATAATCGTGTGACCAATGTGTTTACAATAGTTACATGTTTTTTCATAAAAATGGTTAGAGTTAGAGTTTGAATTATTTTGCGGATTTACGTGAAATAGTTTTCGAGAATATTTTGGCTCCTTATTTTTATAGCATTCAGAGGAGCTATGCCCTACTTTATTACAGATAGAACACTGTTTTCGTGATCTAGAATTGATTTTGTATAAATTATATAATTTTTCCTCGTCAGTTGCGTATTGTATCGCATCACTGAGAGTAAGAGGATTTTTACACCGGACTATGTTAGAAATTGAGGGGTTCAACCCTAATAAAAATGAATGTAATGCAAGGTCTTCCATGGCTGCTATTCGGCCAGGAAGTTCCTTCTCGTCGTTGCAACTATAGTGTATATCTGACTGTATACGTGTGAGAATTTGTTCGACTCTGAGAGAATATTTTATGACGTCTTCATTTGGTAACTGTTTAGAGTGCTGTAAATCGGACAATAAATGTGTAGCGTGTTTTTTCTCCCCGAAAGTAGATCTGAGAAACGTTTTCAAATCTGCCCAATTTGAAAAAGTTTTTAAACTGCATGCTACCTGTGCCTTGCCTTCTAATTGTGATATAATAAATTTACACAAAATACTTTGTTGATCTGAACTAGCTAAGGACATTGCATTCTCGCAATTTGTGAGAAATGCAGGAAGTGATTCCCTGTCCCCACTATAGGTTTTAATAAATTTGGTTAAGAATGATAGTGTTATTTTTTCAGCCATTTCGTTTTTCTTAGATGATTCCGCCTTTAAAGACATTATTATGATATGCTGAACTTAATACACGACAAAAATATATCAAAAACAAGTAAAATGTGTTATAGTAAACAGCGGCAATATTAAAATAGAAATAGTGTAAATATAAAATTAACTTAGATTTAGAGTTTGTAAGATTCAGAGTTAGTATGATTTAGAAAATTGCACTTTTTGATCACTTTTTAGAAGTAAAACTTTACGTTTTGATATTTTATAAATAGCACAAAACACTTACAATAGAACGCCAATACACACTTGCATGTCGAGACGTGGGAACCGGTGTCGCGTTGCGGCGATATTTCTTGTAACTAGAGCGGATGGTATTTTCCGTTTGATTTTTGTGGTGAGTTAGACCTGGTGATCCGACCGTCTGGAGCGGGCTCAGATGATGACCTGAGACTGACCGTCGTCCTGGTATGAAGTAGCTGGAGCGGGCTCAGATAGTATACTGAGACTGACCGTCGTCCTGGTATGTGGTAGCTGGAGCGGGCTCACGCTGCGGAGCGGAGGCTTACCGTCGTCCAAGTGTCTGATGCAGGCTTAACCTTGGGTCAAGTCTTACTGTCGATCAGAAGACAGCAGGTGGCTTAGGTTCAGGATACCAGCGTCTGCTCTATGACTCCACGTCGTCAGACTTCTCTGGTATCCCACTTCTGACACCAATTTGTTACGCGGCCGACCCTGTCTGTCTTTTTAAAAAAAACTACCGGTGACACTTACTACTTTTATTGTACAATTACACGGTTTAAATTGGACTTCCCAAATATTAATTGTGCAAAGTACCGATCGCGGCGGCTTCCAGAATCTAACTGACTTACTGATCGTATAAAATAATTAATTAAAATTATCAATGTAGGAAAAATGCTGAATGCATGGAAAAATACAGTCTACATAGAGGGGTTGCTGATTAAGACCTAACTACCTTGTAATAAGGGTTGTAACAGATCGCTTAGAGCCGTAAAAAAATATTAATTAAAATATACATGTGTATAATATGATGTATATTATTATGTATGACAAATGAATGCAGTGTGTGTAATGTTTATATTTATAAAACTAATCTAATGCACATTATTTAAAAATATTAGATTTCTGCAGTCCTTCTCAATTTAGACTTTAATTGTGTCAAATTTAATACTCCATCATTCGCGCATTAGTCGGAAAAAAGGGTACAAAGTCTTTACTTTACGTATTAATATATAGATGCTAGTATCACGCTATAAATGTAAATGATATATTGGAACGAAGTTCCTTACGGCAGGCTTGGAGGGGATAGGGATTTTGCTGCGCGACGGAACTGAAAAAATGTGATAGTAAAACCGTAAGAAAAATGCGTGGAATAAAAGCGTTAAATGAGACGTGCGCAGGCGCGACAGTCGCGTACACAAGCGAGTAGTGCCGTTTAGCCGAAGGAAGTTCGTTCCTACCTGGTGTCCCGCGACACCACATCATTTTTTTATATATACAAATACAATTCGGTATCGAATATGTAAACAAATCTTAAAAATTTTATAAGGAATTATTATAATAGTGAATTATATTAATAATATAATTAAATTTTATAAACAAACCTTGCAGAATATTAAACAGTTATTATAACAGTGAATTATAATTATAATAGAATTATACTTTACAAAAAAACCTTGCAGAATATTAAAAAGTAATTATAATAGATAATTAAAATAATAATAGAATTAAATTTTACAAAAAAGCCTTGCAGAATATTAAAATGTAATTAAAATAGTTAATTAAAATAATAATAAAATTAAATTTTAGAAAAAAGCCTTGCAGAATTTTAAAAAGTAATTATAATAGTTAATTAAAATAATAATAGAACTAATTTTTATCAATAAACATTGCAGAATATTAAACTATCATTATCATAGTAAATTTTAATACTAAAATAAAGTTATAAAAATTATTTAGAAATAACGATGCTACTGGAAATTAATGTTTATTTATTTATGTAAATATTTATTTATTTAAATATTTATTTATTTATTTATTTATTTATTTATTCAGAAAGCCAACAGCGTTACATTATTACTATGAATATTATAGATAAATTTCATATATATTATTTTATAAGGCTACTAGACCGTGGTCCCAGGAACAAACTTTTTTGATTAATAACAAGCTAAATTGTTGTGATTAAAATGTTCGAAGCCCTCTAACTTTATGCGCGAGGAAGGCGAGGTGACGCGGTGGGTCGCGGTGTACCGGGTGTGCTGCGGTGTACCTGGCGCGGGGCTCACCTTTCCCTGCGCGAGCGCGAACCGTATTCGAGATTTTTCGAAGATAAAAAAAATAGGCGTCTCGTCAAAAATGTAGCTTGTTATTATGGAAAAAAGTTTGTTCCTGGGACCACTGTCTATGTAATACATCGGCTAGTGCTGATTTTAGGGTTTCGTGAAATTTAATGAAAGTATAAAAAAATGAACAAAACAAAACAGAGTACTTAAAAAACAATGTATGATTAATACATATTTGTACAATTCTATTTTTGAATACATGTTCAGTTAAATGAAATATTATGTTATTATCCAACGTAGTTGTTATATATTCGCGAAATACGCGTAAGTACAGATTGCTGGCGTAATTTGTTGAGTGAATGGGGATATATGACGTATGACGGGTGCGACTTAATGGTAAATTAAATTCCACAATTTACACAAATTTTATGGCATCTACATTTTTGAAATCTTTGCATGTCTGTAGTATAAATTTTAAGTTTTTAACGCTTTAGTGCTTACCATATCTGTATGTTCTGAGAATAAAAGCTTTTCGTCAAATAATACACCGAAATTAGAGACCACTGAAACTTTATTTATAGTTACTCCATTAAAGTTATATGTATGTCGAATAGGGTTCCTTTTACGTGTATAACTTATACTTTAACTTTTTTTACATTGATTTTTTTTTGCATAGTATTCTTTACAAAGAAAAAAAATATCTTCTGCGTACAATAAGAGTTTTGTAAACTCAAAACATTGGCTAATATCGAACAGAAAAGCATTGTAAAACTGAGGCCCAAGATGTGATCCCTGGGGTATACCTGTAGGTATCGTTATAAAATTAGATATATAACCTGCCCTTTTAGTCAAATATGACTGCACATATCTCAAAGGTCGCCCTTAATGCCTAGTTTAAAAAGTTTGTTTAACTTTTATTAATTGTATTGTAAAGAAGTTATTGTAACTATTATATTGTTATATACTTGAAAAACCGAACTGCATATTGCGGAATGATGAAATATTTTTATCATTCCGCACTATGCACTTCTATTGCCACACCACATAAGTCAGTTCTCTATTCTAAACATGTGAAGGTCAAGCATTTTTCTGGACTTAAACTGTATGTATTGTATTTATACAATGAATAATAATCCTTTTATAGACACATTTAATACTTTTAAAAATATTTCTCAAGAATCATTTAATATTACAAAATATGCAAAAGTTTGAAAGGATGGATAAATGTTTGTTACTCAGTCAAACAAAAACGACTAAGCCGTAACTAGTTTTTCCCGCGGAAATCACCAAAAACTTTTAACATGCAGCCAGCTGCACGATGCAGTTAGTAATACATAAAAAAACTTTTTTTTATATCATAAGATATATGCATAACAAACAAGCAGATGGGTCTCGTGATAGAGTCAACCATCGCCTATAGACACCAAAGATGTTAATGGTGCGTTGCTATCTTGTGGCGAGGTCTAATGCCATATACATAAGATTTAAGAAAATTTTTCGTGGACGTCCGGATGTCTGTATATGCCACAATTACGCTAAAATACTTAAAGTATCAGTACTATTTTTTTAACAGCTTACAGTAGGTATGTCAAGGGATTGTTTCCTATCCTATTATATATTGAACATTACTATCTAATTTGTGGTTGATTAATTAGCTTTTAAATTAATGCAAACAACACCTGGAGTGCACTTTAGAATTTTCCTGATTTATCCTCCAAAAGGCGTTAAATCAATGCATTGCCGACCTCTGCAGAAGCCTAACAATTTCTCATTCTCTTAAAAAATCTCCATGTCAACGCTGCTCGGAAACTCCGAGTTAATCTCCATGTCAACGCTGCTTGGAAATTCCGAGGGTTATTGTTTCATATTTTAACCGTTCAGCCCGGGAATTTGCGGGAAAATCTAACAGTAGTATATAACAAACCCTTTCGATAGTGTAATGAAATTTTTTTGAAAGTGAATACTAAAAGTAATTCTAAGTAATAAAAATATATAAAAAAGATTTATTTTTTATACAGAAAATACTTTATCAAATGTGTCAATCGGATTTTAAATCCTCTTCACCCATTGACATGTATAATGTGGTAATATTATACATGTCAATGTCTTCACCGCTTACAACGACGTCGTCGCCGACATTATCGGTGTACGAATCTTTTTCGACGCATATATATTGCATAAATCTATAATTATGTGTTTCAAACTGCGCTAATAAGACATTATTTAAATAGATACATTTAGGTAGGTACATGTGGTATGATATGGAACACTAATCTATATTAATATTAAAATGATCGCCCCGTTGGTCGAGTGGTTAGCGACCCTGACTACATAATCGACGCGGCTCGGGTTCGATCTCCGACGGAGACAAGCATTTGTGTGATGACAATAAATGTTTGTATTTACGGGTTTGTGTGTTTATTAAATATATTCCAGTATTTATATATGTATTTCTATGTATTGCTATCGTCGACTAACACCCATAACACAAGCAAATAATTTCCTTACTTTGTTGTTAGATCAGAAAAAATAAAAAAAATAAAAGTGCGAAAGTTTGGATGTTTGGATGGATGTTTGTTACTCAATCACGCAAAAACTACTGAACGGATTTGAATAAATAGATAGCACATAGGTAGGTGATGACTTGTAATAGCACATATTTACTACTACTTTTTATCCCGAAAAAATTAGGTGATCCCGCGGGATTCACCAAAAACTTTAATAATGCAGCATGCTGCACGCTGCAATTAGTATTATAGGATTATATAAATGTTATTTATTCTTTAATAAATCAGCCCTATTTTTTGAACAAATGTTTTTTTAACTATATATGTGTTTTAGCACTCACCCCGTGCTGGAAAAACTTAAAAACAACAAAGTAAAATTTCGATGAGCTAGGACTTGAACATGCAACCACCCCTAAAGTTGGGGCGCTCTAACCAACTGAGCCAGTGTCGATTAGTTCAAAGTGGCGAAATTCTTCTTTGCTTTGTAATCGATTCCGTTGATTGTACTGATCGCTAAATATAGATATACTAGTTAAATGAGTTCATCGTTACAGATGAAATTCATATTTATAATATTGATAAACAGTTTCGTGTTTCTAACTATATATGCATTTTAAAACTCACATCGTGCTTGGAAAAACATGAAAAACTTAAAAACATCAAAGAAAATATTTCAACATGCTAGGACTTGAACTTACGACCTTTCCTTAACTCTAGCGTGTCCAAACTTTTCTTTGTTGTTTTTAAATTTTTGAAATATTTTTTGTTGACATTACTAATTTACCATATATTTTCCTACTCCTATACTCTACTGATTAAATTCGATGCGGGTTCCAAAACAGCTTAGCTTTTCCCCCAGGGCACCCTGAGCTAGCAACTCAGAGGTTATCAGGAAAGTTGCCGCTGTTGATTCTGGTTTACAGAAGTTATAGTGGTGGGAACGAGATGTGTGCCCATTGCCCTTAAAAAAAAATTACTAATTTACCATTTGTTTTGTGAAGTTGGCAACCAATTCGATACTATTCCTAGTTGACTCGCATAGTTCTTCCTAAAACATCTTTATGTTGCAACACAGTTTCATTACTCCGGGTGTAGTGGGATAGCGATTAGGCTGGTGGTTAGATTGAAATACCGTTTCATAAGGTAGTTTCCGCGTAGCTCCACCTGTTTTTAGATGATTTGTAGGCGCGGGCCGGGCACGAAGTAATCATTCAATGTTACGCTCGGTATTTGCGGCACGCCTGCATTTCGCAATACGCCTAACACTGTTGCATAATTTGATGTTTTGATTTACGTGAGACTTAAAATGTATATATTGGTTAAATCCTTTAACTCACATGTGTAATAAATTATAATAAACTAACTGTGGCTGTGGCTGCTATAAAGACCTAGTTTGTAAGTTAATCAGTTTGTAGAAAGCTCTAGATCTACTGAACCAATTTTGAAAAGTATTTTACCAATAAAAAGCTATTTTGTCCTGAGTGACACTGGCTATACATTATCCTTTGTAGTATTCGAATTTGCAAAACAAGCCGTACCTATAAAACAGTCGAACGTTTAGTGCGTTGCTATCTTATATGAGGTCAAATGCTACGTGCATAAGTTTAACGGCTACTTTACTCGGAACGCGACAGCGACAAGCATTGACGCTATTGTGGCAGGAATAGGTAAGGCGGTGGTTCCAGACCTGGGCGAGACAATGCAGAAATCTACCACCAGTAGCCACAATGGCAGTGACCGATAGCCAATCGGTCGCTTTTTACGACCAGCCTGGCAGAACGGTAGTTGGCCTATTCTTCAAAGGAGCCCGGGACCAACATGGGAAAAAACACAGTCATAACGTTAGTCAGCGGTACGTTTAGCACAGACGCATGAAGCCTTGTGTTTAAATCCCAAGTCGGAAATTGCTCTCTATTATTATTATTATTATTAGCCATGTCTGTTCCATTGCAGGGCAAAGGCCTCCTTACCCTTCCTCCATTCCTCACGATTTAACCCTTTTTCGGTCCAGTTGGGGCAGTTTGAGTCCAGTTCGTCCCGTCATCTTCGTCTGGGCCTGCCATGACGTCGTGTTATTTTATTTGGGATCCACTTGGTGGTGCGTTTGGCCCATAGGTCATCTGACATGCGGCAGATGTGGCCTGCCCAGTTCAACTTCAGTTCAGCTGCTTTATGGTCCACGTCTTTGATCTGTGTTTTGGAGCGCAGTGTGCTATTCTTGATACGGTCAGTTAGTTTAACACCAAGGATGATGCGCTCCATACCACGCTGGCACCGTGGACTTCTGCTGTTCAGTCACAGACCAAGTCTGCGCGCCGTAGGTGAAGATGGGGAGAATGCATGTGTCCATGAGTTTCTTCTTAAGGCTGAGCGGAAGGGTGCCATTCATAAGTTCTTTCATGGACCAAAAGCTCCTCCAGGCATTATCGGTGCGACGTGCAACTTCTTTATCTTGTCTTGCCTGAAAAGAAACTAAAAGTGGGAAACCCCTTCCCAGTAACATGAATCACATCAAT
Organism: Apodemia mormo; assembly: GCA_036924255.1. Classification (NCBI taxonomy): domain Eukaryota; kingdom Metazoa; phylum Arthropoda; class Insecta; order Lepidoptera; family Riodinidae; genus Apodemia; species Apodemia mormo. The sequence continues at coordinate 1,853,099 of JAUPFN010000007.1, read as the reverse complement.
TGCTCTCTAAATACGTTTTATTTTATTTTTCCTGAAAAATATAACTTGCCCGAGATTATATATGATATGTGCTAACTTATCGATAATTTGGCCACCTATCACATCATTACATACATCACATCATGTAAATAATGCTATATGTATAATTGTGTGGACACTAGATACTATTACTTCGAGGCTACGTTCGTGATGTTATAAAATTCACTAGTATCACCACACATCACGCAGTAGTATCATCAGTTCTTTTGCGGAGTAGACAGAGTAATTTACACATCTATATATTTTACGGTTCACCACGATTCACCGATTTGTCGATAGGAGAGATGGGTTGTGATCCACATCGCCGCATTTTACCGATCAGATAACTTATCGATATGATTATCGACTCTTATAAAAATTATATTCATATACAACACGTCTGTATTTAGAACCAACGGCCTTATTCTAAAGCCAGGTAAATGCTCTGACCACTGAGCTACGTGTTGTTAGTTCAATATGGCGGACCTCTACTTTTTTGTGTTCCATCGTCATCCAGTCATGTGAACATTTTACTTTAATGTTTTTATATTTTAGAAACTGATTATTTTTCTAGAACTAGACATTATCATTAACTAAAGACAGAAACATCCATTGCAAAACGATACATAATGACAAACATATGTAAAAACCCCGTCCTCCCTAATTGCAGGGTCCACATTTGACTAGAGCTTAATTTGTAGTAAATGCTGTTGGCCCTGTTGCGCAGTTATCACACATATGTGACCTCGATTCATACGAACTGGTTTCTGTGTCGTTTGCGATCTAATATTTTATCTCATATAAGTTGTTAGATGCAACAAATGTTATTAAATTTTTTTACATCATAAGATATCCAACAAGCAGCTTGCTCTCCTGATGGAAAGGGACAATCATTGCCTATAGATACTAAAGATTTTGATAGTGCATTGTTATCCGTGTGTTGGGGCGTTTAGGTCACATGCATAAGTTTACCGGCTACTTTACTCTAAACTGGAACACAACATTAACAAATATTGACGCTATCGCAGCAGAAATAGATAGACGGTGGTACCCCGGGCGAAATGTTGCAGAACTCATGATAGTAGTGACTGGCATAGCCAATCTTTCGCATTTTATGAACTGTTTGGCAGAATGATAGCTGATGGGCTATTTTTTAAATATTACCCGGATCAACACGAGGTAAAAGTTTCAAAAACTTCAAAAATAATATGGTTTTCTTTTGGCAGAGTGAATCGAATATCAGCAGAAACTTCGGTCTACCGCAATTTGTCAGTGTCTTGGTTGGATAGTTGTTTGGTGATCCCCATCGCCGTACTTTTAATTTTACAATAACCGGGATCGACAGCTTTGTGTACTGAAATGGCAAATTTTAAAGGTAATTAAAAATAGCTTTGCGAAGTTCTGGGTTAACACTTATATTATTGGGAAAATTTCTAATGAATTATTTTATATAATGATGATAATGTATATTCAAATGTTTTTTTTTTATCTAAGTAATGTGGATCGAGAAATTTTAGTGTTTTATAAATAATCCGTAAGGTAATGAAATCCGACTTATTAAATCAACCTTCTAATTAGGTATGACCCACTGCTTAAGCTGATTAATAAGTTAAATAGAACTGATAAACCTTTAACAAATTCGGTTGCATAAGATTATAAATTTCTGTAGCATATGGCCATGTACAAAGCTATAAGTATATATAAATAAATAAATACGTATCACCGGACAAATTACACGAATTGATAACTCCAAAGTAAGTAATTATTTGCTTGTGATATGGGTGTTAGTTAACGATAATAATATAAGAAATACATATAAAAATACATACATAATAATCACACATACCCAGACATACGAACAATTTTGTTCATCACATAAATATTTGTACCTTTTGGGAATCTCACTTGAGTCCCATCGATTTAAAGTTAGGCTCGCTAACCACTCGACTAATGGGGCGATCAAAGAAATAAAGAAAATGCCTCTTTTAAATAAAACTAAAAAACAGATATTTGATTTACTTTTTTAGCTAGCACGTTGTTTAAAACTGAGATTCAGGAATCAAAATTGAAACTTCGTACGAGGGCTTAAGGTTGAAATCTCTAGATAATTCTATAAATTTTTATTCTTTGGTTTTTAACGAAACAGATACTTCATTATACATAGCTCACGACGCCCTTGGAATGATGCCGCAATGTCTCGGGACTTCGCGATGTATAGTTTGGGAAGCCCCATATCAATCGATATTTAACATAACTTATTAATATTAAAAATGTTATATTACCATTTTTCAGACTTCGGGTACTAACTGAAATGTTTCTACAATAAAAAACAATAACAATATAATTTGCTTGACCTGAGAATTCAACTCGGATCCTCTACCTCCCAACGAAAAATCAAACCCTTAATACCTTGAAAATATCTAATTAAATATACTTCTGGTGTTCAAAGCGTAGCCTGCGGTGTCATTACAAACATATTTCTAATAAAACAAGTATCTGATATAGTTGAAAGGCGTCGACCTTTCTTGGATATAATTTATTCTGATCTGTTTTCCGTTGTAATAAACAGGTACAAAATGACTTGTTGTAATGTAACAATTAGTTGTATTTATATAGTATTTTTAGTGCATATTTGCACCAGTGCAACCAGTGCACCGACAATTAGCCGATTAGCCGAAACTTAGTCCCGTAATTTGATAGGTGGCAAGCCTATCCCCAACCGAGCACTTATCCAATCCCAGGTAACGTTGTTTTATCAGAAAACTGAACATGACTAATCTTTTTATCTTGAACTTAATAGAGTTATTTTAAAAAAGTTGTTCTAATAATTTCGCTAAAAGTGCAAAAATATGAAATTACATTTTTTGAATGATGAATCATGTTAATAATGTCTATGTCATGAGTTGGGCTAAGAAATCAAAACCGTATTGGTCCGGGGCCCCTTTGAATAATAAACCAACTGCCGTTCTGCCAGGCAGGTCTTAAGAGGCAACTGATTGGCTGTACGTGTCACCACCATCGTGACTACTGGGTGGTAGAGTTCCGCAAAGTCTCGCTCGGGTATTTGTAACACAATTATACAATATTAACACATTTGTTAATATACTATTAACATATTATGTGTCTATAGGCGATAGTTATTTCTTCCCATCAAGAGAGTCATCTGCTTGTTTGCTATCTTATGATATAATAAAAGTTATTTAAAAAATTAAACCGACTGAAATATCAACAATACCCATATCGAAATAACTACTACCTAAACCAATTTTGATAAAACTTCGATTGTTCCCTAAGTTGGAATATACCTGATTTAAATTAAAAAAAATATAACTTGATATAGCTTTTAGTTCCCGAGAAATTAATGGACAAACATATAAATATACAAACATACATAAATTTACGAAATTTAATACACGATCTTGGACGCCTAAAGAGATCATCATAGTCAAATTTTATTTAATTCCAACAATAAGACCTACCTACATACATGTCAAATTGATAACCTTTTTTTTCGTCGGTTAAAAAGAAAGGTTGAGTTTTTTAAATATTTAACAGTTGTCAGTTAATGAGCTAAAATTTAACTATCTTTATATTTTTTGGGAGACAAGAGTAGCAAATAACCATGTCTTATTATGATTTTGCTCTCCTATAGACACTGGTCGCAAAAGCAATTTTTTTTATTAATAACAAGCTGAAATTTAGTGAACAGCTTTGTTTGACGAGGCACCTATTTTTTCAATCTTAGAAAAATCTCGAATCCGGTAACTAATTAAAATTGATAACCAAAGAAAACTTTTTGATTAGCACACTAAGAAAAGCTTCATTTTACGTCTAGGACCAAATAATAATAATAATAAATATTCACGGGACAAATTACACTTACTGATCTAACCCCAAAGTAAGCAAATATTTAACCAAATAACCATTGTATTATAAAAATAATTAACAGGATGTTGTAAAAATATTAGATTGTTTTTAAAATGATTAATATCAATTAAAAAATCTTATAATTCCGAATCCTTAGAGTAAAGGACTCGTCAGAAAAATCGAATGTGAAGAACAAAGGTTTTCCGTGATTTTCATAAAATGATCAAGCGATTAAAGTAAAAAAATAAATATAGTAATTAATCAATATTTTTCCTTCACCAAATTAAAATGTGAAGCCCCCTAACTTTAGTATTTACCTGATTCGACATTTTTTGAAGATAAAAAGATGTGCATCTCGTCAAAACGAATCTGTTCACGAAAATTCAGCTTCTTATTAATAAAAAATTGTTCTTGGAACCACGATCTACTATTGCAAGGTATATACGGCCCTAAAAAGAGCTAATAATAGCCATGAGTAGTCAGATCACGTTTCTACTGATACCAATATTAGACGGAAGTGCAAAAGCCAGATATTCTAAATATTTGCAGTATAGCGTAACTATTTGCAAGGTAATATAAAATACTGAACACATTTGTACTCGTGTTAGGCGTGGTTTATCTAGATCATATGAACACTAAGTATTTACCGACACGTCTAGGTTATGACTCCAGCACATGACTTAAACATAATGTATGGCTATTGCCATTAGATATTTTTATTCTGTTACTAGTTGTACGATTTGCTTTTACACGACTGTGTACAGTGATATTTTCTTTGACACAAACCTTGTCTTGCCAATTACAAATACAAACTGGATACTTTCCATCGCCGAATCTTAGTGAAACTGTATCTTAACATACAACAGATCAACTCACTTGTATTTCTAGTTCACTTATTTATTTATTACTAGCGATCACCTGTGGACAAAGTTCGGCTATAGACTAAACAATAAAATCACTTTTAGTTTGACAATTGATTTTTAGTCGTAAATAACATAGTATAAGTATACATGTGTGCATACACGTATTATCATGTATATCGTACGAATCATATATGTAATGTTTATATATATTAATTTAATTATTTTTAATGAATTTTCTTTAAAAATATTAGGTTTGTGCAATCCTCCGCAACGTAAACTTTAGTTGTGCCAAATTTCATAATCCACCGTTCGCGCATTGTCTTAAAATAGGATCCAAAGTTTTTGTTTCACGTATTAATATATAAATTACCTACTTAATACATCCAGGCGTCTTCATTAAATATAGCGTTGTTAGGAATGTTTTACATAAGTACATTGTTTCACACAAATTTTAAATGGTTACAAGCTGTATTTTGTAAATACTGGTAATTTAAATAATATATATTCCTGCTACAATATCATCAACAATCGTATTCTGGTTGGAGGATATAGTAGGCGGTACACTTATGCATGCAACATTGCCATCCGCTGTTCACATAGTAGCGCACCTTCAAAACTTTGATGTCTATAGACAATGGTTGCCTCTTGCTACTTATTTAGATTATGGCTTGTTTATTATCTTTTGATTTAAACAAACAGCACAAGAGTGTAATTTACGGAAATAAAGGAAAAACATTTGTTGCATATATTATCTACTATTTGTTGAGAAACCATTAAATTTTTTGAGATTAGGTACTAATATAAATATAGATAATTACATTTATTCGAACGAGCAGGGCTAGGCGAAGTCTGTAATCTAGATTATACAGCTAGGTATATTAGGTTTTTATCGAGATTTATGTGACACTGCTGCATGACCTGACCGCAATCGGTATTTACAGTCCTGAGTCATCCTGAGTTGTGAGTTATTTAAACCGTATAAATAATACTATAAAAACTACTGAACCTTGATAGATCAAAATACTATTTATTCTCTTTGTAATATCTTCGTTTATAGTTCGTAAAATGCAATTTTTCCATTCTCTTTTTAGCAAGATTTTCCATTTCCATCTGAAGTTGCAGTTCTCTAATGTAAAAAGAAGATAATTTAAACGCAGGTAAACTGCAAAAGCCGATTAATAATCTTCCATATCTCTAAGATTCTGGATCAAATATTTACTAAGTTAATATATAATTTGGACCAATCGCCAATATTTACTCCCACACAAAACAGAATTTTCCAGAATTTTGTTGAAATTAGTTAATGAATGACTGAGTTCCGAGGTAAAAAATATTAAAAAATACAGTTGAACTGAATATTATTTTTTCTTTGAAAAGAAGAAAGATTAAGTCCTGTTTTTTTTAATATTAATTAAGGACATTTAAATTAAACATCTATGAAATTAAAGGAAAATGTAATTATTTTTTGTTAACATAACGTAAATTTTAACATTTAAATTAATGACTATTAAGGCCATAAAAAATTTAGCAACATACATATTATATATATTTATATTGAAATATATATATATATATATATATATATATATATATATATATATATATATATATATATATATATATATATATATATATATATATATATATATATATATATATATATATATATATATGTATATGTATATACTTTTAAGCAGCGCACAAAATGATTTAACATATTGAGTAGGCTATAGAAAAAAAAACCCAAGATCCACAATCCACAAACCTGACACTCAAAACTATCGCTAATTTCACATAAGTAGTTATAGATACGGCAAAAACATAAAATAAGACCAAAAATGCACATCTTTGGTTTTATATCAATGGAGAAGGCACATTTAAAATGAAAAGTACGCGTTGATGTCTTTTATTAGTAATTTTAAGAGAACACGTAAATACTGCTTTGTTTCCAAAATTGTAAGCAGAATTTACGTCACTTGATAAATTTATTATATCAAAACACATCTTAGTGTTATTTTAAATTTAATGTTGTAATTTTCATACTATTTTGGTATTTTTTTATATATAATAAGATAGCAAGCAAGCAGATGGGTCTCCTGATGGGAAGAGTCAACCATCGCCTATAGAGACCAAATGTGTTCACTCTCTTGTGGCGAGAATTAATGCCACATGTATAAGTTCACCAGTTACCATACCCTCCAAACCGGAATACGACAGTACTGACGCTATTGCGGCAGGTACAGGTAAAGCGGTAGTATCAGACCCGGGCAAGGCAAGGCAGAACTCTACCACCTAGTAGCCACGATGGTAGTGACTCGCATAGCCAATCGGTCGCCTTTTACGACCTACCTGGCAGAAAGGCAGTTGGCCTATTCTTCAAAGGAGCCCGGGACCAACACGGGGAAGAATTTTTAACTTCCCGCTAAATGAAATTACTGAGTTATCCTCGATTTTCCATAATCGAATTTTGATCCGATCTCTACATTCTGCTTTTCTGACTATTATAATGATAACGTCAGTATTTTTGTATGTTTATGTATGTAGATATGGGGGTGGGAGTATGAATGTGTAAACTTCTCATAACTTTGAACGGCTTCAACAATCGAAACGCATTAGACTTTTAAAAAATATAATATTATATTTTTCCCGACACTTTTTACCTCGCACTACCCTATTGTGGAACCATTTTGGATTTGGATAAATATTGTTACCTGCAGGGGTATATCCGAACGGATACGACAGGGACCTTCAAGAAAAGAGCTTACTCATTCTTAAAAGCCGGCAACGCAACTGCAAGACATCTGGTATTGCAGATGTCCATGGGCGGTGGTGATCACTTACCATCAGGTGCACCTCTTGCTTGTTTACCCCCTTTTCTATAAAAAAATATTGTTGTAATATTGTATTGTATAAAAATATAAAAAAATTCAAAATTCAAATAGTCTTTATTTCGTAGGTAGAATATTTACACCTGAAACAAATCAGTAAGTGATAGTTTATACTTAACAGAAAAAGTTATTACAAAATACTTTAAAATATACTTAATTGGACACATCATCCCAAAAAAACATTACTATACTACAGTACACAACACACAGATTTCTTGTTTGTTTTTATAAACAGCTTATCAACACACAACAGCTACATGTAAATGAATAAATAAATAAATAAATATTCACGGAACAAATTACACTTACTGATCTAACCCCAAGGTAAGCAAATTATTTGCTTGTGTTATGGGTGTTAGTCAACGATATATTTATAAATATGGTAGATATGACAAATTTGCAGAGAATAAATAAATTTCCTGAATTAGAGGGAAAAAATACTATAGATGTCATCGAAGTACTCAATTTCATAATTTAAAGTAAAATTACATTTAATTTGTATACGTTTATTCAAATTAATTACAACAGTGGTCCATTATGTCCACGAACAGTGACGCTACCAACTAGGTGGGCTACTCACTTGACTGCCTTTTGATACAATAAAATAAGGCCAATATACAACCGGCAGTGAATGAAATTAAAATGATAATTCGCAACAATTTCCTTGCTCATCAAACAAGTCGCAGACACAATCGCGGCAGCAGGCTATATAAGGCTGGCCACACAATAATGTGACAATTATTAAAAAGTCATAGCTCTCGACCCGTACTCCTTTTTTGGAGATTGACTCAACTTGTATCGAAGTGGACTCGTTTGAACATCGTGTCATACTTTCGACCACTGCCTAGTTAGTCATTTTAATTGTATATTTATATACTTCTTAAAAATGAACAGTGTGAATAATTATATACATAAAAGGATTCCATGAGATTTTATCTAAAATAACATTTAAAGGAAATTCTAGTGGAGATATTAATTTTTAAGTGATTTTAACTTAAAGATAAATAAAAATAAATAAATATCACAAACATTTTCTCAAAGTGCTGGCTGAATAAATTAAAGTTCTCAATGCTTGACATTGTCGTGTTTTGGTTTGGAGGGTAAGGTAGCCGATAGGCTTATGCATGTGGCATTGCTATCCAGCCACACGAACAGAAACGCACCATCAACATCATTGGTGTCTATAGGCGATGTTTCCCTTTCCAAAAGGAGAGCCATCTACTTGTTTGCTCTTATGATATAAAAAAACTTTGGCGAAATCGTTTCGAATCACCGCAATTTACTGGAAAGAAGACATAGAAAGAGATAGCCGTCACATATAAACACCGATTATGCTAATGGTACATTTTCATCCATGTGGTGGGTCAAAATGCCACTTGCATAAGTTTACTAGCACCCTACAAGTTTACAGCAATGACAGGCAGTGATGCAACTGTAGTGGGAACTTACAGAATTCTATTACTTAGCAGTAATGGTAGCAGGAATACATTTGGCCATCAAAATTTACGGACCTTTAAGCTGCTCAATCTACTTAAAGTAGCTTTAAGGTACTGAGTACAAGAAAACGAAAATATCAATAGATTATATATATATATATATATATATACATAGATAAGTGGGCTACCTACCGGACGTTAGTTTGCCCGCCCGTTTCTTAATTACAGATTACCTAGATTAATCTACTTGCATTTCACAACTGTGTTACGTAATTTTGAGTAAATGTAGTGAAACTGGCAACACTCATAAATGATATTAGATTCCTTTTAAAAGGCTTTTTTATAAGTCGTCTATATATATATATATATATATATATATATATATATATATATATATATATATATATATATATATATATATATATATATATATATATATATATATATATATATATATATATATATATATATATATATATATATATATATATATCCTGATTCAGAAAAATATATCATATTTAGTATTTATTGCCGCAACTTAGTCTTAGTTAGTAAAACTAAAACAGAACTATAACAAAATTGTTATTGCGACAGAAATAGGCAATACGGTGCACCAACGTGGACGAGACGTTACAGAACTCTATTAACTTATGGTCACGATTTTCCTCGCCTTTTACGAGCTGCCTGGCAAAAATATATGAGTAGTTTTATTTTTCTATTAAACGGCAACAATAACGGTTATTTTGAAACAGTAGCTTTAAATACTTGGCAAACCGCGCAACGTCGTGACGGGTCGGCTAATTACAAGTGGAGCGATAACTTTGCTCTCACTGTGGGTTTTGAGACGCGCGATCAAAACGCATTATTACAATATCAAATCAAATAATAAAATGTTTTATTCGAAAAAACCTTTTTGCCTGTCACTTTTGACGAGTCGACATTTTGAAAAAGTACTACCGAATCGGAACGCGGCCACACACTGAGAAGATCTGACGGAAGAAACTCAACGGGCTTGCCTTTTTGTCTATTTTTTTATACATAATAAATGTATTACAATATTACAAGATTTTTTCATATTACAAACAATATAAGAGAATAACATGAGGGATAAGAATTAATTCCAGGTTTTTTTGTCTTTCTAAATAATCTGAGATCTTACAAAACCTTTTTCAACACGGTTTTGCTAAAAATATTTTTTAAATTTGTTTACTGGTAGATCTCTTGTAGCATCGGGAAGTTTATTATAAAAGCGTATACCCCATAAACATGACTTATTTTGTGAAGCCGAGATGTATGCATAACGAGATTATTTTATCTTCGCTCTTCGCCGCATATTTTTTTATAGAAATTGACGACATAGAAACACTGGGCCACCTAATGGGAAGTAGTCACTACTGCCCATGGACAAGAGCAACAAAAGGAGTTAGTCGCTAATACGACGCCGACCTCTAAAGAAACTGTTAATCCGCCTCTTAAAAATACCCATGTCAAAACATGGAAATACCGCGTGGGAGATATTATTTAGAATTTTACTTTTCAGTCCAGGATTGTGCATGAATAACGAACAGTGGTAAATGACCAAGCTTCAAGGTGGTGTAAATCAGCGAAAACGTGACCTAATCCACAAACTTACAGTTAAAGAGTTAAGTAGTTTTTAGGGTTCCGTACCTAAAATGTATAACGGAACGCTATTACTAAGCCTCCGTCTGTCTGTCACCAGGCTGTATCTCATTAACTGTGATAGCTAGAAACCTGAAATTTACACAAATTATGTATTTCCTTTGCCGCCATAACAACAAATACTATATATATATATATATATATATATATATATATATATATATATATATATATATATATATATATATATATATATATATATATATATATATATATATATATATATATATATATATATATATATATATATTTATTTATTTATTTTTAGTATTTGTTGTTATGGCGGCAAAGGAAATATACATATATATATATATATATATCGAATCGAACTTGAGCCCCAGTGATTGCGTATCGCTATTGCGGGATCGCTTATCAGTCATCCAATGAGGCAGTTAAAACGTATTTTGGAGGGAAGTGCCATATGACCTGATTCTCTGGAAATAACGAAAAAACTGACGCAAAAACTGCTGAACCGATTTGGATGTAATTTGACACAGATATAGATGATAACCTGAAATAGCGCATACGATACTTTTTTTGTATAGAAGAGGGGGCAAACGAGCAGGAGGTGCACCTGATGGTAAATGATCACCGCCGCCCATGGACATCCACAATACTAGAGGTCTTGCAGTTCCGTTGTCGGTCTTTTAAGAATGAGTAAGTTCTTTCCTTGAAGGCCCCCAAGTCGTATCCGTTTGGAAACACCTCTGCCGGTAATTGGTTCCACAACAATGTAGTGCGAGGCTAAAAGTGCCGAGAGAAACGCACAGTTGTGGATTTCCAGACATCGAGATGATGAGGATGGAAATTCAAATTTTGACGCGATGTCCGATGACGGGATATAGGATAATAAAAATATATAATAGTATATAGGATACTTTTAACTCGGAAAAAGTATCCTATATACTATTCAATGCACAGTGTCTTACATATTTTCAACCGAGTTTCCAAAGGAGAGCCGTATATTTTTAATGTATTTTACCTCAGCACTCGGTCATTTCTGAACCGATTTTGAAAATTGTTTTTTGTTTGAGAGGGTCATACTCCACGTGTGGTCTTTTAATTTGCTGAAGATCTGATGCAGGGTTCCGGAGATACAGGAAACGGGAAGTCGGTTGCTGCAGTTTTTTTCTGTGTTAAAAATATTTAAATCCAATTCCCATTGATAAAAAAATCTAAGATGCACAGTCCCGAACAAAACTGACACTCGGAACCATGCTATGGTAATTTAGTACTATAAAATATTTGATAATTGTATTGAATGTAGCGTCATATAGGTCAGGAATTGAAATAGATTTTATTGCTAAAGACTTAACATCTGGATTCAAGGCTTTTGCCACTACATTCGAATATTAAAAATAACGTTTAATGTCTTAAATATATATTTTTAAATAAGATATTAAATTACATTATATTTTTTAACTATCTGACTTATAAACATATATTATTTTGTGATAAATACGCTTATTTTTCAAAATAACAATATTTAGCCAATCCAAACAAAAAATAAATACAATTAATTACAAATGGCGTCGTCATGGTGTTGAATGTTGATACTCGTGCGCATTTTATTATTGAAATTCAGTTTGTTTCGTGTGTATTAGTGTTATTTTCGTTAAATTTGAACTTTTATTCTCCGGATTGCTTTATTGTAACACAAAACTAATATATTGTGCTATTTATTGTAAGTTCGTAAAATCTTAAATTGTAATTAATGTTTTATTTCTGAATATATAACATTATAAAGCGTGGCAATCAAACGAAGTTGCAAAAGGACTTGTCAGAGTTACATTTTGTTTGAGTGACACGCTGTATAGTGTTTGACGAATTCCTATTTACTATTAAAATTTCAATGAAAAGGTAGGTACCTATATTAGGCTGCCGAAACAAAATAGTTCACCTGCTACAACATAGATGACGCCAGTAGGACGCCATTAACGATTTGGAAAGTTGCCTATCTATACCTATAATAACACACATATTTATCTATGCTCAAAACTGTCGCTCATTTCACACAAGTAGATATGGCAAAAATGTATGTTTTTGCATATCCAATCTTAAGCGCAAAATTTATAGTTGTTTTTACAAAGCAATGTACGAAAAGTAATAAAAATTGATAGTATTGCGACCGACGCGATTCTATTTGGAATGAGCGCACAATTCAAAATATTGCCCTCATTTTTAGAGGACGTTTTTGAGACACTGATTGTGTATCTTGATTGTGTATCTTGGGTTTTTTATATCAATTGCTATTCCTAAAATACTCTCAATCCACCACGGCATTTTGTTATTGACAGTTGAACCGTAGTGCGCTATTGTCATAGCTATTGCATTCTTGCGCAGAAAAACCGCGACTGATCGAGCGATATAAAAACAATCTTCGGTCTTTAACCTTAAACGTAGAGAATTATCTTATTTTTTGGGATGGTAAACAACTTCACATTTTGAAACCCGTTTTTATCATAAAAATGTATTTATCTTTGCCGAAAAACATTTACATTATTCGTATAAACATTTATATAAATTGCACTGTTAATATTCAAGAATAAAGTTTTGCATCCAAACTAGAATTTTACAACTTATGCATGTAACATTGCCATCCCGCCCCACGTTTTTAACATTATTAATATCTTTGGTGTCTATAAGCTATGGTTTTCCATCAGGAGAGCTATCTGCTTGTTTGCAATATGATAAGATGTTCATGATCATCGTGGACTCTGTCGGGTATAGCAATGGCATGGTAGGAAATTATTTAATATACAATAAAATAAATGTAATTATTTATTTATTATTTACATTATTTTATAGAAATTTATCACTCAAATATTCATTTAAATCATAGCATTTACTTATTAATATATTTTTAATTTTATTAATTCGGGTAATCTATTATACTCGAAGTACTCCAAACGGGAAGTTGGTAAATTTAATCTACTTCTTCCTGTCCTGTCTTACTGTTTGTCTTCTCTTTTTGTGTACCAATCCTGATGCTGTCGTACAAATTTGCACAGTTCATGTTAATGGTGCATTCCTATATGTGTGGCGATATGACAATGCCACTGCATACGTTATAAAAAACTCTACTTTAAAATTTGAATACAAAATTTGATCCGTAAATATTAACAGTGCAATTAGAATAAATGTCTATACGTATAACATAAACAAAAAAAATGTTTTTCATAAGATGTTTTCGGCAAAGATAAATACATATTTATGATAAAAAACGAGTTTCAAAAAGTGAAGGTGAGGCAGCCAATAAACTCATGCGTGTGACATTCTTTCCCTCCAAACCGGAACACAACAGTGATAAGCACTGACTTTATTGCAGCAGGAATAAGTGAAACGATGATAACAATAATACCGACGGGGACAAGCATTTGTATGATGAACATAAATGTTTGTATTTCCGGGTTTGGGTGTTGGGTGTATTAATATGTGTATTTCTATGTATTAGTATCGTTGACTAACACCCATAACACAAGCAAATAATTTGCTTACTTTGGGGTTAGATCAGTAAGTGTAATTTGTCCCGTGAATATATATTATTTATTATTAGTGATCACAAAGGCAGTGACGCGCACTGCCAATCTTTTGCCTCTTACCAAGTGTCTGACTGAATGGCAGATGGTCTATTCTTCAAAGGAGCCCAGGATCAACACGGGGTAGATTTTGAGTTTATCTATTACATACACAAACCATACAATATATCCTCTTTATAATACATATTAGTGTAAAGATACTAAAGCAAATAACTCCTGATTGTAAAAAACGATAACGATCAAATCAAAAATAGCAGTATGCGACTAAAATGTAAGGATTAGTCGAAGGTGAAACCGCGAAGGTTAGATGGTTTTATGTACAAGCTAGTTTGATGATAAACACTTATGTGAGATGTAGCATTGTCTTAAATCACTACATAGTATAAAACAAAGTCGCTTTCTCTGTCTGTCTCTAATCCCTATGTCCCTATGTATGCTTAAATCTTTAAAACTACGCAACGGATTTTAATGCGTTTTTTTTAATATATAGATTGATTCTTGAGAAAGGTTTTAGTACATACATATACATACATACATATCTTCACGCCAGATCCCTTACGGGGTAGGCAGAGAGAACCGAGTGCCATACATCACGATCCTTGCAGGCTTGTCTCGCTTCTTCCACATTCATCACTCTCTTCATACACACACGCCGGTTGCGAAGACTCTTGACACCACCTTCGGACAGTACTCGATCAATCTGATCGTGGTATGTCAGTCTGGTCTTCCCCGATACCTACATCCTTCCACATTCGCGTTGTATATCTGTTTTGTTAACCTTTCATCTACCATTCTTTCTACATGTCCGAACCAACGGAGCATGCCCTTTCTCATCTTTACACCGACACTTTCTTTCATACCTTTTAGTATATAAACCTTTCCGATATTCCCATAGGAACAAAAGCTACGCGGGTGAAACCGCAGGCAGGTCGCTAGTTAAATGATAAAATGGACATGTAAAGATTCATGCGTACCCAGGTTCGGGACCAGGGGGGGGCAACCTTAACATTTTAAGACTCAGGTTCTGGGCCAGGGGGGGTTAACCGTAACATTTTAGTACTATATTTTTATGTTATTATATTTTTATCTACAACAGTAGATAGTTAGTAGAGAGGTAAACAAATTCCAGGGGGGCAGTACCCCCTTCCTGCCCGCCCCTCGGTACGCCCATCTAAAGATTTGTTTATTGAAAAATACTACCTCACCTTTAAACGTATTTATAAATAGAGCTGAGAATTTAATGTACTACGTACTAGACAAACTATGTTAGTAGAAGTCGTGTTCCATTTCTATAACACTCGCTGTAGCACTGAAATAATAATAAATTGTTCAATAAAAGTCAAAATTAAACAGCGCTGTAGCGTATAATAGAGGAAAATATATATTTATGACCAAAAGGTCGTAACCGCCGTGCATTTTATGGCGCTTACGCGTTTCATTCAACGAGCTCTGAAATAGGTGGAGTCCACTTTAGTGAAACACATGTGGCGTGACGTATGCCTTGTCTAGTACGTTATTGCAATCTAGAAGTCTTTGAAGCAGAGTTGAGAAATTCTGAGATTTCATCGTATTATTTGTTTCCTAAATCACTTTTTAGGTAAGAAATAGTAGAATAAGAAAAAAAATGTCACACAGGTGCAATTTAAGTGCACAAAAATATTTGTATACAAATATTTGAAATTCTTGAATTTTTTTTTCCTGTAATATGCATGTATTGTAGATATAAACCTTCCTCTTTAATCACTCTGTCTATTGATGAAAACCACATTAAAATCCGTTGGGTAATTTAAAAGATACAAGCTAATATACAATGAAAGCAGCTTTGTTTTATACTATGTAATAATAGCAATAAAGATTACCCTTTATATATTACTATTAAAATTTACATTCTATAAAAGCCGATGGTCGTAGAAGTTTTACAATGACGACGTCATATTTCGTGTTTGCACGTTGAAATCAAAATTCAATATGACATTAAATATGTACAAGAATGTTACTATGACATTAAATATGTACAAGAAGAACGTTTCCTAGTCTTCGTTGAATATAAAACACCTTATTTTTATTATAATTTATTTAAAACTTCTAATTGATTAAGTAATATAAATAAACAAATTTTTCCTGTATTTGTTTTGTCAAATGACCAATTAAGAGACGGAGACAAGGACTGACATTAGACAAGCACTTAGTGGTTGAGATGGTAATTGCTAGGACACGATTAACCTTTGCCGTGCAACACGCGCCGTTTTGTGCGATTTCGTGCATGCTGCGATAACTAAAATTAATGCGGTCATTACGGTCAATAGGCTTACCTTTCGTTACTATAATTGTAACTTCTGTAAACCAGAATTAATAGCAGGAGGTTGCTCCTGATGACCACCGAATTGCAAAACTAAGGAGAAAAGCTAAGCTATGTTGGAACCCGCAACGAATTTAATCAAAGGCCTAAAGGAGTTATTAAATTTTTCTATATTTTCGACAGTGGAAAGCAACAACACGTACACAACTTCACTTTTTTATAGGATAGCAAACAAACTAGTGGTGGATGGTGGCTCTCCCAAATGAATACAAAACAACCATCGACACCAAAGATGTCAACGGTACGTTGCTATCCGTGTGACAGAGATGGAATATCAAATGCACAAGTTTTTCGTCTACTTTGCCTTCTAAGCCGGAACACGACAGCAACGAGTGTGTGGAGGCGTTCCGATCGGGAAGTGGCTCTTTTTTGAGTTTTAGTTTTCAAGCATCGATACTAATACGGCAAGAATATACCTATAAACCGTTGGCATGAGACGTTACAGAACTCTACCATCTAATTAATAGTCAAGATAATAATTATACATATTACACATTTCTCGCCTTTCAGAAGGTACTGAGTGCTAAGTGTGAGTTTTTCTTTTCGCATTCGATCGTGAGCGCGTTTGGAGTTTACTAGGAATTTGTATGTGATTTGTACAGCGCCACCTAGTGGTAAACGTGAGAAACTAGTTTACCACTAGGTGGCGCTGTACAAATCACATACAAATTGCTAATAAACTCGACACGCGCTCACGATCGAATGCGAAAAGAAAAACTCACACTTAGCACTCTGTTGATCTATTATTCGAAAGGGGCTATGATCAACACGGAAAGTAAGATTTACGTGGTAAAAATAATATTTTATCCAAATTGGTATATCTTAATCTAACAACGCGCAAATGAACTAATATTAGATTTAACGTGTACGATTTACATAATCTCGAACAGGTTCAAACGTTTAACAGATGAAGTCACGGTCCAACGACCATTACGTGTGTTCATGTAACCAGATACGACGTCCAGAACAACAAAGACGGTTAGAAAGCGGTTGTCCTTGTTGGTAAAAGTGGTGAAAGTGCCGAGTCATTTTTGTTTTGGCCTTAAATGAAATTATAAGTATTACGTAAGGCTATAATGCCTCTATATGACTTTTATATCGCGTTTAATGTGAGGAAACGGACATCCTGCTACTTAAATAGGAAAAGTAATTTTATTACCTTTTTTATGGATTCTGGTGTTGTTTTACACAAATCGATAACTCAAAGAATAAATCAATTCCATTTGTAACTTTCTTCGGACCATCATATGTGACCTCTGCAATGCTAATGGAAAAGAAACGATTTAAAAAGACGTGGGTAGAGAGCGGGAGTTATAAGAACATAGGACTCAATTGGTTGACAAAATAATTTTTGAAGAAATGTTTATCATTGATAAATCCCTAACGTTTCAACCGATTTTGATCTAATGCACAGTATTTGACGCAGTTTTTTAAGGAGAAAAACTATAAGATTTTGAAATTAATCGGTATATCACCCGTACGATGTCGCGGTGGGCCAATAGTTTTAGATAAATGGATTTGGGTGACATTATATACGAATGTGAACTGTAGTAATTACATCCTTCTTTTTAGAATTTAGTGTTTATTGCTTTAGTGGTAAACTGCTATAAATTAGCATATAAATTAATCAGGTATACCTATGAATACATGTATACATCTTATGTGAACAGTAACTGCTACCGCTTCTCATTAATAAGCCGTCGCTTAAAGGAAACGACCATTCAACGTTGTGACCCCGTCTGGGAGACTTCCTTCGTAAACAATAAAACTGGCTAGTTAGGAATCGTATTTTATGTCGCTCTTTTATGGAGTTCCGTATTCAAAGGCTGCTATCTCCTATGACCACTGAGCCTTAAGGTAAGGGTCTCTTCTTCGTTGAATCCCTAAAACTCCGGTCAATACAGTAAATCCAATATAGCTGCAGAAATATATCACGATTAGGAATATATACCTACCCTTTGTTGATCTGGGTCCCATTTGAAGAATAGACTAACTTACTAACAAGCATTATGTAAAAGACGAGAAAAAACTCATGCGTATCACTAATATGGTAACTAATAATTAGGTGGTGGGGCTCTTCAACGTCTCGAACGGGTTTTGATACTATCGCCTTGCCTGTTCCTACTGCAATAACGTCGATATTTGTCGCTATCATATTCCATTTTGGAGGATTAAAGTATCTTCACGCACATATCCCTGAAGGGTTAGGCAGAGGTACAACAAGTGCATCCACGATTAGCCGAAGATACTTGGTCCCACAATGTGATATGTGGCAAGCCTATCGCCAACCGGGCACTTTCCAATCCCGGGCAACTTTGTGTTTCTCAGAAAACTGAAAAAAAAACACTTTTTATATGTGCCCGACCCGGGACCTCATGTGGTCAACGCCAACGCTGGACCACTAGACCACAAAGGCGAGGATTAAATAGCATTATAACCCCACCACTCAGAAATCAACGCAGCATAAACATTTCTGATATCTATAGACTATTTCTTTCCATCAGGAGAACCATGAAATTGTTTCTTATCCTATAAAATAAAGTAATAGAAAGAAATAAAAAAATATTCGTTATCGGTCAGAACATCTTTTGAATAATAAACTACCTGCCTTACTGTTAGGTAGATTGTAAAGGCATCAGAGAAACTAATAACCAAACGTGTTATCACAATTAAGACTTACCTACAAGTGGAGCGCTGTTACGTCTCGCCCAAGGTCTTGTGTGCCTTACCTATTCCTGCCGCAATTGCACCAGTTCTAGTCATTTTACGTATTCTGGCTTAGAAAATAGAATTGGCACCATTACCATCTTTGGTGTTTATAGACCATGGCTATCTTTTTCATCAGTAGAACAGAACAGAACAGGAGAGGAGAAGAGAATCTGCTTGTTTGTCTCCCCTATGATATAAAAAAGGTAGCATCGCGTGAGTTATCACAGGGCTTTAATATCTAGTAGTCGTATCTGTAACGTTTACCTTTACACCGTTAACTGTTAATAACTTAAGTAACTTACAAATAACTATAACCCTTTATTTAAACTAATATTATAAAGATGAAAGATTTGATTTTTTGTTTATTTGTATGTTAGAATTTTAATTCAAAAAGTACTCAACCGATTTTAAAAATTCGTTGACCTTTAGAAAGCTATATTATTCAGGACATAAACTACTTTTTAACCGAATAAGTAAAGGGAAGTAATAATTTTAGTCGTAAAAAGGGGAGTCGCGAGTAACTGCTCGTCATATAGTAAAGAATAAATAAGTTTAAAGTACACTGAAGAAACACCTATGCTATGAACACCATTTGCTCACAGTTTACGAAGTAAGTAACTTAGCATGCAGTATCTACGGAAGTTTATTACATAACAGGAAAGGTTAACTGACAGGTAAATCTTATAGATATGGTAATGAAAACAAAGATGTCCGTCTCGGGAATTGAATCTATGATCTCTCACCATGGGAGGGCTAGGAATGGAGAAAGTATTAGAAAACTGTAAACTGAAATGTCACGGAAGTTAAATCTTTAACGCTCAGGTTTATTTATTTATTTTTATATATTACATAGGATAGCAGTCAAGCATGTCTGATGGAAAGGGACCACCATTGCCAGACAATAGAAATTTAATGGTGCGTTGCTATCCGTATGGTGTGATGGTAATGCCAGAAGCGTAGTTTATTTGCTACCTTGCAAATGGCAAAATTATTCTTCAAAATTAGGGTCGGATGTACACCGACCTACAGCTTAGAAGTATACTAATATTATAATTTAAAAGTTTGTGTATATTTATGTTTTATGCTCAATCACGTAAAATGGTCGAGTAAATTTAGATATAATTTTCTATACGGTTAATATATATCCCACCAAAACACAAATGTGAAATGAGAGCAAAGTTCAATATAAGAATCTTTCGACTTCACAGACAAAAGAGTTGAGATCTATTTGGGTGCCAAATTTTGTAAAGAAACTCTTATAATTTTAATTACAAGAACTAGCTCAAAATTTTATTTAACTAGTTTTCACCTAGATGTTTAATAAGTCAAATTACACTTACTGATCTAACCCCAAAGCAAGCAAAAGACTGTAATGTTATTGTATCACGCGGACGAAGTCGTGGGCAATAGCTAGTAATCAAGAATTTTGAGTTTTCAGATTGTTTCCTTCATATATTCATGAAAGTCTACCTTGTTGCCAAATATCGAGTTTCTAGGTTATCTAGAAGTGGGTTAGATTTTTGATCTATATATAGATGTGTGAATTAGTCAGTTACAAAGTTGGTGGTTTTTAATTGTTAATAATTAAATAACTGCTTATGCTACATTTACAAAACTTTGAATTCTAGATGAGCTAGAAGGTTTTATTAAATGTGCCAAATTCTGTGTATATAAGATAAATAGTTTTTAAGTCGTTAAGGGTCAAAAGTAGCTCGAGATGTTTCGTGTAATATTTATTATATTACGCGTGGGTGCTGCGTCACCAGTTCCTTCTTCGAACTTGGCTGGACACGCGCCCGCGTGTCTTGATATCCAAACTTAGCACTAAAACCATTTTTATCTCGAAACGATTTAAAGTTTTGTATCTTTTTTGCCTTTTCTTCTAGTGTTTAGCCTATTTGGTTTAGATCGTGAGGTCTCGGGTTCATTCTGGGCTTGGCTAAAAGTTTTCTTGAGGTTATTTTAGTTTTATCCTTGAAAACCGAAATCTTGGTGACAGTTAAGAATTTTATGGTAGCACCCATGAGTCTAAAACACATAAAGCTGTCAGTGCCAACTATTGAAATAAACGAAAGATAATTTTTATCTTTGCCTGTGTTGATCTGGGCCACCTTTGAAGAGGCAGGCTTAAAGGGTCAAGTTGTTGGTCAACTAAGGTATGTGTCACTAATACCCCGACACATGGATAGCAATGCACCATTTATAACTATAGTGCTTACAGGTGATGGATGTCTTTTTCTATGAGGACAGCCACTTGCTAGTTTGCTGTTTTATAATCTCTTGCCACCGCCCATCGGTAATTCGATGATTTGTGGTGAATCAGAATGTCGATTCATTTTCAATTCACGCCAGATCATACAACGCTACAACCGCGTGATTTTAACTAGTTTAAATTTTGTCTCATTTATTCTTACAATGTTACTTAGCGTAAATACTACAATATGAATTTTTTTTTGTGAATTAAAGTGTAATCCAAAGAATTATAATATTTTGATGATGTAAAATTATTATTTGGCTAAGCGATAGATATTATTTATTATATTATTAAAACGTTAGTAATTATAATTTGTGCTTATTTTTTTTTGTAAATAATAAAAAAGTAATTGTTCATATTTATATGATTATAATTTCTAAACGTTGTTTGTAAGTAGTATAAAAAAGTTAAATATTTATACAATATAAGTTTTTGTACAATATTGTGGTAGTTACAACAAATGTGTAATACAGAAATCTTGCAAATAAAACGACCAGCCAATAATTAATTACCTCGCTTATTTTAATTATGGCTAATTCCAGATGTAGCCACAACATGGGGCGTCGCAAGTTTTACGAAATAATTACAAAACCCATTACCTTCCTCCTACGCGGCGGCGCGAGGTCTATAATAGAGCCATTTTTAATTTTTATGTTTTTAGTTACCTAGTTTTATTAAGGCTGGTAACACATCAGTTTTCCTAGACTATCCTTGATTTTATATTATATGTAAAGAAAAATTACTGAATAACTTTCTGTCTTACCTACTTACTAAGTATTACTAGTAGACTACGGACTAAATCATCATTTAATTAGACGACTGACTTAAATCAAATAAGTTATTATATTAAGGTATGATTCAGTTATTCTTAAATTATTAAAAGAAGTATCTTCACGCCCGTATCCCTGAAGAGGTAGGCAGAGGTACAACAAGTGCACCCACGATTAGCCTAAGATACTTGGTCTCACAAATGTGATAGGTGGCAAGCCTATCGCCAACCGGACACTTTCCAATCCCGGGCAACTTTATGTTTATCACAAAACTGAAAAAAACACTTTATTTATATGCCCGACTCGGGAATCAAACCCGGCACCTCATGTGGTCGACGCCAACGCTGGACCACTAGACCACAGAGGCGATTCCAAAATGATTATCTACCCGAAACTAGATTTATTTATATTTACATATATTTTTTCATGCACTGTGTGTAAAATACAGATTTTAGACATTACGCACAGATAAAACAAAATATACTTACCCAGCGTTTCATGTGTAAGGGCCCTTAACGACATTTGTAATTATAATCATTCTATTGCAATATTAAAAAGCGTTGCTCTTGTGAACCTTCGCAAAGGTGTTAAATAAGATATACGAAGTCCTCGGGTTTTATAATTATCAGGTCAAGCACTTACAAAAAAAAATAACAACTTATATTATTATATATAAACGTTTTTTTTTTATGTAATAAGATAGCAAACAAGCAGATGGGTCTCCTGATGGAAGGAGTCAACCATCGCCTATAGACACCAAAGATGTTAATGGTGCGTTGCTATCTTGTGGCGAAGTCTAATGCCACATGCATAAGTTTACCGTCTACCTTACCCTCCAAACCGGAACACGACAGCGACAAGCACTGACGCTATTGCGGCAGGAATAGGTAAGGCGGTGGTACCAGACCCGGGCGAGACAATGCAGAACTCTACCACCTAGTAGCCACGATGGCAGTGACTCGATAGCCAATCGGTCGCCTTTTACGACCTGCCTGGCAGAACGGCAGTTGGCCTATTCTACAAAGGAGGCCGGGACCAACACGGCGAAAATACGTATGATAATTTTAAATTATGATAATTTTTGATGACTGATTGATGATTAAAGTTATGATAATTTTATTGATCTTGTCAAAGTTCCGTCCCCTAAACAGGTGATAAACTTTGTAACGATATATAAGTACCGAAAACACTTGAACTGGGTTTATGACACCTCGTTTAAATATTTTCGAGAGCTTGGGTTATTTGCTAACAGAATACCTACATTATATGTTGAATACCATTGTGATCATAAACTTTGTGAAGGATAGTAAACGGTTTTGAAACTTACATTATTTGGTTCAGTCTGGTTGGAGAGCCTAGCTGTCCTTTGATTTCCAGGGTTTAGGTGACTTTGTTCTATTTTTTACGCCGATTTTTGTTTCAGTGGCATTGTAAAACTCACATTAAAGATTTGGCGGAATATTTCAAATGGATTACCTTAACTTTGCCTTGAATTAAGTAAGTTTACAAAATTGGTTTACGGAGCAGAACATTAGGATAATAAATAAAATACGGAGGAGTAATTCGCATTGTTCTATTTGAAGCAGAGTGTCAAGTGTTTTAGACCATGTGGTCTACAAATTTAAATCAAGTTACGTATGTAATATAAATATATTTGTAAGATGAGTATAAAAGTAGTCTATGCGAGTATTTCCAGCGTAGGTAATCTAAATTAATGCTTACTATAACAAGAGAAAATTTGTTTGTAATGAATAAACTACAAAAATAAAGAGTTATTTCACCGTTAGAAAGCTATATTATCCAGCAGGCTTAGGATAAACAACGTGAAATACGTCTCAATCGAGAAAGTAACGTTTGCTCGAACGAGACTGATACCTATCTCAATATTTATTTAATTTGCATCAGCAGGCTTAGGATAAGCACCACGAGATATATATCGATCGAGAAAGTGACGTTTGCTTGACATTTATTAATATCTCGATGGACGTTATTAAGCAAGCCACGATAAACATTTAAAACGTCAGAGATAAATTAAACAAAACGTTTACTCGAATAGAGAAATAAATGTTGTCACTAGAAGACATAGATATTATACTAATTCTGATTTTTAAGATACACCTTTGGTGTATTTAACTTGTGTTAATCATTATGAGCTTTTGTTTACATTTATAACTTCCTGTCATCATTTCTCTTCTTTGTCAGAGTCGAAGGAAATATAACCAAAGCCTAGTGCAGCCGTACCTATTTACAATTGTAATTAAAGATATTTTACAGGTTTTTGAATTATTCTCTCTTTTTAGTTTTGACCATCAAAACTAGTTTTTTATTCTATAAAACTGAAACAATGAATTATGATTCATAAGATGTTTTAATGTAAAGGGCAATTAAGATGCCAGCGTGTATTTATTTCTGGGTGTATAACTGCGTAACTAATTATGCGTAAAAGTGCGTAACAATTATTATTAACAAGCTATTTTTTTCCACTATAATTATTCCTTTCAATTATAATTCTAACATTATTGAGTAAATTAACATTTTCTTTTAGACTAATCAATCAACATTTATGATTCATTTTTTTGATGAGAAACTTCTATAGAATTGTTGTGATTTGACAATGACACGAAAATGCATTACGATAAAAAAACATAAATGTATAGTATTATGCCAACTAGAAAATAAGATAGAACAAAATACAATTCACAGTATTTTATGTTACAAATAATGTTATCTATTAATAGCTCCAAAAATCAGCCAGATGCAAGCAATCCAACCTAAGACTTACTGTTAGACCGTGGTCTCCAAGAACAAACTGAATTTTTGTGAACAGCTTCGTTTTGACGAGACAACCATATTTTCTATCTTTGAAAAATCTCGAATCGGGTAACTGATAAAGATAGATAAAATAAGGAAACTTTAGAGTGTCAGACTAAGAAAAGTTTCCACTTTACGTGTATGACAAAGTTACCGTTGAATTACAATAATAATTAACAAGCTGTTGTGAGAAAATTAGGTTATTTTTAAATTGATTAATATCAATTTAAAAATCTCATAAGTGGGATTGTCAGAAAAATCATCAAATATGTAGGACAAAAGTTTCATCGTAGTTTTCATAATATAATCAAGCGATTAAAGTCGAAAAATAATTATTGTTATTAATAAATATTTATTATTTACCGAACCCAATGTCTTCGCAGCATTAACTTTATTAGTTACCCGATTCGAGATTTTTCGAAAATAGAAAAGACGGTTGTCTCGTCAAAATGAAGCTTTTCACAAATATTCAGCTTGTTGTTAATCAAAAAAAAGTTAGTTTGTGGGACCACGGTCTGTGATTTACATCTCAAGAACGAAAAACATTTTGACGTGACAACGTCTTATAATTCGATAGAGCTGGCTGCACGCACGAAAAAACATGACTCATGCGGCGTTACCTCGCTCTGAGGCGTTCCGTTTAAGGCTTGGAGTACAAGCGAGAGCTTAAGACGTTGTCACGTTCAACTATCGTCTGTAAACCAACTTTACAGACAACCGATTTTTCTTCGACTTTTCAGTTTGTCTCTCTTTGATTCAAAGACTTATTCAAAGAGTATATAAATTTTATTTTATTTTGTCTTCTTACATTTACTTCTAACGAAAAAATGAGTGTGAGCTACACTCGATTTTTTTGTTATTTTTGATTGATTAATTAATATTTTGATTATTATAATATGTTTTTATGTATTATTTTTCCTGAGTATATGTTATTAATAGTAACATTAAATAATACAAAATAAGCACTAGCTTTAAATTAACCTTTTATTTTACATTTAGTTTTCTACTGAATTTTGTAGAAAACTTTGTAAGTAGTTGTAATTTTGAATAGAGTTGGTAACACTGAGTGCTGAGTAGCACGAGAATTCGTAGAATTATTTTCTCTATACGAAAAATTAAAAGTTTATTTACATTACGTCAAAAAGTATTGTACTTTAACTAATTTGTATTTTGTAATTAATTATAAATTAATTAATTATCTAACCATTACATACAAGGAATTATTGATTTATACTGTTTGGTTCTCACATCTCTAAAATCATCATCATTCTTCCGATTCTAGTACAAAATTAAATTGTGTTAGGTATGTGAAATGGGAACACAAAATAAAACGTAAGTAGTGTACTTCTTTATACTTATATTTTTTAAAAGCCTATCTAGGTTATTAAAAATAATTATGATTTTCTTTTCAGGATAAGAAGTAATAAGCATAAATTAACTTTGTCGCCATGGTGGATTCATGGACTAGACTTGTAGCACCAAAGATTAAAGTCTTTAATATTGGGAAAGCATAATATAACACCATATATTCTACAAATACTTCATACATTATTGTTTCTAGAGGAAGAAAGGAAAACAATGGAACACTGTAAGTATTTATTTACATACATATCTCCATGACAAATCATCTAACAAGGTAGACTGAAAGAATCAAATTTTAAACATATTTTAATATATTTCTTTCATTGTAAAAGTTGTGGTTTTTTACAAAATTAATATCATAAATTCAAGATTATATCAAAAACTTGATTCTTGTAAAAAAATCCTGAATAATATGAGAAGCTCTCTCTGGAGAATAGTGTAGGCTTCTTTCACTCCCTTTTATAAATGTAACCAATTGTTTTTTCGACCCCATTATATAATTTACAATGCAAATCTATATAACACTACACAAAATGCAACATGCAAGACTGGAGTCATAAGTCCTGAGTTAACTGACAAAAAAATATATTAAGTAAACATATATAACAACATTTTGATAAGATATATTTGTTTACAGGTTGACTAAACAGCGAGTAATGGAAATAGAATAAAGAAGCCTTTCTATTTATTACATTTTTTGAAATTGTTGATTAAGAAGATTTATAAGTTAATGCTGAATATTATATTTATCTTGCTGTTTTTAATGGTTGAGCAAGATTGAAAAATAAATTTTAATTTGTAGAAAACAATTAAGTTTATAACATGATAGTCTTAATGAACTTAATATGTGTAATTTTTAAAATTTAAATTAATAGAAAGTTAATGTTACCTTAGGAAAAAATTTTTTACTTGTTGATTTTTTATTTTCAAGTGAAATTCCATACTACTCATACTATATAGTAAACTAATTTTTGATATTGAATTTTCATTACTGATTAATTATATCCAAGTATCTCTTGTATATATTATATACAAGAGATATTTAAATTGGAGAAAACATTTAAATTTAAAATATAATAGCTTTAATATAGTGCGTGTAATCTTCTATAAGTTTGTTACATTAGTGAAAATTCAAAGATACATGTTAATAAATTTAAGTCATAAGGTGATAAATTGTGGAAATTATTTATCTATTCTGAGAAGTACAAACATTAATAATAATTGTTAGTTTAGTAAAGTAGATGTGTTTGTATATTTTTTAAAACTCAAATTTAATTTTCTTTACAAGACTGCTTCATATTACACACTTTTTATAATTATTCATTTTGTATTTTGTGTGATTTATTCATTTTGTAACTTTATTAAAGAAAATAAAAATTATTTCTCAAGACTTTTCCATATAGTAAAATCTATGTTTGGCATTAAAACATTAAATACTATGAATAGTGTGTCATTAAACTTATACTTAAAATTAGCCATTGATGACTATAATTTTCATTTTTATTATATAAAATTATTTAATACTTAGATAGAAGGTTTGCCTAGAGTATATATTTTTTTAAATAAATCTTATACAACACTAAAGTATTTTATTATACCAATAATCCACTAAGTATTGTTACTACCAAAATCACTTTGATTAAAAAACAACAACAAAAGTAACAAAGTTAACACTTCTAAAAGAAAATACTTGTAATTATCATATCGAAGGGTCCTACGTATACTTGTGCAAGTGCAATGACACAACTTTACTGGAGGCCGGATTACATGTTCTGTAGCTTGTAATCTATACCTTCATATAATAAAATCGTAGGAAAGTCAATGTATGTCCGGGGTAAACTCAAAAAGTACTGCATGGATTTACTTCAAATTTTGCATGAATATTACTAACAGGTCGGGTCAACATATAGGCTACATATTATCACATTATCACCTACAGGGGAGGAGCTGTGCGGAGTAAACAAAGTCTGCGCGAACAAAGTCACGGGCAACAGCTAGTTTTGACATAAATCAATAGAAGTATTTGAAAATTTGTACAAATTTTCAAATACTTTATTACATTAGGACAAATATAAGGTAATTTTAAGGCTTTTGAGGCAAGAAAATTGTTTCCGTTGTTTTGCAAGTTGCACCAGTATACATAGGATCCGTCAATATCTTCTATTATGTAGTCTTTGCATTTCATCCATTTCAATTATGCCATATGAGGGCATCATTTGTTCTTCTAGGATATTTGTCAGTAATATTAAAAATTCTGCAGTTGAAGTCTTATCTGCAAATAATAATTATATTTTTTATTGACATATATTATTGTAATAAACAATAATAACAAGAACTGACTGCCTTTCTGTATGGTAAATTATCTTTAAATGTAGACATATAAAATAATGTTTACACATGTAGGTACCTAGGTAATTGAGAACTACATGTGTCATATTGGATATTTTAAGTTATGAATATTACAGAAAATAATTCATCATAGTAGTATGTTAATCATACATGGAACTTGGTCTGAAAACAACTGATTAAAACAAATACTTTTTTTGACTAAATATAACTTGAATGGGTAGTAAAAACTCCTTAAATACATAATCAGTGCAAGCCTTAGAGGAATAACACATTTGCATCATTATTCTATGATGTAAGCATTGTTGTTGTTTGTTGGTATGTGGCTGTAAGTATTGTGAAAAGTTGACCACCAAGAAAAGGATTATTACTTGTATCCAGCTGAAATTTAACATACACTTGACATGTATATGTAACATATTAACTGTTTAAAAAAGAAACTCGAAAAACTACAGATAACTTTTGAAAAAATAGAATAGAATAGAATAGAATAGAAATCGTTTATTTAAGACATACACCACAACTCTTACAGTAATTAACACATACAGTAGCAAAATAAAATACAAAGGATAAAAACACAAAACAAGACAAAATAATTAGGTATTTGACAATATATAAAAAAAAAAAGATATCATCAAATACAAAAAACTTGAAATAAAAAATATGTTTATGAACAAATCAGAGTGGTACATATAAAAACGCTAGTGCAGTAAACATAGACTATGTGTATTATATTTTATATAAAAATATAATACACATAGTTTAGTTAGTTTAGCAACAAATTAGGCATACATAAATAAAATAGAATAATCTAGAACTTACAGAGAGTCTATTTATTTTAATCTAGCGTTTGATGTCCACGTTAACTGCATTGAGTGGTGTGATGTCTCAAAATGGTCAACACTCAGCTGATGTTGAGATTTTTATCCCAACGCTGATTTTCAGTGTCAGCCAAACCACGCTGAGCGCTCTCGAAAGCTGGCAGTATAAATAAAGTATAAATAAATACATAAAAAAAGTGTAACGGAAATTAATTTCTTACAGAAATATTTGAATGAAATACAAATACGTTTATAAAATGAACATAGAATAATATATGTAAGTGCATTTCAAAAAGTAGTAAGATAATTCGCACTCGTACGCCAGAGCCCTGAAAAGAGCGTTTTTCAATTTTGTTTTTCCTCTTCAGTCGGTAATACGGTTACATTAGTTAATTAGAATGTGCAGTTTGTAAGAAAATGTAACTTCTCCTATACAACTATATACAACTTATTCCTTAATTAATTACAAGGCTTAAATGATAATATGATAATTATTTGAATTAATTAATTTATATTATGCTCAAATTGTTCAAATATGATTTATAAATATTATTATTTATTGAATATTCATGGTACCAATTAAATGACAACATAATATGAGCGATTAAAAAATATTTAGAGCAATAATATTATTTTCTTCCCGAAATTAATAGAATAATAATTTATACTAATATTAAAAATGCGACATAACTCTGTCTGTCTCTTTTTCACGCTTAAACCACTATCCCGATTAAGATGAAACTTGGTACAAAGATAGTTTGAGACTTGAGAAGGAACATAAGATAGTTTTTATATCCCAGAAAACCCACGGGACCGGGAACTATGTGCGTTTTTATTTTAGAATTTTCCGTTTCGTGGGCACAGCTAATATATGTCATTTTATTTATGGATTTGAGTGTTGATTAGATACTCCTTGTATTTATTTCTAAAATTGTTTTTCATCTCCAATTCTCGTAGAGGAGGTGGTAGGTCATTCCAACACTTTGTTGCCGCGTATCTGAAACTGCCGCAAAACGCTGTAGACCGATGCTGACCTACAAGAAGTAAATACGACGACGCCCTTGTAACTTGTGATAGATTTGAGTCCCTTGCCCAATGTAGCCTGTTATATAGGTACATGGGAACCTTAAACTTAATGACATTAAAGAGCAGTGTTGCGAAGTGTAGCTGCCGTCGGTAGTCCATCTTTAGTATTCTTGCCTTGTTGATGAAGGGGGTAACGTGGGCTCTAGGCGGTATGTCAAAGCAGTATCTGGCGCACGCATTTTGTACTCTCTGAATTAAGTTTTTACTTCGCCGTAAAAGTCTAGGTCCAATTACCGCATCGGCGTAATTAAATCGAGATAACACTAAAGATTCACATAATTGTATACGAAGAGAAGTACTTATTGTTTCTCTTATTTGATATAATATTTTTAATCGATAGAAACAGTTACGAACAGTTTCTATAGTGTGATTATGGAATCTCATTTGCTCGTCAAATAGAACACCAAGATTACGCGCTTCGCTTGCTCTGTCTATCAGCGTACCCTTAACTTTAATGACAGGCTTCATATTAATAATTTTATTTATTTGGTTTTGCGTTCCGAGAACCATAAACTTAGATTTGTCTGCATTCAACGTTAATCCATTATTTTCGGACCATTCGTATATACAGTCAAGGTCTTTGTTTAGGTTTTCGATTGTCTGATATGTTTGTGAAGGGTGAAAGGATACGTATATTTGAATATCATCTGCGTATATGTGATATTTACTATATTTTACAGTTGTAGTCACGTCTGCGGAGTAGAGTGAATAAATTAAAGGTGCTAGTATGGATCCCTGTGGTAAGCCCCGCGTCACTTGACTACGTTCAGATGAGACGGTGGTCCCATCATCACGTTGCACCTGTACCGTCTGTATACGATTCTCTAAGTAGCTCATAAACCATTTAATAACATGAGAACTAAAACCATAAAACTTCAGTTTCGAAAAGAGTAACGGCCTGATAATTGAATCAAAGGCACGTGAAAAGTCGAGCAAAACAAGTGCTGTGCCCTGCCCTTTATCTTGAGCTACAAGAACATCATCCACCACAGCGGACAAAGCGGTAGTTGTACTGTGACCTTTTCTAAAACCTGATTGATATTCAGGGAGAATTTGGTTGCTTTCTAGGTACTTAGATACTTGACAGTAAACCACCTTTTCTAGCACCTTTGACATGCATGGTAATATGCTTATAGGACGCAGATCTTTTAAGTCAGCAACATTATTTTTTTTTGGGAGTGGTTTTACTAAAGCCTCTTGCCATGCAGTGGGAAATATTCCTGACGAAAGGGACGTATTAACTATCTTTGTAAGAACTGCTAATGTTTGGGGAAGTGTGCTGTTCAACATATTGAGAGAAATCCCATCAGCACCAACAGAATTAGAGTGCAAGCTTCGTATATGTTTCTGAATTTCGTCCTCACTAACAGCTGTAAACTGAAATGAGTTTTCACCAAATTTATTACCTTCAAAATAATTTATAGTGGAAAGCGAAGCAAATACTCTACCTGGGACTTTTAAAAAATGTTTATTAATTTCGTTTGGGTTTTGTAGCTCTAGCGGTAGCACTGTATTTTTATTTGACTTTTTTACTGGTAATACTTTTTTAATATTAGCCCAGAGTAACCGGGGATTGCTTAAATTATTATTTATGTAATTAGTAAAAAAGGCTTTTTTTTCACTTTTTAAACAGATGGTTACATGTTTTTTAAGCTGCTTGTAATACTGCTTATCAGACTCTACGCCAGAGCTACGTGCTTTTATATATGCTCTATCTCTAAGCTTCATCATAAGCTTGAGATTTTGTGTAAGCCAGGGGTGATTGACTTTTTTAATGAAACATCCTTTAATTGGTGCCAATGTATCGAATATATTAAGGATACACTGATTTAACCGAGCGACCATTCCATTTATGTCATATACACAATTAATTTCCGACCAATTCGTACTATCCATCAGTTGGTCGAATTGGTTAATATTTATGTGACTTAGAGGTCTGTAATAAATTTTTTTTGATGTGATTTTCTCTTTTAGTATATTGAGTTCACATGACACAAAAGAATGATCGCTCAAATCCGGTATGTGCTCTACCATTACTCGAGCGACATTTGCATTCGTGCAAATTAAGTCGAGCAAGGTTTCTGTGGTATTACAAAAATGTGTGGCCTGATTTATTTGTTGAGGAAGACCATAGGCGGCCAAAAAATCCATAAGGGCTCTTGTATGTATACCGTTCCTATCTAAATAATTAATATTAAAATCTCCTGTTAAAAATATATGATCATTACCCTGAAGAGATCCCACTGTTTCGGCCAACGCATCTAAAAAAATTTGAACATTTAGCCACGGTGGTCTATACGCAGTCCCAATTACCATTTTAAATTTGTCGATAGTTATTCTTATCCACATCTGTTCAACCTTCGCATTAATAGGATGAGAAATTATTTTTAACGGTATACCACATTTAATATAAAAGCCAACCCCACCACCTCGTGATCGAACATGTGTAGGTCGCGGAATGTGGTATAAACGGTAGCCTGGAAGGACAGGCGCTCTTCCTTCTTCTCCGTCACGTAACCAAGTTTCATTAATTGCTATTACGTCAAAATTCTGACGATCAACGGCTACTATAAATTCTTCGTGCCGGTTGCAAAGAGATCGAGGGTTTATGAAACCAACTAAGACTTTATTTTGCTTAATCATTTTTAAATACTATATGCCTTGTCAGGCCGATATGTAAATGAATTGTTATATAAATTTTAGACACCTCGTCATTCGTATACCCAAAAACCAGATTGTATCGTATTCGTATGTTAAGGTACGCAAATGTAATTATATATATACTGTAAAAATAGTAGTATACATAAGAAAAATATAATAGATTACAAAACAAACAATATAATATAATAATATTTTTTATTAGTAAGTCTATATAATATACTGCAAAATATGCGACAATAATGAGAGTGGAATAAAATGATATAATAATAATGTAATGAACTAGAAATTCGCATATAGTAAATAAATATATAGCCGCTATTTTTATTTGAAACATCACACCATCTACACCACAGTAAACATCAAACATAGTTATACAGCTACCACCTAAAATATTTAACATACATTGATAATAATAACAGAAGAAACAGAAATCACTTAAAAGCCCAGCAAACAAAGACCCGTTTAAAATAAGAAAAAGTATTACTCTTGTACACAGTTGATACCAACAGGACTGCTGCCAAAAACCTTTTCCAAATCTTCTTCCACTCGGACTCGTTGAGCAGGTGCACCCGATTCCCGACGTGTATATATACGTCCTCCTCGGGTCCATATGTACCGCCATCCTAGACGGCGAGCCGCCTCACGCGATTTATAAAACAGCATACGGTTCACACGGGATAGGCGCTCATTCACATAGAAGCGTGAGGAGTTCCCGTCCACAATACCAAGGGTATCCACCCCCCGGCGTGACCTAGCGGCACGCAGGAGCTCGTCCCGCAGTACACGTCGTGTCAACCGAACAGTAATTACTCGGGGACGTGGTTGTTCTGCACTTTCTGGAACTCGTCTTGGTCCAGATCGCTCCACACTCACCACATCTTCGCATGCAATATTTACTCCCACCTTCTTTGCTAATAATGTAGTAAGATGCAGTAAATTCTCTCCTGCCCGTTCTGGTACACCGGCGATCTCCAAGTCGTTCATTAAGCATTCCTGTTCCCTTTCGTTTAAATCTGCCTTCAATTGTTCAATTATCACTGGGAAATCAATGGTGGGATCTGGAGTAGGCTTATCGTAGTAAGTTGAATATTTTGTTTCCAAAGTACTCATCCTTTCTTCTAAACAGGTCACCCGTGTGTTAAAGTCAGATATATTTTCATTTAGGCTGGCTAATTCCTGCCTGACTGATGTCATCTCCCGAGTCACTGTCATCAACTCATCCCGCAAAGACTTGATGGCCTCGGTCAGTGCATGAAAAGAGATGACATCCCCTGCATCAGCAAACACATCGTCGGCACTGGATTCCTCCGCTGTATGTTTTTTTTGTTTTTCTTTGCAGAGGTGGCAAATTATTTTTGAGCTTGACTCCGAATTCAGGCTTTTAGGCAGACAGTGCCGATGATATATAAAAGTACAGTTATTACATTTAGCGACATCTGCTCCAGCAACAAACTTTCCGCATTGATTACACTTGTTAGCCATGATCTATATATTATTATTTTAGTGCAATAGGTTGTCCCTAGATGGCACTGTCTGTAGTGGTATTTACAAGTGCTAAAAGGTTTATAATTTTAACTCAGTTACTGCTTTTGGATAAATTATAGTTAATTATTTCACCTATTACACACCTTTGAATCACAGTGACCGCACAATGTTCGTTAATATGTCTATTTTAATTTTATACACATATCACACACCTCATAGTGGGTAACCGCGAGAAACAGCTGATCGAATAGACACAAAAATTCAGATTGTATGGAGTTTTTTTATTATTATTATTATAAAGCGCACTTTTCACAATTCTTCCACTTCAAGTTTCGATCCAATAACGGTATATTTCACTTTTATTAAATATTAACACAAATTGATATAAATTGACAGCCGACTTTCGACAACGCGCGGGTAGTACCCGTAGTAATAGTAATAATATAAGTAATATAACTTTATTGAGTTCACCTAAGTCAAATTAGTATTTACTACAAAGATATTCTGTTATTACAGTTAATGAAGTTGGATGGCTGTCATATCTACTAGAAACTGAATTACAAGTCTCTTATGTTCACTTACCTTTAACTAAATAGGCATGCCTTGATCGGTGTGTGGCTCTAAACCTCAAAATTCACAAGGGTCTATATTATTTAGAGAGCCATGGTTATTGGGTTTATTGAAGCGCTATAGTGATTGGAATGCTCCGTCCGTTGTGTAAAAAGATCACACAAATTTCCTATGTGCCTTCTTTGTATTTTGCAGGCGTGCCATTAACCGTAGATATTTAGCACATAATAGGTATAATATGGAACTGCCACCACTATTAAATACATATATGCCATACTGCCTGCCTGCCTGCCTGCCTGCCATACATACTACTGCCAACACTGGACCGAAATCTATATTTAATAAAATGAATAGAAATCAAAAAGTTTTGTAATTATTGTATAATTAAAGTATAATAATATGAAATAGTGGATAAGGTTATCAACATTTTAACCAAATTTTAACGAAGTGTCAAATGACAAATCGATAAAATGACAGCAAGACGTTTCGATCGATAGAGAAAATAACTACCGTCGAGTAAAATTGATCATTTTCTCTTCCTTTGAAGTATCATGTCGAATCAAGTGTCAAATGCGTTAGCGAATCGAGAAAGTGACATAAAAGTCGAGAAAACGAGGTCGATAAAATTTTATCGTGTTGCTTATCCTAAGCCTGCAGAAGTAATGTAGGCTCCACCTATTCTCGACTGAGCGAAAAAATATTTATATTTCATTATGTGATTCTTCAATATAATCATTTTAAAAGATTCTTATAATTTAATTAATAAAAACTCGTTTCAATCGAATGATTTGACTATAATAATTTTGTGTGTGATTATAATAATTTTGAGTCACGTGAGCGACGTCACAAGTCGCACATTACAGTTAGTTAATTACGAGTATATTTATCTTGTCTTTATTGTTAGACGGCTTGAATTTTAAAAGTTGTGTAGAAATTTGTATTGCTTTCTTCTTGTATCTAATAGAGTATTCCGAGTAATTTTTCTACCGTTGATATTCGTTATTCGCTATTGGTGAGGCTTTGCAAATCTCAAAGCCTGTCTCGGTTTTGTGCAATCACCTCACCATTCCTACTGCAATACTGTGAGTGCTTGTCATTATCATATTCCGGTTTAGAGGGTAAAGTAGCTAGAAAAATTAAGTTTATGGCATTTACCACATTTACGCACGCACCTATAACATAAAGATGTTATTGGTGCGTGCGTAAAGGGTAACGGTTGTATATTTTTATTAGAAGAATCATCAACTTGGGTGCTGTCCTATGAAATAAGTAAAGTTATTCCATCGCACGAGACGTCATCTAACTTATCATTATTCTGGTATTGATTATAGCAAGTACCAGGCAGATAAATCAAATTAAATAAATTCCATTTTTAAAAGCCAATCACTCGAAACGGCAAATTATTCGATTGAAACGAGTTTTTATTAATTAAATTATAAGAATCTTTTAAAATGATTATATTGAAGAATCACATAACGAGTGGATAAAACCCGTTTAAAAGATTAATTGGAATAAATACAATGAAAATCACTTATTTGTATAAGGAAGGCCTTCTGCTTATCGCACGGTACGGTACAAAAATTCACGGAGATGTATTTTCCGCGCTTTTTATAATATCTACTCACTTTTATGGAAATGAAGATTTTTTTTAGTATATACGTATACTAGTTACGCCCTGCAGCTATTTGCGTGATAAAGTTTCTTATTAATTGATCACACCGGGAATATTTTATTTTTTAGGATAAAATATATATTTGACCGCCCCGTTGGTCGAGTGGTTAGCGACCCTTATACCTAACCACCCATCAGCTTGGGCTCAATTCCCGACAGAGACAGGCATTTTTGAGATGAGCATAAATATTGTATTTCTGTGTTAGGCTGTTTATTATATATCATGTTGCAATAGACTAAACAATAAAATCTCTTTTAAGTTTTGCAACTGACTTTAGCCATAAAGAATAGGTATACATGTGTGTATCTATATCTTATATATAAAATTCTCGTGTCACAACGTTCGTTCCCGTACTCCTCCGAAACGGCTTGACCGATTTTGATGAAATTTCGTATGCATATTCAGTGGGTTTGAGAATCGGCAACATCTATTTTTCATCCCCCTAAATGTTAAGGGTTGTCCACCTCTTAATTTTTTATTTTATTTTATGGACAAAAATTTTTATTTTTATTTTTTTTATGATTCAACATTGAAAAATATATACAACCCTTAATTTTCAACCCTCTACGATCAACCCCTATTTTTTAATTCAATAATTTATTTAGCAAAACAACGTTTACCGGGTCAGCTAGTTAATATTATAAATGCGAAAGTTTGGATGTTTGGATGGATCGATGGTTGTTACTTAATCGCGCAAAAACTACTGAACGGATTTGAATGAAATTTGACACACAGGTAGATAATGACCTGGAATAGCACATAGGTTACTTTTTATCCCGAAAGATGTAGGTGATTCCACGGGATTCGCCAAAAACTCTTATAATGTAGCGGGCTGCACGCTCCAGCTAGTATTACCATAATATATGTAATTTCCCCGTGTTGGTTCCGGGCTCCTTTGAAGAATAGACCAACTGCCGTTCTCTAGGCAGGTCGTAAAAGGCGACCGATTGGCTACGCGAGTCACTACCATCGTGGCTACTAGGTGGTGGATTTCTGCATTGTCTCGCCCGGGTCAGGTACCACCGCCTTACCTATTCCTGTCGCAATAGCATCAGTGGTTATCGCTGTCGTGTTCCGGTTTGGAGGGTAAGGTAGCCGGTAAACTTATGCATGTGGCACTAGACCTCGCCAAAGATAGCAACGCACCATTAACATCTTTGGTGTCTATAGGCGATGGTTACCCTTTCCATCAGGAGACCCATCTGCTTGTTTGCTATCTTATGATATAAAAAAAAATTAATATAGTGTATGTAATATATTTTTTATTAATGTAATGTAATATATTTCTAATGTAAATTATTTATAAATATTAGGTTTATGCATTCTTCCACAAGTAAACTATAGCTATGCCAAGTTTCATACTCCACCGTTTGCGTAACGGTTTTAAAAAGGGGTACAAAGTTTTGTTTCAAGTATTAATATGTAGATTAGTATCGTCGACTAATACTTATGTCAAAAGATATAAACAAATATGTGATTTACTCTCTTTGGAATAAGATTAATCTTGGCACATTTCAAAAGGTGAAATTAATTAAATTTGCTATTATCCGCGGACTGTTCTATGTATCTTCCGTGATGGTACCGAAAAGAAAGACGTCAGGTTAACGATTTAATTAATGGATAAGACTCACCAATGGTCCGGATAAAAATGGTCCGGTCCGATTAGTGCCGGCGTGATCGTGGTTGTAAAAGTGTGGTGGATGTGGGTGGATAATTGTGCCGCTGGGGTCTTCTTTTTATCCGGACCATTGGTGAGTCTTATCCATTTATTAAACCGTTAAACTGACGTCTCTATTTTCGGTACCATAACGGAGGATACATAGAACAGTCCGCGGATAATAGCAAATTTAATTCATTTCACCCATTTAATAATGAATTTCCGCAAAGTAAGCCTGAATCAATAAAATATCTTGGCACATTTCCATGTGGATACTTCACTGCATTAAAATGTTGGTAAAATCGCATCGATTTTTCTAAAGAAACCTTTAAATACAAAAAATGCGAAAAGCCGATGTAATAACACATCAAGATTTTTTCGAGGTATTTCTCGAAAAATCAAAATCCCAGCAGCAACTCGAAGTCTGGTGGTTACTACTCCCACAGCTCAGATGAGCGCGTAGACGTCGGTCTCGGCTATCGCTAGAAATAGTCGATAATCGTTATCAGGTCGGTAAAATATGGCGATAGGAATCACTACTGATCACACCAACTGACAAACCGGTGAATCGTGGTGTACTTTAAAGTCTATAGATGTTGGAGTCTCTCTGGGTACACCGGAAGGGAACTGGTTGTAATGATATTTTAACAAAGTCCACTAATTACATCTTTGGTGTCTATAGGCGAAGACTATTTTTCCATCTGTTTATTTCACAAGGTTTATTTGTTGTATATAACGAAAAAAGTTACAGTATAAAAAGTATCTTTACACCCATATCCCCGATGAGTTAAGCAGAGGTACAATATGTGCATCCACAATTAACCGAAGATACTAACGACCGGTTTTCGAAACGCAAATCAATTTTAACAAACAATTAATCTATGTTTAACATATTTTTTACAAGCAAATGATCTGTTAAACACAGATTAATTGTTTGTTAAAATTAATTTGCGTTTCAGAAACCAGCCGTCAGTCCCACAATGTGATAGGTGGGCAGTATACCGCCAACCGAGCACTTTTCCAAACCCGGGCAACGTTGTTTTTATCAGAAAACTGAAAAACGTATTTTTGATTTTGCCCGACACGGGAATCAAACCGGGACCTCGTGTGGTCAACGCCGACACCGGACCACTAGATCACAAGGCGATCAACAACACTATAATATATTCTTAGAAAGTTACATTTTAAGTTATGTTGATTTTCTGTAAATTTTGATTCGTAAACCGAGTTAGTATATATACATGGATAAGTGGGCTACCTACCGGACGTTAGTTTGCCCGCCCATGGACAGTTGACTCATACTATAACATGTTTATAATATTAAGTAATATGTAATATTTAGATACTTTCTTAATTACAGATTACCTAAATTAATCTACTTGCATTTCACAACTGTGTTACATAATTTTGAGTAAATGTAGTGAAACTGGCAGCACTCGTAAATGATATTAGATTCCTTTTAAAAGGCTTTTTTATAGCTTATGATAACCAATAAATGTTTCATCTAATAGAGAAAGTAATCGTCGTCTAAGATAGCCAAAGATGATAATAGCGCATTGTTATTCGTAGAGTAAGGGTATAATCTGCTTAAATTCTCTAAAGCAGTACATAACAATGACAGATACTGATTTTATTGCGGCGGAATAATAATAATTATTATTAATGGACAAATTACACAATTTTGTTTTTCGAAATAAATGTAAGCAGTTGGTCCAAATTACCGCTACTGCGAACCCAGGCCATTTCAGACGAGCAGAGTTTAAATTAAGTGGGTTAAGCCTGCCCAAAGGGTGCCTCCTGTGAAACCGAACTAAAGCTTAGGGCAGCATATTGAGAATGAGTGGAATCGTAAGTAGCATCAGGACATCAGAAATCAGAAGCACTTTATTCAATAAAACTTTTTACAAGTAATTTTGACGCATTTTTTTAAACTACTACCGGATCGGAAACGCGGCCACGCGGCATCTCATTAGAGCCATCTTGACCGGCGTCTCGAGTGTTGGCGGAGCGAAACAGCGGGTCGAAACACCGCCGGTAGCGACTTTGGCGCGTGCGTATAAGTAAATTGTGAAGTGTAGGATGTGGTGATAGGATCATCAGGATCAGATATTGATCTAACCCCAAAGTAAGCAAATTATTTGCTTGTAATACGGATTTTAATCAACAACACTTATTCACATTCACACACATTCTGACACCTCGTATGCTCCTCACACAAAATATGTGTCCCTATCTGGAATCGATCCTGCATCTCATTGATGCAAAGTCAGGTTTGCTAATCACTCGACCAATGGGGCCGATAATTTGAGTTATAAAATGCTACGATGTTGTACGACGTAACGATGTACAACGCTCTACGCGTTACGATAGTAAATTACTATCAGGATTTTCATTTTTAATTATATTATATATATATATATATATATATATATATATATATATATATATATATATATATATATATATATATATATATATATATATATATATATATATATATATATATATATATATATATATATATATATATATATATATATATATAATATTTATATTATATTAGCTGTTGCCTGCGACTTCGTCCGCGCGGACTTCGTTTACTCCGCACAGCCCCTCCCCGTAGGTGATAGCGTGATAATATGTAGCTTATAGGTTGACCCGATCTGTTAATAATATTCATGCAAAATTTGAAGTAAATCCATGCAGTACTTTTTGAGTTTACCCCGGACATACACACATACAAACAGACAAAAATTCTAAAAACTATGTTTTTGGCTTCGATATCGATTGTAGATCACGCCCCAAGTAATTTTTTAAAAAAAATATTCAATGTACAGTTTTGACTTTCCTACAATTTTATTATATGTATAGATGATTAAAATAACTGATTACTCACAGACAAATATATTGCAAAATAGTACAAGAGTTTATTATATAAGAAAATTAGTATGATACAGTTTTACCAAGTACCGACAATGAAATGTACAAATTATTAAAA
This sequence comes from Apodemia mormo, assembly GCA_036924255.1. Lineage (NCBI taxonomy): Eukaryota > Metazoa > Arthropoda > Insecta > Lepidoptera > Riodinidae > Apodemia > Apodemia mormo. The sequence goes on along the minus strand of JAUPFN010000007.1, from coordinate 1,811,247 downwards.
AAGGTGTAAATGTAGTTATAAAATAACTATCCATTGTACCAAATAACAACCATAACGCCTACTTACTTTCATTTTTGTCAATCTACAACGCTAAGGACCAAATCGTGATAATAATTATATTTATTATGATATTATTGTTTCAAATATTACAGTTAGCCATAAGGTTTCCTTTCTCCGAGCTAACCGCCAACTTGTAAGATTAATTATCTTATTAAATTACATCTACAAAGATAATAGCACAAAACAAGTCTTAATAATTGCACAAAGTGTAACATCGAAATGATTTCGATATAATATTTGTGTGAAGCAACGCGTTGCAATATTTGATAGTGATCTAGGAGCTGCCCTTTCGACCCACCTATAAGATTCGGAATAATAGCACAGAATACATAATAGTTAATAGTTAGTGGTTTATTACTGTGCTAGAATAAGTTTTTTTCTAGTTAGTGTGATAATACAGAGTTTGTTTGCGAGATATTGATTTGTATAACGATTTCACAGTACTTCTGAGAGCGGGCGTTGTTCGGTGTTTACATCCATACTAATATTATAAATGCGAAAGTAACTCTGTCTGTCTGTCTGTCTGTCTGTCTGTCTGTCTGTCTGTCTGTCTGTCTGTCTGTCTGTCTGTCTGTCTGTCTGTCTGTTACGCTTTCACGGCCAAACCACTGAACTGATTTGGATAAAATTTGGTACAAATATAGTTTGAGACCCAAGAAAGGACATAGGACAGTTCTTATCCCGGAAATCCCACGGGAACGGGAACAATGCGGGTTTTTATTTTAGAAATTTTTCCACGCGAACGAAGTCGCGGGCACAGCTAATTTTAACATAAATCTACTATAGATGACAGCTTTACCTTCTAGAGATAATATAAAGCTGAAATTATTGATAGAAATTGCGGTCATATGAATCACATTAAGACCAATATTGAATTCCTGTAAATGAAATTGGCGCAATTTATATAGAAAAAATATATACAAGTAGTTATCTTAATATATATAAATAACGTGTCCAGTTGTTTGTCCGCTATGGATTCCTAAACTACCAAATCGATTTCAATTAAATTGTGTAGGTTTATAGTGATTGGTCTTACTTAAAAGATAAGATAGTTTTTATCTCAATTAAACCTCCTCCTCTCGAGTACCCCACCAAAATATTCAATACAAGTAATTTTTATGGCAAGACAACGTTTGCCGGGGGAGAATAGACTATCTGCCTTTCCGACAGGCAGTTTGTAAAAGGCGAATGATTGACTAATATGTATTCTATACTTTCCATCGTCGGCACTTGGTGAAATTCCATTGTTACTAGACACTTTTACTATTCCACTTGTACATTAATTTCACTTTACACAATTTTAATTATATTACTCGACCGGTTTCACTTTTTAAAGCATCTTCAGGATGTAATATTACATCCTGAAGATTACATCCTGAAGATGCTTTAAAAAGTGAAACCGGTCGAGTAATATAATTAAAATTGTGTAAAGTGAAATTGATGTACAAGTGGAATAGTAAAAGTGTCTAGTGACTAATGTGTCACTACTATCGTGACTACAAGATGATAAAGTTCGGCAGCATCTCGCCTGGGTCCTTACCATAGCCTTACCCATATCTGACACAATAACGTCAATGCTTGTCACCATCATGTTCCAGTTTTAATATTAAGGTAACCCGTAAATTTATGCATGTGGCATTATCATGCATTACCTATCTCCTTATTTGTAATCTTATGATATAAAAAATATGAATCATAACAATGGTCTTTGCACATCCGCCATTTTAAACGTAGTTCAGTGATTCTTTTGATGGAAAAATATCTCGAGCGGGAATAGACAATATTATTTCAATAATATTGGTGGTAGGTGGTTTGATCAATTTTTTTTTCTTGTAAAATATGGATTGAATTTTGGAAAAGTTGGAGTAAGTTCCAGACAAATTAGTAAGTCTCGAATCATTCAAATTGCAGCAAATGTCTGTTCCGCAGTGTGTGGTTTAGCATGGTCTAGGTCTTAAAGCAGCAGTAGGCTAGAGCAAATCACTAGTCCCAGGTGCTGACTTTCTGCCACCGCTTGCAATCTTCAGCATACAGATCTACAGCATACAGGTCTATTTTCGCTTCGGGTTGAATATTTTGGTTCTCCTGGGTTCAACCATTTTGTTAAGCATTTACGGCTTTTATAACGCTTTTTCATTGAAAAAGCAATATGCTTTATCATCACAAGCAGATACAATTCAATGTTTTCTCATGATGTAACCCGTGTGTTTTTTTGTGTGCTTCGCACAATTTTTCGGGTTCTTCAAAATGGGTATCACATACGAGCTTTTAAACATTTGCTGTCTGTTGAAATGAATCGGAAATTGTTTTATCGCTGGTGGATCTGTTTTCCCGTGCACTTTAAATTCTTCAGTTAGGATCAACTAGGGTCTCCGACCGCTAAGGGATTTGTCTGTTAGTCAAAATGATCAAAATAAAAAAAACTAATTAGAAACCATTTAGAAACGTATTGTATTTCTCTCACAGTAATTTTCCTATACAAATCATTAATCCTTCGATTAGTTTTCTCGACGCTGGTAGCATAGTAGAACTCGTTTTTGTAAAAAACGCAATAGTTTAAGTTTTCCACGTCGTGAGCAGAAGGACAAAAACAAAAACAAATGAATAACCTAATTCAAAACATATATGTACAGAAATATTTTTAATTTGAAATTCCTTACCAAAACCAGTTATTTAAGATCAAAGTGACCGTTTCGCTAAAACGCCAGTTTCACATGTAAGAACCATGGAACTATGGACCTAATAAGTTCCAGTCGGCACTGGAAGCTTTGCCCGTTACTTTGAGACGAGAGAGTATTATCCTACTCCAATACATCATTCAAGGCTACAAGTGATGCTTTTATTGAAACCTTTAATAAACATGTTGCCCAATCTGTAAACGATTCTGAGTCGACATCACAATATAAGTCAAATACGCTGGACCTCTTGGCAGACTATTGACTGTCTAGTCATCTCTTCAGATATTTTTTGGAAAATTTTTTTAGGTGTTGGTATTATTACTATTTGCTTAAAGATTCACTGCTACATTTTCCTCTTACAACCCGGATGAACGTTTTTGTTATTAATAATTATTAAATTTAAAATTTACAATGTTTTACATAACAATCTCAACCTTGAATCTCTCTGATATTGATGCGTAGGTAAATAATAATTTTAAAATAAAACATTACATAAACTACAGGTTATAGCCGATAATGGCATGCATATAGGTAGTTACTAATGATGAGTTATCAACATTACATAAGACCACTTTCACAGTCGATGAATAATAAATTATCGCGTTTTCAAACAGGTTTTATTTGCAAACGTTCAACTTGAAATACAGGATTTTTATACTTTTTTCGAAACACTAGATACATAAAATAGAATGTTGTATTAATTGGTACGTTCCTACATTTTTAACACGCTTTTGTTAGCTTTGTTCGTATATTTGTATGTTAGTATAAAACGCATACTTTAAACATGGATTTGACGTGCTTTAAATCGTCGGATTATTTTGAAACTTCACAGTCTTATTAGGACCGATGACAATGCAATAATATAAATAGTCCTGTTATCCTTTCAATTAAGAATAATAAGAATAAGCGACTAGCTGACCCGGCAAACGTTGTTCTGCTTTTTTAACTACTCTTATTTTTTTTCTATAATTTCTCATCTTTTAAACCTTCCCTGGACTTCAACAATTAATTCAACACCAAAATTAGCTAAATCGGTTCAGCCGTTCTCGAGTTTTAGCGAGATTAATGAACAGCAATTGATTGATATATATATATATATATATATATATATATATATATATATATATATATATATATAGTCGACGTCGCCAATGAACAGTTTACCTGGAACTAGCTCAGGTAACTCATTTATGTGTTGCTTGTCCTGAGACATAAGGTGTTAAGTCTCGGTGCCAGTAATTACACTGCTCCTGTTAAAAAAAGCTCGTGAAAGGCAAGTAATTGACTGAACATGTCACTACCAGTGTGATCTCTAGCTGGTAGTGTCCCGCGACGTCTCGCCTGCGTTTGATATCACCGCTTTATCCATTTCTGCCGCAATATCGTCAATGCTGTTACTATCGTCTACCGATTTGGAGGGTAACGTAACCGGTAAACTTATGTATGTGGCATTACGATACCACCACACGAATAGCAATGCACCATTAACATATTTGGTGTGTATAAGCGATAGTTTCTCTTTTTACCAGGAGACCCATCTGCCTGTTTGCTATTTTGTGGTATGAAAAAAAACTCTGGTTTTCCGGGTTGGAGGATAAAGTAACCGGTAAACTTGTGTATGTGGCATTACAATCCCACGCCCATCAATTACAATAGCAAAGCGATATTTACATTTGGCGTCTACACGTGATTGTTTTATCTTCCCAGATTAAAAGATTTATTATAACATATCTGCTTGTATAATTTAATTTTAGTTGAATTAATGTTTGACATTGGCATTTTTAATTGTAAAATCTTGGAAGCTATTGCCATATTTTTAGTTATTAATCATTTTATCTATGATAACAAAAAACTAAATTTAAACGATTTATAGACTAATACTAGTAAATTGATTGAAATTTGATTTAGTAATTGGTATATCTCACGCACAAAATTTAAACTCACCGTACTCTGCAGGGCTAATTTTAATACTAAAGATTTATAAATACAAAATTACCATTAAATTTTAATTACAAAATTATTAATTAAAGGTAAATAAATAAGGTAATGGTATCCCAACCAACCTTTAGTATAACGTCCCAAATAGTTGGAGTAAGGGGGCGTCCACAAATTACGTGAGATGTTTAAGGGGGAGAGGGGGTCGAGTCAAATCTCATCTAATCTTACGTTGGAGGGAGGGGGGGTCTAGGCAAATATCACGCAATTTTTTTTCTGATTGAAACAAAAAATATACTATTTTGGTCTATTATCCAGCTTGTACATGCTTAAGATTTAATCTTAAGCGTAACAGTGATACGATTAAGATCATTCACTAACTCGTTCGAAAGAAAATAATTTTATTTATACTTCGACGTTATACAGCCTTAACTAGTCGTAAATAAAAGCACGAAGATTTTTTTTTCTTTTTACAATAACAATCCAACGCGTTTACATATTTAAGAAACCCACATTTTGAAAAATCTCACGTGAGATTGAGGGATGGGGGAGGGGGTTGAATAAAATCTCACGATATCTCACCAGGGGAGGAGGGAGGGACAGAAAATTTAAAAAAAACACCTCACGTAATTTGTGGACGCCCCCTAAGTCTTAAATAGATTTAGGTAATAGAATAATAATATTATTAATTATATTACAATAAAATCGTATATATCAGTTAACCTATTTTTAGCTTATAAAAGTTTATTCACTGATTTATATCTACCGGCGCGGAGAGTGACGATTTGATTTCAACACTGATTTCAAGTTATTGATATTTTAAAAGGACTGTGATCGCCAACAGCGATGTTTATTACTTTATCAAATATAAAAATCTGTACTCTGTACACTGCCTAAAAGTCAATAACAACACACCTTCAACACACAATAGTAATTACGTAAATGAGATGCACACAGGTCAGGAAAGGGCGGAACGTGGGATCGATTGAACATCGATTATTATGAATGTTGTAGAATCGATTCTCTCCGGTCTATTGCATTTTGCCGCACCTCTTCGCGCTTTGTTAATAAATCGATTGAAAATTTAGGGCCGCCAGCTTTTTAGAATCAGTTTGTACACACAAGGAAGATAATATTAAAAAATTTACCAATGCAATAATACTTTTAATAATAATTTTATAAATGTATTTCTATTGGTATATTTGTGTGTATATCTTTTTAGTGTTTTCCCGCACCACGTTAAACCTACCTAATGGAATTATTTATATTTCGTTTTTTCCTAAGTAATATAAGCCTTGTAGATACATATTGCAAAATGCGACCTTTTACAAGTAGGTTATCTTGCTCGAGCTAATTCATTGCAATAAGATGCATCTATAAAATAGGCTCTACTTATTCGCTTGATCAGAAGGAAATAACGCGTCTAGGTCTCGCGAACGAAAAGGTAAAAGCTCGATCAGTCAGGTCAGGTCAGAACACAAGGTCTCGAGTTCGATTTTTGAGGCAAAATTTATTAAGTTAGTCAAGTGTAAATTATTTTTGTATTTAGAAACATAACTTTCGATATTTTTTCGATTCATTCGATAGGTTGAGTAAATTGGGCACCTAAATTGAATGAAAATCGAGGTACTTTTCATATGTATGTTTTAGTAGGGCGTTGACGATAATGTGCTACGTACAATGTGGTATGATTTACAAAGTGACTACGTAACAAGCTAATAAGTGGTACGATGCGCCCGCGCACGTACTCGGCAGGCTATTAAAACTTTATACCGGCCCGTACAGATAGGTCACACTGATAACCTTATACGTTACGAAATGCCTAGGCCTTCATTACAGTCGTTTTTTTTGAAGATCCGTACATTTAATAATGAAAACCAAAATTAGCTTAAAGGGGAATATCCAAAAACTTATACATGAGGCCTAATATCTCACCGATGAAGAACAAATTTCATTGTATAGTTGCGTTTTATTTTATTTTCTCCGTGTTTCGGAAATCCTTAGAAGAAAAGACCATCTAACGTTCTGCCGGGCAGTTCGTAAAAGGCGAACGATTAGCTATGCGAGTCACTACCATCGTGGCTACTACGTGGTAGAGTTCTGAATTGTCTCGCCCGGATCTGATATCACTGCCTTTCCTGCCGCAATAACGTAAGTGCTTGTCACTGTCGTGTTCCGGTTTGGAGGGTAAGGTAGCCGGTAAAATGATGTATGTGGCAATAGACCTCGCTACAATATAGGAACGCACCATTAACACTTTTGGTCTATAGGCGATGGTTGACCCTTTCCATCATGTCCGTTGATGGAATTTCACGGCAGGAATTAATCCGAACAACTCTTGTTTGCTATTTTGTACGATATATTTTATATCATACAAAATAGCAAACAGGCTGATAACCCTTCTGATAAAAATATATTACACGCCTATTAAAACCAAAGATGTTGGTGCGTTGATAAATATATGGTGTGATGTTAGTACTGCAGACGCTTTTAGCTTGACGTCAGTGGAGCTACTATTTAGCAGTGATCAATTTGGTACCGGAGCTCGATGACTTATTTGCTATACTAATTTTTTAAGAATAATATATACCATTTCTTCACATAATTTCTTTTTTTACACTTTCAATCGTCGGCACTTGGTGAAATTAAAGTACAAGTGATTATAACCTAGTTTGGACTAATCACATAATTTCATTTATTCGGAACATATGTCCGACAATCTTGACATACATTTATCTTCTTTTTTCTAAACATTTCTACATTTCCATATATTTAAAATTCAAATTCAAAATCAAACTAGTGGCCAACGTTTGCAGCGTTTGCAGTGTCACAGTACCACATACATAACGAGCCCGAGGGATGCAGTAAAATGTGAAATCGTTTGACTATTCAATCAAAAACAAATAAAATATATTTACCTGGTTCGTGAATTGTGAAACGATACAAATTTTTAAGTTTAAAATAATAATTGTTGTCAATATTTTACATAAACATACATAAAATGAGGACATGAAGCCATCAATTTCTAAATTATTGTGTCAATATAAAGCTGAAATATTAATTCTTTACTAATTATTAAAATCTTATAGAATCTTTAGAATTGTTAGTTATTTAACTTAATTTTAGCTATTTAATTAAGGTAATAATTAGACGGTAGTCGAATAAAATAAAACACTATAAAAAGGTCTGTCAGATATGTTTTCGAGGCATTCGTGTTTGTGAAGTTGCTTAATATGCAATAATAAGTTCTGTATTTTCTATTTAATATAATTCGATATTCCGTTTTTTGATTTTTAAATTAATAAACCTTTTACCAAGTGGAGCGAAGATAATTATGACGGAGTTTCTGCAAGCGCCGACGATGGAGATTAGAGAGTATTTAAATTAGGAGAACAATCTGCTTATTTCCTATATTTTGTTTTCTATTCTATACTGTGTTAAAAATCCTGCTCAAACCCAAAGATTTTACAAATCCACTGATTCATTGCGCAAATATGTAATAACGTTAAGTATTCATTTCAATTAAAGCAACAATCATTGAAATAGCAACGAGCCCGAGGAATGCTTTTAACTTAAACAAAATGTTGCATGACTGGAGGTAATGTACCTCAATTATCTTCAGTTTAGCAAATGGCAGCTCTCACTTTCACGATTTGTAACATCAGCGATGATTTTGTTTTATTAACTGAATAAATTGCCAAAGGTTTTTAACAGTATCCATTAAAAGTAATTTGATTTCTGTATGTTTCTTCGTTTCGTAGCAATTGGCATTAAGGTTATTGTGTACTTACTAAAAAGAATATAAACGGGGTTGCCACATCAAACTTCAGTTTGGAATATATTTTACATCTCTTGTCGTCGGCACTTGGTGAAATCTATTTGTGATTCTGTTTGACAAATCACTTTATTTGTGAAACGTACATGTGTATTAACAAAATTTTGAAAAAATCAGTGTAAAAATTATCACAACGTGTACTTCGTAATATATTATAACAAGCAAGTAGATGATTTTTTTTATATCATAAGATAGCAAACAAGCAGATGGGTCTCCTGATGGAAAGAGTCAATCATCGCCTATAGACACCAAAGATGTTAATGGTGCATTGCTATCTTGTGGCAAGGTCTAATGCCACATGCATAAGTTTACCGACTACCTTACCCTCTAAACCTGAACACGACAGTGACTAGCACTACCGCTATTGCGGCAGGAATAAGAAAGGCGGTGGTACCAGATTCGGTCGAGCCGATGCAGAACTCTACCACCTAGTAATGGGTTTCCTAATGATTTGTTATAACCGTCTTGACTCCAAAAGTGTTACAGGTACATCGCGATTCACGTGGCAAGGACGACTCCATTCGCTTCTCCAAAATCTGAATGAGATAGCAACGACTACTAACGAGAATAAGCAAGTCTATGGTATTCGTTTGGATGAGTTGATGCAGAATTCTACTAGTACTCATAACTTTTACACTCTGGAGTCTGGATTAGCATGCAACACCGAGGTGTTATATTGATTTCTTTTTAGATTTGAAACGATCCTTTTTAGTATATAATGTGTGTGTGTGTCAATTTAGCCAGCCTGAAAATGTTCCGTCCTTAACACTAACGTCTTTATCATTACCTCCGAATACCTCTATTGCGCTCCCAGCGCTATCAAATCGGCCAAATTCACGTCTAATCGTCACGAGATAGGACGCAACTACAATAACTCATCCTACTCACCCGGACAAAGGACATCATATTGGCCCAAGACTAGCCGAAACCGACCACTGATTGGACGTGACTTAAATTATTTAGATTTCGAATGGCATAGACGTTGCTTGAAGCACTTTCTTGGTTGTCTTCTGTCTAAGATAGGTGCATTTGATTGCTATATGTTCATTGGTTTCAAAGATAAGAGAAAAATAAACAATGTTTAATAAACATTAATATGGTGGCAGAGTGTGGTATATCAGTAAACCGGTTCGAAGGACTTTGATAAAGTTCAAAGACGTGAAGGTTTTTTAAGCGACTTAAAAAAAGGAGGAGGTTCTCAATTCGGCCGGTATATTTTTTTTTTATGTATGTACACCGATTTCTCCGAGGTTTCTAAACCGATTTACGTGATTCTTTTTTTTGTTTGATGCGGAATAGCTTCGAATTGGTCCCATAAAAATTTGATTCAGGTAGGCCCAGTAGTTTTTATTTTATGAGCATTTTTTATTTATTTTACCTATGCCGATGTCTGAAATCAAATCTTGCAAGTAAATTTGATCCACTTCCCGGTTACCGATTGAGCTGAAATTTTGTATTTGTATGTAAATTGGATGACAATAAAAACTTATTATGAGATGGTCCTGATCTGATGATGGAATCGGAAGGCGACAACAGGAACTCAGTAATTAAATGGTTAAAAATCGTTTAATAACAAGACTCTATCGACTTTGGGCTCGTTTTATTCGTGTTGACGAGCACTTTGGTACTTGGTGGTAACTAGGATCTTCCAGGGTCCGATGATGAAGCCAGAAGGTGGCCATAGGAGCTCAGTAATTAAATGACAGACCTCTATCGAGTTTGAGCTCGTTTGATCGAAGTCTACGAGCACTTTGGTGCTTGGTGGTAACTAGGATCCTCCAGGGTCTGATGTTGAAACCAGAAGGTGACCATAGGAGCTCAGTAATTAAATGACACAACTCTATCGAGTTTGGGCTCGTCTGATTCGTGTTGACGAGCACTTTGGTACTTGGTGGTAAATAGGATCCTGCAGGGTCCGATGACGAAGCCAGAAGGTGTCCATAGAAGCTCAGTAATTAAATGGCACAACTCTATCGAGTTTGGGCTCGTTTGATTCTTGTTGACGAGCACTACGGTGCTTGGTGGGAACTAGGAGCCTCCAAGTTCCGATAATGAAGCCAGAAGGTGGCCAGAGGAGCTCAGTACTAAAATGACACAACTCTATCGAGTTTGGGCTCGTTTGATTGGTGTTGACGAGCACTTTGGTGCTTGGTGGTAACTAGTAGTACTTCAGCATATTGACGTACGGTAGTTATAAAATTACGCTCAGTCATTGAACGAAGCCTTTGTGACGTCTGACGCGTTGCCGCTAGCCGGTTCTCACGTTGCTGTGCAGACTTGGTTGCTGTACGGTGTCGTAGCTCTCTGCTCGGTGGACTCCTTAGCTAAATGCTTCTTAATGAGACCAATTCTATGAGCTTTCGGCTCGGCAGATTCGTCCGCTAGACGCTCATTATTAAGACCAAGTCTATTAGGTTTCCGCTCAAAAGACTCATTCGCTATACGCTCTTGGATCTTACCGAGTTTAGAATTATACCGTACAAAAATTTCTTGACGTTAGCGTAATTTCATGTATACTTTCATGGCCAACAAACGTTTTTCATGATCTTTAATAGCCTCATAAGAACGTGACATTATGTTTCGAATAGCATTTTTACGGAGACGACTACTTTTATCCGTTCCGGTTTCTTGAGATCTATATTTTTTAAGGCGCGCAGCATCTGTTGGTCTACCCATAAATAATTGACAATACAACAATACACTAAAAAGTATTAAATAAAAATAACTACGTTAAAAAAACCGACTTCAAAAACTGAAATGTAAAAAATAATAAAGATTTAATATTAATTAAATACTACCTATTATTTATATGTGCTATTTACTAATAGGTTTGAAATCGGTGCCAAGCCTTAAACAAATATTAATATTTTAATCACTGAAATGAATACGAGCAAATTAATACAATAAAATGACTACTTTAAAAGTTAAAATGCGTAAATATACCTAATAAAGAGCAACTAAATATTAATATTATAAGCAGCTTCAATCAATACGAAGAATAATAAAAAAAATAATTACTAAACTTTATTCAACAGAATTCCTAAACTAAATGGTCATGTGAATTAATGTAGATTTATCAATTAAGCTAAAACGCATCGAAATTTTTTATTTTGAATTTACACCACATAATGGTAGAATATGTTGTTAGCTTAATTTATTTTTAACAACTTGTAACACCCATATTCTTGCAAATAAATATTTTCTTTCTTTCTTTCAAAAATTTATGTATTCAAGACGTCCGCGTCCATCAATGACGTCTGCCCGCGCGTATGTGCTGAATTGGCTTGGCACCGATTTCAAACCTATTAGTAAATAGCACATATAAATAATAGGTAGTATTTAATTAATATTAAATCTTTATTATTTTTTACATTTTAGTTTTTGAAGTCGGTTTTTTTAACCTAGTTATTTTTTTAATGATCTACTAGCTGTTGCCAGGGACTTCGCGCTGACTTCGTTTACTGCGCACAGCTTCTCTCCCGTAGGTGATAGCGTGATAATATGTAGCCTATATGTTGACCCGACCTGTTAGTAATATTCATGCAAAATTTGAAGTAAATCCATGCAGTACTTTTTGAGTTTACCCCGGACATACAGATAAACAGATAAACAGACAAAAATTCTAAAAACTATATTTTTGGCTTCGATATCGATTGTAGGTCACGCCCCAAGTATTCTTTTAAAAAAATATTCAATGAACAGTTAACTTTCCTACGATTTTATTATATGTATAGATTAACTGAGCTATAAATTTCTATTAATAATTAACGGCTCTATGTAAAATTGCTTGTGTTTATCCATCTAAGTTGTTCAGATTTTCTTGAATCTACAATTATGCGTAAGATAGTTTTTTTATCTCTGAATTGACAAAAACAAAAGACAAGCAACGGGCTATGGAACATAGCTAGTACAATATGTTGTGTAATGTTCGTCTTTAAAGATGTACATCTTTCATCGGTAGACCAATAGCAACATAATAAGGCCTATCTTAATTGGACATCGTGTAATGGAGATTAAATTTGAAGCTGCTTTGTTGAGATAAAATGATGACAATAGCGTTTTTTCTGCCTTGGTGCCAGAGATGAAGTTATTGTTAATGAGACGTGGCTATTTGATGTAAAGTTGGTAGTTTATCAACAAAAAATACTGCTGATATATCTATAGTCCCGAGTATATTTTATTAAAAGTAATGATCGTTAGTGTCAGCAAGCTTATCGATGAATCAAACAAAATCTTTACAGCATTATCTGTAAACTATTGTGAAATAGAGTATATGAGTTTCTAATAATCACGTGACGCCGAATTTTTATTTATTTTTTTTATTTAAATCATAGCAAAAAACCAAAAAGTTCTTCTGATGGAAATAGCTAGTCATCTCCTAAATACACCAAACATGTTAATAATGGGTTGCTGTTCACGTGGCGGAGTTGGAATGCCCTCCAAACCGGAATATGACAGAGACTTACACTATTGCAGCAGGAATAGGTAACCTGATACCAAATTTTGTCGAGAGATTGGTAAGCTCTAGCACCCAGTTGGTAGTTGCGGTGCTAGTGAGACGCATTAATTTTCTCTCACATTTTACAAGATCCGTAGCAGTAAGGTAGTTGATATATTCTTCAAAAAGGGTCCCAGATCAACTTGGAACCGTATTTTTGTTTCATAAGCAATAGTCTTATATAAACCTACTTTTTAGTGAGACCTTTGCCTGCAGGGTTAATGAGTATTACGATATTCGCGATATCTTTTAAACTATCTCCTTAATCACCTCATCATCTTGCACCATATATAAGTACTCTATCAATTATTGTTATACTAAGTGCTTGTTATTTATCATAACAATGATCCAATCATCGCAATAATCAACTTTATTACATGGTAATATGAGTGATAAGTGTCGTAACGATGTATTAGTAATAGATTCATTGTTCTCGTGTCGTATCGATCACTTTTATTGACTTGATAAAAGAGTTCTAATGGAGGATTGAAGTTTCTTAATCTACGTCAAGATATAATAAGTTTAACAAGACAATAAGTCAATTGTTTGTGGCGTTTTGAGGTTAAGAACAGACCGTTAATAAAATTATCTTAAATTAATAACAAGTAAATATTAAAAACAAACGGACTACGAACGCATCCAACAAAAATAACCCTTCTTCTAGCATAGTTTGGTAATATTATGTAGGCTTTAATGTTTTCAAAATTAAGGTGAATATAATGACACCGCTCACGCTTAAATTCATCACGCCTTTTAGACTACAGAAAGACAAAAAAACTTGCCTACGTACATATATGCATAAACACGATAAACATAACCCCCTTCTAGCACAGTCAGTTAAACAAGTTAGTTAATAACGCGCCGCGCACGCGCCGCCTATCCTTCGGTGGTATCCGACTTGTGTGACATTCTTTGATGATAGAATTTACTTATTTTAGCTGGTAGGTGTTGTCATACTTGATGTAAGACAATACCATTTAAGATTACTTTTTTATTGGGAAAAGTAATTAATATCCATAAATAAATCTGTATGTCTCTCTAGGTCTTTCTCGGCGCCTAAATCATTCCACATACGGACAGACAGATAGCTCTCCTGGTGAAAAAAGAAAGCCACTATAATATCTACCATAGTTATCACGTTCACGTCACCTCAATGGTTTTGTGCCTCAGTGTGGTCACCACGGATTAACTGGATACGCCTTTCAAGGCAACTCTATAGGTTGTTAGCATAGCTTGCATTCACACATAGAAATACAGAGTTATATTACTAATCATTGAAATAAAATTATTTCAAGGGTAATTTATAAACCTTGCCTTCGGTACCACAAAACAGTACACATGGTTTATTTCTATTTATTTAACAATATAATATATCTACAAATGTATGACAATTTTGAAAGTATAGGAGTGTTTGCTCATATGCGCGACGACAAGTTTTCCTCCCAATGCCGTGTCTACAAGTAGGTATTTATGTGGTCTGTGGTGGCCACGCATGGGTTTAAAATCGAGGGTCGAGCAGTTTAAGTTGAATACCTAATCTAGTAAATAAACATCACACGAATTCACAAGTTTCGTCCATTGGCTAGTGACAACTGAGGCCGACAACTTTATTACTCTTCTAAAGCACGGTGATGCTAACAATGTATTTTGCTGTTAAAATATATTGTCCGTCCCAAGAGCTCGTGATGCACGGGCTAGAATACCCAATAGACCACGAAGCAAAGGTTTTTACTATCAAAAACATTGCTTTTGCACTGGCTTCCCGTGGCAGTAAAGTACGACGTAAAATTGTAAATTACATCATTATTTACCAAAGGTGTAGTGTAACCTTTGTGTGAGGTATAATGATTATTTTACGGCGTCCGATAAACGTCCCATTTACGAGCATGGCCCAGTAATTGGCCTCACGAGCTTGACATTTAGCTCTGTCTCCGTTTCACACTAATGGACTCGTTCTGAGCGTGCATTTCCTTTTGATAATTACTCATATACCTAAACCTTATCTATTTAACTGTTGGTCAAGCGCTTACCGCACAGACCACATAAATGTTAACAGACACGTTACTAGATGGAAAACACCTCTCATCTATATATTAATACGTGAAGGAAAAACTTTATACCCCTTTAAAAACAATTGCGCGAACGGTGGAGTATGAAATATGGCAGAGTTAAAGTTTATATTGCGGAGGACTTCAGAAACCTAATATATTTAAATAAAGTGCATTAGAAATACATTCCGTTAATATAAATACACTACATTCATGTGACATACATGATAATATACACACATGAATACTGTTTTCTTTACAGCTAAAATCACTTGTCAAAAGTAATTTTGTTGTTTAATCTATGGTCGAATTTCGGCCGCAGGCGATCGCTATTCGCTAGTATTACCAAATGCTTGTAAACGTTAAACGCTTTTTAAAGACAACCTAATTTTTTCACATCATGTAAATTATTATTATAATAATCTAAGGGTTACTTTGTCCTACACGTAAAGTGGAAACTTTTCTTAGTCTGACACTTTAAAGTTTTCTTTTTGTCTATCTTTATTAGTTACTCGATTGGAGATTTTCCGATGATAGAAAAGATTCGTCAAAACGAAGCTATTCACAAAAATTCAATATGCCATATTGTGCTATTTTTTGTGCGAAACAAGAAGCAAAGGCTTATAATATAGGCCTGTAGTGTTTTTATTTCGCTTGTACGTGTTATAACTCTGTACTTCTGAATACGTTGGTGTATCCTCGTGTTGGTCCCGGGCTCCTTTGAAGAATAGGCCAACTGCCGTTCAGCCAGGCAGGTCGTAAAAGGCGACCGATTGGCTATACGAGTCAGTAACATCGTGACTATTAGGTGGTAGAGTTCTGCATTATCTCGCCCGGGTCTGGTACCACCGTCTTACCTATTCCTGCCGCAATTTTCTTAGTCTGACACTTTAAAGTTTTCTTTTTGTCTATCTTTATTAGTTACTCGATTGGAGATTTTCCGATGATAGAAAAGATTCGTCAAAACGAAGCTATTCACAAAAATTCAATATGCCATATTGTGCTATTTTTTGTGCGAAACAAGAAGCAAAGGCTTATAATATAGGCCTGTAGTGTTTTTATTTCGCTTGTACGTGTTATAACTCTGTACTTCTGAATACGTTGGTGTATCCTCGTGTTGGTCCCGGGCTCCTTTGAAGAATAGGCCAACTGCCGTTCAGCCAGGCAGGTCGTAAAAGGCGACCGATTGGCTATACGAGTCAGTAACATCGTGACTATTAGGTGGTAGAGTTCTGCATTATCTCGCCCGGGTCTGGTACCACCGTCTTACCTATTCCTGCCGCAATAGCATCAATGCTTGTCACTGTCGTGTTCCGGTTTAGAGGGGAAGGTAGCCGATAAACTTATGCATGTGGTATAAGACCTTGCCAAAGATAACAACACACCATTAACACTTTTTGTGTCTATAGGCGATGGTTGACTCTTTCCATCAGGACACCCATCTGCTTGTTTGCTATTTTATAAGTACTATAAAAAATGATACAGCCCGCCCGCGTTGTATGTAATGAACAATGCATCGTGGTCCGGGCTTCTTTGAAGAAGGGACCATCTGCCGTTCTGCCAGGCAGTTCATAAGAGGCGAAGATTCGTTATGCGAGTTACTACCATTGTGGCAACTAGGTGGTAGAGTTCTGCATTGCTTACCCTGGGTCTGGTACCACGGCCTTACACTATCGTGTTGTGGTTTGGAGGGTAGGGCAGCAGGTATACTTATAAACGTATACACCTCGCCACTCTGATATCAACGCACCATTTACACTTTTGTTGTCTATAGGTGATTAGGCGATGGTTGTTTCTTGCTGGAGTTTCTTGTGGAGTTATCTGCTTGTTTGCTATCTTATGATATAAAAAACACACTAACAACATAAGAAATTTCTTCAAAAGGTGTATCCAGTTTAATCAGTAGATTAGCGTAGGTATGCAAGTATATATGGGGTCCCAAGGAATTCACCTTGGCGACCAAGCTTTATATTTTGCAATGAAGTCCGAGAAAGTAGTCCCAATCGTTCGATCCGAGCAGATAATCTTCAATGGTGTGTCTACTCTGCTTGAAAAGTCTATATCATTTGTAAAACATAATTTTTCCAGACCAGAGTCTCTGTAAACAGATGACATCACATCCATGAGTGTCTGCGCCGTTTTTCCTAGCTTAGTCAAGAATTTAAACACGGTACGAGACTCAGATTTTTTTTTATATCATAAGATAGCAAACAAGCAGATGGGTCTCCTGATGGAAAGAGTCAACCATCGCCTATATACACCAAAGATGTTAATGGTGCGTTGCTATCTTGTGGCGAGGTCTAATGCCACATGCATAAGTTTACCGGCTACCTTACCCTCCAAACCGGAACACGACAGCGACAAGCACTGGCGCTATTGCGGCAGGAATAGGTAAGGCGGTGGTTACCAGACCCAGGCGAGACAATGCAGAACTCTACCACCTAGTAGCCACGATGTTAGTGACTCTATAGCCAATCGGTCGCCTTTTACGACCTGCCTGGCAGGACGGCAGTTGGCCTATTCTTCAAAGGAGGCCGGGACCAACACGGCGATATAATCCACAATAACGTTATATTCACGATTGACTTGATTATCCAGTGCCATTTCGAAGGTTAATGAAATAATGAAAATTAAATTAGGTATTTTTAGTTGTATTAGTAGTGCCAAACAAAAACAAAACCATCGACATTTACCACGTTTAAACGATTCTTTGGCTAGATTGGATACTACCAGAAAGGATACTACCAGCAAAAATTGTTACTGAGATTTTTCCAAATCGACTGAATACCTAAATATCGAATAGGCAGAACACAATAACGGGTATAACGTCTTAATAGATACAGTTATCGGCTAATATATTCCAAATATTCGCTTAAAACATCTAGAAACACCGTAATAACGGGACCCCTTTCTAAATTTCTTGATATTTTATTACGTTTCGATAATCTTACGTAGATGTGTTAACCTTTATTTATATGTTCTAACATGTTTCCTAAATTAATATAAATGAATATATGAATGTTTAAATATGAGTGTTTTTTTGTGTTTGACTCAGATTTTAGTGTCGCTGGTTGGTACCACTGAAGAGCTTAGTGAAAGAAGCAGCGTACAACTAATGTCAAGATGACAGTCATCAAGGTGACGTAAAGATTGTGGAGGCAGATGACATCACACAAAGACGGAAAAGGAAGATGATCCCAGCCAGGCAAGGTTTAAACCGAAGTACATCTGAGAAACGTTGAAACTTGTATACGACCTGTCAGAATTATATTCTGACAGGCATAGCTACTGAATCCATTGCAACCATTTTTACATATTATATAATATTTTTTTATAAATAAATAATTTTAAAAAAATTATAGACCCCTTTCATGAAGAGATGACGTACAGAAAAAATAAACTTAAATCAAGGTATAGGGCCTAAAATATTTAAAACTTTAAATTTACAAATATTTAATTAAAAGTATTTAAGGAAAACATACTTTCACTCACACTTAGGATAAATGTATTCATAAAAAACAATGCTTAAAATCGTAAAAAAAAAGATTTTCAGTGCAGAATATGGTTTTATTTAAAAATACTAATTGACCTGTTTCATAGTGTGCGCTCTTTCTGTGACACGTCCGCGTTGTAATGTTACAACAATTGTTATAGCGCGATTTAATATTTATTTAATTTTTTATGTATTTGTAGCGTTGTAGATTGCTTCAACGCTATAGATTCATATTTAGATAAGCTTTAGTAGTTAATACAACGAATAAAGAACAAATAAAACATAAACTTCAAAAAACAAATTAAAAAAAGACGTGTGGCACTCGGAGACTGCCGCGGTAAAGCTATTGCATAGCATTTTTTATCAACTTATGCAATTACAATTATATATTTATTTTATTTATGCAGTATTTTTTTTCTTTGATATTAATTCAAGTTACACTTTGAGCGTGGTGACCGATAAAAAAACAAACTTTTTTCTTTTATTAAATAAATGAGATGTTAATATTGTTCAAAATATTTTTATTATCTTTCAATACATGTCGGTTCTTCAGGAATATTTGATAAATGCACTTTGCACAAATTATCCGCTCACACCACCAGCCATTTTCACATTTTTTCGCAAAAAAACACGGACCGTTACGCGCACACGTTCCGAGTTCGTTCCGGTGGACCGTGGTCACAAAAATGGTTTATGAGTTGTTTGGATTGAATCCGATACTGTAAAGCATATATTTTTTAAGAGGTCTTGAGCACTACAATACACTGGTGTGAGAATTGTTTA
This sequence comes from Apodemia mormo, assembly GCA_036924255.1. NCBI lineage: Eukaryota > Metazoa > Arthropoda > Insecta > Lepidoptera > Riodinidae > Apodemia > Apodemia mormo. The sequence continues at coordinate 1,791,917 of JAUPFN010000007.1, read as the reverse complement.
ATTTAAATGGCTTAAGCTACAAAATAATTTAGGTGTAATACGACACTTTGAGAAAAATATGACTACTTCTTAGTCGAGGATTTTTATTTCAAAAAGTAAATCGATGACCTATGCTTTTTATATTTTTTTTACATAATTAGTAAACATATACATACAGAAAAAAAAATCAACATAATATATTATAGTACAAAAATATTTATTTACATAAATGTTAATATTTTTTTTCATAATTAATACGTTGTTTTTTTTCGTAATTTTTAAATAATTTATTTCTTTTTCAATTTTACAACTATGTTAATTTTTTTTTAAATGTCGTTTAGGATATTTCACACTCACATCATATGATTTTTTTTTGAAATCATAAATATCAACACTAAAATTTACGAAAATAAATAAATATAGGTACCGTCATACCCAAAGCGCTGGTATCATCAAGTGGGTCGTTAACGAAATATATGTTTTATTAATTGATATTTACGGTTTTTTGACAAAATTATTATCTAAATTGTTAGATATTGAACTAATCTTGATTATAAATAAAGTTTACTTTTTGATTAATACGCCAAAATACTTTTAAATTAACCTGTATCATAAACTGCAACCAACACATAACACACATCACAAATCAAAATGGCGGACTAAGTTCTTTTATTTTTCCCCAAGAACGTATTTGGAAAAAGAATGCCAATTTGATGTTATTCTGTACAATGTTTCGTTCGAAAACGATAAAATACCATAGAGTATTGTATTAAAACTAGTAAATAGTGAAAATATTGTTTTTTTGGATGAAGTTAGCGTTGGTCCCTATAGAGACCATAGTGTATTCACGAAATTTTCTCGGAGGTCTCATTAGTTACCAAAGTGATGTGAGCGGTTATACGAGTACAGATATTCACTGTTGTACGTAGATGATAAATACCTATACACCTATATACTTTCTCACAAACAGCTGATTACGGTAGTTTTCCAATACAATCAATGCCATCTAAAGGCGGATTGCTGAACTAAAGAGACAAGCGTGATATTTCAAAAAGTCATTAAAAGTTCTGGTATTTATCGATAGATGGAAAAACTAAAAAGTATCACCGCTGTGCCGGTCGGAGTGGGGGGTGTTAGGTTTTTTTCGTTACGGAATTTCTGGATTCGGTCTCCACGCTCAAGGCCCGCGATAGAAGCTATGCAATAGCTTAATAAAATTGTCTTAATTATTACTTGTTTTAAAACTTCGAATATCAAATCACTTTGTTATTTCCTATTTCCAACGTTACCTCCTCGTTGTTGATGGTAATAAACATATATTTTTTATTTTTTATTGTACAGATAAGACATTTTTAAGTACATTTTACTCACGATCATTATTATCATGATCACGATACTTTAAGGAAATGGCATATATTAATATTTTATTTTCTTTTGATATATATAAATTACGTGTTACTTTATTTACCTCCAACACTACTGAACTAATTTCAATATTTTTTGTAGATATCTACTGTTTGGTCCAACTTAAAAGCTAGGATAGTTTTTATCTCAATTGACTTAAATTTTCTAATCGCCCGGGCGAGACGTTGCCGAACTCTACCACATAATGGCACGAATAGCTAATCGTTCGCCTTTTACGAACTGCCTGGAAAAATGGCAGATGGTCTCAAATGATTTATTCTTGAAATAGAGCCCAGGGTAACACGGAGTTACACCCATTACTGTCTGTTAGATCAGTCAAATAAATTGAGATAACGTCATACTGTGACAAATGAAATGAAAATGAACTGCGCATCCGACTTGGAAAGAATATAAGTATGAACATAATACGCCAACCATATCGCTGATCAAACGATTCGATTCCCAATACAGGCAAACTGTATGTGATGTGCATAGAGATTTTTTTTTTTACTGTCGATAGGGAAGCGCTTGACCACGATCTCCGGCGGCCTAAGATGGAACGCGCCTCCCTAAAAGGTACCTGTTCACTCTTCTCTTGAAGATCCCTAGATTGTACCATTATAATTATTTAATATGTATGTATTTCGAGGTTTAGTAGTTTAAATAAATAAATAAATAATATCGCTAAACAAATTATACGAATTCACCTAACATCAAAGAAAGATTTTTTTTATATAGAAATACAAATGTAAATACTCAAACATATTTTATAAATAAATCCAGAAATACAAACGTTTCTGCTCATCACACAAATGCCTATCCCTATCGAGAATCGAACATGAGCCCCATTAATTGCGTAGTCAAAGTCGCAAACTACTCTACTAAATAGCTGTTCAATATATTTCAGTATATACAGTCCATTTCTTCTTCGTTATCCATTTTAGTAAACAATAATGGCGGGCCAGTAACTAAAATTGGTCATAGACAATTAATTTGGTTGGGAAAAATCGAAAGATCTGTTGAACAAGTATGACAAACTAAATTGAATGAATGATATTAATAATTGTGTTCGGCAGTTTACTTTTGGTATGATCTAATTTAACTTGTATGCACTATGCTATTTAAAAAGAATATGCTGGTAGACGCCACAGGATTTTTCTTTGATAATAAAGGCATCGAATTTCTGTCTGATTTTAATGCCAAGGTCTCAAGAGAAATCGAAATTTCTAATCTAATCGAGAAATGAATAAAGTCCCCTTACAACACCACGGTAACTAACGATACCACTAAGAAATTACGTATCTACGCTATAATCTCTATAGGCACCAACGCCAACTTCTAGGGTTTTCACCCAAAAAAAAAAACAATATTTTCCCTCTTTATCATTTTCAATACAGTACTCTATGATTCACATTCACTTCTGAACGAAACATCGTACAAAATAACATCAATTTGGCACTCTTTTTTCAAGCATGCTCTTGGGGATAAATAAAAGAAATTAGACCGACATTAATCCGCGGTGTGTGCTTGCTCTGTGTTGGTTGCAGTTTAAGATACAGGTTAATTTAAAAGTGTTTTGGCGTATTAATCAAAAAGTAAACTTTAATTATAATCAAGATTATTTCAAGATCTAGGAGTTTAGATAGTAATTGTATAAAAAAAAATTGTGTCGAAAAGCGAAAATAACAATAAAATATATTTTCCTTCCTTATTGATGCTACCATCACTCTGGATATGTTGGTACCTATTATTATTTATTTTCGTAAATTTTAGTGTTGATATCTACGATCTCAAAAAAAAACATACGATCTGAATATGAAATATCCTATACAACATTTAAAAAATGTTGTATTGTATACTAAAGTTTATTTATTTTCTTTACGGCTAAAGTCAGTTGTAATACTTAAAAGAGATTTTAATTTAGTCTATGGTGGAATTTCGACTACAGGCGACAACAAGTAATAGATTATTTTACACTATTTTGTATAAAAGAAGAAGAAACACTATAAAATAACTTAGGAATGACCTAGTTTAACTTGATAGCACTACGCAATAAAAAAAATACCTCTACTGGTAGACGCCACAGAATTTTTTTCGTCAATAAAGGCATTGCTCTTTCTGCTATTTCTTATTTTAATCCCAAGGTCAAGTATGCTCCGGAGAAATCGAAATCCACTAAACACAATTTGGAGGCTGAATCATCTTCGTCCGTAGGTGAACACCCGGAATTCTGTATCCCTACACGTGGCCCCTGGGTGGGGGCTCGGGCGTCATCATTCATCGAAATTTTAAAGACTGCAAACTTCGTTAAATGCAACATTAACATTTTTACTGCAAGCATGATTGTTATAGTAAGTGTTATTGTTACTACCAGCAAAATGGAGAGTTCGCGTATCATTCTCAATAATTTAATTAATTTTATAATATCACAAGATAAATTAATTACAATAGAATAACTATTAAAAAAACAATAATCTCGTTTTTTCGAAAAAAATTCTCAAAAAAGTTGCTTCATACTGGTTCAGAAAAATAAGTATGAAAAACTAAGAATCTCCGCGGGCTGGGAGCAGTATCATTAGATATAAATAATTAAATTAATTTTATAGTATTATGGGAAAAATGAATTTAAATATAACTATTAACAAAAAACAATACTCACGTTTTTCTGTATTACAAGATCGTCGAATTATTGTAGTACGTAACGATTCTTTAAAATCGATTAAATACCCTGCCTTTAATAAAGTAAATCTTTTATTTTATTGAAAGCTGGTTATTTTACTATTACAAAATTAATCACATTTAACAGATTGTAAAAGTACATTATTACTTTAAAAGTGTTAATCTTTGAAAAATAATGATTCAATAAAGCGGATATTTTATATTATTCAAACAAATATTTAACTTTTAAACAGTTAACAATATTTACCTTGTTACAAGCTATTTATTATCATTATCTAACCCCAAAGTAAGCAAATTATTTGCTTGTGTTATGGGTGCTAGCCAACGATACTAATATATAGATAAATACTAGAATATATTTAAAATATAATAAAATCGTAGGAAAGTCAACTACTTCATGGATTTACTTCAAATTTTGCATGAATATTACTGACAGGTCGGGTCAACATATAGGCTACATATTATCACGCTATCACCAACGGGGGAGGAGCTGTGCGGAGTAAAGGAAGTCCGCGCGAAGTCGCAGGCAACAGCTAGTATTTAATAAACACCCAAACCCGGAAATACAAACATTTATGCTCATCACACAAATGCTTGTCCCCGTCGGGGATCGAACCCGAGCCCCGTCGATTGCGTAGTCAAGGTCACTAACCACTCGATCAAAGGGGCGGTCGAAATGATATAAGAAAAACAAATAATTTGCAGACTTGGAGGTTAGATCAATTCATTTAATTTGTCCATCACACTGACTATTAATATTTATTATTTATAATTAATATGGCTTAATTCGAGTAGACTGAACTATGACTAAGTAAGGTTTAAACGCAGTGTATTAACAAATCAATGACCACGTTACATAAACGCTTATAGCCGAGTTATGGCAGGATGGGGCAGAGAGAATTTCCGCAATAAATATAATCGAGCGCTAATACACACGGAACTCGATTTCCCAACGCCGTATTATGTATGCATTACTTTATATTACTGTTTAATAACATTATGCGGTGGATTACATTTGAACGAGTATATTTTCATTTATTTTATTTTTCTAGCGTTCGGCCCCTAGTCGAAATTCGACCATAGACTAAACTACAAAATCGATCAATTCAATTATCCTTTGATGTAAATTTGTAGTGAATGAAGTTTGAAATTTAAAAAAAATTTGGTTTGGTCATATTATTATAAGATTCGAATATGAAATACCTACTCTATAAAACGTTTTGTGTTTAGAATGATGCTTTTTAATTTACCCTTTTTGATTTTGCTTTTGTTATTAACGTGTAGAGGAGAGTAGACTTTATAATTAACTTATAGTATGGGCGTCAGTCAACGATACTTATACATAGAGATACATATATAAATACTCTAATATATTTAATAAACACCCAAACCCAGAAATACAAACATCTGTGCTCATCACACAAATGCCTGTCCCTGCCGGGAATCGAACCCGGACCCCATTGATCGCGTAGTCAGGGTTGCTAACCACTCGACCAACGGCCGCCCCGTTAAAGAAAAGACAGACAGAGTTACTTTCGCATTTATTATATTAGTATCGATTAATTTCATTTCATTTATAACGAAAGAGTATATACACATATATGCATGGAGAAAGTATTATTTTAAAAATATTATACACAATATTTTCGTAGGATTGTGTGTAATATTCTTAAAATAATACTTTCTGCATTCCTTCAGCATGTAAACTTTAATTGTGCTAAATTTCACATACCTCCGTACACGTAATTATCGAAAAAGGCGGTACAAAATTTTAGCTTTACATATAATTATATATACATATGTGTCATAGGATAGCCAACAATTGGATATAGGTAATTCTGATGAATAGAGATAGCCATTTCATATAGTTACCAAAAACGTAAATGGTGCGTTGCTATCCTTGTGGCGGGATGGCAATGCTACATGCATAAGTCTCCCGGTTACCTTTTATATCTAAATCGAAACATAACAGTGACACACATTGGCGGCAGGAATAGGTAAGATGGTAGTACCAAAAGCTGGGAGAGAAGGTGCAGAACTCTACCACTTAGTAGTCGCGATGGTTGTGACACGTATAGAAGTGCCGGGCAAAACGGCAGTTGGTCTATTATTCAAAGGGAACACAGAGCAAATGAGGCCTTCACCTATGTATAACTAATTAAATACCTAATAAAACCAACGTCCGAATGTAGGTATATCTTATTTCAATGTTTGGCAACCGGAATCAATAAAACAAAAATAAACGACACGACACGACTGTCAGTTTCACGATCATTAATAATATTTAATCTTTAATAATGTGATGTAACTATTATCAGTGGACACTATCTGTCACGACACTGTGTGTGAACTTCAAATATGACAATTCCGTTTGCTTTGAGCTCAGAGGAATTGCTTTAGTTATTCCTCTGAGGCTTTGAGCAATATTGTGTATAACTCACGAGCAACTTGGTATGACTTGTTAACGTTATATTCTTCTTTGGTCTGACATGATATGACCTAGTTACATTCATAGTTGAAAAAGTGACTCAAGTGAGCTGTGGTATGACTCTAAAGTTGTTTTTATTATTTTATATCATAAGATAGGTAATAAGCAGTTGGCTCTCCTGATGGAAAGAGACAACCATCGACGATATACACCAAAGATGTTAATTACACATTACAATCCGTTTGGCGGGATGTTAATTCCACTGCGTGCACTTGTGCACCGGCTACCTTACCCGGTGACAAGCATTAACGGTATAGGTAAAGTGGTGGTAACAGAATCGGATGAGACGATACATAGCTCTACCACCTAGTAGTCACGATGGTAGTGACTTGTATAGCCAATCGGTCGCCTTTTACGACCTGCCTAGCATAATGGCACATGTTCTATTCTTGACTTGCATGAAAATAGGTTAAGTCATTGAGATATGAGTGTAGTTGAATTCCTTTTTATTTTATTAAATCACGGTTACAGATGCTAATGGACCACACCTGCTCTACCGTTTCTTTAATTACTTTGTTATTGATACAGTAATTAAGGGTTGCAGTTGCCTAGTAGTCTCCGTTTGACCTAGGTAATGTATTTAATCGAAAAGATACTAAAATCATAAACATAATGATTCTGCTGGCCAATAGTTACTTAATAAAGTTGTTGTATATTAAAATGTGATCACATAACAGATAATATCTACAATTTGTTTATGCAACATCTTCTGTAACATATATTGAATTGAGAAAACACAAGTCTTCCTGGTAGAACCTGCCTTCCGAACCAGTGGTAGCTTCATTATTCGCTCATCTATGACACTCTTTAGAAGTGATTATATAAAATTATGAAGTATATCTTATAAATTATTTACAATATATGGATACTTACAAACGTTTCTGTTGAAGTTGAAAATTGAAATATATAGTACCTAATTATATTTTGTTTTTAGTTTGGTAATCTAAGTATTATAAAGGTTGACTGATAAAGATTGTTCATATTGAGGAAGGGTGTTCAGGACTCTAATACGAAAAATGCGAAAGAAGACGCTTACATTTTTACCTAAATTTCAATAAAAATAAAGTCGCAAAGACTTTGAACTCCATTGTTTATAAACAGCGTTTTGCTACCGAGGCAGGTGTTAGTTGAGATATCCTATCGCCTATCGCCCGCACGGTGACCATATTTTTAACCATTATTACACTTTCTCTTTTTATTTTATTTTTATTAAATATGACTATTAACTATCGTGTCCTACAATTTATGTATAGTCTTTTACCAATCAACCTGCATAAGGAAAAAATCGAGGAACAGCATTAAAATAATATTCCATTAATATTATTACATCGCAGTCTTAACTTTCATTAAGACAAACCTTGACTTAGATCTAGAAATTAGTTAAGAAGAGATAAAACTTTTATAAGTTTTCCATTTTGTAGTAAGGTGATTAATCTCAGCAACCGACAGCCAAGACCAAAGTCATAAATTAACTTAATTGTAAGTTATATAATGTAAACTCGTAAATCTAACAAAAGCATCACGCTAAAACTACGACATACATTTCCATCTAATTTTTTAGTTTAAAGTCACAGATCCTTATTGATTTCCGTATTTTATTTCCTATTTAAAAAATACCAGGATATCTCATTTTAAGTAAATTTTAGTATAGTTTAAAAAAACTATGGTTATAAGATGTCCTGTGCAGTTTCGTCCACAAGTAGATAACATGTCAATATATTACCTATGTAGTTTTTATATAAATGTTCATCTTCATGTTAGTCCCTTAGGAGTAATTTATAAATAAATATAGCCTATATTGAATCCCAGAACTTAAAGTATCTCCATGCCTAATTTTATCATAATCAGATTGCCGGTTAAGCCGTGCAAACGTAGTTGACACAGACTTTCGCATTTATAATAATAGTAGTTCATAATAATAGTAGTAATGATATAACGGATATAATAAGGAGCAGGTAACGCGTAGTGTCGAGTAAAGAGTAACAAAAGTACATGCACAAAAGACTTTTTTATATCATATAAATTAATATATATTATATTCACGGGACCAATAACACTTACTGATCTAACCCCAAAGTAAGCAAATCATTTATTTGTGTTATGGGTGTTAGTCAACGATATTAATACATGGAAATACATATATAAATACGTATATTTAATAAACACCCAAACCCGGAAATACAAACATTTATGCTCATCACACAAATGCTTGTCCCCGTCGAGGATTGAACCCGAGCCCCGTCGATTGCGTAGTCAGGGTTACTAACCACTCGACCAATGGGGTTGTCAATGTCCAGCGGTGGTCAATATAATAGCAATCAAGCAGATGGGTCTCCTGATGGAATGACAAAACCATCACCTTTAGACACGAAAGATGGTAATGGTGCGTTGCTATTCTCGTGACGAGGTTTTAATTACACGTGCATGAGTTTACCGGCTACCCTACCCTCCAAACCGGAACACGACAGTGACAAGTACTGACGCTATTGCGGCAGGAATAGGTAAGGCGGTGATATCAGGCCCGGGCGAGACAATGCAGAACTCTACCTCCAGTCTACTCTATAACCAGTTCACTTATAAAAAAAATAAAAAAGTAATTTATGGAGTATATATTGTAGTTTATTTATAACCTAATAAATTCAGCTTAAAGTAATGGTAAGTAGTGTCCTCCGTTGGCATGGTTGGCACAGTAAAATGGTAAACATAGAAGCGTCTAACGGGTTCCTCGTAACGGTGCTAAGGCTGTCGCGTGCGCAAGCGCAAATCGCACTATTACGTATTGTACGTATACGTTTTTATGTTGTACCTAGTAGTAGGGGAGCCCAAGAGGGGATTTTTGTATTTACTCGAACGCGTCAAATTAACATAGGGGAGGTGCCGCGCATACTGTTGAGGCTTGCCATCAAATATAAACCCTTTATGTAAAGGCTAGACTAGAACAGAAAAAAAAACAAAACTCCAATAACCGGCTTGTAAAAATTGTCAGATTATATTTTTTCGTCATTGTTACATCATTTCGTCTATAGTAAAAGAAAAATTCAGACGCGCTCGAGAATGTCAAAACAACGTTTTCTTTACAAATTTGTAACCCACCCACTCCCTTGTGCTACACTTGAATCGTCAGTTTTTCTAAATATTAAATAGCAATTAATCCACAATACCTCAATCTGACACGGTTTAGTGTTTCCATATCAGAGATTTTTTTAAACCTTTTTTATATCTGTAGATTTTTTTTCCACCATTGAAATGAAAAACATTATTTAACCTTTTATTTTTCCTGTAATTTAGTCTACAAAATCCAATAGGTCCCTACGACACTCGAGTATCTACCCATTTAGCATCTTGGGCTCCCCCACTATAGGGGAGTCACCTCGTAACAACTAAAAGCCGAGTAACATGTTTATCAATATTTTTTTAATCTAGGATTCAGAAGCAGATGTCTTTCCAGATTAAAAGTAATAAATCGCATATTAACACTGAAAACGTAAATGGTGCGTTGTTATCCATGTCGCAGGGATGTAATGCTATGTGTATAAGTTTAACAGCTACCTTATTACGCAAATCGGAACGCGACTGTGAAGAATTAAACAAAACCTGGAAGAGGTGTTACAGAACGCCTACCGAATACATTTAAAACTATTGTATCGATTACATGTTCAGATACTATGAGATGTTAAAAGGATCACAACGTGTAGTATAATATTTATTTGCAAGAATATGGGTGTTACAACTTACAAGTTGTTCAATTTAATCAAAGTTACCAACGTACTCTACAATACTATACATATGGTGCGCAAATATTTAAAAATTATCAATTCTATGTTGTAAAAAAAATGAGATACTACTTATTTATACATTTCTAGATATTATTTACATTAATTATATTTATTAAATTAATTTTATTTACATTCAAATATTTAAATACATTTTATTAGCCGATACAAGAAATATTTTATTCTTTTCATGCATTTGTGAGAAGTCGATTTTTTTAGAATTACTACCAGATCGGAACGCGGCAGCACATTGAGAAGATCTGGTGGGAGAAATTCCGCTAGCCAAACCAAGACATGGTTTCTTAGAATTTACGAAATTTCATTTATTATTCAATCAAGATGTTTATATTTACAAATATTTTTTAATTACATAATAAGAGATTTTCTAAAAAAAAGTATCTTCACACCCGTACCCCCTTTTATAAGGCAGAGGTACAACAAGTGCACCCACGATTAGCCGAAGATACTTGGTCCTACAATGTGATAGGTGGCAAGCCTATTGCCAACCAGATACTTTTCCAATCCCAGGCAACATTTTTTTGTGTCAGAAAACTGAAAAAAAAAACACATTTTTTAAATTGCATGACCCGGGAATCTAACCCGGGGCCTCAGGTGTTCAACTCCACCAGACCACTGGATCACAGAGGCAATTAGAGATTTCTTATTGAGATTTCTTAGTTTAAAACTTTAACTTATCAGCAAAAAAATCTCACATTATAGTGTTTTTTTTTTTCATTAACAAATCAAATATTTTTTTTGTGAACTTTAATTAATCAATGATGTAAGACCAACAGGAACATAATTGTAAATATTAATTGCCGTACAATATGCATTTTTTGTACAAAAATTAAGATTTTATCAAGGCTCATGAAGTTTTCTACTATTTCTAAAATATGACTTTTCAAGTATTTCAGCATTTGTTTTATTGGTGTTTTTTTCTACAAAAACGCCGCAATCCAATGTGAACGTATTAAAGGTAGTATTTTGAGAGCTTTAAATAGTATTTTGCAAGAACGTATAAACTTTACCATCAAGGCTAGCACTTAAAAAGGCCACCAATCTTTCTGCGAGACAGTACATCAAAAGTAATAATCGGGTTAATATGCTAATACCATCGGGATTACTTGTCACTAAAGTTCCGCAACATCTCGCCCGGGTTTGGTATCATCGCCTCTCCTATTCCTGTCGCGCGCCAGTGTAAGACTAACTCACCATCTTAATTATCTCATTCCACAAGAACTATTTGTCATTTAACACTAAATAAGATGTTATATTATCTGAGAAAATAGTAAAAGAAAAAAACGATTACCTTTATTAACAGTTTTTTTTATAATAGGCAAACGAGCAGGGTTTTGCACCTGATGGTAAGTGATCACCGCCGCCGATGAACATCTGGAATACCAAGGATCTTACAGTTGCGTTGCTGGCCTTTTAAAAATAAGTAGGCTCTTTTCTTGTCCCCAAGTCGTATCTGTTCGGAAACACCCCCGCCGGTAATTGATTCCACAAAGCAGTAGTGCGAGGCAGAACTTGGCAACAAAAATGCATGGTTGTGTATTTCCAGACATCAAGGAACATGATGGCATACGTTAATTGCCGTATAATATGCAATATTTTACAGCTGATTTTAAATTACCTCAACAGGTTTAAATACAAATTACTTAAGATTATTTCGGAAAAACCATCTGCCTTCCTCCGAAGCAACGATTTACGATTTGCCAAACCTGTCACCACAGATCCCCGTGTTGGTCCCGGGCTCTTTTGCAGAATAGGCCAATTGCCGTTCTGCCAAGTAAGTCGTAAAAGGTGACTGATTGGCTATACGAGTCACTACCATCGTGACTACTAGGTCGTAGAGCTCTGCAATGTCTCGCCCGGTTCTGTTACTACGCTATTGCGGTAGGAATAGGTAAGGTAACGGCCTTACCTATTCCTATTGCAAAAGCGTCAGTCCTTGTCAATGTCGTATTCTGGTTTGAAGGGTAAGATATCCGGTAAACTTATGCATGTATCATTAGATCTCGTCGATGGGTCTACTGTTGAATCTTTCCATCAGTAGACCCATCTTCTTGTTTGCTATCTTATGATATATAAAAAAACTGACACTTATAAAACAAACTACCATCTCATTAGCCGATAAAGACACTAATCTTTTAAGTAAACAGCTTGCTTAGAAAATTAAAGAATAACAATGTTTTATATAAACAGAATTGTACTATTTCACAATAAAAGCGTGTTTATGTAAAATATTGTAATAAAAATGGAGTTTTGTCATGTGCTGATGACCAAAGTGTGTGAAATAAATTAAAAAATACATTATTTAGCCTTATTAATTTAATTAAATACTATTAATTTTAATTAATTTTAATTAAATAAAAATTGAATTTCGAAATGTAATTTAATAGCTTGCTTAGAAAATTAAATGTATTAAATCTTATTAATTAAACAAAGTAATACCAATTTATTTTAATAAAAATTTAATTCAGTTAGTTGTTATCAAAAGTACCTACTAAATTCTTCAAAACCCTTTCACAATCCGCGTACATTAAAAGGCTGTTTTTAAGCCATTTTGTACCAAATTGTATTTGCGTAGTTATTTAAGTTTTCATTCAAAAATTTAAAATTTACACAAGCCCTAATAAATATTAATTACGAAATGTTTGTTTTTCTAAACATCACTTTTAGGCAATGCACTTTCAGTAAACGGCCACAGCATGGCCCAATACCATTTAACACCAAACACGTTTTTAATATTACGTTTCATTGTTGCCCAATCGACACCTTTACTCCCTTTAGACTCATAGCTCGTGACACCTCTTATTACGTTTTTCATGTGAAAATAAAAAAGACCACCCGACCAAATCATCAAGCCGAAGTTTAAAACTAAAAATAACGCATACATATCATTCATATCCAACGGATCAGTAACATGGCGTATCACAGGATTCGCTAATCTAATTATCGCGAGAAAAAGACTATCGTTTTCAAATTTTGTTAGTACATAATAATAATTATAATACATAGAATATAATTGTGAAACGAAAATATGTCCAAGATACAGGACATAATATCGTTGATTGTTTAATCCAATGCACCTTGACAAGAATGAACAATGATGATCTCTTCTTAGAATACAAACATTGCATATCTTACAATGCCAAGCCTTCGCCGGTCGCTTTATCTGACAGTCTTCACAATAATTCTCTTCTAGAATCCACGATTTCTTTAAAGTTGAATCGATAAATATACTAAAGACCATGTTGCCAATAATATTCACGAAGCACCACGTAGAACAAAATATATGAAATGAATGTTTAATAACGCCGAATTGGTATGTTTTGACTATAATTGGTCTTACAACGAGCATTTCGAATCCAAAAAAGGACGGTGTTATTATAAATACCACTAAATAGCACACGGCTGTCTCAAAAGGTTTTGTGGGCCATTTAATTTGCATCGTACATTTATTTACTATTTTTATTATTCTTTTATAATTAGTATTATTCTGAATAACAAAATTATTTCACTTAAACTCATTAATAATAAAACCGCTACCTAATTCCAATCAGAACTAATATGACGCGTGTCACTCTGACATTCTATTAACGTCAAGAACAAAGTCAAGAAGGCAAAAAATAAGCCACGTTTTCTATATCTAAAGGGCATATCAGACGGTTTACTCGAATACTTTGAGCGACGCAATTGCAAATAAAGAATTTGAATTTGAATTTGACGTGTAATATATCTATGCTTGATTATTGTTCACTCGTGTGAATGCTTCGTTTTTCTTTCATTCTATGTTCACACGGTAAAGTTAGAGTGACACAAAAAATAACATTCATCTGGTGGTTTTTTCAAATTACATCGACCGAAGTCGGATTTATATTCCGTTTTTAGTTTGTGGCTCCAAAGCTTTGATTTTAAAGTTATTCAAAAACAGCAGAATAATTTGATCCTTCAGCTTGAATATTATATTGCCGCGTTCATCTGTTACAGAACTTGAGAAAAATGACTGAAAGCGTACAAATGTTCTATTTTGAGCTCAGACTGTTCAATTTTCATTCATCCGGGGTGAAAATGAATGATGCCGAGTACCAATATCTAACATTGGTAGATCGATTCATTAGTGAAGTCATTTGGCACTCTTGTTTTATTTTCTATTCAGACGATTAATGTCAAGTGAAAGACACTGAATGATACGCGAAAAGAAAAGTCAATCGCCTGATATCACCTTAAATGTGTAATATACAGATCTTCAAATGAATCAGTAGAATAAATCTCTACTTATAAAAGTGGACCTTTCGTGGTACCTATACAATTAATAATAAAACTACTTTCGCCTTCCTAAAAGTCGGGCTAACATTATCACTTTAGATATTTTATCCGTATTAGTCCGGACCCCCTTAGAAGAATAAACTATCGGCCATTCTGCCAGGCAGATTGCAAGAGGTACACTATTGACTATGCGAGCTACTACCACCGTAAAGCCTACTAAGTGGTAGAGTTTTTTACTGTTTCACCCGAGTGTTTGGTACCACCGCTTTACCTATTCTGCCACAATGACGTTAATTCTTATCATTGTTATGTTCGAGTTTGAAGGGTAAGGTAAACCGGTAAACTTATGCAAGTGGTATTAACACCTCGTAACATGGGCAACAACGCACCATCATATCTTTGGTGTCTATAAGCGATGGTTATCTCTTTCCATCTGGAGAGCCATCTGCTTGTTTGCTAACTTGTCGGTTTTTGCTGTCAGCTTTATACGTCCATCGTAAAATGTTACTTTCATAATCTTTTCCAAGCACCCCAAAAGGTGTATATCTTCAACAATTGTCACATATATATTCTGTTTTACGAAACACACGTGGTTTTCAAAATTCCTGCTCTTGTGCCAATTTTATAGAACGAAAATGAATCGTTTTGTAGACTCTACATTGACCTACCATATAACTGCTTCAATGTTTTTTCTCTAACTCAAGTTAAAGGTTGCAAGAGGCTTTCGTCACTAAGACGAATAGTTGAATGTTAAAAAGGTGTAATCATTTATTGCAATGCTGACTCCGTAGAAAAAACCGTGACTTATTCGGTCGTCAAACCATTTATAGATTACTTTACCAATCCACCATATTTGGTAAAACTGTTGAAACATTACCTGCGAACAAGAAAAAAGTAATTATTTATTGTACAAAAAGTCTAGAAAATCTAGTAAAAATATTCTTTCTTCTACGACATTGTAAAAATTATTTTTGTCTTTTTTATAGCATATGATATCAAATAAGCAGATGGCTTTTCTGATGATAAGAGATGGCTGCCGCTTACAGACTGCTGAAGATAAATAATGCTTTGCTGTCGTGTTTGTAAGAGCACATGCATACATTTATGATCTAGTCTGCCTTCTAAAACACGAGAGCAAAGACACTAACGTTAAAACTACAGAAATTAGCAAGGTCGTGTTACTTTAGATTATTTCTGAAAAAAACCCTCTGCCTTACTCCAAAGCATTTCATAAAATATGAACGATTCAAGATTTACCAATCCTGTCACCACAGATCCCCGTGTTGGTCCCGGACTCCTTTGAAGAATAGACCAATTGTCGTTCTGCCAAGCAGGTCGTAAAAGGCGACTTATTAAAAAGTCACTTATTTATTCATACCTTTAGAGTAACACATAGTAAAGTGTAGACAAGAAAATTGTGTATAATGGATCTTCCCAATTTTTGAGGTCAGTTAAACTCTTCAAAGGGCCACGGCCAGTGATAATTATTCCAAATTCACCATACTACACCACTTTATTTTTTGACGAGGTATGTGGTGATTTCATCGGCGCATTTTACCAACCTGGTCGCTGATAACGACACATTGCTTGGTTCTTGAAATTAGCCAGAGTTGGGAATTTTCTGCAGGGCCAGGGCTGCAGGTCAGGGCAGTCTTCACGCCAAATGCCTGACGGAACAGGCAGTGAAATTCTAGGGCTATAGGGCATGGTTAGTCTTAGATCGGAGTCCATCGAAGCATACAAACCCTTTTACATTTTTAGACCGGCACTTGCTTTCAGGCCCGGAATAGAATAAATAGAATAAAAATTCTATAAAAATTGACGACATACGAGCGATGAGCTGGGTAAAAGCAGTCACCATTGCCCATAGACATCAGCAATGAAAGGAGCTAGTCGCTGATGCGATGTCGACCTTTAAAGAAACTTTTAAAACTCCTCTTAACTCTCAAGTTATTAAAGCTTTTTGGAAGCACCGTGCGTGAGGGAGGGAGGGAGGAAGTTTTTACTGTTTAAGCCAGAAATGTGTTCGAAAAGCGAACCATTAGAAGTGTGTTAGAAGACCATTCCAATAATACAAACGCGATCTGCGTGTTACAGATTAAACTTTCAAATAATTTTTCAAAGCGGTTTGTAAATTACCGAATTTTCAGGTAACTTATGCATGTGGCATTAGACCTCGCCACGAGATAGTAACGCAGCATTAACATATTTGGTATCTATAAGCGATTATTGACTCTTTCCGTCAGGAGACCCATATGCTTGTTTGCTGTCTTATAACATAAAAAAACGTACATAAAACCGGTCAAGTGTGAGTTGACTCGTACACGAAGGGTTCCGTGATATCATCTATAAAAAGGGTCTGATAACCATGCAGTCTAAATTATTTAACAGCACTTCTATGACCTCATTAATCATTTCGTTAGAAAAAATGGCACGTTAATACCGATAAAGGCTTGTCACTCTTGTTATAGGCGATGGTCGTCTCTTTCCATTAAGAGAACCATCTACTAATTTGCAATCTTATGATAAGTAATAAAAAATCGTTGTGCTATATGTAGTTCACCATAAAACGCTTATTAGCCAATCGACATGACAGCCAAATTATGCTTACGGCTAATTTGGACGTGCGCATTGTGATAGCTATTGTAATGGCTATAATTAGTGGATCAGTATTGTAGTGGTAGACGGTAATAAGGTAATTGCACAATTGCTTCTGCAACTCATGCTACAACATTCACTAACCAGTCAAGAGCGATGTGAGCTCGAACTTGAAGGGTTCTGTACATTAATTTTTGACATAAATAAATATTATTAGACAAATCATACGAATTGATCGAACCCCAAAGTAAGCAAATTACTTGGTTGTAATATGGGTATCTGTCAACGATATTAATATAGAGAAATACATAATATATACGTAAATATATTTAATAAACACCCAGAAATATAAATATATATGCTTATCACACAAATGTTTGTCAGGTTTGCTAACAACTAGACCAACGGAGCAGTCACATCAGAAATATCATGTAATTATAAAAATGATACCAAATAAATTATATTAAAAAAAAGCATCTTAACGCCTGTACCCCGAAGAGGTAGGCAGAGATATAACCAGTTCACCCACGATTAGCTAAATACGCTTAGTCCCACAATATGATAGGTAGCAAGCCTATCGCCAACCGGGCACTTGTCCAATCTTAGGCACCGTTGTTTTTATTAGAAAACTGAAAAAACGTGTGGTCGCCTCTGTAATCTAGTGGTTCGTTGTCGGCGTTGACCACATAAGGTCAGGATATTTTGAAATTTTTGTATTTAACCTTCCATTTCGCACAAACTTTGCGAATATTTCAAAATATGCAACATTCCCTCGAGTAAACAGGTGTGTCCTCGTAGTCGTGTCTGTGTGTGTCACCATTTTTATCCGGCATTTTGTGTTGTCATAGTAATATTGAATATAATTTAAAATTATTTATTTTGATCGATGAAAATTTACCTACCTCTATCCGAAAAATAATAACATAAATCACTAAGTACGGAACCCTAAAAATTTTAAAAGTACTGATATAAGGTTTGAGGCTATATATAATGAAATATGAATTATGATTTATGGCAGGCTTTAAACCAAAAAGGCGATAACTTTTGAGAAATTGCGAATCTTTAATATGATTGAAAGTAGAACATAGCCAGCGGTATCGGTTAATGAATCCGACATTCTCTTTTACAATTAACTACGGATTTACCGCGGTTTCACCTGAGATAACATGAAGTTTCACACGAAGAGTTTAAAAGTTTTTGAGGATAACTTGACATACTGGCTATTTGTTGTGCAGCATTTTGCAAAAACATCAATTTTTTGACCCGTGCGAATTGATATTAAAAATAAAGGAAGATCCGTATCTTGGATCTGTTAATTTAAATAGTAATTTGTTGAAGGCTAAAAAACAAATTAAAATACTACATTCAAAATTGTTTTTTTTTTTTCGTGAAACAATAAAATAGTATTTGTGCATTTTTTTAACGCAATAATACTGCAGCAACCGGCTTCCCATTTCCTGCATCTCCGGAATCTGATTCCGATCTTCACCACATTAAAATGAGACCATATGGGAAGTATGCCCTCTTAAATAAAACAAACATTTAAAATCGATCCATAATGAAATAAAACGAAAAATATCTCTTTTTGCAGAATATGGATGTCACAAATTATTAAAAATGATTAAACTAGCGACCGCCTGTGGCCGAAATTCGATCATAGAGTAAGCAACAATATCTTTTTTAAGTTTGACAATTGACTTTAGCCGTAAAGAAAATGTTATAATATGTATGTGTCATACAATATTAAGTATTAATCAATTGAAATAAATATTTACGTTACAGCTTTGTCTATGAGGTCTCCCCATCTCTTTTTATACAGCTGTGTAAGAAAGAGAAGGTAAGAGCTCAGAAGATGACAGCATTATTTAAAATTTTGTTTCAAGTAGTAAATGGTATTATAAATGTTGCCTCCAGATATAATACAGCTATACAGCTTCATGGTATGTATATATATAAATGTCACATGAGTTTAGTGTGTGTAATGTTTATTTTTATTAACGTAATGTACTTCTGATGCTATTTATTTAAATATATTAGGTTTCTGAAGTCCTTCGCAATGTAAACTTTAACTCTGCCATATTTCATACTCCACCGTGTTGGTTCCGGGCTCCTTTGCAGAATAGACCAACTGTCGTCTGCCAGGCAGGTCGTAAAAGGCGACCGATTGGCTATGCGAGTCACTACTATCGTGGCTACTAGGTGGTAGAGTTCTGCATTGTTTCGCCCGGGTCAAGTACCACCGCCTTACCTATTCTTGCCGCAATAGCGTCAGTCCCTGTCGCTGACGTGTTCCGGTTTGGAGGGTAAGGTAGCCGGTAAACTTATGCACGTGGCATTAGACCTCGCCACAAGATAGCAACGTACCATTAACATCTTTGGTGTCTATAGGCGATGGTTGGCTCTTTCCATCAGGAGACCCATCTGCTTGTTTGCTATCTTATGATATAAAAAAAAACCGTTCACGTAATTTATTAAAAAGGAGTACAAAGTTTTTCCTTCACGTATTAATACAGAGATCACGTATTAACATAATAGAGTTGTGGTTGTTAATATAATGTATAACGTTATATTATAGCGCGCTATTCATACTCAACGTAAAACTAGATAAATATAGTTTATAGTCTATAACGTGCTATCATAAAATAGTTTATTTGAATAATATTATACTTCTCTACCACATTATATTCTACCGTGATATGGTGTGGAAACATTTAATTTCGGTCGATTTCCTTATAATTACTACCGGATCGGAATGCGGCCACACACTGATAAGATCCGGCGAAAGAAACTCAGCGGGCTTGTTTTCTTTTTTCTAATTCATGTTCTTTCATTTTCTATTTCATGGAAAGAAGAGAACAAAGAAAAGGAGGAATTGACTACATCTACCATGGAGAATGTTCCGTTTAACTGTTCGGCTTAATTCCGGTCGTCGAGTTCCAGCATCCGACTTCGCGGCAAAAGTCAAAATTCCACCATCATCACCTCGATTTCTGGAAATCCACAATCGTGCGATTCCCTAGGCACCTTTTACCACGCACTACTCTGTGGAATCAGTTACCGGCGGGGGTGTTTCCGAACAGACACGACTTCAAGAAAAGAGCTTACTTACTCATTTATAAAAGGTCGGCAACGCAGCCTCAAAACCTATGGTGCTGCGGCTGTCTATGGACGGTGGTGATTATTTACCATCAGGTAAGCTCATTTGCCCCTTTTATTTATAAAAAAACAATATATAATATAATGTGTAAGCAACTTTTTTTTTGTTTTATTATTGATAGGGGAGCCCTTGACCACGATCTCGCCTGAGGATAAGCTAAGATGCGGCCTAAGATGGAACGCGCTTCCCTAGAAGGTCACTCTTTGTTGTTCACTCTTCTTCTTGAAGATCCCCGGGTTGTACTCGTCGAGGAACAAAGACTCAAGAAGCATATTCCAGTCCCTTGCGATTCGGATCAAGAATGTGGAGTCGAATCACTTCTACTCAAGGAAGTTATATTCTACCCGGAATGCTTACACGCGCTTCAAAATCGTTCCGAAGAGTACCACGACATGAGTGGAGTGTGTCTCTTTCTACTAAATAAAGCGCCAATCGCCATATACAAGTGCGGCCATGCGTAGTTTGCAAATTACTACTAAGCAATTCTACTAATTTGAGAAATAGTTTTTGCATTGCATAAGTAATTACGTAATAATTAAAATAAGCACATTTAAGAACTCACTATATTAATTACAATACATTTTATGCTAATTTATTTATCAACGTGTATGAATAAAAAGGATTTAATGATTACTGAATATGTAAAAATCTACCATCTAGATAGTTTTATTTATACTGGCAATTGCAAGAAAGGGACAACATCCACTCTTGTCGTTGTCTTGCTCAGAACGTTTTTCCCCTCTGTTAAGTAACAAACAAATGTCAACTTTATGACTAGCATGATAAAGTACATTTTTATTTTTCAAATATTGCTTTGTAACAATTCCAGTTATCGTATATAAGTTCCTTGCTTCTACTCAATTGAGGTTTTTTTATGTGGCCATGCCATTGGTCTATATTCCCGTTACCGCAAAATTATTTTTTTAAGGTCTAAAAAGGTTTTTTTAAGAAGGGAATTTGAGCCTCTTTTCTGAAAGGTCCCTACGTCGTATCCGTTCGGAAAAACCTCTGATATTGATACCACAGAGGTGTAGTGCGGAGAGAACATTACTTCGAGAATCGCACAGTTGTGCATTTCCAGACATCGAGATAGTGAGGATGAAATTTTTAATTTTGTCGCGATGTCCGATGGTAAAATTCTGCGGGAAGAATTAATCTAAACAGTTCCACGGAACACTCATCATGATAGATCCGATAGAAGTTGCAGGGCGAAGCCACATTTCTACGTAATTCCAAAGAATTAAGCCGATCAGAAACAGTCCTGTCGTCTAAGATTCGATCCGCTCTACGTTGAACGCGTTCAAAAAGAAGAGCTGGTACTGAGGGGCCCCCGACCACATGTGAGTACACGTATAGTTAGGCTTGTGACATCTAATAATGAATCGGATATATAGTTTTTAATGAATAATTATGATAATGAGATAAGAAAAAAATTAATATATTTCTTGTAAATGGTAAGGATTGATTATAATTTTAGGATATAAATTCGGCAAAAGTAGCCATTAAGTCACGTGATAGTGAACGCAAATCTAGCGCGTTACGTCACGCCGTGGTAAAACATCATCTTAATGTTGTCATTTTCATAGAAACCACATAGTATGTTAAGTAGATATTATCACCGCGTAAAATCATTAGAACGCCATGACAGATCTGGGCGTTTTCACGGTAAATTCAATGTCAATTTTAAAACGCAATTTTTTTATTAAAAATGTTATTTAACAAAAATAAATAGTTTTTTGATTAATATACGTAATAAGGTAATTTATTAAATAGTTTTTCAAAATAAGTCAACTGGCCTAATGTTAGCCTTCTACTAAACAACCAACCAAACACCTAATTTGGGTTGATATACAACCTATTATACCAAGATAACACAACTATTGACCTGTTGTCAGTTAATAGGTGAAGAGTTAATTATCACAAGCTGACACTAGCAAAAAAGAATACGGTCTCATTAAGCTTTTGCTCGCCTCTTGTTGCTTTAAGTCTCCACAAAGCTTCAGGCCAACAAGAAAGCTAACAATAGCCATCATTAATATTACCATCCAACAATATAGCTAGGAACACATCATCAATGTCATTTTAAGTTTGTTTTTTCGTCATTTAATGTATATATATATATATATATATATATATATATATATATATATATATATATATATATATATATATATATATATATATATATATATATATATATATATATATATATATATATATATATATATATATATATATATATATATATATATATATATATATATATATATATATATATGTTAATGAGTTGAGTTGATATAAGTTTACGTGGTAGTTGAAATACAACAAATGTAATTTAAGACTATTGAAATTGGAACTTTAAATTTCACGCCATTACTACACATGCTGCAACTGCTCGCAGCGCCTTCCGAAATGCAACCCAAAAATTCGTTATTCTGAATGAAGTTCAAATACTCGACAACAGATGGCGCCACTACACTTAATTTCCAAGTTGAAGGGTTGGAAAAGCCCTTATATCTTTAAAAACACGCCCTTTAGGTTAAAACGGGAATTTTCTTATTTGAGGGTAGAGGATAAAGGGCTAGCATACTATATAAGTCCGTTTATCGTGCGGGGACTCCTTTTTAAGTTTTATCGGCAAAAAAAATTATCAACTTAGTTTTATTATATATAATGGTAATGATTTATTGATACTAGTCTAAAAAAAGAGGTAGGCAGAGGTACAACCAGTGCACCCACGATTAACCAAAGATATTTAGTCCCACAATGTGATAACTGGCAAGTCTACCGCCAACCGGGCACTTATTATATAAACTGAAAACATATTTTTGAATTGCCCGACCCGAGTATTGAACCTGAGACCTTATGTGGTCAACACCGACACCGGACCATTAAACCACACAGGCGATTACACTACACGCGATACTAGTCTAATCATAAAGAAGTAATATCAGATTGTTTGTATGTAATAGATATATTCAATTATTACTGGAGCACTTGTAAAAATTCTCCCGCCCAAAATACTCAATAATAAGTCTACAATTATCTGAGAGTAAAATAGGCTACATTTTTACCAGACTGATTAAAAGGAAGTAATGCGTGTGGATCATGCGAACATAGTCGCGGGAAACAGATAGTTTGTTATAATACATGTTCTTTTTATTAAAATCTAAATCCCATCAGCGCGCGTCCGATCACATTCTTCTCAAGAAACGTGATATTTATTTTACGAAAGTCACGTAACTTTATTGCCGTGTTAGACAATATATTTGCTATAACAAAACAGTCTAATCGTAAACTGCTTTTTTGCGTGCTTCTAGAAATATAATTGGCAGTAAGTTACCTCATAAATCAGTTCACTTAAGGTCAATTCCAGTGAACAATACGAGTTTTTACGTAACCGTACAGAATGTGATAACTCCGTATCTGGGTCTTTAGATACACGCCACTGGGTGTTAACGGCCCGTAACCGACCTCGCCTCATAGAACTATAAACACCTAATTGTCAAGTGGTAAAAACACAAGTTAATTTTATAACAGTCAACACTTAATGTACTTTCGATTGTATTCAACGTTATGTCGTCGATAAATCCATTTGTAAGTATACATGTTAACTTTCTACTGTAATATTTTGTGGTATACACGTATATTGTGTAATTCATCCTGTTTTATTTTGGGCCCCCTTTAAAGAATAGACCTTCTGCCATTCTGCCAGGCAGTTCGTAAAAGGCGAACATTTGGCCAAACTTGTCAATACCATCGTGATTATAGTGGTAGAGTTCTGTAACGACTCGCCCGCGTCTAGTACCACCGTCTTACCTAATCCTGCCGCAATAGCGTCAATGCTTGACACTGTCATATTCCGGTTTGGAGGAGTTAGCCGGTAAACTTATGCATGTGGTATTATCAACCAGCCACATGGATAACTAGGCACTACTAACATCTTTGGTATGTATAAGCGACGGTTTCTCCTTTACATCTGGAAAGCAGCTTATTTGTTATCCTATGTTTGTTTTTTTTTTATAGTAGAGGGGGCAAACGAGCAGATGGTGCCAGGTACACCATCTGGTCTGGTGGTGATCATGGTAAGTGATCACCGTCGCCCATGGACATCCGCAATACCGGGGGTATTGCAGCTGCGTTGCTGGCCTTTTAAGAATGAATAAGCTCGTTTCTTGAAGGTCCCTAAGTCGTATCCATTCGGAAACACCCCCGAGGGTAATAGATTCCACAAAGGAGTAATGCGAGGCAAAAGGTGTCGACAAAAGCGCACGGTTGTGGATTTCCAGACATCGAGGTGGTGAGGATGGAACTTTAAATTTTGACGCGATGTCCGATGGTGGAATTTAGCGGCAGGCATTAGTCCGAACAACTCGTCGGAACACTCCCCATGATAAATACGGTAAAAGATGCAGAGCGAGCCTACATCTCTGCGTAACGCCAAAGAGTCAAGCCGATTAGAAACAGCCTGGTCGTCGACGATTCGAACCGCTCTACGTTGAATGCGATCAAGCGATCAATATGGTATAAAAAAATTCATTTGGTATATAATCAGAAGATTATGATTTAATTATATTCTGAGATTATTGATTCCATGCGCGTAGGACGCTACACAATGTTACGTATTTATTGTGGGTGTCAGTTTATTAATTTATCAAATCTCGATAGAGGTCTAATTGTATCGCCTATGCACGAATTCCATCTGTTACATATAATTTGTTTTATAGTATAAATTGTTAAAAAATCATACATTGATATATATATTACATATCTTCACGCCAGATCCCTTACGTAGTAGACAGAGATGACGGAATGCCATATGTCACAATACTTACAAATTTATCTTCTTATGCTTCCTCCACATGCATTAGTATCTTTATACAAACACGCCCATTGCGAAGACTTCTGATCATGGTATGTCAGTCTTGGTCTTCCCCAGTACTTACATGCTTCCACATTAGCATTGTATATCGATTTTGTTATCGTTTCATGGTCCATTCCGTTTTCACGTCCGAATCAACGGAACATACTCTTTCTCATTTTTATACTGACATTTTCTCTCAAGCCTAACCTCTTTCTCTCACTTCATCATTACGAACCAGTTCCGCGTGTGTTACACCGCATATTTTCCGTAGCGATCTTATCTAGACCGCGTTGATTCCACTTTCATGCCCTTTCTGACATACCTAACTCCCACTTCCATACAGTAGTGTGGGATAAGCACGTGATTATGCAGGACAAGACGGACACCCTGACTTACAACTGTGTTTTTAAGTAATCACTCTAACTCTCTGTTCACTTTGTTCCCTGCACACACTCTTTTTTCGACATCAGCGGTTTACCTGCCATTCCCACTAAAAGCACTTCCAAGATATACAAACTTCAGTTCAGTTCCAGCACTACATCATCGACTACAACTCTTACATCCGTTCTGGTTGCTTCTCTTTCAACGAAATTACAAAAAAAATTTTTTTAGTTTAAGAATGACGAGAGATTCGGATTTTATTTAAAAACACTACGTTTATAGAAAATTCGTATTTTGTCTATATGTTTTTTTTTAAATTTCAAGTCATTAATTTTGACTTTAACTTAATTAATGATACTCCGAAATAATAATTCGTTCAATTTCAAATTTTCCCTGATATTGGCCTAATAAAATAAATATTTCTTGACAGAAATAAACATTAATTACACATATTTACTTAAAACATTTGTTTTTTGTATTTTCTGTACAAAAAGTATTGTATAAACAAATAATCAAAGTTTAAACCTAAAAACACAAGATACATAATTACGAGCAACGATTAGTACTATATAAATGACTTGAACATAATTATAAAATACATTTGATTAAAATGACCTCCGATACAATCTTGTACTAAGATAAAAAACTATAAAAGCAGTATAGATTTTTTCTCACATTACTAAGTAAATATTGTTTAATGTAATCTCAACGGAGTGGTTTTAAGGTCAACAAATACAAAATAACATTAAGCTCGCTCGCACACATTAACAGTTCATTTATAACGTGGACGAGGAAGTAGCTGGTGATAGTTTAGAAAAATATGGTTTATATGTTAATTAAATTGACTTAATTTCTGTACAAAATACACAACTGACCAAGAGAACTGTGTCGCATTTGGGAATTAGTTCTCTTTGTTTAGGATGTCTTATTCTTTGAATGGCAAATGAAGAAATGACTATAGAAAGATAATTTTGTATTATATTTCTTACTAGCTGACCCGGCAAACGTTGTTCTGCATTTTTAACTACTCTTATTTTTTTTCTATATTTTCTCACCTTTTAAACCTTTCCTTGACTTCAACAATTAATTCAAAACCCAAATTAGCCAAATCGGTTCAGCCGTTCTCGAGTTTTAGCGAGACTAACGAACGGCAATTGATTTTTATATCTAAGACAAGAAGATATCTTAGCCATTTCTAATGTCAAGAGCATAGTTATAGTTTTCTTAAATTATATAGTATAAGAAAACATAAACTAGATAACGAATAAGCAAATGGCTTTCCTGATGATAATATCTATCGCTTCAGACACCAAAGATGTTAATGATGCGTTGATATTCGTGTTACACGGATGGATGTAAGACCAATGCGTAAATTTACAAACCACTCTGCCATTTGAAACACATTCACACACACACAAGATAGGCACTGACATTTTGATGACAGATATAGGTAAATCAGTGACACTAATCCGAGATAAATCGTAGCTCAGCGTGCATGTTAATTTATATTTTAAGAATAAATCGTATCCTGTCAAAATTTAGCCAAGGAAAGTGAATGAATTTTGATCATTGTTTTTTTTCTGATGATTTAATTTAATTAGTGATACATCGAAGCGATAATTTGTTCAATTTTAAATTTTCCTAGATATTGGTTGAATAAAAGAAATATTGCTTATCAGAAATAAACAGCCTCATTAATTACGTCTATTTATTTAGAACATTTATTTTTCATATTTTCTATATAAGTATTGAATAAAAAATATAAACACAAGCCTGTGCTTGTCCCTGTGGATTTGCTGATAGTACGCCTATAGTCACCAAAGGTAATAATGATGCTTCGCCATCAGAGAGACAATATATCCGCGGACTTCTATAAACCAGTAGTTTATAGAAGTCCGTCGATAAATTGTCCCCTAAAAGTCCCCTGAAATACCTAAATTACCGTGGTGCAATAGCAATCAGACTTAACCTGATTGTAAACGTCTCATTTCTTAGCAGTTTTTGCTTTACCTTAACGCTGTCTCCTGCTGTAAAGGAAGGGAAACTGGATGTATTTTCCTACTCCTCCTATACACTTCTAATTAATTTCGATGCGGGTTCCAAGACAGCTTAGCTTTTACTCAGGGCACACTGAGCTCGCAACTCACAGGCTATCAGGACGGTTGCCGCTGTTGATTCTGGTTTACAGGAGTTACAGTGGTGGGAACGAGAGGTGGGCCAATTGCCATTTGAAAAAAGACACTGGTTGTTGTACCTCTGCCTCTTCGAGGATACGGGCGTGAAGATACTTAAGAAGACAATTGAAAATAATAGTTGTTGAAAGTTGAAAATAATAACTATATTAAATCTCATATTCTATTTTTATATCAAAGGATAGCAAAAAGCAGATTGTTATTCTGATGGAAAGACAACCATCGTGTATGGACAAAGATTTAATGTTAGAAGGTAAATATAGTAAAAAATATGCTTTTATTTTTACTTCATTTCTTACATAAATACTAGTATATAGTTTGTTTTCTTAACGCATCTTCAACGTATCAAAAAATAATGGAAATGCATCTGCGCCGACGATGGACAGTGTAAAATATATTTTATTGTTACTGTACCAACAGTGTAGCAGGAATGTAATGCCAGATAGATGTAGAACAAGACTGACGGTATTGCGGCTTTATAGCCGCGGGGAGATTATAGTGCTTGAGCCAATCCCATGGGACATGTTGAAGAACTGTACCAACTAGTAGTCGCAATGATAACTTTACATTATTTTTTTAAAATTTAATGACTAAAAACCTACCCACGATTAGCCGAAGATACTTGGTGTACCCACAATGTGATAGGTAGTAAACCTATCGCCATCCGGGCAGTTGTCCAATCCCGGGCAACATTGTTTTTATAAGAAAATTAAAAAACACATTGTTTTTAATTACCCGGCCTGGGAATCGAATTGAAATCTTTGTGATTAACACCGACACAGAAACATTAGACCACAGGACTAAAAGTATAAAGAACATTAATGTTCATTCTATCGGCTTCTAAAGATGTTTGCTGACTCAATGTATTTGCTTGAAAATTAATTCGCAAGTATGTAGATCACATCTCGGCTTGATATACCTATAACATACTTTTTTAGGTAGGCTATACTCATAAGTATCTTCACGCCCATATCCCCGAAGGGGTAGGCAGAGGTACAACAAGTGCACCCACGATTAGCCGAAGATACTTGGTCCCACAAATGTGATAGGTGGCAAGCCTATCGCCAACCGGGCACTTTCCAATCCCGGACAACTTTGTGTTTCTCAGAAAACTGAAAAAACACTATTTTTTTAAAGTGCCCGACCCGGGAATCGAACCCGGGACCTCATGTAGTCAACGCCAACGCTGGACCACTAGACCACAGAGGCGATTATACTCATAATTAACACAAAAGCTACTTTTTATTTCGAAAAACATTTTGTTTCCATAAAATCAGGGATAGATTAGTACTGTAAGGGCACAAAAAAATAAAGGCTATCTCTATTGGGGCCTCAAGATGGACATTCGCCTAATTAATTAAATTAATTAGCAATTTTGTCAAAAAATGTAAAAATAAATAATCAAAATGAAAAGGAGTATGATAATAAAATATGATTTATTTAATGAATAAAACCTAATACACTGTCAGTGCACAATGCTGGATTCCCAAAGTGGTGATCCTGAGCTGTTTTTAATTGGAACAGAGAATCGCACATTATTGTTGACAGGCTGAGCAGCCAGGCAAAAAACTATACTACACTAAAAACCGATATCTTTTTTTAATGATTTCTGAGATACTTTCTGATAATCTAATAAACTAAAACCTTTCAAACGCTTCAGCTTGCTGTCTTTTTTACGTTTGTTTCAGGGGGGCTCCCATACAACAAACGTAATTTTTAAATAAAGTAAAAAACAATAACCATGATTCCCTTTTACAGGTGATGTTTCTTTTACGTACGGAACGACCGCTAGTATAAATAATCAAGAATTATTTCTACACAACTGTAAACGTAGGGTCCTTGCTCCCTAGTCATGTATCGACGTTATCACACAAATGGCTCGTATGTATCTAGTTTTATGATTATTGCACACTCTTTTAATATTTCGACAATGTTGTTTACTCTTAGTCGGGTCATCTGGAAGAAATCTCTTTAATTGGGGATAAGCTCGCCCATTGTACAGTTCGCTTAAAATAAGTTTCTGTATATTGCTTCTCTTTTAATTGTGTACAATAATTAATAAAGCATTAATAAAGCATATTTCCGCCGTGTTGGTCCCGGCCTCCTTTGAAGAATAAGCCAACTGCCGTTCAACCAGGCAGGTCGTAAAAGGCGAACGATTGGTTATCGAGTCACTACCATCGTGGCTACTAGGTGGTTGAGTTCTGCATTGTCTCGCCCGGGTCTGGTACCACCGGCTCACCTATTCCTGACGCAATAGCGTCAGTGCTTGTCGCTGTCGTGTTCCGGTTTGGAGGGTAAGGTAGCCGGTAAACTTATGCATGTGGCATTACACCTCGCCACAAGATAGCAATGCACCATTAACATCTTTGGTGTCTATAGGTGATGGTTGACTCTTTCCATTAGGAGACCCATCTGCTTGTTTGCTATTTTATGATATAAAAAAAAATGGCTTGTTCAGTGTAACTTGAAACTTTTAATCGTTTTTGCATGCTATTTTGGCGCGCTTATCGCGACGTCGCAGCCTCAGATATAGCGAAATAAGCTCCGTTTTAACCACAGATTTGAACGTAGTGAAAAAAATCTAAATGCATGGTTTCAACCGAGTATAGATAAGACACTAGATTTTAAGAAAGTTTTTACTTAAGTAACTGACTTATGCCCGGTTCCTGTATTTTACATAGAACGCCTCCTTCTTGTTAAAATAGTTGCTAATGGTTACTGCTACGAATGAAGGATCGTTGATTATAGGAACCCGGCAAAATATTCGAAGATATTTTTTACTTGGTTTTTTGTTTCAGACTTTCGTGCTTACACGTGGCTTACATTACAATTTTGAAATCATTATTACCTACTACTACAACTACTTCAATATGCATATAAGTCGTTGTGTTTTTTAATTAAATAAAAATTGTACATTATTTTATGATTGGGGCCCTTTATATTCACTAGGCCTCGGCTACAGCCTAAAATACCGTTGGTAGATCCGCCCATGTATGAGATTAACAAAAGGCTCTCATAACAACGGGTTACAGGGCGTTACTAATATGTTGTAATTTTTTTAAGTTATCTATTTAACATTTCACACACAATGCGTGTTGAAAACGGGTTAAGTTATGCGCTTAGCATCGCGAGTGAAGAGCGAGGTGAGTTAACAATAATTATGTAACTCTCTTTTGTCCAGCGTTTCCTCGTCGTTTTAACAACAATTAGCGCACTATTATAACATGCTCTCAAACTATAAATTTTTTTTTATTTTTGTATTGGTGCTAGATGTTTATTTACTTCACTTTGTATCATAAGATAGCCGCCACTCAGTTGGAAAGATATAACCATCGCATATAGACACCCAAGATGTTATTGATCCATTGCTATCCATGTGACCGGTCACGCCGGTTAGGGCTGAAATGCCACATGCATCAGTTTATCAACTACCTTACCATCTAAACCGGAACAAGACGGTGACAAGCACTAAAGCTTGCTTGCAATCCAATGTAATAAAATAATATCTTTAAAAAAATAAACTGACGAAAATAGCTTCCGAAGCGAGTTAATAATCGATACCCTGTGTTTTCGTAACCTTTTGGGTAGATTTTTTTTTCAAAACTTATATGGCATAACCCTCGAGGTATATTCTATCTAATAAGGAACGATTATCAAAATCGGATCACACTATAAAAAGATGTGTGGTCATACATTAAAATTAGAAAGTGAACAATCGACCATCGCTTCTTTACATACCCTTATGGTTGAAATTAAAAATAAATTAAATAGGACCTGACTCGGGATATATCCATTCCAATAAAAAAGTATTATCAAAATCGAACTACTCTGCAAAATGCGTGGTCGAACGGAAAAAATATACACTTCGAATTGAGAACCTCCTCAGTTTTTACATCGGTTGATAAATGAATAGCGATAAATAATTAGGACAGCGCCACACTTAACATGCAAAATGAAAACAATACAATCGTCACGGAAACGTATCGCAGCGGTCACATTCGTTCTTCCACAATATTCGTGTTACGCGTTTCCGTGTTCCGTGTGCGATACACTCTAATCGGCGATCTGATTGTAACTGGGTAAATCTAAAGTAATAAAACTTACTAGCGGTATCGAATATACAGTGCTATATGTCATAGTTAACCACCTAGTTGATTGAGTGGTTAACGGCCCTGATAATCGCTGTGGTTCGATTTCCGAAGAGTCAAACTTCTGTGTGATGAGCATAGATAAATAGCTCTGGACAATTTTACACGAATAAGCTAACCCCAAAAATTTGCATTTTTTTGGTTTATAGATAATATTGGTAATTTTTCTAGCTAATTATTTATTTATACCCGTATGTCGATGCAGACACATTAACCCCTAAGTTTTGTCCCGCAGTTCGGCATTCTTTCTACGTGTTTTAAATTTTTAATACCATATATCTGGTCGAATGAATCCATATCTTCATCGACTTGCCAATTATAGTGTCAAATTAGTAAATTTTAGGTCACACTATGATGTAAACGAAATACATGCTTAACGTAAAACTAGTGAATCGTTTCAGGCGGTATAGTTACGGAACCCTTCATGTGCTAGTCTAGCTCGAACTTACCAGTTTTGTTTTAAATCTCAATTATATCTTTCATATAATAAAATCGTGTTTTATCACGAAAATGTAATGACTGCCTCACGCTGATACGAACGATACGAAGCGACTTCAGGCCATGAACATGCTCAAACATCAGCCGTATTTTAATTATTAATTACTAATGAGTTCCGTGTGGAGCTCATGTCCTATATTATTACAATGTAAATAACGTGATGGAAAATATACTCAACCTTGAATTAGGCTAAAAATAACTAGATATATAATCTATTATATTTAAATTACAATATTCCGATGCGCTTATTTTCGTGGTTTTCTTCCAAAATATCCTAGAGACTGCTTCGTGGTCTATTATTATACTCAGATCATGATATCGCGAATTTGGTTCTCGCGTCGGATAAGAGAGTTATTGATGTTTTTTAGAGTCCGAACTCCAAAAGAAAGTTGAACCCTTATAGAATCATTAGTGTGTCTGTATGTTTATTCGTTAGCCTATCACAGTCAATTTGCTCTATAACTGATGAAACCAAGTGAGTTAAAAATTAAAACACATATAAAAGTGACACATTAAAACACATATAAAAAACAAATCGGACGTGTACCTAACATAAATAAATTAGTGTTAAAAACGGAAGTCAGTTTTGGAGGATAAAAAAAGGAAATTAAAAAAAAACTTTTGTTAATTAAAACGTGTAATGTATCAAATAAAAGTGCTTGAACACCGCCTTCAGAATCTGTCGCTGTCGTGTCATCGATTTGGAGGATACCCGGTAAACTTATGCATATGGCATTCCCATCCAGATATTCAACATATTTGGTATAGGCGATAGGTATATGTTTCTGCTAGAAGAACCACCTGCTTAATAAATAAAACAGAAAATTTGGAAAAATTTGAAAAATTTGAAAAGAGACATCAACTGAAAAACTCGTGAGAATTGCAAATATATATATTTTTTTATAATTTTAAAATAAATAGTTTTAAAGTTATTTAAGAAAATATGTAAACACTAAGCTGCGGCGTGCGGCCCGCATTTTTAAACTTATTCCAGGTCATCATTTACCTGTGTGCTAAATTTTATTCAAATTCGTTCAGTAGTTTTTTGTGTGATTGAGTAGCAAACATCCATCCACCCATCCATCCAAACATCCAAACTTTCGCATTTATAATATTAATATAAACGTAGGTGTAGATTTCCCATTTCCTAGTTTAGGACCAACTTTCTTCCACTTACCCTTCTTATCTCCGAAACTACTTGGCCGAGAAATTTAAAAAAAAGTACATAAAAACTTATAAGAAGCACGTGATATGTATTTAAAGTTATAAATTCAGATAAACATGTTCTCTCCATGTAATCGACCAATTTTTATTTATACTTACTTGTCAATGCAATGTCACTGAATCAAATCCACGTTTGTGGTAAAAATCCTTCAATATTGAATAAATATAACCGTATTAGCCAACGATGCGGCGGATGTTTAAAAATCTGTGACTAAACGAACAAAGAGATCGCACAGCCGTGCGGAACCGCCGTTTCGACATTACGTTTCCGTCCGTAATCTACAATCTGACAACTCAAATTCTCGTAAATATATGCTTAAACATAAAAATAAACACAAATTAATTTTTTTATCATAGAAGGATAGCAAACAAACTGATAGTTCTTCTGATGCAATTGTTTTTTACCATCGTCTATACACTCCAGATATAATAATAGTTCTTTGCCATCCGTATCGCAGAAATGGAATGCCAAATACATAACGTGTCACAGAAAGAGCGCACACTATGAAATACGTCAATTAGTATTATTAGTATAATTTTCCCCCGTGTTGGTCCCGAGTTCCTTTGAAGAATAGGCCAACTGCCGTTCTGCCTGGCAAGTCGTAAAAGGTGACCGGTTGGTTATGCTAGTCACTACCATCGTGGATACTAGTGGTGGTAGAGTTCTGCATTGTCTCGTCCGGGTCTGGTATCACCGCCTTACTATTCCTGCCGAAATAGCGTCAGTGCTTGTCACAGGTCTGGAGGGTAAGGTAGCTACCGGCTACCTTACCCTCCAGACCGGAACACGGAGCATGCCCCTTCTCATCTTTATACCGACAATTTCGTTCAAGCCTAATCTCTCTTTGATTTTAATTTTATTTTTGGTTTCAATTTCTAATTTGAAAAAAATCGTAGCTATTTGCTTGAAATTTCCATAAAACTAAAACACGGAACAGCATTGCGCAACGCAAAGGCGTATCTGCAAATCTCATTAAATTAGTAATGGATAAAAGGCAGCAAGATTTACTGTTAAGTAATTTCAGGTTGATGGCCACCGTCCATCGATGGCTGTCATAAAAAATATAATCGAGATGCAATAACCGCTATCGAAATTGCTTCGGATGCCGGTTTCCAATTGTTTTTGTTAGTGTAATTTCCACATTGTAAATTACTATTAAAATTAACTCGGATCTACTACAGTTCATAGTCCCTTATATTATTCCCTGATTATAGCCTACTAACAAATCAACAAGGCAATCTAGCAATGAATATTGATAACTTTTAAAAGCGTAGAAATTAATATATATAGATGAGAAATTTTGGATGGATGGATCGATGTTTGTTACTCAATCATGCAAAAACTACTGAACGGATTTGGATAAAATTTAGCACAAATATAGATGAATTTGGCACACAGATAGATGATAACCTGAAATAGCACATAAGCTACTTTTTGTCCCGGAAAAATGATTTGTTTTCGCAGGATTCACCAAAATCTGTATGATGCAGCGTGCACATTTGTTACTCAGTCATGAAAAAACTACAGATCGGATTTGGATGAAAGGAGAATGATGAGGCTCAATACAAGTTTGGCCTAAAACGCAACACATGATGATAGCTGCTTACCATATTGTAATACATTATTAATTTCTTCTGAAATGTAAATTGTATCACGGACACTTTTTATAATACTAAAATCCACGAAAAAACTTCAAAGATACATATTTCTTGAATTTACAATTGTTACATTCCATTTTAAGCCACCCATACCGCAATATAACGTCTACATAAATATAATTCATTTTTGTATCACTCATCATAAAGATTATTTGATTTTAACCACTTAAAAGTTAAAAAACGATATTATAACTTTTGTTTACATTAAAATATTTATCGCTTGTTCGCAGTGTAAATAGATAACACTTGTTTTTTTTTTCTTTCATTCGGATGATACTAAGAGTACTTGTTTATACAGCCTTCTATGTTGTAGGCTTCGCCTATAATAATAAATATTTCTATTTTTGTTGCATTTCATACAATAGTTTGTTTAAAATTTTGCGTTTTACCTATCCGACATGTTTATAATTTATTTTCGTTGGTCAGAAATAAAAGAAAGTGTTAATTTTAAGGCAGAAAAGAAAAATCATTGCTTGATTTAGAAATAAGAAAAAGCGTACATGTTTGTTTAGTCTCATGACTTTCCAACTAAAATCTTTTAAAATTAACTTGCTATTAAAAAATGTCCGTTGAATTCTAATATTGACGTATTGTAAATTAAATTAATTTAATAATTTCTGGTGACACATTATTCTTGTAGCCCTTTTAGGCCGATCTCATCATTCTCTTTTGACACACAATGGTAAATGATGACACAATTTTTATCCCGGAAAAATGAGTTGTTCCTGCAGGATTCATCAAAAACTTTTATAATGCAACAGGCTGCACGGTGTAGCTAATGTTACAACAAGCCGACCCACGTAGCCTTACCCGCGACCATTAATATAATTTTTCGTACAAACATTTATCCCTTATTTCAGGCCCTGAGCGATTTTTTTAAGAAATAAGTATCCTATGTTTGACCCCGAATCTTCAACCACATCTATGCGAAATTTCACCAAAATTGGTACAGCGGTTAAGCCATGTAAGCGCAATAGACGAAAGACAGACTATCGCATTTATAACATTATAGTATGAATAATTAAAACCGCATTTTAATATTTTTCATTTTACATCATTGAATGCCAAACTAGCAGATGGCTCTACTAATGAAAAATACAACAATTTTTTACCATTTATAGACAATAAACATGTTAATATTTCATTGCAATATGTGTGGTGTGGTTGCAAAGCCCTATACAATTTGCCGACTACTTTATACTTCAAACTGGGCCACAACTGCGTTGGATACCAACACTATTGCGACGGGAATAGATAAGGCAATAGTTCTAGATCCGATGTAGAACTCTACCACCTAATTAGTAGCCACAGATGCCTAGCAGTAAGGTAGTTGATCTAATCTTCAAAAGGAACCCTGATCAAAACGCGAATAAAAAATAAAAACCCATTTATACTAGTTTTACTATTATAATTAATTTAGTCAGATGATTTTGTCAGAGGTAAGCTAATTATTCCATTGGTTATTTCAAAACCAGTAGGCTCTAATTAATTAAAATAGTGAAACCGGTACAGTTAAAATTTATTAGAGAAATAAAACAGTTTAAATATTTTTTACTGTGCTAATATTACTATAACATTTGACCTACAATTTAAGGCAGAAAATTAAGTAACAGGAACGAATGTAAATATTGTAGTAGATGGTATATAACTAAAAAATAGTTTTTAAGATTTTATTATACTACATTGTTGGAGTGATTTATATATACAATCGGAATGAACAAAACTTTCTAGTACGAATAATCGGTGAGTTTAGCCTGCGGACTGACGGACGGACGGATGAACGGAAATGGCGAAACTATAAGGGTTCCTTGTTGACTTCAGAACCCTAAAAAAGGCCAAATTTTTAAAATAGTGTGACTAAAATCTTCACACAAAAATACATAATAATTTTGGTTATCAAAATCAAAATAATCCTCAAACACTGTAACCGTGGATGGAGCGATGTAACTGACACTAAACCAATGAAGCGTATTATTAATTTTTAATGCAGCACTACAATTCCCAACTAAAATAACTTGCGCAAATAATGACTGGTTATTAAAATAATGATCTAGGTCTTGCGAGACTTCGCACATTATTTTTAACAGTCTGAATTAACTCATTCAAAATTGTTTTATATACCGTTATTATTTTGTAATTCGTGTACCAAAAAATCTTTCGATTCTATTTGCGACGTAATAAAGATGTTGCATAATAGTATCCGTTATGTTAGTTCGAGCCTCCTTTTAAGATTACCAGTCCCTAGGGATGCAAGCGATATTTTTTCGACATCGATATATCGTTCATGAACATCGATGTTTTTACAACGATGTTGAAATCACAAACATCGACGAGACATCGTTTTCCACGAGCTATATTTTATCATAGCGCCTTATTCGATCCGTCCATGATCAACAGCTCTAAACAGATATTTCTCTCAGTCACAAGCATACATTTTTCCATACAGCGAATTGTTCACTTTATAAAACTAACCCGCGCAAAAGGAAGCAGTCACTTTGCTCGTCTGCATAGACCACCCATTGTTTGTTGGTTGTTGGCCATCACGTATCACATCATATAGAGTAAAATATGTACAAAAGTAATAAAAAACATCGAAAATAATCGAAACCGATGTATCGTTCATAAACTTCGATGTTTTTAACATCAATGCTACACTAAAAAAATCGATGTTTTAATATCGCTTTTTTCATAAACGATGTTGCATCCCTACCAGTGCTCTACCTTTTCCTGTTACATTTTTTATATTATAAGATAGCAAACAAGCAGATTATTCTCCTGATAGAAATGGTTATCACCCCGCGCTGGTCCAGGCACTCTTTGAAGAATAGTTTATCTAACGTTCTGGCAGGTAGTTCATAAGAGGCTAATAATTGACTATGCGAGTCACTACCATCGTGGCTACTAGTCGGTAGAGTTCTGCATTGTCTCGCCCGGATCTATTACCACCGCTTTGCCTATTCCTGCAGGAATAGCGTTAGTGCTTATCACTGTCTTATTCCGGTTTGGAGGGTAATGTATCCGGTATAGTATGCATGTGACATTAAGATACCGCCTCAAGGATAACAACGCACTATTAACATCTTTATAGGCGATGGTTTTTTTTTAAGATTATTAATAATGGGAATCTACACATGTGGTGAGGTATGCCACTTTCATAAGTTTACAAGCTACCTTACCCTCTAAACCGAAACACAACTGTACGCGAAAATTAATATTGATATTTATACACGCAAGCCCAGTGACATCGGTTAGTTTTCTCTAAGCCATTGTCTATTCAAGGAAGGAGATATTCTTTAGCTGAGTTATAAAACGTGATATCAACAATGAACATGATATACATCGACTAATGGCCGCACCTTAGCACTGCACAGAACAACCCGAGTGTGACATCTGGTTTCCTAGTTCCGTGCTTGAGCTATGGACCGTATCCGCGACAACATATGTTTTACACGGATATGTTCCGTTTTCCTCGTACAGAAAGAAAGTGGAAAACTGCAAACATATGTGAATTTCTATGACAGAATAGGAATGAATAGAATTATATTAAGTACTAAACGCATGCAACTACTAGGTGGTAGAGTTCTGCATTGTCTCGCTTGGATCTAGAGCCACCGCCCTGCCTATTCCTGTCGATATATAGCGCAGTGCCAGTCACTGTCGTGCTACGGTTTTGAGGGCAAGGTAGCTGGTAAAATGCAAGTCGCATTAAGACCCCGCCACAAGGATAACAAACGCACCATTAACATCTTTGGTGTCTATAGATGATGGTTGTCTGTTCCCATCAGAAGAGCTATCTGCGTGTTTGTTGTCTGATCTACACAAGTAAATAAAACTGGAGTGTCTGTTTGTAATATTAAAATAACCGCTTTTTACTAAATAAATATAGATGTATACACGGTGCATATACCAAAATAACATTTTTTACAATTTTTGTCGGTCTGTCTCTCTGTCGATCTGTCTGTCTGTTTGTTCCGGCTAATCTCCGGAACAGCTGGACCGATTTTAACGGGACTATCACTGGCAGATAGCTGATGTGATAAGGAATAACTTAGGCTACTTTTATTTTCGAAAATTACCACACGGGCGTAGTCGCAAGCATAGCTAGTGATAATATATAAAAATGCATTTAGATATATTGCAGAATTTTTAAGATAAATCAAGATTTTAAAATGTACTTGAATACTACTAAAGTATTAACTCGAGTTGTATTGTTTAGTGACTAGCTCTTACCTGCGACTTTGTTCGAGTGACCCAAAAAATTTTTTTCCTTCAGCTTACTCACTCAAGTGTAAATCGGACACTCACACGTAGGGGTTTCGTACAGTCGAGCGGTGCAGTGCTATCCAGGAATGTGTGGGGGCCACTTTGGGGTCTAACTTTTTACTTATTTATTACTTGTTATGATAACAGCCACAGTAACACGAGAAAAGATATAAGTACCATGTGTCTGTCAGAGAAACATCGGAGATAAATACGATTCCATTTGTCACACTTTTGGTACGGAGCCCAAAAAAATATAAACTTGATATAACATTTTAAGCTTGCAAGCCTTGCATATACAGCGAAACATTGTAGCTCCTTTTCAAATTTGCCATCTGTATTATTTAAAACATTCTACCACCATGTGACGGCATTACCTACGTAAGGGATGTCTAATTTTGTTTAACCATTTAATTTTGTCTCTTTTACTCGCTGATAATTACAGGAATAACTAGCTATACTTTACCAATGTCATAGTAACTGCTACAATGGCACTGAATACCAAACCATACCCGTAGAAGCTCTGGGCATGAAACCTCAGGACTTTTTTATAAGAAGCTCCAAACATCACGGAAAAAATTTCAGCAAATACTTAGTTTTAATGGCAAAGTCACGGTAACAGAAAACAGACTTATGCATCTCGATGCCCTATTTAAGGTGATGGTACACGATCGTTACACTTAGCAAAAAACCTTCGAGCGGTTCGTGCGGCTTCAGGTGTGCTTGTGACATCATAAACAATCACGAGTTGGAAGCGGAGATAACGACTCATTTACCTAGCGCGCCGACCTTACAATCGCGTGAACTATGCCCTATCCGTGGCGCGACTTAACAGATATACGCGACTTTGTGAAATAATGAGAGAGCTATTAAAAAAAATAACAACTAAACTTGTTTTTGATGTTGATGATAATATTGGCCTTTAAGAAAAAGTATATTCACGCCTATATCCCCAAAGGGGTAGGCAGAGGTACAACAAGTGCACCCACGATTAGCCGAAGATACTTGGTCCCACAAATGTGATAGGTGGCAAGCCTATCGCTAACCAGGCACTTTCCAATCCCAGGCAACTTTGTGTTTCTCATAAAACTAAAAAAAAACATTTTTTTTTAATGTGCCCGACCCGGGAATCGAACCCAGGACCTCATGTGGTCAACGCCAACGCAGGACCACTAGACCACAGAGGCGACCTTGGCCTTTAAGTACCTAATAATATTTAAAATTATTAAGTTTGATTTTAAAGTTATAGTTATTTATTTTTGATAATTAGTAATTTCTCCGTGTCGGCATGCCCGCTTTGAAGAATAGATTATCTGACTTATATTTTAGTAAAGGGCGAACGACGGGCCAAACGTGTCCCTGCCAACGTGACTACTCAGTGCTAGAACTGCTCACTCGGTTTTGGATACTTTTACTTACCTATTCTTACCGCAAAAACGTCAATGCTTGTCACAGTCGTGTTCTGGTTTGGGAGTAATCTTAATATAGCCTCACCGTTACCATCCGGCCATACCCGTATCAACAAATCATTAACATCTTTGATGTATTTAGGCGATGGTTTCTCTTAATATCATGGCATCTGCTTGCTTAATTTGATTTTTATTGCTTATGACATAGAAAATAGCCAATAAACTAGCAATGTGTTCATAAATATGAATTTAATTAGAACTACTCAAGATTTTTTTGACTATATCACCATAGGCATACAATGAGAGAATGTTATTGTGCGACATTTAAAGAAATTAGTAAACAAATTTCATGCTCATCAGCCTATCTAATATTATACATCAGAAAGTGAGTTTGATTGTTTGTTACCCTCACATCGCGCAAATACATGAAGTTATGTATATGCGTTGCCGTGGTTACATAAAAAATGCAGTTTACTTTTTAGCTAGAAAGTGTTATTTCCAAGGGATAAAAATATAAATTTTAACTCAAACAAAGTGGCTTGTAAGATTCGGTTCAAAATAAAAAGGGCATTTGTTATTATAGTGTTAAGAAAATTTAAACTTCAATTAACGGACCAATGTTTTATCCCGGAAGTTATAACGTTTATTAATTTACTAGCGACCTGCCCGCGGTTTCACCCGCGCAGCTTTTGTTCCCGTGGGAATATCGAAAAGGTTTATACACTAAAACCTTCCTCAAGAATCAATATATCTATTAAAAAAACTGCATCAAAATCCGTTGCGTAGTTTTAAAGATTTAAGCATACATAGGGACATAAGGACATAGGGACAGACAGAGAAAGCGACTTTGTTTTATACTATGTAATGATTGGAAAAATTTGTTGAAATTTTACAGACTTTTAGTTATTGATTTCAAATTTGTGATTATATAAAATATTTATCGATAAACCGCCGCTAGCCCATTACTTGTTCCACTCACTACGCGATTTACAAAGCACATTTGCAGATAAATTCTTGAGAGTGATGAATTGCAAACATACTATAAATATCATTCCAGCTCTATCATCTGCACAACAGATAATAACAGCATTCAGTACTGAACAAACTGACACAAAGTACAGTTACATGCAAGCAAGTGTACCAAATAGTTATTGTTAGTATTATTATTCCTTGCTATAAAGCTTTTTTTGAACGTACATCACGCAAAAGCTTCTGTATATTTTAACATTAAATTTTTACTATTATATTTAACGTTTCTAAAACAAAATTTTTTATTAAATATTATTTAATAATTTTGATAATAAAAACTATTTTATTTTTCTATTATGTCATCATAAATTATATTGATTTTCGAGTGTTCTTTTTTCTGCTAATAAAAAACTAGTTGTAATATAATACTACATAAATCTCGTATCGTAGTGATAGTATAATAATGACTTTTTACGAAAGTTTCTTATGATGGAAAGATATAGATATTCGCAAATAAATAGTCATAAAACATAAATTATGATGAGTGATGATGTATATACATATAAATAAATCTCGTGTCATAGTATGGTTCCGAGACTACCCAACCGATTATTATAATAATATCATGTTGCATTCTTATGAGTTCATGTTGCAACATCATCTTTTGTTTTTTTGTATTTTATAAAAAAAAGTACCTGAATGACAGAACTTCGCTCGGTATTTTTTTGGTTAAAACGACGTTTTCTAAAATGGAAACCTAACTAGATTGGTTTATCACCCCGAAAAACCCCTGCGTACTTAATTTTATTAAAAAATCGTTGAAATCGTATCCGAGATTCAGATTATATATTTATATATATACAAGTATTGCTCATTTAAAGGTATTAGATAAAATAAAAACAATGTCATAAGTTTCACCTTAAGTCATAAGATATTATTATTTATTCAAAATTAAAGAAAATAAAAGGAAAATAAAAACATGAATTAAAAACTTTTAACTTTTTAGGTACAAATACAAACGTGTACTCAAAAGATTAAAGTCCACCGTGAGACTAAATTACCCGAAGAATATTGATGGTAATTTTACTTGACTGACACGCCATACCAGAGAAACAAGCCCGCCATTGCCAACCACGTTTATTTAATTAATACTGTTGAAACACAAATGAATGCGTATAATTATTGTAGGCTTACTCGCACAGTTCAAGGTTCGAGTGCCGGGTCAGAGCGACTAATTAAACATCGGCTAAATTATTAAGCTTTTGAATGTACTTCCTTATACATTTTAAAAATCATCGTCTTAAAAATAAACATAATGAAATATTTACGTTGAATAACTTCTCATCGAAGATTTCCTTATTTATCTTTACTACTCTAGCATTACCAGGTTATTTGAGTATCTATTTGTGAATAATATATCTTTACTAGCTGTGCTAGTATAATGTAGCCTAAGTTACTCCTTATTACATAAGCTGTCAGTTACATCCTGCCACCATTTTTTGTCGCAATAACGTCAGAGCTTGCCACATTTGATTTTATCTACAAAAAATTATATAAATTGTAATATGTTTTATCTAATAGTGAAAGTCCCGTCAAAATCGGTCCAACGTTTCAGAGATTAGCTGGAACAAACAGACAAACAATTATATAGACAAAAATTGTAAAAAATGTGACTTTGGTGTGTTTACCATGTATACATACATATTATCTATTTAATAAAAAGTAGTTATTTTAATTTTACAAACAGACTCTCCAGTTTTATTTATTTGTATCTACAGATATAAACACAGAAAAAGTAATATAGATAAGCAATTATCTTAATATTACGAGATAACCAAGTAATAAATATTCAATACTAATATAATAATACCCAAATTTCACTTTTTTTATATAATCACTAGCTGCAAAATGCAGCCCGCTGCATTAAAAAAGTTTTTGGCAAATCCCGTGGGATTACGTGTAATGTAATAAACGTGTAAAAAGCAGCATATATGCTATTCCAGATCATCATCTACCTGTGTGCCAAATTTCATTTAAATCCGTTTAGTAGTTTTTGCGTGATTGAGTAACAAACATCCATCCATACATCCATCCAAACATCCAAACTTTCGCATTTGTAATATTAATAAAGATAACAATATAGATATCACAAGTCAGTAGTGGGCCCAAACTTTGAGTTTTTTAACATCATAAGAGAGCAAACAAGCAGAGGACTCTCCTGATGGAAAGAGACAACTATCGCCTATAGATACCAAAGACGTTAATGGTGCGTTGCTATCTTGTTGCGAGGTCTAATTCTACTTTTTTTTATAGTATAAGATAGCAAACAAGCAGATGGATCTCCTGATGGAAGGAGTCAACCATTGCCTATAGACACCAAAGGTGTTTATGGTACGTTGCTATCTTGTGGCGAGGTCTTATGCCACATGCATACCGGCTACCTCACCCTCCAAACCGGAACACGACAAAAGCACTGATGCTATTGCGGCAGGAATAGGTAAGGCGGTGGTACCTGACCCGGGCGAGACAATGCAGAACTCTACCACCTAGTAGCCACGATGTTAGTGACTCGTA
Organism: Apodemia mormo; assembly: GCA_036924255.1. Classification (NCBI taxonomy): domain Eukaryota; kingdom Metazoa; phylum Arthropoda; class Insecta; order Lepidoptera; family Riodinidae; genus Apodemia; species Apodemia mormo. The sequence goes on along the minus strand of JAUPFN010000007.1, from coordinate 1,747,383 downwards.
TAGCCAATCGGTCGCCTTTTACGACCTGCCTGGCAGAACAGCAGTTGGCCTATTCTTCAAAGGAGCCCGGGACCAACACATGCATAAGTTTACCGGCTACCTCACCCTCCAAGCCGGAATACGAAAGTGACAAGCACTTAAGTTATTGCGGCAGGAATACGTAAGACGGTGGTATCAGACCCGGGTGAGACGGTGCAGAAACCCACTGCGTAGTAGCCACGATGGTAGTGATTCGCATAACCAATTGGTCGCCTCTTACGACCTACCTAGAGAACGGCAGTTGTTCTATGCAGCTTCAAAGGAGCCCGGACACGGGGACTGGATTGATCCCCTGGTCGAGTGAAAGTAATTATTCGGGATTATCCTCGAAAATTGAAGCCTTAGTAGCAGCACAGAATCTGTTGTTTATGTGTCAATATCCCTATTCTTCGGATAAGCACGATAAGCTCAAATTAGTACCCGCTTAAGGCAATATAAACAATCAGTATTCGTTATCAGATCGGTAAAAATACGTTGATGGGGATCACCATTCACCACCCCTTATCAACTGATGAACTGATGAATGTTATTTGGTTAACTTGTGAAAGGAACCGGCTTGATGATACCCAAATCTTACATCTGTAAGATCAAATTTTGCTTAAACTTTTTTGTTTTTTATTTTTATAACACAGGATAACAAATAAATAGTAGTAAGATAGCTGGTAGAGTTCAGTATAGTATCGCCCGGGTTTGGTACCACCGCCTTACCTATTCCTGCCGTAACTGATTCAGTCCTTGTCACTGACGTGTTTCGGTTGGGATACAGTTAGCCGGTAAACTTATGATGTAGAAATACCATGACGGCATACTAATAGCAACGCACAATTAGCATATTTAGTGTATGCAGGCCATGGTTTCTCCTTTTATTACGATTATCCATACTAATATTATAAATGCGAAAGTTATTCTATCTGTATGTCAGTTCCTTCTTCACTCCTAAACCACAGAACCGATTTGGATGAAATTTGGTGCAAATATAGCTTGAGACCGGGGAAAAGATTAAGTTTTATCCTGGTAATTCCACGGGTACTGGAACTATAAGGGTTTTATTTAAAAAAAATTCTACACGGACGAAGTCGTGGGCACAGCTAGTATTAAAATGTCATTTGTTCATTCAAAATAATATTGTAACTGTAACATCGCAGTTTACATTTAAAAATTCAGCTATATTTGTAATAATTTTGCTCATTTGAGAAATATATTTTTCTCTAAATATTGTGTGACCCACCCCGTGTTAACCCAGTCCGGGTAACTTGGAAGACCAACCAACTGCCATTCTGCTAGGTAGTACAAAAAAACTATACATGTCACTACCGTTGTAATTACTAGGTAGTAGAGTTCTGCAACGTCTCGCCCGGGTATGTGGCACCACCGCCTTACATATTCCTCCGCAATAGCGTCAACGCTTGTCATCATCATATTCCTGCTTGGAGGATAAGGTGGCCGGTAGACTAATGCATAATGATTTAACTTTCCATCAGGAGAGCCTTCTGCTTGTTTGTTATCCAATGACATACAAAAAGGACAAAAATAATGTAACTTTTTATGTATCTTGTCCCCAAACTAACTCTTTCATAAAGCAATGCAGTAAGATAATCCACTTATCCGTTTACCTCTGATTTATTGAACAAATAGGAACTTTTATAGTTAGTAAATAATTAACGTATTTTTTCAATTAATAGGAAAATCAATCCAACAACATTGAGGGGAAAAACACTATAGAAGAACGTTTTTGAGAACGTATCGAATGTAAACATACGACGCGTTCCACACAATGCAAGACGACGAACAATTTCAATAACATGTTGAATCGGTATGCTTTGTTAGGGCTGGCACCGAGTCGTTTAATAGGAATTTCTTTTTTTTTTTTTCATCATACAATAGCAAACAAGTAGATAATTCTTCTAATGGAAAGATACCATCGCCTATAGACACTGAAATATTAATAGTGCGTTGCTACCCTTGTGGAGAGATCTTAGTGCCACATGCATAAGCTTACTGACTACCTTACCCTATAAAATGGAACACAATAGTAACAATCACTGAAGCTATTGCGGTAGGAATTATTGGCGCTTAAAGAAATATCACCGTTCTTTAAATACATTGAAAACCTAGATTTTTTATCGTAGGACAGCAAACACAACTCTTGCGAAAAATCATCGCCTATGTGCACCAAAGATGTGGATGTTGCAATATCACTCATATGGTGTAGACAAAATGCCACACATGTAAGTTTACCGGCTACCTCACCTTTTAAAGCGAAACAAGACATTGAAATAAACTAACGCCATTGGGGCAAGATAGATTTCCACACCACCTAATAGCTAAGATAGTAGTGATATGTTCAGTGATTTGTTCGCCTTTTATGAAATGCCTGACAAGAATGCAGACTGTTTTTTCTCAGACAGGGACCCAGGAAAACGTGAAAGGGAATATATACAAAAAGTTTACTAACCATTAGCTAAAATTTTTATTTAAAGGAATTTTATCGAATCTATGGGTTTGTGCCATGCCACAATGTTGTGAGAAAGTGTAGTAGAAGCGTAAGAATGTTGCGAGAGACATAAACTGACTAATTTTCATAGCTTTTTAGCTGACGAGTGGAACCAAACACAGGCCTTCAAGATAACAGCTAAACAGACTTATATCAAGACTGCAACGTGGTCTGGGTGTTATTCGATATACTCTGTTATTTGTAAATTGATGGAAATTAGCATATCAGTTAATAGTAAAGTGTACTTAAAACAAAAGAAAGAACTAATAATGGAAATAAATATTAATTAGCTAATAGTATTTACTTATTTAATTCCGAAAATAATATCGACCTGTGTCAACCCTATACTAAGAAACCGCTTAGTGTCTTGACCTAGTTCGCGTTCACATACGATCGTTAAATTTTCTTAACGCAATTAAAACGCACTAGCTACCTTCGAATTTAACCAACTCAAAGAAAGGAATATTTGGCTTCATATATTCATTAAATGTATTTTTAATGTATTGTACAGCAAATACGCATTGTTCTTTTATTTATTTCCGGTAAATTATAAAACGAGATAGCAAAAAAATAGATAAATAAATAAAAAATTCTCTGTACAAATTGCACGAATCGATCTAGCCCCTAAGTAAGCAAATTATTTACTTGTGTTATGGGTATTAGACAACGACAGACACTAATACATAGGAATAGATATATGCCTTGAAGGGATTCGGTGTAAAAACCCAAATTAAAGTTATATTCAAGTAATGTGAGTACGTTTGCCCGTTGGTAGAGTGGTTAGCAACCCTACCTACGCAATTGATAAAGCTTGGATTCGATTCCCGACTTTCCCCTTGTTTTTTTCGGACTCCTTTGAAGAATAGATCAACTACCGTTCTGCCAGTCAGGTCGTAAAAGGTGATCGATTGGCTATGCCCGTCACTACCATTGTGACTAGGTGGTAGAGTTCTGCATTGACTCGCCCGGACCTGGTACCACCGCCTTACCTATTCTTGCCGCGATAGCGTCAGTGCTTGTAACTGTCATGTTCCGGTTTGGAGGGTAAGGTAGCCGGTAACCTTATGCATGTGGCATTAGACCTCGCCACAATATAGCAACGCACCATTAACATGTTTGGTGTCTATAGGCGATGGTTGACTCCTTCCATCAGGAGACCCATCTGCTTGTTTGGTATCTTATAACACTTATTAAAAAAAGAGACAAGCATTCGTGTGATGAGCATTAATGTTTATATTTTTGGATTTGGATGATTATTAAATATATTTCAGTATTTCTATAATTGGTTATATCGCTGCTTGTAAACGGTCAATAAGTAATGAACTTTTATGCGCCATGGGCGAATGTTCGTGCTAAACATTGTTATTGGATAATTAGGTCAAAACTTACGTATTTTTTACATTTTCGGTAATAACTTCCGTATCACAAGCAAATGATTTGCTTACTTTGGGGTTAGGTTTGGGTTTAGATTCGTGTTAACTGTTCAGCAGTTGTTATTGATTACTATTAATACTGCCCAAGTAAAGGAGATGGGCTTATAAAAATGTTGTGTCTGCTACTCGTAAGGTAATTCCCCATAAATTGAGGTAAATCACCCACTTTGCAACTTACCACGAATATGTATCTACGCCATAATAGTGCCATGCTCAAATAAGAGAAACACATAAAATAATGGAATGATATTAACGACGCTCATGATGGCGAGTTCAAAGAATGGTGAAAAGACGAGGTGAATAGTGCGAAGAGCACAATCAGCTTAAAGTAGAAAATTAGTTCACCTTTATGAGTGAATGATAACTCTACAATACTCTACATATATTGTGCACAAACTTATAACTAAAAAATACGTACTTAGTACAAACAATTACAAAACTTGTAGTACACAAAGGCGGTCTTATCGCCAAAAAACAATTTCTACTAGAGACTCACTGTTAAGAAGGATTTAGGGCGGCTTGCACCAAAATGCTTAAATCATTTTAAGTCACTAAATACGTTTAAAGTGACAGCATTTAAGGCGTTTTGACATTTGCTAAACATGTATAAGGGACTAAATGCATTTAAGCATTTTGGTGCAAGCCGCCTTTAGAATTTAAATTAGGGTGAGATATACATAACATCCTTAGTTTTTTATTTAAATTACTTATAAATTTTTGTAAAGTAATGCCAGATCTATAAATTAGCTCATGGTTACTTCTCTTTCATCTCAAAATACCATAAATCTCTCCATTCTAGATTAAAAGATTACGACGGATATGATCAGATCTGTGAATGGTATATGGCACGCTATAAACGGTACATATCCGATAATGCGAGACAAAGGCCGGTCACTTTCTCCGGTGAAAGTAAAAGCGGACTGGACCAGTCACCGGCGCCGGCCCACTGGAGACTTGCATTCGTCGTATGTGATACATACTACTCTTGACGAACATATTTGTACACTATTAGTAATCGCCCACTCATAGAAGTTTCTGAACTCGGGTTGTTATAGATCGACTATTTCTGCTATGCATCTCGTAAAAGGAGAGAGAAGAGTAATTCTGGTACGCATCTCGTAAATGGAGAGATGAGACTATTTCTGCTGTGCATCTTGTAAGAGAAAAGATGAGACTATATTTGCTTTGCATCTCATAAAAGAAGAGATAAGACTATATCTGCTTTGCATCTCATAAAAGAAAAGATGACTATTTCTGCTATACATCTTGTAAGATGAGAGATGAGAGTATTTCTGCTATGCATCTCGTAAGAGGAGAGATGAGATCATTTCTGCTATGCATCTCGTAATAGGATGAAGAAGACTATTTCTGCTGTTCATCTCGTAAAAGGACATCGTGACTTCTAACTAGGTGATAGAGTTCCATTGCCTTATTTAGTTTTGTCATAATCAGAGAATTTGTCGATGCTTTTCACTATCCTGTGTCAGTTCAAAGCGTTATCTAGGTAAGAAACTTACGCATATGATATTCCAACTCACCACACAGATAGCAAAGTGTCATTAAAATCTTTGGTATCTATAGGCGATGGTTTCCTTTCCGTCAGGGCAGCCATCTACTTGTTTGTTATTTTATGAAATAAGAAACTGGACAAGTTATTTATTTGTAGGTAAGTATTATAAATTGTTTGTCGCAGTATTTCCGAAATTCTTTCCGTATGCGAGCATTTCCGAAATTCTATTTTGAAAACCCGTGTACTTTAAATAAAAACGATATGTTTTTGATTTAATAGCAAAAGTATAATAGAGAAAATACACAAAAAAAACTTCACATTAATATCATAACTTGTGTTTTTTTTTTAATTGCTGTTCGTTAGTCTCGCTAAAACTCGAGAACGGCTGAACCGATTTGGCTAATTTTGGTTTTAAATTGTATTTCCTCTCTTCAATTTCCAACAAAATAACAACAATTCCACGCACTGCCGGGTACAAATTCATTCATCTCAGTCAAACGAAAGGTACCGGTTAGCATTGACGACATTCCGCGCCGTCCTTAGCTGTTACAACCATACGCGGTGTTGTCTTATAACTTTCTGTCACTTGTTATACTACTTCCTCATCAATATAGTATATACCAGCGGCCTTGAAATCCCCTGGGCTGTCAGAAACTAATAAATTTCACAAATAGCAATCTAGACTGAACTAAAGAATTATGTATTTATTTGTGGTTAAGTATTTATTTATTTATATTCACTTATTTTTTTATTTAAGATAGCATACGAGCAGATGACTCGTTATGATAAGAGACAACGACGACAGTAGACGTTAGTAGTACATTGCTAACCGTGTAGTGGAATGGTAATGCCACATACAGATGTTTACCAGATACCATACTTCGCAAATACACACACCACAATACCACCAAAAATTTGTTTAAGGCTACGTCCGCATAACAAGCGGTTTGCTTAGCGCCTAGAGCCTAGCGGTCCGCCTAACTAAAGCTTAGTAAAGCGAGCGTTCTACAATGTTTGCGATTGCCCGCATTGTTTACTTCGATAGGTCGCCAAGCAGTTAGCTATAACGCCAAGCGCGTAATACGGCTGATCGCGAACATCCTAAAATGTTCGTTTTACAAAGCTACTCGTTAGGTGGTTCGCTAGGCTCTAGGCGCTAAGCAAGCCGCCTGCTCTTGCAGAAATAACTTAAAAAATGTATTTGTAGAATGCGAACGATAAGTCAAATATGACTAATATGATGGTTACTAGATGATAGAGTTTAGCAACGACTCGGCAAGATTTGGTACATTACTATAATATTTGTGCAATAATCTTAGTAAGTACTTGTTATTTTTGTTTTCTGATGGCAAAGGGTAAGATAGCCGAAAAACTTTCGTATGTGGCGTTTTAACGGCCACACGGATTCAACCGGCAACGCATCATTAACATCCTTGTTCTCTCTATTACATCTCTTCGCCAGGAGAGCAATATGCTTGTTTGTATATTTTTTAAATACTGTAGCAAACAAGCTGATAGCTCTCGTTTTAGAATGAAATAACCATTGCCTATATTGATAACGACCCTGACTAAGCATACAACGAGACAGGCATATGAAATGGGCATAAAACTTTGTATATCTTTTTTCTCCGAGTTGCCCGGGTGCCTTTGATGGATAGACCTTCTGCTGTTCTACCAGGCAGTTCGGAAGAAGCAAGCGATTAGCTATCCAACTCACCACTGCACTATTGTAGCTACTAGGTGGTAGAATTTTGCATTGTCTCGCCCGGGTCGGATACCACTGGCTTACCTTTTCCTGCTGCAATAGCGACAGTGCTTGTCACTGTCGTGTTCTAGTTTGGAGAGTAAGACAGCTGATAAGTATATACCCTTTTCCATATGGATAACAACGCAGCATTAACATCTTTAATGTCTGTAGGTTACAGTTTTCTCTTTCGCTTTTGGGAGAGAAGCACCTTGTTTGAGCACCGTGAGGCGACGGTCTGCTGAATTTGAGAGAGGTCGAGTTTCTTTACATGACGATTTTCGTGAAGGGTGGCCTTCAACTGCCATCAAAGAAAATAATGTGGCTACTAACAGTAGCCACATTATTAGCGGTTAATTGAAGAAAACCCCCGGATTACCTATGAGACAATTCGAGGACTATTGGGGATTGGTATAAGCCAAATTCAGAAAATTTTATACGAAGAATTGAAAGTTTGGAAACTTTATTGTCGTTGGATCCCTCATGAACTGACAGCGGAGCAGAAGCGGGCTTGCGTGGAATGGTACTCAGAGATGCTGCTGAAGTACAACCAAGGACATTCTAATGCTGTTTATGACATTGTCACAGGAGACGAAACGTGTTTTTATTGTTTTGAATCCGGAAAAAAACAGCAATCTTGTGGGTGTTTGAAAATGAGAACAGGCCATCAAAAGTGAGACAGGCGAGAAACGTTGGTAAAAAATGATCGATTTTTTTTTCTCAGCTACGGGTCCCATCTGTACAATTCCTCTTGAAGATCAAAAGAGTGTTAATGCCGAGTGGATACGCTTCTTCATACACGGCCAACAAAAGAAAGGCATTTTTAGCTTCCGAAAAAATACATCTCGTCACTCAACCTGTGCATAGCCCCGACCTAGCACCCTGTGATTTCTGTATTTTCCCTAAAATCAAAGATTTGATGGGAGGTTTTACTTTTACCAACTCCGAAGAGGCAGTGATAGCGTTCAATCAGCACGTAGAAAACATGCCTTTAGATCTGTGGTCCTCCTGTTTTAAAAAATCGTTCGATCGCATGAAAAAATGTTTAAAATGTAAAGAATATTATTTTGAAAAGCAATAAACATAATATTTTGGTTATAACATGTTGTTTTTTTAAGTTACGCAAAACGTATAGTTTGACCTACGTATTAAATATGTTTTAGTATTTATATATGTATTTCTATGTTTTAGTAACTTTGACTAACACACATATCACAAACAAATAACTTGCTCTCTTTAGGGTTCGTGTAATTTATCCAGCGATATTTATTTATTACTAAGTAATCATTATGGTAGTAACACGTTTGGCCAATTGTTCACCTTTTGCAAATCGATTAGCATGAAAGAAGATAGTCTATTCTTTAAAAGGAGCTCGGATTCCCCCTATGTTGGTCCCGAGCTCCTTTGAAGAAAAGCCCAACTGCCGTTCTGACAGGTAGGTCTTAAAAGGCGACCGATTGGCTATACGAATCACTAACATCGTGGCTACTAGGTTTGGTCCGGTTCTTGTACCACCGCCTTACCTATTCCTGCCGCAATAGCGTCAGTGCTTGTCACTGTCGTGTTTCGGTTTGGAGGGTAAGGGAGCCAGTAAACTTATGCATGCGGCATAAGATTTCGCCATAAGATAACAACGCACCATAGGTATATATGAGCGATGGTTGACTCTTTTCATCAGGAGACCCATCTGCTTGTTTGCTATCTTATATATAAAAAAAATTAAAATAAAGGACACATAATAATAATAATAATATTTATTTGCATAAGTATTTAAACTATAGATAAGAAGAAACCCACGTTATCAAGTTTTAAGTAGTAAGTAAATCACGTAAAGCTGATTTAAATGTAAACGTTAGCGTATTTTGAATGATGTGATGGACGCCGTGATCGTGACTGCGGCATTAAATTAGCCGTGTTTTTTGTGGCTTTGATGAGACTTTCTAGGCAAGGATTCGAGGTATAAGGTTTTTGCTCATTAATAAAACCATTCCAAGTATAATCTTGTATGTCATTGCCAATTTTAGCGTTCGGGTCAACGATAAATAAATAATCATGGTTATTTATTCGAGGCAATCTTTGATATAACCTCCGTGGAGTTCTTCGACTCGAGAAATTAGCTTCAACAATAAATTCTCAAAAGTACTCTATCTTTATCGTTACAAATAGAAAAGTTAACTTTAAGAGAAAACGAAATAAGTTTATTTATTGATTGCGTCTCAACTGTCTACTGTTTTTTATTATTGAATTTAAAAGCATATGAACAGGGCTACCTGATGAAATCAGCCAACACTGCCCATGGACATTTACAACACAAAGGGTTAGTTGCCAATATGATGCTGGCTTCTAAGAAATTTGTTGATCCTCCTCTTAAAATCCCGATATCAAAGCTACTCGGAAAAACCGCGTGAGGCAAGTTGTTCCGATGTCTAAGTATAACGTAATCAATACTTACTTAATATAAATAAGTTAATACCCCATAATAATCCAATTTTTTAGATAAATAAATCAACTGCTTTAATGCTGGTCATCTTGTAAAAGGCGAGAGATGTTAAATACGTGTCATTATGACTCCTGAATAGGTAGAGTTCTGTAACATCTCGACAGGGTTTAACTTTGGTATTACCTAAGAGGAATGTATATAAAACTTGATATCAGGCCTTATCTATTTCTGCTGCTATGGCATCGGTACCGCATTTCGGCCTAGAGGTTAAGCTGTTGCCAGTAAACTTATGCATGTGGCATTTAAGTGTGTAGCTGCCTCACAGATAGCAATCCACCATTTTTGGTGTCGTTAGACAATGGATACCGCTTGCCATCAGCAGAACCATCTGCTTATTGCTATCCTATGAAATCGAATAAATAATAGGATATTCCCCCGTGTTGGTCCCGGGTTGGCTCCTTTGAAGAATAGGCCAACTGCCGTTCTGCCAGGCAGGTCGTAAAAGGCGATTGGTTGGCTATGCGAGTCACGACCATTGTGGCTACTAAGTACTAGAGTTCTGCATTGTCTCGCCCGGGTCTGGTACCACCGCCTCACCTATTCCTACCGCAATAGCATCAGTGCTTGTCGTGTTTGGACGGCTTGGACGGTAAGGTTAGTCAGTAAATTTATGCATGTGGCATTAGATCCCGCCTCAAGATAGCTACGAACCATTAACATCTTTGGTGGCTATAGGCGATGGTTGACTTTTTCCATCATGAGACCCATACGCTTGTTTGCTATCTTATGATATAAAAAAATAGTTTGGGAAATCCAAATGACCATTCCTCAGCAGTTATATTTATATATGAGATGTTGCCAGCGACTTCGTCCGCGCGGACTTCGTTTACTCCGCACTGCTCCTTTCCGTAGGTGATAGCGTGATATTATGTAGGCTATATGTTGACCCGACCTGTTAGTAACATTCATGCAAAATTTGAAGTAAATCCATGCAGTACTTTTTGAGTTTACCCCGGACATACATACAGACAAACGGACAAACTGACAAAAATTCTAAAAACTATATATTTGGCTTCGATATCGATTGTAGATCACGCCCCAAGTATTCTTTTAAAAAAATATTCAATGTACAGTTTTGACTTTCCTACGATTTTATTATACGTATAGATAGATACCATCATCATCATCAACAACATCATCACCACCTCCTTAACCATTAAGGTACTCCTGAAAATGTAAGAATCAATATTTATGTGAATATTATTAGGGTTTCGAGGTCAACTAGAAAACCTTATAGCTTCGCCATTTCTTTCCGTCCGTCTGTACGCAACCTAGCTCAGAGTTTGCGAGTACTAGAAAGCTGTTATTTAATTCGAATATAGGTACATACTAGTCACTTCGACAAAGCGGTAAAATAAAATATTAAAAAATACTGTTTAAGGTACCTACACGTAAAGTGGGCATGTTTATTTTTTTTTTCTCACGAAGTGTGGGATAGAGGTATTCCTCGAAGCGCTCCCATTTTCAAGCGCTCCTAACGGAGCGCTCCTAAAGTATTCCTCGAAGTGCTCCTTTTAATTGTGCTACCGAAATAAATTATAATATAATTCCTCGAAGCGCACCCATAGGGAAGAGCGTAAAACAAGTGGTGTAAATAATTAAAAAGTAATTATTATTTGAATATTAAATTTATAAAAATCACATGTTGTTTCGTTATATCGATAGTTATTGTTGATTAATTATATATTTTTATGTACATTAGATCACAGTCATTGTAATAACAATGAACACAATGTTAAGTCTTAAAACTAATAATTTGTAGCAAGTCCTAATAGAACTTACTTTATTTTTAGGTACATTGGATCACAGTCATTGTAATAACAATGAAAACAATATTAATTAACAGGAGCTCTTCGAGGAATACTTTAGGAGCGCTCCATTAGGAGCGCTTCGAGGAACACCTCGTGGGATATCGGTGGATTTCGGGATCGGTGGGTTTTTTGAATACAGGATCGGCTTTCAAAATATTAAGCTTTAAACTTTTATTAGAGTAAAGGGTCAATCCCCCCACCCACTATGTAAACCTCTTCTTAGTTGGCATTGTTGTAATGGGTAACTACGGAACACTACATTGCTCGTGGCCCGACACGCACTTGGCCGGTTATCTAAAATGTCATAACAAGGTTTAGGTTCTCGTAACTTCGTTCACATAAAAACCAATTACTTTAACAGTAAAACTTGTAAAAAGGTTATAAGTAAAAAAGGGATAGCTATATTTCTCACGTTTCCCTTTACAGTCACGCGCGGGTCGCTCGAGAAAGCCGCTAGTAAAAGCGCTCGCGCATGTCTGAATGCATGTACTTGAAGCGACATGCCTTTTGCTGTAATCTAAATTTAACTCTACTCTGTGAGAGTAAAAGTTGAATTTGCATTGACAAGAGTTACGCAATTTTCCGGATCATATAGTACGATAATGGAATGAATTCAATTTGTTATAATTTCATTACTTTTTTGTTTTGTGTTTTGTTCACCGTTTATAACTTTAAATATATATATATATATATATATATATATATATATATATATATATATATATATATATATATATATATATATATATGTACAGTGTGGCGCTGACTATACAACAATTAATTAAACTTAGACGCAAATAACCAATGCCATATGCTAAGTTTACTGACTACCTTACCTTCCAACCAGACAGTGACAAACGCTGAAGCTATAGAGGCGAAAATTATATAATATTTTATTTACTTAATTTTATTTCATAAGATATCAAACAAGCAGGTAATTGATTAAAAAAGTTTACTATCGCCGTTAGACACCAAAGACACAGAATACTGAAGACTCCAAGACGTTAATAATGGGTTACTGTATGTGTAGCAGGGGTGTAATTTATGTAAAATAAATCAATGATAAGCGTGATAAATGATAATATGTAGTTACAGTTGACAACGGCAATAATTTATTTGGGCTGACCGAGCTTGTTTTCAGGGTTATTTTAAAAAAAAAACGAGCCTATGTTTGAAACCGTTTCTCCAACTATATCCGTGCCAAATTTCATTAAAATCGTTTCAACGGTTTAGCTTTGAATACGTAACAGACAAGTAGACATACTTTTTAATATCATAAGATAGCAAACAAGCTGATGACTCTTCTAGTACAAAGAGAAACTCGTCGCCTATAAACACCAAAAATGTCAATGGACGTACGTTACTATCCTGACGATTAGGTCTTAATGCCTCATAAAACCTTAAAAACAGCAAAGAAAAACATCGACACGCGGGATTTGAACCTGCGACCATTTCCCTAAAGCCGGGACGCTCTTCCGCTGAGCTAGTGTCGACAGGCTCGAGGCGGCGAAATTCTTCTTTGCTATATGATCGATTACGTCGATTGTACTGATCGCTAGCTATACATACGTATAACTAGTTAAACGAGTTCATCGTTACAGATGAAATTCATATTTATAATTTTGATCAGTACTTTCGTATTTCTAATTATTTTCAATCGACGTAATCGATCATATAGCAAAGAAGAATTTCGCCGCCTCGAGCCTGTCGACACTAGCTCAGCGGAAGAGCGTCCCGGCTTTAGGGAAATGGTCGCAGGTTCAAATCCCGCGTATCGATGTTTTTCTTTGCTGTTTTTAAGGTTTTTCCAGCCTCATGTATACAACGACCTTTATGTAAATCCTTTTCGCCGTGTTGGTCCCGGCCTCCTTTGTAGAATAGGCCAACTGCCGTTCTGCCAGGCAGGTTGTAAAAGGCGACCGAACGGCTATCGAGTCACTACCATCGTGGCTACTAGGTGATAGAGTTCTGCATTGTCTCGCCCGGGTCTGGTGCCACCGCCTTACCTGATCCTGCCACAATAGCGTCAGTGCTTGTCGCTGTCGTGTTCCGGTTTGGAGGGTAAGGTAGCCGGAAAACTTATGCATATGGCATTAGACCTCGCCACAAGATAGCAACGCACTATTAACATCTTTGGTGTCTATAGGCGATGGTTGACTCTTTCCATCAGGAGACCCATCTGCTTGTTTGCTATCTTATAATATAAAAAAAAATCTCTTTGCATGCATACGTTTACCGGCTAGATAACCCTCTAAACCGGAACTCGACAGTGACAAGCACTGACGCTATTTCAGTATGAATAGGTGAGATGATGGTAGCAGACCCGGGCGAAACAATGCAGAACTCTACAACACTATCGCCTATCTTGTCGCGTTGCTATCTTGTTGCGAGGTCTAATTCTACATGCATAAGTTTACCGGCTACCTCACCCTCCAAAACGGAACACAAAAGTGACAAGAACTGACGTTATTGTGGCAGGAATAGGTATGACGGTGGTATAAGACTCGGGCGAAACAGTGCAAAACTCTACCACCTAGTGGCCACGATGCTTGTGACTTGGATAGCCAATCGTTTGCTTCTTACTGTCTGACAGAACGACAGATGGTCTAGCCTCCAAAGGGAGCCCAGACCAAGACCAGATAAAGACAGATTTTCGTATTATAATAGTATAGATAGCATAATCACTACATAGTATAAAATGAAGTCGCTTTCTCTGTCCCTATGTATGCTTAAATCTTTAAAACTACGCAACGGAATTTGATGCGGTTTTTTTAATGGATAAACTGATTCTTAAAAAAGGTTTTAGTATATAAATCTTTCCGATATTCCTACTGGAACAATCGCTACGCGGGTGAAACCGCGGGCAGGTCGCTGGTAGTTATTATAATAAAAAGCAAAAACGATTAGAGTGTATGTGTGTAAATCTGGTCTGTGGAATATTCGTAGGGTTATTTTAGGGCGTACTTTTTACGAAGTACGCGGGGAAGGAGGTACCAGGTCAAGGCGTCTCCAATGTCGCCTATTGTACGGTTATCTTAGGCAGCGCGAATCGCTACCGAACAATGGTTTTCGGTTAATCAGACAATAGCCGGCCGCAAGGTACCGCACAATCTTTTCTATTTGTTTTTAAACATAATAGGCAAACATTATCGTTAAATAGTTTAGAATTTAGATTTCAGAGATATATGTGGGTGGTTAAATAAATTAGGTTCAATCAAAAAGTACATACAAATATACATATCTTCATGCCAAATCCCTTACAGGGTAGGCAAAAAAACTGAGTGTCATACGTCACGATCTTTGCAGATTTATTTTGTTTTTTACTCTCGTCATATAAGCACGCCGTTTTCGAAGGCTCTTGATACCACCTTTGGACAGTACCTGATCAATCTGATCATAGTATGTAGGTCAAGACCTACATACTATGATCAGATACGCATTGACAAGCATTGACGGTACCAGGGAAGACCAAGGTCTTCCATGGTATCGTCAATGCTTGTCAATATCGTGTTTCGGTTGGGAGGGTAAGGTAGCCGGTAAACTTATGCATGTGGCATTAGACCTCGCTACAAAAAGCTTCATTAATATCTCTGGTGCCTATAGGCAATGGTTGACTCTTTCTATTAGGAGACCCATCTGCTTGTTTGCTATCTTATGATATATAAAAAATAGTCAAAAGTATATTTCAATCGCATTGACAGTTTTCACCAGAATAAAAAAAGCGAGTCTAGTATAAGTCGAGCTCACGCACCAAGGTTTCCATACAAACTTTTCCAAGAAAATAATAATAATAAATAATAAATATTGCTGGACAAATTACACGAATTAATCTAACCCCAATGTAATGCAAAATGTAAAGCAAATAATGCAAATTATTTGATTGTGTTGTAGGTGTTATTCAACGATACTAATACATGGAATATAAATAAATAAATATGGAACATGAATAAATTGTAATAGTTTTTTTATTAAAACCTTAACTTTGTATGAAAAACATAATAATAATAATAACTTAACTTTCGGGAGGAAATAAAAAAGGAAGGAATTGGGAAGAACCCAACTGATCAAGCAAGTAATTTTATGGAGCAAGAGTATTGAACGACCAGTCATAAGTAATCATCAGAATTCTAAAGGCAGCCTTATCCGGGAAGGCAATGGATTGTCGCAATCAGAATTGGGTCTATAATGCCATCATAGGATCGCTTAGCCGAAGAGCTCACGAACACCGCAACGATATAAGCAATGTACTATTAGTACCTAGCTTTTACTCGTGACTTCGTTCGGGAGACCAAAAATTATTACTATCTTTAGTAAGGCAGACAAAAAAGTCCTATGTTACTCCTGGATAATAAAGATTTTGTATAATTCGTTAGTCATTTCTGTTAAAGTTGGCACAGTTTGAATATAAAGCACACATCTTCAAATGCGTGGGACTTACCATTAAACCTTATATATGTATTATTTTCATAATAACCTTATTTTTCTTTTTTTATGGTAGGTTGTTTCCCCACACTGCGATTCACATGGACTTTCATAACTCCCATACTCCCTACACATTCATATCTCATCAAGTAATGTGTAAATTTCAAAGACTATTGAGATTGCTCTTGGAAAACACCTAATTTTTGTAATTCAATTTATATTATCACTACTAGGAATTGAATTACAAAAATTAGATACATTTTTAGCCGTTAACTCTGAAACTATATAATGTCATCGTAATACTGTATATATAAGGAAACAAATAAAGGTAAACTGCTTAGTTAGCGGTAACTGCTAATGAAAAACAAACCTTGGCGCTCTACAATAAAAACTAAAATTAATTAACACAGGGCCCGCGATTGTATCAACGAGGTTAGTTGAAGCCGTTGAAGGAAGCGACTATAAATTCAAACGAGGTTCAAAACGTGTGCAATCTAAAAATGTTATGTCAATCGATTAGAGGTTTTACTGCCTCGTGATTAAATTTTAATTTGCTTGCTCTTGTTTTGTTTAGTAGTATAGCACGTTCACATAATATACATTTGTACAATATAGCTTGCCAATAGTATCTTTTAACGCAATACTTAAAAAATAAGTATAAATCCTGTACCGAGAACCATATATCATAATCCAAGCAGATTTGGTTTGCGTTTTTTCATATAAACACCCCGATTACGTAGATCTTAGCAGTTCAATATAACAGTGAAAACTGACAAAATTCGTTGTATGATTTAAACGAAGAAAGCAGTGAAAGAGGCAGACACAGAAAGTGACTTTGGTTTATTATTTAGAAATACACAATTAGAGTCCACAAGTCAACGGTTTATTGAAACCGTTTTGGTCTTGTTGTATTTTACCGATTGTATCAAGGTGAAAAGGGACAACAACGCCATTCCAATTTATATGTTAAAAATATTTGCACACATTAATATGCAATATATTGCAACACCTATTCTTCTTCAACTTCTATAAATACGTGTTCTTGCTTTATTTCTTTCAATTAAAAATTGTAGGTAACAGTGGACCTTTGACTATATAAACCTATATATCTATGCAGTGGACTTTGGAGTCCGAAACACTATAGTGTTTGCGCTCCTCGAAATTTTTTGTTATTTATTGCTTCCTTGCCAAAAAAAATTCAACACCGAAGATAGCAAAATTATTCTTCTTTTTAAAATATAATTAATTATTTAAGAAATATAAATAACACATTACAATTCGATCTGCGTTGACTCGTAATTCTTCCAGTCTTAAGCGGCTTGATCGATTTAATAATTTTTTGTAATTGGATGGATTTTAGCTCTTGTTGGTTCACGCTGGTGACGCTGTTTTTTAAATGAAATAAGGACTTAGGACACAGACCACACAATTAATACTAACAAAAAAAAGTGTTAGACCAGGAAAAGCCACTCACATGAGTAAATGCTTTGATATGTCAAACGCTTGTAAGTATATCGTGAAAAAAATGTGCCACATAGAGACATCTACCTTGTACCTTCTTCTTGTACCTACTAAAATACTAGACTAGGCATGCGTCATACCACTTGTATTCCATTAAAGTGTAGTCCATGGATGTAGCACAGTCCGTGCTTACTTCATAACTCGTTGAATCAAAAACACGAAAGCGCCATGGAATTCACAGTGGTTACGACCTTTTGGTCGCGAATATATATTATACTCTATTATACGTTACAGCGCTGTTTTGTTATAGCTTTGGTTAATAAATGGAACACAACTTTTATTTAGCATAGTTTCTCTAGTACGTAGTACATTAAACTCTCTGATGCCATATTGTGCCATTTTGTTGTGGTGAATAAGAAGGCATAGTTAAAAAATGCCTCCGGTTTTGTTCGGTAAGTACGACAATTCTGTATTTCTTGTGTGTTGTGTGTTATGTTAATATATCTTGCATTTACACCCAGTAAATGCAAGATATATTATCATCCTAAGGAGTTGCCTCGAAAGCTGCATCCGGTTTAATCTGTGCACGAGGAATACAAATAAATCAATATTGGTGGATAAATTGAGCTGTAATAATACTAAACTAGAATATTTTTCTGTGATGTGGGTTTCAGTGTAGTTTTAGTGAATGTAGCGGCTCAAAACAATCACAAACGCTACAAGAAAAAATAATAAAAAATAGAAAATGATGAAATTCAAAATAAAATCCTGAATCGCGATATCACAATTATTTATCTTGTACACACTATATACAAGTTTCAACGCTTCACAAGTGGACTTCGGTCCCCAGGCAGTACACCTTGCCTGGTTGGGAAGGTCTTCCTTTTCCCTTTCCTTGTCCTTGTGTGTCGTCATCAACCTCCACAGTTATAGCGTCACCTGACAAGAAGCTGGGCCCGCTGATTCCATCATTATGACCCTTCAGCGGTCTGATCAGCGGCGCCACATGAATGATTCAAATACATAAAAATTCTGAAATATATTTCTAAAATTCCCAAACTGTACAATTCCATATTTGTCATTAATATTGCGAGGTAAATTCGAGATTAACGAAATATTGGGCAATCTAACGACGCTTCGACCTTTGCATGTTTAATAATCAAACTAACATCCTATTGTGAATAAATTAACTGTATAATTTCTAAGAACTTTATTAATAAAATGAAACATAGTGGTGTACATTTTCTCTTAAGGAGTTATTCATTTCATTTTCATAAGATAGGAAACTAGCAGATGTCTACTAAGAAACCGGTGTTCTACAGCTACCGGCATCGAAGTTATAGCAGACAGAAATAGGTAAGGCGTTGGTAACAAAATACATTTCAGGTAGATACGTTACAGAACTCTTGCACCTAGTTAGAATTAACGAGGTTATTGATATTTATTAGCATTCTTTCGCCTTTTACAAGATGACCAACAGGAAGGCAGTAGATGGGTTCTTCAAAGAGGGGTCTCCTTATTTGCTATGCCATGTGGTCAGAAAACTTAAATTTATACAAATTTATTGTAACACTTTCCAATCGTAACACTAATTATGTAAATCATCGTTATGGTAGTTAGGCATAATAATTAATCAGTGCGCTCAGTAAATTCTAGGCTTTTCCGGCTTAAGCACACGCAAATGCAAGCTTATCTTATGTTTCACTGTAATATCTAAGATCACTTCAAGTGATAGAATCAGTTGAGAATGGTTTAATTTTTTTGGGGTTTTAAAGAAGAATTTACTATTGACTCCAAATAATCGATTTTATAATTTGGCATAATGTATGACTCGAATATTAGCACGCGCTGTGCCATGATGGTGTGAGGAGGGGTTACAAAGGCTTTCCCGATCTATCATCCTGTCGTAAATGCTTACAGTGATATGTTTCTTGAACTAGACTATTCTATATGCATATAAAAAACCGGCCAAATGTGTGTCGGGCTCGCGCACGAAGGTTTCCGTACTATTAGCTAAAAAAATGGCATCATCATCTGTGAAAATTTCAACTGTCTGTCACGGTTCATGGGATACAGTCTGGTGACAGACGGACAGACAGACAGATGGACGGATAGCGGAGTCTTAGTAATCGGGTCCCGTTTTACCCTTTGGTTACGAAACACTAGAAGTGCAATGGGCCCATCGCTCGTTCCCACCACTGTAACTCCTGTAAACTAGGATCAACTCACAAAACCCTAAAAACGAATTACCTTTAAAATATTCGCATATGATGTATAACTTCTAACATCCAAATAATTAAATTAGTGTAATCTCATGACCAACTCTATCATACGCGCTCGCTTATTGCTTATTTCAGAAAGTGCACACACATTGGTAAATTCCGCAGTAAATTCAAATAACGCCCTGTTCTCCGGCTTTCTGTTACACACTTCCGTTGCATTTCAGCAAATCACTCCCAAAGATTTCAAAAAAGCGAGAGAAAAGGTATTACACATCAAAAATTGTCATTGTAAACGTGCGTTGGTCTCAATACGCCTTACCTAAGGTTTGATATTAATGACTGTAATTCTATAACTATTAAACAGAAATTTCCCTAGAAATGAAAATCTCTTTTAGAGTAAATATAGGTCAGGGTATACCTCGGTCAAAGTTTTAAACATCTTACTTGGGTTTTGTTACTACGTGTATCATAATGTTGCAATATTTTATTTGCTTATTCAATTCGATGGGTTTTTATTAGTTGCTTTGCATATTTTCTGCAGTTTGAATTTTTACCTTAAATACTGCTTACCATACGTTTTAACAATTGACATAACGTGTTCTTATTGCTTTAAAGTGATTTTGTCTCAATTATTTTATAGTTATCATTAGCAACACTACTTATTTAATCGTCCGCGTATCTAGACTGTATGACTACTACAGTACCATGGACAGCATATAAGTTTTTGAAGACTTATTTTACAATTAGAAAATATTAATTTTTGAGACTATATATTTATTTTATCATATTATAAGACGATGTAAACGAATGATCCCATATTACATTTAAAAAACAAGTCCATGTTTGAACCAATTTACAACCTCAATCAAAACCTTGTGTTTGATTAGGAAAACCTCTGTCTAGAAATAAGACGTAAAAAACTAGTAAAAATATATGTCACATAATACCAAGGATTTAAAACGTTATGATTTCGATATATTTGCGTCGTTGTGATTGGTTATGGTATATGATATTATGACGTTGTCTTCTAGCGCTAGTTGGGGAACCAATCACGAAACAGCATGAAATGCAGGGAACCAATCACGAAACAGCAAAAATATCGAAATTATAACGTTATAGGGTCATTCTTCGATCGTAATATATTTTCAATGATTTGGTGAAAAAAATAAAAACCTCGTGGCACAACAAGTGATCAGTACTAGAACTGTTACTTGATTCAAATCTTTGATATCGGTGTAAGAGGCATCTTTGTATTATTAATATTTAGGGAGATATTCGAAAATTTTAAATATGCTTGCTGAGGACAATGACAACTTTTTGATGATAATGACGATTTAATTAGGATAAATGACTTTTGTTGAGGATAATGATTTTACACCTGTTTTATTGCACTTATCATTGAAATAAAACAAAATATTAAGAATCAACATAATTATATTTAGTCGTAAAATCACGCATTGATAAACACAAACATAAATTCTTGTGTAATTAATATAATTTAACAATATAATGTTAATCAAAAAATTACATATTGATGAACAGAAATATAACTTCTTGTATATAATTAAAATATAACAATATTTTTATTATTTTTCAATTGTTATATCCTGCATCACATTATATTAACTAATAACTATTAGCTCAAAGAAATAAAATCGAAATAGATAACACTTAACATTGTTAAGAGTATAACACTGGTTAAATAGGAAGAAAGGATATTTGTTTTTCTGAGATTTGGATCGCGGCTCTCTTCTTTATGTGTACTAGATAATGAAACGACAGGATTTGGATTAATATTCTCAGTGTACTTACAGTTATTATTTGGGATATGGTTTTTATTATACCTATGGATATACTTTCCATCGATATTATAATCAAAACAACTAGATTTGATTGTAATATCGATGAAAAGCTCGTCTGCGTTCCTGCGGAGCGTTCCTGCTGAGCGTTTCTGCGCTCCCGAATAGGAAGCTTTGTGAGTTATGTTCTGAAATTGGAAATCTGGTCAAATCTAAAACCAAAAACAAAGCGAATTCCTACATTCTGTAAACGCTCGAGTTTATTCAGGCCTTCTTCTGTGATATCAAGATAGCAAATATCAGCATAATCTAATAAAGGAAAGATTTATGTTTGCACTAAAATAACTCTAGTCTTAAAAGGAAGAAATCTTTGCAAACGTTTGATAGCATGAAAGGTGGAATGAACTTTTTTGCATACTTCTGATATATAAGCATTCCAAGGGAAATCTTCACTTATAATTTGACCTAAATTTTTAGCTGATTTGCTATACAGTATAACACTGCTTCAATATACGAGATCAGGAACATTAGCATTTGCACTACCTATAATTAAAAACTGTAACTTTTGGGATTTACTAATAAACCAGATGACTCCGCTCATGAGTGAATACGCGACAGATCCTCATATATAGCGCTGATTGCCTCAAGAACATCCGGAGCAGAGAAAGGACGATACGATTGCAGATCATCCGCATATGATCCGCATCCGCATATGATGATGACGAATGAAAACTGGAGGACATGGCATTGGATGTTATGTTGATAAACACGAAAAATAGGAGTGGAGCTAGAACACCCCCCTGTGAAATACCAACTGTTAATTTACTAAAACCTGAGAAAGAATCCTCGAAATGAACACATTGAGAACGATCTCGGAGATATGAGTCAAACCAGGATACAGACTGAGGGGAAAGATTCAGCGAACGAAGAGTACCAAGCAGCACATCAAAGTCCACAGAGATAAAATCGTTACTGAAGTCAAAGAAAACCAATAAAGTAGGTTGTTTATTACCAATAGCATGTCTTATGTCATCAGTGACTTTAACAATAGCAGTAACAGTACTGTGCCCCGAACGCCCCGAACAAATTACTATCCTGCAGGTAAAGGCTAAACTGCGTGTCCAAAATCTTGGACAAATATGGAAGAATTGGTATAGGGCGATATTTAGAGAAATTAGTAGGAGCTGAGACTTTAGAAAAAGGAATGACGTGAGCTGTCTTCTAGGCTTAAGGAAAAGTGCTAGAAAAAAAGGAAAAATTGATAATATATGTTAGGACGGGGAACAGTGAAGCCACCATGCGCTAACTGATATTGTCGTTGCCGATGGCATAGGAAGAGATACATTTAATGTGTTTGGCAAGGGCAATTACTCCTAAAGGGTTGGCAATTCTGAAAGATTCGCTTCGGCTGGTCTTTTAGTTTCTTAATTAATCTTTCCATTGTTTTATTTTATAGTAGAGGGGGCCAATGAGCAAAGGTACTGCACCTGATGGTAAAAGCAGTACCTTTGTACATCTGCAATACCAGGGGTCTTACAGATGCGTTGTCGGCTTTTTAAAAATGAGTAAGCTCGTTTCTTGAAGGTCCCTAAGTCGTAATTGATTCCATAAAGGAGTAGTGCGAGGCAAACAGTGCCGACAAAGGCGCACTGTTGTGGTTTTCCAGGCATCGAGGTGGTGAGGATGGAACTTTAAATTTTGACGCGATGTCCGATAGTGGAATTTAACGGCAGGAATTAATCCGAACAATTCGTCGGAACACTCCCCATTATGATTGCGGTAAAAGATGCAGAGCGAACCTACATCTCTGCGCAACGCCAAAGAGTCAAGCCAATTAGAAATAGCCTGGTCGTCGACGATCGAACCGCTCTACGTTGAATGCAATCAAGAGGAAGAAGCTAGTACTGAGGAGCTCCGGCCCAAAGGTGGGAGCAGTACTCCATGTGAGGTCGAATTTGGATCTTGTAAAGTTGGAGGCGATGGACTGGGATAAAGCTTTACTCTGCTGAGTACACCAAGCTTATTGGGGGCTAAGTTAGCCTCTCCTCCCAAATGACCGCTGAAATGAACGTTGTTCGATATGAGCGAGTCTTATTTTATATATGTTCTTATATAACTAGACGTAACCTAGCAAGCGAAAATCGCGCGGTGCAGCAATACTCGTCAGTTTACGCTTTTCTTTCTTTTTTTATATTCTGTCGCCTTCTCACTTGTTCTAAGGCTAGCAGTTCTAGATCAATAATCATTTGTTGATACCTCCGTTTCTGACACATTTTATATTGGACTTTACGATTCTCATAGGATTCCTTACTTCTAGGCATGCTGATTTTTTTCCCAAAACAACTGCAGAGACATTACGAAAAAAAATTAATCAATTGATGTACCAGCTTACTTTATTTTAATGGTTATATATGCTAATAATTGTGTTGACGTCATTATTCTCAACATTTGTCATTGTTCAAAATCCGCAAATCATTATTCTAACCCATACATCATTATTCTCAACAGTCATTTTCAGGATAATGATGTCAGCAATAATGACGAATTCCAGAAAACATCTCGAAATTTGTCTTAAAAGATTAGATACAGCTAATAAATATCTATGGGGAGTTATTTGCAGTTCGATACATAAATAAAGCCATGAATAAAATCAATGAACATATTATTTACCACGATAAAGTGAATAAGGAGAATGATTATAAAGATGACAAATTTCGAAGAACCATATTCAAGCTTACCTTGAGAGAAATATGACCTGTCCAATCCGTTCAAAGTGTGTGGCCTAACCGAAGAGTACCGAGGGGCATCCGGTAGGCACGAAATATGCCCCAAAATTGCAATCATCGTGGA
This sequence comes from Apodemia mormo, assembly GCA_036924255.1. NCBI lineage: Eukaryota > Metazoa > Arthropoda > Insecta > Lepidoptera > Riodinidae > Apodemia > Apodemia mormo. The sequence continues at coordinate 1,723,098 of JAUPFN010000007.1, read as the reverse complement.
AAAAATTTGAAAACTATTCCTGTTTTTACAATGACGCTTTTTTTGTGACAAACTTTTGAAAGAGTGTTTTACTATTTTAGAATTAAGTTAATACTTTAAATTGTTAAGAAACAGAAACAATAGACCTTTAAATATAATTTTTTACTATAAATAATTTTATTAAGTGGTATTTGAATATTTTAGAAGACCAAATAGCCAAGAACAGGTGATCTGGACACGCGAAATAATGACGTTTTCAGTAGATTTTTGCGTTTTTTTGTTAATTAATTATAAGAAATGTTTTTCTTTTACTTGTTGATAGTTAAAAAAGTAATAATGGAATAGAAAAACATTGTTTTTCTTCATCGTAGTTATAACAGTAAAGAGAAAACTGCCTGGAACCGTATTATCCTCAACATTGAAGAATCACCCTATAAATCCTTGCATAATACGCGTCATTTTTGACCTTGAAATTCTCGATGTTGTGTTTGCAATAAGACGTTATTATGACTACGTTGATTCCAAAACCCGACAATTAATCATCAAGTGATGTAGGCAGATGTAAACCACGAATATACATTTATATAAATCATAGCAGCTTTGTGAGAAACAAAGCAAAGTATGTACCTATGTTTTAATTTTATCTTTATCTTTACCAGGAATACCGCTGACTATTATATACTTCCTATAGTTAATTTGAAGCAATCACAAATCTTGAAAGAACAGAATATTTGCTGTTGATGTACGGGCATAACGCTGAAGATGTGTTCTTCAAAATATATAAATTCAAGATATTTTATTGATTCAGGCGTTACTTTGCGGAAATCCATTATTAAAAGGTGAAATTAATTAAATTTGCTATTATCCGCGAACTATTATCCTATGTATCCTCCGTGATGGTACCGAAAAGAGAGACGTCGGTTTAATAAATGGATTGGACTCACCGATGGTTCCGATCAAACGAAGACCCCAGCGGCACACTTATCCGCCCACATCCACCACACTTTTACAACCACGACCACGCCGGCACCAATCACAAAAGCACACAATTCATGTACGTACATGAATTGTGTGCTTTTGTGATTGGTGCCGGCGTGGTCGTGGTTGTAAAAGTGTGGTGGATGTGGGCGGATAAGTGTGCCGCTGGGGTCTTCGTTTGATCGGAACCATCGGTGAGTCCAATCCATTTATTAAACCGACGTCTCTCTTTTCGGTACCATCACGGAGGATACATAGGATAATAGTTCGCGGATAATAGCAAATTTAATTAATTTCACCTTTTTATATAAATTCAACATCAGTTAGAAAAGATTAATGTAATCATCCTTAGGATCATTACAATAAATAGGCTTAAAAAGAGTTTCAATCTCTGCTGACCGCTGCCACTCTTAATGCCATGGTAGTTTTCTGAAACTGATTTTATATTAGTCTGTTACCTTAAGGTGAGACATCGGGACAAACGGGAAGAAACTGGTTTACTTTACCACGTTTTTTTGTATTGATTGTTAAATAACAATTTTACAAAAATTACACGATATACCTGAAGATATTATCTAAGGTATGTGCTAACTCATTACATGATAGAATGTACTTTACTCGATCATATAAAATTCCGGAAATAGGCTAAAAAAATCTCTAAAACAAATAATTTGTTAATAATATTTCTAATCTTCCACATAATTTTATATGGTGATATTTAGTTTTAAATACAAAAAAGAATGTACTAAATTTTGGTTTCCAGCTGAAGTCCTATATTTATTTATCCAAAAATTAACACGTTTCTCAGCGGTTTCAGAACATCCCGCGCCACCCATTTCCATAGAATTGACGCGCGTCGAAATACCTCGCCTTAATATAGTTTCCAGATCAATGATTTCAATGCTGATATAATAAAGCCGGAAAGGTTTTTTGTTTGTTTATTTGTGTGAACGTGCTAATCTTCCACCGTACAACTCAGATTTTGAAAATTATTTTCTTTATATGAAAGTCACCTTCATCAGGATTTCTATAGGTTACTTTATTATCCAACTGAGCAAATGAATTTTTTTTATATTATAAGATAGCAAACAAGCAGATGGGTCTCCTGAGGGAAAGAGTCAACCATCGCCTATAGACACCAAAGGTGTTAATGGTGCGTTGTTATCTAGTGGCGAGATCTTATGCCACATGCATAAGTTTACTGGCTACCTTACCCTCCAAACCGGAACACAACAGTGACAAGCACTGACTCTATTGCGGCAGGAATGTAATGTTTTCGAATCACACGAACGAAGTCGCGGGCAGCTAGTATTATACAATGTTCTAACATTAATTTTGCTATTTGTAGAACTAAGCCTACATTTTTATATCTATTATTAACATAATAATATTTCTGGTGATTTCTCCTTCCTATAATCAAATCTGTGTTTCAAAATTAGCTCAATAATTAATCTATACATGTAATAAAATCGTAGGAAAGTCAAAACATGTATATTTAATTATTTTTTTTTTAAATAATTGGGGCGTGATCTATAATCGATATCGAAGCTGAAAATATAGTTTTTAGAATTTTTGTCTGTTTGTCTGTATGTCTGTTTGTCTGTTTGTCTGTTTATCTGTATGTCTGTTTGTCTGTTAGTCTGTATGTATGTCCGGGGTAAACTCAAAAAGTACTACATGGATTTACTTCAAATTTTGCATGAATATTACTAACAGGTCGGGTCAACATATAGGCTACATATTATCACGCTATCACCTACGGGGGAGGAGCAGTGCGGAGTAAACGAAGTCCGCGCGGACGAAGTCGCAGGCAACAGCTAGTAAATAACTAAAACAATCTACAATAAAAACTATGATATGTTCACATTATTACATTATAGTTTCCAGATCAGTGAATCCAATGCGGATCTATACTAAATAAATAAGCCGAATATATTATTATTTTTTTGTTTGAACGTGACATACCTTAGTACCTATTGCCATATATGTAGGTAGTTAGAATGAAAAACTATTGGTATAAAAGACTTACTTAAACAATAGTGTTTAATTATGATTCACTCATATGAGTCAAGCTTTCAATATGTTCGTTCATGTATAAAAACAGGAAAGCAGAAAAATACACAATATTTACATACTAGTAATAGTTTTTGTCATTAGCATAAAATTGCTTTTTAATCAATTGTTTATTGTGTTTCAAACCTCAAAATTTCTTATCAAACAAATTAAATATATCACGGCCCTGATGAAGAATGGTGCCGATTATAGATAACTTTTATACAAATTACCACTTAACACACAACGTAATAACTAATAAGTTATTAGATGTAATGTTTACAGCCTCTTCAACCTGTTTGCGGTGATGTCATAATTAAGATTATCTAAAAAGCTTAACCGTTTGCCGTACATATAAATTTAATAAAACTTTTCTTGTCACAAATGAAATGTTATTCAAACGCTTTCGCAAAACGGAGAAGATTCGCAAATCGACTGTATTTTTTATTTTTGTTACCTCAGAACTCGATCATTTGGTCCATGAATTACGTGAGTTAATTTTGGCGTTTTTTGGACCCCCTCTTCCCCTTGATGAGATTTCATGAGATTTGCCTTGAAAATAATAATAACTAGATAAAAACCCGGCTTTGCTCGGAAGTCCCATAATACGCAATCTTAATATATAATCTTATATAATTAATACTAACTCAAGTAGTAGACATTAAAAAGTAGCAACACTGTAGTGACGTCATCTTTCAACTATTACGTTGGTTAAATAAAGACAACACTATAGTGTTGTTATTTATTATAAGTCCAAACTAGGTTATAATCACTTGTACTTTAATTTTACTACAAATATAGACATATAATTTTAGATTAATCGACCGGTTTCGCTTTTTAAAGCATCTTCAGGACGTAATATTCTTTACTGACAGTTTAACTTTAGATAAGACATAAACAAAGCATTTTTAAAAAAGTTGTGGGTAAACTTAAATATAAATATACTTCGTATTGCTAGCTTAAAGGATTCTCTCTTAAATTTTAGGTAATTTCAATATATAATCTTATTCTAATTTATAATACTAATTGTAATTACTTACAAAATAATGTCAAAAATGTCAATATTAAATAAAGTCAACTAAATTAAAAATGATAATACCTACGCAATTAATGTCAAAATGTAAAATAAAGATGTCAACATTAATATTAAATTACGTTTAAATAGTTAATTTCAATAAATGATTATAATAATATCATGCTCAATAATAGCATGCTCTAAAATCAATTCACTTATATTGCTATTATATATGCTATTTATTAATTTCTACTCTTTTATGAACGAAGAGAAAATAAGTTTCACGATAATCTGCGTTCCGTTCTACGATACTTTAATATATGCTCACGCCATCTACACCACATATTTGTAACCTTTAAAGAAATATGGTCGATTTGTCTGTCAGCACGGTTAGAACTATTTTAACAAAATACTCAACAATCCGAATTTTGCGGATATATTTTGTCGACTCGAATTATTATTTTTTTACGCTTTATAATTTAGGTAAGGTTTCGATCGAGTCTACCGTAACCCTTGATGAAATTATTAATATAGATTATTTGCTTACAAGATCGTATGTCTTCAGATCCAATCGAGACTAGTATTTTCTATCCTGACTGACGGGCATTTGTGTGATGAGCATAAATGTTTCTATTTCTGGGTTTAGGTGTTTATTAAATATATTTCAGTATTTCTATAAGTATTTCCATAACACAAGCAAACAATTCGTATTATTTATGCATTGACAGTAAACAAGCTGATGGTTCTCCTGTTAGAAAGAAACAACCATTGCCTATAACATTTCTGGAGCTAATACCAAAACATGTTAATGACACATTGCAACCCGTGTAATGGAGCTAGAATGCAAAATATAAGAATTTACCGAATGCTCACCTAGCCAGAACACGGCAGCAACAAGCAGCAAAACTTTGCTATAGGAATAGATAAGGCGGTAGTAACAAAATCCGGACGGAGACGTCCCAGTACTACCACTTAGAGTTATCTGTTGGCTAGATGGATAGTTCATAATCACCGCTTTTTTCCGACCTTACGATAATTGTCACTTATTTTTTATTTTTTCTTTATTTGTTTTTATTGAATACGGGTCACGGGAGCAATAGCTTTGCATATTCATCCGAGACATGGGTTCTTTTAAAATATTATATAATTTGATATTACAGGGGTCATTACAAAGATTTAGTTTCATAACAGACGGACGGACTAACTACGAAGCCTTCACTGTGATAAACGGACGGCCAAACGGCGTTGCCTTAATAACTGGATATTGTAAGTATGCGGGGGTACGGAACCCTATTAGTATTCCATCAATATATGTTATATCTAGAAAATACTAATATATTGGCGATTAAATCGAATCAAGTTATTTTAGAATATCAACAAAATGTATAGATCGGACAGTCATCATTTAAATATGGATCCGATCACGGCGCGGTGGTGTGTGGACACCGTTATAGCTGGTTTCCTAGGCTATTTTGCGAACATAGTTCAAAAAATGACGCCATATTATTTATTAAGTACTCGGAATTTACGTTTTTATCAATATATTTTTCTGTTTTAACCACTATGCTGGGATTGTAAGCAAGTAGACGGTTTTCTCGCTTTTTAATATGTTATAGACATGGTTCCTTTTATAGCAGAGCACTGCAAGATTTATTGTCGCGGAGATATATCTGCACTTTATACGACTAATATGGAATCATACATGTATATATATTATGTGGATAAATCTAATGTCAAATTATTTATTGACAAGCTAGGTGGTTTTGATTTTTATTAAAATAGTAGATGTATTTTTTTTCTAACAGTAGGGTGCAAATGTGCTTTGCTACCGGCACCCATACCTAGTAGAAAGTAATCACTAAAATGATAATTACCATTGTAATTTGCCCGCTTTTATGGTAGTAAATTTAATGACGATAAAAAAAATATACATATATAATAATATATTATAATGGGACTTACAGACCATGTGTGTATATAAGGATGGCGGGGTAGCGGGTGTTAGGAGGTCCGGACACCCCCCCCCCCTCCCCACCCCAGCAAAAATGTTTATATTTGGAATGAATGTTTTTACAACTAGTATCCGAAGTGGGATATCCTTGTTTATAAATTAAACTAAATTATTTATTGCGCCATTTACAAGTTCGGGGTACAAGTAATTAATTTATTTTGGGCCTTGAACAAATCAATGGCTGCTAGGCCCATGCTACAGACAGCATAGAAAACAATTATATGTACATCTTGAAATTTGAATGTACAGATTTATAATATAATCGTGTAGATTAATAAAATAACAATAATAATATGATGTCTCTAAAACTCCTTGGATATGACACTGCTGACAGTTAATACACAAAAAGGACAAATCAATAAAAACACGATATAAGATGTTAATTCTGTTACATAGTCTTAAGTAACAAGTGATGTACAAACATCACTCAAGTTCAGCGCCCACATCGGCAAAGCTAAACACATCACAAGGTTACCGTTCCTAGAACGAAGAGGCGAATCAATTGTTTATCATTACGCTTTAGTGTAATCAATATATACACGACTAGCTGATACTCGCGACTTCATTGCGTGATCAAAAATCATTACTTTCCTTTGCTTACTTGGGTAAAAAAGTAGCCTATGTTACCCCTTGATAGCTTTCTAAATGTAAAAAAAATTTAAAATCAATTGAGTAGCTTCTGAGTTAAGTCGTAACAAACAAAAAGATCAAATATTTCATCTTTATAACATTAGTTTATTTAGAAGACAAAATGTAATTGACGAGCAAAATTGTCGTGTTTCTCTGCTGTACATGCAACTTAAATAGAGAAACGAGTTTAAAATTCAGTTTTTACTCTCTCTACTGAAGGGACGACTTTTTGCTTGGCTTGCCTTCTCTATGTTTTATGCCTCTATGATGCATACGTGTAAATGCATTATTTATATTTACCACAACATTACCAATATACATATACAGGCTGACCCATTTCACCATTTACGGGATTATTCCTCGTCTACATCGTAAGAACAACCCCTGGAAAAAATTTAATCTTTCTTGGTTCAAGAGCCCAAACTCTTGAACATTTAGTTTTATTCAGGACTTTTAGTTTTATATTGACAGATAGCATAGATAAAGTTAAAGAACAACATAAGAAGAAAAAATAAGAACTTATCACCGAGGTATAGACCGGAGCATGCCGACCCTTAGAAAAATACAAAAAATAAGGTATACAAAAATAAAAAAATAACTAAGTCAATAGAAACAATACGCGAAAAAAATAATGGAAGTAGAGTGGCAATGTAGCTCGACTGTAAGATCATCGTTTGACTGGAATACTAATGACATGGAAGGACTCGATCAGTAAAAGATGCAAAGAAAGACCACGAAAAAAGAACGAAATAATAAAGATCGTTGGGACACACTGGACAGAAGTAGCCCAAGATCGTGACAATTGGCTAATTTTTAAAATGATTTCACTTGTAAAGAAGGAGTTCTTACTTATAAGAACAATTAAAAATAAAAATTAACATTACGATTGGAAAAATTAAAGTTAAACTGAGTATGTAAATTGATGTTAAAATAGTTAAGCAATATAAATATAAAAGGCTTTCATATTTTTATATACAGATAGCGTTTAAAAATGTGCGCAACACGGATAGTAAGCTCACTATTAACATCGAATAGTGACTATATGTGATGGATATCTCACTCCATTAGTCGAGCTACTCTACTCTACTCTACTCTAGGTACTCGTCTGCTAAATATATATATATATATATATATATATATATATATATATATATATATATATATATATATATATATATATATATATATTCTAGATATAACATATATTGATGGAATACGATTAGGGTTCCGTACCCCCGCGTACTTACAATATCCAGTTATTAAGGCAACGCCGTTTGGCCGTCCGTTTATCACAGTGAAGGCTTCGTAGTTGGTCCGTCCGTCTGTTATGAAACTAAATCTTTGTAATATCCCCTGTAATATCAAATTATATAACAACACAAAGTTAAAAAATATTTTAAAAGAACCCATGTCTGGGATGAATATGCAAAGCTATTGCTCCCGTGACCCGTATTCAATAAAAACAAATAAATAAAAAATAAGTGACAATTATCGTAAGGTCGGAAAAAGCGGTGATTATGAACTATCCATCTCGCCAACAGATAACTCTAAGTGGTAGTACTGGGACGTCTCCGTCGGGATTTTGTTACTACCGCCTTATCTATTCCTATAGCAAAGTTTTGCTGCTCGTTGCTGCCGTGTTCTGGCTAGGTGAGTATTCGGTAAATTCTTATATTTTGCATTCCAGCTCCATTACACGGGTTGCAATGTGCCATTAACATGTTTTGGTATAAGCTTCAGAAATGTTATACCAATATCCAAACCGGAACACGACAATGACAAGCACTGACGCTATTGCGGCAGGAATAGGTAAGCCGGTGGTACCAGACCCGGGCGAGATAATGCAGAACTCTAGCACCTAGTACCCACGATGGTAGTGACTCGCGTAGCCAATCGGTCGCCTTTTACGACCTGCCTGGCAGAACGGCAGTTGGTCTATTCTTCAAAGGAGCCCGGACCCAACACGGGGAAATATAAATAACTTCTATTCGATCTAGGTACTTCTATTCGATCTTATTCTGTAATAAATGAACGTTTATTTAAAACGAGATTTTATTTCGCAACGCAATGATATTTCGATAAAATCTTTGTATTAGTCTTAACATTTTGTTTTATTTTTTTATTTTTTTTATCAACGATTAGCTAATGTAGTATTTTGTAAAACGCGTCTAATGCTAGCCGAGGGTCGACCAATCTCTTTTACAAGCTGAGGAGGATATTACTAAATAACAATACTTGGATTGTAATCGAAACTACTGCTAATTACAAAATCATACATTCATGTAACCGCTACCCGTAATATGAGGAATTACCTCACTTGTTTAGTCTTTATTTCTAAACAGATAAGGTTTAAAGTTAAGATTCTGTTATGATAAACATTTACGCAAGCCGTGGTTTTGAATGAGCGCAAGCGCAGGACGCAGCCAGCGAAACGCACATTATTCTTACACAAATTATATATTATTATGTTGATATATGAAATATGCAAGATTTTAAAAGCAGAAAGATCGAATTCCAATGAATGGGGCTTAAACGAAGAAATTTAGCGATTCTCCCATCGCTAAATTTCTTCTTCTAAGCCCCCCTTCTTCTTATGAGATATACTAACGAAATCATTCGATTATGAAAATATCTCGAAATATTTCGATTATCAAAGATTAGAAATTACCTATTTACTTAATATTTGTGATTTGTGATTAAGCAAAGCGAGACAGGCTGCCCAACCGACAGTGGGAAGATACCATTGTAAAGTGCCTTTCTTTAACAATTTTCCTGCCTTTCTATAAAAAAAAAATTATAAAATTTTTTAAAAGAAATTAGTAACATCATTCGATTTTAAAATTTATCGAATTACTTTACTAATGCTAATATAGTATTATATAATATCATAACATAGCAAATAAGCAGATGGGTCTTCTGATGGAAAAAGTCAACCATCGCCTATAGACGTGGTGTCTATAGGCGATGGTTGACTCTTTCCAAAGATGTTAATGGTGCGTTGCTATCTTGTGGCGAGATCTTATACCACATGCATAAGTTTACCGGCTACCTTACCCTCCAAACCGGAACACGACAGCAACAAGCACTGACGCTATTACGGCAGGAATAGGTAAGGCGGTGGTACCAGACCCGGGCGAGACAACGCAGAACTCTACCACCTAGTAGACACGATGTTAGTGACTCGCATAGCCAATCGGTCGCCAATTTTACGACCTGTCTGGCAAAATGGCAGTTGGTCTATTCTTCAAAGGAGGCCGGAACCAACACGGGGAAAAGTAATTCGATTATATGAATCATTCATAATCGCCCACCGCTAGCTGTAATCTTTATTAAGATTGGAAATGGGACTAATATTGGTAAATACAATACAAAATACTTTTTCCATGAAAAATAATCATTAAAAATATTGTTTTTAATTATATTATATTTGTCGAATATCACTCAAAAACAAGTTAACAGTTTTCACTTCCTTATATTTACTACTACCATTTATTTTTTCCATCCCCTAAACCAACCGTTTAGACTGCAGAGAGTACACAATTTAACAAAACTTTAAAGCCTAGTATTTTACAAACGAGTCCCTCAATCGAATACTTGTTTCCACAAACCTACAATATTTTATAAAAACCTATCTAAGGATACCCCTCACAATGGGGTACGTGAAAAAAATTTAACATCTCCACTTTACATATATGGGAGCTACGCTGAAAAACATACACATGCACACTCACACGTAAGTACACGCATATCCATATACACACACTCACACCCTCGTCAATACTACTTAGTGACGTAATTATATGTAAATATCAAAAAATGTGAGTCCGTAATTGGCTTTTAGAATAATTCTAATAAGTAAAATTTAAAATAGATTAAGAACTGTGGTCTTTGTTATACATAATAAATAAATAAACAAATAAATAAATAAATAAATAAATAAATAAAAGATTTTATGTTACCACTAGTTGACGTAACTAATATGTATATTCGTACCAAATTACAGCTTTCAATAAGGATCTCTGAGCTATCGTGCGGATGGACGGACGGATGGACCTATCGAAACTATAAGAGTTCATAGTTTACTTAAGAAACAAAACTTCATTTTTTATTGATTACAATTTTTATATATTTTTTATAATCGCCATATATATTTACAATAAGTATTAAAAGTTACGGTTTTTCCTTAAAAATCAATAAATATTTACAAAAGCTATCAAATACACCTTAATCGAACATAATAGCTGTTCCGAGTCTAAATATATACTATATACAAATTATGTAACGCAGCGAAATAATCTAAAAAGGCGGCGATTTCTCCTTCGAAAATTCTTCACTTAATTAAATAAGAGTTTTTGGATAACATTAGATTGCTATTTAAATTCCCTTTCAGGTGGTATATTTCTTTGGATTTTGATTTGGCTTTTTAAAGTTTTTTTATTGATTATAATTTTTATATATATTTTTTTATAATCGCCATATATTTACAACTAGCTGACCGGACTAGACTTCGGAGTCTGGTGGAGGTAATTAGCTCCCACGTGCTAATATCTCAATAGAAGCTCGGAGTCTGGTGGTAGTGTATTAGCTGTTAAGTATGAGTTATCTCGTATCGCATTCGCTAGTCAACTTTGTGATCATGATGAAAATATATTTTTACCCAACACTGACGTTTATCAAACGCATAGGTACATAGGCGGTGAAAACACTCTTTATTGTGTACGTTCTTTATTTTTTCGAAGAGGATATAGGAGCTCGGGCTGCTACTGAGATATTCCTAAAGAAAAAAAAGAAAAATAATACATCAGATCCGGCAACGAACCTGTAACTACACGATGCCACTTGACACTTCTAAGTTCTAGACCTGCAGCCCTAACAGGTTATTAAATTTTTTGATAATCTTAATTTGTTGTGGCATCACAGACGTACACAAAGTATATTTCGTAGAATTACATCATTTCGTCAAGCCACGCTATTCCACGTACCCAACAATAAAAATAATTTCGTGTCCGGTGATGTGTTGTGAATACACAAACATATAGAGCGTGCACGTCGCCGTCGCTTGGAAACGATACCAACATTTTTGAAACACATACACACACACCCTATCTCTATAATATATAAATATATAATACATTATGCTTTGGTTTTGTTTCCCTATTTATTTCATTTAAAGTTCATTAATTTAACTTCGTATTAGCCCATCTATCTATCTATCAAAGTGAGCTATAGTACACTAGCCACAATGTATTTCATTCGTATATGATAGTGTCAAATTCTGCCAACCCAGCGCCTCCTAGGCGTTCAGAACATTAAAAGGGTGCTTAAACGGCTTCCTGTAGGTGGTGCCATCTCTGAGAAACTTAGCCCTTAGGTAGTTCATAGCCACACACTCTAACAGTAGATTGTGCAGTGTTTTCTCGTTGACTAAACACGCTCTATATAAGGAACTGTCCGCTAAGCGTCCCTCTGCGTACATAATATGTTTATTAATTGGAAAATTTTTTGTTATATGGAGTTCTATAACGTCTCGCCCAGATTGCTGATATCACCTTACCTATTACTGCCGTTTTATGGCAAACATAGGTTAGGCGATGGACATCAATCATCGATGTTTGTCACTGTCGTGTCCCTGTGTGGTGGGTAAGATAGCCTTCAAACTTATGCCAAATGCATTCCATCCCTGCCACACGGACAGCAATGTTACATTTATATTCCTGGTGTAGAGGACAGTTGTCTATTGCCAACAGGATTTTTATCCTATTATATAAATATAAACACAATTTTTTTGTCTAGGGAGTCTGAATAATTTCCTAGTCAATTTGGGATGGAGTTTGAAAAATGTTCGAGATATTCTCCTAATATTCCATATGCTAGGATATGGTTATCAGTTATCTAATCATATATAATTAACTGAATTGTGAGACCAGGTAAGTATCTCCTATAACAGTTTACACCAGCGCTGGAGACAGTGTTAAACCTATGCTTTGTTTTTCGTCATTTTCTTCGTGTTGGTCCCGGCCTCCTTTGAAGAATAGGCCAACTGCCGTTCTGCCAGGCAGGTCGTAAAAGGCAACCGATTGGCTATCAAGTCACTACCATCGTGGCTACTACGTGGTAGAGTTCTGTATTGTCTCGCCCGGGTCTGGTACCACCGCCTTACCTATTCCTGCCGCAATAGCGTCAGTGCTTGTCGCTGTCGTGTTCCGGTTTGAAGGGTAAGGTAGCCGGTAAACTTATGCATGTGGCATTAGACCTCGCCACAAGATAGCAACGCACCATTAACACCTTTGGTGTCTATAGGCGATGGTTGACTCTTTCCATCAGGAGACCCATCTGCTTGTTTGCTATCTTATGATATAAAAAAAAAATTGGTACTCATAAAGTTTCAGTAGTACTCATGTATGATTACACGTCGAAAAAGCCAAATATTTGCCACTATTACGATAAGAACAACTAGGTATTTAACAATTTTTGTGGCAAGAAAACCTTGAATATTATTTTAGTTTTAAGACGTACACATACTGGCCTATAAAAAAACCTGTTTATATTTTAGCAATAGCGTAAGCGCTTGTCACAGTCGTGTTCCAGTTTGTATTTTGTAGTTCAACAGTACATACGCATTTTTTATATCATAAGATAGCAAACAAGCAGATGGATCTCCTGATGAAAGAGACAACACTCGCCTATATACACCAAAGATGTTAATGGTGCGTTGATATCTTGTGGCGAGGTCTAATGTCAAATGCATAAGTTTACTGCCTACCTTAGCCTCGAAACCGGAACACGACAGTGACTAGCATCGACGCTATTGCGGAAGGAATAGGTAAGTCGGTGGTACCAGACCCATTCGAGCCAATGCAAAGCTCTACCACCTAGTAGCCATGATGGTGGTAACTTGCATAGCCTTTTACAACTTGCCTGGCAGAACGACAGTTGGCCTATTCTTCAAAGGAGCCCGGGACCAACACAAGGTAAACCGGGACCCGGGACGCGAACCTACGCATATGTATTTCCTCTACCTTAATCTAGTCTCGAGCACCAGGCTTGTAGGGAGTAGGGTTGTTACTTGTTGCGAATATCATCATTAGCATCAGCTTTTGCAAATTATTAGTATCGTTTATAACATCAGAAATTTCCCCAATCCGGGATACGACAATGACAGAGTCTGAAGTTATGACAGGAATAGTGAAAGTTATCGTCACATAACTTTACCACCTACTACTTATGATGTTAGTTAAACGTTCAGCTTTCCTTCGCCTCTTACAGTATGTCTAGTAAAAAGGAAATAAATTTTGTATCATAAAGAGCTCCTTCACTTCATTATTATTTTTACTTATTAGTATATACGCAATTCGAATTAACATGAAAATTAATTGTCCCTTGGTCTGTAGTTAGTGATTCTGACTACGGAATAGTTGGGATCCAGATTCGATTTCCAACAAAAACAAATGCTTACCACATAAGTATTTCTGGATGTGATATGGAAGGGGCTTTATTGAAGCGAAACTTCTTTAGAATCATTGTGATTTCAAACTCGATGAACCGGAAATGGGTCACGATAGAGAAAGAAATTCAAATGAAAAGAGAAAGAAATAGAATATATTACATAGCATTTTATATGTAAAATGTTATTATCTGTTTAATGGTACCAAAAACCAACCAGATACAGAGAGTACAAACAAAGAGATTTGCTGCAATTAAGTTACACTTCTTCCACTTAAAGTTTTTTTGTTAAATACATTTTCTATCTTGTACATTTATATACATATAAAAATGTATACGAAAACCGAAGCTTTCCCATTTGTTTCTCATATGCACAGTCAGTCTATGGAATAATTTCCCTAGCTCTGTTTTTCCAAAGAGTTATGACAGGGGATTTTGAAAGACAAATAAACAAACACTTCAGAAGCCGCTATCCCACTGACAACAACCCCTTATGTCGAAAATATCCATGGGCCGTGGCCTTTACTTATCATCAGGGAGCCCACACGCTCGTATACCGGATGATTCTACAAAATAATAGACGTATATAAAACTAATATTGTAAGCTAATATATATACCTACGTAATGTGTACGATATATGTGTGTATGTGTGAGTGTAACATTCACATCTCGATTTAACATTTGTTTGGAATTAGATCGATTTGAATATTTTGCCCGTAAAATATACAGGTTTAGATCATTCTAGTTTAAAATAATATAATCTTTGTTAGCTGTATTGGTGTTCGAATGAAATAAAACTAGCTCATGGCTGCTGTAACCACAACAGTCGTGGCTTATTTGTTAGCTTTCTCTAAATTAACTTAATTTGCTACTTACCACTTTCTTTGTTTACCGTCCTCGATTGTCGAGTGGTTAGCAACCCTGACAATCAAAGTTAAGTCTAGATTTTATTTTTGATGTACCCTAACATTTGTGTGATGATTTTTGAAGGTTACCTTCTTTACAACATTAAGATTTAAAAAACAATGAAAAGAAAATACGTCACGATAAATAAAAAATCATTTAATATTTTTTAAATTATTGGAGAGCAAACAAGCAGATTGCTCACCTGATGAAAAGAGAAAACATCGCCTATAGACACCAAAGATGTTAACTGTTATCCGTGTGGTGGAATTGCAGTGCCACATGCATAAGTCTACCGGCTACATTACCCTTCAAACTGGAACAAGACAATGGCAAGTTTTGTGCTATTGCGAAACGCATTGCCTATTTCTTCCGCAATACCAAATACCCGGACGAAACGTTGCGGAACACTACCACCACTAGGTGGTCATGTCATGGTCATGATGGTAGTGACACGTATAGCCAAACGGTCAGCTCTAAGGCCTGCCTGGCAGACAGCAGTTGGTCTATTCTTCAAAGAAGCCCGGACCAACACGGGGGATATAAGAGAGAGCCGGCGAGAGGTATTTTGTATTTAACATAATATCATCACTACATAGTATAAAACAAAGTCGCTTTCTTGTCTGTCCCTATGTATGCTTAAATCTTTAAAATTACTCAACGGATTTTGATGCGGTTTTTTAATAGATAGATTAATTCTTGAGGAAGGTTTTAGTATACAAACATTTTCGATATTCCCACAGGAACAAAAGCTACGCGGGTGAAACCGCGGGCAGATCGCTAGTCTATTT
This sequence comes from Apodemia mormo, assembly GCA_036924255.1. Lineage (NCBI taxonomy): Eukaryota > Metazoa > Arthropoda > Insecta > Lepidoptera > Riodinidae > Apodemia > Apodemia mormo. The sequence continues at coordinate 1,707,295 of JAUPFN010000007.1, read as the reverse complement.
AATAATTTCAAAACCAGTGAAATACAAACAATTCAACAAATACGAAAAACCTTTGACTCCTTCAATTTATTTCCTTTACATTATTTTTTTCCTAGTTCAATATATATTTCTCTCTCTTTTTCTCTATTAACAATCTCCGCAGTGTATTTATCTCATTCTCTTACAAATTAACTAGAAAATTTCACTTCTAGGGAATAAGGTGTGCGAGTTTTTGTACTCGTATCATAGAATACCAAACAGATATTTCTCTTGATAAGACGGTCAAACGTACCTATATGTGGTAGAGATATAATCGCTAATATATAAATTACCGAATACCTTACCTTTCAAACTGGAACACAGCTGCAGTGACAAGCAATGGGTAAGACAGTGGTACCAAACCCGGGCAAGATATTAGATAACTCTACGACTTAGAAGTCATGTTGGCATTGTCACGTTTGGCCCATCATTTGCCTACTATATGGTTGAACATCAAAAGGAATCCGCACAGGTAAAACTTTGTTGCAAAATGCAAGAGTTGCGAAATGGAAGATCATTCAATTGGCGGCGCTTTATAATACAGTTTGTAACAGAACACCTGTCAGATCAAAATGATTAGTCTTAAACGATATTTCAAGTACTAATATGGTAACACAAAATGTCGACAGACGCGAATAGTCAACGGGCGGCTACGACATAAACGAGAGAGAGAGTGCCGCTCTTTGATGGTGTAGCCGCCCGCTGTCTATACGCGGCTGCAGACTCGACGTGTTGTTCAGTTTTAAATAATGCATTATATTAATTTTTTTTATATTTTTTAATTACTTTATTAGAAAATGTAATTGATGCTACACATTACATTAGTAAGTTACGGATAAATAGATGACCTTGAGAAAGAGTATGAAAATAAAGAACACTTGTACTGTTTCGCAAGTATATTAAAAGATAAATAGTGTATTGAAATAGAATTTCGCCAAGTGCCGACGATGAAAAGTATAGGATGTACAGATAAAAATCACAACAGCTTTTTCTGAATTTGATGAAATGCAATTTTGCAAAAATTCCAAAAGCAGCAAGCGCAACGATATATGACGTATGACGTTACGTCCAACGTAACATGGTGACTGGTGAGCCTATCGACGAACCAGATATACCTACACGTACATACATTTAAATTGTAAAAAAATATCTTATTTATTACCGTTTTATTAACTGCCTCGGTAGTCAAGACTCTAGAGTAATTAATATCGATTTGTTAATTCTAGACCCTAAACTTTATAAATCAGTAATTTTTAAAAACTAACTAATACTAGTAATACTAATATTATAAATGTGAAAGTCTGTCTGTCTGTCTGTGTGTCTGTTACGCTTTTACGGCTAAACCGCTGAACCGATTTTCATAACATTTGGCATGGAAATAATTGCAGGGTCAAATCTGGGGTCAAACATAGGCCAAATTTTTTTTCAAAAATAAACCCCTAAAGGGTTGAAATAGGAGATGAAATTTGTATGAAAAACTATATCAACGACATGTTAATCTACTGGCGGGCGAAGCTGCGCGGGTCAGCTAGTTTAAAAATAAATCTAAACTCAAGAGGCCAGCCTGTTCAGTTCAGATCATTCGGTCTTTGACTCGATTCCCGAGTACTTCAAAAGTGGTATTGCTTTTTTATCATAAAAATACTTAGTATCCGTTCGAAGTATGCGCAATTGCGCAGGCTGTTCAACGCCACCATGCTTTGAAAAGTATGTAACGCTGTTGGTCCCAGTTATCATAATAAGAAATTATAGTCGTTAAATATTGACAAATTTGGTTGTTGGCTGGCTAACTGGTAAATAAGATAAGATTTTTATTACTAGTTAGTTCACAATCATCACATACTAAACATATCTAAACGTATATTTACGTTTCTGTTTTCTGCGCAGAGAAACCGGTGCCACATATTTTTCGATTTTTTTATTTGTTTGGGATATAAACCTAACGCGTCTGAGTCAGAATAATGCTCGGCGAATTTTTCCTAATACGTATGTAATTTAAACACCTGTTAGTGATTTTTTTATAAGAACAAAAGTAGCAATCACAACGGACGTTCTCGTAGACAAACATGTGTTCTTATTGTAAACCTGTTTGAATTTGTTGCTTGTTTTGAATATTTTTCTTATGACAAACATTCGAGAACTTTCAATGAAAGTGACACATAGCATATAATATACGATATGTGTTTGTATGTTTTCTTAACACTCTTGTACCAGCTGCTGGATTTACGAGGACACACCGTTGCGGGCACGATGGGCATGCCCTAATAAACTTCTGACGTCACACTTCTACGATCTATTGCAGTTTCATTCATCAATAAAAATAATAATAATAATATACATATATCTATAATGCCTTAATAAGAAGAACAATGCGGGAAACAACAATCGTGCAGGATTCGGAACGCAGCAAAATAATAAGTAAACACTGCTGCTTTCCGAAAGGTTTGTTTACGTTTGTAATTTTTGTGAACGAACAAACTAACATTTCCACGTTTATTAACTTATTAATGTTGCCCCACATCTTTGCCCTTCATTCAACCCTTGATTAAATTAATAGGTATACTGTACCAAATCAACCAAAAAATATTAGATAAATATTATATAATATATGACGCCCTGACGTCACGACGGCGTCATATAATAACGACGCACTATATCTATTATGAACTAGTTAATACGCCGACTCGTACTTGGCCGATTTTTGGATGGCTGTGCCCACAATCTTTTTCTAGGCTAGATCCGCACCTGGCACACATACGCATATATCTTAACTCCACATCTTTCATGGATTAGGCAGAGAGAAACAAGTATCGTAAATCACACTGCAAACAGACTTTTATTTCGACACACTAACAACTCCATTATCAAAAAAATGCTGGTTTTAGATACTTTTGATAACTCCAAATTAATCTAGTCATAGCACGTCTATCTTGGCCTCCTCCGGAAACTCCATTCTTTCACATTATTTTCATGCATTTGTTTTGTTAATAATTCATCTGCAAACTAAACAAAGACAATATTTCAGTCTACATTCCTATTCTTCTCATTTCTTTTTAAAATCCCATTTATATTTATACCCTTTTTGAAACAATATATACTGTTAGTATAAACCCAGAATAAATACTGTGCAATGCAGTGCACTAATTTAAGACTGTTTTTTTATGTCTTAAGATAGCAAACAAGCAGATGGGTCTCCTGATGGAAAGAGTCAACCGTCGCCTATAGACGCCAAAGGTGTTCATGGTGCGTTGTTATCCAGTGGAGAGATCTAATGCCACATGCATAAGTTTACTGGCCACTATACCCTCCAAACCGGAACACGACTGTGACAAGCACTGACGCTATTGCGGCAGGAATAGGTAAGGCGGTGGTATCAGGCCCGGGCGAGACAATGCAGAACTCTACCACCTAGTAGCCACGATGTTAGTGACTCGTATAGCCAATCGGCCGCCTTTTACGACCTGCCTGACAGAAAGGCATTTCTTCAAAGGAGCCCGGTACCATCACGGGGGGACTGTTCTTTAAAGGGATTCCTTTCACTCTGTCGAGAACTAAGTTAGTCTTAAAAGTGGATAAATCACTGTTTCGTAATCATAAGGAAAATTGTATGCTAATTAATACAAGGTCGTTTTATCAAAAGATGTAAAGTCATAAGTTTGTCTTGTAATATATATCATAGGATAACAAATTAACAGATGGCCCTTCTGATGAAAATAGAAACCATCGCCTATAGATGTCAAAGATGTTAAAGGTGTGTTACTATTCATGTGGTGAGGTCTAATCTCACATGCATAAGTTTACCGGTTACCTTAATCTCCAAACTGGAATAGATAGAGGCATATATATATATATATATATATATATATATATATACATATATATATATATATATATATATATATATATATATATATATATATATATATATATATATGTCCCTATATATTCCGGCCATTGTCGTGTTCCGTGTGTATATATATAATTTTTTATGGAAGAGGAAGCAAATGCGTTGGAGGTGCACCTAACATCCGCAATACCAGAGGTCTTGCAGTTGCGTTGCCGGCCTTTTAAGAATGAGTAATTTCTTTTCTTGAGGTCCCCACGTCGTATCCGTTTGGAAACACCCCTGCCGATAATAGATTCCACGACATATTGGTGCGAAGCGAAATGTATCAAAGAAATGCACGGTTGTGGATTTCCAGACATCGGGATGGTGAGAGTGGAATATCAAACTTTGACGTGATGTCCGATGATGAAATTTAGTAACAGGAATTAATCCAAGCAACACTTTTCGTGATAAATACGATAGAAGATGCAAGGAGAGAGTTGCAAGAGAGAAAATGTAATGCCAAAGAGTCAAGCTGTTTCGAAATTACACGAATTAATCTAAGTAAGAAAATTATTTGCTTATGATGTGATAAAGGTAAGCAAACAATACTAAGACATTGAAGATCTGATCACATACATGTTTTTTCTGTCAGATATCGACGCCAAGCCCCGTCGATTGCATAGGCAAGTCGCCTGTCACTCAACAAACGTGGCAGTCAATTTGTGAAATGTTAATTCATTGAAAACGATTCCTGATCAATAATTTCTTGACCTTACATTTTCTGCACATTTCGTAAACTCCAATCAATCACCCATTGTTTGAAAACAGATGATCGGAGTGCTGCGGCCTTCAGATATTCAAGTTTTTCTCCAATTTGCTACACCGCACCCGCCGGCGAACAATGGAAGTTGCGTTATTTTTACATGATTAGTGTGTTATTCTTATGTTTGTGCAAGCTCAACAATAGAGAAGGCGTATTATAGTACGGCTGAACGTGATATGCATCAAGAGGATTTCGTTGATACAGACATTTTTTTAAAGAATAGATCGTTTGCCTTACTGCTAGGCATAACGTAAAAGGCGAAAAAAAGCTAATACGTGTCACTATTTTAATTACAAAAACACTTGTACTGGTTTTACTATTCATAGTTTTTGTAATCGCCTCTGTGGTCTAGTGGTACAGCGTTGACGTTGACCATATGAGGTCCCAGGTTCGATTCCCGGGTCGGGCACATAAAAAAAGTGTTTTTTCAGTTTTCTGATAAACTCAAAGTTGCCCGGGATCGGAAAGTGCCCGGTTGGTGATAGGCTTGCCACCTGTCACATTTGTGGGACCAAGTATCTTCGGCTAATCGTGGGTGCACTTGTTGTACCTCTGCCTATCTCTTCGGGGTACGGGCGTGAAGATATACCTTTTTTTAGTTTTTGTAATTAAAATCATAATGCATTTTTACCAAGCGCCGACATTTAACAGTATAGAACGTATCACCGATACCGTTACTACTTACTAGATTTATTTATTTATTTATTCAACTTTATTGAACACCTTAAATAAATTTCTACAAAAGGCGGACATAACCTATTGGCATTCTCCTCCAGTCAACTTTCGGGCCAACAGAAAGTATATAAACGGTGACTTAGAAAATATACGTCATATAAGAACATAGATCTTAGTAAATTAAATATATACTACTTATACTAAACAAATTAAAATTGAGATGGTAAAATTATGCAATTTCTCGCCCGTGTTTGGTACCACAGCTTACTCCTGCGGTAAGAATAGGAACTACTCCTGCCGCAAAAGCGTCGATGATTATCACTATTGTGATTTGGTTTGGAAGTTAAAGTATCAGGTAAACTTGTGTATTACACCTTTGTTACTAGAATCGCAACACACTTAGCGGTTCAATCAATCTACAAACGCTACAAGAAAAGTAATATAAAATAGAAAATAATAAAATTCAAAAATAAAATCCTACATATCTTCACGCCAGATCCCTTACGGGGTAGGCAGAGAGAACCGAGTGCCATACATCACGATCCTTGCAGGCTTGTCTCGCTTCTTACACACTCTTCATACACACACGCCGGTTGCGAAGACTCTTTACACCACCTTCGGACAGTACTCGATCAATCTGATAGTGGTATGTCAGTCTTGGTCTTCCCCGGTACCTACATCCTTCCACATTCGCGTTGTATATCTGTTTTGTTAACCTTTCATCTACCATTCTTTCTACATGTCCGAACCAACGGAGCATGCCCTTTCTCATCTTTAAAATAAAATAAAATAAAATCATCATCAAATAAAATCCTAATTCGTGATATCACAATTATTAAGATAAATAATACAATTACACACTATATATAAGTTTCAACGCTTGTCAAATGGACTTCGGTCCCCAGGCTGTACACCTTGCCTGGCTAGGAAGATCTTCCTTTTCTAGATCCTCGTCACAAATGTGACGTCATCAACCTCCACAGTTATGACGTCACCCTGACAATAGTTGGCCTGCTGGTTCTACCTTTCAACCCTTAACAGTGGTGACTAGCAGCGCCACAACACATATTTATTTTGATGTCTATAACCAATGGCTTTTTTATCATTCGATAGCAAACAAGCAGAAAGCTGTCCTGATGAAAAAAGAAACCATCGCCTAATCTCGAAAGATGTTAATGGTACGTTGGTATCCGTGTGACGGAATGACAATACCACATGCATTCACATCCATAAATGTATCACCACACCAGTTTCCTTGTGGTGTAGGAAGAGTGCACCGAACGTTCATAGACTTTCCGGTTCACCACGATTCACCGGTCGGTTGACGGGATGAACGGTAATTCCCATCATCGCATTTTACTGATCATGGTTATAGTCTATTTCTTGCGATAACCAGGACTAATAATTTTACGGGCACGACACGAAGTACACCTGCAACCAAAGCAAGGGGCACAGCACCACCTGCCAGACTCCGAGCCGCTACTGAGATTTGCTCTTTTGTCTCAATAACCCAAAGATGGAATCCGGCACCTCATGATCTATGACAAGTTATCCCCATGTTGGTTCCGGGCTTCGTCCCGGTTTCCGGGTTCCGGGTTAGTAGCAGACCCGGATGTGACAATTCAGAACTCTACCATCTAGTAGCCACGACGCGATGGTAGTGACTCGTATAGCCAACCGTCCGCGTCTTACGAACTGCCTGGCAGGACGGCAGATTTTTCAAAAGTGACCGTACTAACACGGGGTGCGCACAATTACAGACATATATCATTTTATTTTTGTAGAATTTAAATATCTATGTCATTTCATAAAACACCTATGCAATTATAATTACAGTTGATTGTTTGAGTATAATATGAAACATATAAGCATTATAATACAAAGGTGGTCTGGAATAGACATGCATTGTTCAGCTAGTCGCACGCAAGTGCGTTACTGCCTTTGTAATGTAAATTCACACGACTGGTAGCGAGGTTATGCAAGCCATGCGTAAGGGTGCGGTCACATCGACAGAAATCCGCCGCCTCCCTATCTCTACCACCTAGTAGCCACGATGGTAGTGGTCTAACCCAAATGTAACCAAATTATTTGCTTGTTATATGTCTATTAGTCTACTACCTATACTATTACATAAAAATACATATATAAATACTCAAATATTTTTAATAAAAGTCTAAAACCCAAATATTATATTAATAGATCCCAATATTTGTGGTGCTTTGCCATGAGTGCAGTAATGCCACATGCGTAAGTTTAACGGCTACCTTACCCCGCAAACTGTAATACGATAGTGACAAGAACTAATGATATTGCGGCAAGAAAAGGTAAGGCGGTGGTAACACAGAGTATTTTCACTACGTAAGTAGCTACGTGCAATTTTTATTTCAGTACCTATTATATTGCATAATATCATTATACCATGTTGTCAAATTGATTTTTCCCCTTGTAAGTCCGGGCTCCCTTTGAAGAGTAGATCATCTGCCGTTCTGACAGGCAGTTTGAAAGAGGTGACATATTGATTATACGTGTTACTACCATCGTGGATACTAAGTGATACAGTTCCCCAACGTCTCGCCCGGGTATTAGGTACCACCGCCTTACTTATTCCTGTCGCAATAACGTCAGTGATTTTCACTTTTGGTTCCGATTTGGAGAGTAAAAAGTAGCAACTGTGTCAAAGCCAAGCTGTGCATGGACAGACTGACGGATGGAGTTGTTTCAATATTATTTAATAGCAGCAATTATTTGCGAACATTTTGCCTTTTAATGAGCAATAATTATCTTTACCGTTCAGGAGTCTGGCCTGACACGAATGCGCCTGCAAAGCCACTATACACACATTGAATGTGTAGGCATCTGTTGCTTTTCCATCGTGGACCCGTAGTTGTGCTGGTTTATTTGAAACCTGATTGTCGAAGGTTGGTTCATTTCAACAACTGTTACAGTAAGTTGGTGCAGATGCTTGGATATTTGATAGTAACTATGGTTACCGTTTCTAGACATTTGTAATATCTAGATTTTCAATTCAAACAAACAAAATTGAGATGGTTATTAAATACTTCATGTCTATATTTCAATGTCTAGAAACTGATTTGTAGAATTATGATAGCTACGTAATTAGGACTTCAGAAACGAAACAATGATAGTTAAATCATAAGTCAATAAATTGCTTTACGTGTATTTATAATACGTTCGTATTTGTAATACGTTCATTGGAATATCCATTATGAACAAGACTACTATGACTTCCATATTGATTTAAATAAGACATGTCAACCTGAATAGTGATGTTATTGCACCCAATTCAGTCCGCGGTGTAGCCGCAAATAATGCTTCTGCGCGTTACGCCCAAAAGTCATGGATGTAAATATTGGTACGATTTACTTATGTACTTGTTTTGCTGTATCAGTAACGTTCAACAAGATAAGCGACTCATCAAACCCTAAATAAAAAGATTTCAACGAGACTTTATCAAGAACTCTACATCTTAGAATACTAAAAATCTTCGACTACATGTTACTAGATAGTAGAATTCTAATAACGCCCTTGCCAATTGTTGCCACCGTCTTATATATTCCTGCCACAATAACGATAATGCTTGTTAGTGTCGTGTTTCAGCTACAAGCTACAATAAAAAATATTTATAGAAATTAGTGCGGTTCCAGAGGCAAAATATTTTTAACTCGAGCTCGAGAGACAAAATCTAGTAGACGTGTAAGTTATGCTTGTGGCTTATAACTTATACGTCTACTAGATTTTGTCTGCAACTTCGGTGGCTAGAGTACATATTAATTAGGACATGTTAAATATGCCACTAGTGTTTTTTCATTTCGTTAAGAGAAAGAGACCTCAATAAATAAAAATTACCTTGTGTTAGTCCAGGTCTGCATGTATATGTATTTTCTTACATATAATAGAAGTTCACTGTAAGAAATTAATAAAATAAATCGATGTTTTTTTATATAATAGATATGACTTCATTACCGATGAAATATAATAGATCGCTTATTTATTTTCTTTCGTGTATCAGTAACAAAATAAATGTATAAACCTAAGTTTTCATTTTGATATTGTAGAGGAGCATTAAAACTACCCCCTGCAGGCCTTCTTTTGAATCAGAATAAACAGTCTTATAAGAAAATTATCGTTCTGTATTTACACGTTTCTTGCCAATGTTACCGGCACGTTTAGAAACATTCGTGGCTGTAATGGCAACTTTGGGAATATTGCCGGCAATTTTTATCACTAGTCGTGACCACTAAGCGAAAGTGTTGTGCAATCTATTGAAGGGGTTTGGTTCCTATTCCTGTCCCAATAGCGTCCGTGATTTTTGCTGTCTGTATATGCTACATACATTTATTTTCTTCATTATAATGATAAAATGCACTTGATGCAATATATATTTGGTGTCTATATGCGATCTCTTTCTATCAGAATAACAATCTGCTTGATTTTTGTCTTCTAATACAAATATTTTTAATGTAGGAAAACTGCAGCAACCAAATTCTCATTTCCTGTAAGTTTGAAACCCTGCATCATATCTTCACCAATTTAAAATTAGCCTACACGTGGAGTATACACTCTCAAACAAAAAAAGAATTTTCAAAATCGGTTCTTAAATGACCAATATCTGAGGTAATAATAAAAATAAAAAAAATCATACAGCTGAATTGATAACCTTTCCAGTTGAAAATAGATGACGTACAAATAAATGGAAACCAGTGTGTTACCCTTGACAGGATGACACTCATCAATAATGGTCAGCGCGTGGAATTCTAAAATATTCCAACCGGTTTACTGCGGCTCGCTAAAAACAACTCTGTAGTTCACTTGACGCGATAATTCATTGCTGAGGAAATATGATAGGAATATATTATTACACTTACTATTGTCCGCGTACCCGCAACTTCATCTACGTGGTATTTAGTTTCATCCTAATGCATTTAAAATAAGGTGAGATCGAGATAAGTTCTGTCCTTACGTGCAAGTTTCTTCTACTTGTAAAAAATACTATAAAAATCTCTGGCAATTTCAATAAGTGTAATAAAATAGACTAGTGACAAATCAAAAAAAAATATATTTGAACGTAATTCCTTATTGCTCGTAATGATTTGTTTGTGGGCTGAAGGACTAGATCGAAAAATTTAAATTAATGGAAGACGATACCAAAAACCGACCCCTTTTTGCAGTTATTTTTGAAGCACTGCCCAATCGTCTAGGAAACGAAATCTTTTATTAATCGATTCAGCTTGACGTCAATTTTAAGAATAAGTAAATATATTTTATAATGTCTCGTTGTTTAGAGAATAGCCTATTCGGCTCAAATCATGAGGTCTTGGGTTTATGGGACTATACGCGGCGTATACGTGACACTACTATCGTGACTACTACGTGGTAGACTTCCGCAACGTCTAGTCCGTCTCACGGGTACATGTAACCACCGCCTTACCTATTCCTGCCGCTAGAGTTGACGCTCTGTTTGTCATTCTCGTGGTCCGGTTTAAAAAGTACTGTTGCCGGTAAACTTATGCAACTTGTGTTACTAGTTTTCCACACTGATAGCAATGCACCATTAACATCTTTTAACCATTAACCATTAACATGCATTTTTCCACCAAGAGATCCATCTCCCTGTTTGCGGAGTATCTTATAATAAAAAAGTACAAGGATAAAATTCTAAAACTAAACATTTGTATGTAATTAAATCATAAAAATATAGTGTTTTTTTAAATTACATCGGTTTTGGAAACAGAATTTCGGGTAAGCTCGGGAAAAACTGCTGGTTCCGGGTTTCTTTGTAGAATAGACCAACCGCTGTTCTGCCAGGCAGATCGTAAAAGGCGACCGATTGGCTACGCGAGTCACTACCATCGTGACTACTAGGTGGTAGAGTACTGCATTGTCTCGCCCGGGTCTGGTACCACCGCCTTACCCATTCCTGCCGAAATAGCGTCAGTCTTGTCACTGTCGTATTCTGGTTTGGAGGGTAAGGTAGCCGGTGAACTTATGCATGTGGCGTTAGACCTCGCCACAAGATAGCAACGCACCATTAACATCTTTAGTGTCTATAGGCGATGGTTGACTTTTTCCATCAGGAGACCCATGTGCTTGTTTGCTACCTTATGATATAAAAAAAAAATTATAAAAGAAAATATATACTGAATTCTCGGTGGGCCAGTCCGACTCGTACTTGTATGGTTTTTTATGTATGTTCCTAATTACTCAAAGACTCTCGGACCGATTTGAAATATTCTTCTTTTGTTTGAAAAGGTTTGTGTTTGGTTTTATATAAATATGGTAAATATTTGATTGAGAGTTCCAGAAATTTGAGATAATCGCCTTTTAATAGGGCAATGGGTTCACGCCATTTCAATTTCTGAAAACCAGAATCAACAGCGGCAACCGTCCTGATAACTACTGAGTTGCTAGCTCAGAGTGCTTTGGCGAAAAGCTGAGCTATCTTGGATCCCGCAACGAAATTAATCAGAAGTATATTGGAGGAGTAGAAAAATACACCCTGTGCCAAAAAGGGAGGGACCCTTTTTGGCAGGAGACAGCAAAATGTTAAAAACATAAAAATGAGACTTTTACAATCAGGTTAAGCCTGATTGCTATTGCACCACGGAAGTTTGGAAATTAGACAGACCTACAAGAATGGCCTACATAATTTTGCTTCCAGTAGTAAGTATGACAAAATCGCTTGAAGGCACGGAAGTTTCCACGTGTTCCCACAAGGTCGGATTAAGATAATCGCCTATATTATGGTCTAGTGGTCCAGCGTCGATGTTGACCACATAAGATCCCGGGTTTTGATAATGCAAAAAAATGTGTTTTCAGTTTCCTGATTTTTATCAGTTTTCCGTTTTTTACCACACAGTGGTTTTTAACACGTTGCCCGGGATTGGATAAGTATCCGGTTGGCGATAGCGATGCCACCTATCACATCGAGTGAGACTAAGTATCTTCGGATAACCGTGGGTGCACTTGTTGTAACTCTACATACCTCTTCGGGGACACGGACGTGAAGATACTTATTTGAGATAAAGAGCGAGATTTAAAATCGGTTTTTGCTGCGAGTTTCACTGCGATTTTTTTATAGAAGAGGTGGCAAACGGACAGGACACTTGATGGTAAGCGATTACCGCCGGCCATAGATAACCACACTACCAGGGGTCTTGTAGTTGCGTTGCTGGCCTTTTAAATATGAGTAAGCTCTTTTCTTGAAGGACCCTAAGTCGTATTCGTTTGGAAAAAAATCTGCCCATAGCTGATTCTACATAGGAGTAGTGCTGGGCAAAAAGTGCCTCGAGAATCGCACGGTTGTGGACTACCAGACATCGAGATGGTGAGGATAAAACTTCGAATTTTGTCGCGATGTCCGATGGTGAAATTCGACAGCAGGAATTAATCCAAACAGTTCCTCGGAGTTATAAGTCAAAATCTATGTGTTTGTTAAAATTTATATAAATCAACCAAAGACCTACAAATAAATATTTATTTGATTTTACACTTTCAATCGTCGGCACTTGGTGAAATTCCATTATTTTTAGTTGAAACTAGTTTATCACTCACTTGTACTTTTATTTCACTATTATTAAACACTAAATTATTTAATTTTATCGACCGGTTTCGCTTTTTAAAGCATCTTCAGGACGTAATATTCTTTACTCTAGTAAAGAATATTACGTCCTGAAGATGCTTTAAAAAGCGAAACCGGTCGATAAAATTAAATAATTTAGTGTATAATAATAGTGAAATAAAAGTACAAGTCAGTGATAAACTAGTTTCAACTAAAAATATTTATTTGTAGGTCTTTGAAATCAACATAATATTTGTCGCGTGATTGATTAACAAACATTCAAACGAACATGTAAACTTTCACATTTACAATACTAGCAGATTTATATATAATTTCACGTAATCGTGTATATTTAAGCAGTAATCTATTAGTACAGAGATAAAATGAAACAAACGCTTTCACGCTTTCAATTTTGTTAAAATATATTAAAGTAAATAACCATTACAAAATCATTTAAAAAGAATATATAATGACTTTACTTAATTGACTGAAAAATATTCGTTGTAAAATGTTTGTATAAAATTAACTTTCTTTTGTTAATTCTGCAACAAAATCTGGTCTTACTGTTTGCTGTGGCAATACAATACGTCACATGGCACACGTTTTATGTAATATCTGAAAACAACATGATACAATGAAGAACTGAATCTGAATCCGACTGGGCTTAATCAATAACTGAAAAAATTTTATCATAAGATAGCAAACAAGCAGATGACTCACTTAATAGAAGAGAAGACGGACAGACGGACAGACGGACAATAGAATCTTAATAATCTTAAGAAATCGTACCGTTTTCCCCCTTAAAAATGGATAGCAGATCCATTTTGCTGCACAGATATAGAGTTCTGTTTTTTAAATATGATAGAACGGAAGCCCACGACACAAAACCTAGTCTCATAAGACTACCGGATGGTATATTGGTTGGATTGGTCGTTAACTGGGAAATACGAAATGACTATGCTGCAATGCGAAAAATTTGGTAGCGATATTTAAAAAAAAAACGATTTCTATTACGATAAAACTACCGCATTTCGTTTGTTCCTCGATATACAGGAGGAGTAGGACCAGGGGCGGCTTAACCTATAGTACAGGATGTGCAATGCACACGAGCGCCACACGAGCTAGAGCCGCCCCTAACACACTATACGAAAACGCAGTGCTGTCCCTATGTCCCCATGACTGGCCTTATACCGAATCTCGACCGAGGTACCGAACGATCCAAAGCTCATCTGAAAGATTCCAATTTCTGTGTAAAAAAAACCACTGCTGCATCTTCAAAACAGCGGAGAAAGTGGTTGCTGCAGCGACTGAAGGTCGTTCACTGCACAGCTGAAATCGGCGTTTCTACACGGTTTTTTCAGCAGTCACCCGGTTTCTTTTGATTGATACTGATTGAATACCAATGCCACGGTCAGGTAAGAATAATTTTACTGGTCGTTGATCTTTTAAACAAATAAAATCGCATATTTTATACGGATCGGAAACGCAGCTACACACTAAGCGGGCTTGCGATTTTTGTGTATATTCACTTTTTAAATAATAATGAATTGATGATTGATAGATGACCGTCTAAGAAATTATTGTAAACTAGCTGACCCGGCAAACGTTGATCCGTCTTTTTAACTACTCTTTTTTTTTATATTTTCTCACTTTTTAAACCTTCTCTGGACTTCAACAATTAATTCAAAACCAAAATTAGCCAAATCGGCTCAGCCGTTCTCGAGTTTTAGCGAGACTAACGAACAGCAATTAATTTTTTTATATATAGATTTATGAATAATATATTATAATTACTATAAGATTGGTATAAGGTGCAATTAATCTCATGCTTTATTATCTTCCATATATTCATATACTTAATAATAACCTTTTTTATACTTTTGATTTTATACATATTTTAAATTTGTGTATTCGTATATCTTTAATTAATAGCATTTGGAAGTTTATTGTAAAAATTATTGTTGGAACTCGCCACCAGATGGCACTGCATGCCACTCTTTTATTAAACCCTGGCAGAACAACGTCTGCCGGGTTTAGCTGTTATATGTATAATAAAAACATACTAGGTTTAGCTGTTATATTTATAATAAAAACATACATATTTTTAACATAAATAACTTGACCCAGTTTTTATTAAAATACCCGATTCATATCTTTACATATACATAGTAACAGCTGAAAAATACCTATCAATGCGAAACATTGTATGTTTGTATGTATGGATGCTTGTTACTTAATCACGCAAGAGGCCGATTTGGATGAAATTTGGCACAAATGTAGATGACGACCTGGAATATTACATAGGATACTTTTTATCCCAGAAAAATAAGTTGTTCCCGTGGGATTCCCTGAAATTTTTTATAACGCAGACGATTGATCAAGTTTTGCCAAACAGAACAAAAGGCAGTAACATTTTTGGGCACACTTGGAGAAGAGAGGTCACATTGACATCTTTTGTGTCTACAGGTATAATGTTTATCTTTCTTTCTCAGGAGAATCATCTGCTTGTTTGCTATCTGATAAAATAAAGTCAACATGAAGAAATTTATCGTTTACTTGATGGACTAGTTTTTAAGAACTCTTTTTAGAGTGTTTGTATAAAAACACGCCTTGACTCGGCCAGCAACCAATCTTTTTTTATAGCAAAGGGGGTAAACGAGCAGGTGGTGCACCTGATGGTAAGTGATCACCGCCGCCCATGGACAACTGCAATACCGGGGGCCTTGCAGCTGCGTTGCCGGCCTCTTAAGAATGAAGTCAGATCCTTTCGGAAACACCCCCGAGGGTAATTGATTTCACAAAGGAGTAGTGCGAGGCAAAAAGTGCCGGCAAAAGCGCACGGTTGTGGATTTCCGGACATCGAGGTGGTGAACTTTAGCGGCAGGAATTAGTCCGAAGATCTACCTACCTATCTGTTTATGGTATGTCAGTCTTCAACTTTCTTAACTTTTCATTTGCCTTTTTTTCTACACCTCCAAACCGTTGGAGTATAACCTTTCTCATTTATATAATACCTACTAGCTGCAGCATGCAGCCGCTGCATGATAAATGTTTTTGACGAGTTCTGCGGGATCACCTAATTTTTTCAGGATAGAAAGTAGCCTTTATGCTATTCCAGGTCATCACCTACCTGTGTGCCAAATTTCATTCAAATCCGTTGAGTAGTTTTTGCGTGATTGCGTAACAAACATCCATCCATCCAAACTTGCGCATTTATAATATTAATGTAGGTAGATACATACATATATAATAACTAGCTGTGCCCGCGACTTCATTCGCGTGGAAAAAATTCTAAAATAAAAACCCGCATAGTTCCCGTTCCCGTGGGATTTCCGGGATAAGAACTATCCTATGTCCTTTCTTGGGTCTCAAGCTATATTTGTGCCAAATTTTATCCAAATCGGTTCAGTGGTTTGGCCGTGAAAGCGTAACAGACAGACAGACAGAGTTACTTTCGCATTTATAATATTAGTATGGATTATAACTCTAATTAAAAACTACATATGGTGTTATACGGACTACCTACTAGATAAAAGAGTTTTACTACGTCCCGCCCGGGTTTGATTACACCACCTTTCCTTTTCCTGCGGCAACAGTGTCAACGTAAGTCACTATCATATTCCGACTGCATACTTACATGCAAATAATAAATGAAATGAATGACTTGAAAAGTAAAGTAGCCGGCAATCTTATGAATACAGGATAGCATTACATCCCTGCCACACCGATGGCTACACACCATTAATATCTTTGCTGTATAAACATATAAATGCAGTAGAGTCCTTACCAAAGCAACAAGAGAGAAAGATAGAGAAATATTTCCCTATGATCTCAATCGAAATAAAAATATTGAATTAAATATAAAAAAATTTCACTACAGTTGTTTAACTGGCACAGTTTTTAAATATCCTTACCTGGCATTGAACCTTTGACATTCTTCTCAGTCTGGTCCTCCCTCCCGATGTCCTCGATCACCTCTCCGGAGCCATCCTCGCAATAGCCATCGTGCACGGTTAACAGAAAAGCGCACAACACTATCGAAATCCTAATAAACTCCCGCATTTTATTCAACATCAGCAACTATTTTACGTTAACGTAGTTAGTAAAGGCCATTTTTACCACGTATGACCCACCAGTCACATTTTCGATCACAACTCGATTCGAGTTTTCCTTACAAGTAAAAAAAACACATGACGTCACCATGCACAACACTTTTCACTGACACAATGAAGAAAGTTTTCTTGAAATGTTTTTTCGATCGATTATGATTTAGAGCGATACATACGCACGCCTTTCGCTGCGCTAGCGAAGGTACTAGTTGTGTTTGGTGGGAGGCATCCCCCACTCGTGCGCAGACGCAAGGCTTAATGAACGTATACAAGTTTCTAATAACCAGATAAGTTATTGTCGATTTAAATGACTTCGATCAAATGTACCGAATATTCTTATTTATGTTTTATCTGCCAGTTTTATCTCAAAACTCTACATTTATAACATTTTCACCCGAATACGCCAGAATGAGTTTGACTATTTATTTTTAACTAGCTGACCCGGCACAAATTGTTCTGCGGTTTTAACTTCTCTTATTTTTTTTCTATATTTTCTCACCTTTTAAACCTTCCCTGGACTTATATATATATATATATATATATATATATATATATATATATATATATATATAGATTGTTTTGTTTAATAATATATCATAATCAATTTGGATAGAGCCGCAGCCGGGTTTTTTAATTTTTAAAATAATTACCTTTTTTATTTTGTTTCCATGTGGCATGATGCTATCAAATGCAAGAAGTATAAACAGACTAACTGTTCCTTACAAAAGCTCTGAGACTCTACGTCTGTAGAGTCATAACATAGAATAGGCCTTGGCAATTATAAGCTCATAATTGTAATTACGAAATTCCTATGACGGTCCGGGGATCTACCCACTTGCCAGACAGGTTATAGAATAAATTATATCATGTCTGTCAGTCATACGAGTTGCTAAATATCGTAACTAATAGGCGGTAGATTTCTGCAACGTCTTGTCCGGGTCTAGTAACACCACCTTAACTAGGAATAGTTAAGGTGGTGTTACTAGACCCGGACAGTAGCGTATACGCTTGTCGCTGTCGTGTTTTGGTTTGGAGGGTAAAGTATCTAGTAAATTTATGCATGAGAAATTTTAACCTCCCACCACACGGTCAACGCACCATTAACATCGTAGGTGTATGTGGACGATGAGTGTATTTTTCCATCAGGGACTTCCCTGTGTTTGTTTTTTTATCTAATGATATTATTAAAGGCCAATCATTTGATTGCCCAAATACGCTACGATCACCGAGACTACTAGTTGGTAGAGTTTTACAGCGCCTCCACTGCCTTACCCTTTCCTCCCGAAATAGCATCAGGGTTTGACGCTATGTGCTCCAGTTTTGAAAATACTAATATGTATTTAATATATGCAGATGACTCTACTTGATGTCTGCCAGATGGTCTGACTTGTATGGTTATTTGAAAGATGAGGTTTAATGCCGGTAGCATTAAACCTCATAAAATACGTAATATGTATTGTTCATCACCATTATACAGAAGGCAACACACCAGTAACATATTGGATTTCTATTAGGTGATAGTTTTTTCCATCAGGAGTACTTCATTTATCAGGTATTTCATTTATCAGGCTTCTTTGCTACCCAAAAATATAATACAGTCAAACGTACCTAAGTAGCCTTGTGGATATTGATGCTTATGTAGAAAACCAGGAAAAGTTAAAAGTGTATTATTTGAAAAAACTGGCATTAACCTCATAAATAAATACTTTTGACTAGACTATCCCATGGTCTGTGAAAATGGACTAGGAAAACCAGCGCAAATTCTGAGGACCTGGGTTCGATCAAAAAAAAAATTGAGAAGTTTTCGAGTTTCTATAAGTCTAGTGGTGATGTGTTAACACGCTTATTATAAGTATTATATAAGTACATAGTTGAATGTCAGCAATAATGAAAAAACATGTCATGTAAAATAGTTGTTATAAACTGTGTACTGAAATAAATAAATAAATATACAGTAAATTTCAGATTATTTGGAAAACAAAATAGCCTGGGATAGCTCTTCATACCAATCTCTGATATTTATTGTAACTTTCTCCCCGTGTTGGTCCCAGGCTCCTTGAAGAATAGGCTAACTGCTGTTTTGCCAGGCAGGAATGGCTATGCGAGTCACTACCATCGTGGCTACTAGGTGATAGATAGAGTTCTGCATTGTCTCGCCCTGGTACCAGACCGCTTTACCTATTCCTATCACAATAGCGTCAGTGCTTGTCACTGTCGTGTTCCAGTATGGAGAGTAAAGTAGCCGGTAAACTTATGCATATGGCATTAGACCTTGCCTCAAGATAGCAACACATCATTAACATTTCTGGTGTCTAATATCTATAGGCGATGGTTGACTCTTTCCATCAGGAGATACATCTGCTTGTTTGCTATGTTATGACATAAAAAACTGATTAAAACTTGGAATTTAAAAAAGCCCATTTTGGACAGGGCTCCCTTGAAGAATAGATCAACTGTCATTCTGCAGGCACGTTGAGAAACTCTACCACCTGATAATAATGATGGAAGTGATATGTATAGCCAATCATTCACCTTTAACGCGATGCCTCGCAGAAAGACAGATGGTCTACTCTTCAAAGGGGTCCCGACAAGTTAGCAATGTTAGAACTGCCAATCTATAATGGCACTTAAGTTTTAGAGATTGTGCTCAATTTGCCATACTAACATTACAGATGTAACCGAAGGTGGTTTCAAGTCTTTGTAGACGTGTTCGTGTAAAGAGCTATGAATGTGGAAGATGCAAGAAAAATCTGCAAGGTTCATGATATATGGCAATCAGTTCTTTCTGCCGATTCTGTAAGGATCTGGCGTGAACATAAAATTATAACTTGCTGCTTCTAATAGAGTTTCGAGACGTGTCGCCCAGGTTTCCTCGATGCTTGGAACTGATTCTATGCTTACGCTTGTAATGCAATGTAACGCAATATCATATGGTCGACAACACACCATTAACATATTTGGTGTTAATAATCAATAATTTTTTTATTTTATTTTTTTACACTTTCAATCGTCGGCACTTGGTGAAATTCCATTATTTTTAAAGGTTTCGCTTTTTAAAGCATCTTCAGGACGTAATATTACGTAATATTACGCCCTGAAGATGCTTTAAAAAGCGAAACCGGTCGATAAAATTAAATAATTTAGTGTATAATAATAGTGAAATAAAAGTACAAGTGAGTGATAAACTAGTTTCAACTAATCAATAATTATCTTTTACCATTAAGAGATCTATTTGTTCGTTGTGATAAATATAGAAAAATCATATCACTTCCATTCCTATGACAGCTGACCTTTAAAAACCCAAAGGCAAGAGATCACGGCTCAGTTGTCAATAGCATCAAATCTCACATAAATACTTTTAATCAACTTTTTAAGGAGGTTCTCAATTCGTTGTATGCTTTTTATAGGGTTCCGAAGTAAACTAGGAACCCTTTTAGCTTCTCCACGTCCGTCCTTCCATCCGTCCGCAGCCTAGTTCAGAGATCCTTAATACCTACTAGAAAGCTGTATTTTGGTATAAATATACATATTAGTCACGGCAACTAATTGGTAACGTAAAATATTGAAAAATATTTATTTTTAGGGTAGTTTCCCTACATGTACAGCGGGGATGTTAACTTTTTTTTTCTCGTGTACCCATAGTGAACGCCACACTCTTGGATAGGTTTTTAAAAAATATTATAGGTTTACGTCATCAATTTTTCCTTTGTAAAATAAGAAGCTTTAAATTGTTTTAGAGTCAAGTGACCCCCCCCCCCCCTCTCTACTAATTAAGCGACTGGTTTGGGATGTGAAAATTATGTTAGTAGTAAATATAATGAATGTAATAGGAATATTATCACGGCTAAGTAGCCTTTACAAGTTTATGAAGCGTGCAGCCCACTGCATTATAACAATTATTAGTGAATCCCACGGGATCACTTAATTTTCCGGGATAAAAAGCCGGTAAATCAAATATCGTTGTATATTGACCAGTTTTCGTATAAACCGGCTGATTTAAAAAGCTTTCCGTGCGACGCCTTGATACTATATTTAATGTAACTTTTAAACTAATGGCGATCACGTTTGAATTTTTTTATGCATTATTAATGAAATCGACGCTCTAATTTAAAAAAGAATACGTCGAAGTGTCTCACAATGTTATGTGAAAACTTTACGTCCGATTTTCTATACCAAAAACAAATAAAAAATGAATTTTTACCAAAAATTTTAAAATAATATTTTTTTGGAATGGAATTAATTTTAAAATATACCAAATATAGTAAATATTTGAGGAAACTTCACTTATATTAAATTATGATTTTACTAATTCTAACAACAACGTAAAAAATGTCTAAATCTCAAAATATATGGTCCATTCTTCAGAAGACCATAACTAAACAAAAACACGAAAAAAAATGTGTGTGCCTATTAATGTCTACTAGAAATATAACTGGCTGGAACATAAACAAATTTCACAACCTCACTAATATCCTTGTCCACTTGACGTGAAATACCCCTTACGTATGTTTCCCCTATTACTTAGAAACGTCTAGATCGATTTGGAAAATTCTTCTTCTGTTTGTGATGATATCATACCAAATGGAAAGTATAACGGAATATATACCTACCATTTATTCCCATATGAATTTGATGAAATCTGATGCAGAGTTCCGGAGATATAGGAGCCTGGAATTAGGTTGTTGCAGTTTTATTGAGTTTAAAATAATTTAGTAGCGCCTAGTTTGTGTAATCTTGCAAGCGTATAGAATTCGAGCGCGCGTCAAGTTACCGGTGTCTCAACACTGGCTCTAGAGTATCGGGTTTCTTGGTTGCGGGAACTATGTCATACGTGTAACAGTTTTGTCCGGCCGTGCTACGCTACTGCCTGGAGCACCGCGTTTCAAACTGGTTCTACAGTAATACATTATGCGACAATTTCTTCACTTCGTTTACTTTATTTTTTAAAATGATTAAAATCAGAGTGCTAAGTGTGAGTTTTTCTTTTCGCATTCGATCGTGAGCGCGTTTCGAGTTTACTAGCAATTTGTATGTGATTTGTACAGCGCCACCTAGTGGTAAGCTGGTTTCTCACGTTTACCACTAGGTGGCACTGTACAAATCACATACAAATTCCTAGTAAACTCCAAACGCGCTCACGGTCGAATGCGAAAAGAAAAACTCACACTTAGCACTCTGCTATTCATTAAAGCATACTCGAAAGATCTGGCCGTAAAACAATAATATGACGTAAGCGATAATTGGGGACTATAGATTCTTTTTTTTTGTAATAAATTTATGCAGTTGGTTACTTTGACCGTTACTGTAATACTCGGTTTTTGGGCGAGCAGGGTGCTCAGCCAAAGTTTGATTGTTTTAGAGTCCGCCCTAAGAGTGTCTCCTGTGAAACCCAAGCTCGGCTTAGAGCAGTATCTCGACGACAAGATAATAGAGTTAGTGGACAGCCGTAAACGTGAAGTAAGTTTTTTTATTGAAAAGGGTGCCTTTTGAGGAGGAGAAAATTACCGGAAATTTACCGGCTACCGTCTTTAGCCGCAACACAATAGTGGCAAACATCGACACAGTACACACACCCACACAGTAGTCACGATGGTACTGACACGTTTGGCTAATCATTCGTCATTTACAAACCACCTAGAAGAGTGACAGATAGTAGATCCGTTCTCCAAAATGGAACCAGTACTAACAACTTAGGAGCTCTCTGGATTTTGATCTATAGAGGACATGAAATTATTTTTCTATTTTTTATCATAACATAGCAAATAAGCAAATGACCATCCTAATAAAGATAACCATCGCTTATAGACATCGAATATGGTAATGGTGTTTCATGATGAGGTCTTAATGCCACAGCCATAAATAAAAAAACAAATATTCACGGGACAAATTACACTTACACTGATCTAACCCCAAAGTAAGCAAATTATTTGCTTATGTTATGGGTGATAGTCAACGATATTAATACATAGAATTACATATATAAATACTAGAATATATTTAATAAACACCCAAACCCGGAAATACAAACATTTATGCTCATCACACAAATGTTTGTCCCCGTCGGGGATCGAACCCGAGCCCCGTCGATTGCGTAGTCAGGGTCTCTAACCACTAGACCAACGGGGCGGTCCAATAAGTTTACCGGTAACCTCCAAACTGGAACACGATAATGAAAGGCATTGGCGCTATTGCGGCAGGGTTTTTCGAGCCTCAGCCTGCAAATAATTTTGCAGGGTTAATTAAAATAAATGCTTAAATATCTATGAATCAGTTGTGGATGTGGAAGGTACCGGGTATCGGTCGTGATCCACCTGCTTTGTCCACTTGGGTTTACCAAGGGCACATTTTCTTGCCTGTAGTCCACCTCGGCAATATTCAATAAGATTATTAGAAACGCGATTGCCCGTGGTCCACAAAAATGCGAAATCTTGATTCAATAAAAAAAAAACTTTTTCTATTAAAAAGCTTTTAACATTGCTGTCCTATAAATAATGTACTGAAAAATGTTTTTTCTTTTTATTTAACATTAGTTCTCTTGCGGAATAGGTAGAATAAACTAAATACTAAATACTGAAATATGATCATATTTCTGAAGACCGAAGATAAAGCGGATGCATAAAAATATAAATAAAGTTTATTTTAAATTTAATTTTTAATTATTCTTCAGTATCATTAAGGAAACAGGTGTCTACGTAATCTAAACTAGGAAGGACAAGGGCCTGTACAAAAGGAATTTTAGATTTTATAGGAAGAAATTTTTAAGAAATTTATAGAATGGAAAGTAAAAAGATTTTTTTTGTTTACGAAATTTGTGACTTTACCGTGATAAATCTGAGCTAGATACGACTAGAAAAAATTTGTAACATTAGAAAAAGGAGGTGTTTAAGTATTTAAATAATTGTGGGGTAAAATTGTACAATCAGTGATGCCTGTGGAGCGCACGATATCCATGCATCCATCAGCTAAACAAAACGTGTGGCACTACAAGACAGCCGTGTGGAAGTGCGTGTTACCCCAGCGGATGGGTTGCGGTATTTTTATGCATCTTATTCCTGGAAACAGATCTCTTTTCATCTAATTGTATGTATTAAATATTTGTGCTGAGCCTGTAGCCAACGTGGCACAGCAGGATATGAAATGTTTTCTTCCTTGATCCGTTGTACCTGTCCGTGACCGATCGGTTCAGCAACCGATTTGGCTAATTTTGGCTTTGAATTAAATGTTGAAGTCCAAGGAAGGTTTAAAGGGTGAAAAAATATAGACAAAAAATAAGAGTAGTTAAAAAAGCAGAACAACGTTTGCTGGGTCAGCTAGTTAAAAATAAATATATTACACAGATTGTGATCGTGAAACAGTACAAGTGTTTAAAATAGAATAATAATTAGTAATAGGAATTAAATAATTAGTATTGTAGAAAAAAATATGTCTCAAGATTGTGGAATGTCAGTTCGTTAAATACGTAGTCAAGAATTAAATAAACAATTAATAAAACTTAAATTGAATTAGCTTTAAAAAGTCATATAGTAAAAGCTCTATAAAGTTATAATATAGTATAACTACACAAATGGAATCAATAAAAGAAGATAAAACCCTATCATAAGCCTCTTCTATGACCCAATTTTGAGATTAATAACAATTCTCATACACTATAAAAATTGTCCTTTAGCCACTTCAATAAACCTTTTTAGAATTATTTTAGGGGTAGTGACTTATCCAATCTGGCACAGCATTATATATTTGTATACACATGGAATAATTATACTGCTTGTGATATATTGCTTTTATTAGGGTAAGGATTAAACCCAGCCTATTGGAATTGCGTGTATTTCGAGGATATATGTTGCGTGCCTCAGCAGTAACTTAGTGAGCAGTTTAATACCACCGCACACCACCACAATAAATTGGATACTTAAATAATATAATTTATAATTATCTAACAACTGTGAAAAACATCCCTGATGATGCTGTGATACACGAAACCGCTTGGGTGTATAACATTATATAAAATTCATGTGAATTGAAAGTATAAGTGAGTATATTTGTCATATTATCTATTTCATTACAATAAAAGTACCACCGCTTTACCTATTCCTCTCGCAATAGCGTCAGTGCTAAGTGACAAGTACTCGTGTTCCGGTTTGGACGGTAAGGTAGCCGGTTATGCAAGTGGCATCGTACACACCTGGCCACACGGATAGCACCACACCATTAACGTCTTTAATGTCCATAGGCGATTTTTTTTATAAGATAGCAAAATAAGCAGATGGGTCTCCTAATGGTGTGAGTCAACCATCGCCTATAGACACCAAAGGTGTTAAAGGTGCGTTGCTATCTTGTGGCAAGGTCTAATACCACATGCGTAAGTTTACCGGCTACCTTACCCTCCAAACCGGAACACGACAGCGACAACCACTGATGCTATTGCGGCAGGAATAGGTAAGGCGGTGGTACCAGACCTGGACGAGGCAATGCAGAACTCTACCACCTAGTAACCACGATATTAGTGACGCGTATAGCCAATCGGTCGCCTTTGACGACGCCTACTCTTCAAAGGAGCCCGAGACCAACACTGGGAAAAGCACTGCAAGGGCACATTGCTACGTAACCAAATAATTTAAGCAAGTCCTGTGATTTTGTTTAGAATAATTTGTAAACTGCTTTGTATTTACCACTGTATTTACAAAATCTAAGTGAAATCGATAAATAAAAAACTGTATATCTGTGTTGATATCATGTCGGCGAAAAGACGAAGAAAAATAAATGAACATTCACTAAAGTTAAAAGTACAGACCGAAAGAGGTGAGTTCAAATCTTTTGAATTTTTCCTAGTAGGTTACGATAACAATGAATCAGTGTTAAAGTACTCGTAGCATTCTGACTGTAATAATAAACAAATTAAATAATAAACAAATTAAATTGTTAGCGCCAATATTAAAAATTAGTGTTCTAAAAAGACATATACTCTACGAGTAGTACGCGGTCCCATTCTCAGTACTATGTATATATATATATATATATATATATATATATATATATATATATATATATATATATATATATATATATATAATACTACTACTATTTTTATGCGAGTAGTGTAATATGTATATATATATATATATATATATATATATATATATATATATGTAATTACGCTAAGGTTAAAATGGTTGCCTCCCTTTTTAGAGAAAACCTCACAATTACTCCAAAAAAACTCTATCATTTTATAGATAACTAGCCGTTTCAAAATTTTTGTGCAGTCGGGTAAAAAATTAGCCTATAGCTTTCCTCGTGAATGTGGCTATCATAAACAATTAAGATTTTCTTAAATCTGACTGGTACATTCAGAGATTAGCGCGTTCAACCAAACAAACAAACAAACTCTACAACTTTATAATATTAAGTATAGATTGCTTGCTCTACTTCAACAACTAAAAAAATTATTACTGCTTAGATTTTTGTAAATTAATTAATTATTTAAACAGGTATAAATAATTATGCTGACATTTGACGGTTTTAATTTTGAAATTAGTGCGAATTATTCGCACGGGTATTGCTAGTATTGTATAGTAGTAGTATACTATACTACTCGTAGAAGATATAACTTTTTGAAACACTCATTTTATAATATTGACCCTAATTATTATTTGATTATGTTTATTATTAAAGCCAGAATGCTACATGTTATGTTAAAGCAGGTTAAAGTAACATCTCTGAAAACTGAGTAAAAACACAACGATAAACACAAGTTGCGCCATCTGTAATTTTGTGTTCAAACTAGTAATTAATATTGAGGCAATCTTTCAACATTATACTTTTCGTTTCATTGATAGCCGCTAGAGTGCACCAGAAGTACTAACAATTAATTGTGGAGGCGCGATAGTCGCAGCTCCGAAGAAACTCCCATCATTACGTCATATATTATGCGTTCCAACTGAGAATAGGACTTTCAGGACGCCATATTGTTCCGCATTTTGCGAAAACTTCGTTAGTTATAAGTATGGTGAGCAAAAAAATATTAACAAAGAAATTTATCAAAAAAACTAATTTGCGTTGTAATTGGTATATTATTTTCTACTCAGGTTCCCATTCGCCCATGCTAGTATATGTTAAAGTAAGATGTAGAAAAGAAACCAAAATGTAAAAATTCGAAATATTTATTTTTATAAAAAAAATACTTATCAAATATGATAGACATGGGATGCCAGCTATAGTCGGCGGTGATCTCAATGGCTGGCATCCCATTTGGGGTAGCAACACTGCTAATGCACGGGGCTATGATATCATGGACATTTTGCATGGCAATGATATGTTCATCTGTAATACAGGGAATACCCCAACCTTTGAAACCATCACATACGGACAAATCCGTTCGTCTATAATAGACATCACTATGGCCTCCGACTCTATCTATAACCAAGTGAGAGATTGGCAAGTTAACTTAAGTATTTGTTCTTCCTCCCAACATAATGCCATAGAATTTACCTTACACATTAATAGCACCGAACGACAGACAAACAACACATCAACCTATTTATACAAAACTGGCAATAAAGCCAATTGGCCGATTTTCAAAGAAACGTTAAATACAATTATGACCAATTCTAACATATTAAATATGGATCCATCAACCATGCAGCCACATGAACTGGAATCATATATTGATGAAGTTCTTAATGCCATCCACTCTGCTTGCCGGGAATCCATGCACACAAGAGGCTCTGGGCGAAAATGTAAGCCTCCTTGGTGGACCGAAAATTTGGAAGCCCGTAAAAGGGAAGTCATTCAATTACATCACCGATTACATCAAGCTAAACGACTAGGACTTCCTTTAGAAAACCTCATTGCTGAACAACAAAACCAAAAGATGAAATACGCCAAAGAACTCCGTGATGAATCCACCAAACATTTCCGACAGTTTTGCGAGCTACAAATTAAGGAAAATGTATGGTCACTTAAAAATAGGCTACTCAAAGAAACTGTTTCTCGTCAACCTCCTGCTACCGTGAAAATCGGCAACAGGTATACAACTAGCACGAGAGAGACTGGTCAAGCTCTTTTAGAGCATTTTTATCCTGATGACAATACTGACACTGAATCCAGACATCATCTACTCAGGTCAAAATTTTCAGAGCGCCTTAATACTCCAGATGACCCACCTTTCTCAGAAGAGGAAGTGCTAGAACACTTAAAAACGATGAACCCGAATAAGGCTCCTGGGATGGACCATTTAACTTCAGATATCTGCTTCCAATTTGCCATGTCATATCCCAAACTTCTCACAAACATATTGAACAGATGCCTCACTTTGCAGCACTTTCCTCGTCAGTGGAAGATTGCTTATGTCAAGATTATTCCTAAACCAGGTAAAAGTGACTACAGCGCTTTAGGCTCTTTTAGACCAATTGGACTAATTCCAGTTTTTGGCAAGCTACTAGAAAAATTATTTATTAAAAGAGTTACCTACTGTTCTGCTAAAAATAAAAGATGCAATATCAGACAATTTGCTTTTCGAGAGCAAACAAATACAACCGAAGCAATAAGCACAGCGCTAAATTTCATTCGAAATGCCAAACTTGATAAAAAATTAGTAGCAGCTATTTCACTTGACATCAAAGCAGCATTTGACAACGCTTGGTGGCCCGCTCTTTTCGAACGCCTACGATATATTGAATGCCCCAACAACATCTTTGGCTTAATCTCGAGCTACGTTCAAAATCGAACAGTAATATTAGACCATGGAGGAGAGCGGATCACAAAGACGATGTCTAAAGGATGTATACAGGGATCCACTTGTGGGCCAGTTTTATGGAACATAATATTGGATGAGTTGCTGGATTTAAAATTTCCCAAGGGATGCCACATCCAGGCTTACGCGGATGACGTCTTACTGATTGTTTCTGCCAAAAACATTGATGAACTGCAAAATATTGCTAACTTCTCTCTTGCCAAAATAGTTGAATGGGGCAACAGCGTGAAACTCAGTTTTGGACCTAATAAAACCCAAATGATTGCTTTTACTAAAAAAGCTAAAACAGCCAGAATAAATATGAGTGGACAAGATCTTTCTTTCCAACAGGAAATCAAACTACTTGGCGTTATCCTAGACGAAAAACTTCTGTTTGGCCCACACTTGCGTTACATCCTCAATAAATCCTCACGCATCTTTAACAAACTATGCATATACACAAAACCCACATGGGGCGCACACCCTGATAATATTCGCACTATATACTTACATGTCATTCAACCTATTATCACCTATGCGGCTGGTATTTGGGGACACATTGTGCACAAAGAATATGTTAAAAAGAGCCTTATGACGCTTCAGCGCGGCTTTGCAATCAAAGCGATTAAAGGTTTCCGTACTATCTCTACAACGGCAGCTCTAGCACTCGCGCGACTGATGCCCCTTGATCTTAAAATCCGTGAAGTTCATGCCCTGGAGAACGTTCGCTTGTCAGGTCACACAGAACTCCTACCACGTGACATCGCATACGAAAAACCAACCCCTTTTGATGAACTATTACACCCTGCAAAAAGAATAAATCTAGGAAACTTCAGCAAATCATACAGCCAATCAGATATAGACAAAATACGCAAAATCAACTCTATGTTTATCTTCACTGATGGTAGCAAACAAGAAGATGGATCGGAGATGGGAGCAGCTTTCGTAAGTTACGCCCCCAGTAATATTCTCCCCATAACCACTCGCAAATTCAAGCTCCACAATAGCTGTTCAGTATTTCAAGCCGAACTTCTGGCTATACTGGAAGCTTGCAGATGGATCGCCACTAACGAATTTCCACACACATTCATCTTTTGCGACTCGCTCTCTGCCATCAAAGCACTTCAAAACAGAAGTAATACAAATCCCCTAGTGTCACGTATTCATAGAGTCATACATGATTTTAGTGAAAAGGGGCAAATTGAACTGGCATGGGTTAAAGCTCACGCTGGTATCACTGGTAACGAAGCAGCAGATGCCGCAGCAAACAATGCAGCCAGTCTTCAAAAACCTCCAGACTACGTAGCTTTCCCCCTATCGTTCGTGAAAGAGAAAATTCGCAAAGATAATTTTATCAAGTGGCAAATCAGATATTCTAACGCGGAACAGGGGCAACACACGAAAAAATATTTCCCACGTCTCGAGTGTATTGATACATTTATGTGCACAATGAGTACCAACTTCCAGCTTACGCAAATACTTACAGGACACGGATATCATAAATCATATCTCCACCGTTTTCATATCACAAATGATGATAAGTGCCCCTGCGATTCGACAAGTGTCCAAACTATAGATCATCTTTTAGAACATTGCCCCGCTTTCAGTCTCTCCAGACACTCTCATGAGACTATTTGCCGCCACTTTAGCGTATCACCGTATCATATCATGGAAATAATTAAAAAGAAACAAACTGCTGAGTCATTTCTTAAATTTATTGTAAATATTGTAAATAAATTGAAAAATTTCAACAACACTTGAAATACTTTTATACAATTGCACAAATTAAATACCAAGCTGTTGTATTTATTACAACTTGTTGTATTTATTACAACTTAGGTTAATTGTTATGTTTTTTTTTTTTTTTTATATATCATAAGATAGCAAACAAGCAGATGGGTCTCCTGATGGAAAGAGTCAACCATCGCCTATAGACACCAAAGATGTTAATGGTGCGTTGCTATCTTGTGGCGAGGTCTAATGCCACATGCATAAGTTTACCGGCTACCTTACCCTCCAAACCGGAACACGAAAGCAACAAGCACTGGCGCTATTGCGGCAGGAATAGGTAAGGCGGTGGTACCAGACCCGGGCGAGACAATGCAGAACTCTACCACCTAGTAGCCACGATGTTAGTGACTCAATAGCCAATCGGTCGCCTTTTACGACCTGCCTGGCAGAACGGCAGTTGGCCTATTCTACAAAGGAGGCCGGGACCAACACGGCGGGTATTATGTGAATTAATTAATTTTAATATAGACTCTAAGACCTTTATATACAAAATATTACTTTAAAAAACATACAAAAATACATTGTTATATATATATATATATATATATATATATATATATATATATATATATATATATATATATATATATATATATATATATATATATATATATATATATATATATATATATTTCGCAGAAGACAATAAATTATAATATACCACCATATAGTCGTCTTATCACTGAATCAGTGCGCACGTTAGGCACGGTCGGTTCTCTAGCTGTGAGTCCTCTTATAAACCGATCTACTGACTCGGATTTCGTTACGACAGGCGATATTTGATATATGCTGGCCGATGGATGACTGTTAAGATATAAAATGACGTAAGTGACGTACGCAACGTATAAGTCAAATACACTTTATTCTACTCTAGATAGCGCTACGCTACCTTAGGTTGCAAATACTCTCATACTTCCTCACACGGCCATTCTGACAGACAACGCGCTCTCGCGTGTCGCACAGTTATCTTCGTAACATTACAAGCCTGTAGGCAATACGTAATAGAAATTTCCACTTCGTCAAAATTTTACTGTCTTTTGGTGTGATACAAAGCACATAAAGCTCATAGTAACGTCGCACAAGAATATTAAAACGACACACAACGCCGACCTGGGAGCTGTACTAAGCACAGAGCTTCCTTTACAATCTGAATTGCTAGTTATTGGAAGCGCGGAGCTTCCAATACACTTTCTTATTAATTACACAAAGCGTTGAGCTTCCAATGTACTTCCTTAATTGTTACATGAAGCGCGGAGCTTCTAATACACTGACTTGTTATTTACACGAAGCGCTAAGCTTCCAATGTACTCCCTTAATTGTCACATAAAGCACAGAACTTCTAATACACTGATTTATTAATTACATGAAGCGCTAAGCTTCTAATGTACTTCCTTAATTATCACATATAGCGCGGAGCTTCCAATACACTGATTTATTAATTACACGAAGCGCTAAGCTTCCAATGTACTTCCTCAATTATTACATGAAACGCGGAACTTCCAATACACTGATTTGTTAATTACACGAAGCGATAAGCTTCCAATGTACTTCCTCAATTGTTACACAAAGCACGGAGCGTCCAATACACTGATTTGCTAATTACACGAAGCGCTAAGCTTCCAATGTACTTCCTTAATTGTTACATGAAGCGCGGAGCTTCCAATGTACAGAACTGATAATTACATGGAGCGCGGAGCTTCCAATGTATTGTTTTTATAGTTACGTGAAGCGCGAAGCTTCTAACGCATTGACTTCTTAATTACACGAAGCGCGGAGCTTCCAATGTACTGACATGATAGCTACATGAAGCGTGGAGCTTCCAATGTACTGACATGGTAATTACATGAATTAAAGTGAGACATGGTGCTCCAAAAGCATTAACACAAAAGTTTTTTTATCTTAAAACTAACAATTTTCATGATTTTGCACTGCATTTCTGGAACAATATTAAGAGATATCAACACAGTAACATTTAAATGTTCGTACAATTTTTTTTTAATATAATGTAACAGTAATTAAGTAAAGCACAACAAAATAACATTATAATAAAAATAAAGCAAAAAAAATGTTTTTGTTCTCATTTATTTTTGATACATTTTCCTATTTGTATAGATGTACAATGAATGTACAAAAGAACGGAAACAGGCACAGAAATCGCATTACGAGGATATAAAAGGAAGGTTAGATACATCTATTAATTCTCATTATAAACTCTTATTTGGCTCACCTTCTTAATTACTATTTTAATCGTGAACATCTGTTATTTTACAAGAATTTGAAAATCTTTCCATAATTTATTAATTAGCCTAGGATTTTACTCAACTAAAACTATATCGCTTACATAAAAAAAAATGTACTTCGTTCTAACTCTTATTAAAGCGTGCTTTATCGGCACAAGCTAGTTCGTCCATCCTGGCTTAAGCTAAGCAGCTAAACTATCCGATGGTATTTTATCAATTTTACATGTTAAGCACCGGTGAACATATAATGTTCTGGCACAAGCGGTAGTGTTGGAAAACCATATATGTTTTCGTATTTTATTTAACGTTGTATCTCAAACTATATGTTTTGAATCCTCATGAAAGTGTTGAATAAGTTGCCTATTATAATTTTAAGAACTATTACGTGATATAACATATTTTTATAATTTGAAAATTTTTATGAAGCTAGCTTATTCTCCATAACATATAATGACCGCAAAAATTACTTCGAATGTGTCGTTTACTAAAGCCTGGATAATCCAGTTAGTGTCAGGGTCTAGCCTCTGGTCGAGTTGAAACCAACCATATTGACGACTAAAATAATAAACGTGTGGTATCCCTTTCCTGTACTCCACATCAAAATGCCTACCTAGGCCCATGTATTATCTATGTATTCAAGGAGCTAAATCTTTTTTTTTTATGATGAAATGCCTTAAGGCTGTTGTAGTTTATGACATCCTTAAAACTTGTCCTGAGAAGAATAGTACCTGAAATGCTTCAGGGCTTTGGTTTTTTCTTTATTTGATAAAATTAACTTGAGTGTCGATTTTTGCGATAGTACAGTTCCATAGCCGAGACGGCTGACGTATAAATAGCTACATTTTTAGAGTCAAATATTGATAATATTGTCATCTGATATTCATCGAAAGATAATAATTATCATGCATGGATTTTAGCTTTTAAATCTCTGAAATAAAACAAAGGCTATCTGTCCCTTTTTTTTAAAAGAATAACAAGGCAAGTGTAGAGGGTTATGAACTTATTTTGGAAGTGATATCCTTTACAGAATTAATTTTGTAGAGATTAATGGTTAAGGATGGTGTAGTACCACTTTATTCAAATTTTCAAGTCTCGTTTTTATTTCACACATAGTAATGAAATAGTAGGAATTGCCCTTTGTGCAAACGCAAACCCTTTTAATCAAGTAATATAAACGGGCAATATCATCGTCGATTAGAGGTGGCCGTTTCTAACGAAACACTGCTGACGATCGATGTCGGTCCATGTTGACGACATCCGTTGCCGAAATGCCCAACAATGGATGGGAATAACACCCAATTTCAACGCGATGGCAGACGTCGAATAACGACGACTGTAATCGACAACAACCGATATTAATCATAACACGTCGATGCCCGATGGCCCATACTGTGTATATCCAACTGTGAATAAACAACGGATGAGCGCAACTTTACCAATTCTAAGTGCCAACCTTACTGCGTGCTTGAGTAGAAAATCATCCTTTCAAATTCGTATCCAAATTTTAACTAACTTAACTAAAAAAAACTTTATATTTCAATATTTTGTTTATCTATTTACATCAACTCTCATTTACTCTCCTAAATGTTTTTACGTTGATGCACGATAGTATCGTTTATGAAAATGCCAAACCATCAACGTGCTTGACTTTTCCCAGCTAGTACGCTAGTTAGATGTCCAACACCGTTGTCGGAAACAACGATGTTGACAATGGTAACGTTAACGAAACAACGATGTGCATCGATGCTGAAAAATAACAAAACACCCATGTCTATCGTCGATAGTAATATTGGTATCAATATCATGTAAGTCTGCGCTCTGTAAAACATAAACATCCACTTGAACTTTTTTTTGTACTGTGCGTACCTTTGTTTTTATAATGAAAGGTTTATTCCGGGTCGACTAAATAAACATCCCGCCCGATAATGATGTCATAAGGTAGAGTGAACAATCAGAGCCGCTAACTAAACATTGTAACTTAAAACTCTTGAGATCGATTCCAACGCGTAAATATATTGATTTGTCACCTCTGTGGTCCAGTGGTCCAGTGCCAGTGCGAACCACGCGAGGTACCGGGCTCGATTTCTGGGTCAGGCAAATCAATGAATGTGCTTTTCACCTTTGCAAAGTAACGCTGCCTGGGATCGGACAAGCGCCCGGCCGGCAACAGGCCCGCCACCCATTGTGAGACCAAATATACTCGGCCAATTGCTGGCGTGCAAATACTTAAATTTATGTTTCTGATTGTAAGTATAGACTTACTAACACTTGATTTTGTATATTTATCATCTTTTCGTTTAGAAAAATACACCTGTTCCGTATGTCCCACTTTCAGACAATAAGATCATTGAACATTTTCATCGCTAGAATTAAGGCTACACATCTAAACTTTCGACATTTTGCATTATAACTCGATTTATAATATTTGTAACACTATACGATCGTTCTGTGGCCTTAGAACAGAAAGTGATATTTACAAAAAATAATTTTACATGTATTATGCACAATGCACAATGCGTATGTATTGTTATGATCAAATGTAATATTCTGTTTTTTAACTTATCTTGAAATGTTCATAGACTGTAGAAGAGTACAGTGTTGATGGAGATATGTCTAACTGATCAAACGATCCGTTTTTCGCAATGTTAATTGTATTATTAACATTGTTTAGCTAAAAGTGCACTTATCATGGTCTGACCAATGGCCACATCATTGTATTCATTGTTACAATTTAACTCAAAAACTACTTAATCAATTTCAAAAATTCTCTCACGCCCAGAAAGCCACATTATTTAGCAATGACACAGGCCACTATTTTACCTACTGGGCAAATAGAAGCATTGATTTTTGATCACGCGAATGAAATCGCGAGTAACTGCTACTTAGAAGTATTTTTAATAAATCAGATCATACCTGGCTGTCGAAGATACCTGAGACGACGACTTCAATTTTGTTCGCCAGTATTTTTAATAAATCAGACCGTACCTGATAGTCGGAGATACCTGAGATGACGGCTACAATTTTGTTCACCTCGCTCCACCCAGTTTCTATTTCATCCACCATTACTAGGTTTTTTTTTTATAGAGTTCTCCACATAAGTTGAATCGCAATTACTAGTATACTGCACCATGTCGTGAAATCTTCCAATAGTAGCGAACTGACGTGATTAACATTGCTTTATTTCATCCAATGTTTTGCATAAGGGTGATTTTGACACCCTTTTATGAGCACGGCCTTGTAAATGAATGAATACCATGAA
Source organism: Apodemia mormo (assembly GCA_036924255.1). Lineage (NCBI taxonomy): Eukaryota > Metazoa > Arthropoda > Insecta > Lepidoptera > Riodinidae > Apodemia > Apodemia mormo. The sequence continues at coordinate 1,671,244 of JAUPFN010000007.1, read as the reverse complement.
ATAAAGAAAATCTTTATTTCGTGATGAATACGGTAATCCTTGTTTCGCACTTTTTTATTTTATTTTGCACTTGCATCACCATTTTTTTTCTTGGTTCGTTTTCAACGTTCATGAACTGGTGGGCCGATAGTAATATTAGACGCATTGGATTTGATCCCACCGCTGCTTTCGCAGAAGACAATAAATTATAATATACCACCATATAGTCGTCTTATCACTGAATCAGTGCGCACGTTAGGCACGGTCGGTTCTCTAGCTGTGAGTCCTCTTATAAACCGATCTACTGACTCGGATTTCGTTACGACAGGCGATATTTGATATATGCTGGCCGATGGATGACTGTTAAGATATAAAATGACGTAAGTGACGTACGCAACGTATAAGTCAAATACACTTTATTCTACTCTAGATAGCGCTACGCTACCTTAGGTTGCAAATACTCTCATACTTCCTCACATATATATATATATATATATATATATATATATATATATATATATATATATATATATATATATATATATATATATATTTGTTACTTACATAACATTAATTACCATGTAAATAAGTAAATTTACTACCTATTTTATTAAGTTGTCGTACCACCAACTTTTCTGCTCAAACGGCAAACCACTACGTAAGGCGTAGTTAAACCTACAGCGAATTACATTTCTAACTGGCACTGACGGCTGCTGCAATTGATTCTTTGTCTGCTGAACAGATAAGTCAGTGGCACTTTCTTTCTTCTTTTTTTTTAAATTATTATTATTATTATTTTATTACATAAGATTACCTTACGCATATGAGATAAACTTGAGTTAACGAATACCTGTAACTTACAGACGAAAAACATTTTTACCGTAGGATTTTGGACTCTTCTAAGTATCAATTCGCTAAGAAGAAATCCACATTTAGTTATATGACCTACACAAACAGCGAAATTGCTACAAAAAAAAATAAAAAAAATATGATAGACATACCTATCGGATTTTAAATCCTTTGCACCACTTATCCTTTAACGACTTTGTTGCCGATATCATTGGTGTACAAATCTTTTTTGTCGCACATAATAGGTATTGCATAAATCTAAAATTAATTACGTGTTTCAAGTTATGTGTATAATGACATTATTTAAATAGGTACACTTGGGTAGGTATACGTAGTATGATATGGAACACTAATATTATTTTTATAGCATTATTTGAATGTTATTTGTTCTTTAAAAAATAAGCCCAATATTTTTAATATTTTTTTGTTGACATTACTAATTTCGCACTTATGATATGAAGTTGACAATAAGCGCAATCCCATTCTCAGTTGAAACGTTCGGTTGGAACGCACAGTACGTTATTGTCCAACGGACGGATACTTTTCACATAAGTTGTCTGAATCTCTCTAGAGAGGAGGTGAGATCGTTGCGTCAAGTTGTAAAAATACATTTTTTTGCAAACGTTGTATACTGCGCAGTAGCAAAATAACCGTGAATGGTTTGCCAGACTCACAGGCCTGGCGTCGTCATTTGACGAAATAGTATTTTTTCGCAATTCCAGTCTGCCAAAAAGCCCTTCCCAAAATTCGTAGCTAACTCCGGGACCATAACACGCTGTAGAAGGGAAACTTAAGTTTAAAAACAACAAAGAAAAATATCGACACGGCTTTGAGAAGTGGTCGCAGGTTCAAATCCCGCGTGTCGATATTTTTCTTTGTTCGTTCGTTGTTTTTAAGGTTTTTCCAGATTCCCAAGCACGGGGTGAGTGCTATAACACAAAATAAAAATAATTAGAAACTTAAGTTGCAGTTAAATCTCTAGTTTTAACTTCGTAACTGACTGGTTTTGGAAAAATTATATAAATGATATTTTAAAAACATACAAAACACTGTTTAATGCATATGAGATGTATTCTTTATTATTTTCTCGTCGGCCTAATCCAATACATCTATGTGTTTGTTTCTGTATTGTGACACTTTTCCGCTTCATCGAGTTTGAGATCACATAGATCCTAAAGAAGTTTTACTTCGAAACCCTTTAAATATAAGCTTTTATTAAGCTTAACTCGTTATTATTAGAAAAAATATTCGCAGAAAAAGTATAATTATAATTAATTAGTTACGTGTATACTGTATAATACAAGTACATTAGTAGACATTACTTACAATACATTTGATTGAGGAAAAAATCAAACATCATTAAAAATCTATCCGATGTCAACCGTATTTGCCGTAAATAATTCACATTCCGGCTACAGCATTATTTAAAATGAAATTGGAAAGGGTGACATGACGACTTCATTATTTTTTCAAGGGATCCTAAACGGTGTTTCGTGTGATCACCACGCCCCCATTTCACGGCTATAATACCGACGTTTAAATTACCGGTTTATGTACAATTTTATATCAACGCAACGGTCTCTTTCGTGACATGTGATGTCTTCATTAGTGTTGTATACGTTCATCTACTATCGATAATAAGCGACTGTTATCAACTTCACAAGCATCTTTCCTTTAAGTTCCATTTATTAAATCATCGGCTCTTGGTAAAACTGCATCATATTGATTTCTTTAAACGAAACGTAGGTTCAACAACAAAACTTAGTATATTTGTTTTACATTGAATCGGTTTGTTTAATAAAGCATAATTAGGACGTTCACTTTATTTAAAATTTGGCACGAAACGTGTTACAGTGCCATTGTGTGATATAATCCAAGACAATTTAATTAAATGTTTTTGCTACATATGCGATGAGTGTATGTTATCATTTTATGATCAAGAAAACCGTCTGCTTTTTTACTATGCTACGTATATCATAACTTACGCGTGATAAGTATTTCTTCGATAATTTTAGTTACCTACAATATTTTTTATTGTCTAGCTAAGTTACAACCTTAAACCAACTCTTTTAGAGCGTTGCCTCTTTAGCTATATTAAAAAGCTCAAAGCTCCTAAGGTATTAATTATGTGATATTTTCTAGATGGCGTAAATTAGACATTTATTGTAAAACTAACTTTTAAAAGATTTTAGATTACACTCATGAATGGAAAAGAATTGACCAACTAGGCTCTTTTCCTTAGTTTCTCTTAGATAAACACTCGGTTAATTATTATTCCTGATATGAATTCTATTATTTACAGACTTCTAAAAATTCATAATTACGCCACATGAATATAAATAAATCATGCAAAAGTGTTTGCATGTATGCAGTATTCTTAGACATAACAAAATAGATAGTGAAGTTCTTCAGCTCACTTCCGTAACTAACAAAAAAGATTTTAAGCGCGCTGGCAAGATTTATTACAGAAAAATATCATTTGGAAATTATATTTTTACTATGATTTTGCAAATATTAGCTTTTTTCAAACGTTATTGAAAACATACTAAGTAGGCACTTATTAATTATTAATAACGCTACCTTCGTGGTGTAAAGGAAATATTTGAATTCCATCCAATAAATATTTAAATAGCAGAATAGATTTGATCAAATAGCATTTACTGTTTGTCATAGGAACATAAAGCATATATCTAATATGGTCTCAACTTCTTTGGAAAACTTATATGAACTTGATAAATCAGTCATTGGGCCTAATATATGGATCTTACAACTATTTGGGATGTTATTGCCTAAAAACAAGTTTGGCATGATTGGTTTTAAATTTTTGTATTTATTCGTCGTCTGTTTTGTACTAACTGAATTTATTGAATTATATTTCACGAGAACCAACAGGGATGAAGTGTTTCTCAATTTGAGAATATTGATGTTAAGCACTGTCTGTTCCATGAAAGGAATTAGCTTTGTCTTTTGGCAAGAAGATTGGAAACAGGTTCTTAACTATGTTATTAAAACAGATAAATATGAAAACGCGTCTGCAGATCCAGAAAGAAAGGCAATAATTTTTAAATACACTAAATATTGTCACAAATTGTCACATATTTATTGGGCAGTAGTATTTACGACATTCATAGGCACAGTAACTCAACCCTACATATTTCTGCTTTCATCAACTTTTAGACAAGGTTTAGAAAATGGAACTGAGATATTTCCACATATTTTCAGTTCTTATTTACCTTATGATAAATATAAACCTCCATTAACATGGCTAACTGTTGTCTTTCATACTTTTATGTGTGCCATTGGAGCAGGCATAATGGCTGTCTTTGATTCTACAATAATTACAATAATGGTATTTTTTGGTGGTGAATTAGACCTCATTAAGGAAAGATCTAAACAGATATTTAAAAAGGATGGAAAAGTTATTAATGACAAAGATATTACTGCTATTATTGCTGGTATTCATGATGCACATAATTTGTTAGTTACGTAAGTATTTACTAAATTTTACATTACTTTTTTAGTTTATTGATTGTCAATTATGTCAACGTCAACCAGTTAAACCTGTACCGTGGTTTTATTAAGCAATATTATTTCAACATTACTTCTATTTTGGCTTACGAACACTTGCCCCAAAACATAAAATTCAAAGGCTTTTATTTATTACACTAATATACTATATTAGTATGCGGCATAATAAACAATGACAAAAAATGACATATTTAGCGGTATAAGGATAAAAAATATGTCACATTAGGCGGTATTTTAAATTTCTTGTTCTCTTGTTCTGCTTAGACTAAAAGTCCAAGCAGAATCAGTCCACTTAAAGTCAGACAAAAGGCGTATAGTAGTAATACCGCAGCTCAGCTCAGAGGCTTAGTACTAGAAAGCTGTTACGTAACATGCAATATATAGGTGCAATATAATTCATGCCGAAAGTGGTAAAGTTATTTAAAAAAAAAAACCTTTTTTATGGTAGGTACTTCCTCTACATGTAAAGTGGGGATTCTATTTTCTCGCGTACCCCATGACGTATGGTATTGTTGAATAAATTGTTAAAAATATTGCGGGTAGCTTATAGAATTTACTTGTAAATCTCGGAATTTCGGCCAAGTTTTTTTTTATAGAAGAGTGGGCAAACGAGCAGGACGTGCACCTGATGGTAAGTGATCACCGCCGCCCATGGACATCCTCAATACCAGAGGTCTTGCAGTTGCGTTGCCGGCCTTTTAAGAATGAGTAAGCTCTTTTCTTGAAGGCCCCCAAGTCGTATCCGTTTGGAAACACCCCTGCCGGTAATTGGTCCTACAACAAAGTAGTGCGAGACAAAAAGTGTCGGGAGAAACGCACAGTTGTGGATTTCCAGACATCGAGATGGTGAGGATGGAATTTCAAATTTTGACGCGATGTCCGATGATGGAATTCGGCGGCAGGAATTAATCCAAATAACTCGTCGGAACACTCCCCATGAAAGATACGATAGAAGACACAGAGTGAACCAACATCTCTGCGCAATACCAAGGAATCAAGCCGTTTCGAAATACCCAGGTCGTCAACGATTTTAACAGCTCTACGCTGAATGCGATCAAGAGGAAGGAGCTGGTACTGAGGAGCTCCGGCCCAGAGATGAGAACAGTACTCCGTGTGGGGCCGAGTTTGAGCCTTGTAAAGTTGAAGGCGATGGGCCGGCAAGAAGTACTGCCTTGCTCTGCTGAGCACACCGAGCTTTTTGGAGGCTAGTTTAGCCTTACCTTCCAAATGACCGCGAAACTGAACAGTTATATTGTCTGTGGTTATAAGTGGACAGAAGCAGCGAGTATCCTATCACTCAAGTCGGGGTCGATTTTCATTTACCCTCTTCTGATCCAGCTTTTTCGAATTCAACTGACATGCAACGCTAATTACATTTTTCATTTGCTTGTAAGAACAAATTTCACAATTTTCAAGCCTGGGGTAATTGAAATCCATCCTCACTTTTTTTGTATATAGCATAGGGGGCAAACGAGCAGGTGGTGCATCTGATGGTAAGTGATCACCGCCGCCCATAAAATTATCCCATCAGTGGGTGATGGGGTCGCCACATCCCTACGCCGGCGAATAAATTACTACTATTGAAAACATACTTTTAAATTTCAATAGCTTCCCATTTTTCTACCTTGAAATACTTATATTTCTAAATTTCAATAGGGAATATAGTGTCATTCAGTATATAGAACCTGAGGTCGGTAGAATTCAAACCAGTGATCACTGCTGATCTCTAATTTATGTTCTGCTATAGCCGACAGAACATGTACCTATATACTGCCTGTTTTTTACAGATATAATATGCTCTTTGTACTTATCTGCGATATTACGTTTTGTTGGACCTGTATATGTATAATAACTACCACAACCATAGTTCACTTTACACCCCTGGTGCTGATAGTGCATGGCATCCTTGGGCATGCCCATAATAAATGTCCGGCTGTCTTTAAGTTTTCATACCTACAATCTATGCATCAAATTTAAGATTTAACATGACTGTTACTGCCGCCAGCTAATCTAACTTTTTTGAATATGGCAATTATTAAAAAAATGTTAAATTATTAGAATTTTAGAATGCTTAGAACCATAATATAGAACAACTTGTACTACAAAACATAGTTTAAGTTATAGTCAACTCAGTATCTCAAGTCTAATAAGATGTTACTGTTATCTATTATATACAGGGTGTAAATATAATATCTACTATATACAGGGTGTAGAGAACAACAACAGATATTGTAAATAAATCGTGTCGGTCGTGTCGATTTCGTTTGTGGAGCAGGCTGAATAAACCAAACGCCAACAGTTACCCACGATCATAGCGATTTATTAATTTGCTTTGTCAGCTGTCGAAAATGAGCTGTAAACCCATCGCCGCATTTGATAACTTCTTGCTCAGCCTGTTGTTTGAAATAACCTGGTAAATAACTTTACATGCTTGTTTAAGGCACGATGAATATACAATACCACTACCTGACTCCTACTGAACACTTTGAATTGTCTACATAAAAAAAATCCAGTATCACTCAGCTCGACTTATGACTGATTTTGATCTAAGCTGCAAAAGCTAAATCTAGACCAAAGATGTAGTTTGTAAATGTTAATAAACTTGTAGTAAATCTACATTTGTTACACGTTTATTATGACAGTAAGTACACTTACTCTGCAATCGGTATAAGAGTAAAAGAAACGTGTATATATAAAAGTGTATTTTTTTAATAACTCATATGCTATCAACTACGCAACACATTTTTTGGATGCTTCTTAACGCCCAATCAAACGAATTTGACCTGGTAGATACACACAAAGCACAGTGAACTGTACTTTTAGATATAACTGTAGCTAAAAAAATACAATGGAAACTGCATTTTTTTTATTACATAGAGCTCCGCAACCTCTCACCCCGGTTCCACCGCCCTACTTATTCCTGCCGCAATGGCATCAGTGACTGTCATTGCTGTGTTGCGGTTTTAAGGGCCATTCTGTGAATCTTCTCAGTGTGTGGCCACGGTCCACTCCGGTAGTAATTCTAAAAAATTGATACAAAAGGTTTAAATGTAAAATTATAGTACTATATAATGATAATTTTTAAATATTTGCACACCATATTGTGGTAGAATATGTTACTAATTAGTTTTTAATAACTTGTAATACCCCCTTATTCTTGCAAATAAATATTTTCATTTCATTTTATTTCCGCCAAACCGATAACAACGCACCATTAACATGTTTGATGTCTTCAAACTTAAAAATTGATAATACAGCACGAAGAATTAGTTAGCTACTAACACAGTTATAAAAATTTGACAATGGACTAATATCGGCACTATAATAATTGTGTACTTTAGATACATATTTTTAAAGCTTTATAACATAATATGTGATTCTTTTTTCTCATCATTTGAGAAATTCACTACACACACTACACTACACTAGAGAAATTCCACTGAAATAAATACTAAAACTGTATTGCAAAATCAGTTGTAAGAACAATTAACATTCTTATAGCCAAATATTTCCCTGAGGAAAACATTACAAAAAATCAATATTCTTATTGCAATATCGCGTAGGTATACAATTTCATTTTTAAACTCGTACACTATTAAAATACACAATTTAGGTCTTAGAAACTTTTTAGTTATTTTTAGTCAAATATTATTAACAAGTCTCAAAGTGGTCTGTAATTATTGACAATAATAGTGTTGTAAAACACGTACATGTAAATTTAATATTACCCCATTTGAAGTGAACGTTCAGTTTACAGAAAAGTAACGCCTTGAAACCGGAAAACGTTAAAAAACACAGATTTTAAAAATGATATTCATAAATATTTTAACATAAGGGTTTTCGAGGTACCTATAAAAAGGAATGTTTGTTCATTTTTCTATCATTTATCGTTCACATTAAAACAGGTAAACTGAAATGGAAAAAACTGCTTCAAAACGTTTTAAAAGTGTAGAAAATATATTTTTAAAGACAGTAAGAGTAAAATCTTGTATATTAATACCATCAAATAACAAATTAAATGAATATTGTTGGTCTATAATATTAAACCAAATATCAGATAACTTATTAATTAACAGCCAATATTTTGAATTTTATGTGAATAATTTGATATCTGACGAAGCATTTTTAAACTTGAGAGTACTGCTTTTCATGTTTAGTTGTTTTAATAAAGTCAATGGATGGTTTTGGCAAGAAAGTTCAAAAAACTGTGCCTATATAAATAATATTCATGAAAAAGCGTGTGTTGTTGATGTAAAAAATCTGATTATAAGAAAGTATCTGCAATATTTAAGTGTCTGCTTAAAGTTAGTTTTATGGATTATTGAAAATATTCAACGAAAATTGAAGGTTGATATCAGAGAACTTTGCTATAACTCTTATTGTAACATGTATATTGACAAAGCATGTCATATAACTACATTTTTTGGCGAAAGCGTACAGATTATTGAGAATATTATGCAGCTAACAAACGAAAAGACTACAGAACAAGATGTCAAGTAAGTTTCAATTAAATATTATTAACTCTAAAAATTATAGTTTTTCATATACTTCGTAATAAAAGTATATATACTTGTACATGAAAGGTCGCATAAACACAAACTTTTAGTAGAAATTTTAAACCACGCCACCATACATGATGCGTTTATTTTGATTATATTTATTCGTCAAAGGTTAAAAATTGCTTGTTTTAATAAAAGCCACCAAGAGTAGTAAGCAGACTTTAGCTGCCCCCCCCCCCCCCCCCCCCCACCCTCGGTACGCCCATGAGTATAGATATATCAAATTATTTAAAATGACTAATAGGTACAATAACCCATCGGCAACTTTCAATGAATTATTTATCTCTGCCTCCATATCATTATTTAAATAACAATTTAAATTAATTCAAGTAATTTAATATGAAAGTACATTACTTATTGCCTGTAATACGACAAAAAAGTTCTATGTTGGTCAAAAAGTTACATAATACTTATTGCCTGTAATACGCGCAATGCAGAAGTAGTGTCACAATATTATGCGAATTTAGCGGAATTATTTCAACATTAACATTGTTATAAATGCATTTTTTTGTAAAATTATCGTTTTAATTTTCCATATTTTAATATAACATCAGATATCGTCATATTTACTGGATGATCTTGACGTATATAAGTATTAACTAAGTAATAGTGTTCTGCAGTGGTGGTGTTTCTTCCAGTTAAGTGTCAGTGTATTTCATTGTTATATTCCGATTTGACGATTAGGTAACTTTTACATTATTATAATATCCTCATTACAAGAATAACAACGCACCAGTACCATATTGTAAGTCTGAAGCCAATTCATTCCATCAGAAATATCTTCTGATTACTTTCTACCTTCTTTAAATATAAAAGAAATCATTTTACTTAAATGTATAACATATTCACTACTTGTTTGACACAAATACCAACTTTACATAATTCTCAACGTAACTGTACGTTTTGTTTTAAGTCTCCTCCAAGTAAGCAGATTTTATAAAGTGGCTGACTATAACGTATATGATTTACTTGTAAAGCCTACCAAACTGTGTTAAATCTCTGTTTGACATTTCCTTAAACTTGTTTACTGCTAAACACCCGGCTGAAAAGAAAATTTCAAGAAACAACGAAATATTCTATTATTCGTGCTGTCCTGTAATGAACCATAAGTTGTCCTTAGTAGTTTCTGTATTAAATGTTTTGATTAGAAAGTATATTAGTAAAAAAAAAATAAGTACCTAGTTTATTTATAGCACTAATGTTGTAAAACGTTTCTTGACCAAACCATCAATAAAAGGTACCGCGAAACCAATCATTTTTCTAATATGTCAGTATGTAACGATTTCGGACATTTCTATGATAAATATAACTTATACTAAGAAGCGTCACGTTTAATGTATAACTACACTTTGAAAGGTCAACTGCTTCAAAGGGTATCCTCTGTTAGGGATCTGGGGGTATTACATGACTCAAAGCTGCTCTTTGATAATCACATTAATAAAATAATTACTAGAGCCTCCAAAGCTTTAGGATTTTTGATACGCAGCTCAGCTGACTTCTCCGAAGTAAAAACTCTTAAAGTGTTATACTGTTCTCTTGTTTGTAGTCACTTAGAATACGCTTCGCAAATCTGAAACCCTAGATATGATACATACATTAGCCGTCTTGAAAATATACGGAAAAAATTATTAAACATATTTGCTTTAAATCAAAACTTACTTATTCCTCGTGTAACTACTTATATCTATGTAAAAAATTCCACATTCTCCCTCTTAAGGTTAGACGTGAAATAGCGGATGTAATTTACCTTTCAAAGATAACTACAAATGTGGTTGATTGTTCCGAACTTTTATCTCAAATATCCATTGCAGTTTCATATAAGTATTTCCGCAACTACCCTATTGTATACTTACCGTTAGTCCACAAACTATAAGCAAAATACATTTATATATCGAGCTGGCAGCAAATTCAGCGCGATTCTAAGTAAATTTTATTTGGACTTGTTTAACACTAGCTTTGCGACTATAAGAAACTTAATTAGTAGCTCATTTTTTAAGAACATCTAGTTTTGTAATTTAGTAGTAAGAAATTCTCCGTCACTACTAGTGGAGAATTTGTTCAGCCTTCTGATGCTACTTTAAGTTTTAATTATGTTTTTCTTGTGCTGTTATTCCTCCTAAATAATAAATAAATAAATATAATTTTATGAAGGCTGGTGATAAGTATCCAAAACGTCAAACTTAAATAAGAGATAAGCAAAAAAATTCACATTACATTCTGTCATCTTTTCGAAAATAGAACGCCAAGTGGATTTATTCGTATATTCTATACTTTCTATAGTGGATTTATTCGAACTGATAAAATTTGTAAGAGGACCTAGAACCAACATAGAACTTGTTTGTCGTGAATTTCCCAACAATGGAAAGATACGAAATTCGTGCAGTGGTAAAATTTTACGTTTCAAGAGGGAAAACAACAAAGCAGATTAAAGTCAAGCTAGGCAGTGTTTTGAGTAATACTGCTCCTGCTTTGAGCACAATTCACACCCGGGTTGACTAATTTAAAAAGTGGAAAACAGCGCTGATAAGAAGCCCACAGGTCTGGCCGTCCAAATGAAGTCACGAATACGAACATGACTTAAAAAAATCACAAAGTTGTATCTAACGATAGGCACTTAAAGTTGCGAGAGATAGCAGAGATAAGCATTTCGTCTGAATACGTTTTTAACATTTTACACCAACATTTGGGAATGATAAAGCTTTGCGGGTGATGAGTATCGCGTTTGCTGACTGTTAAATATGAGAAATTTCCAGTGAATTATTAATCAGAGTGTTTGACGTTGTTTAAGAGAGATCTCAACGAGTATTTGTTTTCTTGCTGCAAAGATTCGAAATAAACAACCTCATTCGGCCAAGTTACACTGCAATCACACGTCAGTGGTTGCAGTCGACAAACACCACGAATCGCGTTTCGAATTGTAACCACATCCATCCTATTCTCTAGATCTGGTCTCGTGTGTCTTGTCCCAAATCAGAAGAAATGGTAAGGTGGCCGGAGATGCTCATCAAATGATGAAGTCATTGTCGCCGTAGAAGATTATTTTGAGGAGGTTACTTTTTTTTATCAAACTAGTATAACGGCTTTGGAGAAGCGCTGAAATAAATGTATCAAGATAAAAAGAAACTACGTTGAAAAATAATTTGATTTTTAATTTGATTGAGTTTTTGATTCATCTGTCATTCTGCTAGGCCGTTTGTAAAAAGCAAACAAGTCTCATTATAATCGTGGCTACTAGGTGGTAAATTTCCGCAACGTCTCGCCCGGGTATTTGGTACACTTTTACCTATCCCTGGCGCAATAGCATCAATACTTGTCATAGTCGTGTTCTGGTTTGGAGGGCAAGGTAGCCGGTACCCCGCATTTCATTTATATGACCCACACATATTACTTTATTTTACTCAGCTGGTATTTTTGTACCTATATATCTTAAATAGCAAACAAGCAGATGATTCTCCTGATTGAGAAAGAAAAACATCACCTATAGACACCAAAGATGTTAATGGTGCATTGCTATCCTTGTGGCGGGGCCTTAATTCCATATGCATAAGGATATTTTACTCTCGAAACCGGAACGCGGCAGTGGCAAGACTGACGCTTAAGCGACCCTATAGCAACGCTATAGCCATGATATGTTATCACCGCCCTACCTATTGTAGGGCATTGATACCATATCCGGGCGATACATAGTTGCAGAGCTCTACCACATCCGGGCGAGACAGAAATGCAGAGCTCTACCACTAAGTAGTCACGTTGGTAGTAACTCGCATCGTAATCGTACGGTAATCGTTCGCCTCTTACGAACCGTCTGGCAGAATGGCAGATGGTCTATTCTTCAAAGAGAGCCCGGACCGAAAGGGATAAAATAGCAGCCTCTGTTACTCAGTGATAATTAGCTTTATTTTGAAGAAAATTTAAAAAATATGGATATTGAGTTTATACATTTCAAACAAATGATCTTAATATTCTGTTAAACTCCACTAATATTATAAGGAGGTAACCTAATGATATTTTACCTGGCAAATACATACCAACTCGAATAAGCATAGTTAGCCAAACCGCATTTAGATAAAAATCATGTTATTTTCTTTGGGATATCAATCAAAACCAATCCTAAAAACACATTATTATCGTTAAATCTTTCCATTCATTTAAAATTCCAAATATTTGTTAATTATCGATATATATTTTAAAAGAAATTATCGATATAATTTCACATGTTACAACCTTAACATTTAATTTTTTCAAAGGAATTACAAGTTACGAAGTTACGAGTCGAATTAGTTTGAAAGCAAAACAGATATTATTATTAAGCCGATATACGTGGGTGAAATTTAATAAGCAGTTACAGACCTTTTAAATAATAGGTATTTCATTATGACGAATAATTTTCCCGCCATTTATTTGGGGCTCAACATTTATCGTTGGTTTTAGGGTTCCAAAGTTAACTAAGAACCTTGATAGTTTCACCATGTCCGCAGCATATGTTAGAGATCCATAATTTTAGAAAACTGTAATTTCGCATAAATATACAATATGCATATTAATTATGCCAACAAAGTGGTAAATTAAATTTTGAAAAATATATTTTTTTGTGCTATAAAACACCACCCGGCACCCATAAGTACAGTGGGGATATGTTTTTTTCTCGCGTATCCCATAACGGATAAGTTCTTCAAAAATATTGCGAGTCTTGGAAAACAGTTTTTCGATTAAGGGATTCTTTTGTGAAATATTAGCTTTAAAGTCCCAATTTTTGTTGAAGTTAATTGTGTTGGTGTTAAATAGGTTATATGTTTATAATATGAAACAATAAAAAAATCTTTTATTAGTCCACATGATTGTGATGGGCGACTACGGAACCCTTCACTGCGCGTGACCCGCCACGCATTTGGCCAGTTTTTTGTATAATGTATTTATTTTGAACTAGCTGTTGCCAGCGACTTCGTCCGCGCGGACTTCCTTTACTCCGCACAGCACCTCCCCCGTAGGTGATAGCGTGATAATATGTAGCCTATATGTTGACCCGACCTGTTAGTAATATTCATGCAAAATTGAAGTAATTCCATGCAGTACTTTTTGAGTTTACCCCGGACATACATACAGACAAACAGACAAAAATTCTAAAAACTATATTTTTGGCTTCGATATCAATAGTAGATTACGCCCCAAGTATTTATTCTTTTTAAAAAATATTCAATGTACATTTTTGACCCTCCTACTATTTTATAATATGTATAGATACTCAATACCTTCATGTCTGATGGAAAGAGATGACTGTTCTCCATTATCGACAGGTTGGGCCTTGGAATATCGAAGTTAGTGTTTGTGATCTTTAAGGTTGGGCACAAATCACATTATGAGACTTCTCACCGTGTCCTAATCGTGAATGCACTAGTTTTAGCTTCGGGAATATGGGCGTAATGGTAATAACTTATTTTATTTTTGTTTTATTAGCTCAGTAGCTATGTCATTTCATCACTTTATTACTTACCCTGACCCGGCAAACGTTGTTCTGCCTTTTTAACTACTCTTATTTTTTTTCTATATTTTCTCATCTTTTAAACCTTCCCTGGACTTCAACAATTAATTCAAAACCAAAATTAGCCAAATCGGTTTAGCCGTTCTCGAGTTTTAGCGAGACTAACGAACAGAAATTGATTTATATATATATATATATATATATATATATATATATATATATATATATATATATATATATATATATATATATATATATATATATATATATGACGGCGTCCGCGTCGTCAAATGCAAGAATATTGTAAAGTGTAAACAACAAATGCACGGCCTGGGCCGGCAAGCGCATCGTTCGATATCCCTACTACTCAACTTGTTTTGCTACCTGTATAAAAGGCTCTGAGCGCCCGCCGATAAGGCAGTCTAGGCTCTGGCGTGGCTCGGTACACTTGTTGTATCTTGCTAGTAGCTTATCCTTGACTCTCGGATAATTAATTTGTGCAAACAAGTTAATTATTATTGTCAACTATAAATTAGTCGCAGTACAATTTATAATGGACTATCTATTGCTTAAATTATGACTTATTTGTAATAAGGAATAATTAAGTTACTTGGAATTGTTAAACGAGAACTAGTCATTAGTGATGGAAAGCTTTAATAGTGATTTTATGTTATTTTTTGATACAAGTTGAACAAAATATAAAGAGTTGTTATATCACCACATCCTCATTTTATTTATCGTATCTGACCCACTTCCTACATCAGAAGTGGGATCGGATTCACTCCCACTTCAGCATCAAACTATTTCGGTTAATTATGTAGAACAGTAAATGTCTCTTTTCGGTTGTGGTGTGAAAACTATTCTTTGAAAAGTAGCAGAAAATATTAATTCACATTCTGTAAATGCATCTACTCCTATTAGGTTGATATAATTTGATTCTGATGAAACAGACTATATGACTAACTGGTGTCCTCCTCCTTGCTTCGTATTCTTCATTACTGCGGGTCGTAACCTCCTCATTAGATCGTTCTTGATAGCACAATATTACGCCATTGGACTCTATCTTCAGCACCGTGCAGAGAATCATAAAACTTTTTAGACATGAGATTGGTGCAAACCTGGTCTGACCATCGCATAGGAGTACGACCACGTGGTCTTTTGTCTTCTACTTTTCCGGTCACTATTAGCTTTTCGAGATTGTCTCCTTGCTTTCTAGAGATGTGGCCGAAGTATTATAGAATTCTTTGAAGGCACGTAGCAGACAGTCTGGTCTTTACTCCAAGTTGTTTTAGTATGAAGGCGTTGGTCCTGTGTGCTGTCCAAGGGATACGTAGCATTTTCCTCCAGCACCACATTTCAAACGCATCAATGCGGCGTCTGTCTGCAGCTCTTAGTGTCTATGACTCTGCGCCGTACGTAAATATGGAGAACACCAGCGTACAAACCAGCCTCTGCTTTGTTTTTAATGAAATGCTTCTGTCGTTCCAAAGACCCTTCATCTGACTCGTAGGATTTTTGTCGTGTAACTTACTAGCTGGTGTACCTCAAGTAAAATAAATATAGAAAAGAAAAAATTAGACGGGGTTGATCTGATCATTGTAGCTACTCACTCACTTAAGAGTCATGCCGTCACCTACTTCACAAGCTGCTGTCTTGGCAAGCTATATTATGACTTGAAGATCTCTTCCTTTTAGACTTAGATATGAACCGATTTAAGAGCACCACTGTATTTCGAGGAAGTTACAATTTTTGTGATAGAATTGAACATCGTTACAACGATTGTCGTGATAAACAGAAACTTATCTCAAATAATTTTTGCTTGCAGCGAAAGCAGGTCATCTACCACTATCTCTGGTGGCGTGTCCAGTGGCCGACCACCAGTGGTCTGCTATGTATGTTGTGACCCCGGCCCAGCCACATAGCTTCCATTTGTCCGAAGCGCTACAAGAAGAAAAAAGTTGCCACATCAAGTTCCGAAAACAGAAAACCAGTCAACATCTGTTCCAGAGCGTCACATGGTGTATTACACTAAGTGAAAATTAATTATTTTTTTATATTTGACTCTGGTTCAGAAGGCCATATCTAACAAATATCTTGTGATTCCTTTGTAAGAGAACGGTTTTATGAACAAGAATCTAAGTAGTCGCTTGTCCTAATGTAATTTCCACTCAACAGATCAAATGTTTAACCACATGGCAAAATTTAAATTTGGAGGTCATATTTCACGTTTGACCTAATGAGTCTTAATAAAAAAATTTCGTTAGGTCGCAAAATTTTTGGAGCAAGGTAGAATAGGAACTAAGCAACAACAGGTTAATGCTTAGCAATACCTAAACACTTAATCGTGCTCAATTTCAAAATCTGCTAGCGAGAGTATGGTAAACACTGACCTTGTAGATAAAGATAGAGAGCGCTTGGTAGATATTTTTAAAAACAATTGACAACCAATTGAATTAAATCCGCCGGGCTTAAATTCGTCGAGTTGATGATCGTTAATAAGCAATCTTAAAGTTTATTACCAACTAAACTCAAACTAATATTTTAAAAAAAAGAAAACAATACAGATTTACATCTTCTTGCGACAGGCACATATAGAGCTAACAGTCGGTCCGAATATGTGATGCGAATCTTGTAGGGTTTAATAATGATAGCGCAGTATAATTCTCTGACAAATCATGGCAAGAGCGGTTAGGTAATATTCAACACGCGCTCAACAATATTAGGTGTAGGGTATTTGGATTTACCCCCATAGATTTGATATTCGGTATTCAAGGCAACTAACTAAAACTCGCAAAAGTATCTACAAGCTTTGAAGATCCAGTGTATCCAATAGAATCAAAAAATCAGCCCAATCAGACATTTTATGGTTGAGTAGAGGTAATGAAAGGTTAAACCTTTTAGTGTAGGTGACTTTGTCTTTGTAAGGAATGTAGAACGACACTAAACGAAACTTAACTCAAAATATAAGGGCTCCTTAAAAGTTACCGCAATTTTAGAAAACAAGTGCGCCCATGATAGCCTCTGCGAAGTTCCCCGTATTCCTGTAGGGTTTCTTGAGATGAAAATTATAACAAGGATGACGTGACGGCGTATACTCATGATAATGATCTTGTTCATAAAACTGGTCCAAACAATATTGATAGAAATGCAGTGTATATTGTAAATAGTTATAACAGTCAGAGTTTTTAATATCTTCGAAATACCTGCGAAGGAGATTCTCTAATCTTGTAATAACTAATGCCACTGTTCATGAGGCTGCATCATCAGCAAAAAAAATACGATATAAAGTAAACGAAAAAAAAATCAGTAAAATAATGATAAAAAAAAATATCACTAAAAATGTAAGTAAAAAAAAAAGCAAAAAAAAGTAATAATGGGAGTCTTATAAAACTATGAGAAGAAATCAATGTAAAAAAAAAGTAAAAGAAGTAATTTAACAAAAAAAATTTAGGATTGACAAAAGATGCAGGATTGACAAAAAATGTAGGAAGATGACGGCACACTCCAGTCTCCGGTTTTGAACTGATGAGAGGGAGCTTAGTAAACTCCAGTCTCCGGTTCTAACTGATGAGAGGGAGCTTAGTGCACTCCAGTCTCCGGTTTTTAACTGATGAGAGGGAGTTTAATACACTCCAGTCTCCGGTTTTTAACTGATGAGAGGGAGCTTAGTACAATCCAGTCTCCGGTATTTTTAATTGATGAGAGGGATTCCTAGCTTAGTAGAATCCAGTCTCCGGTTTCAAAACAGACGAGAGAGTTTAATAGTTGTAGTTGCTGAAGGGGTTACCGGACCAGCACACTATTGTAACATTTCGCTAAAGATCACGCTAATTATAGAGTTGTAAAAAAAAAAAAGATTATGTTTAGTTTTCTAAAAGATATGTCAGGATGAACGAGGCGTTCCTTGTCCTCAGATGTATAAAGATGCGCACACGAGGACGTGTGCATGTCAGTATGGCCGTGACGGCGTCCGCGTCGTCAAATGCAAGAATATTGTAAAGTGTAAACAACAAATGCACGGCCTGGGCCGGCAAGCGCATCGTTCGATATCCCTACTACTCAACTTGTTTTGCTACCTGTATAAAAGGCTCTGAGCACAGATTACTTATGGCTCTGAGCGCCCGCCGATAAGGCAGTCTAGGCTCTGGCGTGGCTCGGTACACTTGTTGTATCTTGCTAGTAGCTTATCCTTGACTCTCGGATAATTAATTTGTGCAAACAAGTTAATTATTATTGTCAACTATAAATTAGTCGCAGTACAATTTATAATGGACTATCTATTGCTTAAATTATGACTTATTTGTAATAAGGAATAATTAAGTTACTTGGAATTGTTAAACGAGAACTAGTCATTAGTGATGGAAAGCTTTAATAGTGATTATATGTTATTTTTTGATACAAGTTGAACAAAATATAAAGAGTTGTTATATCACCACATCCTCATTTTATTTATCGTATCTGACCCACTTCCTACATATATATAGAAGATAAACTGTACTCTTAACACGTACAATACGAAATAAACCCTGTATAAAGAGTAAGAGAAGAGAGAAAGAGTATAAAGTAGGTGAATGACATTATCAAAAATATATGTATATTTTTATTAAAATAAAAAATATCGTATTTCGAAGTGACTCATTTAGTACTAAACTTGAGCAACTTCCCCTTAAATCAAGCAAATATGTTCAAATTTATATCTATCAATATCCATAAAATAATGACACAGATATCAATGACTTTGACGATCGCACAGGATTTTTTACACACTGTATACTAATAGCATTGGTGGTTCACATTTATTTAGAAACTAGCTGTTGCCCGCAACTTCGTCCACGCGGAATTCGTTTACTCCGCACAGCTCCTCCCCCGTAGGTGAAAGCGTGATAATATATAGCCTATATGTTGACCCGACTTATTAGTAATATTCATGCAAAATTTGACAAACAAACAGACAAACAGACGAACAGACAAACGGACAGACGGACAGACGGACAAACAGACAAACAGACAAACAGACAAACAGACAAACAGACAAACAGACAAACAGACAAACAGACAAACAGACAAACTGAAAAACAGACAAACAGACAATAATTCTAAAAACTATATTTTTGGCTTCGATATCGATTGTAGATCACCCCAAGTATTCTTTTAAAAAAATATTCAATGTACAGTTTTGACTTTCCTACGAATTTATTATATGTATAGATTCCAACACTTTTAAAAAATAAACAAAAATCAAGTGTAAGTCTCATCCATTTTGCATACTGGTTAATTTGTAGAGAATGAGATGAATTGGACGTAGTCACACGAAAAGGCCTTTTTTTATATAGAAAAAAGGGGCAAACGAGCAGGAGGCTTACCTGATGGTAAGTGATTACCGCCGCTCATGGATAGCCACATCACCAGAGGTCTTGCAGCTGCGTTGCCGGCTTTTTAAGAAGAAGTACGCTCTTTTCTTGTAGGTGCTTAAGTGGTATCCGTTCGGAAACACCCCCGAAACAAGGATCCAATCCACACAAAATCACTTTAGAAATATTGAAGTTTGAAGTTTGAAGTTAAAGTTAACTCATTTTTGACCATATTGTGGATTGGATCCTTCTCGTTTAACTACGTCCAATTCACTACAGGGTATAGAGGTAGTTAACAGAGAAAGAGAGCAAGCGATTGGTTGTCATTTTTTATTGATTGAAATAGAAAGAAACGAAAGAGAGAGATAAATTAAAGGAGTCGAAGGATTTTTTGTATTTTAGAAGGAAAAATTTGCAATAAAATCTCTATGTGGCTTGTGTTTTGGAACCATTAAATAGATGATATTTTAAATATAAAATACTGTGTAATGTACCTATTCTATCTTATTCCGTCGCCGGCTGAGTCCCATATGTGTTTGTTTTTTATCGTGGCTAATTTTCGTTCCATCAAGCTTCAAATCACAACAATTCTAAAGAAGTGCTTAACTTCAAAAAAAATAGAAAGCTTGCTTTTTCTGTTTTTTTTAATTTCCCGCTACGTAGTACAAAGTGTACGTAGATAGGAAGTTACTGAATTTGCCCTGAAAAAAAAATAGATGTTTAAACTGAAAAAATCTATGTTTATAGTTTTTACTCTTTTGAGCTTAAAATACCTTAATTTAGCGGTAAGTTGGTGCAGTGATCAGCAGCAGTGATAGCCTGTAGGATCAACCGCTTACACATTTTTTGAAGCCGACAATATGCTTCTGTTTACCAAACGTCACTTACGTCCAGTTCAACATAATTCACTAACTTTGGTAATGATATTGATGATGATTATCACTCACCATTGCATTTTTCGAACTCAACGGTTTTATAAGATGTTACAATAACGAGGACCGAATGCGTTACGTGTTATTTTAAATATGTATTTTAAACTTTTTTGGGAATTTTGTGTCTTCATAAAAAAAGGATAACTTCTAGCCTAGCCAAAGTCTAGAGAGGCACAGTAGTGAACTAATAGTTACACGAAATCCACACAAAATCAGTTTAGAAATAATACTGAAGTTTGAAGATGGATATTTTTAAATTTTTTAACATGCCATATATGGGGACTAGTTCTGACGTTGAATAAAGTAATAGAGAGCTATTTTTGCATATTTGATATTTGATGTTTTTTACTGGCTAATTGTATTGATGTTTAGCATCATTTTTGAACATATTGTGGATTGGATCCTTTTCGTTTAACTACGTGTTATTTTGTTATAAGATAGCAAACAAGCAGATAGCTCTGCTGGTGGAAAGAAACGACTATAGCCTATTGATATGAAAGGTGTTAATGTTGTGTTTCTATCCTTGTGGCCGGATGATAATACCACATGCGAAATTTATTGTCTACCTTACCGTCCTACCCAAAATACGATTGTGATAAGCATTGACGTTATTATGGTAGGAAAAAGTACTAATTGAGCTTTGTTCTGTTACAGACACTGCAGATTATTTAACTCGTTGCTATCGCCAATATTGTTTATGTATTTGATTGGGTGTTCTATGCTGATCTGTACAAGCGCAGTTCAGCTAACTGTAAGTTAGACATGACTTTATTATAATTACACTTATGGTATTTTACTTGCAATTGTGACTTGCAGAAATGTTACCATATTTTCAACTGATTTCCCAAAAGGAGGAAGTTGTCAATGCGCCTGTATGTTTTTTATGTTTCTTCCCTCAGAACTCGGTCACTTATGAACCGATTTTGAATGTTTGAGAGGATGTGCTCTCCGTGGAGTCCCATTTTATTTTGGTGAAGATCTGATGCAGGGTTCTGGAAGTATAAGAAACGGGAAGTTGGTTGCTGCAGCAGTGGCGTAACTATATCTGGAGCCTGTGGCAAATTCTTTTGATGGGGTCCTATCAGTAAAAATCGTCACGTTGTATTCAGTTTAATTTTAATAAACTTCCAGATTTTCAGCGTAGTCAATTACACGTACAATGTAAAAAAATATTTTTGAGCTCGCGGCCTTCTGGGCCGGGGCCCTCATGGTTCTGGGGCCCGTGGCATTTTGCCAGCTCTGCCACCCTATTGTTACACCACTGTGCTGCAGTTTTAGTGTGTTATAAAAATTATGGAAGTTCTGTAATCATTATAGCCACTGACCGTAGACATTTGTACTGAGTAGATCTTCTATACAAATAAATAAAATTGGAGTGTCTGTTTGTAATATTGAAATATCCGCTTTTTCCTAAAAACATATGAATGTATACACGGTACATATACCAAAATAATATTTTTTGCAATTTTTGTCTGTCTGTTTGTTTGTTGCGGCTAATCTCTGGAACGGCTGGACCGATTTTGACGGGAATTTCACTGGCAAATAGCTGATGTGATAGGGAGTAATTTAAGCTACTTTTTTCGAAATTTTTCACGCGGACAAAGTCGCGGGCTCAGCTAGTAATAATAAATATAACTGGATAAATAACACGAACTGCTATAATCCAGGAGTAAGCATAGTATGTATTTAATTGTGTTGTAGGTATTAGTTAACGATACCAAGACATTGAAATACTTATAAATACTGAAATATATTTAATAAACTCCCAAACCCAGAAATGCAAACATTTATGCTCATCACAAAAATATTTGTCCCTGTCGGGAATCGAATCTGAGCCTTGTTAATTGCGCTGTTAGGGTCGCTAATCACTCGACCAATCTTAAAATCAATGTCAAAATACCCTGTAACGTCCTAACGCACCTAAGTCTTCTCACATTCTCGGTTGGGTAGTGAGAAAATGGTTTCAGGGCACTTACCCACTACCCATGGTATCTGTCGCACGGCACTGGTTGATGTTTCTTGGTTCCTTAAATTAAATTAATGGTTTTTCCCTAAGTGTAAAAATTACATGCATAAGTCTACCGGCTTCCTTTCTCTCCAAACCGGGTCGTATGACTAACACAAGCATTGATGCTATTGCGGCTGGAGAGATAAGGCGGTGATCCAAATAACCGGGCGAGACGTCGCGGTCGTCGCGGAACTCTCCACCTAGTGTGACACATATAGCTAATGGGCCACCTCTTAATGACCTGCCTAGAACGGCAGTTAGTCTATTCTTCAAAGTAGCCCGGACCAACACAGGGAAAATATTTCTTGTAAACGGTTAAAAGTATGCTATGTGTGTTATTAAATATTTATGCTCAGCACATTTCAATCCATCTGTAACAACTATGTTAATAACGTAGTTTATCCTACGCCAGCGCCATTCCGGTAGGTATATGAAACTTTATTTTCAGTATACAACTGGATACTTCTACTACTTTTTCCACATACGAGTTGGTCCTTCTCATTTCTATACTCCATTATACTTTTACATCTTAAGGTAGGCACCTACAGCTTCATGGTGCACACCATGGAGTTATGTGCGCACCGTAGACAGAGAATTTCTCTGTCTACGGTGCGCACCTTTGAGTATATACCTTGTAATACATGGAACACGCCGTGTTGGTCCCGGTCTTCGCCGTGTTGGTCCCGGCCTTCGCCGTGTTGGTCCCGGCCTCCTTTGAAGAATAGGCCAACTGCCGTTCTGCCAGGCAGGTCGCAAAAGGCGACCGATTGGCTACGAGTCACTACCATCGTGGCTACTAGGTGGTAGAGTTCTGCATTGTCTCGCCCGGGTCTGGTACCACCGCCTTACCTATTCCTGCCGCAATAGCGTCAGTGCTTGTCGCTGTCGTGTTCCGGTTTGGAGGGTAAGGTAGCCGGTAAACTTATGCATGTAGCATTAGACCTCGCCACAAGATAGCAACGCACCATTAACATCTTTGGTGTCTATAGGCGATGGTTGACTCTTTCCATCAGGAGACCCATCTGCTTGTTTGCTATCTTATGATATAAAAAAAACACAGAAAACAAGTTGTTTTCTTTGTTTCTGTCGTAATATATCTATGGTGCGCACCATTAACGTCTTTGATGTCTACATCACTACAGTGTGTGTCTCTGTCCTTCAGAAAATCAGTTTATTTGCTACTCTATAATGTCAAAATGACCGACAACCAAATCGTAATCAGAACTTCAAGTTTATAAAACAGCGACCACATTACGATTATGAAATTAAACTTACAGATCTGACCTAGATTTAATACCGTTTAAGTTAGGTATAAAATATTTTTAGACACTAAACTTATCTCTGAGCGTTACATTAGATATACATGCCTATTATCTATACTAATATTATAAAATTGTAGAGTTTGTTTGTTTGTTTGGTTGGTTGGTTAGTTGTACGCGGTAATCTCGAAAACTACTGAACCGATTTGAATAATTCTTTTTGAGTTGGATAGCCCGTTTATCGAGGAAGGTTATAGGCTATATAACATTATGCTACGACCAGTAGGAGCGGAGTAAACAAAGTCCGCGCGGACGAAGTCGCGGGCAACAGCTAGTATTAAATATTTGGTTTGTAGGCGAGCATTCGCGAATGTATAACATATGTAATGTTACAAATTGCACTTACCATTAAATAGTTCCAGCACCATTGCAATTTGCTGATAGGGTAAAGTACCTAGTTTAATTATTGATGGCGATGTTTTATTTCAGGGTTCAACAAACACCACGCAGATGATTTTCTTAGCAGAGTACCTGGTGTTTGGCATCATGCAGCTTTTCTTATTCTGCTGGCACAGCAATAGTGTATTATACAAAGTAAATATATTTTAATACTAGCATTACAAGCTGATTCGCGCAGCATCACCCGGGAGTAAATTAACATGACGTCAATATAGTTTTACATATAAACTTTCACCCCCTTAGGGGTTAATGTTTTGGCCATGTTGGACCCCGGATCTCCATCCAAGTTTCATCATTAACCACTAATTAAGTCTAGAGTTTTAAAAATATACAGGAAATACATACATATATAGCTTCACGCCAGATCCCTTGCGAATTAGACAGAGAGAACCGAGTGCCATATGCCACAACCCTTGCAAATTTTCTAAAATAATTAGGTAGGCACATAAGATATTATGTATGCACGTCAAATCTCTTACGGGATAGGTACGTAACGGTCCAGGTAGACTAGACTTCCTTTCGCCGAATACCTATTTCTAAAATAAATAATTTATTTATTTATTTCTTTAACAAAATCCACAGCGCTTAACAACAAAATACCTACATACAAAGCGTAACTTAGGCTTACGGCCAGTTATGGATTTACATTATATATGCAGGACTTATACAACAGAGCAAACGACACAATAAATATCGAATAGCGTTTCAACTTCAATTAATACTTTTACAAAAAAGCCTAATCAGTAAATATAAAGGTTATTTATCTGTCTGTCTATCATTTCTAGCTAATTTACGAAAACAGATTAGACCAATAATTCTGATTGTCGCTGAATAAGGAAAACATCAGCTATATTTTTTACAATTAATCTATACATTAACTATTACTATTACACAATACTATACAAACAACTATTATACAATTTAACCGGCTAACCCGCGCAGCTTAGCTCGCAAGTACATTTGTTAATCTACTTGCGAGCTAAGCTGGCTGGCGTCGATAGTTGTTCATAAAACTTTAAGCCCATGAGGGGTTAATTTTTGAAAAAAATCCCAAAAGATGATGCATAAAACATAGTAAAGATAGATAAAAAAATTAAGCATATTGTAGTTTCTTAACTATATTTAACTTAAGAATAAAACTAAAACCACAAGTAATTAATATAAATACCATTATAGTATCACTTTAGGGAAAGGGTTATTGACTCAGCATTATGTTGCATCATAGACTGTACTGGTATTCTGTCAGGACCTTGCCGAGAAGAGCGTGGCTTAAGTATTGAACCAATATCATATAATCACTATGTAAAGATGGATTTGTAAAAAAAACATAAAAGAAATCAAAAAGAAACCATAAAAAGCCATATACCTAGTGTATTTTATCTATCACAAAACTATCGCAGATATTCAATCAATGGCATCATGTGTTTAGTTGGGGTAAGAATAAGTAGGTACTTAGGAAGCTTTACTAAGCTTTCTCTAGGGCTTAACTGATATAACTATAGGTATAGTTATATCAGTTAAGCCCTAGAGAAAGCTTTTAGTCGAGAAGAGCCTATTTTATAAAAATATACATACATATGTTCACGCCAGATTCGTTAGGGGCTAACAGAGAGAACCGAGTGCCATAATATGTCACGAATGTTAATTGTCTTACATCCTACACGTTCACTACTCACTTCATGAAAACACGTTGGTAGTGAAGACTTTTGACACCTCCTCCGAAACGATCATAGATCATGGATCATATATCAGTCTTGGTCCTTCCCGTTACCTACATCCTTCCACAATCACAATGTGTATCTGTTTTGTAAACCTATCATCTCCCACTCTTTCTATATATCCAAACCATCCGAGCATGCCTTTCCCAATCTCATACAGGAAATGCTCTTCATAAATTGGATTTTTCCCCAGTTCGAACAAGTATCATCAGGTCCTTACGAAAGTGAATGGTATGCAGCTGGAGTGAAGCAAGCACGAAATATCCTCCTGCTGACGGGACAACTGAGATTCGTATACATTTTCTCTGCGGGACCTTTTGCGATGTTGACATTATCCGCGTTTATTTCTGTAAGTATTTTTGAGTTCAGTGTATTTTTTATTTTACGGATTATTCTTTTTTATAGCATAAGATAGCAAACAAGCAGATGACTCTCCTGATGAAAAGAGAGTACCATCGCATATAGACACCAAAGATGTTAGTGGTGCGTTGATATTCGAGTGGTGAGGTGTTAATGCTCTTTACATAAGTTTACCGGCTACTTTACCCTCCAAACCGGAACACTACAGTGACAAGCACTGACGCTATTGCGGCAGGAATTGGAAAGGCGTTGATACTAGGCGGTGATACTAGGCCTGCGCACACGATGGTAGTGACTTAATAAAATAGCAAACCGTTCACCTCTTACGAAGCCTGGCAGAACGGCAAATGGTCTATTCTTCAAAGGAGCCCATATCAATTCAGCTGCGATTGTATAACCGTAGGTTCAATCCCTAGGCCTAGCAAAAGTGCTATTAATATTAATAACAGTAAATTTTAAGTAATAATTATGTAAACATTATTTTATATAACAAGAAGTTATAATAAGTGTAGGTTACTTTTAATATTAAATAAATAATAAATCTCCGGTAACCTGAATCAGATACTCACAAAGTTAAAATGGAATCAAATGGAAGACTGGATATCTATTGAAACAAAAAAAGAATTTTCTATATCGGTTCAGTCGTCTTCGAGTAATTGGCGAGGATACCTACACAAAAAAACCGACTAATTGAAACCCCCCTTCTTTTTGGGAAGTTGGTTGATTAGATTTTGTACCTGCCATTCAATTGGTACAATACTAAACCTGAAATAAGAGTAGAATGAAAACCATGCCTCGGCAAGAGTAGCTTAAGACGTTCTTCAACTTGGTGGGCTGACGATATACGCAAAGTAACTGCCAGCGGTTGGAGACTAAGGGCTGAAGATCGAGCTAAGTGATGTGCCATTGGAGATGGCAATGTCTAGCAAGGGGTCAAAATAAGTTGATGATATTTTAGAAGATTCCTCCAGGCATTTTGGAAAAGTCGAACGATCGCTGTAGGTATGTGTCACTGCCATTTTGACTATTAGGTGTAGTAACGGTATTCTGTACCACCGCCGTACCTATACCTACTGCAATAGCGTCTATCTGGTCTGACGTATTCCGATTTCTGGTTTGTAGAATTAAGTAGCCGATAAACTTAGCTATCCATGTGTCGAGATGATAGCAACGCACTATTTACATTATAATGTCTATTATAGCAATCATAATGTAAATTCAAATTTGAAATTCAAATTCAAATAGCATTTATTCAACATAGGTAAGCTCGGCTACACTTATCGACGCCAAAAACATAGCTACTTTATAACTACAAAAGTACACGTATATTAATTCAACTAATTAAAACATATACCAACATATAAAATGACCATATAAACCATGCCCTATCATAATAGGCCATGTTTTTTGTCTTTACACCAGGTGAGCCATATGTGGACAACGTATATTTTAATATTATAATTATTACCTTCATTATTTGAATGCATATTTAATTATTGTTTGCTAGAGTGAACCTAACGTCCAGAATCCAGATCGCCTCGAGCGAAATCTAAATCACCATATTTCCTTGATACGATCATATTCGTAATTAACATTCTTATCTGAGGTAATAACCATGATTAAAACATAGTGTTAAAATAAAGATAAATAAAGATTCACGGGACAAATTACACTTACTGATCTAACCCCAAAGTAAGCAAATAGTTGCTTGTGTTATGGGTGTTAGTCAACGATACTAATACATAGAAATACATATATAAATACCAAAATATATATAACTAGCAAAAAGCAGAGCTTTGTAAGGGCTCACTAAGTTATATTACCTAGTAATAAGTATGGATATTCGCATCTTTGTATCTAGGAAGGCGCAGAAAAATAAAACCAAAATAAAAAATAAAATGTTTCTAAGATAATTTTTTTAATACTTATGTATAAGAAAAATTCTTTAAAATTTTCTTGATTTATTAAAAACACGTTTTCTATAATTATCAATGTTATCTACACAGAACAATTATAAAGGTTATCTACATATTTTAAATCATATTTTCTGGTCTACCCATATAGTACCTACCTATAATATGTAGCAACTCAAGATCTATCTCGCACCACCACTTCGCTCTTGAAGTCTAATATTGATAGAAATCAATTTTTATTTATGGTAACTTTCTTGTAAAAGAGTTTTCCAGGGAAAATCAGTTTTAAAAATAAAAGTTGATCTTATAAAGAAAATTTAATTTAATTAACCTTCAAAATTTTTAGATTTTTTAGAAACTCAGCGAATAAATTTTTCGAATTTTTCCCTTAAGAGAAACTCTCGGGGTTCGATTCCCGAGTCAGGCAAATCAAAAATGTGTTTTTTCAGTTTGCTGATAAAAGCAATTTTGCCCGGGATTGGAAAAGTATCCATTGGTGATAGACTGGTCACCTATCACTGTCTGTAATCTGTAAGTAGTTGACCTTGCAAGCCATCCCTGAAACTTCCCGCTAAATTAACGTATTTTAAGCTCAAAATAGTAAAAACTATAAACATAGGTTTTTTCAGTATAAACATCTATTTTGATAAAAATGGCAATATATCGATTTTTCAAAAGCTGTATATTTTGGAAACGATAATCAATTTTGATCTTTCAAATGGCATTCAACTCAATTTAAATATTGCTTTAGCTAAAAATTCGGTAGGTTCAAAAATTTCGAAGCAATGTCAAAAAACATTTTTTTTTTAAATTTTCGTCAGTGATAGATCCCAAACAAAATGACCGATTTTTAACCAATTAACAGTACGTGGCGTAATTTTGTAATTGAAAAGTGATTTCAAAAACATTAAGTAACTTCGCTAAAGAAAACGTAATTTTAATATTTGAAAAGCTGTAACTTTTGAAAATAAGATTCGGTTTTGATTTTTAAAAGGACATTCGACGTAATTTTTTTAGTACTAAAATATTGTAGAATACCAAAAAATGATTGGTTGAAATATTTCGAAGTCATGTCGAAACACTTTTTTCAAATTTTCGTCAACGATTACTTTCAAACGAATAAACTGATTTTGAGGCAATTTATGCATTAGACGTAATTTTTGAGGAATAGAGATGATTAGTTTTTGTACTCAATCGGTACATTAATCTGGAAGTTATTTAAAAAAATCTGTTTCGCCACAGTTTTTTTTTGGGTTTTTTCGAAATTTCTCAAAATCTCTTGGGCCCATTTGGTTCGAATTTTCAGGAAGTATAAGTTGAGTGGAATCCGGATGACTTTGAAAACTCATGACACACACACACACACACACACATACACACACACACACACATACATACAGACATACTGACGTCATCGCGAAAATAGTCGAAAATGGTTCCTAAGACCACAAAACGTGGACATATGGTGAAAACTCCATTTTTGAAAATCGGAGCAAAATCAGTAACCTCCCTATCTACATACGTAGTGGGAAGTTAAAAAGTACAAGTGTTTTAATAGATTAATATTGTATTAAAATGGAGTGGAATCGCCTCTGTGGTCTGGTGGTCCAGCGTTGGCGTTGACCACATGAGGTATTCCCGAGTCGGGCACTTAAAAAAGTGTTTTTTCAGTTTTCTGATAAACACAAAGTTGTCCGAAATTGGAAAGTGCCCGGTTGGCGATGATAGGCTTGCCACCTATCACATTTGTGGGACCAAGTATCTTCGGCTAATCGTGGATGCACTTGTTGTACCTCTGCCTACCCCTTCGGGGATACGGGCGTGAAAATACTTTTTAAAATGGAGTGAATGAAAATAGATTAAATGAAATAAAACGACTACGCCAAAGCTTAAACCTAAAAGTGCGATATTTTTTCAGTAACATACCACTAAAGGGCATAAATCGTTGTCTAGCGTAGCAATGTAGCATTTTAACTCGTTAATTTTATAATAGATGGCGTTAGCAGTAATAAAATTATAATACAAAATGTACCTTCTATTTTTTTAGTATTTATGAAATAGCATTTTAATGGTAGATAACATATCTAGACATGAATTTAAACCACGACGTCAAAGCTCAAACCTAAAAGTGCGATACTTTTTCAGTAAAATGTACCACAAAAGTGCATAGAAAGTGGCCTACTGTAGGGCTCGCTTCGCTCGCCCTAATAAATACCCAAACCCGGAAAAACAAACATTTATGCTCATTACACAAATGCTTGTCCCCGTCGGGGATCGAACCCGAGCCCCGTTGATTACGAAGTCAGGGCCGCTAACCACTCGACCAACGAGGCAGTCAAATATTTGTGTTATATTTTTTTAATATAATTTAGGGTTTGCAAGAAAATCAGCATAAATCTAATATTTATTTTTATTTACTTAAAATTTTGTTACAGATCTTGAAAGCTGCATACAGCTATTATACACTTCTTAGAAAATAAACATGAAAATTGAGCGACTAACACAACTAGCAAATTACAAAACTAATAATTACATGTATACAAAGCACATCTCTTTTTTCTCATGATGCACATGATGATTTCAAATAAATTAGCAGCAATAAAATTTACATTAATGAAGTTTTATTTTAAAAGTCAACCTACTGTTCTACTCAGATAATTATTGTAAGTAAAGGCTATACGAGTATATTTAATTTGGTATTTCCTGTATTTCCTCTTTTACATCTTCAGAAGCATGGCAGTACAATTTTTTTTTGTTCACTGACTGCAACGGTAAAATGTCCCTTTGTCACGAAAACGTAGATAAGTGAAAATGCTCCATTGTTAGTTGTTACAAAGAAGAACATACTTATAGTATGTGCGTTTTGTTAAAGAGAAGCGAGTACCAATTTTCTTCCTCTCTTGATTAACGGGTTCGACGACTTTTTGCTGGGTTCCTCGATTCGAGAAATCGATTCCTTCCATTAATCGATGTAAAAATTCTCGAAATTGGGTGTCTTCCTGTAAACTTGTCTGACTTAAGTCTATCTGACTGTCCGTGACTGTCTACCAAACTTACTCAAAGTTGTTAGAGTAGGTAATCAAAATTTTATTGAGCATCTAACTTTAGCCGGTTTCAGCCTAGACCACGAAGCTGTATTATATCTGGTGGCAACACTTCTAATAACTTCTTGAAATCAAATTTTAAATACAGCTGTCGTCTTCTCAGGTCTAACCCTCTCTTTCTAATACAGCTTTATAAAAAGAGATGTTGAGACCTCATAGACAGAGATGTAACGTAAATATTTGTTTCAATTGATTAATACGAGTGCTAGCTCCACCTGTCCCTAACACTTTATGGCCTAGACACACTTTCTATCTTTAACTGTCTAAGCCTATAGAAAAAATGTTAGAATTATAAAATGGCGCCTTGACTTACAAAGTAAAAAATGGTGACATTGGAATATGTTTTAGTAGTGTCCTGGTAAATTCTTACTTTAGCCGTTTTACTATCTTACATACATTAGACCTTATTTGTCAAAGTTACAGGAACACACCTATTGTTAGCCTCTAGCTTACGTAATAACTATATAGTAATCTGTGCTCATCACGAAATTGTTCTCTAGCATATATTATGTTTATGCATAATAGATTACAATAATAATTTTATATTTATCACTAAGTCTCGAACACCGGTAAAATCAGTGACAAAATTCTAAATCTATGGGTAAATTACCTACGACGATCAATACATTTTTTCAAAAAGTTTCTAACTGCCAGTCCGCGTTGAAAGACATGTTGATCTTAATAGAGAATAATCTCAGAGTAGGTTTAATTCCTCGAGGAGAAGATGGATGAATTTTCGCCAACGTGCTTCTTGACTAAACTACTTAGTACTTAGGTTATAATTGGTTATAATTCCTTGGTAACTGGAGTATACTGGTAAGATAGACTAACCTATAAAGGGAAGAAAGTAGAAAAATGTCCAACTATTTGCTGAAAATAAAGTTCTTAATTTATTTCTTAATTTACATTTATATAGTGTAATTTAAATAGGTATTTAATGTTTATTTAGCCTATTGTAAAGAAATTAACTAATGTAATAATAATGACGACTTGCTATGCCAGTAAGTATGTCTTTTTTCAATAGTGCAAACTTTATCAGATCGTCTCTTAATCTCGGGTTACTCTTAAGTTTAGAGTCATAAGTGAAGAAGTAATTATTTAAGTATTATAATAATAAATGAAGATTAATAAATAAACTAGGTATTTATCAATTCTATGAATTCAAGATCGAACCGTGAAGTATTAGGTACAGCTTCATGGGTCGGACGGTGGATTTGATGTTTAGAAATTACGTTTTCTGTGGAAATTACTATTTTACTATTTTTTGCTGTTTTTTGTAAGTTTCATTTGTTACTTTTTGTTTTCTTCGGATTGTCATGGCAACACTGAAGCAAAGCCAAGCAAAGTAAATTCTCGAAAATTAATTCTTCAATCTTCGGCCATTTTGTTTTGTTCGTCCTTTTATGTTCGGAACTTCGGAACTCAAAATTCAGATTTCAGAGGTCAGAAGTA
The DNA here is from genome assembly GCA_036924255.1 of Apodemia mormo. Classification (NCBI taxonomy): domain Eukaryota; kingdom Metazoa; phylum Arthropoda; class Insecta; order Lepidoptera; family Riodinidae; genus Apodemia; species Apodemia mormo. Next base: position 1,638,294 of record JAUPFN010000007.1, on the reverse strand, counting down.
ATAATCGATATAATAATTTTGCTATATTACAATTATTCAGCTTTTTTATACTACGCTTATTATTTTAAATGAATTTGGTATATTGTTTTACAACGACAACTCTTCAAATAATTCTGTAAGTAGATCTTCAAATTTTCGTTAACATTTTAGCTAAGCCACATTAATTGTTAAGTAGAAATACACAATTTAACAGTTGTTTGTCTATAAGTAGGTACATGAAAAATAAAAGGGTAAGAAGTTATGAGGTTATAACTTTTTTTGTATAAGGTTTACAAAGATTAAGTTGGAATTTTCGGCATTATAATAATTCAACTATATTTTGTAGACGCAAGTTGGGATCGTATCACTAAGCACGCAGCTTTTCTCTTTAATTTTTCAAGTTTTTTTTGAAAAATGGTAGAAGATTGAACCAATTTTATCAATACCTAGTTATCTGCCAACCACATAATTGTACCAACTACCCACTTTACTCCACATCGAAACAGGCCAGTGTCAGACATGCTATTGTGACAAGAATAATTATTATAATAGTAACGTGTTTTGGCGTTATGCAACGATTCTAATACATAGAAATACATGCTTATATACTGTTACATTCATAATTAACACCCAAACATAAAAATAAAAACACATAATATGCCCATTACACAAATGTTTGTCCTTGCCGGGGACCAAACCCAAGCATCAACGATTTGTACTTAGGTTTGCTGACCACTCGACCAATGGGGTAGTCAATAGGTGGGACAGTGATCCTAAATTAAAACAAAACAGACTCTTTACACATAGTCATAATTGTAATGTTATGCCTAACCTTCACACGTTTTTATGAGCTGGCTGGGTAGCAGGTTTTTGTATACCATAGAATTCAAATAAGTAGATGGTTCTCTTTATAGATAGAAATAATGTAATCTATTGGTTATGGTGTAGACTTGTGTAACTCCGGAGTGATTAACGCAAAAAGATATAATCTTTATAAAGGAGTGAATATATCAGTAACTCCGTAGTATTCAAACTAACTCTCTATATCCTTACACTAAAGAGTGATTTTGTGTGAACTTATCGAAGCGGAATAGAATGAAAGGAATGATATGTTTATCAGGGAGTAGAAAGAGAGGAAACCATTGTTCGGAATGAATGTTGTAGCATCGAACTACATACTGTACATACAAAATTATACCTTAAACTTATTATAGAATTAAGATATTTTTAATATTGTTCAAATGTGGATAGTAATAATAAGAGCGATGAGAATTATTTTATTTGTACTTTGTTTAAAAACTACATCATATTAGTCAAAATTCAAATTACAATTTACGAGTTTTGCCTACCTATCTGATACTTTCAATTATATCTCAGTCTGGACTTGAATAAAAAATAAACCTAAGTATTGCTGTGTTTCTAAATTATTAATTTTAGTAGAAGCCGCAGGTAACCCTTAGTCTCAAATAAAACAAGCGTGATGGCTTTTTAAGTAATTTAGTAAAAGAATACCGAACAGAATCCATAAATACATATCGTTTATTTCAACTGTTTATCTTGTCCTTAAATCTGTAAATAATTTCATTTCCTTAAATTATCATTAAATCTAAATATGTCACCAATCCCAGTATTCCCAAACCCTCTCTGATTTCTACTGAGTTATAAGGAGTTGAAGATATAGATGAATGATATATATATCTGTAACTCTGAAAGATACATATCACTCTTTTCTCTTCTCGGATATATTTTTGTGCAAGTCTATTATGCGTTGCCCTGTGTGTTGCAGAGATGAAATGCCTCATGCATAAGTTTGCAGGCAATTGTACCCTCTAATTGGAGCACAAAAGTGACAGAAAAGGGTTGTTACCAAACCAGGGTATTGTTTCTCCCCATGTTGGTTCAGGCTTTTTTGACGAATAGACCAACTCCTGTTCTGCCAGGCAGAACGTAAAAGGTGACCCATTGGCTACACATGTCATGACTACTAGGTGGTAGAGTTACATCTTACGTATTGTAAGTCTCACTTAAAACCTGTTAATCATATTTTTCACTCAAATCATCTACAAGCAGAGCTCTCTGAATGGGATGATGTAAAACAGTTTGAATGAATTTATTACACCTATAAAATCAACATCCACCCTTGTTTACCCCTTTTTACACCCTTTTTGACTTTGAATATTTACTGATCTTAAACCTTAATTATTTGATTAATTATTCATTGCTTAATATTTCTTATTTCAGCTCCTGAATACTGAACAAAATGATTATTAAACAGAACTGGGGTGGCTTCAACTTTAGTTATTTACCAGAATTTGCTACAAAACATTGGCTGGTTATAAAAAACATTTCTGAAGTATGTGTAATAAATGAACACAGTGTAAATAAAGATCTTGTAGGGATGAAAATACCATTAATATTTAATGGTTTTGAACACAACCTCTTACATTTACCATTCACAATTATAAGAAAATGCAATGAACTTTTTAATTGTGAAAAATCCAGGAGTATGGTCAGTTCATTTATGGAACATACAATAAGCCAACACAGTATAAAAGATCTTAAACTTGATGTGAAGTGTCAAATTAAGAAATGCAGTGAGTTACTAAATTTAAAAAAAAATAAAGACAATAGTAATAGTTCTGGAAATGGTGCAATAAACAAACACAGTGAAAATTCATCTCAACTCGATTTAAAAATACATCATCTCTCTAACTCAAAGATAAAAAACTCCAATAATCTTTCTAATTTTAAGAAACCTAGGAGAATTGAAAGTTCTTTTATGGGAGATGCAATAAATCAGCCCAGTAAAAAAGACCTTAAACTCAATGTCAAGAAAATGGTAGCACAAGCAGTTAAGAAGTGCAATAAACATACAATAATTTCAACACAGTAAAATCACACATAAACTCGATTTGAAGATACATTATCTATCATCTCTAATAATTAGAAAAAGCAATGAACTTTTTAACTATTAATAAAACCAAAAACAAAGTGTTTTTAGGGGCGCACAATATTTCAACACAGTGTAAAACATCATAAACTTGATTTGAGAAGACTGAGAACACATTGTGATATAGTTTTCAGATTGATATTTCTATAGGCTTTATTACAAATGACAAGCAAGTCTACTCAGTCATCCTTGAATCTAAACCTAATTGTAGGACTTACCTCTGAAATGGGAATAATAATAAACAAACACAGTGTATCAATGTGGTGAATTTGATGTCAATGAGTCAATGAAAAGGCATTTAAAATTTTGTCATGTTGCATAGCATCCAATTATATGCTGTTAATTTTCTGTACATACTGTGTTAACTACACAATTCATATTAAGAAAGGTTTAGTACAAAAACCAACAATATTGTATTGTGGAATTATGTAATGAAACTGATTTTTTATTGCTTATAAGTTCAAAGTGATACATATTGGATGCAGAAGTATCAAATATTTAGATAAGACGGAATAAATCTTTATGGCTAAAAACTTACCACAAAAAGAGGCAATTTATAATGCATAATTTCCTAACCAGGCTAGAAAGACTGAATATTGATTTTTTAGCACTAATTTTTGTACTAAATGATAATATGATTGGACTCCACGTGTTGGGAGTCTCCTTTGACCTATTTTTTATTTTAAAATTACCTAAATATAGTTGAAAATTAATGTTGATCTCTATGATGTACCTAATTAATCTATTTGGACTATAATAATTAATATTTTGCTAATAAACCTGAAAAATAGAGCATGTTTTATTTTACACTAAATAACACAAGGTCTTAATTTTTCACCTAACTCATAAATTTTACTAAATTAAATTCACTTGCTAGTTCACTTTTATATTGTTTTATACACCCAATTGGTTTGCTAATTACAGCAACATCAAAGATGTTTTACATAGTTCATCTCTTGCTACTGTAATAAGAGAAACTGGTTGGGTGTTTAATAAATAACGACCAGAAAGTACAAGTGAGTTTGTTATACCTTTTTTAAAATGCAGTTTCACCATGTGCCGATGATAGAAAGTATCCAATTTGTTAATAAATTCCCCTTTTGAAGTGCAGACCATCTACCATTCCGATCGTTTGTAAAAGGTGATCAATTGGCCTAACATGTTACTATCATTGTGACTACTAAGTAGTAGTCTACAATATCTCACCTGGGTTTTGCAACTGCCACCCTATTCACACCTAGTAAGATTATGGTACTGGCGGATTCAGCTTTTACTCGCTCTTGTGAGTTATTTATAAACGTCAAGTTGGTGGGATCACTTCTTATATTTGAAAGACTGGTATCGTATTTGTAATATTGTAATACATAATTTAAATCGTATTCATTCTGTACTACTTAGTACCTAGCATAATTTTTGTACCTTCCTGGTTTATATGTCATTATTATTGATCTCGCCATTTTGACACATCAAGATAGCGGGATCTAGCTATTATACTGCCATTTACTGTATTACGGGCCATAATCTGCTGTAGTGGGTACATCAACGCCGCAACAATTGCCTAAGTTTTATTTTATCGTCAATGGATTTATGTCCAACAGTCAACGGACCGTAATTCGAATAGCAATTTATTCAAATGGCATATTGCTCTTCACTATTAGGCAGGCGTATAAGAATTTTAATAATTGAATTTTAAAAACTACATGTAATTCTGATAATAGATATGAAATATTTTTTGGGGTATTATATATATATGGTATACTCAAATAAATATACCTGGGGTGCAATCCAGTGCCGTGGGGAAGATAATTTGAACGAGTAGGCTATAAAGGCAGGGGCTCTAAACAACAGAGGGACAAAATTTCATTGTACCTGTATACGAGGGTGGATTGAAAAGTACTCGGCCTAACACAGATCCATTCAATTCTAAAAATCAAATCTACCCACATTATTTAGTTCAGTTAATTGTGTGAAGTTCGAAACTTGTGCAATAATTTGTTGTGATTTTATAACATTTTTAACAAAGCAATCGGACATACTTTCTGCAAATGGAGCAAATCGAGCAGCGTGCCGTCATTAAGTACCTCCATAAGCTTGGCTTTCGGTGATAGCCCATATCATCATGTATGGCTATCACCGAAAGCCATACATGATGATATGGTCAATACATATTTAGGAGATTATGCTCTGTCTTATTCATCCGTCAAAAAATGGATAGCAGGATTCAAGTGTGGCAAAAAGAGTGCCAAACCGAAAAATTGAAAAGTAAAAATGTCCATCGATCATCTGTTTTGGGAAGTTCAGTCCAAATAAATATTAAAAAACAATTAAACTCAAAACATATATTTAAATGAGTATTGTCTCAAAAGAAATATATTACGGCATAATAATATAATATCTGGTTGAACGAGCTTGCTCGGTTTTTCACATTAGATAAACAATTGATTTTCTTAGTCTAACCTCAAAGCAAACACTCATTGACTTCATGTTACTTAACAACTCCATCTGCTGGAATAACTTACAATACAAAAAATTGTATTATTATTCGCCAATAGATGTCAGAAAGAGTCATATTTTTCAGTTTTAATTGGGACTTTTATTATCGATAAAACACGAATAAAAGACATTTTCTAAAGATTCCTAGCTAGATCGATTTATCGCCCCCGAAACCCCCTATATACTAAATTTCATGAAAATCGTTGGAGCCGATTCGATTATAAGAAGTATATATATATATATATATATATATATATATATATATATATATATATATATATATATATATATATATATATACAAGAATTGCTCGTTTAAAGGTATTAGATACTGCGTATATTTCGGTATGTTACTAGCTGTTGCCCGCAACTTCGTCCGCGCGAACTTCGTTTACTCCGCACAGCTCCTCCCTCGTAGGTGATAGTGTGATAATAATAAATGAAGCCTATCTGTTGACCCGACCTTTTAGTAATATTCTTGCAAAATTTGAAGTAAATCCATGCAGTGCTTTTTGAGTTTACCCCGGACATACATACAGACAAACAGACAAAAATTCTAAAAACTATATCTTTGTCTTCGATATCGATTGTAGATCACGCCCCAAGTATGCTTTTAAAAAAATATTCAATGTACAGTTTTGACTTTTCTACGATTTTATTAAAAAGCATAATATTATATACTAGTCTATGATTTTATTATATATGAGGGGTATAAAAGCAAAGGCGCTTCAGTCACAAAACACCTAGACTGAGTAAACCGCAAATTTCCACTGTGTCTAATAAATTGTATTTTTTATCAGAAACGGAAGTTAGTACATTCAATAGAATACATTTTTCAAATAACAATAATCAAATCAAATCAAATATACATAAATTCTTTATTATTTAAGAAATAGTGTAGAACTGAGGTGTTTTTTCATTTAAGCATTGGACTAAAGCATGTTTGCTTTTCATTGCTTTGGATCGAAGCGAATTTGCATGTCACTATTTAATTCGTCAATTGTCAATAAATGGCGATAGCGTAAGGCACCGATTGCAAAATAAAACAAAGTTTAGAATATAGAATTTTATTAATTTTCTTAACAAATTAGTTACAGGTAAGGTACATTATATTGTATTATAATTATTTATGGAAAGTAAAGATAAAATAATATTCTTGCTCATTGTAAAAAAAATTAAATAAAAGAATTAAATCGAGAGATCTTTTGCAGAGTACCTTAACCAAAAGAAAATAAAACCCATTACTAAAAGCAGAAAAAAACAATTCAGTATAGTGTGAATAAAATGTTAGTATGTTAGGAGCTTTTTGCAATTATTATTAATTTAATAAAAATTTAAATAAAATTTAGAAGAAGCTTTCTATGCAAACCCTACTTTACCCTATCACAACGGCCAAAATATTAGGCAGTTGTTTGTTACTTTTCTGCCTTTTCCTTCACTCGTCGCCACTGATTTTTATTTACCAGACGTTTTCGTGTTCGTCCTGCACGTGCTGGTGTAATTTTTTGATTCATTACAATAAGTAATTTAATAAAAAACACAAATTAAACACGCGCTATGCGCAGTCAACTTACTATGAAAAGTAATTGATTCGCCATCTTAGAAATTTTGAAATGGCTGCTTCTGATTGGTTGATTGTGACTGAGGCGGATTTGCTCCTAACAAATTTTGGATTGAGGTGGTTTTGCATGTAATCATTACTTTCTAAGTGAATTTTATGTAGGATTGATTTGGATTTGCATGGTGACGATTATAATATATTTTTGCAATTTTTTATCGCTACAATTTGGTGTACTCAGTGTAATAAAATGCATTTTTGGACTGAAGCGCTTTTGCTTCTATACCCCTCATATAATAATATAAATCATTAATAATGTATTTCTACAAAATAGGCCTACTGATAGGTACGCAAATATAGGCTAGACTGCCTAGAGAATGAAACTGCACCACAGAAAGATTACTAGAATTCGAATATAAAATAATTTATCTATCACGTGGTCTATCATGATCTTCAAAAAGAAAAGCTAATAAGAATGGACGTGAGAATCCTCGAATGTCGATTCCAACCAAAAACTAAAACGATTTCAAGCGAACTTACATAAACTTATGAGTATTTGTATAGGTATATGTTATATGAGGGGTATAGAAGCAAAAGCGCTTCAGTACAAAAATTCATTTTATTACACTGAGCACACCAAATTGTAGCGATAAAAAATTGCAAAAATATATTATAATCGTCACCATGCAAATCCACCTCAATCCTACATAAAATTCAGTTAGAAAGTAATGATTACCTGTAAAACCACCTCAATCCAAAATTTCCTAACAAATTTTAAGCAAATCCGCCTCAATCACAATCAACCAATCAGAAGCAGCTATTTCAAAATTTCTAAGATGGCGAATCAATTACTTTTCATAGTAAGTTGACTGTGCATAGCGCGTGTTTAATTTGTGTTTTTTATTAAATTACTTATTGTAATGGAAGAAAAAATTACACCAGCACTTACAGGACGAGCACGGAAACGTCTGGTAAATAAAAATCAGTGGCGAAAAGGAAAAGGTAGAAAGGTAACAAACAACTTACTAATATTTTGGCCGTTGTGATAGGGTAAAGTAGGGTTTGCATAGAAAGCTTCTTCAAAATTTTATTTCAATTTTCATTAAATTAATAATTAATTATTGCAAAAAGCTCCTAACATACTAACAATTTATTCACGCTATACTGAACTGTTTTTTTCTGCTTTTGGTAATGGGTTTTATTTTCCATTGCTTAAGATACTCTGCAAAAGATCTCCAGATTTAATTCTTTTATTTAATTTTTTTTACAATGAGCAAGAATATTATTTATTTTTACTTTCCATAAATAATTATAATACAATATAATGTACATTACCTATAACTAATTTGTTAAGAAAATTAATAAAATTCTATATTCTAAACTTTGTTTTAGTTTGCAATCGGTACCGCCATTTATTGACAGTTGACGAATTAAATAGTGACATGCAAATTCGCTTCGATCCAAAGCAATGAAAAGCAAACATACTTTAGTCCAACGCTTAAATGCAAAAACACCTCAGTCCTACACTATTTCTTAAATAATAAAGAATTTATGTATATTTGATTTGATTTGATTTGATTATTCTTATTTGAAAAATGTATTCTATTGAATGTACTAACATCCGTTTCTGATAAAAAATACAATTTATTAAGACACAGTGGAAATTTGCGGTTTACTCAGTCTAAGTGTTTTGTGACTGAATCGCCTTTACTTCTATGCCCTCATATATAATAGTGTCTTTATGCTCTAAGTGGTTTGATTTGAATAAGATAGCAAACAAGCAAATGGCTCATCTGATGAAAAGAGAAACCATCGCCTAAAGACTGAAAAGATGTTAGTAGTGCGTTGCTATCTGTGTGACGGAATGGGAATGCCACATGCATAAGTTAACGGGCTACCTTACCCTCCAAACCGGAACAAGACAATGGCAGGCATTAACGCTATTGCGACAGAAATTGTTAAGGCGGTGGTACCAGGGCCGGGCACACGATGGTATAGTGACTCGAATAACTAATCGTTCACCTCTTACGAACTATCTGGCAGAACGGCAGATGGTCTATTCTTCAAAGGAGCCCGGATCAATTCGGCTTCGATCATATACTGCTGGGACCGAATACCCGCATGAGACGTTGCGGAACTCTACCACCTAATAGTCACTCTTACGACCTGCCTGCCAGAACGGCAGTTATAAGATATAAACTTAGTTCTTCTCGGGTGTCCCCGGCAGCATATTATCTTTTAGTGCAATCCTAAGTCTGAATATCCGCTTGAGGTAATTCTGAGTAATAAGTAAGTAGTTATGTCAGAAAATACATGATGATAAAAATAATGCGTTCCCACTTAGATCCAGTAGGTACCTGCAAGAAATATGTGGTGTAACACTTGTGAACCGCTTTCATAACACTAAAATGGGAGAGAAAAAGGGATTCAAAGAAAAACATATTCCGTTGATGTAGAAATGTAAAAATAATAGCAGATAAAAAATTACGAAATAGATATAGGTAAGTACGCTAAAAATGTGGAAACGTTTCTAGAAATGAAGTGCAGTGTTTGATGATGGGGTGCAAAGAGTATACTACGTGGGATGTAAACAACCTGTGCTTCGGTTGAGCACGTAAATATAGCTGTCGTTTTCGGTCACCGCAAGAAACATGTAGATGTAGTACTCGTTATCCGGTAACATGCAGCATTCAATCATGAGAACCTGCAACGCCTGTCGCCAATGGATATTTGGTTCATATTACCTTCATCACAAGGAAATTTCCTTATTGAAGACTTGTTGATAACTTGTTCTCATATTTTATTATTTACCCGCTGATACCTACTCACGAGTCACGACTTCGTTCGCGTGACCAAATCCATTACTTTTTCTTGCTAATCAGGTAAAAAGTAGCCTGTGTCACACCTGGATAGAATAGCTTTTTAATGGTAAAAGGATTTTTAAGGTTTTTATATATCATAAGATAGCAAACAAGCAGATGGGTCTCCTGATGGAATGAGTCAACCATCGCCTTTAGACACCAAAGATGTTAATGGTTCGTTGCTATCTAGTGGCGAGGTCTAATGCCACATGCATAAGTTTACCGGCTACCTTACCCTCCAAACCGGAATACAACAGTGACAAGCACTGCCGCTATTGCGGCAGGAATAGGTAACGCAGTGGTATCAGACCCGGACGAAACAATGCAGAACTCTACCACCTAGTAGCCACGATGGTAGTGACTCGCGTAGCCAATCGGTCGCCTTTTACGACCTGCCTGGCAGAACGGCAGTTGGTCTATTCTTCAAAGGAGCCCGGATCCAACAAAGGGGATCCCGGATCCAACAAAGGGGATCCCGGATCCAACACGGGTTGTTCCGGTAGTTTTTGAATTTATTTAATGCGATTTGCGAACATACGGAACATAATATAACGTGATAAAAATAATATGTTTTCTCCGTGTAAAAGATTTACCTCTTTTTTTGGGACACATAGATTTATTGGGAAATTTAGAAAGGATTTTGGCAGCCCCGTTGACATATGACAATTAAATTGACATATTTCTTTTCATTCAATCACGCCAGGTCATGTCATATAGAAAAAAAATAAACCGTATAGAATGACACTGCAAAGTTTCACACAGACGTTTGATATGGCGTAACGACTTTGACAACTGCCATATGCGTGACGATTGACGGAACGGATAGGTAATTGTCTGTCGAAATGTCGAAATTGAATAAACAAAATGGCCGTTGTGTTTAATATGTTTGTGTTGAATGGTGATTATTTTTCATTTTCAAGTTGTTTTTGGAGTGTTTCGGTATTTGTGTGGTGTGGTGTATTTTCGCTTCTTGCTATCAGTTAAAAATATTGTGAATTCTCAAAGTTCTCAAGTTTTGTGTACCCACAAGCAACAGTTTACGACAGGACATTAATTTTCATAAAAATCCCTGTAACTCCTAAGAGAATAATATTGATATGTGCCCTGTAAGGAACTAGGAAGTTGGTTAGTGTGTAGGAAAGGGGACGCAGGACAGAAAAAATTCGATGGAAAATTTCAACCCTATATAACCCCCCTTTTTATTGCACCATTGGATGGAGGAGGTAAGGGACATCAACTTTTGTCGAGGTCACTTTGCTCTTAGGTCAACAGCCGCGAAGCTGGGGGGTAAAAACCGAAATCCATTACAAAGACGTCTGGGACTTAGGCAAATTTCAACGAAAAATTTCGACCCTATATAAGGCCTGTTTTTTCTTCCACCATAGGATGGAGGGGGTAAGGTACATCAACTTTTGTAGAGGTCACTTTGCTCTTAGGTCAATAGCCGCGGAGCTAGGGGGTAAAATCAAAAACTACGATCTTGAGTAGGAAAGGGGACGCAGGACTTAGAAAAATTTCGATGGAAAATTTCAACCCTATACAACCCCCCTTTTTTATTGCACCATTGGATGGAGGGGGTGAGGGACATCAACTTTTGTCGAGGTCACTTTGCTCTTAGGTCAATAGCCGCGAAGCTGGGGGGTAAAAACCCAAATCCATTACAAAGGCGTCTGGGACTTAGACAAATTTCAACGAAAAATTTCGACCCTATATAAGGCCTGTTTTTTCTTCCACCATAGGATGGAAGGGGTGAGGTACATCAACTTTTGTAGAGGTCACTTTGCTCTTAGGTCAATAGCCGCGGAGCTAGGGGGTAAAATCAAAAACTACGGTCTTGAGTAGGAAAGGGGACGCAGGACTTAGAAAAATTTCGATGGAAAATTTCAACCCTATGTAATCCCCCTTTTTTATTACAACATTGGATGGAGGGGGTAAGGGACATCAACTTTTGTCGAGGTCACTTTGCTCTTAGGTCAATAGCCGCGGAGCTGGGGGGTAAAAACCGAAATCAATTACAAAGGCGTCTGGGACTTAGGCAAATTTCAACGAAAAATTTCGACCCTATATAAGGCCTGTTTTTTCTTCCACCATAGGATGGAGGGGGTGAGGTACATCAACTTTTGTAGAGGTCACTTTGCTCTTAGGTCAATAGCCGCGGAGCTAGGGGGTAAAATCAAAAACTACGGTCTTGAGTAGGAAAGGGGACGCAGGACTTAGAAAAATTTCGATGGAAAATTTCAACCCTATGTAACCCCCCTTTTTTATTACACCATTGGATGGAGGGGGTGAGGGACATCAACTTTTGTCGAGGTCACTTTGCTCTTAGGTCAATAGCCGCGGAGCTGGGGGGTAAAATCAAAAACTACGGTCTTGAGTTGGAAAGGGGACGCAGGACTTAGAAAAATTTCGATGGAAAATTTCAACCCTTTATAACACCCCTTTTTTGTTGCACCATTGGATGGAGAGGGTGAGGGACATTAACTTTTGTCGAGGTCACTTTGCTCTTAGGTCAATAGCCGCGAAGCTGGGGGGTAAAAACCGAAATCCATTACAAAGGCGTCTGGGACTTAGGCAAATTTCAACGAAAAATTTCGACCCTATATAAGGCCTGTTTTTTCTTCCACCATAGGATGGAGGGGGTGAGGTACATCAACTTTTGTAAAGGTCACTTTGCTCTTAGGTCAATAGCCGCGGAGCTAGGGGGTAAAATCAAAAACTACGGTCTTGAGTAGGAAAGGGGACGCAGGACTTAGAAAAATTTCGATGGAAAATTTCAACCCTTTACAACCCCCCTTTTTTATTGCACCATTGGATGGAGGGGGTGAGGGACATCAACTTTTGTCGAGGTCACTTTGCTCTTAGGTCAATAGCCGCGAAGCTGGGGGGTAAAAACCCAAATCCATTACAAAGGCGTGTGGGACTTAGGCAAATTTCAACGAAAAATTACGACCCTATATAAGGCCTGTTTTTTCTTCCACCATAGGATGGAGGGGGTGAGGTACATCAACTTTTGTAGAGGTCACTTTGCTCTTAGGTCAATAGCCGCGGAGCTAGGGATATAGAAAATTCTTAATTCTTAAAGCTACAAAACTGGTGCAAAAATAATGTATTTTTTTGTACTTTAGTGAGTCTAAAACCATGATTATCAAATATGTTTCAATTTAATTAAATCTGTATTAAATCTATACAAATAATATCATAAAGAGAAGACATTTCTATTTTTTATGTTTGAAATGAATTAACTCATAAACTACTAGACAGACCTTGAAAACTTTTTTAATACATATTAGAAAGCTACACTACAAGAGTGACAAAAGGTACTTTTTCACCCAACTGAGTTAAAAGAAGTAATGATTTTGAGTCCCAAAAACGAAGTCGTGAGGAACAGCTACTTATAAAATGTAATTAAAATGATCTAAAACAGCAAATCATATTTTTCAGATATTGAGATTACAACATGCATTGGTCTATGGACTATGGTACACCTATTCAAGGAAGTTCTTCATTCATACGCTAGGCATATTCAGTGAAGACTGAACAATATCACAAATGCATCAGACTGTAGTAAGTACAATTTTATTGTTATTTGTATGTTAAACTACTTATAATAAATAATAATATGGGTGGAAAAATTACACGAATTTATCAACCCTAAAGTAAAGAAAGTATTTGTTTGTAATAATATGATTGTTCGTCAACAATACTAATTCGTAGAAATACATATTATTTAAATACCTACTGGAATAAGTATAATAAAATAAAATAAATAATTTTAAAAATAATAAATAAATAATAATTAAATTTATGAAAAAATGGAAATTGTACTTAAATTAATCATGAAGGTTGATGTTGTTTTTATATAGATTTAATTATTTATTTTATACCTATTCAATGCCATGAGGCCAAACATGTAAACAATTAAAATTTATAATAATAATAATAATATAATAATAATATTCACGGGACAAATTACACTTACTGATCTAACCCCAAAGTAAGCAAATTATTTGCTTGTGTAATGGGTGTTAGTCAACGATACTAATACATAGAAATACATATATAAATACTGGAATATATTTAATAAACACCCAAACCCGGAAATACAAACATTTATGCTCATCACGCAAAAGCTTGTCTCCGTCGGGGATCGAACTCGAGCCCCGACGATTGCGTAGTCAGGGCCGCTAACCACTCGACCAACGGTTAGGGGGTTAGGAGAGCTTAGTATACAAAATTTTATTTATCGGTGTAATTTTTTGGGCAAAAATGCATTGTCCGAATTAGGATTAAGTAATATAAAGTTTTTTTTTTGTATACCTATTGTATATATTTTCTTAATTAATAATCTGTACACGTTCTCACTGTTTTGGGTTTGCTGAAAGAAATCTCTTACAGAGATAAGCTCGCCTTTTGTAGAGTTTTCAAGAAATAAAATGTAATATTGCCTCTATGTGAACAATAAAGTAATAAAGGTCCCTTTGTAGAATAGGCCAACTGCCGTTCTACCAGGCAGGTCGTAAAAGGCGACCGATTGGCTATAGAGTCAATACCATCGTGGCTACTAGGTGGTAGAGTTCTGCATTGTCTCGCCCGGGTCTGGTACCACCGCCTTACCTATTCCTGCCGCAATAGCGTCAGCGTTTGTCGCTGTCGTGTTCCGGTTTGGAGGGTAGGGTAGCCGGTGGACTTATGGCATTAGACCTCGCCACAAGATAGCAACGCACCATTAACATCTTTGGTGTCTATAGGCGATGGTTGACTCTTTCCATTAGGAGACCCATCTGCTTGTTTGCTATCTTATAAAAAAAAATAATAAATAAATATTTAATGCAATAAATGATTGTAAAAAATAAACATATAAAATCAGAAAAAAATCTATGTTTATCAACCAAATGCTTGACCCGTTGGGAATTGAAACTGAGCCCCATTTATTGCTTAGTAAATGTCACTAACTAATCGACTGATATTATTAAATATACCGCCCCGTTGGTCGAATGGTTAGCGGCCCTGACTGCGCAATCGGCGGGGCTCGGGTTCGGGGACAAGCATTTGCGTGATGAGCAAAAATGTTTGTATTTCCAGGTTTGGGTGTTTATTAAATATATTCCAGTATTTATATATGTATTTCTATGTATTGGTATCGTTGACTAACACCCATTACAGAAGCAAAATAATTTGCTTACTTTGGGGTTAGATCAGTAAGTGTAATTTGTCCCGTAAATATTATTTTATCATATTACATATACAAATAGGTAGTGTGTCATTACTTAGTTTATTACACATATATCTGTAGCAAGATTAAAAAAATGAGTTTATTAATTTAACCTGTATATATGTAATATTGATGAAATTGGATAATATTTAAGTAGGTATGATGATGTATTCAGATTTCCAAGCATGTGTGCTAAATTTTGTATGTACATATATATATGTTTGTCCATGAATTTCTCGGAAACTAAAAGGCATATCAAGATGATCCTTTTTGATTTAAATTAAGTATATTCCTACTAAGGGAATAGTCATAGTTTCATCCAATTTGGTTCAGTCGTTTTTGATATATGGTGTACCTGATATATTGAAGTCGGTTTAATTTTTTAAATAACTTTTTTAGATGTTTTCTCCTTGTTGTTATGGGAAAATAGCAAAAGGATGATATTTTTTAAATTTAATTAGATAGCAAACAAGCAGATGACTCTCCCGATGGAAAGAGAAACCATCGCCTGTAGACACCAAAGATGTTAACAGTGCGTTGCTCTCATCGCAATTCACATACATTAGTCTGCTTCATGACAACACATGACAGACAAACAATGACGCTATTGCGACAGGAATAGGTAAGGCGGTGGTACCATGTCCGGATGAGACATTGTGGAACTCTACCTCGTAATAGTCACTATGGTTGTGCCATGTATAGCCAATCAGTCGCCTTTTACGACTTGCCTGGCAGAACAGCAGTTGGTCTATTCTCCAAAGGAGCCCAAACCCGAATAAAATAAAAAAAATTATTTTGAATTAAAACTTTACCTTATTTAAAAAAAAACATTTGTCACAAAATTAAATTATAACAATTTGTTTTCAGATATTGAAATTATGAAAATAGCAGTCCAAACGATAACAGACAGCGATACGGATATAAACATCTTAGGTAATTATAAATGCAGGACTTCATTAAACATTCGAAATATTAGAATATGTAAATCTACAAGTAATTTTTGGTTCGTCTTGTACAATTTCTTAAAATTAGAGAAAAAAGAGACTTAATCTCAGGTGTGCAAGCTATAATACCGCGATGTCGACGCCTGTATAGGGAATATATAAACTATAGAGCTCGTACTTAGAGAGCTGTAATCTTTAGTAAAGAAAAATCCTATAATTAGGTAACAAAAAAACAAATCCCTTGAAAAGAAAGATTTTGTGACAAGTTAAACTTTCTACTAAAATCAAAAGGGCAGGAGATTAACTAGAGCCAAATGCAAAGGACCAGATAAAAATCTATATATATCTTAGCATATAAAAAGTCACATAGACTATATTTATAGCCTTTTTTTATCGATAGCCTGTACCTATATGAGTTTACGTTTTTTTATAGATAGGGAAGAGCTTGATCATGATCTCGCCTGTGGTAGGCTAAGATGCGGCCTAAGATGGAATTCGCTTCCCTAGAAGGTACCTGTATAGATAGCAAACAAGCAGATGGTTTACCAGATTGAAAAAGATAGCCTAGCATAGCCTATAGACACTAAATGCGTTACTGGTTCGTTACTATCCGTTTGGCGAGATGATAATACCGCATGCATAAATCTACCGGTTACCTTACCATCCAAACCGAAATATGACAATGACAAGCATTGACGCTATTGCAGCAGGGATAGAAAAGGTGGTGAGAATACATACCCGGTCGAGACATTGCGGAACTCTATCATCTAGTAGGCACGATGGTACACATATTATAGTCTATCGTTGGTATTTTACAAACTGCCTAAGCCACTCTTAATACGTAAAGATTAATCAGGCGTATGTGTAAATTTAAATTCGTAAGAGGCGAACCATTGGCTATGAGAGACACTAACATAGTAGTCACTAGGTGGTTGAGCGTCAGTGCCTGTCACTGTTGTGTTCAGATTATGAGAGTAACTTAGCCAGTAAACTTATACATATGGCACTTAATAATAACAAGTTTGCAAGGATAATAACGCACAATTAACATCTTCGGTGTCTATAGGCGTTGGTTGTCTCTTTTCATCAGGAGAGTTTTTTTGAAATCCTATGATAAAAAAAAGCTTCCTGTGCCGGAACGTGACAGAGATCAGCAATAGGTGAAATAATCTTTTTTTAGTATTTTTTAAACACAACATAATATTCTCCATTGAAAATATACACTCCTACTACATTGTAATGTTTTATTTTTTTATTTCCAGCCTTGTATCCAGATGAAACCGATATGAGAAACACTGGAGAACATGGCACAAGTAGTCTCTTTCTTCGACGAATTATTTGACATAGCTAATGATGCTAGTAGTAACTTGCAATTAAGAATGACAGCAAAATAGTAGCAACAAGCTGTTTTATTAAAAAAAATATCCTAAATTTTGAAATGAATACTACTGTATAAGTCTTATTGTGTGTCTGTACATTAAATTTTATTTAGTCAATTTTTGTAAGGCATACACTCACACTCATTCACAGTCACGAATATTTAATAAGTATTTGTTTTATGACTTGCTTACATAAATTTTACAATTTTGAACATTTTTGTCTGTCAATATGTATCTTATCTTTGTGAAAATTGGTATACATTAAGAACACTTCTTCGCGAGCTTTTTATATGATTTCAACTCAAATTGTCCCTCTTAAGTGTGTTGAATTTTATCGTCTCTGTGGTCTAGTGGTGCGGTGTCGTGTTGACACATGAGGTCCCAGATTTGATTCTCGGGTCGGGCAATTCAAAAATGCGATATTTCAGGTTTCTGATGAAAACAACGTTGCCCGGGATTAGAAAGTGCCGCTTGGTCCCACAATGTAATAGGCTTGCCACCTATCACATTGCGGGACCCAATCTTCACGTATAAGGAACTATTGTTGTTGACCTAGTTGTACATTTGCCTACCTCGTCAGGGTAATTTGCCTGAAAATACTTTTTTATTAATTATTTACTAGATAATACTAGAATATATTTAATAAACACCCAAACCCGAAAATACAAACATATATGCTCATCACATAAATGCTTGTCGTCGTCGGGGATCGAACCCGAGCCCCGTCGATTGCGTAGTCAGGGCCGCTAACCACTCGACCAACGGGGCGGTAATTCTATAATAAGTAATTCTTTCGCTATTAATTCCTTGAAACTTTGGAATTCACTTCCGTTTTATATTAGGAGCAGTCATTCATTATTAACCTTTATTACAGGTAAATAAAACCTTTATAAGAATTTTATTTATCTGTTTAATGTTTAGTATAAAAAGGCATTGTAATTTGTAACGTATAGAATTAAATAAATTAAAATAACTTTTTATATTTGTATTCCTACTGTATATTTCTAAACTAATGTCTATACACTTGTCTTCTACATATCTTTCACGCATTCTCACTGTTTTGGATTTGCTGAAGAAATCTCTTACCTCTGATAAACTCGTTTTTTGTAGATTTTTTTTTGAATCAAAATGTTATTTTATTCCTTTGTGTACAATAAAGTATTAAATAAGTAAATAAACGCTTAATTGTGCACATATTGGACTATATCATTTTTATTAATTTTACTTGTCTTATCTTGTCTGTATGTCTCGTTATAAGTTATGATTGGTTTGCTGAATCTTGATGAAAATTAATACATAGTGAAAACACGTGATTGCGCAAATAACAGACTATAATTTTTATATATCTGTCTGTATCTGAATATTCGCAGCAATATGTTCCTATTAGTTTAGTGCATTTAGATATATAGAAGCATTTAAAACTTTGAAACTACTACATATAGATGTAAAATGTAAACTTTTTCAAATAATAAATACAAATTAAAATTGAAGGTTCATAAAAATAGTATAAGATTTATATTTAGTTTCCAAATTTAAAGCAGAATCGCAAAAATAATTTGTTTCAGAAATCGTATACTATTTTCAAAGGAATCCGTATAAAAATTTGGTTTTATAAAAAGTTTTTAAATGTCTGACTGAATGTACAATTACCTAAAAACTAGTTTAAAAAAATGTGTAAACGGTTAACCCTGCGGGTCATCCCTGAAACTTCCCGCTAAATTAAGATATTTTAAGCTCATAAAGTAAAAACTGTAGGCATAGATTTTTTCAGTTCAAACGTCTAAGCCGTATACATAATTATATTATCATGTATATATTGTGTTAAAAATGGCCGTATATTGATTTTTAAAAAGCTGTATATTTTGGAAACGATAATTGATTTTGATCTTTCGAATGACATTCAACTCAATTTTTGAGATTTAAAATATGGCTTTAGCTAAGTAACCGGTAGGTTGAAAAATTTCGAAGAATGTGAAAAACCATTTCTTTCAAAAATTTTAGTCATTGATAAATCACAAACTAATTGACCGATTTTGATCCAATTAATGGTATTTGCACTTACACTTAGCAAAATAGGATGAAAAAAATCGAAGATCACATTATTATCTATCTCTTTCACTATATATATTTGTAATGTCTGTTTGTAGATATATCGTTTGTATATATTACTATATAAATCAAATTTCATGATAAATGTTCGCTCTGAGACTCTCCGACATTAATTGTAACATTTTGTATTTTCTGTCCGTTTATTTGTCTCTGTGTGTCTCGTTATAACTCGAGAATACTTGATTGAACATGATAAACATTGAGTTTTGAGTTAGTTTTGGTACTAAGAGCGTAAATGATTGGTCACATAATTTCTTTGAATCATCAATGTATTTATGCTCAGCGAAGCTGCTAGTAGAATATAAAAATACTGGGAAAAACAAAATTTGTAACAAAGTACAGCAAATGTTAAAGCGTAGCTACTTAAAATATTAAAGACAAAAACTATCAAAGAAATTCACAGTTGACAAGCAAGGTGTATAAAAATATTTCATTAAAACATTTAAACTAGCATTATTGTAAGTAATCGCAGGAAGTAAATTTGTTTTGTATCGAATTATATATTAATAGCATGAAAATTTAAAAATGTGTCGGCTTATGTAAAGATATGTTTTTTTAACATTAATTCTAGTTCACTTGTATTTATTTACTATTCAATTTTCACCTATTATGTTTAATGTATAGTTTTATGTTCATCAGTAATTAATAATTATAAATTAGTATACAAATAAATAGTGTAAACTTGAATGCTATCAACAAATGGCAGAAATTGTATCTTGTTTTTAATATTATACCATTCATAATAACTAAAATATTCTATGCTGTGTAACATATAAATAAATTGGGACATCATTGTGGATATTTTGCAAAGGGTATGGGAATCACAAACGAAATTTAAAATAATGAGACCGAGATATTTTAATTCAGATTTATACTTTCATAAACGCATTTAAATCCATTTATTAAAACCAATAAACTGTATCAATTTTCATTTGGAATTATTGTTATTGTAAAAATTATTTAATTGAGAATGACACCAACTACTAAATAGTCAGTTAATTATATCCCAAATATATATCGATGACAATTTCTTGAATTCAGAGCAAAAAGATGCGTTAATGTGCATTCCAGGGCATATGGATGGGTAATACGAAAAATGTTACATGAAGTAAATTGTGATCATGGCAGAAAAAAATAGTTACCAAGTTCAAACAAACTCGTATATAAAACAAAAAGAATATTAAAATTATTACAACAAAGTAAGTTGTCTTACCCATCCGAATATGCAGTTCGATGTTTTGGCTTTATTATTAGAATCACAAATGAATATTTTGAGCATTCCATTCATGTTATTATTACAAGACGTGAAATTAAACAAATTTAAATATTTTTGGAATATTCATTTGTTTTTGTGACCTACGAATTGTACAAACATATTGTACTGGAAGAATGTTTGACTTTTATTTTGAATTGGTGCAATGTAATAAATAAAAAAATTATAAAAGACTAATATTGTACGAATCGAAATCATGAGTATGCAAATTTAAAAATTAAGTAATGTAAATTGAGTAATGTTAACGCAAATTTAAAAACTTCGCCAGATCCCATCAATTCCAGTCCATTCACATCAGGTCTCACCAATCCGACTAGACCCCACCTAAACCCACCCAATCTCACAAGATTCTGCGTAATCGATCTCATTCGATCCCACCACATCCAACTAATGTCAGATCATATATCCACCAATTTCTTTTAATCCAACTTAATCCTCAATCTCACCCTTTATTATTCAGTCTAACCCGACTAAACCCACTTTCCTACTTATTCACCTATCCGATCGTTTTCGATTTCACCACAGCCCCGCCTAATTCTCAATTATCATACCAGATCCCGCCTAATCCCATCCGATCCAATCAAAACCGACACATTTCCTTTTCATTTTAATGCTATTTATGTTTTTCAGTTCCATCCGCAAGTTGGGAATAGGTCATTGTTTAAAAAATAATAAATAAATTTAAGTATTTAAAATTGTTCTTTTATTTACGTGATTATCCATTAATTAAAAATAAATAAAAACTGAAATAAGTAAAAGAGGGAGGTATACGGTCAAACCTTACGCGTCTGGCTGTATGAATATTAATCGTTTGCTTTACCAACATATCAACCGAGAAAAACAAATTAAGAACTAACATTTTCCTTCGAACTTTGCATACGGTTTAAACCAAATGTTCCCCAGATGGCGGTCTGTACGTAGTACTCTAATTGGTCTGTGCATTCAATCTTCTTCGCTGTTTTAATTTTACTTGGAGTTATTGTTTGTAAATGTTTTTAAGAAATATATTTATTTATACTCAGTTTAGTGTACTGTTTAAAATGTATTTTTAAGACGGAGGTAACGACAAAAAAAATTGATTCGTAAAGCTAGAACGATATCTAGGACCTTTTAGAAAATGTCAATATTATAGTTTGTATTTACAAAAGTAGTAATATTCTCTGAACCTGTGCGGCTTTTTACTTTCTATTTGTGTGGGTGAAGTGTGTATTAACGTCATGGATAATCAGAGTCAACAAGAGCGTGCGGCTCCTGTACAATATGTGCGTGCTTCGAGGGCATTTAGACAGTTTAAAAATCCACCCCAGCCTCATATGTGTATTCAGGATACAATAAAAAATTCATCAGAGAAACTATTCATTAATGTACTTGGGTGGCAGAAAATTGCTAACCCTAAACAATATTCAGATCCAATACCATTATATGGGGGTATGCAAGTGAGTATTTATGAACTTACAAAAATAGTTACTGTTACTATTACAAAAAAGCGAACTATGGTATGAAAATTGAACATAATTTTATCATATTTCTTTCATAGGTACATCAAGCTTGTGGGCCAAATAGTAATAGACCTCCATTGCTTGTATTTGCTGTAATGGTGAACCCTGACATTCTAAAAGCAAATGGCAAGAATGCATCAAACCCAACAGTGCGTAAGCCTACTTTAAAATTAGATCATACATATTATAATTCTAAGGAGGGGCATCTATTAGCTAAGAAAAAATTACTCCTCTAGGAAACTTTAAAAAGTTATGTTTTTTTAATAATATGAGCCTTATGTACATAGACAAAGTATAATCCATTTTGTAAAAAACTCCTTTAAAAATATCTTTAGTATGCAACATCATAAGATGTATTGTATTAAACTTAGATTTATAGGTTTAATGAAAAAAAAAAATTACTATGAGTGCATTGTTTTAATATGATGATTGTTTTATACTCTTGTTTTTCAACTTCAAACAAAAAGCCATTAGAACTAAAGTTTGTTAATTTTTCTCAGGATGAAAATGTAGCCATTTTAACCTTGCTTATTAAATAAAGTGTTAAATTAATGTCCTATATTTTACTAAGATCATGAGAAGTATTTAAAAATATGGATTTTTACGTCAAATTGAGATCAATTTCCTTAGCTTATCAATACTATCTTCCCCATTATAGGTCTGGGCTCCTTTGAAGAATAGACCAACTGCCGCTCTGCCAGACAGGCCGATTGGCAATACATGTCACTACTTACCATTATGATTACCTACTAGGTGGTAGAGTTCCGCAATGACTTGCCCTGGTATTTAGTACCACCGCCATACCTATTCCTGCCGCAATAGCATCAATGTTTGTCATTTTTGTGTTCTGGTTTGGAGGATAAATAGCCTGTAGATTTATGCATGTGATATTGCCATCCCACCACAAGGATAACAACACACCATTAACATCTTTGGTGTCTATAGGCGATGGTTTCTCTTTCCATCAGGAGAGCCATCTGCTTGTTTGTTATCTAATGATATAAGAAAGAAAAAATACTACCCTTTCTTTATAGCTGTAGATTGTTTAAATAAACTATTAAGTTTTGCTTTTTTATATTACAGACATGAAAGAAGGAAATCCATGAAAGAGATAACCATCATTTTATAACACCAAAACTAATAATTAGGGCTATAAATTAAGGAGTGTTGCTGTCTGTGTGGAGGGTATTTAATGCCACAAGCATATTTGCCCACTATTCGCTGTGTATGAAAGAGGTGGTGGGTGTACGGAAATGATTGCAGTGAACAATGTGACAAAAATTGGAAGTTAACTCAGATGACTGGCTGTCAACATAGTAGTATTTCAGTATAAATCAAAGCAAAAAAATCACATAAAAATGACTTATGTTTAAACTGGTTTTGTAGGGTGTCAGTGTCTCAGATGTCTGGAAAATGACTTGGGCTTGTATTAAATATTTCTTGCTGTTATGTTGCAGTTCTCCAACATTTCTTACTTGCTGGGCGAACACTAATTTATTGCCTTTTATCACAGTTTGTGGTTGGAAACTAATATTGTGTGTAATACTTTCAAACCCGTTTTTATGATTATATCCATTTTACTCATATACTATTCAATAAATTGCACTTAAATAAAGTCAACAAATACCATTTTAATCTTTGGTTTTTAATTGCAAAAAACTAGCAATGTTTACATGTCATTATTTGACAGTCTCCACTAAAGATGCCAATGCTACACGTCGCCACTGTCGTGCACATTCCCAATAGAATCAAAGCATAGCAGTGAAAAGCTGTTACGTTACTACAGCAAGGAAAGGTTAGGTGGTAATATTAAACACGGGCAAGATGTATAATGTACCACTTATTGACATGATGGTAGTTACATATGTTTTACCAGTTGTTAACTTTTTTATGAAGTACCAGACAGGAATCCATAATTGTTCTATTTTTCTAATGGAGCCTGGACTAACACTGAGGAAATCACTCATACATTAGTTAATAATATAAATATTCAAACACATTAAAGAGTGTGACATATATTTCAAAAGTTTTTTATTTAAATATTTTAATCTTGGATGTGTTATTTTATACTTATAGGTAAAATAAATTAATGAAATAATGTTAATATGAAAATAATTATATTGTAATGGGGTAGTGAAAGGGTTGATTGACTTTCAATTCAAGAAAATCACCAGCTTCCTATTTGGTGTAATCACCGTTATTACATTTACCAACTTCAAAATGGCTTTCACTTGTTTTTATGATAACCACAATTGAGACAGCTTTAAATTTTTAAATGAGGTCTCTACCTCACTGCTGGCTTAGAGCTGTTGTGGAGATTTTAATTTTGAAAGATTGCTTGACTTGAATCAGACTAAGGAGTCTGATTCAATTAGGCAGAGCACCTCTTGATCTGAGCGAATTAGGCAAACCACTAAACTATGAGGAAAAATATATTCTTTAAACCTATTACAAATATGATATAAATAAATATAATATCTATAATAAGTTATGTGAAAATTTAGAAATCTGAAAAATTATCTTGCCTAAATTACTTATTGAGGGGTAATATTTTAAAAGAAATATTAGCAAGACATGTCAATACACTCCACGACATGTCAATCAAATCCACTTCGGATACCTTTTCCGGCTGTCTATATAACAACCAAATATTTTCCATCCATCCAGACATTAAGCATGAAGAAGTAGTAAATGTTGCTAAGACTAAGATATTATAAAGTTACAAAAATATATTTTTTTAATTGTATCTAAATTCCATGTTAATAAAATTTCAGGATCGAGAGGCTTTAGTCAGCCTCTTGTGTGATTTTGTAGAGGCTATGAATCCAGGATTAATGTTAGCACGGAATCCTGTCATTTTAAAGGACAGAGATTTAGCAGGGGAGTTAAAAGATGTGTGGCTTGCGGTACAAAACAAAAGAGAAAGAGAAAAGGGCTTGAACCAAGATGTTATGTATAAGGTATAAAATTACTTATTTACAAAAATATTTAGAGTTAGGTACAATAGAAACTATCAACCTATTTTGAGATGCTTTGAATGATGCTTTCAAAAAATGTAAGTACTTATTTTGAATAAAAATGTATTCTATTATGCTCAAGCAACCCAAACTGGTTATTTACTTATTTGATTTTAAATAACTCCTATCATTCAAACACTAAAAAAACTTGAATCTCCAATTTTCTTTACATTTAGGAAGGTCAACAGATGAACTGTTTCGTAAAAGTTTTTTTTTGTCCACTATCCATTACAATGACATTTTCACAAGTGCATTGTTAACTGGAAACGATGCAAATTACACCTGTTGTATATTTTGTGGTTTTAAGTAAATAAATTAATGAATTTTTTGAATAACTTATTTTAAATATTGTATATTTATTATAGGTATATGACATAGATGGCATAGGAAATGAAGAATTGTTAGAAGATGACAGAACAAGCAGTAAAAACTGCAAACAATACGACAACACTTCTCCTAATAAACCACAGTCTGAAAAGAAAAGTTCTGTAAAATCATCTAAACAAATTTTGATGAATGCCGGACAAAAATCTGAGTTTGATTCTGGAATGAATAATTGTCAAATAAATCAAAATCATCTAAACAGAGAAAATCGATGTGGGAATATGGATTCAGATACAACATACTGTACACCCGTATATGGACAAATAGTTTCAAGCAGAGAAAATCACAATCAAATTAATGATATTCAACAAAAATTCACAACTGAAACCAAACCTTCCAGTTCATTTAGGAAAGAATGGAATTCTAGTAATGGAAAATCTTCTGGATGGGATGAATTTTCAAAACAATCAATCAAAACAAGTGACGATGTTAAAAGACAGAAAAGCAAGACAGAAAAGAATAAACAAACAAATGGTAAATCACATTTTGATTTTTTTCCAGTATTTGACAATAAGGTAACAAATGAATCGGACACTCCCGAAGGTTTAAACAAACAGGTAAACGGTGAAGAAGATTCTAAGATAATTATAGACCCATTGCAGAAATTAGTTCTGCATACGACTGATAATAAAATATGTGATAATAAGACAAGTGCTCTCAGCTCATTTAGCTCATAATTTAATGGCTTTTAAATGTATGGCAGTATGTGTTGGCTTAATTGTTATTTGAGATTACCTAAAGATGCTACGTAACAATATAGAGCAAATTATGATATGGCTAGTCAGGCTCATTTTCGATATATGCAACAGATTCATAATAAGTTTTTGTATAAAGTTGTATGCTTTTGAAACCAGACCAGTGTAATTCATAGATAAATCTAATTAAATATCCTATGAACTCGAAATGCAGTTCCGTGATTAGTAATCTATAAGAATTATAAAATGCATGCAGATTGATTAATTATTTGATTGTTAGTTGACTGTTTCCAAATTATTTGATTATTTTGAACTTTCGGCAGATATCATCATAATGAGCTTTAATTTAATTATTTAAGTTGCTAAAACAAAACACAACTCCTAATTAACTATTTCGTCATTTAATGAAGACATTCACACTCAGATATTCTGTTGTTTTAATTAAGCTCTTCATGTTCTTTCAAAGATTTTCGTAATCGCATTTCGAGTTTATTGTAAGGCAGAAGTATTGAAACTTGTTTAATATCATGTAATTCAGGTTTATGGCAAAGCCTGCCAATATTATAAACATATAAGTGGTGTTTCTTCTTTAGAATATCCTACATTTCTGTTTTCTTACATGAGTGGGTTTAAAATGAACACAGAATTATAATTACATTAGTCGAAATTTACCAATTTAATGTATTTTACCAAGAAATTCACCAACCATGAATAATGTATTGATTATGAGATAAAAATGTTACTAAATGTTTTCAGCTAGAAAATAAAATTAAAAAATATCACTTGATCAATAGTAAGAATATATATTATGATATACATTTCCCAAAACAAACATAAGTTTCATAAATATTGTAGTACTTAATAATTTAGAAAAAAGTACATATTTAAAATATTTTAAAAATTTTGTCACCTCTGTGGTCTAGTGGTCCAGCGTTGGCGTTGACTACATGAGGTCCCGGGTTCGATTCTCGGGTCGGGCATATTAAAAAAAGTGTTTTTTCAGTTTTCTGAGAAACACAAAGTTGCCCGGGATTAGAAAGTGCCCGGTTGGCGATAGGCTTGCCACATATCATATTTGTGGGACCAAGTATCTTCGGCTAATCGTGGGTGCAATTGTTGTACCTCTGCCTACTCCTTCGGGGATAAGGGCGTGAAGTTACTTAATTTTCTAAAATATTTTAAATATTCCATGTGTGATGAATTTCTTGGTTAAAATTACTGTTTTAATAATTTCATGTTGAGTTGAACAAATTAACCCGTATATTCCACCTCTACGTGCCTCGGAGACAACGCTAAGCTGTTGGCTAATATTTATTATTGTTATCTCCTTAGGTAATGTAAGTGAATATTGACAGATTACTTTTAAAAAATATATATAACAATAATTTTCTTTTCAAAGTGAATATTTTAATATTACATATTAACAATTTTTAAATATTAATTGAATTCATTCATGACTTAAAATTAATATTATCAGTTCATATTTAAATTAAAAAAGATTTTTCTCTTTAAAAAATGAAATTATTAGCAAATTAAAATTTTAATAATTAAAAAATATATCTCTATAAAAGTGATTATGTATAAAAGATGATGTACATTTATTAAAATCAATGGAATGCTTGACTTTTTAAATTGAATATTAAAAATGTGAAAACATTGTTTGGATACTTATGAAAATATTCTCTATTCTCCACTCAATCTCAATCAAGCTCTGCTTACAATCATTAAAATTTTCTCGAATACATTTTGGAAAGTGTTATAATGGTTATCATAGAAATCTCTTATAGAGTCACCATAATAAGAGTTTTCAATTT
This sequence comes from Apodemia mormo, assembly GCA_036924255.1. Taxonomy (NCBI): domain Eukaryota; kingdom Metazoa; phylum Arthropoda; class Insecta; order Lepidoptera; family Riodinidae; genus Apodemia; species Apodemia mormo. Next base: position 1,610,128 of record JAUPFN010000007.1, on the reverse strand, counting down.
TCTCAAGATTAGACCGTGGTCCCACAAACAAACTTATTTTTTATTAATAACAAGCTGAATTTTAGTGAACAGCTTCGTTTTGACGAGATCTTTCTATCTTCGAAAATCTAGAATCCCGTAACTAATAAAGATAGATAAAAAAGAAAAGTTTAGAGTGTTGGACTGAGAAAAGTTTACGTGTAGGACTGTTACCCTTGAATTACAATAATAATTAACAAGCTGTTGTAAGAAAATTAGCTGTTAGCAAAAAACCAGCTTGTTATTAATAAAAAAAAGGATGTCTGTGAGACCACGGTCTATATAGTTTAATTTCAACATACAATATGATACGACCTTACAGATTCTTGAAGGTTACAAGATAAATCAAACGTGCACTTAGAGTTTGACTGTAGGGTATCTGACGGCGCAATTGATTGGGATTCCCAATAGTGATAAATATTTGCGTGATGAGTATACATTTTTGTATTTCTTGGTTTGAATTCTTTAATAAATACATTTCTGTATTTATAATATATTTCTTAGTGCAATTCGTATAGTTAACTAACAACCATATCACAAGCATTAATTATTTGCAAAATATTGTTTACAGAATGGATGAAAATCCGTTTACATATAATAATTGTACTCGCTTATTTTACCATAAAATTGATATGCAAATTAAACAGAGTCCATGTTAGTTCGTCACAATTATTTTTTATAATACTAGCTATGCCCTGCACCCCACTGCATCATAAAACCACATCTCACGTCAGCACTAATCACAAAAGCACACAATTCATGTACGCATTTGTGATTGGTGCCGGTGTGAGACGTGGTTGTAAAAGTGTGGTGGATGTGGGTGGATAATTGTGCCGCTGGGCCTTTTTATCCGGACCTTCGGTGAGTCTTATCCATGTATTAAACCGATGTCTTTCTTTTCGGTACCATCGCGGAGGATACATAGAACAGTTCGCGGATAATAGCAAATTTAATTAATTTCACCATTTTTTTATATAACTGTTTAGTGAATTCCACGGGCAGAACTTACTTTGTTGGAATATAAAGTATCGTATATGCTATCCCAGGTCATAATGTGTGCCAAATTTGATCCAAATCAATTTGGCCATTTTTGTGTGTAAGAGTAACATCATCCCCATCCATTATTTGCCTATTTTATGGTTAGATCAATACAAATTATTGATTTTATTCAGTGATATTTATTTATTTTATTCAAGTGTTAGAAATAATGCAGAAGTTTCATGTATAATATTTAATTCACTTTACACTTATTGAATCTTAGCGTTTATGTGTGTTCTTGTCGGCCGTTCGTTTCACACTGATCCCCTCTACACGTTTTTATGCCTTTTATATTGTTAGGACTGCGGCCTAAATCAATTATTGCAACACAGATGTTCAAAACAACAACACAGCTGACAACCAAAAAATATTCTGAATTACAAGAACGTACATTAATTTCACATTTCTAATAAATATTAATATAGTAACAAATAGAGTGGTTTTACAGTCGGCCTTTCCTGATTTTTCTTTCGCGTCCCGCGAAATAATGCAATATTGAGAGGTCTCACTATTATAATAATTATCACATAGGCACCTTATTAACATTAAAATCAAAATTAAATTATTGCCAAAATCATCCAATTTGAAGTCTATGATTATATGCACTTTCACTACTGAAACCCCTTCCATGTTTTCAAGTAGTGAACTAAATAAAATTAAGTATTATGTGTGACCTCCGTCATATCCACAACAAAGTAAGTAATACTGAAGCTCCACATGTCTTCAATATTTACCTGTGCAAGACCCCATTTATGTTCTTGCACAGTCAATACATAATTTCACAATATTACTAGATTTATTTATTAGTATACATAATTTATAGCTTAAATACTCTCAAACTATAACTCTGTGTGGCCTCCGACATATCCACAACAAAGTAAATAATATTGAAGCCCCATACATGTCTTCAATATTTACCTGTGCAAGACCCCCTTCATGTTCTTGCACAGTCATAAAATAATTTATCTATACTATAATTATATTTACAGACTATAACTACTAAAACTAAGTATTATATGTGGCCTCCGTCATATCCACATTAAATACTCTTATACTATAACTCTGTGTGGCCTCAGACATATCCACAACAAAGTAAATAATATTGAAGCCCCATACATGTCTTCAATATTTACCTGTGCAAGACCCCCTTCATGTTCTTGCACAGTCATAAAATAATTTATCTATACTATAATTATATTTACAGACTATAACTACTAAAACTAAGTATTATATGTGGCCTCCGTCATATCCACATTAAATACTCTTAGACTATAACTCTGTGTGGCCTCCGACATATCCACAACAAAGTAAATAATATTGAAGCCCCATACATGTCTTCAATATTTACCTGTGCAAGACCCCCTTCATGTTCTTGCACAGTCATAAAATAATTTATCTATACTATAATTATATTTACAGACTATAACTACTAAACCTAAGTATTATATGTGGCCTCCGTCATATCCACATTAAATACTCTTAGACTATAACTCTGTGTGGCCTCAGACATATCCACAACAAAGTAAATAATATTGAAGCCCCATACATGTCTTCAATATTTACCTGTGCAAGACCCCCTTCATGTTCTTGCACAGTCATAAAATAATTTATCTATACTATAATTATATTTACAGACTATAACTACTAAAACTAAGTATTATATGTGGCCTCCGTCATATCCACATTACTCTTAGACTATAACTCTGTGTTAGCAGCCAACTCAAAGTTAAATAATTCAACTCTGGAACGCGCAAGCGGCCCTAAGAGATATTGGCCATCATAGCTAACTTTCAGTATTAACCATCGCACTCCCTTTTGTATAACCCAGCGATCTCCAATACTTGTTTTCGTATAAAGCAAACCTGTTTTTAACCCCCGATGCAAACGAGTAGTTCTATAAGTTTCAGGTGTGTATATATATATATATATATATATATATATATATATATATATATATATATATATATATATATATATCTCTCTCTGTGTGTGTGTGTGTGCGTGTATGTGTGTGTGTGCGTGTGTATGTGTGTGTGCGTGTGTATGTGTGTATCTGTGTATCTGGCCGTGGCATCGTAACGCCTTGGCAGATGATCCGATTTGCTTGCTTTTTTTTTTTAAATTGAAAGCCTTGTTTTGCGAGATGTTTCTTAACTATGATTCAATAGAGTATTCAGCCGTTTCCAGACCACCAGTTCTTTTCGAATTGATGAAAGGAACTAGGCTACTTGTAAGGGCTTTATTAATACCAAATTTTGTATTCTGTTACCTTTTGATATTGCAATTACATGGTAACCTCGACCTTATACTTTAAAGTCATCATTTTGAAGATTATCAGCATCGATTTAACTGGCAATTTTCGTATATAAATAACAGATTTTCTTAATATTGCAAGCCACTTTTAACGTTTTTCTGATATCCGTTTGTACAAAAACTTGGTAGACTTATGAATGTTTAGTAACAATTCAATACTATTTTACCATCTAACCGAGTTCATGACCTAGCCTGAACGTAGGGACTGGAATTCTCTGATGCAGAGTTTTAACAAGACAATGTTGTTTGAACTCATTAGTCTTGTTGCAATATGTACTAAATCTGATTAATACCCATGATGCAAGGGCCTGCAGATGGTGCTGGAAATTCACGCGCAAAATTTAGAAGAGTTTGACCTCGTTGGATTTTTGGTGACGTGTAACATATTATAATGTCGAAGATCTTAAAATTGAGCTGTAAGGGTGCCATTGTAACTCAGATAGAAATTGCTAATATAGAGTAGAAGTTGTGAAGTCATTCCATTTGTTACCTAAGTTCTTTCTCGTGATTATAAGGTTCTGAAGATTGAGCCGGAAAAGTGTCATTGGAACTTCAAGAATCGAGATTCAAAATGCAATTACAATTAACTGCTAAACAATACGAAGTAATGTTTTTTGAATTAGAGTTTAATTATATTGTATTAACAAATACCTTAGTGCTGGATGATTTTCAGGATCTGATGGTGGAACTTGAAGGTAACTATGAGGTCTTCTAAACTAAATATGATAAACTAGCCTAAATTGGACTCTTTTTTCTGTTTGGATAAATACTCTAGTGCTAGACGATTTCTAGAGTCTCATGATAGGACGGACTGGAAGTAAGTTATGGGAACTTTGGAATAAAATAGAGCAACACCATTGAATTTAGTATCGCTTTAGTTTGATTCGTTATTATAAGGACTTTGGAGAGGGATGGCTTCCAGTGCCTGATGGTAGAACTGGAAGATATATCTGAAAACTCCTAAGCAAAACCAGTTTTACCCCATTAAGTGGGGACTAATTCGTATCTGAATAATAGGAATTGAAAGTTAGTAATAGGGACTTCTAAGCTATACGAGATAAACTCACTGAGTTTGGACTCATTTGTTGTTTTGAGAAATACCCTGGTTCCAGATAATTTCTGTAGTCCTATGACGAAGCAGGAAGGAGGTTATGGAAACTTTGAGCAACGTCATCAATTTTTGGCTCATTTGGTTCGTTCTAATAAGAACTTTAGAACAGGATGTTTTCCAGTGTTATGATAGGGCTGAAAAAAGGCTATGAGAACTTCTAAGCTAATTTAGATAAACCTATCGCGTGTGGGGTAGTTCGGTTTATTTCGGCCAACAATTAGGCGCCGAATGTTTTACTGAGCTATAATAATGAAGGAACTGGAAGCTGGCCATCCAAGATTGGGCTGTTATAGTAAGCCTTTATTACCAGGAGATTTGCAGGGTTTGATAATGGAACTAAAAGTGGCCATGGAACTCCTGGACTAAACAAAAAAAAGCCTATTGAGTGTTGTCTTATTTGTTATACTTTTACATACACTCTGAATCAAAATGATTTCCAGAGTGGAGCTGCAGACCATCGGAACTTTGCAATAAAACAACTAAAGCTTATTGAGTAAGGAAACGTAGTAACCTTAACCTGATGCTGCAAGATCCCCTTTCGAAGATCATCAGGTCCTTTCACGTTTTAATCTTAAAATGATGCATATGTAGCAGAATGGTAGCCTGAGGATGTGTCTGAGATTATTGATTTTATCTTGCTACTATACAATCATTTCATTTTCAATTATATTGTTTCTATCTGGGTATTGTATTACGTTTACAATATTTTGTAACATTGAATCGCCGCGATGTACTGTCGAGATATCAATTCAAGAGACATAAGACGTACATTCAAGATATTTGGTGTAAGATCTAATGGATTACGACTTAAAGCATGGACATGGAAGACCAGGTCTATAAATTATATTAAAAGATATTCCTGCATCATGTTGTGATATATATACTGGTATATACAAAACTGTTTTTTTTTGTTTGTTTTTTTCAAAATATTATTTTCTAAATCAATATTTCGCTAAATGTCCTATTCTACGACACAGTTCACATTCTTTTTTTTAGTTTGATTGAATTCAAAGGAAAGGTGTATATCCTCACTACAATTATAACAATTAGTTACCCATTCTGTACTAAAATTAAGTGATATTTGTCTATTGGGTCTAAATCGTATATTTATATATTAGGTACTAGCTTGCATAGGCATAATGGTATTCTATTCTTTTAATACATTTTACGTTTCTTACAAAAACAAGAGTTTCTGGCTCTGTGAACTGTGCTGCTTCTGCACACTGGTTTTAACAGAAAGATCTTCTGTTTCCTCACAAGATAAAACCAATAGCATTTGTACCAGCAGGTACAGTTGGCGGTAGATGAAAGGGCTCCTCAGTTCTCACACCCTGACTGCGTTGTTGCGTCGGCATATACAGGCTGCGGCCACGTCCCCGTGTAGGGGTATGGCAGCTACGTCTATCTCGCCGTCTTGGCGAGGAGTGCGCGTGAGTGCGCCTTACTCGCTTGTGCCGAGACGTACGGCTTTGGTGGTGTCGCGGCCGAGGCCTCCGCTTCCCACTGCTAGTCGAGGATATCGAAGAATCTGAGCGTTGAATCACGCTAGTTTGTTTTCATGTAACTTGACCTTTGCCCATATTGACTTACTGAAATGAAATTAATACTCCAAACAGTAAAATGTAAAAATAAATATCTCCTCTGTAAATAAGTCAATGTAGATTTAAGTAAATATACATTTTTTTTTCATCAGTTGGAAGTGTAACAATAAGCTAAGATTTTAACACAGATTCAGTTTAAGACTGAATCCGTTATTATTAAAAGTATTTATATTTGACTACTTTTTATATATTTGTTTAACCCTTTTGGTATATTGCCCAGAACATAATATAATATTGGATGTTATTAATGTTTGAACTCTCTAGCATGCTAAAAGTTTTTTTTAATAAATAATAAAATAACTAGGTGTTATACAACATAAATAATTAATTAAAATGCTAATATTTCAATAAATTATCCTTACTTGATTTGTGTTCTATAAGGAATATGTACATATTCAATACTTCATTATATTAACCGACGTAATATTTAATTCAATATAAAAAAAACAATAATAATAAAAACGCTTATATATTATTTAAGCCAATACTAATTAGTCAATTTTTAAATTTCATGCAATTTTTTTTATTTAATTTAGTATACATTCTTTTATTAATAGTAAATTAGAGTAAAATATTTAACTATCTTTTTTGATTGATTAATTTAATATTTTAATTTAAAATTGTAATTTCAGAAATTATATATTGGATAAGCAAGTATTTAATAAAAAAAAACACTTTTTTTAAATTTTAAATAAGACTATAAAAATAAACGTAATTAAAACTTGAGTCAATAGATTGAATTGATAATATATGTTATTTTCTTAATTTAAAAAAAAATTAGGCATTACGATGTACCTTAGATGGGCGTTGTGTCCATATATCGAGAATATTGTCTCGATATTATCCCACTTCTGATTTTGTTAGAAATAATGCAGAAGTTTCATGTATAATATTTAATTCACTTTACACTTATTGAATCTTAGCGTTTATGTGTGTTCTTGTCGGCCGTTCGTTTCACACTGATCCCCTCTACACGTTTTTATGCCTTTTATATTGTTAGGACTGCGGCCTAAATCAATTATTGCAACACAGATGTTCAAAACAACAACACAGCTGACAACCAAAAAATATTCTGAATTACAAGAACGTACATTAATTTCACATTTCTAATAAATATTAATATAGTAACAAATAGAGTGGTTTTACACAAGTGTGCATTTTCTAGGTTGAGGACTTTTATTAAGAATAGAACTAACTTGAGTGACATTGAGTGGGATGGAATACAAGTTGAAAAAACAACTTTGCATACGAGTTTATGTATTTTATTACTTAAGAATTTTAACGATAACCAAATTGCTAGGTTGATTGTATGAAAATGTTTTGAGGCATACTATATGTTGCCTAATTATTTATTTAAATAAGTTGGAAGATTTATTGGTGTTTAATTAGTTACGGTATAACAGCTGCAAACTTCAATGGTTGTGTATACGTTAAAACACAGTGATTGGGAAATAATGTTCGGTAAACAGTACAATATTTGAACACAAATTTTATTGCAATCATTAATGCTATATTAGGTTTGGAGTATTCTCGATTATGTGTGAATTTATCGATTGTAAGCTTTGCCAAATTGTTTATATTACATGATTTTTTTAGTTATAGCAATAGCTTAAAATGTTATTCGTGACAAATCCGAGTGCTATATTACTTGTGATGCTAAAGACTAGGATTTAGGATGTTCGCTATAAAATGTGTTCAATAACCATCTTCCACTGTCGAATATTATTTTGCAACATTTTGTAAATATGGCCAAAACCTGAGTGTTTATTAATTTTTGTATTTTTGTATGAGCCGTGTGTCATTGTTGCTAAATATATATTTATAAATATTCAAATTAACATCTTTGCTCATTAAAGTGTTAAAAATAATATTAAGTGAAATATATGTGTGCGTGTTGAATTTTGTGATGAACTTTTTTGGTAATATTTTAAATATGATCTCTTTGTCTACTCCTTAACAAACCAAACGTCCAACACTGCCAACACTTCACTTTTATCACATATTTCTATACTTAACTCTACTGTGCAGGGTGATTCGATACATTATTTGAGAAGTGACGGGTGTTTAGCGGTTCAACAAGTATCCCAGTGTACATTTGATATACCAGTGAACAGGATCTAGTAAATGAGAGGCTTAGGGGGCTCGAGGACCCCTCAAAATTTGAAAAATTTGACGATTACCTTGATAAAATCTATCCTAAGTTGAATCAAGCCCCGTAAACAAATGTTCTGGGTCCAACAATGCCAGTGAACAGTAACTATACTAGTTAACAGTAAGTGCAGTTCTGGTGTTAATTTCTATATACAACAGTCAGTAATTAAAACACTGTACATAATAAAAATAACTGAAATACCTAAAGTATTAATATGATGTTCTAGGACAAGCGATTTGTTTCGTTATCAACGAGTGATAATTATAAACGTTGGCAAATGGCATGGTTAGACATCATCCTTTCATCTCCCTTCTCGACAAATTGGTACAGGGTGTGGATTTGAATTCATGTGACGTTTTATTTTTCTGCCTCCTAATTTATTTAAAGTTTTTCCAAATAGGAACTGGTATATAAAATACAACATTATAAGACATATGTAATTTTAATTAATAGATAGATTTAATGGAATAAAAAAACCAATACACCTTTCATTTGTCAAACGATAGTTGATTCGCCCTGCTTATTCCCATATTTAATGTTAGTATTATGAATTTGTTAGTAACACTTTAACTGCAAACATATTCTGTGATCTCTATATGGTTGATAGTACCCAAACGTATTATGTTAATGTCATTCGCATTGAACAGAGTAGTTACTTGAATATTTATTTTAACGTGTTTTGATTAATGACATTGCATTGGAATGTTCTTGGTAGAATTTTGGAACATCGAAATATTGGTGATCTTGAGATTAGTGTTATTTCGTTCTTGTGTTTACCAGTTTTATTTGAAAAATATATTGTTTATTTGAAAAGTGTTTATGGTGATGGACAGGAAATATGTCGATAATACATCGTCGTTTGAGAATGATAAAATATGGCTTGGTTTTAGAGTAATTTATTTATTTGTGCAACACAGCATTTAATTCCAGATCTCAAAAAAGGTGCGCTTGGTTTTTCAATGCGCATTTGGATGTCATTACTTTTATAACTTAATTGATAAAAATATACTTGTATTGGTTTAACTACTTAAACAAAGTAGCGACCCGTCACACCCTCACACGGGTAGAATTAATTAAACACATAAATATATAACACACAAAATTACCAAAAAACTGAAAAAAACTGAAAGAATTTATTTACCGCTACCAAACTTTGCATTATCTAATAGGCTAATGTAAATATTGCTGAAAAATCATACATTACCAGTGCTTGTAACTAAAGAAATTAGATTTTTTTTAATACAATTAAAAAGTAAGAATTCGGATATTTACAGTTGAGACAATTTTAAAACCACTTTTTAAGCTTGTTTTGAAAAAACAGTTCAAAGTTACATAAAAAAGTCTTGCGTACCAAAATCACTGCATAGTAGATTTTCCTAACAACGTGACGAGCATGGCCGTACCGAGGGGGTGGGGGGGGGGCAGCTGCCCCCCCTGTCCCCCTTGATTTTGTTTACCTCTCTACTGACTATCTACTGTTGTGGATAAAAATATAATGTGACAAAAATATAGTCTTAAAATGTTACGGTTGCCCCCCCTCCCTGGCCCAGAACCTGGTGACGAGTACTAATTAAATTGATGGTATTATAAAACCTAGTGTGACATATTCTTTTTTTGTTAGACTAGCATAAATTATACATAAGTAAAAATGAGCATATACCTATATTCTATTCCAGTGAATATAATGGACCAGGCTTAGAGAATACTTATACAAAGGGATCAATGGAGCTTATTCGCAGTTAAAGTGTTAATTATTTTATCGATAAGTTTAATATTCATTTTACGTTTTAACAATGTGCAATTTTATAAAGTATATCGGTGTAGATAAATGAATTAGATGGATAGACTGACATACGTAAAAATCATTGGGCTTGGGTGAAGCTACAAACCTTGCACTTATTTGTAATCATTATTTGTTGTACCTTATCTTAAAAGAAACCCAAAAAGTACTTAAAAAATTAATAGCACAAAACAACATTTATTACTGAAATCATTTGTTTTTCATATAAAAAAAATATTATAACGCGGGAGATAGCGTTAGAAAGACGTTCTAGAAATTTTTATATTAAATAAACTATTTCGGGTACTGTCCGAATATGGTTGCATAAACGCAACTGGCGTGTTTGTATCAAGAGTTATGAATGTGGAGGAAGCAAGCCTGCAAGGATCGTGGACATGGCACGCGGTTCTCTCTGTCTACCTTTAAAAGATCTGGCGTGAAGATGTTTATGTATGTACGTTATTTATATAGAATTTTTATAATGATATATTCCGGGCTCCTTTGAAGAATAGACCAACTGCCGTTCTGCCAGGCAGGTCGTAAATGGCGACCGATTGGCTATGCGAGTCACTAACATCGTGGCTACTAGGTGGTAGAGTTCTGCATTGTCTCGCCCGGGTCTGGTACCACCGCCTTACCTATTCCTGCCGCAATAGCGTCAGTGCTTGGCGCTGTTGTGTTCCGGTTTGGAGGGTAAGGTAGCCGGTAAACTTATGCATGTGGCATTAGACCTCGCCACAAGATGGCAACGCACCATTAACACCTTTGGTGTCTATAGGCGATGGTTGACTCTTTCCATCAGAAGACCCATCTGCTTGTTTGCTATATTATGATATAAAAAAAATATGTACATATTAATTCTTAAGATAAAACTGGTATTATTGGTTTTAGAAACATAAATGCGGGTGAAATAAGGCAAGTATATCTGAACCGCTTACGAGATTTAACGTAAAGATGTGTAGGTATTCATGTATTTTAGAAATATAAAAACTTATATAAATTTTCTTTTATGGCTAATTCTTAATATTGTTTATTAGTTAAAATAATTTCTAAACCCATCTCATGTATTTCGACGCGAAACCAAATAATGTTTTTTTAACTGCTTTTACATGCTGTGACCACCAGTCTCACAACTACTTTAGTAGTAGCTAACGCTTATAATCGTTGTGTATGAAGAAAAACTATAGTTATTATTAACTAGCGGCCCGGTACGTGCTTCGCTACGTATAATGTGAAATATTAAAAAAAAAAAATTCCAACATCAAATTCACAAAAAATGTGATAAGTGAAGAATCGCTGTACCGATTTTGTGCAAACTTCACATAAACCATCTAGGGAAGCGCGTTCCATCTTAGGCCTTATCTTCGCTTACCATCAGGCGAGATCGAGGTCAAGCGCTTACCTATCGATAATAATAAAAAAAATACTAAATAGTTCGAACAAAGCCTAAACATTTAGTTTGGTTAGGTGAGCCCGTTCTTGAGTTATAAAATTACAACGAAAAGTGGTGATGATTTTTATATATAGATATGAATTTCAGCCCTTGTGAAATAACTTCTTAAATGCGACGCTAGCTCCCGGACTATTATCTTTTCATTAATTTTTATTAAAAAAAATATAATGGAAATCCAAAATAAATTTCATTTTATCCGAAATCATTGAGTTATTCCAAATTAGCTCTTTATTTCTTATTTAAATAATCCTACATTGGAGTAAGGTTTGCAGACATCTTTTGTGTTTCTATAATCAGTATTATAATTAAATATAAATGTAGTTGCGTCTGTTACCCGGTTATTAGTAAAGAAATAATTTATGTTATTTTCATGGCAAAAATTACAAATAAATTATTCCTTCACTATTAGTAATGAGGAGACAAGGTTTTCAACTACACCCATGAATGTAAATTATGTGTATAAGTGATTATGTTTTGTACGTTGACTTGTTCATTAATATTAATCGATTTAAACCGGCTACTCCTTAAATCTGTAGATCTCGAATAATCGAACAAACATCAATGCTGAAGCAGTGCTGATTGTTTAATGTTTTATGTACAGATAATTTGATTGCATTTATTTTCTTAATACGATTTTTGTTTATATTTTTTGATGAGCAACTTTTAATGTTAGATTTTATATATCTATAGATTTAATAGTATTTTAGTCATGAATATAGGTTTCAGTTAGTTGTACGTTCTCGTGAACCGTTAAAGACAAAGTATTTGAGGTAAATAGTTTAAACAAACAGTATTCGCCGAACACGCCTAAGACGTTTAACTTTGGGAATAAAAAAAAATATTTTTATTAAAAATGTACTACATGATTTACGTAGATGCTATGAGGTTTAACCAGTGCTCGCAATATAAGAACTCGAAAATGGCTATTTTAGCTTTTTTATTTAACAAGCAAATGATTCTCATGATGTAAAGAGAAACTATCTGTAAACGCACTATTAACATCAAAGCTTTTAAAAATGCGGTGATTTTTGTGACGGGGTCTTATTGCCACACGTATGCCGGCTACCTTACCCTCCAAATCTGAACACAACAATGACAAGCACCGATGCTATTGCGGCAGGAATAGGTAAAGACAAAGCGGTGGTACCGGCCCGGGCGACACAATGTAGAACTCTACCACCTAAAAGCATCTAGCTACGATTCAGCCCTACCGGTTCGCTTCAGCCCAACCCGAACGGCTTTTAGAATGCGGAAAAGGGAATTTGAACGTGTAAACACATGGCCTCCTACTTGTTTGTCCTTTTTTTTCTATATAAAAAAAACATTTGTGCGGTGGGTGAACAGCGGTGAACGCACACCGGCCGGTGTCGCAGCCCGAGCGGGCCGGCGGGACAGTGGAGCGGGCCCGCGACACTGACGCCTGACAAGCACGCCTCCATTCCGCCGCGAAGCCAGTCGCTGTGAATTGTACCTTGGAAAATTGGTTAAAACTGAGATAGCGATGTTAGGAGCTGTACCACTGAAACATTTTCATCTAAAATGTTACCAAGACGAGACGTATGGTTCGCACTAAGAATTATCAAGTCTCATGTAAAGCCAAACTTCTAACTTTACACGGCCTAACTTTGCAAGCTCCCTATTTCATAAACTCAACAACTTAATCAAAATATGTGGCCTGGCTGTTTCACAGTCGCTCACAAACGAGTCTTACTAAATATTACTACATATTATTTTCATATCTATTTATAAAATTAATAGAAAAACCCATTGTCACGAAAAATAAGCTAAAAAGAAACGGTTTAAATACTCTTGGAATTTTAACACAGGAATTTTAATTTTAATAACTAGCTGTTGCTCGCGACTTCGTCCGCGCGGACTTCGTTTACTCCGCACAGCTCCTCCCCCGTGGGTGATAGCGTGATAATATGTAGCCTGTATGTTGACTCGACCTGTTAGCAATATTCGTGCAAAATTTGAAGTAAATCCATGCGGTACCTACTTTTTGAGTTTACCCCGGACATACATACATGCAAACAGACAAAAATTCTAAAAAATATATTTTTGGCTTCGATATCGATTGTAGATCACGCTCCAAGTATTCTTTTAAAAAAATATTCAGTGCACAGTTTTGGCTTTCCTACGATTTTATTATATGTATAGATTTTAGGGTATTATGATAAAAAAAAACATTATTGCCGAAGAACAAATAATTGTAATAGTGAGACACACCGTACAATGTTTTTATACGAGATTTGTTCATATAAATTTTTAACCTTCACGAGAACGTAATACTGACTTTATTTTAAACAATTATGTTCCTTTGCTATTAAATATGTTTAATATTTTTTATCTCAATTGTATTGAATTATATTTTAGCTCGTATATTTAGCTAGTCTAACTCGCAATATCTATAGCATTTATCGTTTTATAGTTGCAGAATAGAATAACACCTTTTATTACATCACAATATGTTACTAATGGCTTATCCGTGTAAATTCTTTTTTAAAATATGTTACAATTAAGATCCCCGAGACTATCAAGTGGTCTCACATGTTTTTGATATTTACACAGCGCCGGATTTGGGGATGACATACTAGGCTACAGCTCCGGGACCCTCCACAAGGAAGGGGCCCCCCACAATGAGATAAAAAAGCCAAATTTCGACGGGTCAGCAGCTTTTCCGTTTTTTAGTCTTTTTACGCATTTTTGACTGCAATACTTGTACAAACATACTTAGATTGTTTTTGAATTTTAAAAACTCATATAGATATTTACCATTTTAAAAGTAAAATACTGCTTGAAAACCCTCTAAGGGTACGTACCTCCATCTTTACGTAGTTAGCAAAAAAAAGACTATTTCTTTGCACTAGGATCTCTGACCATCAAATCCGGCCTTGTGTATCCGTATGTGAAATAATATATGTAATGTTTCATTTTTCTGTTACTTGTGCCACAGATTCGGTGAAAATATTTTGTCATTTCACACTAAATGATTCCGCAAAAGATACTCCAGTATTGTGGGTAAAACAATGAACGTACTATTGTTAAAGCGTCAAATCTAAACAATAAAATTAAAAATCAGAATCAAATCAGAAAATTTATTTTTTACGATTAAAAACAGATTTGACGACGATTTGAACTAACATTTTCGAAATATTGGTGATTTAGTTTTACACAAGTGGAATATATTTTTGCAAAACTGTTTTATTACTCTAAAAATATTTTTTTTTTACGGGAGAGCAATTTTAAAGAATGTAGATATGTAGGTCTTCTAATTCGTCTTTAGTCAGACTTTCAGGTTAAGGTAGATTTTGTACGAAATCAACTTTAAAGTACAGCTCTTTCGTAAATACCACATTAGTCTTTGTCTAACCACCAGTAATCTCAATTTAATAGATTGGTTTACCGCCAAACCAATAACCTCTATAAAATATGTACTTATACTTCGCATGTTTTCACCAAATACATTTGTGTATCAAACAAATTGAACGTCTCGAGGGTTTTTATGTTATCCAATTTGTTGAACGTCCCTAGAAATATAAAAAATAGTGTTGTACCTTATGATTGTAAAGGAATTTATCGGATCTCTTGTTTACAGTATTTAAAAAAATTACATGTCATTTACACAAAAAATGTATTTTTATTGATCTGATTTTTTAACACAAGTCAATAGTCAAGCGATTTTTAAAAGATATGGCTCTTTGTATAACATTTTTTGAAAATTAGAGAAAGGACTAACGGGAGGGATATACCTACCTACTTAACATTTGTAGACCCTTGTCCTGTAGATAAAATATTTTTGCCCAAATCCAAGGCTGAATATGTAACATGTGATGTCCAGCGCCAGTAGGGGGAGAGTGAACCATAAGGGCACTGACATGTTCCCAGTGCATCTTCAGCGATTCGATTTTGTATGACTGAGAGGTCGGCAAGGCCGTGGATTGGTGGTAGGTTTGGGTCGGCTCAAGTGTAGATTTTCTTACTGGCATCTACCAGCGTATAGCGACAGGTAAAAGCAGTCATGCAGGTGATTATAATGTCATCACATTATCCATACTAATATTATAAAAACGAAAATCTGTCTGTTACGCTTTCGCGACTGAACCGCCAACTCGATTTTGATAAAATGTCTGTATGGTGATAGTTTAAGATTCGGTGTCAAACAGAGGATAAATTTGCTGCTGGGCTGGGCTGGGCTGAAGACTCCGCGCCACTACTTGTCGAATTTGGAACGACTGCTTTACAACCTCAGGCAGGCCAGCAGTAATTATGAGGTTTACTTATATAGATAATTCTCATTATTCCTGTTCTCAATATTTTATAAAATTCGAAACAGTGTGGAACAGAGGTCCCTATTTTGATGAGATGTCACAATAGCCTATATTTTTCCACGCGACACACAAGGACATTACTCTGCGAATAAGTACCAAACTAATTCGTAAGTAAAATGATATATCGCATATTCACATTCTTCACGAACTCATAGTGTGATACACCTAGGTGTAGCAACATTTTATATTTAAAAATAATTTCATAGCTATTGATTGTCAACAGCGTGGTCTACGTTATAAAATTATTTTACAAATTCAGGTGTTACTTTGCGGAAATCCATAATTCAACGATGACATCAATTTACTTTGCCATCACAAAACAAATAAATACCTACTTTGCGGACTTATGATCGCTGCGAAGCCATTGGAAGGAAAAAGCAGTGTTTACCAGTATTGTTAAAAAAACTATTTTTAAATGACAGCGTGCTATGGACTGTTAACTATATTTTTCTAGCGCGCTATGTTATAGACTATATTATAACGTGTGACTGGAAAACTGATACGAAGCTATGAACTATATACGCGATTTAACGAGCAATGATCGAAACGTGCTACATCGTAGGGCGTACACGCTAGACGTTATAACTTATAGCAGCTTATAGTTTATACTTTTTACGCTTAGTCACCGCGTGCTAGCCTCGCTGTATGACGTTATGTGTTGCGCGCTATGCCGGCGAACTTCGTATGTTATAAAGTTATAAATTATAATAGATTTTACACTTTCAATCGTCGGCACTTGGTGAAATTCCATTATTTTTAGTTGAAACTAGTTTATCACTGACTTGTACTTTTATTTCACTATTATTACACACTAAATTATTTAATTTTACCGACCGGTTTCGCTTTTTAAAGCATCTTCAGGACGTAATATTCTTTACTTAATACTTAAGAAAGAATATTACGTCCTGAAGATGTTTTAAAAAGCGAAACCGGTCGATAAAATTAAATAATTTAGTGTATAATAATAGTGAAATAAAAGTATAAGTGAGTGATAAACTAGTTTCAACTAAAAACATAAATTATAACTATGGCCTACGCTAGCCGCTAGGTATGTAGCGTGGCGTTATATTATAGTGCAGAATGGGAATCTATATAGCGTACGCTTTATGTTAAGTGTAGGTACCTCCGTTAGGAGTATATTGTTCTGTGGTAGGTACATATTACGCTGTTATATGGCGCCATGCGTTATAACAATGTTACAAGGTACTCTGTTCGTTATATTAACCACCATTAATGTTTGCAAATGGAATAAACTTACCGAAGGTCCGGAAAATATAAAAGAAGCAACACAATGGGTTTGACAAACGTTTTTCACTTTACATGCCAAAGTAATCAGCAAAAAATTACAAGAAAAACAGATTTTTCTTTTTTTGTACATACCTTAAAAATGGTTGACTCTATCAGGAAACTCATCTGCTTGTTTGCTATTTTATGATATAAAAAAATGGCAGAGATATTTATGAACAAAGTGCGTATTTTCGGCCGAAGGTTTTTAAAAATGCGGGCGGGCGCTCACTAGCCAATGACATCACATCCTTGGTAATTCAACAGTCGCGTTCTTGTTCGCACGCCGTGCGCAGTAAAAACATAGTAAAAATCAAAAACTATAAAGTTCTCTGTGGTAAAAATAGGGAACAAATACTGTATTGTGCCTTAGTGCTTCAATTCCAACAGTTTAAACATATTCTGATAAACTCTTTTGTTATGTGCCTGAAACAATAATTTAATATAACTTTTTCCTAATACATAATAACATTAGGGAAATCGTGGATGACAGCCGTAAAATGAGTTGATTCAAAATGCCCTAAAACTAAAGCGTACTGACGTGAAGACCATTTCGATGTTAAAGTATTTTGTTTATTATATTATTATAATAAGTTTATCTTTTTTCTTCTCTATTATCCTTGTCATATTGGATAGAATTAATCAAAAATATTTGCTGAACGAGGGTGTGACCTCATAGTATAAGCGCGCATAATCTCTGAAATTTAAAAAAGGGCTTAAACTTCTCGTTACAACTTTGGAAATACAGCATGTATTGAAGTAAAATAAAAACTGATATAATGTACATGATCTACGTTCCGATATTAGGTTTATTTTATAGTAATATTTTGACCAGCGTAATCCATTATCCACCCCCGTCCACCACACTTCACGTCAGTAGCAAAAATCTGTAAACAGTTGACCCTACAGGCCATCCCTGAAATTGCCCGCTAAATTAAGGTAGTTAAAGCTCAAAAGAGTAAAAACTCTAAGGATAGATTTTTTCAGTTTAACACCTATTTTATTAAAAATGGGAATACTTACCTATACTGATTTTTGTAAAGCTGTATATTTTAGAAACGATGATCGAATTTGATCTTTCGAGTGGTATTCAACTTAATTTTTGAGATCTAAAATATTGCTTTAGCTAAATAATCGATATGTTGAAAAATTTCGACGCAATGTCAAAAAAACATTTTTTTTTTAACTTTTGTCACTGATAATCCCAAACAAATTGACCGCTTTTGATTCAATTAACGGTATTTGATTGACAAACGGAGCGGTAAAGTCAAGCGGTCTTATGAATATATATATGTCAAAGCCCCTTGGAAAAATCGTATGAACGAGATTGTTTCACAGCTGTTTTATTGTGTGTGGAAAGCGAACAGTGATAGATGACCAAACTACGGCGTGTAGCACAAAAGCGGAAAATGGAAGTTTATCAGAATACTCCCTATTATATACCGATAGAATGCACATAAAAAACTAATGTCTCTGAGAAGACTGAGCGGCTCTAAGCTGTTGGTCGATTATTTGAATGGGTCTCCACGTAATTCTGTCCAATTATAGTGTTTGATATTGAGGGGTTCCCATCCAGATATTTCAACAATATTCCATTTGGGGCCGAACTTGTACCTTATAAAATTGCATGATGTATCTTTAACTTAAATATGACTGCACAATTCAACTATCACTAGAACTTGTACTAGGTGGTAGAGTCCTGCATTGTCTCGCCCGGGTCTGGTACCACCGAATTTAAGTATTCCTACTACAATAGCGCCAGTACTTGTCACTATCATGTGTATGCCACCGACTTACCTATTCCTATCATTATAGCGTCAGTACTTGTCACTGTCGTGTTCCGATTTGAAGGGTAAGGTAGCCGGTAAACTTATCCACGTAGCGTTAGACCTCGCATCAAGATTGCAACTTACCATAAACATTAAACATCTTTATTGTTGACGCCACGGTTGACTCTTTCCATCAGGAGATCCATCGGCCTGTTTACTATCTTATGATATTAAAAATGAACGGCGAGGCTATTTATCTTACCCTATAAACTATCTCAAAATTGGATCTCTGTCGAAATTTTGCTATCCAGTACAGAAGTGTTTGATGAGATCTTAAGGGTTGTGTTCTGAAGTACAGAAGCCCTAATAAATGAGTTCATTTTGGCAGTTAACGCAAAGACCTGTATCTTCTGGGCGATGAATTAAACCAAGTTTTGAATATCTCATTCTGAAACCCGCTTAAGAGATGTCTTAACTTGAAACACAAGCATGTTTCGACCTTTACCGTGAATTAGCAGTACGACCTGGATATAATGCACTTCCCGCAATCTTATCAGCGTAACATCATTGAAAGCAGGATGAACAGATTCGGAAATAGCACAGACTTGAGAAATCATATATCATATACGACAACCATATAATGCTACCGTTGTCTAAAAAGTTAGTGACCCGGTTACAAAGCTTTACAGGCAATCCATAAGATGTTATTTGCTCAGAAGTGCCTTGTGCCAGGCCCGGCTGAAGGCTTTATCGATAGCCACACTAAACACCAGTGCTTCTCTCTTGCTATCAATGGCTTCAGGCCTGCGATGAGTAAGATATGTATACTATTAGATCTTTTTTTTATAATCATAAGATAGCAAACAAGCAGACGGGTCTCCTGATGGAAAGAGTCAACCATCGCCTATAGACACCAAAGGTGTTAGTGGTACATTGCTATCTTGTGGCGAGGTCTAATGCCACAAAACTTATGCAAAGTTTATCGGCTACTTTACCCTCCAAACCGGAACATGACAATGACAAGCACTGACACTATTTCGGCAGGAATAGGTAAGACGGTGGTACAAGACCTGGGCGTGACAGTGCAGAACTCTACCACCTAATAAAGAAAAGATCACCAGAAGAGCGGCTATGACGGAAACCGTGTTGTTTACCGTTAATGAGCTGCCAATCTTCCAGGTAATGTAGGAGCTGTTTATTTACAATGTACTCCAAATCTTTGATTTCGAGGGAAAGCAGTGCTTACTTAACATTCTTCTATATAAGGCTTATTTTCAAAACAGAATTTCCACATAAGATGTGATAAGCGTTTGCAAAAAGAGTTGACAATAAATCAGTCCTCTTCCCTTTATATGTGATTATAAATTATAAATAATTTAAAAAAAAATTATCGCTAGTAAGTTTCATATTTAACGTTGAATTCAGTTCT
Organism: Apodemia mormo; assembly: GCA_036924255.1. Classification (NCBI taxonomy): domain Eukaryota; kingdom Metazoa; phylum Arthropoda; class Insecta; order Lepidoptera; family Riodinidae; genus Apodemia; species Apodemia mormo. The sequence goes on along the minus strand of JAUPFN010000007.1, from coordinate 1,589,849 downwards.
TGCATAAAATTTATACCTTCAGAAAATATGTTAAAAATAGCTGTTGGATGCATTATTTATTACAAAAATAAACCGCCTAGCACTAGCACCTCCGCTGAAGTCACTGGTGACGATGGCGGTCTTAGACACAATAAATAACATTGCATAATTGTTTTATTTCATCTGTAAAATAGTTATTTTTTTGATATACTAATAAAAAGTATTTGTAAACTTAAACACACTATTCTAGGTAGGTAGACTAAAAGAATACATAGGGGTTTTATTGGGATTTTACAAGGAATTTGGGAGGACAATTCTGCAGGTGCTGGCAACATTGAACGGAAACCTGTTATCAGCATTGCCAGAATGTTACTTTTGTAACATTTTACGTTACTTATGACACTCTAATGTTACTCCTATGTTACACGACTCAAAATGTTACTTTTACGTTACTTTTTGGACTTTTGATTTTTTATTTGTAAGTTAATGTTGTATTTATATAGTTTTAATTTAATAAGTATTTAGGAAATCAATTATTCAACAACAAAGTCGCGTTTGCAACTGAAATATGTTTATTTTTGCATTAATTGTCTTATACATAAATAAATAAATTAATTATCTTTAGTTTGATGTATGGTAAGCTGTAGCTATTGAAATACATTTCCTAATATAACTTAAACATGTTTTTCTTTTTTAACATTATCAATCAATTATTTGTACAAAAAATATTACGATTCTTTTGAAGCTTAACTAATGGGACAGATAACTTTTTAGTTCTTGTTTAACAAAGTTAGTTAGTTGTAGTTTTAGTGTCGTTTTCCGCACATAATAAGGAAATGTTACTTTTCTTGGAAAAATGTTACTTTTTGAGCCATGGAACATAGAAAACAAGCGGATATGGGAAGTACAAACATTTGTATCAGGACCGCGATCGCCAACTCACACATAAAATAAGCATTATTGCATATAAACTACTAATGCAAAGATTGTTTCATTTGTCGTTTTCATTTTAAACAACAATAATCCGAAACACACAAACAGAACATTTAAAAATGTACCAAACTGCGTTACAATAAATTTTATTTTGCTACAAAAAAAGAGTATTTACGTCCTTTTGTAGTCTATTTAAAATAGACTCATCTATTTGCACAATAGTGTAACTATAATCTTAATAGTTGCGCTATTCTACATTAGATGACAGTATTGATTTTTCCGTAGTTTTCAGTTGGTCATATTAGAGTAGAGAACTTTCTAGAACGATATACGTAATGACTATCATTACGTATATCTTTCTAGAAAAATTAGATCAACCTAAAATGAACTTTATATGTAAGATGTACGGCTGATTTTAGCTTGACTTTCTATTATATCTTAGAGATTATATTAAATCAGGAATTTTATTCAAATAAAATGAAAATTGTACTTTCGGATGATATGAAATATCTCCATTTTTAATCATCTGTATTCTACTATCATTTCTGCATTCAAGGATTGCAAAATACGGCATAATTCAGTGTATAATAGATTTTCGTACGACGATTATCTCCTAAATATATGGTAAGTATCACTAAGGCAATTTAGAGTAACAGCGCATAATAGTGATGCACGCGGCACAACCACTTTTCACTTCCGCTTATTTTCTTTGTTTCATGTTTTGAGCTGTTTCATGTTACATTTGACTGCCTGTCACTGGCAACACTGCCTGTTATCTAGTCCATATATGTTCTGTGATAGTCTTGGGTTATAACAGGTCGAATCAGATATCTGTTGATCCTGTTACTGTTACTGAAAAATAACAGATATCATTATCTGTTATTAAAGAACAGCCTGTTATTTTGCCAAGCACGGTCTCAGTAAATAATTCACGTACAGCACAAAATATGTGAGTAGCATATTACAAAGTACTCTGTGGTGAGTAGAGAGTAGTGAGTACTAAGGCCATTTTAGTCGACGACATTTGGCAGTTGCCAGACACGTACAAGTTAATATGGAGCTACTGCGTTTTAGATCCCATTTTACATTCCTAGATTTAAGATCTGACAAATATGACCTTTTAAATTAGCCCTACTTTAGTTGATTATTATTTGATATAATCTTAAAAAATGTGTAAACGGTTAACCCTGCAGGCCATACCTGAAACTTCCCACTAATATGAGGTATTTTAAGCTAAAATGAGACAAAACTATAATCATAAAAAATATTTTTTAGTTCAAATATCTACATAGATAGTTAGTTAAAAATCGTAGGCTATATTGATTTTTTAAAAGCCGTGTAGGTATTTTGAAAACGATGATCAATTTTGATTTTTCAAATGGCATTCAATTTAATTTTTGTGATCTAAAGTTCGATTTTAGCTACATAATTGATAGCCGATAGGTTGAAAAATGTCGAAGCAATATTAAAAAAAACATTATAATAAATATAACTAGGTACCAGTTCTGCTAATCACCCGAACCGTGGGATGCTTTGTATTCATATGTTTTTGCAAATACGGATAATCAAAAGATAATTAAGCCTTACATATATTGCAGCTCGCATAGTGGCCACCTACATCTACAAAATTGTCCCACACACACACACACAATACTGTCTTCTCCTATTTACATTTGCCATTTTGCTGAACTAATATTATAAAAACTTTTATACAACTTAAACCTAAATTATTTAAATTTAATAGCTAAATATATCCTATCAGAACTGCTTAATTTATTACCTATATATACAAAACGAATATGAATACCTACTAAGTATTTTTATTCGCGCTAGTAAACCTTTTGTTTACAAAACAATTTTTTGTTTTTGCTAAGTAAATTCAAAACAAAATCGAAAGAACATAATCCGAAAAACGGGATAGAAAACAAATTACCGAGGAAACGTTATGACCTGGGTGTCTAATTAATATCACCTTTATAGTTAAGTCATAAAGTCGTAGTTACGTTGAACATTTTGTGGCCAATGGCGTCAGTGCTAACAAAGACGTTCGGAAACGCGCTATTATATAAACGTTTCGAACTTTCAAATAATTTCTGTTGTAATTTTACTACGAAGAAAAAAATATTTTACCGTTATTTAGATTTTATACGAGTACCTATATTGATAATTTTATGCAAATAATTGAGATGGACCTTTTTGTTTTTACATACCTACAAAAGGACGTAATATTTCAACATATCGTTAGAAGTATTCTTGCAGTGTTTCCGAATTGAAAATTAGGAACAGAAACAGATAACAGATTATACGACTAGAAATAGTTGTCACTATTCTTGGAAGATATTTTGTTATAAAAGATTACTATTTGAATTTTCGGATAATAAATACTAGGTGCTTCTCGTTTTAGCAAGATTCAATTAAGCGGGTGTGAGCGAGAGACTAATACATACGAAGAACAGGTAACACGAATATCTGTTATTGAGTAGGTACCTAGTATCTACTATCTAGTACCTACTGTGACTGAAGAACGTAGTGCAGATTGTGATTCAGTATTGTGGCTGATATTTTTCAACAGATATTTGATATTATAGGAACAATTGTTATCTAGTATTTACGAATACCTGTGATTTGTATCTGTTACGATAAATACGCCTCACTACTATTCTGTGACCTAGTCTGTGGTGGCGACTGGTGGTGCAACTGTGCATTTGTGTTGCGTTGCGTGTTTACTTTTGTAAAATTGAAAAACTTCGTAGTTTGTAGTTTCAATGTATTTATATTTTGTTTCGTAAGTGATACTTAAAAAGCTTTTTTTTATTGTAATTAGGAAGAAACACAATTATTATCAACTGAAGCATAAATTATGACTGCAGTCGGCATTGTATTTGTAGGTTAGCCTTAAAAAATCAGTCAAGACTTTAAATCACTATTTGATACAAACTATGGCTAACATTAGTATCTTACATACATACTTTTTAATTCTCCTTAATGTACCACTCAGTCCAATTTGCATCATTTGTTATATTTGTGGATAAATACAACAAAATCAGCAATTATTCCTAGAACAGATAGGGGTACAACTCTATCTGTTTTAAGAATAATTTAATATTTATTTTAAGGGTATTGCCACCAAGGATCGTGTATGTTTCGGGTTTATTATTTTGTATTTTTTGCATTCTGTATATTGTAATGGATATTGAAGGCACTCTTGGTGGCCTGTCTCCAGGAAATCTTAGAGCACATACAAATCGTTCTTAAACTTTATATTAGCTTCTAAAAATATTGTCATATTTGTCACATCCAACTAACAATTATTATATTACTTAGTAAATATAGGGTATATACAAGCATGATTATCCACTTAAATTTAAATTTTTCCTCTTTTTTATTTAGGTTTTCTCATTTATTTTTGGATACCAAAAACAAGTTGATGCCTTATTTGATGAAAAGAGATATTTGTTGCATATCAACTTAAACATGTTAATGTTACGTTGTCATCCGTATGGCTGGCAGGCATATGGTGATATTCAGACATACAATGCCGTCACATTAACTTGATGCATCTCTGGAATGTAAGGCAGGGTTTCCCTTAGCTCGCTCGGTTAACACTACGGTACACGCGCCCTTTTTTTTACTTGAGTACACGCGTGGCCTTGTATATGCCACATGAATTGTATATTCATAATAATTTGATTAAAACAATAAATGGAATGAAATAGTTATTTATTTTACTTAGTATTACAAAATTATAAATTATATATATTATTTAAAATAATGAACAATTAGCAATTTAGTAAATATCTAAAAAATAGTAACAAAAATGGCACTTCTGAGATCAATGTATTTTTTTTAAAATTAACCCTAAACTTAATAACAATTTTCTCTGTTTTCGTAGCAATCAGGACATACTACTGCTTGGTGATCGGGACAAATCCATTTGTAACAAGTCTTGCACCATTTTTTTGTCGACCGATTTCGGGCTCTCGAGCAGAGTGCACATCGACCAACTCGTCCTGTCTTTGGTGTCAAATCATGTTGAGCCTCCTGCGATTCTTGAACTGTGCTACCCAAAAGTGCTCCAATCCTGAATTTAAATTGTCGGGGAAGAGTTTCAATAGATACCCGACAGATTAAAACCGGTTTTATCAAATTGAAGGACAATTCATGCAAAAAGTTATGCCTAATAATCTTTTCGGGTAAGGCATTCATTTGGTTGATTACCAAAGCATTAATTCCAACAATGTTCATCAAATTAAAAAAATATTGTTAGTGGCCATCGACGGCTGTTACGCAGAACGCTATACTGCTTGCACATTTTGTCTAGGATGTCTACACCACATTTAGTACGATTATAAAACGTAATAATCTCAGGTTTGCGATCTTCATTTGTATCAGGATCTATAGCAGCATCGTAATGCATTGTAGACAGCAAGTTGACTGCTTTGTTTGTTTTAGGAACGTAGGAAATGAGGGTAATATCTTTTTGAAACCCAAAAAGAGAACTTTTGCTAGTCCTAGACTTCGAAGCTTTGAATTCCTTTGGGATTTCGGATCTATTTGCTTTCATAGTACCAACGATCGTTATTTTCTTCTGCAATAACTGTTTAGCCAGAGGCAGGTTTGTGCAATAATTGTCCATTGAAACATTACAGCCCAAATCATAAAGTGGGTCCAACACTCTATGGACAACATTGTTCACCTTGTTGGACTTCTGGAACGGACCTTCCGGTTGCGCTCCAACATATATCTCAAAATTGTAGACGTACGGAAATTTCGTATCGACAACCATGAAAATCTTAATTCCGAATTTATCTGGTTTATTGGGTATGTACATAATGAAGCCGCAACGTCCTCGAAAACCAACAAGTTGTTCATCTAGTGTCAAATAGTCGCTAGGAACATAGTTATTACGACAATTGTTAGTAACCAGCTCTACAATATGTCGAATCGGTGCCATTTTGTCTAGTTCTCGGCGCTGTTCTCTGTCGGTAATATCGTCGAATCTCAGGGCATGTATCAAAAACCGAAATCTATTTATTGACATTGTAGCATATACAATTTCCAACCCTGTACCCTGAGAGTTATCCCAAAAGTCCTTTATGTTACGCCGTCCACTTCGCGTCACTCCCATGATGTATAATAAGCCCAGAAATGCTCGCATTTCTACTATATCAGTGGGTTTGGCATCCCTGTTTCGTTGGAAATTGTCTTTTATTTTATCTATGTATATATTAGTGCATCTTACCAAAATTTCGAGGATATCTTGCGTGAAAAATAGTTCGAAACAGGATAATGGATCCTTAGCATTCTTAGCTGCATCTCCTTTTGGGCCTGGTGGTCTAATTCTAATGTTTTGTGTTCGAGTTCGCGTTGCCGATGGTATGTCTTTGTGCCAGATAGTTCCGTTTGTCGATTTGTAGACTGCACCGCGCCTTCCAGATGCTAGTTGTGAGAGTGGTGAGTTGTCTGAATCAGATGTTTGGTCAGATTCATTCACCCGTTCCTCTTCATTTTCCTGAAGTTCTGACTCACGGACAAGGGCCTGCAAGTCTGGTTCTGGCTCAACTTCATCATCTTCACTCTCAATCACATCTTCATCATCAATATCTAGCTCATAAAGCCACCTTTCCACTTGTGAATCACTCATGACATAAACGGTCACAAATCTGTAAAAAATACAAAAATAACATAAATTTTATAACTTAAAAATAACAATAATTTAATAAACATACAATTCTACATACATACAATAACTGAAGAACTTTATTTTAGCATAAAAAATCAATAATACACAAAAACTGCTTACCTGATTTTGGTACACCAATACACGCGCGGACTACTTTAGTAGGCCCGCGTTTTTGGCGCCAAAATTCTCACACCTGCGTACGCGCGGGGTTTGCGCGAGGTACTGAATTTGCGACAAATATAACAGACGAGGCTTACCTGGAATCGCTAGTTTTTAGCGCGTAAAATTAAAAAGTTACCGCAATAAAAGTGACACTGGTCTACTATAGTAGGTCACGCGTGTACTCTAGTGTTAATAATATAAGTGTCAGTATGGCCATGGTCAGCATATTTGTTACCGATACATTCATAGATAATTTGGTTAGTTTTCTGTTACTGTTATATTGATTTTGGACATTATTGTTACATTTTGTGCCAAATGATGTCATCAGCGGCATGTGTCAAGTTAATCTGACCATGATGTAACTGCAACTAACTCTAATTATGTTGAAGATTAATGTGCAACCTGTTTCTGATATATATAAAAATATATATAAAAGTAATATTCCTATCTGTGATTTTGTCTGCTGGTTCATTTCAAGATTTCTTTTTAATGGTAATGGATGAACACAGTTAAATGACATTTTAAAACACCAGATGGTCTATTTTAATGCAATCTGTATTGCAAAAGCTAAATACAGTCAAAACCGTTTATGACGACATCGTTTAGAACCACATACCGGTTAAATTTACCAAAATCAAAGGTCCTGGCTTAATGTTATATGACCGCCTTATCTAAATCATTGGTTTTTACGACATTGTTTACTATGACATACCGCATTAAGCAGCCACATTTGGTTAATGTTTTCGGAGAATTATATCTGTAGAACGACGGCTCAGCTGTATTGTAAACAATTTGAATAGGTAACTGTATCCACATCTGGCACAGTATAATAGTCAATGGCTATTATCGTAAAAGTAAACAAAGTTTAGTGTCTTTTGTAATTCTTAGAAACAAAGCACATGCATGCAGTAGCCTCAAGGATCGCTTCATCATATCTCTTAAGTCAGTTTGTTTCTTATCTTTACACAAGACGCACCAAAACATTATTGTTGAGGTAACTGTGAAAATTGTAACATGTCACAAAAAAAAAACAAATCAATATCGAAGAAAAATCGCATATTATTTCAAAGCTAGAGAAAGGAATTCCAAACAAAGACCTGGCAAAAGATATGGTGTATCCCACTCGACAATTTCAACCATTTGGAAAGTAAGGGAGAAAATTCAAATCCTTTACGACAAGAATTTTTTGAAAATGAAACGAGCCAGAACAACGCAGCATACGAAGATTGAGGAAGCTTTGTTAAAGTGGTTTAAATATCAAAGGACAAATAATGTGCCAATAAATGGACCAATTCTTCAACAATAAGCAAATGATTTTGCTCAACATTTTGGTGAAGATTTTGTTTGCTCGTCTAGTTGGATTCAACGTTTCCGGGCTTGACATGGCATTGTCGGCGGGAAAATGAGTGGTGAAGCTGCCAGTGTGGATAAAGATGCTGTAGACGAATGGATTATGCAAAAGTGGCCTACATTATGCGAAGGCTACAGTTCAGAAGACATTTATAACGCAGACGAAACCGGACTTTTTTACAATATGACACCAGACAGGACTTTAAAATTCAAAGGAGAGAATTGTTCGGGAGGAAAAATGTCCAAGACGAGACTAACGATCATGGTTGCAGCAAATATGACAGGATCTTGTAAAAGGAAGCTTTTAGTTATTAGGAAATCTAAGAAACCAAGATGCTTTAAAAACATATGCTCACTGCCGGTAACGTATGAAAACAATGTGAAGTTATGGATGACATCGGAAATTTTTGAAAGATGGTTACGAAACTGGGACGCTGAATTAAAAGCAAACAATAAGAAAGTTCTTCTTTTAGTTGATAATTGTCCTGCTCATCCGGCTGTTACTAATCTGAAGTGTATTAAACTCTTGTTCTTACCACCAAATGTTACATCTGTACTGCAACCTATGGACCAAGGTGTAATAAGATGTTTAAAATCTTTATTATAGAAGACTGCAAGTGTTAAAGTTAATACAAAGCATTGACAGTAATAATCAGAACAGCTTTACGGTTCTTGATGCCATCTTGATGATATCCGAAGCATGGGAAAAAGTTTCACAAAAAACTATAGCTAACCGCTTTAGGCATGCAGGTTTTAAAGATCTTACAAGTCTTATAACAAGAACCTCAGATGATGTGATTGACGATGATGAAGAGGACAATATTTCTTTGGCTCAATTAGCCCAAAATTTACGACCTGCTTTATCTACTACTGAAACAGACGAGTTCATTGATGTAGATTAGTCTATTGCAATTGTGCAGGGAAATTGTGACAATACACTGATTAAAATCCAACGTGAATTACAAAATGTGTATGCACGACAGAAGTGTTTCAAACAAACTAAAATTTCTTATTATAAATTAATATTACAAACTAAAATTGGTTTGGTGGCTATCATGTTTGTACGGATTCTGTCAATATCAAGTCAGTCACAGGAGACACACATAAAAAGAGTTGCCCGGTGACTATATCAGTTACAAGTTGAGGAATCTAAAACAAAACAAACACAAAGATTAGTAAACTTACACAACTACAACATTATGGATTAGGAACTAATACTATGTACATGAATCTATCTACAAACATAGAGGTGGAGAAAGTGGAATCTTTGATAATCTAAACTTTAAAAGTTTAAGTGTGATATTTAGGTTGTTTATTATTTTATTATTCATAGCTATAACAATTTTGATATTATTTCCTTTTTTGCTAGTTAAGATAATGGTAGTAAAACTGGGCATCTAAATAATATTACTTATTTTGGTTTAGTCTCTTTGTAAAGTATTGAATATTCATTTAGTTTATGAGTCAGTTTGACTCATTATGGTATTAACTTATCTATATTAAATAGTATGTATATAAAGTGACCGTAAGGAATAAGCTTCAAAGTGCAAATTGTCAACTAAGCTTTTATATAATCTTACAAAATCTATGTTTTACGATTTTTTACAGATATTGTGGTGCTAAGTGTCAATAATAAATAAAAAACTGTAATTTTCAAGTGCATACAAATATAAAAAATGCCCAAGAATTTTAAAAGAAGAGATAATAACGATATAAGGAAAATGAGTCAAAATTTTCCACGTTTTGGCTTTAGACCAAACATGCCTTTTAATAGTAATGTTAATAATAAAGGCAGACCAGACATAAGGAGAGATTTTGGTCGTAAATCATCTTTCCCTAAGAAAAAACTTACAGAAAAATGTATCGGTGCTACGGAGTATGTCAACAAACATAAAGGCTTTCCAGGGATTATTAAATCAAGGTTTGTTAAATGTTTTTTCTAACGAGAAGCTAGTATGTGTAAAATATTTTACTGTGCCTTATATTAAATTTTATAGGCTGATCAGGACAGTCACATCACATGTTGATAAGAGGATCAAGCACACTTAGTTGCACGTCAATGGGCCAGGCTGCGGAGTAAAGAATATTATATTCTGAAGATGTATGAAAGGATGAACAGACATATATGTGCTTTAAGGAACAAAGAATTTTACGTCCTGAAAATGCTTTAAAAAGTGAAACCGGTCAATTAATTTAAAATTATTTGTCTATACTTATAGTGAAATTTAAGTACAAGAACATCATGAACTAGTTTCAACTCTCTTCAACTTATTTTTACTGACTATTCCTTAAAAGACTTGGTATACGGTTATGTTTTTTTTTTTTTTTGTAAAAAGCATTCTTATAGAATATGGGTTTCAACATATACCAAAGAGAGAAAGTAAAAAGTAATTAATTCTCTGTTTCCAGGTTTTCAGATTTTCAAGTGTCAGAAATTAATGAGCAAGGTGAAATAGCTGAATTGACTGATGAGTCTGTACCTAAGCATCCATTGGAAGAATCGAATGATATGGATGATGAAGACAAGCTCTTTAATAAGTACAATGTAGAAATTTTGCCGATGGAAACATGGGATAGACTCAGCAAAATCGTTGCAGAACGAAAATCTTCACAGGATATAGTTGATGTAAGTTTTTATATAACTTTATTTCTTGCACTTTTGTACAACAATCCAAACCAAACCTCATTATCAATTTAAAAAATTGTTTGAAGAAAAATACATTTTTCTTCAACGGATTTGCCATTGGGGATTCTTTATATAAAGGACACTTCAAATGTTTGTTTATATCTTAATATAATAAGTAAATTATGTGTCTCATTATTTTTCCGCCATGGACTCCTAAACTACTGAACCAATTTCAATTAAATTTTGTAGATATCTCCTGTTTGGCCCAACTTAAAAGATAGGGCTTAATCTCAATTAACCCCTTCTACTCTAAAGAACCCCACCAAAATATGCAATACAAGTAATTTGTATGGGAAAACAACATTTGCCGGATTGAGCTAGTTGAATAATAAATTTTAACAAAAATTGAATAAGTTTTTGACTGACTTTTTAAAAGTAGGAGGTTATCAATTTGGCTTGATGTCTTTTTAATGTTTCTTGCCTCAGAACTCAGTAATTTATAAACTGGTTTTGACAATTTTTTTTTTGTTTGAGACTGTATACTCTCCTCATTCCCAATTTAATTTGGTGAGTTTCTGGTGTAGAGTTCTGGAGATACAGGGAATGGGAATATGTGTATATGCTAGAACAGTGTTCTTTAACCTGTGGTCTGTAAGTGTGAGTATGAGGGTCCGCCGTCTTATCTATGGACATTTGAATCAATCAATAAATTCCAATGTTTTTTATTAAGGGGGTTCTTGAAATTGTGCTTGATATTCTAGGGGTTCACAGACTGAAAAAGGTTAAGTAACACTGCTCTAGAATTTATATTTTTAGTGCATGTCTGTATATACATACTTTAAATTAATATGGGGCATATATATAATAGCTTAATTTAAATATTTTGTGCTTTTGACTTTAATACACTAATAAATTTTGCATTTAATTTAGTTAAAATAATACAACATATTAAGTTCGTAGAATAACTATATTATACTATAGCTGTTGCTCGCAACTTCTTTCACATGACTCAAAATCATCACTTCCTTTAGGTTAATCAGGTAAAAAAGAGTAGTCAGGCTTATGTCACTTTTGGAGAATAATAATAACTTTCTAATGGTAGTAAGTTTTAAATTTATTTGTAACACACAAAAATACAAATGTCTTCTCTTTATAATAATAATATAGCACACAGCAAAATGTAAAACAATCAAATTATTTATCGGCATATGGACATTATTATGTAGTATTTTACATAGTAATGTCATATAGTGCATGTGCTTCAGCTAAGGTTAAGGGAGGCAAACATTTTGTTTTCTTTTTGTACATAGTGGATTAACCACACTAACTTTTTTTACATTCTCTACATTGTTTTCTACAAAAATACTTTGTTTGTACTTGTTTTAATTCACCTTTAGGTATTCTTTTCAAGCATCACTTGGTTACCACTTAAGTTTATCCAGGAAATATATATTGTGTCAGATATTAGATTGACAATATTTTTCCAATAGAGAAAATTCAGTATCAAATATCTATGCCACTCTGTTTACTTATCAAGAGTTTATAGAGACTACCTACCATTGCCTCTTGGCATCAAAGTCTTTAATGGTGAATTGCTATCCATGTGGCGGGATAGTAATACCACATTCATAAGTTTGCTGGCTACTCATGCTCCACATTGAAATACAACAGAAAGGCGTTTCTCATAAGGCGACGCATCACGCAGTGTAGTGTGTGAATGCGTGTTCAAACGTTGCTTGTAAGTATCTCCGTTTGTATAGAAAACACGCACAGTCCAACACACAGGAAATGCATCCACTCGCGTTCATGCAGATCACGTGCATACAAGTGGAGATAATGCACCCACGGGCGTGGGTGCGGGGCGAGACACAAGGTATGGCAAACCGAGTCCTGCAGTATAATGGCAGCGTCCTGAATGAGATCTACACTAATAACCATTTTTTTCAAAACTGTGACGTGAAGCTCAGCTCTGCACTATCACCACAGAGAATGGCTTTGAATAAAATTACACAGAGCCGCTGTGGACCCACAAAACGCAACTACGCGCTTGAGTGAGCAAAAACCCGCACGATGATGCAAATCTGCACTACCGCAAGTACGCGCGTAGGTAACAGACGTCGACACGCAACATGCAGCGTAATGCGTGGCAGTGTGATAATCGCCAAACAAACACCGAAGCTATCAGGTAGGTAGTGTACCAACATTATCAACAGTGGTATACTATTTACTATATGTGGTTTTTCTTAGATTTCATAGTGAAATTTCCTAATTGCTGTGCTATCTGTTAGCAGCACTACATTACGCCGGAAAATGTGTTTTGATATTTCTTGGGAATGCACTTATATCTAGGATAAAATTGTATTCTGTGTGTCAATTCATGTTAAAATGGCCCTTCTGTTTAAAATTTCATGCAGAGTATTAATAAATATTCTGTTGGTTATTGGCAGGTATATGGTGTTAGGTCTGAGTGATTTTGACTATTATTAGTAATGTTTCAGATAGATGCATCAGAACTGACAAAGGAACAAAGAACTAAAATACATGAAGCTGTTAAAAAAGCTTTCGGAACAGCCATCATTGGTAGTACGAAAGTAGTTAATGGCAAGAAAGTTGTCCGTTTTGAGACTTACAAGAAAGGAGGTATGTGTTTCATTGCTTTTCCCACAAGGCATGCTTAAATCCTATACCAATAAAAAAATTTCCCACAGTGTAAAAAGATAAAAAATGAATATAAATATATAGCGAGATAACCTCAGCAATCTATGTAACCGTGCTAATAATTATCCGCAGCTTAGGGAGGGCTCTCTAAATGCTTTCTATACTAATATGGGTGGCCGTTCAAGTATTACGTAATCAGATTTTTTACAATTATTGACTCTCCCCTCCTCCATGTCAGCAAAAGTAAACAAATCACTTGCCCCCTCCCCCTTGTTTACTTAAACATTTGTAAATTTATTTTTTAATCTATTTCTCGGATTTATGATTGATTCATGAGTAGCAGTTTTTATTAGTAACAGTAGGTAAGATAAAAGAGTTTAATGCAAACATATAATGTAGCTAGCAGTAAATATATAAAAAACTTGAAAAGTAAAAAAAAATTAATTTTGTTGATGTAATCACCATCTAGACCCCCCAACCCTCTTGTCATCAAAAATTATTGGCTTGATTAATCAAATTATGAAATTATACGCCATTATATATATATATATATATATATATATATATATATATATATATATATATATATATATATATATATATATATATATAAGCAAAAATGAATGTAGAAGTCAGCTGGTAGCTAGTATATACATGAAAGACATTTGTCACTAAAGGTTAGCTGATGAAGATCTATTTTTCTCCCGTGCCAATAGCACGGCGCAATCACACGGCGCCTTCCACAAAAAGTCACAGTACTGTTAAACTAAGCTGTGGTTCAGTCACACAGGAGATAGATCTTAGTGAGGTCGCTACTACAAAGTTTATCTTTGAGCTCTGGCAAATAAAAAAATTAAAATAAAATAAATAAGTTTCCCAATGTTGTTCTCGGGCTCCTTTGAAGAATAGGCCAATTGCTGTTCTGCCAGGCAGGTCGTAAAAGGCGACCGAATGGGTATACAAGTCACTAACATTGTGGCTACTAGATGGTATAGTTCTGCATTGTCTCTCCCGGATCTGGTACCACTGCCTTACCTATTCCTGCCGCAATAGCGTCAGCGCTTGTCACTGTCGTGTTCCGGTTTGGAGGGTAAGGTAGCCGGTAAACTTATGTACGTGGCATAAGACCTCGCTACAAGATAGCAACGCACCATTAACACCATTGGTGTCTATAGGCGATGGATGACTCTTTCCATCAGGAAACTCATGTGCTTGTTTGCTATCTTATGCTATAAAAAAAATATTTGGCTCACATAAAAACTCAGTGTGAAAGATTGTTAACCCTCTCTGGCTACCAGTAGAATAACCACTTTTAAAGAAAATCCACAAAGAAGAGCCATTGGTTTGTTTGCTATTAGGCTCTTAAATATATTATAGGGTTGAATAATAATAACCAATAATTAATTAATTTTATGACTCAGTGCTGCTTGTAGTCTGGGAGATTCTAGGACTATTCGGCCCATTTCGTCATATTGACAAAACGACATTAGATCTTGGGTTCCATCACTGGGTTAGCAGAAGTGTTATTGAGGTTTAATCGAGGTATTTCGAAAATCCAAAATCTTGGTAGTAAGATAAGCTCAGAGTCTGACGGGTGGTGCTACCACTCCCATTCCTCGGATGACCACGTAAATATCTTGGTTCCGGTTATCGCTAGAATAGTCGATAATCATTATCAGATCGGTAATATGCACCAATGGGGATCACCATTCATCTTGCCATTCGACAAACCAGTGAATCGTGGTAACCTGGAAAGTCTATAGACATTCGGTTCACTCTGCCTAACCTGCAAAGGAACCAGACGTGATGATACGTTTTTGTTTTTAGTGCGTATTGACCATAGAGTGAAATGGATGTGGCCTGGTGATTATGTCTACTTCGTTATGTACAAAGAGAACTGTGACACTATGGATGCTGTTGGACAACTCGCTGGTAATCTCAAAATGAAGTAAGTATTGACTTCCACTTCTAGATTGTAGGTTTAGCAAATGCAGGTAGCTGCATTTGGTCACATATGTATTCATGTAATGAACCAGTTGATGCCCATTAATTAACTCATGCTAAATTCAACTAAACTCTTTTTTGTATATTATAACATAGTAAACAAGCAGATGGGTCTCCTGGTAGAAATAGTCAACCAACCCCTATAGACACCAAAGATGTTAATGATGTGTGGATATCTTGCGGAGAGGTCTATGCATGCCTCATGCATAAATTTACCTTCTTTCATCAGGAAAGCCATCTGCTTGTTTGCTAACTTATAATATTAAAAAAAAACACTGTGTTTGGTAAATCTTTCTGTATCAACCATGACAGACCATAAACCTACTAATAGACGTGATGTCACGTGGAGAATGTATTGACGATCAAATGAGCAAATGCTTGTGTCAAATGCTTGTTGATATATTGTGAAAAAGTTGAAGTATTATATATATATATATATATATATATATATATATATATATATATATATATATATATATATATATATATATATATATATATATATATATATATATATATATATATATATATATATATATATATATATATATATATATATATATTGTGTTATTTTATCATGTCAAGTAAGAAGCCAAGGCTTTAAGATAACCCTTGGAGTGATTTTATGTCATCGGTAACGTAATTTCAAACTAGTCAGATAGTGAAATAAGCACTGTTGCATTTTCATCGATTAGAAAACATCACTACATAATATACCAAGTACATATTTCATGTTAACATCTTTGGATGGATTTTGTTTTTATTAGGAGAGCCATCTGTTTTGTTTTGATATAAAATAAATAAATGTTGTTAGAAGTAGTAATAGTAGGAGAGCCCAAGAGGGGATTATTGCATTTTCTCGAGCGCGTCAGATTAACATAATAATAATAATAATAATAATCATCATTTAATTCAGGCAACATGGCCCATATTATAAATACCTTATAGACTAACATATATATTAATATAATATACTTAAAAACTAGACTTTGTCACGTATTGCCGGCGACGTAACACGCACTTCATTTCGGAGTCTCCCCCGGAACCTTCGGTAGACATAGGGGGGAGGGGGTGGTATAATCTATACTCGCATACTGTTGCGGCTCTTCAACAAATATAAGCTCTTTATATAGAGGCGGGTAACTATGGCAGAAAAATGTGTAAATGGTTTACCCTGCGGGCCATCCCTGAAACTTCCCACTACATTAAGGTATTTTAAGCCTAATAGAGTAAAAAATATAAGTGTAGATTTTTCAATTCAAACATCTATTTTGTTAAAAATGGCAATATATTAATTTATGAAAAGCTATAAGTTTTGAGAATTAGATTCGAGTTTGATTTTTGAAACGGCATTTGTTGTAGTTTCTTTATTAACTAAAATATCGTAGAATACCAAAAAAATGATTGGTTGAAAAATTTCGAAGCTATGTCGAAAAAAATTTTTATCAAAATTTTTCGTCAACTTTTACTCCCAAACGGATAAAACGATTTTGACGCAATTTATGTATTAGGCGTAGTTTTTTGAGGAATAGAGTTGATTAGTTTTTGTACTCAATCGGCCCATAAATCTGGAAGTTATATTAAAAAAATACTCTCGCCAAAATTTTTTTTGGTGTTTTTTCAAAATTTTTCAAAATCTCCTGGACCGAATCGGTTCAAATTTTCAGGAAGTCTAAGTTGAGCGGAATCCAATCGAATGCCATCAACTGCGTTTTGATTGGTCCAGCCGTTCAAAAGTTATGAGATGTTTACATACATACACGCACATACATACATTTATACAGACAGACATACTGACGTCATCGTGAAAATAGTCGTAAAAGGTTCCTAAGACCTCGAAACGTCGACATCTGGTGAAAACTCGATTTTCGAAAATCGGGGTAAAATCAGTAACTTCCTTATCTACATATGTAGTGGGAAGTTAAAAAAAAAAACAAAATTTCAATTACTGGTTTGTGGAAATAATTTTTTCGTGGATTATAATTTTTTCGTTATTCTTACATCATTTCCTATTATATATTATATATAATAAAAGAAAATTCAGACGCGCTCGAGAATGTCAAAACAAAGTTTTCTTTGCATCTTTGTGACTCTCTCACACACGCTACATTTGAATCGGCAGATTTTCGAAATTGTAGGTGACAAATTAACTCCCCCTCTATCTTAATCTGACGAGCTTTAGTGTTTTCATGTCATATTTTTTTTTTAATCCGTAGATTTACCCTACCATGGAAATTAAAAATATTATATTACTTTTTATATTTTTCCTATACTTAATCCAACAGGTGAATGTATAATGTATAATTATTGTAGATAAGTACGTGTATTGATAGTTATATATTTAGTACGAATATTATTTATTAATGAATGTTACCCTAATTATGCCCTTCCTTCGATCAATCTTTTACATTATTTCTTGTATCCACTGGTTGTCTGGTAGATATCTATACATATAATAAAATCTTAGGAAAGTCAAAACTGTACATTGAATATTTTTTTAAAAGAATACTTGGGGCGTGATCTACAATCGATATAGAAGCCAAAAATATAGTTTTTAGAATTTTTGTCTGTTTGTCTGTATGTATGTCCGGGGTAAACTCAAAAAGTACTGCATGAATTTACTTCAAATTTTGCATGAGTATTACTAATAGGTCGGGTCAACATATAGGTTACATATTATCACGCTCCGCACAACTCCTCCCAGTTGTGCGGAGTAAACGAAGTCCGCGCGGACGAAGTCGTGGGCAACAGCTAGTCGCAAATATGCGATTAGGCCGCCATAATGTACATTGTTAGATTATACCAGTAAAACTGTAAATTGATGTGTTTTGTATGTTTTGATGTGCAATAAAGTGTATTGTATTGTAGGTCCCTACGATGCCTGAGCATTTAGCACGTTGGCCCCCCTTACTATAACGGGAAGTGTCGTGTGTGCAGGCCCCGGCCGAACGTGATAGGGTTCGCGGGCACGAAGGACCGGCGCGCCAAGACCAGCCAGTGGGTGTCCATACGGCGCACCGAGCCGCGCCGGGTGGCCGCCGCGGCCCGCTGGCTGCGCCCCGGGATACGCATCGGGAACTTCTGCTTCCGGGACACGCCGCTGCGGCTGGGACGACTCAAGGGGAACAGGTCACACCACATATTTATTACTTGTATTTGACCTGCACTGCTTTAGATTAACACGTAGTCGATATAGTTTTTAATGAAAAACACTTTTAAATACATCATATTTGTTGACAATTTAAGTTTTAACACCTGATGATGCAGTTAGACGTGAAAACGGTTGGCTAATTAAACACTCAACCATCTTAAAAAAATTGCAAGGAAATTGTAAGTAGAATTTTGCTACTCCTACTTCAGTTTTAAGCAACTCAGTGAAACTATCTACGATTTCTAATATATCTTCCACTCTTTCACCGTGTTCTCCATTTTATTTACAACCTGTCACTAGTGAGGAGGTCCAGAAACATATTTCTTCCATCTCCTCTCTGGCTATGGGCAGTGATAACATATGTTCTAGAATGGTTGGATTACTTCTATCTGACATTCTTCCTATTATTTATCATATATTTAATTTTTCCCTATCATTTGGTGTCTTTCCTTCAGTTTGGAAATTAGGTCATATTATACCTCTACCCAAAGTACCAAATACTACTTCTTCGAATCAATATCGACCTATTTCTATTCTTCCATATTTGTCCAAAGTTCTAGAACATATTGTTCTTAAGCAATTGATAGATCATATTTTAAGTTATAAACTTTTGAATCCTTGTCAGTCTGCATTTCGTCCTGGTCACAGTACTATTACTGCTTTAATTCGTGTTGCTGATGACATACGTTTAGCCATGGACGGAGGGCAACTGACTATAGATGTTATCTTAGACTTTAGTAATGCCTTTAATTCCACTGACTATGACATTCTTCTAGATACTGAAATCCCTAAACATCGGTTCACTTGATTGGTTTCGATCCTACCTTTTTGGTCGCTGTCAGAGGACGTGCCATAAAGACTTGTATTCCGACTGGAACAACCTTCCGACTGGAACCCTTCAGGGTGGGATTCTGTTCCCCCTCCTCTTTTCTTTCATTATCATCACTGTGTCTGCGGTAATTTCTTCCAAATTTCATCTTTACGCCGATGATCTCCAGCTTTAACGTAACTGTAGCATTGCTGACGTAACGAATACAATAAACGAAATCAACTTAGATCTCCAACAAATTCATTCCTGGGCACAATCCTTTGGTCTTTTAGCCAATCCTGCTAAATCTCAGGCCATGATTATTGGAAGTCGTTATAAGCGTAGTCTTTTAACCCATGTACCTATAATCGCTTACGATAACATTCCTATTCAACATTCACATACGGTAAAGAACTTAGGTCTTGTCTTTAGCGTTGATTTTTCTTGGGAATCTTACGTTAGCTTCATTCAAACCTTAACGCCGTCCATTACCACCTCGAGACGGCTAAGCCGGCCTTGCTTTTCTTGACCGAGACTCAGATATCTTCTCCGGCGGATACTTCGTACTTCGCCTGCCCGGGGTACAAATTGGAACATTCCTTTTTATATACGCCAGAGAAGATATCTGCTACCGGCTCCTCGGCAGTCTTGAAGGTCGGGACCTATCCATCTTATGGTTACGCGTAGACTGCGACGACCACCCCCGCATCTACGCGTGCCTATACAGGTCCCATAGTGGGAATACCGAAGTCGACCGGCTCGTCGAGCATTTGCAATTAGCTGCAGATTCCGTGCTTCAAAGGACACCTACCGCAGAGATCGTGATCCTAGGTGATTTTAACGCCCATCTCACCAACTGGCTCTGCTCACGTACAACCTATCACGCGGGGAGGTCTTTTTACGATTTTGCTTTGGCGTATGGTCTTACGCAACTGATTACTTCACCTACGCGAATTCCAGATATCGATGACCATGCACCTTCAATGTTGGTCCTTCTGCTGACTTCTCACCCGGATCAGTATCGAGTATCAGTGGACGTTCCTCTCGGTTCGTCTGACCACTTGCCTGATCTGGGCCAAAGTACCGGTTACGCGCCTGTCACGGCCTCCTTTTGTGGGCTGCCGCTGCGTTTGGCATTATAAGTCAGCAGATTGGGACGGGATGCGGTCCTTCTTTGCATCCTACCTTTGGGGGCGAACATGCTTCTCGTTGGGTGATCTGGATGTCGTTGCTGATTCTGTCGCTGATGTGGTGCTACAGGGTATGGAACTTTACATTCCGTTCTCTGCGGTTCCCATCGGTGGCAAGTCTCAGCCTTGGTTTGGTCGCCACTGCAAGACGGCTGCGCGCCGAAAGCAGGAGTGCTACCGGGCCTGGGCTGCTGCATCGGCATCATGTGATGAAGAAACCAGCGCTTTAAGAAAGGAGTATAATAACGCCTCGAGGTCCTTCAAAAGAGTTATCGCCAAGGCAAAATCGGAGCACATTGGCAGGATTGGTGAGAGATTAGTTCGCCTTCCTTCGGGCACCCGTGCGTTTTGGTCTCTCGCCAAGGCTGTCTTAGGGAATATCTGTCAGCTGTCTTTTCCACCCCTGCACAGAGAAGATGATTCTCTGGCCCACACCGCGAAGGAAAAAGCCGATCTCCTGGGCTCATTCTTTGCGGCTAACTCGATTTTGGATGACCAAGGAAACACACCGCCTACCATCCCGCAGTGTGATAGCAATATGCCTGAAGTAAAATTCCATCAGTCGTCAGTGCGCGAAACACTGTTTTCCTTGGACATCTATAAGTCATCTGGGCTGGACGGCATCTCTCCGATAGTGCTTAAAATATGTGCTCCGCAGTTGACACCGGTACTGACGCGTCTGTTCCAGCTCTCCTACTCACTTGGCGTAGTACCGAAACCGTGGAAGACGGCCTTAGTGCACCCTGTACCTAAAAAGGTGATCGCTCGAATCCGTCAAAGTATCGGCCGATAGCCTCCTTGTTCTCCAAAATCATGGAGAAGATAATTAACTGCCAGCTTTTGAAGTATTTAGAGGAGCACCAGCTGATTAATGACCGCCGGTACGGTTTCCGTCGTGGTCGATCGGCTGGTGATCTTCTATTATACCTTACACATCGCTGGGCGCAGGCAGTTGAGTCCAAGGCTAAAAGGCTAAAAGGCAAAAAGTAAATTTGTTAATGCTGGTGTTCCGCAAGGCTGCGTGCTATCGCCTACACTGTTTATTCTCCACATCAATGACATGTTGCGAATTAGTAATATTCATTGCTATGCAGATGACAGTACTGGTGATGTTTTGTACTCCGGTCATAGCGGTATTTCTCGGGACCACGTCAATGAGAATCGGGACAAGCTAGTATCAGAAATCGAGACTCAGCTCGAAACAATCTGGGAATGGGGTCGACTCAACTTAGTCCAATTCAACCCCAGGAAGACACAGCTGTGTGCGTTTACCGCTAAAAAGTCGGCCTTTGTCGTTTCAGCTCGCTTTGAGAGCACTCACCTGACAGCCTCAGCCAATATTGGAATTCTTTGCGTTGACATATCGAACAATGTTCAGTTCTGTGATCATTTGGAAGAAAAGGCTAAACTGGCCTCAAAAAAGCTCGGTGTGCTCAGTAGAGCGAGACAGTACTTCCTGCCGGCCCATCGCTTGCAACTTTACAAAGCGCAAATTCGCCCTCACATGGAGTACTGTTCTCATCTCTGGGCGGGAGCTCCGCAGTATCAGCTTCTTCCTCTTGATCGCATTCAGCGTAGAGCGGTTCGAATCGTTGACGACCAAGCAGTCTCCAATCGGCTTGACTCTTTGGCTTTACGCAGAGATGTAAGTTCGCTTAGCATCTTTTACCGCATTTATCATGGAGAGTGTTCCGACGAACTTTTTGGATTGATCCCTGCTGTTGAATTTCATCATCGGACATCGCGGCAAAACTCAAAGTTCCATCCTCATCACCTCGATGTCTGGAAATCCACAACCGTGCGATTCTCTAGGCACTTCTTGCCACGCACTACTCCTCTGTGAAATCAATTACCGGCGGGGGTGCTTCCGAACGGATACGACTTAGGCACCTTCAAGAAAAGAGCATACTCCTTCTTAAAAAGCCGGCAACGCAGCTGCAAGACCTCTGGTGATGTGGCTGTCCATGGACGGCGCTAGTTACTTACCATCAGGTGAGCCTCCTGCTCGTTTGCCCCTTTTTTCTATAAAAAAAAAAGTAGTATTAGTAAAAAGTCTACTATGCTCTCCATTCCCTTAAGTCATTCCAAAATTTTCTACCTATAAAGACTAAAATATCGCCTATGGTTTCTCTTATACGCCCAATCATCGACTATGCTGACTCGTGTTACCCAGATGCCAGGAAGAGTTGTTAAATAAACTAGAACGATTACAAAATCTTTGTATTCGATATATCTTTGGCTTGCGCAAATATGACCATATATCTCAATACAGAGCTCAACTTAAATGGCTCCCAATACGTTTGCGTAGGAACACTCATGTTCTTTGTCCTCCGTATAACATTCTGTTCAATCCTTTAACACCAAATTACTTAAAAGAACATTTTGAGTTTATTCATCCACCATGTCGTCCGTTCTCCATGTTGTCCGTCAGTTTCCACCCTTTTACGTAATTCCATGCAC
The DNA here is from genome assembly GCA_036924255.1 of Apodemia mormo. Classification (NCBI taxonomy): domain Eukaryota; kingdom Metazoa; phylum Arthropoda; class Insecta; order Lepidoptera; family Riodinidae; genus Apodemia; species Apodemia mormo. The sequence goes on along the minus strand of JAUPFN010000007.1, from coordinate 1,566,845 downwards.
AGCTCTAGTATTTTTTCTCGCTCCTTTACAGTCACTGCTATAAAACTCTGGAACTCGCTCCCTCATCATATTCGTAATAGTACTTCACTTTGCTCTTTTAAAAAACTATTGAGACTTCATTATTTATCGTCTTTATCTGCAAGTTAGAATTAGCATCCAAGAAACTAAACTATTTGGTTTTTTTCTTATTAACCGCTAACATCACCAGCCATTTTCGCATTTTTACCTAAAAAAAATAAAAATAGGTACCGTCATACCCAAAGCGCTGGTCTCATCAAGTTGGTCGTTAACGAAAAATATGTTTTGTTAATTGATATTTACGGTTTTTTGACAAAAGTATTATCTAAACTGTTAGATTTTGAACTAATCTTGATTATAAATAAAGTTTACTTGTTGATTAATACGCCAAAACCCTTTTAAATTAACCTGTATCATAAACTGCAACAAACACATAACACACAGCACGAATCAAAATGGCGGACTAAGTTCTTTTATTTTTCCCCAAGAGCGTATTTGAAAAAAGAATGCCAATTTGATGTTATTCTGTACAATCTTTCGTTCGATAACGATAAAATACCATACAGTATTGTATTAAAACTGGTAATTAGTGAAAATATTGTTTTTTTTTGGATGAAGTTAGCGTTGGTTCCTATAGAGACCATAGTGTATTAACGAATTATAATATTATAAATAAATAAATATAAATATTCGCGGGACAAATTACACTTACTGATCTAACCTCAAAGTAAGCAAATTATTTGCTTGTGTTGTGGGTGTTAGTCAATGATACTAATACATAGAAATACATATATAAATACTAGAATATATTTAAAAACACCCAAACCCCGAAATACAAACATTTATGCTCATTACACAAATGCTTGTCCCCGTTGGGGATTGAACCCGAGCCCCGTCGATTGCGTAGTCAGGGACAACAGTCAATAATAATAACTTCTTTAACGAATCTCTAAAGAAATTAGTTAAACATCCTGTATGTACAAGAGCTGTATCTACGAACCGGTTTTGTATGCCGCGCGCAAAAAATGTATACGGGGAAAGAACAACTAGCTGGTTGATTCCCCGTTTGCTAAATAAACTGCCATTTGAGTTTATAAATACCTTTACACGAAAAAATATTAAAGCTAAACTCAAATCATACTTCTTGAATAACTTGGAAAGTTTTCAAGAAGTTTGATTTGAGTTTGAATCTAGGAGACTTAATATCCGTGTCTATTTTATTTTACATATTAAGTTAATTTAAAAATAATGTGTAGTATTGTACATAAACCTTTGTGGTTTTTTTCTAATGCTACTATAGTCAAATGTACCTATTGTTCTTTTATTCAATAATAAATTAAAAAAAAAAAAAGTTAAGTATATTATATCCTGATGATGCTTTAAAAAGTGAAACCGGTCGAGTAATATATTAAAAAATTGTGTAAAAGTGAAATTTATGTACAAGTGGATTAGTAAAAGTGTCTAATAACAATGGAATTTCACCAAGTGCCGACGATGGAAAGTATAGAATATATTACTTTTATTATCTTACTACATCACTGTTATTTAAGATATTGTTATTGTTGCAAGTTGATCTAGATTAAAGAGACAGTTGTTTAATCTAGATGTTGCAAGTTGATATAAGAGACAGAGGGTCTCGATCGAATCAAATGCCTATTCATAGTCCACAAACACGCATAGTGGCAAATTGTACTTCTTAGTCTTCTGTATAATTTTTCGTAGTAAAAGGATGTGGTCTATGGTGGTCTTTACGGAAACCGGCTTGTTGGTGAGGCTGGATGTCATCTAATCTACTAGCGAGACGATTCGTGATGACCCTCGAAAACAACTTGTAGACATGAGTCAGAAGCGAGATGGGTCTGAAATTTTTTTACTTTGAGCTTTGACACCTTTTTTGAAGTACCACTACTCTTTTGTTCCATGTTTCAGGTGTAATGCCTTTTTTTTTTCAAGGGCCATTGGCCCACCTCCTATTCCCACCATTGTAAGTTTTGTAAAGCAGAATCAACAGCGGCAACCGACCTGATGTTTTTACATTCAGGTTAAGCCTGTTGCTATTTCACCACGGAAGTTTGAAAATGGCTACCAAAATTGCCTACTTAATTTTGCTTCCAGTAGTAAGTATGACAAAATCGCTTGAAGGCACGGTAGTTTCCACGTGTTTCCACAAGGTCAGAGTAATAAATTACACCGGATATATATTGGATACAATCAAGCATTTGACTACGTTCGTTTTGTCAAAGATTACACTCCTAAAGAATGTGGTGTGCAGTGTTCATATTTACAATTTAATGAAAAGCATTCGCAAAAAGGAGAAGGAACTAATTAAAACGAAAATAATTTAGTTTTAAAAAGATGTAATGCCTTCGAACAGGCCAAGATTGAAAAGCTTTTGAAGGACTATAAGTTTTTATATGGTGTTCTATCCACTTACAGAAGTTACTATGTAACCCCATCCGCACTCGGCGCCTTGTTATTTTTCAGTTGCTTGAGAACCATTCTAATCTCGTATTTGCTGATGTCCTGCCTTGTGACTACTGTTGTCCTCCCGGCAGTATAACAAGTTGCCGGATTTCAAGGCCACTGCGTTATACTCCTGTTTTCACACATATGTGATAGCCCCCTAGCTAGTTCCAGCGCACCTTGTACATCCTCCAGCGCAGTAACCTTCTCTTCCTTCCTCAGCGTGCGCACTTTGTACGTTACCAGAAATAACCTACGCCAATAATCTTTTTCTATAAGCCTATTTTTCATATGGTCGTTTGATGGAAGGTTTCCACCCGGAATTTATTAGCACCCCTGGCTCCAGTGGTCGACTAGCGCCTGTCTTCGCTGGTGTCACATCTAGAGCCGCCGGGTACTTGGGGCCTAGCAAAGTTATTATTTGTGTATATATCCAATGGTATGGAATTTACCCATCACAATAGTCCAGTGTGGGTTGGTGGGTTGCCAGAGTTTAGGCTTCTTCTTCTTCTCAGTCTGCGCAATTTTTGTATAAAGGGATAAAAAGCTTTCGCTTTACGTTTTTACGATTATAATATATTATTTTTAATTCGTTAATTTAATCGTATTATGATTCAGGTTTCAAATCTGTCTTCGCAACGTTCAAGCGTCAGACGAGGAGATTGACGAGGCGTGCGAGTTGCTGAAACAAAACGGGTTCGTCAACTACTACGGGCTGCAGCGGTTCGGCACGCGGGCGGACATGCCCACCTACACCGTCGGCCTGAAGATACTGCAGGGGAACATCCAAGGGGTAAGTTATGGTTGTCATAGTTACGGTTATTTGTTTTTTTGGTCATATTTTTTTGCCCAGGAGAACGATAAAACAGAATCTCTACTTGCGTTAGTATTTTTTGTATTATAAGTTAGCGAACGAGGAGATGGATTTTCTAACAGAAAGAGACAACATCCGCCTGTCATTAAACGTGTAAAATGGTGCGTTGTTTTCAGTGTATCCGATTTTGCCGACTATTTTACCCTCAATTGGAATGTGATACTAATTACTATTATTTATTTAAATAGAATTACTATTATTGTGGCAGAACCAATAATGATGTTTAACAATAAACAATAATGACGAGCTTGTCGTTTGTTATTGTAAAATAAAATACTACTTATATAAAATTGTGATTATTTACCACCAAATGCGACACACACAATACAAATTGTATTAGTAAACACGCGCATTAACACTATCTACAAAAACAGTCACTATATTCACCAAATGAAAAGTTGTATTAGTAGTTGATTACAGTAAAAGTTCGCGCGCTAACGTTCACTAAAATCAACCGATTATACCAAATCATTAAGCTGTTACACTATCCGTATGCACTATGCAGACCAATTCACTATATCACTTTTCATATTATCGCATTGATTACCAGGTCGAATTGTTTTATAAAAATATTAGCTGTTGCCAGCGACTTCGTCCGCGCGGACTTCGTTTACTCCGCACTGCTCCTCCGCCGTAGGTGATAGCGTGACCCGACCTGTTAGTAATATTCATGACATACATACATACATACAGACAAATAGACTAAAATTCTAAAAACTGTATTTTTGGCTTCAATATCGATTGTAGATCACGCCCCAAGTATTCTTTTAAAAAAATATTCAATGTACAGTTTTGACTTTCCTACGATTTAATTATATGTATAGAAGATATACAAAGCAAGCTTCGAAAATATTTTTCAAATTTCTACCATATTTTAGAGTATTTAATCATATATTTAATAAATTAGAGTATTTAGAGTATTAATCAATCATTGAACTATTTTAATTGTAATTCAAATAAACTATTCTATGATAGCGTGTTGTAGACTATAAACTATATTTTTCTATCGCGCTATAACATAATAGACTATATTATAACGTTACAATATGGCGTTATGCGTTATATTAACCACCATTAAAACAAAAAACACGCTAACTTCAACTTTATAATTAATGCGAGAAGGTCCATAATGGCATGTTGTTTGTATTGTTTGTGTGACAGCTACCTATTGTGTTTTTCGATAAAAACAATTGTCTCTTTAATCTAGATCAATATGCAACAATAATAATATCTTAAAAAACAGTGATGTAGTAAGATAATAAAAGTATTAATATAAAAATATTGAAGCAATAATATTTTTAACTTCCCGCTACGGAACGCAACGCAAGATAACGTCAAATGCGTAGTGGCAGGATTAGTTATTCCCGCTCTGCAAGTTACCTATTATGCGGAAGGTCTATTTGTAATATTTAGGGTTGTGCATTATCACTTTAAATTAGTGATAGGACAACAAATTTTCCCCGTGTTGTTTCCAGGCTCCTTTGAAGAATAGACCAACTGACATTCTGCCGGGCAGGTCGTAAAAGGCGACCGATTGGCTATGCAAGTCATTACCATCGTGACTACTAGATGGTAGAGTTCTTCATTGTCTCGCCCGGGTCTGGTACCACCGCCTTACCTATTCCTGCCGCAATAGCGACAGTGCTTGTCACTGTCGTGTTTCGGTTTGGAGAGTAAGTTAGCCAGTTAACTTATGCATGTTGTATTAGACCTCGCCACAAGATAGCAATGCACCATTAACATCTGGTGTCTATAAGCAATGGTTGACTCTTACGATCAGGAGACCCATCTGTTTGTTTGTTATCTTATGATATAAAAAAAAGAATATTTTTCATTCGAGTCACTCGCCAGTAAAAACAGATTTCCTCGAGTAAGACTCGAGTGTCTTTTTTTGACTCGTCATTCGCCTGTCAAAACCGAGGTGTTTCAGTGCCACTCGTGTGAAGATAGGATTCGAGTGTTGTTTTTCTTTATTCGAGAGTTTGTTATCTTCTTCTGTGGCTTATAGTTGCTATTATATTATTATATAAATTCAGAAATGTTTAGTCTCAGTCATAAGCTCACAAATATTTCGAATCACATATATTCTCCAATAGCAATAAAACTATGTTTTTAAGACCAGTAGATGAGCATGAAATATTTAGAATCATACATTCTCTAAAAAACACTAGTGCAACTGGTTATGATAATATTAGTACAAAATTACTCAAATATGTTGCTCCAGTAATATCAAAACCACTCAGCCATATTATTAATTTGTCATTTTAGAAGAGAACTTCCCAGAACGACTAAAAAAATCTATTGTAAGACCATTGTTTGAAAAAGGAGATAAGGGAGATTAGGCCTATTACATTAATTCGAGTATTCTCAAAAATTTTTGAAAAAGCTATGTGTGAAAGACTTTATAATTATTTACTGGAATTTAAATTACTATAAAAATCAATATGGATTTAGGAAAGGTAGGTCTACAACCTTAGAATGTTTTGAGTTAGTAAAAAGTATTACGGAATGCCTGAGTACAAAAATGTATCCACTTTGTGTATTTTTAGACATGAGTAAGGCATTTGATTTTGTTTCACATAGAATTCTGTTGACAAAGCTTGAAAGGTATGGCATCAGAGGAAAATCATTAGAGTGGATATAAAGTCATTTAGATAAAAGGAAACAATGTGTTGAAATTTCAAAATTATGTGGCAATCATCAAAAAATATTTACATCAAGTTATTGCTATAGTAACTGTGGAATACCACAGGGAAGTGTTTTAGGGCCCTTGCTTTTTCTAATTTATATTAATGATCTCCCAGAAACTATCGAACATGAATCATTTATATTTGCAGATGACACTACCCTCCTTAATAAATGTAAAAACAAAAATCTTTTAGTAAAGGAAACATCTGAAACCTTACTTAAATTTTCATAATGGTTTAAAAGCAGCAATCTGAAAATTAACCTGAGTAAAACAAAAATAGTTGAATTTCACACATATTACAGTAATAATATTAAAAGTTCAAACATATTTTTTAACAATACCAATATAGAAAATACAGATAATACTAAATTTCTAGGAATATTAATTGACAAACATTGTAACTGGAAAGCGCACATTGATTCCCTTTGCAATAAAATTGATAGATTTATATGTTTTAAGAAGAATAAGAGAAATAGCAAACTCAAATGCTACCTTGTTAGCATATCATGGATATGTCTCATCTATTGCAATACGGAATCCACATTTGGGGAAACTCAGTAGATTTAATCAAAATATTTAGAATACAAAAGAAATGTATACGTGCAATATGTAATGTTAATCATTTTTATTCTTGTAAACCACTTTTTAAAAACTTAAAATGCTACCATTGCCTTGTCTTTATATCCTGGCGGTATGCGTATTTATAAAAAAACATCAACATTTGTTTAAAACAAACGCTGAAGTATTAGGTAATACATATTTTTGGAATAGTGAAAAACTACATGTACCCCAGCCAAAGACTCCACATTTTTAAAAGAAATGCCTATTGTATGGCAATTAATATATACAATCATATTCCTGATGGTCTTAAATCCTTCCAAACAACTATTTGATTTACTACTAGACAAATCTTATTATAATGTAAATGAATTTCTTGCTGATAAAATTAAATATTAATCTAATAATAAATCTTTTATTGTATAATTATAAAAAAAAAAGTTGTAATTAATAAATTTAAACTAACATGAATTAGAAATTACTCTTTTTAAATTACAAGTATGTTGATTTATAAAATTGTATATTAAAAAATGTAATTTATAAGGTGATCTACCTTATATATATATATATATGTTGATAAATATACATTAAATTGTACAACGTAACTAAATTGTTACAAATTATCTATTATCTTTCTTCTGTCTTTGTAAAATGTCAATATTTTAATTAAACAAAAAATGAATTTTGTAAATTATAGAAATAAGTTGTGATGTGAAATAATGTTTGTAATTGTATCATGTAACTATAATTTAAAAAAAAACAAGCCCGCTGAGTTTCTTCCGCCGGATCTTCTCAGTGTGTGGCCGCGTTCCGATCCGGTAGTAATTGTAAAAAATCGACTCACAACATTTTTATTTTAATGATAAATAATTATAATTTTAAAATATCATATCATATCATGGTAGAATATGTTGGTAACTTAATCAAATTTTAATAACTTGTAACTCCCATATTCTGGCAAATAAATTATATCTTTCTTTCTTCTTTCTTTCTTTAGTTGGTATCTAATTTTTAACATTAATTCTTTCTTAGCGTTTGTGTTATCTTAATAACATAGACAGGTATTATAGAAATAATGAAATAAAATATTTTACTATATTAGTCGTCATCTTGCATAGATTTGTAATGAATTTCAAATGGAAGATACATCGGCAAAACCTGTCATAACCTGAATTTCTCATTCGAGTTGGTATAAGCCATTCGAGTGGTCTGAGTCATTTGAGTCGATTCGAGTTACTCGTAATTTGAGCTGTCATATTATCAAGAGTTTTCGAAACCGGCGTGTTTGTGTGAAGAGAGTTATGAATGTGCAGGAAGCAAGGCAAGTCCGTCTGGACCGTGACATATGGCACTCAATGTTCTCTGCCTACCCCGTAAGGGATTTGTCGTGAAGATATGTTGTCGTTTTCGTGCGTGGAGTAGAACCTACTCGAGTGAAACACGGCTCGGGTCCCATCATTAGCCTAAATGTGAGGTGTGGTTGACGGTAGTGTGGTGCGTGTGTGTGTGTCGTAGGCGGTGGAGTGTATCCTGCGCGTGGAGTCGGGTCCGCTGGAGGTGGCGCTGGCGACGTTCTGGCGCGCGTCCGCCGCCGCCGCGCTGCCGCTGGTGTCTGGTGCCGCGGCGCGCGCGCTGCCCATAGAGGCCGAGCTGCTGCGGAAACTGGCCTTCCGACCACGGGACTTCATGGGCGCGCTCGCCGGGGTCAGTAACGTACGCTCACTCACTCCTTGTAACTCCCGTGTGGGTATCATTACAATATGTTGTGGTGCGTGGGCAGATCCCGCGGTCGCGGCGGCTGCTGTACCTGCACTCGTACCAGTCGCTGTGCTGGAACCGCGCCGCCTCGCACCGCCTCAGGCGCAGCGCCGCGCCGCTGCCCGGGGACCTGGTGCTGGCCGCGCCCGCGCAACTCGCGCCCGCGCACATGGAGCCCGACGGTACCACACACACGCACACACACACACACACACGCACACACACACACGCACACGCACACACACACACACACACACACACACACACACACACACACACACACACAAGTTCTTAGGATGTTATGATGAGCGCAGATAAATCTATGATGCACTCAAAGTATCTAGATACTCTGAGTGCATCATGTGATTACTCTCAGGCTTAATAAATTTTTTATCGATAAGTGCACTTGCTTTGGGCGCCCATTTGTAAATCCAAATTGTTCAGAAATAGTTGAAATTTGTTCAAATATTTTAACAGTTTAGAATAATTTTTTCAACTATTTTATATAGGTAAGGCAGAATCTAGATTAGTCTAAAGTGGGTGGGGAATCTCATTTACAGTTAGGCATAAATATTAGAATCACTGTTGAAACATGTACGTTGCACTGATCCGCGCCTTCTACCTGCTCACTGAACGCACCGTAGCCTCACTCATTCTTTTTTACATTGCTTATTAATTTTACATTGCATGCTTACATTTCAGAGCACTTTGGCGATGACTCGGATACTGAGGAGAGTGAATCACATTCGCAACCGGGACAGACGGAACATGTTTCAGGAGAAGCGAAAGATGTTTCGGGAGATGCGAAAGATGGAAATGAAGACCAAGAAAATAATAAGGATGAGACGGCGGCGACGGAAGAAGATGCACGTATGTAGAATACTTTTGTTTCTTAAAAAATAATATAAACTCTCATATTTCACAAAAAGTAGGCAGAGGTAAAATTAGTGCACCCACGATTAGCTAACCTATGCAATCGCGGCAAATCTATCCCGCAATCGAACATAATTTTTTTACAGAAAAGGGGAGATTTTATTTAAAACACTATAACCGCTCCATTGTTCGGGTGGTACGCAACGTTGACCTTGCAATCGGTGGAGCTAGAATTCGATTTCCAAGAGGAACAAATATTTGTGTGATGAAAATAGATGTTTATAATTAATTCAGGGTTTGGGCGTTTAATAACTATATTTAATTAATTATATTGCTTATTTTGAAGTTAGATTTATTAGTGCAATGGTATTTTTGGTTTCGAGTGCTTATTAGGGCGAGCGAAGCGAGCCCTACACTAGGCCACTTTCTATGCACTTTTGTGGTACATTTTACGGAAAAATTATCGGACTTTTAGGTTTGTGCTTCGACGTAGTAGTTTAAATTCATGTCTAGATATGTTATCTACCATAATAATACCATTTTACAGACCTTAAAAAAATAGAAGATACAATTTGTATTAAAATCTTATTACTACTAACGATATCTATTATAAAACTAACGAGTTAAATCGATAGAAGATACGTTTTGTATTAGAATATTATTTCTAGTAACGCCATCTATTATAAAATTAACGAGTTAAATTCGATTGAGTGTAGGCGCCTTCAAATTTTGAGTCATCACTTTTTCCAGATTAGAGATACAAAAAATAAGTAAGCTAATTGTAACTAATAATACAGATTATGTTAAAATTTAAATCTTGCCATCTTGATGTTTTGTGAGTTGTGATTTATAATTATGCAATTCTGGAGACAATTTTTACCTTGCTACTGCTCTTCTGTAGCACCAAATCCACTCTTGACCGCCCGGTTGATCGAGTGATTAGCAACCCTGACTACGCAATCGACGGGGCTCCGATTCGATATTCTTGTATTTATATATGTACTTCTTATATACATATATAAACACAAGTTATTAATAAATACTTGTATTAGTATAGTTGACTAACGCCCATAGCACAAGCAAATAATTTGCTTACTTTGGGGTTAGATCAGTAAGTGTAATTTGTCCCGTGAAAAAAATAAATAAAAAAACTCGGTTTCAATTTTTCCACCAATTAGGTACCTAAGCATTTTTTGCTATTCACTATTTTCAGCCGACTACCCAAAAAGGAGGAGGTACCTATTTGGTCGGAATCTTTTTTTAAGTATGTTCACTGATTATTCGAAGACGCCTGAACCGATAAGGATTTTTTTTTGTTTCAGTGAGTACCTAGATACTTCTCAGGTTATTTAATTTTAATTTGACGAAAATCTGATACAGAGTACGGGAGATACTGGAAGTGGGAAATCAACTGTTTGCAAGATTTCTGCGTTTAAATTGTCTCATATTTGTATAGTATTATTAGAGCAATTTTAAATAACATGTTTAAAAAAAATTTTAAAAGATTTTAAAACTTTACGCAGGAAATTATAATTATTAACCGCGATTTTCAAAAATCGAGCTTTCATCAGATCTCCATGGTTTGAGATTCTTGAAACGTGATTATATTTTTTCAATGACGTCAGTATATATCTGTATGTGCGTATGTGATTAAATCTCTCACAGATTTTAAACGGCCTGGCTGATCGAAAAACGGTTTGCGGTGAAAGATCAAAATCAATAATCAAATTCGAAATTTTTAAAAATTAAAACAGTATCCTTTTAAACACGGCCTCAACGATGGCTTGCAGGATCATCCGGTTTAAAGATTTTTTATTAATGATTTTTGAACTTATTAAGAGACTACTTCACAAAATACTTTTTTTTATATTTGACTGGTGCGCGCGGTCATCGGGCCCTTGTATAAAGGCAAGGGTTCACGTATAGACAAATAGCTATAGGGCCTTCAGTCTTAGCATCGAAGGTGTATAGTAAAACATGGAAAGGAGTATGCAAGGGAAATCCGAAGGAATGTTGTATTAGGCACAAGGGAGTTTTAGGTCTAGAGCAGGGATGTGTGCGGGAACAGAGTGAATAGAGCGTTAGAGAGATTACTTAAAACCCATTTTTTAGTTAGGGTGCCCGTCTTGACCTGCATAATCATGTGCCTATCCCAACGATATTGTATGAAAGTGAGAGTTGGGTATGTTAGAAGGGCATGAAAGTATAATCAACGCAGTCGATGAAACAAATAGCTATGAAAAAAATGTCGCGTAACTCTCGCGGACCGGGTTCGTAATGTTGAAGTGAGAGAGAAGTTATGCTTGAAAGAAAGTGTTGGTGTAAAGATGAGAAAGGGCATGCTCCGTTGGTTCGGACGTGTAGAAAGAATGGTAGGTTAAAGATTAACAAAACAGATATACAATGCGAGAGATGCAATACATTATTATTTATTTTTCTATACATTAAAAGACTATAGACTTTATTATTATAAATAAAGTATATACATTAAAAAATGTAATTCTCATAAAAATAATTTTCTAACAATATTACTAGATAGTAGATAGTATAACTTTGCGAGCCCTTACAAAGCTCTGCTTTTTGCTAGTTAATATTTTAGTATTTATATTGTCCACCTGTAATATATTTTTTCAAATTAGGTATTATCTATCTATTATGATTGTAAAGTATTGGAGCAATAGTTGAGGCATAGGGCGCCGCCCCGGGCCGGCTCGGCCGCACGCGCGCCGCTCACTAATCAGTAATCGGTACTCACTATTCAGACATTACGTTGAGGCATCGGGACAAACGGGAAAAACTGGTTTATTAAATCACGTTTTTTGTATTGATTGTTAAATATCAATTTTACAAAAATTACACGATATACCTGAAGACATTATCTAAGGAATGTGCTAACTTATAACATGATAGAATGTACTTTACTTAATTATATAAAATTCCGAAAACAGGCTAAAAAAATCTCTAAAAGAAATAATTTGTTAATCATATTTCTAATCTTCCTCATGATTTTTATATGGTGATATTTAGTTTTAAACACAAAAAAGAATGTAATAAATTTTGGTTTTCAGCTGAAGTCCTATATTTATTTATCCGAAAATTTACACGTTTTCCAGCGGTTTCTGAACACACTGCGCCGCCCATTTCCTATAGAATTGACGTGCGTCAAAATACCTTGCCTTAAGAACGCTATGACTTTAATTGTAAAGGCAGGATTTAAAATATCAATTTCAGTATTTCAAGCGCTATTATTACCCATCTGGAGAAGCCCTTAACAGCTGCCTTAACACCACTGATTTAAAATTTATTAATTAAACAAAAGTATACAAAATTCATATATTTTTTCTTGCATCGTAATATAATTATTGAAGTAAAATATTTTAATGTCGGTTTCCCCTTATTAATTTAGGCTCATCGTATTCGATGTCTATCTCTTACGGTACGGTATTGACTCGCACAACCAATCGGTCGCCTTTTACGACCTGCCTGGTGGAAAGGCAGTTGGCCTATTCTTCAAAGGAGCCCGGGACCAATACGGGAGAAAATGTATGTTACTATTTTTGACAAATATTATTTTTTGTAGAATGCTGTTCGTTAAATAGCCTATAATGGCTTAGGTCCACTGGGCTATTTTGTTTAATGTAAACGTATCAAATGTTCAATTTCAGAAGCTTTAAAAGATAAAGACGAAAAAAAGGAAGCTAAAGTAAAAGAAGACGATCAAGACCAAAAGTCATTATTGCCGGAGGTGAAAATATTAACACAAGAGGACATAGACAGCGGCAAATACACCATCATGGATGTAGTGTTGCCATTGCCCGGGAGCAGAGTGGTGTATCCGCCGAATATGGTTGACTTTTATACGGAGCTGCTGAAGGAAGATGGTCTGAAACTGCAAATGCGGCATAAATACAAGTAAGTGTTTCATAGAGTGAGTGACAAATACACAGCCTGAGCCAAACGAGGCACATAGGTGGGTCAGTTACATTATAAAAAAACGAAAAAAAACGTTTATTGTATGGGGACCCCTCTTAATATTTTTATCATAGTATTTGTTACTAAAATGCGGTTAACAAATTAAATTACAACAGCCGTTTTGTGCTTTTTAATTAATTGTGCAAGGACTCACCTTGGTCCGCATGTTCGCTTAGATTATGCCGTGCTCAAATGGCGATAAAAGGACGCCAGGAGGGGAGCCTGAGCTTTTATAGACTTCTGCTGAAGGTTTGCTGCGATACTATTATGGACGAATGACTCCTTGCGTTAATAGAAACTTGTAACGTATTCCTGTTCCAAGCATTTATATTGTTGGATTTTTAAGAATGGGTAACGTTTGTACGCAAGAACGGGTAGCGTTTGGAAACACCTGTCGATAAATATTTCCGCAGGAAGGTGTGTGATCAGCACTGTTGATAGTTTTCAGACGTTGACGTGATAATGGTGTAGGGTCGAATGTTTAGTCTCGTAAAGGTTTTGATTGACGGACGGTTTTATGGTTTGTCAGTATCGCTCCTCGTTAATTTGTTAATTTTGACGTGAATAAGACGCATTTGCTTTCATAGTGAGGGACATTCCAAAAAATTGATGATAACAAAATCGGGGGATGGTGTTAAAGCTACATAACTATAAATAATATCCTAAATCTAATTATGTCGTTGAATAACTAAAAAATTAAAGAATCAAGTACATACTATGATGCTTCAATGGGGATGGAGGAGGAAGTGCTGTTATTTTTAGGTAATTTTGCTGTGTTACAGAATTTGCATATAGTATATCTTTTTAGTCAGGGAAGTTATTACGTTTTATTAAGTCTTGTAAATTTATCGATTGTGTAAGTAAAAATATAAAAGTTTAGAGTAATTTTAAATGCTTATAATAAATATATATCGCGTTTAATTGAAAAAAAAAATAGGAAAAAAGTGGTTAAAAATCTTTCAAAAGCTAAATCAAAATAGAAGGAAAGAATACCATCTAAATGGTTTTTTTAAATAGCAATTTAAGGATTTTCGTGAATCTTCATTTGTAAGAGTGAAGAAGTCCCGAGAACACAAAAAGACGAAGGTGCCGGAACCGATTAACGACGGCACCTGTATGACGAATGAAAAATCATAACGTCGCAAAATATTACCCGTTACGTAGACGTATTGACGTAAAATATACATGGCTGTGTCAACGATACTGCCACAAACCGTTTTTTTACTGTCTATAGGGAAGCGCTTGACCACGATCTCGCCTGATGGTAAGCTAAGATGCGGTCTAAGATGGAACGCGCTTCCGTAGAAGTTACCTGTTCACTCTTCTCTTGAAGATCCCCAGGTTGTACCTGTCGGGGAACACAGACTCAGGAAGCATAGTCCAGTCCCTTGCGGTTCGGATAAAGAATGTCGAGTCGAACCGCTTTGTTCGAGTACGTGGATCGTCCACCATATGGCGATGCCTAGTATCTGTGCGCCTCGACGATCGATAGAAAAACGGGGATGGTGGAATTAGGTTGTGCAATTCCGCAGCACCCACCTTCCATAATGTATCCGATAAAAAACCGATAAACTAGCCACTCTAGGACGATGAGCGAGGCTCTGGAGTTTTTTGCCTACCAGATCATTGTCGTTTATAAGCCTTTTGGCACGCCTCTCTATTGCCTCAAGCGTCTCCAGCTGGTACTTGGCGAAACCATCCCAGAGGTGAGAGCAGTATTCCATGAAAATGAAAATGAAAAATGAAAATGAAAAATATTTATTTGCAAGAATATGGGTGTCACAAGTTATTAAAATAAATTAAATTACCATCATATTCTACCATAATATGGCGTGCAAACATTTTAATTTAGGTCGATTTCTTTATAATTACTACCGGATCGGAACGCGGCCACACACTGAGAAGATCCGGCGGAAGAAACTCAGCGGGCTTCTTTTTTTCTATTTCACGTATTACAATTGTATGTATTACAATTTACTAGAATTATTTCACATCAAAAGTTGTTTTTATAATTTACAAAATATGATCTTATGCTCAATCCAAATTTTTACAATTTACAAAAAATTTACCATTTTACAAAATTTGCCGTTCAGTTTTTATTACATTTAAATTTCAAGGTAAATTGTACAAGCTTATATTTCTGTTTATTAACATTTAATCTTATCTGCTAAAAATTCTCTAATATCATAGTATGTTTTATTTAACAGTAAATCAAACAATTTTTTGCGAAATTTATTTATAGGTAATAATTTTAGACTATCAGGAATATGATTGTATATATTAATTGCCATACAATATGCATTTTTTTTATAAATATTTAGTCTTTGGCTTGGCACATGTAGCTTCTCACTGTTTCTAAAATATGAGTTCCCTAATACTTGAGCATTTGTTTTAAACAAATGTTGATGTTTTTTTACAAATACGCATACCGACAGTATGTAAAGACAAGGTAAAGGTAGTATTTTAAGAGTTTTAAATAGGGGTTTACATGAATGTAGTTGATTAACATTACATATTGCACGTATACATTTCTTTTGAATTCTGAAAATCCTAATTAAATCAACTGAGTTTCCCCAAATAGAGATTCCATATTGCAATACAGATGAGACATATCCGTGATATGCCAGCAATGCAGCATTTAAGTTGGCTACTTCTCTTATTCTTCTCAAAACATAGATAAATCTGTCAATTTTTTTGCAAAGAGAATCAATGTGCGCTTTCCAATTGCAATGGTTGTCAATAAATATTCCTAGAAATTTAGTGTATTCAGTATTTTCTATATTTATATTGTTAAATAATATATTTGATTTTTGAACTTTATTGCTATAACATGTTTGAAATTCAACTATCTTTGTTTTAGTCAAGTTAATTTTTAAATTATTACTTTTTAACCATTCCGAAACTTTAAGTAAGGTTTCAGTTGTTTCTTTTACTAGATGATTTTTATTTTTACATTTAATGAGGAGTGTAGTGTCATCTGCAAATAAGAATGACTCATGTTGCATAGTCTCTGGAAGATCATTAATGTAAATTAAAAAGAGCAAGGGTCCTAAAACACTTCCCTGTGGTATTCCACAGTCACTACAACTATAACTTGAAGTATATATTTTTTTATGTGTCCCAGAAATTTTTGAAATTTCTACACACTGTTTCCTATTTTCTAAATAACTTTGTATCCACTCTAATGATTTCCCTCTTATACCATATTTTTCAAGTTTTGCCAACAGAATTCTATGAGAAACAAAGTCGAATGCCTTACTCATGTCTAAAAATACACAAAGTGGATAACTTTTTGTATTTAGGCATTCCGTTATACTCTTTACCAGTTCAAAGCATGCTAAGGTTGTCGACCTACCTTTTCTAAATCCATATTGATTATTTTTTAATATATTACATTTCAGTAAGTAATTATGAAGTCTATCATACATAACTTTTTCAAAAATTTTTGAGAGAATCGGAATTAGTGTAATGGGTCTATAGTTATTCATATCGCAAGGATCACCTTTTTTAAGTATTGGTCTAACTATAGACTTTTTTAGTCGTTGTGGGAACTTCCCTTCTAAAAATGTCAAATTAATAATATGACTGAGCGGCTTTGATATTACAGCAGCAACATTTTTGAGTAGTTCTGTACTAATATTATCATAACCAGTTGCACTTGTATTTTTTAAGGAGTTTATGATCTTAAATACTTCATGCTCATCTACTGGTGTAAGAAACATAGTTTTACTGCTATTAGGTAACCCAAGTATTTTTGAAGTGTTTGTGAATTTGTCATTGTTAATACTTGTTTTTGATTGGTTTATAAAAAAATCATTAAATAGGTTACAAATTGATTGGGATTTTGTATACTCTGTATTGTTCACTCTAATTTTCTCAATTTCTTGTATATTTGTTTTATTCTGGAATGTGTTTTTAATTAAATCCCATGAAGCTTTGCATTTATTGGAAGATTTTTCAATAAATTTCAGAGATGATTGCCTTTGTGATTCTAGTATACATTTTGATAAAATTCTTTTGTAACGCAAGTAATTATTTTTATTTTCATTCTTATTAGATTTACCAAACCGATAATTTAAATATAGCTGGCGTTTGACTTTACAACATTTAAGAAGTCCTTTTGACAGCCATTTATTTTTAATTGGTTTATTTGATACCTTAGTACGAATTTTTGGAAAGCATAGCTCAAAAAACAATAAGAATATGTCGTGGAAATTATTAAATGCCTCTTCACAATTTGAACTTGCAAGAACTTCATTAAAACTTAAGGATGATAGACATTCAAAAAACTTTTTCTTATTTTCTTGACTAAAAAGTTGTTTTGTTTCAAACCAAAAAGCTCGTTTTGGTTTAAAGTTTGAGATGGACTCAATATTTACTTTTATACTCTGGGCTCTCTCATGGTCAGATAAACCGAGATAATGAGTGTAAGGCTGAACATTTTCCAAATTGCTAGCAATTACATCTAAACATGCATGCTTCCTAGTGGGTTTAAGTATGTGCTGATTAATATTACTATTTGATAGAATGCCTGTTAACTGCTTTTGAGTATAATTATCCTGTAACAGATCTATATTCCAATCCCCACATAGTATAAATTTCTTCTTAGAGTTTTTCATTATATTTTCTAACAGTAATTCTAAATTATAAAGGAAAGTTTCAACATTTGAGTTGGGTGTGCGGTATATACAAATTATTACTAATTTATAATCTATAATTTCAACAGCGCAGCATTCAAAAGAGAATGGTAAGCGTATTTGTAAATCAAGAGTTTTGAACTGTAGATCATTTCTGATCAGAATACAAGTGCCACCCCGTCGTTGGTTTTCACGAGAAAAATAAGATGCCATAGAGTAACCTTCTATTCTAAAATTTTGTTCGGAACCTTGTTTAAGAAATGTTTCAGAAAGGCAGATAACATCAATTTTGCCCAATTCATCACTAAGCTCACTTAAAGCTACTTGCAAATAGTCTCTTTTACTCAGAGCACCTGCTATATTTTGGTGTAATAATTTAAACTGGTGTTTATATTGTGGTGTGTATATGGTATACTAATAAGACTGTCATGCCAGATACTGTCAAATGCCTTAGAGATATCAAGGGAGACAGCTAGTGCTTCACCATGATTCTCGATGGCTGCACTCAAGACGTAAGTGGCATACGCTAGAAGATCCCCAGTGGATCGATTTCGGCGAAACCCGTATTGGCGGTCACTAAGTAAATCGTTTGCTTCTAGGTGTGCCATCAGCCTCCTGTTCAGTACACGCTCCATAGTCTTGCACAGTATGGACGTGACTGAAATTGAACTATAGTTAGAGGGTTCGGCATGACTGCCCTTTTTAGGCACAGGCTGCTCGTTAACAAGCTTCCATGATTTAGGTACTTTTCCGGTCGTCATTGAAAGGCGAAAGAAACGTGCCAGGACAGAAGTGAGTTCAGGCGCACAGGTTTTAAGCACTATTGCTGGAATCCCATCAGGGCCACTGGCTTTGTTCACATCCAGATTCTGCAGCGTTTTAAGAACCTCAGTCTGACGGATGCGAATTTCCGGCATTTTTACCTCGCATCTGTGGTAGACTGGGAAGTTTCGCGTTGGTGGATCAAGACATGAGTTTTCCACGAATAGAGTAGCGAATAGGTTCGCTTTCTCTACAGCGGTGTGAGCCAGAGTCCCATTTTGCAGTGGAGGAAGTGAGGGACGGAAATTCGATTTAACCGACTTTGCCAGGGACCAAAACGCTTTACTACCTGAGGGGTATGAAGCCAGTTTGTTCCCAATACGGCTGACATGGTCGAATCGAGCTTTCAGTAAAGCCATTTTGCAAGATTTGGCGGCCCGGTTAAAGGCTTTCTTCTCCGATACGTCCTTGGCCTTGCGGTGTCGAGCATCAACCCAAGCTAGATATGCCTCACGCTTTATCGCCTCAGCGCGTCTACAATCGGCTCTGAACCAGGTTTGAACTTTGCTGGACATACATGGCTACGTCGGAGAAAGGAATTGAGTATTCCATTCTCTGCCGCAGCACATCAGTCACAGTATCCGCGCAGGACGAAGAGTCTTCAGAAGAAAAGCAGAGAGGCCGCAAGAGATAAGACGCAAAGAAGGAACGCATCTCGTCCCAATCTGCTGACTTGTATCGCCACACGCGCCGAGAGCCCCTGAGATTGGGATCGGGCGGCGACTAGACGGATACAGATTTCACCAGACAGTGATCGGAGCTGCCGAGTGGCGAGGAAATCGCCACCGAGTAGCGGTCCTGTGTGGCTCTCAACGTCAGGAACCCGCGTCGCTCCTTGAAATAGCTGGCTGAGGTTTAACGCTATAGCGAGTTTACGCATCTCTCTCCCAGCGAGGTCAGTGCACTGCCACTGCACTGTATGGACCAGCCACTCCTGGTGGTGGGCATTGAAATCCCCCAGTAGCACTAGCTGAGCGGAAGGGTATTTATGTTGAGCAGTATCCGCCGCCTCACTTAGGTACTCTGTGAGTCTGATTGTCTCCTGGTCTCCGCTACGCGCACGGTAGACATAGGTATAGAAAAGCTTGTCTAGACGTGTATCCACCAGTGTCCACAGTATGGAGAAGCGGGGTCTTCGAGATTACGAAGACGTCGATAGCAGATGTCGTCACGTACGTACGCTCACACACCTGACCGAGCTTTAAAGTTATGCTCCAGGGTGTAGCCGGGATAGGTTAAGTACGCCAAATCAGACGGACATATTATTTGCGTCTCCGTGAGGAACAAAATACAAGGCTTATGAGTCTCCAGGTGGAAGTGGACTGCAGCGAGATTAGAGTGTAAATCTTTAATGTTAGTGAGATCCACTTTCATTGAGAGGGAGTGCTGCCGTTGTATAACGTTACTCTTGTATCTTGTCTTTTTCATTTGAGAGAGTGAGTGAAGTAGGTATGAAGCGGCCGTGTACTTCCAGACCCGAGACACACACTTAGAAGTTACACTGTTGGGGACTAGTCTGGAGACCGCGGGGACGCCCGAGTCCCCCCCCCCCCCCCCCTCTCACCCGGTCGCCGACCGGCACTATGGCGCATTTTGGGATTTTTCGCTAGTTGGCGAGGCAGCCTTTCACGTGTGGCTAGCAAGCACTCTACTTGGGCCCCCTACTGACAAGCGGTTGGCCAGCGGTGCACCGTGCCTCGGATTCTGCTACCCTCCATGACTAGGCTCCAGATGCATCAATGTCAGTGTGTATCAGATCGTCCAGATTTTATAGGCGCAACGATTCGACCCGTCTCCACAAAAGCTACATCAGCGTTAACGTGACGGAAAACGGATGCTTGGCGACACGACTTCAGCTGATGGGTGGTCCTTATAGCCGCGATATATGTCTCCCACCATATCACCTGATTAGCACCACCCCGGGGCCACGTGTAGGGATACAGAATTCCGGGTGTTCTCCTACGGGCGAAGGTGTTTCAGCCCCCGATTTTTTTCCGATTTTTCGAGACGGCAGTTTTACTCGCAAGCCGATTGGTACCGGCGAGTGGTGAGTAAGACAGTCGTTCCGTGGTATAGGTTCGTAGGTCGACCAGGGCCTTAAAAGTGATGTAGGGTGTTAGTGTGTCAGACGGGTGAGGTGTGTGTGGTGTGTGGTGTGTGCAGGAGTTTCCGTCTGTCGGGCGGGTACCGCGCGGTGGTGGCGCGGCCGGCGGGCGTGGCGTGGCGCAGCGTGCGCTACTCCGCGCCGCACGCCGACCTGCTGCTCTCCGACGCCGACCGCCTCGACGGCGTCACCGCCACCGGGGAGACTGCCGGTATGTCACACACACACACACACACACACACACACACACACACACACACACACACACACACACACACATGGCGCAGCGTGCGCTACTCCGCGCCGCACGCCGACCTGCTGCTCTCCGACGCCGACCGCCTCGACGGCGTCACCGCCACCGGGGAGACTGCCGGTATGTCACACACACACACACACACACACACACACACACACACACACACACACACACACACACACACATGGCGCAGCGTGCGCTACTCCGCGCCGCACGCCGACCTGCTGCTCTCCGACGCCGACCGCCTCGACGGCGTCACCGCCACCGGGGAGACTGCCGGTATGTCACACACACACACACACACACACACACACACACACACACACACACACACACACATGGCGCAGCGTGCGCTACTCCGCGCCGCACGCCGACCTGCTGCTCTCCGACGCCGACCGCCTCGACGGCGTCACCGCCACCGGGGAGACTGCCGGTATGTCACACACACACACACACACACACACACACACACACACACACACACACACACACACACACACACACACACATGGCGCAGCGTGCGCTACTCCGCGCCGCACGCCGACCTGCTGCTCTCCGACGCCGACCACCTCGACGGCGTCACCGCCACCGGGGAGACTGCCGGTATGTCACACACACACACACACACACACACACACACACACACACACACACACACACACACACACACACACATGGCGCAGCGTGCGCTACTCCGCGCCGCACGCCGACCTGCTGCTCTCCGACGCCGACCGCCTCGACGGCGTCACCGCCACCGGGGAGACTGCCGGTATGTCACACACACACACACACACACACACACACACACACACACACACACA